>CM062814.1:103806358-105065631 GCA_031772625.1 Pinus tabuliformis
TACACCGTGCAGAGGCCATGCCACATAGAATTAATTTTCACATGAGAACAACATGGGCACACACACACACATATGGAGAGAGAGAGAGAGAGAGAGAGAGAGAGAGAGAGAGAGAGAGCATGACACAGTCTAAAATGTCATGCAATATAATTCCCATTATCAAGCAAAAGTCAAGGAATCCTATTGAAATATATGAATTCATGGGATATTGTTGACAATATATGGTACATCGTGTTGAGGCCATGCAACATAGAGTTAAATTTCCACATTCCTAAAGGTTGATGATCTGAAATGAGATCCTAGAACCCTATCATGATTAGGAACTGCCCAAGGAAATAAATAATGAGTAATAACATGATCTAATACAACTCCTGTTATGTAACAAAATAAGAAATTAGAAGAAGAAATAGATCTATGATTTCAAAATAAGCCTCTTCGAGGGGGAAACCACCTTTTACATCACAGAAATGAACAATTCTTGGATGATAAAATTGACAAGACCTCCTTGGTATATATAGGAGTCTAAGGGGTCACAATATAATTAGATCCTACATAACAATAATAATGTAAGGACACAACAATAAAAATAGTGGGCTTCTATGGGGCACAACAATAACAATATGGGGGCTACATGGGAACACCAATAACAATAGGGGGATACACTAACAATAAAAATAAATGGGATACACTAGTATTATAGGGACCTAACATGCCCTTCTCCTTCAAAAATTTTTTTGTCCTCAATGCTTAAGTAATTTTGGATGCTTCTGTATAAAATTCTTATCCTCCCATGTGGAATCTTCAGTGGGAAAGTTCTTCCACTTATTGAGATACTCTGAAATTTATCGATTCCATAGTTGTCGGGTTCTTGTTTCCATGACTACTTTAGGCTCCAATATGATTTTTCCTTCTTTGTCAAGTTTTGGAAATACTGTTTGAACTAGGAGATTGTCACCAATAACGTTATTTAAGCATGAAACATGGAAAAATGGGTGTACTCGGAAATATCTAGGCAACTCCAATTTGTATTCCATAATACCAATCATTTGCAACAAAATTCTAAGGACAATAGTAATTGGGTGATAATTTATTATCCTTCTTAGCTTGCTTAAGGGACATTTATTTGTATGGTTGTAGTCGCAAAAATACGCAGTCACCTACATCAAAACTTCTTTCATTGAGATGCTAATTGTCTTGTTGTTTCATTCGATTCTGCGCTAGAGTGAGGTTATCCTTTTAGAGTTGGAGAACTTGTTGTTGATTCTCGATGTGATCTTCCACTACTTGAACCTTAGATTTTTCTCTTAAAGATGATGTGATGGACAATGGATGATATCCATAAAGTGCAATAAATGGGGTCATTTTTTCTGCAATATGGAAGGAAGTGTTATACCACCATTTAGCCAAAGGTAACTAATTGACACATTGTGTTTGTTTATCATATACCTACTTTCCCATACCTTCCTCCCCTGCAAAAGATCAACTTGTTTAGATTTGAATTTATATTTCTAAATTGAAAACCAAAAGACTCTTTTCTGCAATATTTAGCTAGTGCATTCATACATCAGCCATAGCAATGTTAGGATGACTTCTATGCCTACTTAGTCCATATAATTAGATGATAGAATGCAAGGTTAAATTAGGTCTCTTCTGCAAGTAATGTATGTTAATTCTTAACTAGGTAATTTCATGTCATTTCATAGCACTTTCTATTCAACATTTTCATCTCCTTAAAATAGGTAAGCATTTACTTTCTGCAATAAAGATAGCTTTACATTCACTCTCAGTAGTTAACCTCCTTCTAGTCAATAGAAGGCTGGTTTGAAAAACCCTAGTGGACTATCGCTCGAGTTGAGAAGTGACAAGAGTATAATTTTGTATCTACTGTGCATATAGCACTTTTACCTCCAAGTTTGTACGAATCCCAGGTTGATAAAGTAAAGTTGGTTTCCCTAAGAGTTGCAACATCCTTGCTACAATACTATGGCTCATCACATAGGATGAACTTTCCTTAATTTGTGCTGGAAAGGCTTGGCTCTGTCCTTGACTGGTATCACATTCTGGATTATTTGCGTGCCATATGTCTTGAGATCATCATATATCCACGTGAAGACATCATGAGACTACTTGAATAGGTGGTTAAAATCTTGCCACTCTTGTGGTGTGCATCAAGTACCATGATTAACATACTTCAGATCTTTCTCTGTTCCCAAATTGATCTGCTCATGCGATAATGTAGAATTGTTGGTCTTGGCATTTACAAGCCCTTACAAGCCCACGTAAGTGCTTCTGCAGATAATACAAGTTTTCTAGTGATACCACACACTTGGGGATGAGTTTTCATTTACTTGTACTGGCTGTGTCCTACAGAGTATGCTCATGCTCGTCCTCATCAATCGTTGCATCTTTGAATACATCAACATTGGCCATAAAGTATAGTATGTGTTGGTCATCATAAAAAATGTGTAATTTAGTTATGTTGTCAGGGACAAAAATTTTATACAAAATTTCAATAGTAAAGCTATCCCTCAACGGTAACATTCTAGTAGCTGTGTTTGGCAAGGCATCCATGGTTGTGTTACTCATTCTTGGTACTAAAATAATATTAAAAGATTTGAAATGAGAGATGATTTTCCATACCTCTTGTTGATAAATATTAAGATGAGGTGAGACACAATGTATAATGTTACATACCTGATGCACCACGATTTCAGAGTCACTTGCCACTTTCAGGACAACAACTTTGAGATCAGTGGATTTTTGTAAGCCCAAGATCAGTGCTTCAGACTTTGCGGTGTTGTTTGTGCACTTGAATTCCAAGCAACTAGAGATTAAGTGTTTTCTCTGTAGCAGGTCTATTAAAACACAACTAGCTCCAAATCCCTCATGTTTCTTGGATCCATCAAAGTACATGGTCCACATATCATCTGTACAAAGACTACTTACTGCACTAGTAGTACTACTACTACTATTACTACTTCTTACTGTACAAAGTTTTTTATCTCTATTTGGACATGGAAGGAGGTCCAACTACGTGTCTAGTGGAACTAGGGATGGCTATGCAAGATAGCACACCAAATATTTTTCTAGAAAACAATTGTCGAAAACAAGTTTTGTGAAAGCCAATAGCTCGTTATGTTCATCCAAAGGAGTCACGGTGTTCTTCATGTATCTCGCTAACTGTACCCGGATTTGATTGTTCCTACCTCTATACGAATGTCATAAGTGTGACCAGTCAATGGCAAAGTATCCTTGTAGCTTTCTTGACCAGTCTCTTCTCAAAAATACCCCATATGCTTCCGGAATGTCCACAATTACAATGTTGGTACATTAATGAACTCATCCATCAGCCGATAACCAGATGATAACATGCCTGAGTTCACCAATTGATGGAACAAAAGTTCTGTCCAGTTAGATGATTTGTGCATCTGTCTTATTTAAATGAGAATTGATATTCTTGGAAACAGAGAGTGGTATGACATTAACCGATGCACCAGACTCAAACAAGCAATTGTGTACATTGAAGTTAAAGATTTCAAATGTTAAAAAGAATGGTGGGAAATGAAAGTTTTCCTTTAGGTGGAGTGCATTAAGCACATATTCCAACATGTCAGGAGAATTACTTGATCCCTTATCTAAAGAGGTACCATTACCGGTAGAATTTTTCCCAAGTGCTCGTAGAAGAATGTTCCATTGGCTCATGATTTTTGTGATTTCAAATAGGGAGATGTTTGCATGAACCTTCTTCATGTCTTCTACAATTTTGTACTCTACTGCGGGAAGACTCACCGAGGTGTCTGGGGGTGAAGCTAGGTTTATGTTTTCCAGTGGAATGGTTTTGTCTTTATTGCTGGTGGAAACACTTTTCGTTGGAATAGTCTTCTCAGACTTTCTATGAGTATTCTATGTTGAGTTAGTCAATGGACTCATTTTTCTTAATATATTTTCTTTGAATTTATATTTTGGCACCTCAATAATAGTGGTCGGCCCTTGACTTCTCAAGTTGTATCGGTTACTCTGCTTCTAGGCCAGATCATCACTCAGACTCTCCTTATTGGCAGTGCTTTTTTGGGTTGCAAGAACACACTGATACATGTTTACCACATGCCCAATGCTTGGCGTAGAAACTTCTTCTTCTTCATCATCAGGCTTATCCTGTTCCTCAACCATGACTGAGTTAAACAATTGTGCAACCAAAATTCTCATGCCTTGGTTCCATTGTGGGCACAACTTTTCCGAATGATGCTCATTGTGGAACCTATAGTACAAATCTGTGCCAATTTTCTCAATATTCAGAACCATATTGGAACTCTATGCAGATATTTCCAGCTGATTACTGCTACTGCTAGAAGCTACATTCTTTCTAGAAATGTACTTGGGGGTCCTGTTGCTCATGGTAGTCTCTCTTGTCCTTTGTTTAAGTTCATCCATTTTCGGTGGTCAGGGACTTGATGAGATGAGTAGGGATCTATAGATCATTTGGTTCCTTTTCCTTGGCCTTGCTCATAGAGGCCTGAGACCTCTTACCTATGCCTTTGGGGTCTTTGGTGGGTTCATCATCTATAATGACTCCAATAGCATGCAGGTCCTTCTCTACGGAAATAACCTCTTCATAGTTTTCTGTTAGAGTTGGTATCAAAATTCACTTGATGAACTGTACAATAATGGTTGGCAAGGCAAAAGTGTAGTAGTCAAGGGTGATGGAGTCATAAGGTTTTGTGTCTTCCAAAAACTTGTTCAAAATGTGGTTGAACCTATGATTGAAATATTTAACCTTTTCTTTCAGCTCCATCTTGAGACTACCCAACTCCTTCAATAACATGGCAGGGGTCTTGTCTTAAGCAAATTTCTCAAGAAATATCCTTTTGAATGCCCTCCAATTCTGGATGGAGGTTAGAGGAAGGCTATGGTACCATACACCTGCTCAACCATCCAAGGTACATGGAAACATTCTACATGCAACGTCATCATTACGTACCTCAAGAGTTTGCAGATATAAGTAAAAATTTTCTAAGTGATCTTCAACCTTTAATGTCTTGTCAGGGTTATATTTCATTAAGAGCTTCTCCTTGTGTCTTGACATCTTGTGCAGGAAACCTAGAAGTGCCATTAGGCCCTAGGTCATCCAATTTGGATTTTGGTTTTCCATGTTGTCTTCTTCGTTGTCCTTCTCTTCCTCTTCTAAGTTTGTTGGTTCCTCTTCCTCTTCTTCTCCTCCGTTTCCTTCCCCTCTGCCTCCTTTGCCAAAATTTGAGCTTAAGAGTAAGGGATTACCTCCTACTCCTTCATGAAAGAATGGATGATCCTCTTCCTTTTCAACAACCTCTGCTAGTTCTTCAAGTGTGGCGAGGATCACTTCTTAAATAGAGGAGACCACTACTCCTGTGGGGGTGGTCTTGTTTTTCTTTTGAGAATATGGAAGAGCGATTACTCCCGGAATCAGTCCAACAACTTTTGCAAATTGATGGGTGATGGGGCAGAGAGCCCAAATTTGATGGTATGATATTTCACGTTCAGGTCTAGGCGGTGAGGAATTACTAACTTCAGAGTTGAGAGTAGGGGAGAGGGAGAGAACGTTATTGCCTTGACCAAAATATGGATGAGTGGGGTCGGTGGGACAATCAACCATATAATATTGGCCTCCCTCCTTCTAGTGCTAGAAATGTTGACGGTGCTGGACCTGCCAACATTTAGGGGATCTCCCAGATATGAAGTCCTAATCAGGCCTCACACCGTTATGTGTAAGAGTCTCATCTCGTATAATGACCTATTTGCGAAATACTTAAAGGTTTGCCTTGGATCTAGCTATCAACATAAGAGAGTGATCCATTGGTATCTTTGAAAAGCAAGGTGAGTGTGCCTGGTGTTAGCTACCTATACCAATAGGTTTCATTTTTCATGATTGGCAGGAGAAGTGCCAAATATGCTCTACTTTGATGATGCAAAGATCTCATATTTTTGTGGGAAACACTTACCTACAGTTGTTTGATGCTGTCCTACTTCTGAATGGGTGATCCAACAGTCTAAGCTGGGTCATGCCATCTTTCAATTTTTGTTGTAGATTAGAGAAAGAAATCTGTCCAAACTGTTCAATCTTGGAAGATGAGTAGTTAGGTAGAGAATGAAGGTTCCCAACTGCTTAATCTGGGGCCTTGGAAGTAATAAGGCTAGCCTTAGATAGAAAATCAAAAGGAAATGCCAAAGGAAAAGAAAAGGGCACATGAGGGTTTGCAAGTCTAAGTGCACCCTCCTTGAAGTAACAAAAAATGCTAGGCAATAGAATGGGTAGGTAGATGGGGTTGCAGAAGCATGATTTCTTCCATATCACTGACCTAAGCAAAGGAAACACATGGTGGCCAGTGTAAATTTTCCTATTCAGCAGTTTTATAGCAACAAAGTGAAGCATGTCTAACTTCCCAATCATTCCCCATCAAACTCCTTGCTAACATCCCAATACCACCTTTGTTCATAAGAGAAGTCAAACTATTTTGTTGATTCTTGTTACATAAAGAGCCACATTTCTTGTGTAAAAATCTTTTCATTTTGATCTACTCTCCTAACTAAGTTTGTTTCCTAAAAAACTTAGTCTGTGTTTCCTCTCTTCTATATCTCCCACCCAATACTAACTACTAACTCCATTATTACTTAACTCCCTATCTTCCCCTTTTCCCTATTACTATATCACTATTGTGTATAAAACCCCCAAAAAAAATATGTATTCTCCCTTCCCCTAGGCAATATAGCCTTATAGTTCTAAAAGGTCGGAGTGCAAAGAATTAAAGCGCTAAAGGCAGAAAAGCGCTAACATTATGCCTCGGGATTAAATCAAGATCCGCTTGATTTAACAACCCTAACCCCTTGTTGTGAATAAACAACAACAAACTCATTTTGTCCACAAAACACTGAAAAAACCCAAAAAACCCGCCGAAGGCTAAAGTCCCGCCCTGGCGCGCATTTCCAGAAATATAATTGTTTATTGCCCGCCCCCCACCGTATTGTCCTATCACTTTTGCTTACCGTCAACTGTCGGATCTGGGCCTTCCCATCCGACGGCTCACATCAATATCGGACCGCCTCCGATGCCTGGACGATAGCGCCCGAAATTTGTCAGACCATGATGTCAGGGCTCGGACGCGTGTCGTTCCTAGATTATATCGGGAGGCCGCCTGCCAAAACCTCTCCCGTACAATAAGCGGTCTGAAATTACCACTTACCGCCTTTGTTTCTCCGCCATACGTCACGTCCATGTCACGCGTACGTCATTGCCGAGTCAGCACCACATCAGCGCCCGACCCACCATCGCTCCGACCTGTCTGCCACGTCCCCCGTCCACGTGGACCACTCACAGACCGCCACGTCATCATTCCGTACAATGACCCCACCTATGACGTCATGCTGACATCATCCAAGAAAAGCGCGCCAAAGGCCAAATTTCCTATATTTTCACCAAAAATCACATTTTTCGCATTTTTTCACCAAACGACTGTTGCGCCTCCTGCATGCAATTTCACGTCGTCCTTGCTGCCAACCTGCAAAAAGTTGATTCAAAGCCATGGCCGCCCAGAATTTAGCTTGGATAAGCCTCCACCATTGCCCGAGTATACCAAGTATTTATCAAAATTTCCCCTCCGCGCCTGGTTTTTCACATAATTCACTGAACAAGCTAAGAGAAGAAAAACACAGTAAGTTTAAGAAATTCTCATGAACCAGTGATCCTCTTCCACTCTGTAAGCCCAATTTCCCTCACAGAAGTCCCCATTGTGCCGAAATTCCACAAATTCGCAGTCTGTTGGCGCATTAGCAAATCCAAACCTCTGCTAGATAAATTCACCGGGAAAGCAAGTCCCAAATCCCGGCATTTGCTCTCTGAATCTATCTTAGGAGCAATTTGACTTATTTTCACCCCAGTTTGCCTCTTCCCCTCTGCAAATTGCCCTGCTCCTGCAAAATTCATTGCTCTGTGTTACTGTGCCCAGAAAAACAAGTTCAAATACAATTCAAAGTACCAATTGACCATGGAAACTCCAGTGGCATTGAACATTGCACCCTTAAATGCCCCACAAAGGGAGATAGAATGGTTGCCCCTGGCTGACAGAGACTACCAGATGGCAGAAGTAGTTCCACAGTACAGCAAGTATCATATTCATGTACTCAATGAGCTGAAAGCCAAACATCTTCTAGGGATTTGGGACTCCAATTTGCCCATTTTCAATCTTCCTCAAGTCAATGTCCTCCCAGATTTAATTCATCGATGCAGTGCCAACTATGATCCATGTCAAAGAGCTGTCCTCAGTCCCTCAGGTTCAGTTTTGTTCCATGTCACCCCTGAGGCTATAAATCAAATGCTGCACTTTCACACTACAAAGCCATTGACTCCTCTGTCCATGATGCACTTAATAGACCAAGGAGGCAAGCTTTCCAGTGCCCAAATCATAAAGATTAATCAGCTATTCATTGAATCAGGCTCTCAAACTGTGAGGACCCCTCCTATAGGAAATGTATATTTCAATGAGTTGGGTAGGTTGCTTGTGGATATGATCAGTTATGTCCTGGGTTACAGGTCAACTAAGGATGCTGATGAAACCATTCTGGCAATGATGTCTATCTTCTCCCCTGGAAAGCCTCCTTCTGTTCACTATGATTATGCTGCATACATTGCCAATAAAATTCATGAGAAATTGATGAATCTAGAGAGGGAAAGGATATTTAGATACACTTCTTACATCTATCACTTGTTCCTATTTTACCAGCCTGATAGCTTCCCTATTACTCTCAAGAAGTTTGATGCTCAGGGAAACCAAAGGTCTGTGGTATTTTGGTCTTCAATCTTTCATCACACATCTTTTTCACCATACAGCTACTGTGAATTCATAAACCTTTTTATCCATCCAGCCATGTCCTTGTTGTTGAGCTCTCCTCCTCCAAGATTGATAGATGAGATGCAAAGAATCCTCCAGCTCTCAAAGGCCTACAGCATTGGGGATTGGTACTTTTACCAACACCATACAGTGATAAGAATATATGGTTGTGAGTTAGCCCCATATAGGCTACCAAGATATGTCCCTATGAGACTTTTTGCTTTAGAATATTTCAGACAATTTGGAAATGTAGACATGGTCCATTTCCACAGAAAAAATAAGAAGGTACAACTCAAAGTCAGAAACCAGCTAGGCCCATTTATTTATAATAAAAGAGAAGAGGCATGGCAAGAAGCAGATAAGATCCTAAAGTGTCTCGAGTTGCAAACCAGTTTCCTCTGGATACCCTATGATCCCAATCATTTCATTAGTCTTAGAAGGGTCAAATATAAGTTGGCTAGCTATGATCATGTCAGGTTGCCTCATATTGAAAAATATGCAAATCTGTTAAGATGGAAAGAGGACACTCTAGAAGAGGCAAGTACTAAAGAGGAAATAGCACAAAAAGAAGCAAAGAAACTTGAGAAGGAAGCTGACTTGGAATATTGTGGACAGGTTTCTTCTTCTTATCATACTTAACTTGGAGCAACTGCCTCATCTTCTACAGCTCCCCAGCAAGCAGCTCAAACTACTCCTCAAGTAGCTAGCACAGATAAGGGAAAAGAAATGGAGCAGGAGCAGACACTCCCAACAACAAAACAGCAGAAAGAACAGACTGAACAACAAGAGGAAATGGCTGAGGCCCCTGTATCTACAGAGCAACAGGCTGAAGAAAGTGTGCCTCCAAGGCAGGAAACAACAATGGATACCTCAGTACTTCAAACCCCAATAAATGAAGAAAGAACTAGGAAGAGGGACAGACAACAAGAAACTCCCCTCACTACATCAGCAAGTCAACAAGGGGAGAAAAGGCAAAGATTAAACCCTTTTTCTGAAGAAGAGATTCCTATTGGGTCATCCATAGGTATGGGCCCCCCTAGCATGGAAGCATCAGCCAGTTCCTTCCAACAGGAACAAGAAAGACCACTTGGAGGAGAGGTGAGCTCCTCAAGCCAGCAAAGAAGGGAAGAATCCATCATTAAGCAGCAATTTATTGATATTAAGAAAAGGAATGAGCCAGTCAGACTCCAGCTTTACAATCATTTGCTCAAGATGGCTCCCACAAACCAACAGAGGCTCATGTCAGCATATGACATTGCAGAAGGGAAGATGACTATGAGCCATTTCATGCCTACCATGCTGCAGCCACAGTCAGCTGCAGATTACATCAGGACCAACCTAGAAGTGTTTGCAAAGGACATCCACCCAATGGACCAAATAGAGCTACATAAGCAAACGGGTGAGATGGTCTACTCCACTCTTGCAGATAAAACATTTCTAGCACACAAACTGAAAAACTCTCTCCACAATACTACTGCCCAACTAGAATTGGAGAAAGCTTCTTCTCAAGCCAAAGACAACAGGATTAGGTCTTTAGAAGATATCATTATAGAGTTTGGGCATGACCCAAGTGATCCCAAAGCTGTGCAGGCACTAATGAAGAAAAAAGATGAAGATATAGCAGCTTTGAGGAAGATGGTCAAAATTCCAGCAACCCTTCACCCCCAAACAGAAGATGTTGCTCAGCAGAGGAAGGATCAAGATGTAGCAGCCATGCTGCTGACATTACACAAGCAATTAGTAGAAACAGAAGGACGATTGATAGCAACAGAGGGTGCATTACAGGCAGCCCTGAAACAGAAAGAGGGAGGGCAGACATCTCAGCCCCCTCCGCCAGTAATTAACCTTGAGGAACCTCCTCAAATTATAAGTCCTCCCACAGGAAAAACACCAGAGGCAGGCCCTTCAGCACCAGCAACAACATCAGGACAGACACCCAGCCTTGATATGCAAAATATGATGAAAGAACTTCAAGCTCTGGAGGCCCAGATGGCAGAACTAAATGAGGCCAAGGAAAAACTGGCTATACTTAATGAAAAATATGATAAATCAAAGCAACGTGTAGCTGAAAAAACAAGAGAGGTAAGGGCTCTTGAGAAGAAAATAAAAGAACTGGAGAAAGAGCTCTCTCTTGATAAAGTTGTGGCTAAAATCAAGAAAGTCCTGTGGGCCAATATTGGTTAGTCTATAACAGATCAATGGCAATATATTGAAACCATCCATGAGCATATAGATCTCATAGGCAGGGCCCAAAAAGAAAGCCAAAGAGCAAGGGCATCTCTAGGCAATATGCCTGAGATAGCCAATAGGATGATCAATGTCCTTAACAATCGCACAGGCCCCCAGCTGGCAGCAATGGGTATCTATAACAGAACTGATACCATTTTACTAGTAAAAAGGGTGCTCAATTTGAGAAATCATGTGCAAACATTGGATAGAAGGTTCCAGGAAATGCAGACAGAGGTGAACAAATTCATGGAGAAATTTACAGCATTGCATAACAGAGGCCTTCCCAGCTTACTAAACAGTGCAACAAGATTACTATCTCATGAAAACTATGCCAAGAGGGTAAATACATATGCTACAAATCAGATCACTGCAGCATCAAGTGCCCCAGAGGAAACAGGGCCTGCATCTGGGCAGAGTCTCTATGACAGAATAGAGAATTTGTTTTTTATCATGAATGAGATTAGACATCTATTTGAGGTGCCTCCAAACTACTACAAATATACTGAGGCAGATGAAACCTTAGGCATAATTTTGAGACATCAGTTGCCTACTCAGGAATGGTGGACAAGCATGATACAGACATTGCTGTGAAGAAACCGATTTTTCACCAAATTTTTGTACATCAATTATAAGTCATCATGTTCAGAAAATTGATATATTAATTATGACTGGAGAGGAGTGGACATAGCCAACTCAACAAACAAATTTGGACACTAAAGCAACACCGACAGATGCAGATGACAGGGCTAAGATAGCTACAACACGACAAAGCAATAAAGGCGTATTACTCAGAATCAATACAAAGCACCCGACAGACCCAGTTGCCCTCAAAAGTCAAGAACTTCTGACAAACAGCAAGCAGCTGTTGTATATTCATTGAAGTAGCTTTTAATTTTGTAAAGAATATCTTTGAAAGTTGGTAAGAGCAGTTATTGTGCAATAACTCAGAACTGAGATATTTTTGTGATATTTTGTATATATGCACCCCCGCATAGCTTATTGGGGGTTGTTGTTACTGAATTGTTCAAGAGAACTCGGCTGTATTTCCTCTGAAAGGTATAATACAAAGGAGCTGTTGGTTTCCAAAGGAATGAGTTTGGCTTGGAGCTGATGTGATGAAATTATTGACTGCTGCAGGATTCTTGCGTTATGGCGTGATACAATAAGTGTTTTCTAACTGTATTTGTGTTTCATTTCTTGTATAACCTGTCTGTGATATATGGTGATTAATCTTAGTAGAAAGGTAAAAGATTAGTTCAGGATTTGTCCACTAAAGACACCCTAAACTCAATCCTTACTACTAAATATGTTTTCTTCAGGGTTAGCTGCAACTATGGAATTCTTAAATGCTCATATTTGCTCTAATCACATGATAAGTCTTTATTCAGTAATTCTCTGTTGCTGCTGAGTAGGATTTGTTCTTCATTTCGTGTTGCACTGTGAAAGAACTCTTGATTGCCTTTCCTGGTGTAATTTATACTGTTTCTTTTCTAAAAATCAAAGTTTGTATCATGAATACCCATCTGGCCCTGCAGTGAACCTCTCTTTATCACATATATCAAAACACTTTCATTTCTGGACTCCACATGCCCAATGGATTGAACTCTCTTTGATATTTGCATGCCCTTCCTTGAACAATAGCCTGCAACCAAAGTTCAAACAAAAATCCCATCTCATAACTAGCCTAAAATCTTCAAAAAGCAAAGTTAAAACTAAAAGAGAGAGCCCTCTCTGATTACAGGTAGGCTAGAACCTGTAATCCAAAGCCTCGTTAGTGGTTACCCTGGCCGTATTCCCTCAGGAGTCAAAGGGAACAACCTGGGTGATAACTTAAATGGCGACTCCACTGGGAACCTGAATCAAATTCATAAACCCCTGTCTGATTCTTAATACTGTAGATAAAGCCTGAGTGACAGCCAGACAGCCTTAGAAACTGCCTCTGCTTTGCATTTGCAGGAGCATATAAAAGCTGCCTCAGTCAATCTTTATTCAGTCTTAAGTTCCATATAGTTGTGCTATACTTGATCAGTCCTTGTCAAATATCAATACTTCTTAGAAATTTCTCCTAAAGAAAATCACAGAAACTGGCTCCCAAGAAGAAAACTCGATATACAAGATCTAACCCAGATCCAGATCCATCACCTGAGTTCCAAAACCCAAACTTGATTCCAAGAATCCTTAAGAAACACAAATCAGAAGGGACTTTATTAGATTCAAGTTCTGAAGTAGGATTTCAAACTAATATTCCAACCCCTGCTAAGGTTTCTCTACATCCTCATACCACTGTTCCACAATCTCCTAGTTCTTCATCCACTTCACAAGGTGTCCTTTCAACCCCTCCATCAACTACACATACCCTTCTCATCCCCTTTCCTCCCCTTGTCCCATTCGTTCCTGTTATCCCTATTGTCCCACCAAACATGGCTAATAGATATGCTCCACTGCAGTTACCTGCCAATCCAGGGCCTATGCCTCAAGATTACCAAAGCAAGATTGCATATTTTGATGGTACTAGCTCTTATCCAGCCCTTCAACATACTAAAAAAATGCAGGACTATTTTGAAAATTATGAGATAGATGATGATGGGGTTAGAATGAAAACTTTTGTGCAAAGCCTAACAGGAGATGTAAGATCATGGTTTAGGTCACTCCCAGCAAACTCCATAGCTGACCCTAAAGCCCTGTATCAAACCTTTATTAACAGATGGGAGAAGAAAAAGGATCCACTTCATATTTTATCTGAATACAATACTATCAAAAGAGGTCCCCAAGAAACTGTCTTGGACTATTGTGCTCGGTTCAACAATGTCTACAATGCTATTCCCCAAAATCTCAGACCCCCACCTGATCTAGCTCTATACACCTTTCTTGATGGGTTTGATTCAGATATGGCATACCAATTAAGAGAAAGGGCTCCCCGAACTTTAGCTGAGATGCAAGACATAGCAGTTAGTGTAGAAGCCAACCTGATAGCTAAGAGAAATAGGACCAGAACTGAAAGAAAGACTACCTTCAAAGAAGAGCCTTCAGGTTGGGATCAAAAATTAGATGCAATAATCACTTGTATGCATAGGTTAGGTGACAGAGTAGAATCAGTTGAGAGGAAATCATCATGGGAAGGACCACAGAATAATCCTATCAGGAATGCCAATTTTAGAAGAAATCAAAATCCTAATATTGGCAAGACCAGCCCTGAACCAAAGATTAGACCTCCGTTCCAAGAAAACTATGCTGAAGCATCCACTTCGAATGAACAGATAGATGATACCCACATTAACTTGATGGGCCTGAATGATGATCAGCAAGTTTTTCTGAGTCAAGAAGATCATAAGGATGATGACATCAAGCAGTTCCAAACTAAATCAGGTGAGTCATTTGATTTCAAACAAGGCTATGACACAGCTGTTTTTGAAGTTCATAAGCAATACAAATTGAGAAGCAGAACTATAAATGTGACACAGCCTGAGAAAACAAAGGATACCCCACTGCCTAAGAAGGTTATTGTCACAGAGCCAATTGACAAAACTGATTCAATTACAAATGAAGTAACAGTTGAAGAGGTAACCGAAGCATTTCCCTCAAATCAACAACCATTGGCTACACCGCCTTTACAGCACAATCCAAGTAACACTTTTCAAAAAGTAAGCAAAAAGGACAAACCTCAAGATCAGATTGAAAGTCAAGAAGAAGCCTCCAAAAACTCAATTGAGAAAGAAAAGGTTGTTAACCAGAACACCAAGATCCAATCTGAAAAACCTTTTGACTTAGAAGCTGAAATTGGTAAATTAAAGATAGCCATTCCTCTTTCAGAGCTAGCCAAGCATAACATTTACAAACAACAAATCAAGAAGTCCCTTCAACTGACCCATAATAAAGATGATGTCAATGTGTTGGATGACACCCCAGAATTGCTTTTCGGTCCAGAGGTTGATGGAAAGACAGGAAGTACTGGAATCTTACCTTTTATGTCAGCTTGCATATTCATGATAAGATATTACACAATGCAATGTTTGATTCAGGCGCCTCTCATAACCTTATGCCTAAGTCAGTAATGGAGAGATTGAATCTAGACATCACAAGACCATATAAGGACCTATTTTCATTTGACTCTAGCCAAGTTAAGTGTTTAGTCTTGATAAAAGATTTATGTGTTTCCCTTGTCCATTACCCAAATCAAACAATCTTAATGGATGTTGTAGTTGCTGATATCCCACCTAAATATGGAATGTTGTTATCAAGATCATGGGGAGCCAAACTCCAAGGTTCCCTGCAATTGGACATGTCATATGCCACCATCTCTGTCTTTGGACAGCCAAAGAGACTATACAGAGAATCACTCATGAAATACATGGTGAGCAGTGAAGAAAAACCTCAAAATTTCCCTATTTATGCAGTCCATTCTGACATGGATTCCTTCATTCTGTTCAATGACAATACAAGTCCAATATGTGATGACAAATCTGTCTTACTTAAACAAGATCTGCATATGAGTGAGCAATCAAGTTCCCAAGAAATCAAGGTTGAGCAATCAATTGATGAGACTGCTCTAGAAGAAAAACCAGATGAAAAACAAGAACTCCAACTTATAATTCCAGGTCATAAAGAGGCTGTTAAGCCTCCCCTAAATCAAGAAACTCTTTGGTTTCTTGATTTTGATGGATCAGTCAACAAATTATGGGCAGGAGCTGGAGTGTGGATTCATAACAAACAAAGCAATCATGCAGAAGGTCGAGCCTATAGGCTTAATTTCAGATGTACTAATAATATGGCAGAGTATGAGGCTCTTCTGCTAGGCCTCAAATTGGTAAGATCCTTACAGGCCACAAAAGTTTCAATCCTGGGAGACTCAGACCTAATTATTCAACAAGTGAAAGGCAATTTTGTCACCAATGACAAAATACTAAGATCATACAGGTCTGCTGCTATTGAAATACTCAGAGCTTTCACTGAATTTCAAATGACCAAAATACCTAGGACCCACAACCTTCATGCACATAGTTTAGCTACATTTGCCAGTACATGCAAATTGCCTTTTGAACCCAACCATTGTTTTACAGCTGAGATAAAACACAGACCTTCTATCCCAAACAATGTTAAAGATTGGCAAGTATTTGAGGATGACACACAGATAAATAGTTTCTTGACCTTGCAGCATGAATTTTCAGGTTTGAACATTGATGTTGATTCTGTAAAAGACACACAACCACTAAGTGAACAAGACCAAACAACTATATCGCCCAAAACAGCAAATCAAATACTTTGTCCAACAACCTTTGACAAGGAAAATATACAAGAACTTAAACAATTGCGTTTTGATGAAATAAATGGTGCAGAGGCTGAAATCATACAGCTAAAAGACAATTTTCTACCAACAGCCTGACTCCGTTGGAGGACATTTTTGACTCAAATGATGTTCCTAGAAAACCAAAAATGCAACCCCTTAATGCTGCCATTGAAGAATGCAACATTGGAACTACTGAAAAACCCAAGATAATAAAATTATCTGCATCTTTACCTCCTGACCAGAAGCCCAAATACATTGACCTCTTTAAAGAGTTCCAAGATGTGTTTGCATGGAGTTATGAGGATTTGAAATCCTATGACACCTCTGTTATTCAACACACCATTCCTCTCAAGCCTGATCAAAAGCCATTCAAGCAAAAATTGAGAAGAATCAATCCTATGCTTCTCCCTTCAATTAAGAAAGAGGTACAAAAAATGTTTAAAGCCGGTATCATAGCACCAATCAGGTTTTCAGACTGGATTTCAAATTTGGTCCCCACAAGAAAGAAAACTGGTGAGATTAGGCTTTGTGTTGATCTAAGGAATTTGAATCAAGTATCCCTCAAAGACAATTATCCCTTACCTAAAATGGATCACATTCTCCAAAGAGTGGTGGGGGCTTCAAGAATCTCATTACTTGATGGGTTTTCAGGCTTTAATCAGATCCTAGTCCACCCTGATGATCAAGATAAAACAACATTCACAACCCCATGGGGAACTTTCAAGTATGTCAAAATGCCTTTTGGGTTGAAAAATGCAGGAGCTACATTTCAGAGAGCAATGGATATTGATTTTGCTAAAGAGATTCGTGACTTCCTTGTTATTTACTTAGATGACCTCACACCTTTCTCAAAATCTGACCAAGAACATCTGAAACACTTGAGACAAATATTCATAACATGTAGGAAATATGGGATTTCCTTAAATCCTAAGAAGTCTCTATTTGGTTTGGAAGAAGGTAAGCTATTGGGTCATATCATTTCAAAGGATGGCATTAGAATTGACCCAGACAGAATACAGGCCATCTTGCAAATGCCCCATCCAAGAAATATTAAAGAATTACAAGCCTTCTTGGGAAAGATCAACTTTTTAAGGAGATTCATCCCAAACTTAGCAGAATTGATCAGATTACTAAACAACATGCTAAAAAAGGATTCAAAAGTAAAGTGGACAGTAGAAGCAAATCAAGCTTTTGAAGGTATTAAATTGGCCCTTACCCAAACCCCAGTCTTAACAAATCCTCAATTTGACAGAGAATTTATCATTTTCTCTTTTGCCTCCCAGCATACCATTGCTGCTGTCTTATTGCAGAAAGATGATCAAGGGAATGAAAAACCTATTGCTTTCTTTAGTAGAGCCCTTAGAGATGCACCTTTGAAATATCAGATCATGGAAAAGCAAGCTTATGCTTTGGTCAAGGCCATCAAAGACTTTAGGATCTACATCCTATACTCCCATGTTATTGCTTATGTACCAAATCCCATTGTGAAAGACATACTAACTCAAGAAAGTTTAGAGGGCAGAAGAGGAAAATGGATTGCTAACATTTTAGAATTTGACATTGAAATAAGACCTACAAAACTGATAAAAGGGCAAGTTTTGGCTAAATTGATGTCAGAAGCAAACTTCCAAGCCTTGGATATTAACCAACTGGACAATGAACCAGAGCTGGCGACTCCAAAGATCAATGCAGCCTTTGAACAATCCCTGTGGTATTCTGATATCTGTTATATATTGCAAAACCTGTGTGCTCCCCCAGGATTGTCCAGAACCAAATCTAGATTTCTAAAAATGAAAGCTTCAAGATTTTGTGTTATAGATGGTAATTTACTATGGAAAAATCATGAAGGTATACTGCTGAATTGCTTGAATATGGATGAGACTAACAATGTTATGAAAGAATTCCATGCAGGTGATTGTGGTGGACATTTGTACTGGAAGTCCACTGTGGATAAGATATTAAGGGCAGGTTACTATTGGCCCACTCTGTTCTCTGATGTTAAAAATTTCACCACTACATGTCACAAGTGTGAAGTGTTTGAGGGAAAAAGAAAGTTACTACCACTTCCCTTAAAACCTATTTCAACAGAAAGGCCCTTTCAACAATGGGGCTTGGATTTCATTGGGGAAATTCATCCTTCATCTTCAGGCCAACATAAATGGATTCTAACAGCCACATATTACTTTACTAAATGGGTTGAGGCTGTTCCATGCAGACAAGCAAATGATTCTACTATCATTTAGTTCCTTGAAACTAATATTCTTTCCAGATTTGGTTGTCCTGACAAGATTATAACAGACAATGCTGCTGCTTTCAGATCCAAGAAGATGGTGAACTTTTGTCACAAATTCCATATCACTTTGGGCCATTCTATTGCATACTACCCTCAAGGCAACGGTTTAGCTGAATCATCTAACAAAAGTCTTATCAACATCATTAAGAAGATATTGGAAGAGAATAAGAAAAATTGGCACAAGAAGCTTGTAAATGCCTTGTGGGCAGACAGGCTAACAACCAAAAGATCTATTGGGGTCAGCCCATATGAGTTGGTTTATGGAATGGAAGCCAAATTCCCTTTATCATTAGGGGTCCCTGTCATGAGGCTACTTCAAGAAAGTCAGGCTGAACCAAATAACATGCAAAGAAGAATCAACCAGATAATTTGTTTACAGCAAACCAGAGATCAAGTGTACAGCAGAGTTCAAGTCCTACAAGAGAAGCTGAAGAAAGCCTTTGATAGAAGAACCAAGGCTGAAGATTTCTTTATTGGTGATAAAGTGCTTAAATGGGATTCAAGAAGAGAAGACAAGGGAAAGCATGGCAAATTTGACTCCCTTTGGAGGGGACCTTTTGCAATTCAAGCAGTACAAGGAAATAACACTTATTTCTTGAAGAATTTGGATGGCACTGAAGCTGAAGAGGGCCCTGTGAATGGCCGGATGTTAAAACATTATTTTGACTACTTTTCATGTATATAGCATGGCTCTGCCCTGTAAATTATTAGTTGTATATACTATTTTCTTTCAGCATATAGATAGTTCAGCTTCAGAAGTTTGTAAATAAGCAGGAAAAGGCTTTTTATTTCAGAAGTTCCACAATGGTGGAAGATTCCAGTTTTGAAATCCAAAGAGAAAGCTTTCAAGTTTTGATAAGAAGTCAAAAGCCAAGGCAGTCTGACCTGCTGTTCTTGGTCTTTCAAGTAGAAAAACCATCCCCAAGTGGAGCCACTGTTAGCTACCTATACCAATAGGTTTCATTTTTCATGATTGGCAGGAGAAGTGCCAAATATGCTCTACTTTGATGATGCAAAGATCTCATATTTTTGTGGGAAACACTTACCTACAGTTGTTTGATGCTGTCCTACTTATGAATGGGTGATCCAATAGTCTAAGCTGGGTCATGCCATCTTTCAATTTTTGTTGTAGATTAGAGAAAGAAATCTGTCCAAACTGTTCAATCTTGGTAGATGAGTAGTTAGGTAAAGAATGAAGGTTCCCAACTGCTTAATCTGGGGCCTTGGAAGTAATAAGGCTAGCCTTAGATAGAAAATCAAAAGGAAATGCCAAAGGAAAAGAAAAGGGCACATGAGGGTTTGCAAGTCTAAGTGCACCCTCCTTGAAGTAACAAAAATGCTAGGCAATAGAATGGGTAGGTAGATGGGGTTGCAGAAGCATGATTTCTTCCATATCACTGGCCTAAGCAAAGGAAACACATGGTGGCCAGTGTAAATTTTCCTATTCAGCAGTTTTATAGCAACAAAGTGAAGCATGTCTAACTTCCCAATCATTCCCCATCAAACTCCTTTCTAACATCCCAATACCACCTTTGTTCATAAGAGAAGTCAAACTCTTTTGTTGATTCTTGTTACATAAAGAGCCACATTTCTTGTGTAAAAATCTTTTCATTTTGATCTACTCTGCTAACTAAGTTTGTTTCCTAAAAAACTTAGTCTGTGTTTCCTCTCTTCTATATCTCCCACCCAATACTAGCTACTAACTCCATTATTACTTAACTCCCTATCTTCCCCTTTTCCCTATTAATATATCACTATTGTGTATAAAACCCCCAAAAAAAATATGTATTCTCCCTTCCCCTAGGCAATATAGCCTTATAGTTCTAAAAGGTCGGAGTGCAAAGAATTAAAGCACTAAAGGCAGAAAAGTGCTAACATTATGCCTCGGGATTAAATCAAGATCCGCTTGATTTAACAACCCTAACCCCTTGTTGTGAATAAACAACAATAAACTCATTTTGTCCACAAAACACTGAAAAAACACAAAAAACCCACCGAAGGCTAAAGTCCCGCCCTGGCGCGCATTTCCAGAAATATAATTGTTTATTGCCCGCCCTCCGCCGTATTGTCCTATCACTTTTGCTTCCCGTCAACCGTCGGATCTGGGCCTTCCCATCCGATGGCTCACATCAATATCGGACCACCTCCGATGCCCGAACGATAGCGCCCGAAATTTGTCAGACCATGACGTCAGGGCTCGAACGCGTGTCGTTCCCAGATTATATCGGGAGGCCGCCTGACAAAACCGCTCCCGTACAATAAGCGGTCCGAAATTACCACTTACCGCCTTTGTTTCTTCGCCATACGTCACGTCCATGTCATGCATACATCATTGCCGAGTCAGCACCACATCAGCGCCCGACCCACCATCGCTCCAACCTGTCTGCCACGTCCCCTGTCCATGTGGACCACTCACAGACCGCCACGTCATCATTCCATACCATGACCCCACCTATGACGTCATGCTGACATCATCCAAGAAAAGCGCGCAAAAGGCAAAATTTCCTATATTTTCGCCAAAAATCACATTTTTCGCATTTTTTCACCAAACGACTGTTGCGCCTCCTGCATGCAATTTCACGTCGTCCTCGCCGCCAACCTGCAAAAAGTTGATTCAAAGTCGTGGCCGCCCAGAATTTAGCTTGGATAAGCCTCCACCATTGCCCGAGTATACCAGGTATTTATCAAAATTTCCCCTCCGCGCCTGGTTTTTCACATAATTCACTGAACAAGCTAAGAGAAGAAAAACACAGTAAGTTTAAGAAATTCTCATGAACCAGTGATCCTCTTCCACTCTGTAAGCCCAATTTCCCTCACAGAAGTCCCCATTGTCCCGAAATTCCACAAATTCGTAGTCTGTTGGTGCATTAGCAAATCCAAACCTCTGCTAGATAAATTCACCGGGAAAGCAAGTCCCAAATCCCTGCATTTGCTCTCTGAATCTATCTTAGGAGCAATTTGACTTATTTTCACCCCATTTTTCCTCTTCCCCTCTGCAAATTGCCCTGCTCCTGCAAAATTCATTGCTCTGTGTTGCTGTGCCCAGAAAAACAAGTTCAAATACAATTCAAAGTACCAATTGACCATGGAAACTCCAGTGGCATTGAACATTGCACCCTTAAATGCCCCACAAAGGGAGCTAGAATGGCTGGCCCTGGCTGACAGAGACTACCTGATGGCAGAAGTAGTTCCACAGTACAACAAGTATCATATTCATGTACTCAATGAGCTGAAAGCCAAACATCTCAATGGAACTGATATTCTAGGGATTTGGGACTCCAATTTGCCCATTTTCAATCTTCCTCAAGTCAATGTCCTCCCAGATTTAATTCATCGATGCAGTGCCAACTATGATCCATGTCAAAGAGCTGTCCTCAGTCCCTCAGGTTCAGTTTTGTTCCATGTCACCCCTGAGGCTATAAATCAAATGCTGCACTTTCACACTACAAAGCCATTGACTCCTCTGTCCATGATGCACTTAATAGACCAAGGAGGCAAGCTGTCTAGTGCCCAAATCATAAAGATTAATCAGCTATTCATTGAATCAGGCTCTCAAAATGTGAGGACCCCTCCTATAGGAAATGTATATTTCAATGAGTTGGGCAGGTTGCTTGTGGATATGATCAGTTATGTCCTAGGTTATAGGTCAACTGAGGATGCTGATGAAACCATTTTGGCAATGATGTCTATCTTCTCCCCTGGAAAGCCTCCTTCTGTTCACTATGATTATGCTGCATACATTGCCAATAAAATTCATGAGCAATTGATGAATCTAGAGAGGGAAAGGATATTTAGATACACTTCTTACATCTATCACTTGTTCCTATTTTACCAGCCTGATAGCTTCCCTATTACTCTCAAGACGTTTGATGCTCAGGGAAACCAAAGGTCTGTGGTATTTTGGTGTTCAATCTTTCATCACACATCTTTTTCACCATACAGCTACTGTGAATTCATAGACCTTTTTATCCATCCAGCCATGTCCTTGCTGTTGAGCTCTCCTCCTCCAAGATTGACAGATGAGATGCAAAGAATCCTCCAGCTCTCAAAGGCCTACAACATTGGGGATTGGTACTTTTACCAACACCATACAGTGATAAGAATATATGGTTATGAGTTAGCCCCATATAGGCTACCAAGATATGTCCCTATGAGACTTTTTGCTTTAGAATATTTTAGACAATTTGGAAATGCAGACATGGTCCATTTCCACAGCAAAAATAAGAAGGTACAACTCAAAGTCAGAAACCAGCTAGGTTCATTTATTTATAATAAAAGAGAAGAGGCATGGCAAGAAGCAGATAAGATCCTAAAGTTTCTCGAGTTGCAAACCAGTTTCCTCTGGATACCCTATGATCCCAATCATTTCATTAGTCTTATAAGGGTCAAATATAAGTTGGCTAGCTATGATCATGTCAGGTTGCCTCATATTGAAAAATATGCAAATCTGTTAAGATGGAAAGAGGGCACTCTAGAAGAGGCAAGTACTAAAGAGGAAATAGCACAAAAAAAAAGCAAAGAAACTTGAGAAGGAAGCTGACTTGGAATATTGTGGACAGGTTTCTTCTTCTTATCATACTCAACTTGGAGCATCTGCCTCATCTTCTACAGCTCCCCAGCAAGCAGCTCAAACTACTCCTCAAGCAGCTAGCACAGATAAGGGAAAAGAAATGGAGCAGGAGCAGACACTCCCAACAATAGAACAGCAGAAAGAACAGACTGAACAGCAAGAGGAAATGGCTGAGGCCCCTGTATCTATAGAGCAACAGGCTCAAGAAAGTGTGCCTCCAAGGCAGTAAATAGCAATGGATACCTCAGTACTTCAAACCCCAATAAATGAAGAAAGAACTAGGAAGAGGGACAGACAGCAAGAAACTCCCCTCACTACATCAGCAAGTCAACAAGGGGAGAAAAGGCAAAGATTAAACCCTTTTTCTAAAGAAGAGATGCCTATTGGGCCATCCATAGGTATGGGCCCCCCTAGCATGGAAGCATCAGCCAGTTCCTTCCAACAGGAACAAGAAAGACCACTTGGAGGAGAGGTGAGCCCCTCAAGCCAGCAAAGAAGGGCAGAATCCAGCATTAAGCAACAATTTATTGATATTAAGAAAAGGAATGAGCCATTCAGACTCCAGCTTTACAATCATTTGCTCAAGATGGCTCCCACAAACCAACAGAGGCTCATGTCAGCATATGACATTGCAGAAGGGAAGATGACTATGAGCCATTTCGTGCCTACCATGCTGCAGCCACAGTCAGCTGCAGATTACATCAGGACCAACCTAGAAGTGTTTGCAAAGGACATCCACCCAATGGACCAAATAGAGCTACATAAGCAAACGGGTGAGATGGTCTACTCCACTCTTGCAGATAAAACATTTCTAGCACACAAACTGCAAAACTCTCTCCACAATACTACTGCCCAACTAGAATTGGAGAAAGCTTCTTCTCAAGCCAAAGACAACAGGATTAGGTCTTTGGAAGATATCATTATAGAGCTTGGGCATGACCCAAGTGATCCCAAAGCTGTGCAGGCACTAATGAAGAAAAAAGATGAAGATATAGCAGCTTTGAGGAAGATGGTCAAAATTCCAGCAACCCTTCACCCCCAAACAGAAGATGTTGCTCAGCAGAGAAAGGATCAAGATGTAGCAGCCATGCTGCTGACATTACACAAGCAATTAGTAGAAACAGAAGGACGATTGATAGCAACAGAGGGTGCATTACAGGCAGCCCTAAAACAGAAAGAGGGAGGGCAGACATCTCAGCCCCCTCTGCCAGTAATTAACCTTGAGGAACCTCCTCAAATTATAAGTCCTCCCACAGGACAAACACCAGAGGCAGGCCCTTCAGCACCAGCAACAACATCAGGACAGACACCCAGCCTTGATATGCAAAATATGATGAAAGAACTTCAAGCTCTGGAGGCCCAGATGGCAGAACTAAATGAGGCCAAGGAAAAACTGGCTACACTTAATGAAAAATATGATAAATCAAAGCAAAGTGTAGCTGAAAAAACAAGAGAGGTAAGGGCTCTTGAGAAGAAAATAAAAGAACTGGAGAAAGAGCTCTCTCTTGATAAAGTTGTGGCTGAAATCAAGAAAGTCCTGTGGGCCAATATTGGTCAGTCTATAACAGATCAATGGCAATATATTGAAACCATCCATGAGCATATAGATCTCATAGGCAGGGCCCAAAAAGAAAGCCAAAGAGCAAGGGCATCTCTAGGCAATATGCCTGAGATAGCCAATAGGATGATCAATGTCCTTAACAATCGCACAGGCCCCCAGCTGGCAGCAATGGGTATCTCTAACAGAACTGATACCATTTTACTAGTAAAAAGGGTGCTCACTTTGAGAAATCATGTGCAAACATTGGATAGAAGGTGCCAGGAAATGCAGACAGAGGTGAACAAATTCATGGAGAAATTTACAGCATTGCATAATAGAGGCCTTCCCAGCTTACTAAACAGTGCAGGAAGATTACTATCTCATGAAAACTATGCCAAGAGGGTAAATACATATGCTACAAATCAGATCACTGCAGCATCAAGTGCCCCAGAGGAAACAGGGCCTGCATCTGGGCAGAGTCTCTATGACAGAATAGAGAATTTGTTTTTTATCATGAATGAGATTAGACATCTATTTGAGGTGCCTCCAAACTACTACAAATATACTGAGGTAGATGAAACCTTAGGCATAATTTTGAGACATCAGTTGCCTACTCAGGAATGGTGGACAAGCATGATACAGACATTGCTGTGAAGAAACAGATTTTTCACCAAATTTTTGTACATCAATTATAAGTCATCATGTTCAGAAAATTGATATATTCATTATGACTGGAGAGGAGTGGACAGAGCCAACTCAACAAACAAATTTGGACACTAAAGAAACACCGACAGATGCAGATGACAGGGCTGAGATAGCTACAGCACGACAAAGCAATAAAGGCGTATTACTCAGAATCAATACAAAGCACCCGACAGACCCAGTTGCCCTCAAAAGTCAAGAACTTCTGACAAACAGCAAGCAGCTGTTGTATATTCATTAAAGTAGCTTTTAATTTTGTAAAGAATATCTTTGAAAGTTGGTAAGAGCAGTTATTGTGGAATAACTTAGAACTGAGATATTTTTGTGATATTTTGTATATATGCACCCCCGCATAGCTTATTGGGGGTTGTTGTTACTGATTTGTTCAAGAGAACTCGGCTGTATTTCCTCTGAAAGATATAATACAAAGGAGCTGTTGGTTTCCAAAGGAATTATTTTGGCTTGGAGCTGATGTGATGAAATTATTGACTGCTGCAGGATTCTTGCGTTATGGAGTGATACAATAAGTGTTTTCTAACTGTATTTGTGTTTCATTTCTTGTATAACCTGTCTGTGATGTATGGTGATTAATCTTAGTAGAAAGGTAAAAGATTAGTTCAGGATTTGTCCATTAAAGACACCCTAAACTCAATCCTTACTACTAAATATGTTTTCTTCAGGGTTAGCTGCAACTATGGAATTCTTAAATGCTCATATTTGCTCTAATCACATGATAAGTCTTTATTCAGTAATTCTCTGTTGCTGCTGAGTAGGATTTGTTCTTCATTTCGTGTTGCACTGTGAAAGAACTCTTGATTGCCTTTCCTGGTGTAATTTATACTGTTTCTTTTCTAAAAATCAAAGTTTGTATCATGAATACCCATCTGGCCCTGCAGTGAACCTCTCTTTATCACATATATCAAAACACTTTCATTTCTGGACTCCACATGCCCAATGGATTGAACTCTCTTTGATATTTGCATGCCCTTCCTTGAACAATAGCCTGCAACCAAAGTTCAAACAAAAATCCCATCTCGTAACTAGCCTAAAATCTTCAAAAAACAAAGTTAAAACTAAAAGAGAGAGCCCTCTCTAATTACAGGTAGGCTAGAACCTGTAATCCAAAGCTTGGTTAGTGGTTACCCCGGCCATATTCCCTCAGGAGTCAAAGGGAACAACCTGGGTGATAACACCTGGTGAGTGTGCAACACAACTATGCCTAGGTTCTCTTACTACAAGGGGGGGCAGAAGAAAAGTGAGCCTGTAAGTGAGAGGCAATAGTACCACCCATGGAGAGATGCACATGAACCATGAAGGCCTATCCAACATCCAATAGAGTAGTCCACATCAGATGTGATGATTTGTATAACCGCTGAGTAAGGAAAGATCTATCTAGTATCCCGCGGAATAGTCCACAAGGATGAGACAACACTGACAACCATTACAACACATTCCCAACAAGATACATTAGGAGAATTTTGAGGCCTAAAACGAGCCTCCTAAGAAAAATTTAAAACCAAAATAAACTTTATAAGAACCAATAGGATTCAAGATGATGATGTCAATCATGGTGGATGATTCACCATTTTTGGAGAAAAAAGTAAAAAGATTAAAAAATAATAAAATAATAAAACTACTTTTTCAACTCGTATTTTCAAGTTATCTCCCTAAGGTTTTACTCAAATTTTGAGCAAGAGTACTCATTGGATGAAAAAATTAATTCCTCATCTGAGCAGTACGCATGTTGCATACCTTCAATGGACCCTACTACACGAAAAATGAGAAATACATGAAAAAATGTGATTGTAATCACATTTTTCATGTATTTCTCATTTTTCATGTAGTAGTGTCCATCGAAAGTATGCAACATGGGTACTAATTGGATGAGGAATCAAAATTTTCATCCAACGAGTGTTTTCATTTGAAATTTAAGTAAACCCATAGGGATATAAGTTGAAAATACGGGTTGAAGAACAAGTTTTTTCTTTTTTTCCCTCCAAAATTTGATGATGTAATATAATCTTATTTTATTATTTCCACTATTATTTTATAATTTCCTTAGGTGGCCCATTTTGGACCTCAAAATTACCCTAATGAGCACTAAAACACTGAAATAGTTCAATTATCTTATACATGTGAAAGAAAACATGAAACACAAATCCTCATAGAATAGTCTTACAAATATCCATAAGTCATGCATGGAAACATGTTGGCTTGAAAAGGCTTATGTAATTAAGAAAAAGTTCAAAGACACATATTTACATTGTACATCACTAGCCCTAGTAGTGGGACATTGGAGCCACTCCTTTCTCCTCAAAGAACTAACTGAACCGTCTATGCTTTGCGAGAGGAGCCAAGGTGAAAAGTCTTTTGCACATACAATGAGGGGGTATATAAAACCAAGGGGTGATGCTTTCCCCTTGTGACCCTTTGACTACCCTCATGCCTATTCAAATTCCTATGACTTTTCAACTAAAATGACTCTTCATATTCATGTGTGTCCATTGGACTTCCACTTTACAATACATTTGTACATGGCCCATAATAGTGACGTGGTCAACTCATGACACGACCCGAGATGACACTACTGACATGGACTAGCTTGATGATGTGGCAATGTCAAGCCGATGTTGCTTATGCATACTCTTCTCCTCCACATAGATTGATGATGGAGGGTCTTCAATGATATTTGGTATTGAGAGGTGGTTGCATACATGTGTTTCTTTTTCTTGCTCTTGATAGGTTCCTTTGTCTGTCCAACTGCAAGTGAGCCTTCATGCATGTTTCCCCCTTCTTCATCATCTTGACATGATTTGATAGTATACCTATTCCTACAATTCACTCATGATGGGATGACATCAATCCCAAAACTCCCTAGTCTAAGATGATGCATTGTTATCTAGGAACTAAGCTCGTGATAGGTGACAGGCTGGGAAAGAGGGTCCAATAACTACGCATTGCATAGTTTCAAGTGATAGGGAGAGAGGTTGATCACTGAGACTGTACAAAGTGTAGCTTAGGCTTGACTAAGGAACTTCTCAGCACAATCCTCAATCGGGCGGGGGGGAATGCACAATAACCACTAGGAGTCAGGATTGTGCAGTTGAGGAAGTTAGTGGCTAATGCAGGATGGGACCCTGGGAGAAAGATCTACGCATTTTTCAGAGGCAAGGAAGACTGGGCAGTAGAGAGACTTGGAGGATAGATCTATGCATTTCTTGAGTTTAGTGAACTCTGGTTGAGGGAGGAAACTTGGGGACACTTCTGTGCAGTTTTGGAGGCCAAGGGAGACTGGGTTCTCTGGGCTCCAGCAGGCAAGGGGAGAAGCTTGAGGACTAGGATTCTGAAGTGCATAGTTCAAGTCAGACTAGGAGGAACTGCTGCACAATTCTAGGGATGAAAGGAGGCTGTTGAGCTCTGGAATGGCACAGTGCAACCTCCTTGGGGGATATTGACTGTGTACTGTGCAGTTTTAGGCAGCAAGGTTGCATCGTTGAGGTTTGAGACTACGTATTGCATAGTTCAGTCAGGGTCTGGTGAAACTGAGTTTCCCGGTTAGGAAGGCTTTTTGAAAAATGGTAAGTGTGAGAGGAAGATGGACTTGTGAAGAACTTGAACTTGTGGTCACATACTTAACATACTTTGACAACACGACAACATAGACCACTAGAACAACAAGAGAAATCATTACCCTCTGTGTGACTGTCTCATAACAAGAAGTGACAAGTGCGAAAATTGCGATAGAATTTAGGATGACTATGGAGACACTTGTGTGATAATGCTTAAAAAATTGTGTATGAGTGCAATGATTGTTTACATAGCTAGGAAAACTCATATACACAAATACCAACCTTCGAAACCACAAGAAAAGGTTTGTAAGCATGGCAATCAAACATGCCAATATATGACAATTAATCAAACAAGCAAAAGGGGTGAAAGGACTCTAAGAAAGTTCATGAAATGAGCTTAAGTGTTTTCAACAATCAAAGGAAAGACCAATGAAGGATTCAAAATTTGAGTGCAAGCCAAAATGTTGGAGGGTGTTGCAGCCACTACAAGAGGTTTGCATGTAGATTTTGAATTGTTTCCATAAATGCAGTAGCAACTATAATGGCGTTAAAAGGATGATATAATCAACAAAAGTGTGCATACTTGGTAAGTCTATCAACTACCACCATGATGACACTCTTTCCTTCAAACTTGGGTAAACCTGTAATAAAATCCATTGAGACCTCCTCCCAAAGCTCACTTGGAATGGCTAAAGGTTGCAACAAACCCAAGGCCTTAATTGTCTCAACTTTATTTTGTTAGAAAACTAAACATTCCACCATAAAATTCTGAATATCAGATTTAAGGCCATCCCAAAAAAATTCCTTCTTGAGCCGTGCTAAATTTTTTAAAAACCCGAGATCCCTCTTAAGGGGGAGGTGTGAAATTCCAAAAGAATCTTTTGTTTGAGTTGGGAATTCTTATAGAGATATAAATGATCTTTGTACCGCTATGAATCATTTTTCCATATAAATGTACCAAATTTACTGGGATCTTTCTGCAACTTTTGAATGAGTTTCAACACCTCTTATTCACTCTTCCATTCATCCCGTTGTTCCTTAAGAAACCAATTTCCTGGTTGTAGGGAAATTGTGCTTAAGATATTAATAAAGATTATTTACTGTCACTTATTGTTTATTATATTACCAAATTAAAGACTTGGAAATCTTGGTCTCAGAATCTTAATACATGTATGATCATAACTTCTCAGAATGCCATTTGCTGCTAAATATAAATGATGAATGAGGAAAGTTTGAAAGGGAAGTTAAAGACAATATGCTAATCTTTCACAGGAACTATTATCTGTAACTTAGAGGAATTATGATTATGAGAAATAAATCATAGATAATATGATGGTATTTCACAGAAACTACTATCTATAACTTAGAAAGGAAGTGAGGAATTTAAGTATAGGAGCACTCTTTAAGGGATTTTACCCTGCAGCTTCATTCCTATACTTAGAAAGAAGAAAACATTGCATGACACATGATAGCTAGACTTACAAATTATATGTAACAACTCTTGGAAACTTCTGGTTGTTTCATTAATCAATGATGTTATCAGAAATACAGTGGCCTGGTTCTCTAAAATCCCCCCCCGCTTTCTTAGTAAATTTTCCACTTTTTATACATTGTGGAACAGTTATTGATTTCTAAAACCTATCTAACTGCTTTCTAACTATACGAATAAAACTGCTATAGAATTTATAGAGGGTAAAAACACCTCAAAGAACAAGAAATAACAAGAACAAAACTGAATTTAGAAGGATATTATAACTGATGGCTTGCCCTATTGATTTGCTGCCGAATTCCTCTGTAAATGCCTTAATCTGTTCAGCACTACGTTGACTTCCCATTATAAATCGCAACCGGCGTAATAATCCTTTAACTTATGCGTTTTTAGGCCGTATAACTATAGAAATGCTGGAATTATGCGTGATTCTTATTATCTATGTTTTTCTATTGTAAACATTTTTTTTATAATGAAAATATATTATAAAAATGTTTTTTCCACTTATAGTGATTGCAATCGGCACAAGAATCATATATACCCTATATATATAAATATTATAATGGCCGTGGACCCGACGGAACTATTAATCATAATACATATGATATTGGGTCCAGCCCGCAATCGCAACTCGGCGGAACCAACCTTTATATGCATAAAGCCTTGCGGACCCGACGGAACTTTAAACCGTAGCGTAATCCATATCGGGTCCGGCCTGCCCATATTGCAATCGGCATAAATATATATATTAATAGTTATGCGATAATGCGGACCTGCCGGCTTATAAAACATAACACATATGTGTTTCGGGTCCGCCATCGCAAGTCGCAATCGACGGTTTCCAACATCCATAGCTCTGTGTAAGGGCAGACCCGATGGGACTTAAAACTATGCTGTATATATCTTTCGGGTCAGTCTCTTCAAATCGCAATTGGCAATAGGTAATGAACCAACGCATATGTGTTTGCCACTTTACGGACCCGCTGAATTTTAAAATATAATATATATTTTCCAAGTCCAATGTTAATCACTTTAACACATGTTTTCTTTGTAAATCCATTACAATTATGCTTTGCACTATACATATATACATATAATTTCATATAACCCTCTATATCCGATTATTTTGCATCTCTTCCTTTAGCGATGCCGATATATAATAAATAAAATATTTCTTTTCTTTTGGACTTTTGGTAAGGATAAAGGATATAAAGGAGCTTTATAACTCCTGATAGTGATATAACGGATAAAGAAACCTCAAGCCCAATATAAGCTACAACACATCCCTTAACTTTAGTTACCCAATTAGGTTGGATACTAGAAATGGAACAGAGAAATGCTTCCACATCCTCATCCTTTCTTGAGAGTGCATCTACTGTTAGAGTCAGTCTGGTCAGCCCTCCATCAGAGATCAAAGCTCTTTGTGCATTTCAATTTTAGGTGTCCCGCTCCATCCACTCAGCTGCATTTTGCTAGGGACATGTCATGACCTGACGGAGATAGTCATGCTAGTCGTTTTCCCTCATCTCTGACCCCTGCTGGCTCAGGTCTTTGTCCATTATCACTGAAATTCATGATAGTCAAGGTCTGGTCATATTATATAACAAAGTCATCTTTTATGTTTGGGTCTAGGAAATCATCAATGTGCTCTTTGGAAAACATGTCTAGAACAAGCCATGCAGGCTAGAGGGAGACCTTATACAACTATGGTTCCGAAAGCTTCATCATCACCTGAAAGGACATCGACTCTTCTTCTGTTTTGAAGAAAAGTCAAACAAGGTCAACTATGACAAAATTTTCCAAAAAATCGTCAGTTGGCTTTTTCAGATGCAGTCATGGTTTTCATGGCCAAATACCCAATCACACAGTCCCCGCAAAGAAATGCCGAAAATTTCATCATGAGAGCCAAAATTTCAAAGAAAAAATGAAAAGCAGGGTGTTTTAAAGTCAATGAAAAAGTGCAAAACTCAAACATTAGAAAGTGGGTTTTTAAAGAAGAAGAAATTAAACCCAACTCTCCAAGCCTATATATACTTGTTTTTTCCCAAAACAAAAACCATTTTTGCTTTGGCAAGCTTGGAGAGAAATTACAAAGGTAAGAGAGCAAATTCATGAGGGTTTGAGTGAAGGAGAGCCAGTTTCCAAAGGGCACGACGCATACACCAGGGTGCGCGACGCACACAGAGGGCGCGACGCACTGGCAGCCAGCCCACAGTGCAAAATCCACAAGGGTGCGATGCACTCAGGGTGCGCGGTGCACTAGGCTTGGCGCGCGACGCACACAGCCAGGGAGCTAAAAACACTTGAAAATTTGTTTTATATCCCGGTTGAAAGCTAGCAAGCAAGAGGTAGGCTCGAATGAAACCTCTTCTCTGTCAATTTGGTCAATGGTTTGGTGTTTCTAAGATGTTGAATGATATCCAAAGCACATTGGCCATCCATGAAAATAATCATCAAAGCAAAAATGATAAACGGGGTTGCAAATTTGTGAAGACACCACCAAGGTTTTGCTCCCCTCCCCTTGTCCCCTCACTCCTCGTCATTTTCACCTCCATTCCACCTTGTCTCCTAAGGAAACCCCCTAGAAATCTCCACTAAGACCCTACCCCTGGTGTTCCAAGAAAATTAGTGTCATTTGACAGTGCGTGGTGCACACACAAGGTGGCGCGGCGCGCTGGGAGCCCGGCCATAGTGTCAATATTGCACTGGCGCGACGCATACCCGGAACACGGCGCACTAGGCAAAGCGCATGGCGCATAGACCTGTGAGACTAAAAAAAACACCGAATCGCCTAAATTTTTATAAATCGCGCAGCGCACTAGGCAAAGCGCATGGCACACAGACCTGTGAGACTAAAAAAAACACCGAATCGCCTAAATTTTTATAAATGGCTCTCAAAATTGCAAAGGTGGCCCTAGATACCTTCACCATTGATCCTTAACTCAAAGAAAAATATGATTTTGGTGACCATGAAATCAAAGGCAAAATTTTTATTAAGTAAACCCAAAAATGACACAAAGAAGGTCAAAAATCTAGGGTTTTGCTATAGTAACATGATTGCTAAAGCATGCTCCTACCCTACCCCTATCAGCTAAATTCCTGTGTAGCAGTTTCCCTTAATAGTTACCATAGCTACATTGTAATCATATCCATTCGTCCCCTTTATTCCTATAGCTCAAAATATCCCAAACCCTACCCCATCAAAACCATACCCCAAACACTCCCAAATCCCTAATAAATTTCTCCTTTAAACCCCTATTCCCCTTTTCATCATTCCCCTCCTAACACTCCCCTATTTTATTGTCCCCTTGGTGACAGATTTTTAGAGCATCTATCAGTTTCATTGGACTCAGAGGGCAGCATAAAACTCAGGGTATAAGCAGAAGTAATGGCATCAGAAAATTCATCAGAGTATGAGGAGGGGACCCACAGTGACACATCTTTAGGAGAGAGGGCCCATAGGAGACATCATCGGAGTAGAAGACATCTTAGAGATGAGCCAAACACCCTCATTGAGCTGCAGGCATGCCCACTTGCTATGTCTTGTTTCCAGCACTTGGCATGTTATGAATTTTGTCAAAGGGTGTCGAATGTCAAAGTCCATCATGAGTTGGCCCACCTTTTTGCACTTCATCTACAGGGAGGCCAATCTATCCTGGCTGGGGTCACTTTCACATTGACACCGGAGGCTATATCAGTGGCAAGAGGGATACCAAACATTGGGGAGCAGTGGCATAAGAAGAAGAAGGTGGAGAGGCATCACTATGAGCCTTACATCAAGAACAGCTGCTTGAGCTAGCTCACCATAGTTTTTCCATTCAGATTTTTGAGGGATGAGTATTCCCCTCTCATGAGATTGATCATGAAGTATTTCAGTTGCGAGGGGAGGTTTTATCGCCTTTATTCCTATCACATCCGCTTGCTCATTCACTTCACCAGGGTGCGGATGATGAGCCTCCCATTTTTCATCTGCAACAACATTGAGAAGATGAAAAACTTCATGCAGAGCAAGACCCCATGATAGTAGCTAAATAGTGTCTATCATTTTGCTCTCATTCGGATTTTGGTGGACCATCAGTTGGGATTGCAGGGTATTGCTTGGGAGGACTTCATCTCCCGTGATTTCTTCAACGCTCCACCGATGATATCAGAGGTAGAACATGAGGTGGGAGGTCCTTCACATCAGTTTGAGCGCCATGAGACTACCACAATGCCAGTATACATCACATACCAGAAGGGCAGTAGACCATTGTTCATAGTAGAAAAGCGAGTGTTATCTCCACCTGGGGTGGAAGGGGCCTCGCTTCCGACATCAGCACCACAGGAGTAGCGTAAGGGCAAGGAGCTAGTGCAGGTGGAAGGGCCATCAGGCGAGCAAGAGACCGAGTTTGTTCTCCTCCAGGATGATGAGATAGATGCAGAACCTACAAATGCTGAGCTGGGAGAGATCATTCAGGAGCAGCAGTCTGTGATTGAGAACCTATCCCTGGACTTGGATAGGGCCAAGTGGAACGTGCAGTATCTGGAGCAGAGGAACAAGCAACTTGAGGATCGGCTAGCTGAGATAGAGTTGCAAATGATCAAGGAAAACCGGCGACACATCCTGGCAGCACAAGGCAGACCTATGGAGCAAAGAGACGAAGACCGGGAGTATGTGCTAGAGAAAGTGAACATTCACTTGGAGCAGTGGTTGGATAAAGCAAACAGGGAGAAAGACATGCTGAGGTGCATGAATCATCACTACCAGGCCCGAAACATGAGTTCCAAAGCAAGAATCAGGAGCCTAAAGGCAAAATTGAGCAAAGCGACAAAAGAGGCAAAGGAGGCAAAGGAGGAAAAGGAGCAAGATCGGCTTTGAATCTTGGCTGAGGTTTCCTTGGCACAGCATAGCATTTCATAGGGAACCTCCAGCCCAAATTTCAAAAAATTTGCGCAAATTTTGGTCACAGGCAAATTTTTTGGACACAAAACATGAAATTCTTCGCTGTGCGCCGCGCCACTGGCGCGACGCTAAAAATATAGGACCCTAATCAAGGAAAGGCTTGCATATTTGGATTCAACATCGAAAAATACTACTACTGGTGTCCGGGCAAGAAATTTTGACAAGATCTGGGCCTCCTAAAGGTTAAAAAACACCAAAAAAATGGCCTCTCTGCCACTTTTTTGACACACAGAAAGTAGTCTTGGGAGAATGGAGATTTGGAGGGGCAAATGAGCACCAAATTGAGAAATTCCAATGGGCTTAGAAAGAAGACAGGATAGGATTTCCAACAAGCCAACTTGGGCACATTTTGGACACCTACAAGTGCCCAAAAATAGGCTCCAAAGTGGCATGACGCACAGAGAATTTGGCATGACGCACAGGAGAAAAAACTACCAATTTGCTCCCGTTTCGTGAAATTTCGGGTCGTGACTTCTCCAAGTGGGCCCAGTCATCTTCACTTCGGTTTTTTGGCACCAAAGGCAGCATTTAAAGAGTTTTCTCTCCAGATGGGCATCTATCCAAGTGGCAAAAGAATGCAAAGGGTCACCCCAGCCAAATGTCATGCTTGAGAGCGCTGCACCTATAGCTGATGGTTGGCTCTCCATCTCCTTTTCGAAATGATTTGAGTAACTTCCCAACCCCTGGGCATTCCATCTCTTCTCTACACATTCTATATATTATATGCAATTTATTTGCAAAGGGTTGGCTGGCTTGTAACTTCTGGGAGACTGTGGGAAAGAAACTCTGTTTCTGCACTGTGTATTTTTGACAGAGAATTAATGAAAGGCAGCGGCTTTGTTTCATGAGATTCTTGTGGTTGTGAGTGTAGCAAATGTGTTCTCATGTTTCATATGTATCTTGTTATGTTTCATAATTCAATTCACGTTTCATTTCAGTGAAATTTTCTAAGTGAGATTAGGTAGAATTCAATTTATATTTCTCTGCCTGTGGGAAAATTTCATGTACAGTGTTACTCTTCTGTTGAAAAGGATTCATGCGACCATGCCCTTTTCACTCTCTTCAGCAATATTTCCATTCCATGTTACCTTAAGCTGAGATTGCTGAGATTGCTGTGCTTGCCGCCTACCTTGCCTCATGGAATAATCTGTGCTTTCATATTCGATTCTCTGTTCTTTGCTGAGAGCCAGTCCCATATACATCCCAGAAGCTCGGTCACTTCATAAAATCTTTTCCAAAATCCATTTTCACTTACTAGCCTAAGGTAGAGATTGTATTTCAAGTCATCTCAGACCGTTTTGCCTATCCATTCACTGAGTGTGACTCAGAGAGAGCCCTCTCCTGCTCTGGTAGGGCTAGCTACCAGACTGAGCGTGGTTTGTGGTTACCCTAATTTTTGCCTTCCTTCAGCCTAAGGCAGATTTAGGTGCTAACATAGTGGCGACCACACTGGGGAGAAGTTGAAAATCAAATCCCCTTGTTTCATAAGAATTCTAGGCTTCCGGATGATGAGCTTAGGATTGGAAAGGCTGAGTAAGTTGGTTGTGTCCCGTAATTTATCCCAATAGCACGCTGGCTTCGAGACGATATACCAGAGCGAATCCAGACCTGGACCCTCCTCATATTTATGAAAATCCCAATTTGATCCCAAGACTCCTTCGTCAAGAAAGCACCATAACTCCCGTGTTCAAATCCCATTCATGTCCCGACATTTTTGAGTATCTTGAAGAGCTTGAGTTTGACGAACGATTTGAGATATCTTTGTTTGAGTCTAAATCTGAAAGGGCGGTTGATTACACCATCCCCAATCCACAATTTCTTGTAGACCTTGAGACAGAAAGAGCTAATAGATTAATCGATAACTACATTGCCACACAGCCCCAAACTCCAAGTGCAAGCCCCTTGCAAACTGTGCACACTCCTCCAACACCTCCAAGGCCAAATCCACCGAGAATGATGGCTGCCCATTTTGCACCCCTTGATCTGCCCCAAGTCCTAAATGACATGCCAAATGACTATCAAAGTAAAATCCCGTTTTTTGATGGCACTCCTAACAGTGTTACAGCTCAACAACATGTGGACAAAATGGCAGACTTCTATGAACTTCATGAGATCGATGCTGAGATTGTGGCAATGAGGCTCTTTGTACAAACATTTGCAGGTGATGTGAGAAAATGGTTCAGAGGTTTGACGACTGCAAGTATCACTACCTTGGCGGAACTACAAAGACAGTTCTTGAACCGATGGGAAGTGAAAAAGAATCCCCTTCAAATTCTGGCCGAGTATGAACAAATCAAGCGGAATGCCGGTGAGTCGGTCCAAGATTATTGTGTTAGATTTAATGCAGTCTACAACGAAATCCCAGACCATCTAAAGCCATCTATGGGACTAGCAATGATGAAGTTTCCGGATGGTTTTGATGTTGACATGGCGTACCAATTAAGAGAGAGAGAACCGGCTATAATGGAAGACATGCAGAAAATTCGAGTCAGCGTTGAGGCTAACCTGCTGTCCAAAAGAGCAAGAGCGAAAACAGAGAATGAAAACCACTGTGAAAGAAGAATCTTCTTCAATGGATCAACTACTCAAAAAGGTAGAACAGATGCTTGAGAGAGTAAAACTTGACAAGCCAGAGCCACAAGTTAGGAATCCTAACTTTCGTGGCCAACAACAGCCCCAATATAGAATTAGACAAAGAGATTAGCGGACTTAAGAGCAGACAGCACAACAGTCGGTACAAACACCTTTGCAGTAGAACTTTGTGCATGGACCGGAGTCAGATGAGGACAGGAATGTAATAGGCGAGGAAAACCATCTCTTTACCCCAGATGAGCTGCCTACTTACATCATCGAAGAAGAAGAATGTGCAGTAAATTCAGCTACACACCAAGACACTGATTTTATTCTAGCTAACGAAACTGTGTTGGAAGAAGAGTCAGAAGAATATCAAAGGGAGTATATGAATGCTTTGTCTACACAACAACAGCGACATTCCCTTAGAAACAAAGATGTACCGGCCAAACCAATTCAGAAAAAGAAGGAGGAGGAAACAAGAAAGAATGATCCATCAGCTACACAAAGAAAGGGAAAGGAGGCGGTTGTTCCGGAGAGAAGCAAATCAAAGTTAGTAGAACAATCACAGCAACCAGCCACATCAAAAGAAAAGGAAAGGAAAGAGATCCCAGTCAAAGAGGTAGAAAAAACTCCCACTTTCAGCCTAGAGAATGAGATTTCTAAGCTAAAGGTATCCATCCCTTTGACTGAAATCATGAAGAACAACAGTTATAGAGGACAGATTTCTAAAATGTTGAACTTGGACCCAATGTCCGACATGGTAAATGTGGAAGATGATCAGCCTGAAATGATTTTTGGGCTAGCAACGAATGGTGAGTCTCCTAAGAGTGATGTGCCACCCTTCTATATCAGTTTACGATTGCATGACTTTGTGCTACACAATGCCATGTTCGATTCCGGAGCCTCTCACAATCTCATGCCCAAGGCTATCATGGATAAGCTTGGTCTGGACATCACCCGCCAATATCATGATCTCTATTCATTCGATTCTAATAGAGTAAGGTGCATAGGGCTCATCAAAGACTTAGTTGTGAGTTTAGATCAGCTTCCTATGAAAAAAGTTCTGATGGATGGAGTGGTAGCAGACATTCCTCCAAGGTTTGGCATGCTTCCTTCCAGGTCTTGGGTAGCGAAATTGAAAGGGACACTACAGCTGGATTTCTCCTATGCAACAATCCCGGTGTTTGGACAAATGAGGAAGTTATATTGGGAACATAAGATGAAATATATGATCATAAGCAAGGAGAAATCGATAAATCATCCTATAAACTATGTACATATAGATTTAGAGTCTTTTGTTTTGTTTTCAGATAGTTTAAATGAGATAGATAGTCAAATAGTAGAAGTAGACGAAATTCCAGAGATAATAGAAAATTTTAGAGAAATCTTGAAGAAAGAAGGACAAGAAAAGTAGCAAAAGATTGGGCAATCAGTTAAAAACAATGGACAGCAAGCAAACAATGGATAACAAAAAGATTTTCAGCACTTGCAAGAAGACGAAGAAGGCTTGTGGACCATGGATTTTGATGGAGCAGTAGGGAATGATGGCGCTGGTATTGGTATTTGGGTACGCAGTCCTTTCTTCGCCCCAAACAAAGTGCCTAACAGCATGAGAATTTGCTCCTACAAGCTGGCCTTTGAATGTTCCAATAATGAAACTGAATTTGAAGCTCTAATTGCTGGCTTGAAGATTCTTAGAAAGCTGAATGCAAAGAGGATTTCAGTATATGGCGACTCTGAGTTGGTGATAAAACAGGTCAGAGGTGAGTATCAAGCAAAACATCATAGGACGCGGGCCTATCGTAATGCAGTTTTGGACATCTTGAAGCTATTTTCCGAATACACCTTGACATGTGTGCCACGAATACAAAATAGTATTGCTGATGCTCTTGCCAAGGTAGCGAGCAGCTTGAAGATCCCCATGACCTCCAACAATAAATTTGAAATCCATGTCAAGCACCGTCCAACCATTCCAAACAATCAGCGACATTGGCAAGTGTTCCAAGATGATGAGGAGATTAAGGATTTTTTTCTCAACAAAGGCAAGTTCAAAGAAACCTTAATTGATGTGGAAAACGATGAGAACAAAGGGAATGGAACAGAAGAAGTGCAGATCAATCAAATGGACGTATTGCAGCTGAAGAATAACATCATTCCTAAAGGCTTGATACCCCTAGAGGAACTTTTCGATCAGGATGATGTAGCCCGCAAGCCAACATTGCAGCCGACAGAGAAGGGTGTGGAAGAGGTCAACATCGGTATAGCTGCCAATCCAAAGTTGGTAAAATTGTCCAAAACATTACTGCCAAAGATCAAGGACAAATATATCAGTTTGATGGCTTCATTTGCAGATGTATTTTCTTGGGATTATTCTGATTTAAAGACCTATGATACGAATATCATTTAGCACACAATACCTATCAAGGCCAATCAAAAAACATTTAGACAAAAGCTGAGAAGGATCAATCCAAAGTTGTTTCCATCCATTGAAAAAGAGGTAAATAGGCTGTACAAGTCAGGTATCATTATGCCTATCAGATTTTTAGATTGAATATCTAACTTAGTACCCGTATGCAAGAAGACCGGTGAGATCTGCCTATGCATCGATTTCAGAAATCTAAACAAGGTCTCATTGAAGGACAACTATCCGCTGCCCAAGATGGACCATATACTTCAGCGAGTAGGTGGGGCATCTCGTATGTCGATGCTTGATGGTTATTCCGGATATAACCAAATTTCAGTCCATGAAGATGATAGAGACAAGACGACATTCACCACTCCATGGGGAACCTTTCACTATGCCAAAATGCCATTCAGTTTAAAGAATGCAGGTGCCACATTTCAGCGTGCAATGGACTTGGCGTTTGCAAATGAAAAGGATGTGTTTTTGGTGGTGTACTTAGATGACTTGACAGTGTTTTCAAAATCTAATGAAGAGCACATGCATCACCTAAAAATCGTCTTTCAAAAGTGCAGGAAATATGGTCTATCGCTAAATCCTAAGAAGAGCTTGTTCGCCATGGAGGAAGGAAAATTACTTGGGCATATCATTTCAAAAGATGGCATCCGCATAGACCCAACACGTGTGCAAGCAATTCAGCAAATCGATCTACCCAGGAACAAAAAGGAGATACAATCATTCAATGGTAAGATGAATTTTCTACGTCGTTTTGTGCCTAATCTTGCAGAACACTTGAAAGAAATGACCAACATGCTTAAAAAAGACAGCCAAGTGAAATGGACAGAGGAGGTTGTCAAATCTTTCAACTTGGTCAAATTGGCCCTTTCTTCAGCTCTAGTTCTAGTCAGCCCAGACTACTTTCAAGATTTCATATTGTTTTCATTTGCTTTTGAGCACACTATGGTAGCGGTATTATTGCAGAAGAGGGATGATCATGAAAGACCCATTGCATTCTTCAGCAGGGCTATAAGGGATGCAGCTTTGAAATACAACATCATTGAGAAGCAGGCCCTGACATTGGTGAAGGCAACGAAGGATTTCCGGGTATATATCCTACATTCTCACATTCTGGCCTATGTTCCTAATACTGCTGTAAAAGATGTTCTAGTGCAGACCGATCTGGAAGGGAGAAGAGGCAAATGGATCGCAGCCTTGCTAGAATACGATGTGGAGATAAAGCCTACAAAGCTGGTCAAAGGACAGGGGTTGGCGAAGCTAATGGCTGAATCAAACTTGCATGCATTGGACATAAATCTGATCGCTGCCATGTCCGAGGAGAATGAGGAAGGAACGTCAATTCAGGTATCCGAAATGTTTGCTTTGTCCCCATGGTATTCTGATATAATATATGTGCTGAAAAATCTATCACCACCGCCCGACATGGCTAGAAACAAAGCAAGAACACTCAAATTGAAGGCTGCCAAGTTTTGTATCTTGAATTCTGCACTATATTGGAAAGATCCCGGTGGCATTTTGTTAAATTGTCTGGTGGAAGAGGAGGCAAAGAAAGTCATGGAGGATTTCCACGGAGGAGAGTGTGGTGGACATCTTTTTTGGAAATCAACAGCGAACAAAATTCTGAGAGTAGGGTACTACTGGCCTACTTTGTTTGCTGATGTGCATAAGATGGTAAAGCGCTGTCATAAGTGTTAAATTTTCGAAGGAAAACAGAAATTACAGCCTTTGCCACTTAAGCCTATCGAAGTGAGCACTCCATTCCAGCAGTAGGGGTTGGATTTCATTGGGGAAATTCATCCCGCCTCTTCCGGACATCATAGGTGGATCCTTACAGCGACAGAATATTTCACAAAATGGATTGAGGCAGCCCCTACCAGACAAGCGACGGACACAGTAATCATTTCATTTCTTGAAAATAACATCTTGTCTCGCTTTGGTTGTCTAAACAAAATAATCATTGATAATCCAACCGCTTTCAAATCGAAAAGGATGGTAGAATTTTGTCACAAATATCACATAATTTTGGGTCATTCAACTGCCTATCATCCGCAAGGCAATGGATTGGAAGCATCTTCGAATAAATCTTTGGTCAACATCATCAAGAAGTTGCTGGAAATAAATAAGAAGAGCTGGAACAAGAGGCTGGTCCATGCACTCTGGGCAGATCGAATTAGTCAGAAAAAGCCTATTGGTATGTCACCGTTTGAGATGGTTTATGGAGTTGACACAATATTCCCAGCCACTCTTGCTGCCCTAGTGGTCAGACTTCTCCAGGAGGTTGGTAGTGAGGAAGATCCCATGCAGAGAAGGTTGAATCAAATGATCCACTTGTAGCAAACAAGAGAGGAAGTTTTCAAGAACTCATCCAAGTTACAGGAGAAGATAAAGAAAATATATGACAGAAAAGCAAAAGTGGATAAATTTCAGTTGGATGATGTGGTGTTGAAGTGGGATGCAAGGAATGAAGGGAAAGGCAAGCACGGAAAGTTCGAAAATCTGTGGAAAGGTCCTTTCAATATTGCAGCATATAGGGGGCAGAATGCCTTTCTTCTGAAGGAGATGAACGGGGAAGACTGTCCTGGAGGGCCGATCAATGGTCGGCTACTCAAGCGGTATCATTGTTGATCTATTAACGCGGCTTCCACTGTCATTGTAAATATCATTTTTTTTAGTTTGGTTTCAGTATGTAAAGTCAGTTTTTGAGTTATTCCAATTGTCAAGTTTGAGTCAATTTCTTGGTTATTCCAGTTTTATAAATAAGTCAGAGTCCTATGTTGTTTATTAAAATGATGACTCCATAGCCCAATGGATAAAAGGCACTATCTAACTCCTCCAGAGATCTATTGTTCTTGGCACCTCCAAGGAGCTACCATCCCCCATTGGAGACAATGTTAGAGTCGGTCTGGTCAGCCCTCCGTCAGAGATCAAAGGTCTTTGTGCATTTCAATTTTAGGTGTCCCGCTCCATCCACTCAGCTGCATTTCGCTAGGGACATGTCATGATCTGACGGAGATAGTCATGCTAGTCGTTTTCCCTCATCTCTGACCCCTGCTGGCTCAGGTCTTTGTCCATTATCACTGAAATTCATGATAGTCAAGGTCTGGGCATATTACAGGACAAAGTCATCTTTTATGTTTGGGTCTAGGAAATCATCAATGTGGTCTTTGAAAAACATGTCCAGAACAAGCCATGCAGGCCAGAGGGAGACCATATACAGCTATGGTTCCGAAAGCTTCATCATCACCTAAAAGGACATCGACTCTTCTTCAAAACTCTGTTTTGAAGAAAAGTCAAACAAGGTCAACTATCACAAAATTTTCCAAAAAATCGCGAGCTGACTTTTTTAGATGCAGTCATGGTTTTCATGGCTAAATACCCAGTCACACAGTCCCCGCAAAGAAATGCCGAAAATTTCATCATGAGAGCCAAAATTTCAAAGAAAAAATGAAAAGCAGGGTGTTTTAAAGTCAATGAAAAAGTGCAAAACTCAAACATTAGAAAGTGGGTTTTCAAAGAAGAAAAAATTAAACCCAACTCTCCCAAGCCTATATATACTTGTCTTTTCTCAAAACAAAAACCATTTGTGCTTTGGCAAGCTTGGAGAGAAATTACAAAGGTAAGAGAGCAAATTCATGAGGGTTTGAGTGAAGGAGAGCCGGTTTCCAAAGGGCGTGACGCATACACGAGGGCGTGCGGCGCACACAGAGGGCGCGACGCATTGGCTGCCAGCCCACAATGCAAAATCCACAAGGGCGCGACGCACTTAGGGTGCGCGGCGCACTGGGCTTGGCGCGTGACGCACACAACCAAGGAGCTCAAAACACTTGCAAATTTGTTTTATATCCCGGTTGAAAGCTAGCAAGCAAGAGGTAGGCTCGAATGAAACCTCTTCTTTGTCAATTTGGTCAATGGTTTGGTGTTTCTAAGATGTTGAATGATATCCAAAGCACATTGGCCATCCATGAAAATAATCATCAAAGCAAAAATGATAAACGGGGTTGCAAATTTGTGAAGACGCCACCAAGGTTTTGCTCCCCTCCCCTTGTCCCCTCACTCCTCGTCATTTTCACCTCCATTCCACCTTGTCTCCTAAGGAAACCCCCTAGAAATCTCCACTAAGACCCTACCCCCGGTGTTCCAAGAAAATTAGTGTCATTTGACAGTGCGCGGCGCACACACAAGGTGGCGTGGCGCACTCAGGGTGCGCGACGCACTGGGAGCCCGACCACAGTGTTAATATTGCACTGGCGCGGTGCATACCCAGCAAACGGTACACTGGGAAAAGCGCACGGCGCACAGACCTGTGAGCCTAAAAAAAACACCGAATCGCCTAAATTTTTATAAATGGCTCTCAAAATTGCAAAGGTGGCCCTAGATACCTTCACCATTGATCCTTAACTCAAAGAAAAATATGATTTTGGTGACCATGAAATCAAAGGCAAAATTTTTATTAAGTAAACCCAAAAATGACACAAAGAAGGTAAAAAAGCTAGGGTTTTGCTACAGTAACATGATTGCTAAAGCATGCTCCTACCCTACCCCTATCAGCTAAATTCCCCTGTAGCAGTTTCCCTTAATAGTTACCCTAGCTACATTGTAATCATATCCATTCGTCCCCTTTATTCCTATAGCTCAAAATATCCCAAACCCTACCCCATCAAAACCATACCCCAAACACTCCCAAATCCCTAATAAATTTCTCCTTTAAACCCCTATTCCCCTTTTCATCATTCCCCTCCTAACACTCCCCTGTTTTATTGTCCCCTTGGTGACAGATTTTCAGAGCATCTATCAGTTTCATTGGATTCAGAGGGCAGCATAAAACTCAGGGTATAAGCAACAGTAATGGCATCAAAAAATTCATTAGAGTATGAGGAGGGGACCCACAGTGACACATCTTCAGGAGAGAGGGCCCATAGGAGACATCACCGGAGCGGCAGACATCTTAGAGATGAGCCAAACACCCTCACTGAGCTGCAGGCATGCCCACTTGCTATGTCTTGTTTCCAGCACTTGGCATGTTATGAATTTTGTCAAAGGGTGTCGAATGTCAAAGTCCATCATGAGTTGGCCCGCCTTTTTGCACTTCATCTACAGGGAGGCCAATCTGTCCTGGCTGGGGTCACTTTCACCTTGACACCGGAGGCTATATCAGTGGCAACAGGGATACCAAACTGTTATAGACATTTTTGTGCCTTACAGCATTGAGCATGAAATGTCCATAATCTAAGGGATCCAAAGTCCCTAAACATGTTGTTCCTACCCCTAGAGGAACAAGGCTAACAAACCACAACAATTCACAGAAGTTCTCCACCAGAAACTGCTCAAACACAAGTCAATTCAGGATCATTTCAGTGGCTACACTAGCTGTTTGCGCTGAATGTCAAAGCCAACACTGGATACCTGCGCTGAATGTCAAAGGCAACACTGGCTACCTGTGCTGAGTGAGAGTGGACATGTGGCAAGTTCATTTCTCAAGGTGCCAGAACCCAGGAAGCTTCCAAAATGACACTTGCCTCAGGGAATTCGACTGGTGATGAGTAAGAGGTTCCAAATCTCCAAGTGGAAGCAAAAACCTCCAAGTGGAATCAAGAACTGACAGAGGGAGAGGACACTAGTCAGATCTCAAGCTGACTCATCCTCTCTCCAAACATCTATATATGGATCTCTCCTCCATGAGATCTAGAGGCTGGAATTTTGTTATTGCAAAGAATTGCTGTTGGTTTGAGATTGGAATCATTGGGTGCTTAATGCTTTGAAGGGGGTGAAGATAGGAATTCCATTTGCTGGGAAGGGGATGCTGGATTAGAACCCTCTGGGTTGTATCTCTTCCTGAACCTTGTTATTCATCAATAAAGCTATCTTGGTTTCTCCTATATACTGATGTATTTTTGATGTATGAATGCATTAGTATGTTTAGTTTATTTCTAATCCTGAACTAGTTATGAATATGAATCCATGTCTTGTGTAGTGTTATCTTCTTGTTATCTTGCATAAACCTCTTGAAACTGGGCGAGCGAGAAGGCAAGTAGCTGGGAACTCTCCAAGAGAAGAGAAGCCAGATCGAGGGACAAACGGAAGACACCGGTTAGTCCACACATCTCTCTCTTCATTCTTAATTCATAAAGGAAGAATACTAGAATAGCTGTCTCTGTTTGTTGCTAAGGCACTGTCACACCTTAGGTGGATAGGATCGTCCTGCATAGGCATTTTTCCCCACAAAAAATTGGCGACTCCGCTGGGGAGATTTGTTTAGTCATTTTATTTGTGTTTCTATCATTGTTTGTTTCATAGACTTGACAACAACAATCGAACTACATCTGCTATTCCCAGATGCAAAGTAGACAGTTGCTGCTTTGATCCAATCACTGGACTTGTCTATGATCTGAACAATGGACTCACAAATGATTTGATGATCCTTTGTGATAGATCTTAGTACTCCCTCAAAGCATCCCTTTGATTGTACCTTGCTTGTTGCTTTTATTTGGCCTGAAACAGTAGATTAAATAGCAATCTGTGACCCAGAACCAGTGAGAAACGAGAGTTTCTCCTTCAGCGTAGATCCAGTGAAGGGATTCTGCATTTCAACGCAGGTCTCGTGAAGGCTACCTGCGCTGAATATCAAAACCCCTGTGTTGAGGTTGTGCTGAACCAGTTTGGCCTTGTGCAGCTGGGGTTCTCTGCTCTGTTTTGCCTTGTTTTGATCTCTGATTTTTGCAGCCTGTAACCAGCATAGGTACCAGTCTGATAACTCCTTTTCTCTGCTTAGATTCCGCCTCCTTTTGTACAAAAAGACTGTGAGTGTTTTTATGTGTTTGTGGCATCATTTACAGTTTTCCTTTGCATGAGTGAAATAGTCATCCTGTAGCCCTTGATTCAGATCTGTTGATTGTGATCTTAGGAGAGAGTTCATTGGCTGTTTGCAGTTGATTATACATTTACTCTTGCTTATTGGTTTGAGTTTGTCTCTTTTAAGTGTCGAAACAAGTATTCATTTCGAAAATCGTTAAGTGTTGTAATCTCTTCTACCCTCTCTGATTTCGAAAAAGTAAACTTGTTTGTATTTGTCATTTAAAAGCAAATTCAAAGTTGTACAAAAAGCTTTCTTTGTAGGCATCAATACTAAGAAAGCGGAAAACAAACACCTGCATTGTGCATTTGCATCTTGATAGTTTGCATGATTGATTTAGGAAAAGTGCATTAGAGTGTGCTGATTGCTCTTTGAGAAAAGATGGTGTCTTTCTTTTTCCTTAGTAGCTAGGATTTTCAAAGTTGAAAAGATATAAAGCTTTCTTATCATCTTTAGACTGCATTTAGGAATTGTATCATACATCTCGTGGTGAACCTTGAAAGGCAAACTTCTAAAAAGATCAACCTAAAATAAATTGAATGAACTTAACAACGCTTTGCAACATAACGCACAACATAGGGGTCTAGGCTAGAGGCGTGTTCCGACATCGTAAAGCCTGGTGACTATCGATCTCGTGGATGGTGGGTGATTCCTCCTGAGGGACGATAGCGCCAATACGGATTGTGCTCCCACGTACCGTCGCGTATATATTGGGAGACCCCTATAGGCATAAAACCTTTATCCTTAGGAAGCCGTGTCGGCCGCCCTACTGATCGCAATGCACTGAACACAGCATTCAGGAAGATTGACCACCCGTACCCTAAAAAGTATTCTGCAGTTTTGCGAAAAGTTTGGCACACCCTCTACCTAGAACTCCAGAGCAGTTCCTTTTGGCCTTTTTCAGACTCTATAACGGAAAAAGTCCATCCGAGCATTTGTCACTTCGGGCTCGTTAAAACATCAAAGGAGACTAGAGTCATATTTAGCTTTTTCTCGACTCTTTAAAATTGAAAAAGCAAGTTGTGTCTAAAGCATCGTTAAAATTTATTTTAAACGGAACAATCACCCTTTATTCCTGCGTTGATCTTTATGTTGAAAAAATGGAGCACACCAACCAAGGAATTCCCCTTGGTGGAAATCCTAGTCCCTTCTCCTCTTGGGGAGATGTTGGTGCGCCCCATATGGCCACATTGTCACTTCCAGGACTGACAATTGGCCTGCCGGTCTGGCTCTTTTCAACCAATGTCGTTCAGAACACCACTATTCCTGAACAGTCGAGTCAACAGTTAGACCAGACTAGAGTTGCCAACCAGCCTTCTACTTCATCTAACTCTTCCTCTCCTCCTTCCTCTTCGCTTGACGAAACTGGTAAAACAAAAAACCAAGTTCCTAAGGAGAAGAAGGAAAAGAAGAAGAAAGAGAAGAAGAAGAAGGAGCCAAAAGCGACTGGGGGCAAACAAGTGTCGTCTGACAAGAATCCACACACAGCACTGACTAGGCCTAAATCGCCATGTGTCATATGCAAGGGAGACCACTTCCACAAATATTGTCCCTGCATCCCCCGGATACTAAGGGACTGGTCTCCCCGTTTGCACAATTCGGTAGCGTCAACCTCTGATAGCCATGTTGACTGTTCACCGTCAACTAGTGAAAGTGAAGCCACAGGACAGAAAGGGAAAGCTAGATTTCCCTGCAAACTGTGTGAAGGCGACCATGCCATCCACCGTTGTCCCTTCTTAGACGAGGCTATAAGAGTTTTGGAAGATCGCCAGATTTTACGAGCGCAACTTCCTCCTGGATATCAAAAACTCCTGCCAAGTCCTTCACTAGTTGAGAACCCGGCTGGCCTGCCCAGGTGGTCAGCCGAAGCACCTATCATTGAAGAGGAACCGTCTGGATCCATGCCTGACGAAAGTCAAAAGGTTGAGGCGGCAGTTGACCCGGTTTTGCCTTCAGAGGCTCTATCTTCGAATGATACCATCACAGAGGAGAATAAAGACGACACCGTCCAAATTCTCTTCATCAACACAGACTCCGACGAACAAGGGGGCAATTTGCCCATTCCTTTATCGCAGGAAGGAACTTCGTCAGAGTCATATCCGGCCGTCTATTCGGTCCCACCACCAAGCAACCTAGTTGTCTCGTTAGACTGGAACCAACTAGGCAGACCCCGGTTGCCAGCAAGCATACCATTCAGAATTATCATTCAAATATACAGAATGGAAATGGCTGGAACTATCATTGATGAGGGGGTATCTGTGAGTATCCTTTCCTCTATTGCTTGGAAAGCGCTTGGTTCGCCAACGCTTTTTCCTGAAATGAGAAATCTATCAAGCTTTGATAAAGGAACCAGTCGACCTTTAGGGATCCTCCCCAATGTGCCCATAACATTGAAAGGGAAGACCATTCAAATGAATGTGATGGTCGTTCAAGGACCCTTGGATTATAACCTACTCCTTGGACGAGACTATATATATTGCATGGGAGCTATAGTCTCCTCACTCTTTAGAGTAATGTGTTTTCCGAACGAAGGAAGAGTGGTCAAGCTCGTGGACCAACTTTCATTTCTCGGATCACGCATCACAAATAGTCATGTACCATCCCTAAATGGTCTATTCACGCAAGAAGTGTCTCAACCCATGGTCCGTCCTCCTGATGAGCGCGAGTAATCCGGGAGGATATGACTGGAACCCAGGGGGCATGCGTCCTGGTCTGCTTCGGCAGGAAAACTTTGGGTATAGAGTAGGTTTCCACGGGAGAATATGACTAGTCTGTACCCCGTCCGTCTAGGAAGAGGGTTATTCTAGAATAAGATTCTTTTGTCAAAGTTATGTGAGTTGGCGGGCATCGTCGCTCACCTTTGTCTATTTCGGTAGACATTGCCGAGGAAGTGTTTTGTTTGAAAGATTAACGAGACAATCTTTGGGTAACCTGAAAGAGGTAAGCCTCTCTCGTTAAAACAAATGTTTTGGCGGAAGTGAAGTAGAGGTAACCTTGAAACTCTGTTTTATACCTGGGGGCATGCAAACCTTTTGGAGTGCAAGCAAGGGGCGGCTATTTATTTTTTAAATTTTTAGGTCCTCCCTTTAAACCTGTAGGTCTAACCCTTTAAACTCGTAGGATTAGTCGTTTCCGAACTTGCATAACGAAAGGATCCGGGGCAAAGCTTCGTGAGATGAGCCCCTCTTTGAATGGGATAAGCCCCTCTTTGAATGGGATAGCTCCCCTCTTGATGGGATAAGTTCCTCTTTCATAGGGATACATGAACCATCTGGAGGCGCTCAATACACATCAAACCATCTTCTAGAATGCTCTAGATTCGACCACAAGTAACTTTTTTGAAGTAAAACTCGCGCCTTTTGACCTTTACAGGAGTACGCACCCACCCCTTTACAGACAGAGCGTACAAGTACGCACGTATTGTGAACTTGAGGTGCGTACACGTAGGTAAGGTTAAGAGAAACTGCGTAACCAGAGATAATTGACTTTTTAAGGACTTTCTCTCTTTCTTGGAGTTTGACATGAGGAGCTGTTGTGGTCACCAACAACCCCCCTCTTTGTTTGATATTAGTAATAACATCAAGCAAAGGGGGACCCTTAACCAAAAAATCCAAAAAATATTTTTGTTTGAAAAATCTTTTGTATTAACTCTCTAAGAGCTATATCGCGTCGCAAAGGAAAAAGGAGCGCTTTCCCAAAGCGCATAAACACACTGAGGAGGAGCGACGCGAGAACTCATCGCATCGCGTGCATTAAAAGTGCTCAAAAGGGGAAAACCTAAAGAACCGCCGACGGCCGATATGCGACGTCGCATAAGCAGCACAAAGTGACAAAGCGAAAAACCTTGCGACCTTGCGATATTGCGATATGCGATCTGCGACCATGCAAAGCTGCGACCTGCGATCTATGGTGTGCGACAAATGAGACCATCAATTGTTGCGATACCACTTATTTACATCGCAATCTTCGATGCTGCGATGCAAATCGCAGAAGCCATTCGTCGCAGGCATTCCTCGGCATGATCTGTGAGCCTAAAATTAGGCGCGCACCTTACGGGAAATTAATGATTGTACGCCTGTGTATCCAAAGATGATTATGGTACATTTTTCGAAGAGTCAAGTCATAATGGGTGACATGATTATGCATTCATTAGAACTTAATTGCTTTCATGTCAATCTTTTCTTCTGTCTCTTTTCATTTACGTGAACTATAAGTCAGCAACTGATATAAATCTATATGCAGGAAACATCTAAGGAAAAGCGCCAGAACTAGAAGAACAGAGAGGAGATGACTTCGCAGATGGATACCGCATACAGCAGGACCGCGGATCCCAGAGTATCACTCAACAAATGCTGATGGAAATAGGCTATCTAGGACTCAGAGTCAAAGGCGCACAAAAGCAAAGCGTTTATGAAAGATCCTGAGTCCCAAATTGGGTAAAGCAAAAAGAAAAACGCTTAAGGGGAAAGACGTCTCAGAAAAGCCTGGAACAAAGAATGGAAACAAGTTTCAATTGATAAAATCATTCAGGCAACAAAATCCCCAGCTCATTGAGTCATTCACACAGCCGGAAACCGAAATAGCAACAACACAATTAGTTTGAAAGAAATCTGAGTTGTACTAAGTATACACACCGTGAAGACACTCCTCCAGAAGAACACTTTCAAAAATATCTTCTAGTTTGTCAGAAAGAGGTGCCAGCTCTTGTTATTTCTAATTTTCAAGCTTGAACAAAAGGAAAGGACAAGCAGCCGACTCTTTCATAGTGAACAGCGCATCGCTTACAGCACTAAGGAGCATATACAGAAATGGTTAGAAATTAGATTCAGTTTTTAGAAATAAATTTCTTTTAGTAAAAGGGCGGTCATTTGAAGCCGTTCCCTAAATTTGTGTAATTAAAATTAGCCGGTTAGTAGTATTTAACCCTTCTCGTTGCATTGGAGAAGGGTCCAGAAATTTGTCAAAAAACTTGTCCTCAGAACATGCACTTTTGCACCCTTGGAGAGGGTTTTTGATGAATGGACGGATCAAGATTTATTTATGTTTGCATTTTAATACCTGCTACTGATGTTGCACTTCTGTACTCTTAGTAGGCATTAGAAGTAAGTAGAAATAGATCATTATTGTTTCAGGTCTGTGAGTATGAAGTCAGTCATAAATGGTACTTTTATCTCTTGACGAGTTTCTGCTTGCATACTTAGAGTAATATATAGCTGATGTTGTTTATATGTTAACGTATGAATGAGTGGACTACCATTTGGCACTTTTGTACGGTGGAGTCATTGATTTGTGCTTAATACATGAATAACTGATTATGCGATATGCTGTTCACAACCGTTTTGCTTAACTTTTTATGCAGGATGGTTCATCTTAATTGATTTATATTCTCATAATAGCTGAATAATCTTCATTACCAGTTATTGTGTGAAATCTTTCTAGATCTCATAATGGAAAAAGTTCTATCCTGGGTTAGCGTAGATTAGATGTGTTGTTCTTGATAGATTAAAGTAGTATAAAATTCAGTCTCAGATTGTAGAACTAGATTAGCTTAGAAATAATTCCATATTTTCATTATCAAATCCTACACACACACACATCACCAAACTCTACACACACACACCCCCTTAGAACGGGAAGCTGGTCCCGTTATCCCCAGTAGGACCCGCTACACCAAACGGGCACGGAGCCGCCAACCAGGTTCCCGACCGGGTGGGTATCCCCCTTGTTGTTGACCCGATTTCAGGGCCCTCAACATATTTGGCGCTAGAAGGAGGGCTCGAACTATGAATGGAACCTAAAGAAATATCAAAATACCATTCTGAGAGTAATACACCCTCATCAACTCCCTCGACTTCTCCAACACGGTTAAACCCAGAATTTGAAGTCGCTCGAGTATCTACCACTGCTACATATTCGAATATATCAGACCAATCTATCATTGAACCCCCTGAAATTCGAACTTTGATTCGTAAACTCCAGGGATTCTCTATTTTTAACCAGAAGTCTGATAAATCTAAAAGCAGCGTGACTTCGCAGTACAACCCTGCTCATCCCCTTACCAGATCAAAGAGTGAAAAATTTGGCATACAACCAAGTGAACTCCCTCTCCCTACCAGGAAAAGAGCAAGGAAAACACCACCAGAGTCTGACAGTCAGACTCCTTCATCCACTTCGTCCATATCAACTCCCTCACCGCGAAGTCAACCACCCACTCTTTCATTCCAACTCACTCACCCATCTTCTACAAACCTTCCTCTTCAAACATCAAAGATCTTAATATCTTCATCTTCTCAGCATCAGGGATCATCTTCCACACTTCCATTAACTAGCAGCTCAACGATGGCCCAGTCTCCATGGAACAATCCTAGGGCGGTTTTAATGCCTCCACCCCTGAGCCCTATACCGGCCCATCCTGAGAAATGGCTGCCTAAATTCAATCCGGAAGCAGGAATGCTAGCCGAGGAACATATCAATAATTTCATGCTTTATGTTAATCTCAATGGAGTCACTAACGAAGACGCTGTTGTCCGGCTTTTCCCTTATACAATGCAAGGAACAGCCGGGTCATGGTACTTTTCGTTACCTTCCAGATCCATCACAAGCTGGGACATTTTTCAAAGTCAGTTCCTCACCAAGTTTGGTGATGACAGATCCACAGCGACATTGATCAATGACCTATCTAATCTTAAGGCTGAGGCTAGAGAACCCATTAAAGATTTTAACTTACGGTTCAATAAGATCCTCAACAAAATCCCCGCTGCCTCACAACCCAGCGAGGAAGTAAGATGTGAATGGTACATCACGGCTTTACCTCCAAACTTGGCTATCTTCGTAGATAGGGCAAACAAGACCACCTTAGTTGACAACTTGACAGAAGCGTTAGCAGTGGAAAAACACGTGGTAGCCCTAGAAAAGAGATCCGCTATAGAAGAATGCAAATCTAAGAAGATCTCTTTCAAAGAAGACACCGAGAAGAAGCAAACGAAAGATCCTTTCGATTTGGAAGGATTACAAAAAGTATTGAAAGCCATGTCCAATGAGATGATTGATATTAAGAAACAAGTAGCAGAGACTTCTTCGAAAAAGCCCTTTAGTACTTTTAAAAGAAATCCTCCCATGGAGGTAAGACCACCTAGTGTTGTCTCAAACGTTGAATCTGAAGAAGACGAAGAAGAAGAGAATACCACTAAAGGGCAGACCGACGAGGAAGAGGTCGTAGAACTACAAGGAATGTGGGACTTCATCCTCCCACAAGAAGAGGATCAAGAAGCATTTCCTGTTAGCACGAGAAGCAAAAATCAACTTTATCCTCCCCTAACTACCCCAAAACAAAAGGGCGCAAGCCCTGCAACAAAAGAAAAGGTCGCAACAAAAAAGACAACTGCTAAAGCGACCCAATTTAGGCCAGTCCAATCTGATCAAACGCCTCCATCAAGAACACTAATAGTGTCGGATGAAATGGAGTATAACATCATTGATGACATGAAGAAGACTAGGGCTAATATCACTCTGTATGAATTGAGTAAATTGAAACACCAGTAGAAAATAATGATGAAAGAATTACATGCTGTGCCTACTACATCTTTACCTACAGTTGTAGCTTCCAACAATCTGGGAAGGCCTCCAACCAACACGATCAATAAAATTGATCCAAATGACATCGCCTTGATTGGAGGAAGATCAAGACCTCATACTCCTCCTTTTCTTCTCACATATGAAATCTTCAACAAAAACGTGCACAATTGCTTGGTCGATTCTGGTGCTTCAACGAATATTTTACCCAGGTCAATATGTGCCAAATTGAATGTGCAACCTCAAAAATCCGAAGTACGTATAGTTCAACTTGATCGATCCCAAGTCGAAGTGATTGGTGAACTCAATCAGGTGACCATAAGATTGTCGTCTAACCCAAAAGTGTGTCAGGTTATCGACATTCTAGTAGCTGATATCCCTGAATTCTATGGTTTGATTCTTAGCAGGGATTGGTCGGAAAAACTCCACAGATATTTTTCAACCGATTGGTCACACATGTGGTTACCATACAATGGTAAACCAAATCAGATAAAGGTTGAACGAAAATTTCACTAAAAATACATAGTGACAGAACTGGAAGGAGAAAATGAGGCCATAACGTACAATAGCAGCATTGTAGGCAATTACGCAATAGATTCTTTCCTAGGTAATTTCAATGCTCATATTTCACCATACTTAGAGAATTCAGTTTTATCCCAAGTTGAAAATTTCTCCCAAACTGATGACTCAAAATGTTTTAGTTTTTTAGATAATTCTGTAAATACATCTTTATTTTGGAAATTATATTTTGACGGATCTAAATCAAATGAGGGCGCAGGAGCAGGATGCGTTCTGATTAACCCGGATGGGAATAAGATTATGCTCACATGTAGACTTGAGTTCGATTGCACGAACAACACAACGGAGTATGAAGCCTTGGTTCAAGGCCTATACAAAGCAATCGAATTAAACGTTAAGTATCTTCAAGTCTTTGGAGATTTGGAGATCGTCGTAAAACAGGTACGTAACACCATACATTGCCTGTCAAGTCATTTAAAGCATTATCAATCATTAGTTCAAGATCTCACTGCACATTTCGTAGCATTCAACATCTCGTCAATTCCAAGAATTCAAAACGCGAGCGCAGACCTGTTAGCTAACGTAGCCTCTAGACTTATCCCTTCTGAAGATTTTAGTCCTGATAGGTTTTCAATAGAATTAATCTTTAGACCATCCATCCCTGACAATATCACCAATTGGAGAGTGTTCAACGACGATCCTGACATCGTAAATTTCTTTACTTCTGAAGGATCCTACTCAAATCAGATAATCGACGAAGACCATCATGATCATCAAATACAACAAAATGGCTCTGGCAATGCTATACCGAAATCGGTGGTCAAGTTAGAAGATTTATATGATTTGAAAAGTCGGTTTAAAAGGTCCGCCAATGCTAAAATTTGCAGTTCTACCCTGAACTATGAATTAGTAAACCTAGGGACCGATCAGAAGCCACAAAACGTTAACCTAGGTCATGGCCTAGCCCCTGAAGAGAAATCAACATATATCCGTCTTCTGAGACAATACAAAAACGTTTTTGCCTGGAATTACGATGAACTAAAAACATACAACACTTCTATCATTCAACATGTTATCCCTATGATTGACAATGAAAAACCTGTCTAGCAGAAGCTCAGAAAAATACACCCTAACCTAGAAAATCAGATAAAAACTGAGCTTAATAAGTTGTTGAGAGCCAGAATAATTTTTACCATAAGGCATTCTAAATGGGTATCCAATATGGTGCCCGTTAGGAAGAAAAACGGAGACATTAGAATCTGTATCGATTTCCAAAATCTCAACAAATCCTGTCAGAAAGATAACTTTCCCCTCCCACCTATGGAGCAAATATTACAGGTGGTAGCAGGCTCAGAATTAATGTCATTCCTGGATGGATTTTTAGGATACAATCAAGTACTGGTGCATCCCGATGATCAGTTAAAGACTACGTTCCGAACCAAATGGGGCACTTATGCATATCGGAAGATGCCATTTGGTCTGATCAATGCCGGAGCTACCTTTCAGAGAGCCATGGACATCGCGTTTAAAGGGTTAGTCAATAAATCAGTGGTGATTTACTTGGATGATATAACAGTGTACTCCAAAAAACGAAACAACCATCTCAAATATTTGAAGCAAATCTTTCAAAGATGCTTGAGGTATGGGATTTCGCTCAACCCAAAGAAATCTTTCTTTGCATTAAGCAAAGGGAAATTGCTCGGATTCATAGTGTCGAAATCTGGTATTCACATAGAACCCGACAGAATCAAGGAAATTTCTGAAATATCCATACCTCATAACAAGAAAGCCATGCAATCCTTCCTTGGACAGATCAATTTTGTCAAAAGATTTGTCCCGGATTTTTCACGTATTATTTCTCCCTTACAAAATATGATAAAAAAGAATTCAAATTTCAAATGGGGTCTAGATGAGCACGAAGCGTTCAACTTAATCAAACAAGCTATCATCAATGCTCCATCTTTGGCCACCCCAAATTTTTCGGAATCTTTTATCTTGTACACTTTTGCCTCAGAGAAATCCTATGCCGTGATTTTGACCCAAGTAAATCAAGAGAAAGCGGAAGCTCCAATCACATTCTTTAGCTCGAACTTACAAGGTGCTGAAATTAATTACTCAGACATAGAGAAACAAGCATATGATGTTTTCAAAGCAATCAAATATTTCAGACCTTTCTTGCTTAAAGCCCACACTAAAGTCGTAGTACCGTTTCCGGCGGTAAGAAACCTTTTGGTGTAGAAAGACGTGGGCGAAAAGAGAGCCAATTGGATTACTGCTTTACAAGAATATTATCTCGAGATCAAACCAGCAAACATCGTAAGAGGTCAAGGCTTCTGCAAGATGTTAGCCGGAGCATCGAAAATCCCAGAGAACTCATCTGAAGAGGTACAAGCGTACGAGGAACTCCACGATGGACCAGCGGGCAGACACTATGCCGGAGATGCGACTGCACATAAAATCTTGCGTGCAGGATATTATTGGCCCACGCTGTTCAAAGACTCATACAATCACGTAAGGAAATGCCAAGTCTGCCAGACTGCTGCAGGAAAACAAAGGAAACCGTCCATGCCGCTACAACCAGTCATCATCGACCAACCATTCAGTCAATGGGGCTTGGACATAATAGGTGAGATCGTTCCTCACTCTTCTAAGCAGCATAAGTATATCCTAACGGCAACTGATTATTTTACCAAATGGGTAGAAGCAGTTCCTCTCAAGACAGTTCATTCTGAAAATATTATTGAATTCATAGATCAATTTATCATCACTAGGTTTGGATTGCCAACAGCATTAATGTTTGATAATGCTTCATATCTTTCTGGAAATACTATGACTGAGTTTGCGCTTAAAAGAGGTTTCAAACTGAAATATTCTGCCAACTACTATCCGCAAGGTAATGGATTGGCTGAATCAACAAACAAGAACCTAATCAGAATTATCAAAAGAACAGTCGACCAAAACCAAAGGAATTGGCACAAAGCGCTGGTAAATGCTTTATGGGCTGATAGAATCATGAAGAAAGCTTCAATCGGCACTTCTCCCTTTAATTTAGTTTATGGGAGAGAAGTGGTTCTTCCGACTCACCTAGTCATTCCCTCTTTGTCTTTAGTGCAATATATCGATGAAGTATCTACTTCCTCTTTACAATTAAGACAAATGGAAATAATCAAACCAGGATAACAAAGAGAACAAGCTAGGAAAACCCATGCTCATCACCAAGCGCTAATAAAATCTTCTTTTGACTCAAGCATCATAACCAGAAAAAACTTTCAGATGGGTGATTTAGTTTTGAAATGGGATAAGGCTCATAAAGAAAAGGGCAAACATACGAAATTTCAGAAGTTGTGGCTTGGCCCTTTTCAGATTGTAGAAGTCATAGGCCCGTCTACATTCGTGTTGCAGGATCTAGCAGGTAGGAGAGATTCTTTACCTGTCAATGGACTGATTCTTAAATTATACTTTCCATAGAAGAGAAATCTTCTATTTTTTGTAGGATAGATTTAGTTTTTAGTTTGTTTTGTTTTTCTCTTCTTATGAATAAAACCCGTTGTAAATGATCATTTAAAAAGGATTCATGAAAGAGCACGCCAACTCTCTATCAGATTTTGATTTCGCTTGTACAAATAGCAAAATTTTTGAAAATCTGAATTTTATTATTGACAAATAGAGTTAACTTCACTTTGATTACGATACTCGTTTCGACCTCTAAAAAAAAAAAACTTTGACAAAAGCAACCTCTGGTAAAAGAATTGTTTTGTATCAGCACCATGAAAGGTATCATCAATAATAAAATAAGCATTCTCTGCAAAACTGTTGTTTTCAAAAACTCTATTATTGTCGTCCAGAGCTTTCTTAAGGAAAAACAATGACTTCCTCCCTGCTAAAAGGAAATTACAGCATTCAGAGAAACAATCCAAACAAAACACTATATCTCAAAGAATAAGAGGTCTCATCACGAGCCGACTTATCATGATCACAGATATTATAACTTGCTGACTTTGCCAATACTGTCTATCAAAACAGGGCAACGACTTAAGATTGTTGCAATCAAAAGACAAGAGGTCTCATCATGAGCCGGCTTGTTCAGCAAAAGTGTAAATCAGGTGAATGACTGTGTCATAATTTGGCCACCAAACCAAGACATTGTTCTTTAGAGAATTAAAAAAGGAAAAGTGTGTCAAAAAGGATTTTTCTCTGGAATGTTGCGAGTAACCTCAAGCAGGAAAAAGGATCATTGCTGGATAACATGGTAACCCTGTCGAGGCTATGGACGCTTGCGGGCAGCAGAGGCTCTACCTACGACAATTGAGCATACTTTTAAGCCAGTACGCAGAGAAGACCTTATTTTTTCTTTTATCAAGACCAAGTAATGTCTGATGCGAATGCAAGAAAAAACCTGAGGAAGCAAGAAATTGGGATATAAAAAGGGTTGAGACAAAATATCGTCGACAAGGTGAGGGGCAATCTACTCTATCTGTCCATAACAAAATTTAGACATATAAAACTTTTGCTGTTTCGGAAGTGAACGGTCAATAGAAATGCAGAGATAACTGGTTCTTCACAGTGAATCGCCATTGTTGTGGTCACCAACAACCCCCCTCTTTGTTTGATATTAGTAATAACATCAAGCAAAGGGGGACCCTTAACCAAAAAATCCAAAAAATATTTTTGTTTGAAAAATCTTTTGTATTAACTCCCTAAGAGCTATATCGCGTCGCAAAGGAAAAAGGAGCGCTTTCCCAAAGCGCATAAACACACTGAGGAGGAGCGACGTGAGAACTCATCGCATCGTGTGCATTAAAAGCGCTCAAAAGGGGAAAACCTAAAGAACCGCCGACGGCCGATATGCGACATCGCACATCGCAATGTCGCATAAGCAGCACAAAGTGACAAAGCGAAAAACCTTGCGACCTTGCGATATTGCGATATGCGATCTGCGACCATGCAAAGCTGCGACCTGCGATCTGTGGTGTGCGACAAATGAGACCATCAATTGTTGCGATACCACTTATTTACATCACAATCTTCGATGCTGCGATGCAAATCGCAGAAGCCATTCGTCGCAGGCATTCCTCGGCATGATCTATGAGCCTAAAATTAGGCGCGCACCTTACAGGAAATTAATGATTGTACGCCTGTGTATCCAAAGATGATTATGTTACGTTTTTCGAAGAGTCAAGTCATAATGGGTGACATGATTATGCATTCATTAGAACTTAATTGCTTTCATGTCAATCTTTTCTTCTGTCTCTTTTCATTTACGTGAACTATAAGTCAGCAACTGATATAAATCTATATGCAGGAAACATCTAAGGAAAAGCGCCAGAACTAGAAGAACAGAGAGGAGATGACTTCGCAGATGGATACCGCATACAGCAGGACCGCGGATCCCAGAGTATCACTCAACAAATGCTGATGGAAATAGGCTATCTAGGACTCAGAGTCAAAGGCGCACAAAAGCAAAGCGTTTATGAAAGATCCTGAGTCCCAAATTGGGTAAAGCAAAAAGAAAAACGCTTAAGGGGAAAGACGTCTCAGAAAAGCCTGGAACAAAGAATGGAAACAAGTTTCAATTGAGAAAATCGTTCAGGCAACAAAATCCCCAGCTCATTGAGTCATTCGCATGGCCGGAAACCGAAATAGCAACAGCACAATCAGTTTGAAAGAAATCTGAGTTGTACTAAGTATACACGCCGTGAAGACACTCCTGCAGAAGAACACTTTCAAAAATATCTTCTAGTTTGTCAGAAAGTGGTGCCAGCTCTTGTTATTTCTAATTTTCAAGCTTGAGCAAAAGGAAAGGACAAGCAGCCGACTCTTTCACAGCGAACAGCGCATCGCTTACAGCACTAAGGAGCAGATACAGAAATGGTTAGAAATTAGATTCAGTTTTTAGAAATAAATTTGTTTTAGTAAAAGGGTGGTCATTTGAAGCCGTTCCCTAAATTTGTGTAATTAAAATTAGCCGGTTAGTAGTATTTAACCCTTCTCGTTGCATTGGAGAAGGGTCCGGAAATTTGTCAAAAAACTTGTCCTCAGAACATGCACTTTTGCACCCTCGGAGGGGGTTTTTGATGAATGGATGGATCAAGATTTATTTATGTTTGCATTTTAATACCTGCTACTGATGTTGCACTTCTGTACTCTTAGTAGGCATTAGAAGTAAGTAGAAATAGATCATTATTGCTTCAGGTCTGTGAGTATAAAGTCAGTCATAAATGGTACTTTTATCTCTTGACGAGTTTCTGCTTGCATACTTAGAGTAATATACAGCTGATGTTGTTTATATGTTAACGTATGAATGAGTGGACTACCATTTGGCACTTTTGTACGGTGGAGTCATTGATTTGTGCTTAATACATGAATAACTGATTATGCGATATGATGTTCACAACCGTTTTGCTTAACTTTTTATGCAGGATGGTTCATCTTAATTGATTTATATTCTCATAATAGCTTAATAATCTTCATTACCAGTTATTGTGTGAAATCTTTCTAGATCGCATAATGGAAAAAGTTCTATCCCGGGTTAGCGTAGATTAGATGTGTTGTTCTTGATAAATTAAAGTAGTATAAAATTCAGTCTCAGAGTTTAGAACTAGATTAGCTTAGAAATAATTCCATATTTTCATTATCAAATCCTACACACACACACATCACCAAACTCTACACACACACACCCCCTTAGAACGGGAAGCTGGTCCCGTTATCCCCAGTCGGACCCGCTACACCAAACGGGCACGGAGCCGCCAACCAGGTTCCCGACCGGGTGGGTATCCCCCTTGTTGTTGATCCGATTTCAGGGCCCTCAACAGGAGCAGAGGTATAAGACTTGCCAAGGAGGATAGTATGACAGTTTATGGAGCCATACTAACTGAAAATAGTCATGGTGACAAATTTTAGTGTAACAGATTGCCCCCTAAAGTGCGAAGCCTGTAGTAGATTAGGGTTTCATATCATCTAGGAAGGGTGAAGTACTTTATCATTTCAAGGATTATCTTGTGGAGAGCCCAGTCGGAACCTGCAAATATTCAACACAAAATACATATATGAGATCATATCATCGCTGAGGTAGGCTTTCCCATACTCAGATTAAAAACTTTAACTAACAAACTAACTACTGCTCTGATACAGGAATGATTTCGCAGTACATCATAATCATAGACTCATGTAGACACAGTATGGACGCAACCATCTGTTTATGATTAGTCTACTGTATAATGAATACAAAACTCCTCGCAGCCTGGATGGTGGAAACTAGATCCAGGGTCTTCATTTCTACTTCCCAAAATAGTACGATTCTATCCATGCGAATAAATGAGTTGATGTCGAACATGGTAGAAACCACTTGATTACCAGTCAATGATGTAAACTGTTAACAAGTGTGAGAGAGACCACCAGTGATGTCAATGGTTCTCAAAGTACCCAGTACAATCCATGAGATGTGAATGAATGTGTTGATGTCGAACATGTCACAGAATCCTTCGATCGAAAGTCAATGATGTAAACCGTCGTCAAAGGCGAGAAACCTGCCATTGATGCATGCAGATTTCAAGGTACTGACGATTTCTAGGTCATCTTTCTAGATAATGTGCTAGATAGAAAGCGACCCGTTGCAAGCAAGCCCACAACACGAAATCATAGATCAAGTTGAAGAAATGTAGCTGTAAGGACTGACTCAGGGATGGTCAAAATGGATGACAGGTATTCTGCAGATGAATGGTTTATTTGCAGTGACCTCTTGAACACATAACGACACAACAGATGGTTTGGTGACAATTGACCCAAAGTTAATACCCGGAACCGGCTGAAGATTTTCAATGTGGTTTGATCAACTGTTAGGCAAAGGATTTCCCAACCCAGGTGAATGAAAAAGTGTCGTGTTCAAGAGTGGTGATAAGGTTTCTCTGAGACAAAGGATAACAAATAGGCTCATTTTTCTCTCTTTTCCCCCACCATTTCTGGCAAGTACCTCTTTATTTTTTACAAGCTTGAGGAGGATAACATATGCTTGATTATAAGCTCATCCTTCGGATGAGTCCAACTTAGTTTAGATTCGAACCCTAAGAAGGAGTGGTCTGTTCCTGTTTGTAATCAAACAGGTCCTTTACTGTGAAATTTTAACGAGTCCAGTATAGGAGAAACTCGACGTTTTTCAATTTTAGAGAGTCTGAAAAAACTTAAAAAGACTCCAGGGTTGACCTTTTTCGTAAATTTGTGTCTCCCAAGCCCGAAAAAGTATAAAATAATACTTGAGAGAACCGCTTGATCTTTACGACCAAGAAGTACTTTCATGATTAGTGTCTTTGACCTGAAAAGTAAAAAGCGATCAAGGACACGTCGTTTTATTTCCAGTATCGAATTTGAAACAACAAAAATCCGGCAATCTTTTCCTGTTTTTACGGTCAGAAAAGGGCTATAAGAGGACCATCTTTTAATTCCGTTTTAACGAGTGTAAAAGAAACGCTCGACAATCTTTTCATTCTTTAGGAGTCAGAAAAGGGCTTAAAAGAGAACTCCAAGGTTTCACTTTTTCGTAAGTTTTAACGAGTTTGAAAAAATGATAAAAATGTACTCATGGTTTTCATTTTTTCGTAAGTTTTAATGAGTTCGAAAAAAATGATAAAAAATATACTCATATGGCCGACTTTTAATTTACGAGCAGGAAAAGACGGAAGAACTCGGCATTTTCATTTGTTTTACGAGAATGAAAGATAGCAAAATAATCTCGGGATTTTCATGAGTTTAACGAGTCTTGAAAATAACTGAAATTGACTCGAAATAGGTTTCATTTTTACAAAAGCTTGAAACAGAGAAAAACTATGCTTCAGAGTAGTTTCATTTTTACACAAGCTTGAAACAGAGAAAAAACTGTGCTTGCTATAAGTTCGCATGCCCCTAGCATAATGACGCAAAACGAGGTACATGCCCCACAAGCTTCATTGCATTCAATGAGGTGGATGGAATGAAGCTTTACTTTCAAGATCTTGGAAAGACTTGTGGGAGATGTTTCATTTTTTAGTGAGTTTGACACAGGAAAATAACTATCCTCAAAACCCTTGTTTCATTTTTTAAACGAGCTTGACACAAGATAAGGAACTATGCTCATAACTACTCTACAATCTACCTAACAAGGAACTATACCTAAAAAACCTTGATTCATTTTTTAACGAGCTTGACACAAGACAAGGAACTGTGCTCTAAAATCCTTGATTCATTTTTTAATGAGCTTGACACAAGATAAGGAACTATGCGCATGACTACTCTCTACAATCTACCTACTTAACCTACCCTTGTTTCATTTTTTAACGAGCTTGACACAAGACAAGGAACTATGCTCAAGACTCTTTGTTTCTTTTTTTAACGAGCTTGACACAAGACAAGGAACTATGCTCAAAAAGTTCGCATGCCCCCAGTATAATGATGCAAAGCGAGGTACATGCCCCCCAGGCTTCATTGCATTCAACCAGATGGATGGAATGAAGGTTTACTTTCAATATTTAACTTGAAAAGGGAGTTGTTTCATTTTTAAGGAGGTTGACACAAGAAAAGAACTATCCTCATACCTGATTCATTTTTTAACGAGGTTGACTCAGTAACAGCAACTATCCTCAAACTTGATTCATTTTTTAACGAGGTTGACTCGGTAACAGGAACTATCCTCAAACCTGATTCATTTTTTAACGAGGTTGACTCAGTAACAGGAACTATCCTCAAAAATTTCGCATGCCCCCAGTATAATGATGCAAAGCGAGGTACATGCCCCCCAAGCTTCATTGCATTCAACCAGATGGATGGAATGAAGGTTTACTTTCAATATTTAACTTGAAAAGGGAGTTGTTTCATTTTTAAGGAGGTTGACACAAGAAAAGAACTATCCTCATACCTGATTCATTTTTTAACGAGGTTGACTCAGTAACAGGAACTATCCTCATACCTGATTCATTTTTTAATGAGGTTGACTCAGTAACAGGAACTATCCTCAAAACCCTACTTTCTACAATCTACCTACATATCCTAAAATCTACCTGATTCATTTTTTAATGAGGTTGACTCAGTAAAAGAACTATCCTCATGCTAGCCTGTTTCATTTTTTAACGAGGTTGATACAGGAAAAAACTATCCTCGTACCAACTGATTCATTTTTTAACGAGGTTGACACAGGAAAAGAACTGTCCTCATACTCACTGATTCATTTTTTAACGAGGTCGACACAGTAAAAGGAACTTTCTTCGAACAACTGATTCATTTTTTTAACGAGGTTGACACAGTAATAGGAACTATCCTCTGACCAACTGATTCATTTTTTAACGAGGTCGACACAATAAAAGGAACTTTCCTCGTACAACTGATTCATTTTTTAACGAGGTCGACACAGTAAAAGGAACTTTCCTCGTACCTACTGATTCATTTTTTAACGAGGTCGACACAGTAAAAGGAACTTTCCTCGTAACATTGATCATGGCTTCCAACTGGAAGAAAGACATGTCAATGGACACACCTTGATCATGGCTTCCAAGAGGTCTTCATCAGAAGGAAGAATACTTCTCTGGAAGGAACACATGTCAAGGGACTCAAAAGGGATAAGAACATCGTGTTCAAGGAATCCCATAGAGTTTTCCATGTCAATTACCAGATCTAAATCAATGGAAGATGAGCAAACAGTGAGAGGCTTACTTACATCGGTAACTGAAAACATGGGACCAGTTGCCACATAATTAACCCGTGGCAGGGTAGATACCACTTTAGAATCAGGAACATTTATGGGGGTCATATTATTTGTAGTTGAAACAAGACTAGGGAACGAAAGCTAGTCTACAGTCACAATACTGCCATTGTGAGGGAAAGACATCACACGAAAGAGTGTCGATACGACAGCTTTCATTGCATAAACATAGTCTCGTCCAAGGAGTAAATTGAAATCCAAGGGACCTCGAACTACCATAAGATCAATGCAGACAGTTTTACCTTCCAAGGTAATGGAAAACTTAGGAAGGATCGCTAAAGGTTCACTAATGGTTCTGTTAAAAGCTTTTAGATTTTGCGTAATAGGCACAAGCTGAGGGGAACCCAAAGCTTTCCAAATAGTTGAGGATAAAACACTAACAGAAGCACCTTCATCTACCTGAGTACGATGTATGTCCCTACCACCAGCCTTGATAATGATTTGAAAAGGGATGGAGGAAGGAAGACGAGGTTCTGTCAGTCTATACAAATCGAAGGAAAAGACCTCAGTACTTGGAGGGGGTTCTGTAGAAACAGGTGAAATGCCCCCCGGCGTAGAAGAATCTGATGTAACAAAAAGAACCTGAGCGGTATGAGATTCACTCTCTAAAGGGAAAGTGGGATCGACTGGATGTGGAATTGAATCGACCACTTGATCAACTAATGGATCATCAACCTGAGTGACGTGAGTTTCACTCTCCAATGGAAGAGGGTGATCGACCGAATATGAAATTGAATCGACCACTCCGTCAGTTGACGGTAGGTTGGGAGAAAGTTTACGGTAACCAGTTGGAAATTCTTGCTGTGGAACAGTAAGGTTTTCCAACAATGTTGAGGCTTCATCCATGTGAGGGAAAATGTGAGTTTGATGACTCCCTTTGCATAACTTACAAGGAAACCTAACTTTACCCTTTTTCCCAGGAACCTGACTATCACTGGTTGATGGATCAATGGAAAGTTGATGAGATTTTTCTGACCATACTTCCAAGACCTTTGGAATACCAAGACAATTGACAAGGAAGTGGTCACCCTTACAAAGCCTGAAAGGGTATTTGGGTTTACGATGCATGTCGGAGTTTTCCTCAACACAACTAACACTTACAGCCACGGTTGGTTGGTTGACTTCTTTCTTATCTTGATTCTTCTTCTTCTTCTTCTTCCCTTTCTTCTTCTTCTTAGACACCTGGTTACTAACATCAAGGCTTTTACCAAGCAAAGAGAAAGAAATGGAGGAAGAAAAATTAGGCGAAGAAGGTAAAGGGTCAACAGAAGGTTGGTGATGTTGAGATGGTGAACTCTGTTGAGGTGAAGCATTCGGTTGAGGTGGAACAGTTGGAGTATTTGGGGCCAACGAAGTTGAAAATAACCATATCGGTAAACCTATTGTAAATCCAGGTAATGACAAAGTAGCCATATAAGGAGGACCAACATTTCCAAAGTAAGGAAAAGTACTAGGATTCTCGTTAGGAGGGGTTCCTAGGTTGGTAAATTCCGGAACATTTGCCATTATATTCAACTTCGGTGAATTTTATTAACAATTTAAAACTAAAATTAACAACTCACAATTCACACCTAATAATTAAAATTCACAATTCACACCTATGGTCTCTAAAAGTAAAAACAAACAAATTAACACGCGCTATCAAATCTAGGAGTCAAACCACACACAAACAGTAACTTTCCGGACCGAAAACACTAGTTGGTGATGAAATCCAACATCGCAGAATTCAGTACAGAAGTGGTGGGTGGAACAGTTACCCCGGCAACCTGCTTAATGAATAGACTGGACCAAGTTCCTCCACTTTAATCGTCTCGAGTGAAGTGAACCCCCCAGAAAATCCAAGTGAGTCTAGCCGACGTCTGCTCCAGGTACAGTGGGATCTTCCCTCCACTGTCACCTTGGGTAGAACCCTAAAGATAATAGTCACTAAGGTCACCAACAACAACAAATATACCTGGGGGAACAGTCTACGATCTGCTAGCACGCAAGGGCAGAGTAACAAGCTCAATCCCCTTGCCGGCTCCTTGATAATAATCCAAGGTTTACCGACAAGTGACCCCGGGCTCCTCGACAATGGTTAATCTGAGGTTTACTGTTTGTAGTACATGCATATCTGGCGTCGTTCCCAATGAAGGAGGATTGATCCCCTCACTGGTTTGGACACGATCTCGTGCTTCTCCTTTAAGAGGAGCTTTCCCAGAGTACAAATGTAACAGTTGGATTTATCCTACCGCAAGATAAGCTACTTGTTTGGTTTTACTGTCTTGGAGAGTTAATTACTCTCCTACTCCAAGATACTAGCCTAAGCTATGTTGGTGTATCAGAGCCCTAGAAATGTAAAAATTACTAGATGAATTTTAATTAAGCGCTGTGTTATTTAGGCTGTTATTACTCAAAGGGGTAAATGGATACGAAACCAATGGTGTTACGACCCGACTCAACTGAATGCAATCGAATATGATAATGTAATCCTTTCAATATGATGAATCCTATGTAAAGTAAGGAGAGAGTTTCCATTCACTTCCAACAATGCAAGAATTGATCTCTAAGAGAAAATATAACAAATTCTCTAATGCACTAATTTCATCAAGAAAAACTAATGCAAATCAATTCCAAACCATTTTTTATTTTTATTTTTATTTTTGTGTAAATTGAAATCAAAGAAAACTGATCTAAATCTACAATTTTTTCAGAATGTAAACTATGCAATTGTAATCTATGCACAATTCACTTGAAAAGTATGAAAATGTAATCTATGCACATTTTTCATTCATATTCTGAAAATGAGAATTCTAATTATGCAAATGTGATCTATGCAAGAGAATTCTCAAACACAAGACGATTCTAATGTAATCTAAGAACCAATCAAGTGCAGGTCGAGAAAATTGGGTGAGAGTTCCAAAGATCAAAAATAAAAACACTCAAAGGCGATTAACACTCATACACAATTTAGCCCCCCCCCCCCCGGCGAATGAGGGGGAAATTTTTTCACAAAAACAAAAGCAAAAAGATGCAAAATTGTGAAAAGACTGAGACAAACCTCCAAGTAATGACCAAAGGAAATCAAATTAAGAATATCTCAAAAAAGAGACTCAAAACACCCAATTGATAAAAGCTTAAAGTAGGAATTCCAATGAAATTAACCAAGGAAAGTTTTTTGACAGGGAACAAGCAGGTCTGGGAAATGACTAAAACCTATAAACAAATTCTAAACTGATAAAAAAGAGAAAAATTTAAAATTTTCAAATTTTTGACAGGGTACGCAGGCAACCTGTTTACACAGGTGCGTCCACGCTCTGTGCACAAAGCAAAAGTGAGTATAGGTACGCACTGTGCTTAACTCAGAGGGTGCGTACCTCTCCCAAAACTATGAAAAATAAAAACTAACTCAAAATTAACTAAATTCACCCAATCCCACAATCATCAAGTCAAAAACAGAAACATAAAATACAATTTCTCTGGTCAAAGTATCAATCAAAAGAGAAATCAATCAAATCCATGGATTCCCTAGCGGAGTCGCCATTTTGTCATGCGGAAAGAGTCAATTTTGCGGACAAAACCGACCTCCCTAGAAGCTAAGGCTTTCTAGTGACAAACAAGACAATTAAACACTATCTTTCCCTAAATATGCATTTAGAATACAAGTAATCAGGTGTTTAAAACATACCTTTAGTCCCACGCTGTTTGTAGCAGTCTAGCCTCTCCGATCCGGATGAGCTCCTCCTTCTCTTCGAAACCTGAATTCACTAACAAGCAAACGATTACATAGCACCTGAATAACTCATAAAATAAAACATATTCATCATAAAGACCAAGGAGTATATGAAACAAATTATATATAACAACTTGTTGAGAAAAATGAACTTAATTGTATTAAGTGGAAACAAAAGAAACCATTACAACCAGTGCCTTGGTGTTGTGCAGGTCCTTGCCAGGGTCCAGCAAGAGTTCTCCTTTACTTTGATCAGCTCACCCACTTCCAAATGAAGCTAAGAAAGGATGGGAATCTCTCCTCTCAAGCTCTATAAGGGAGTCCTAATTTCAGCAGCATCTACCCTTAGGAATGTTCAGCTTTCAACCTCCCTCCCTCTGGCCCAATGCCTGTATTTATAATGCTTTGGAGGAAGTTAATTAGGTCCACCATCAATGGGATAAGCCCCTCTTTGAATGGGATAGCTCCCCTCTTGATGGGATAAGTTCCTCTTTCATAGGGATACATGAACCATCTGGAGGCGCTCAATACACGTCAAACCACCTTCTAGAATGCTCTAGATTTGACCACAAGTAACTTTTTTGAAGTAAAACTCGCGCCTTTTGACCTTTACAGGAGTACGCACCCACCCCTTTACAGACAGAGTGTACAAGTACGCAGGTATTGTGAACTTGAGGTGCGTACACGCAGGTAAGGTTAAGAGAAACTGCGTAACCAGAGTTAATTGACTTTTTAAGGACTTTCTCTCTTTCTTGGAGTTTGACATGAGGAGCAGAGGTATAAGACTTGCCAAGGAGGATAGTATGACAGTTGATGGAGCCATACTAACTGCAAATAGTCATGGTGACAAATTTTAGTGTAACAAGGTCCTTCACATCAGTTCGAGCGCCATGAGACTGCCACCATGCCAGTATACATCACATACCAGAAGGGCAGTAGACCATTGTTCGCAGCAGCAAAGTGAGTGTTATCTCCACCCAGGGTGGAAGGGGCCTCGCTTCTGACATCAGCACCATAGGAGTAGGGTAAGGGCAAGGAGCTAGTGCAGGTGGAAGGGCCATCAGGCGAGCAAGAGACCAACTTTTTTCTCCTCCAGGATGTTGAGACAGATGTAAAACCTACAAATGCTAAGCTAGGAGACATCATTCAGGAGTAGCAGTTTGTGATTGAGAACCTATCCCTGGACTTGGATAGGGCCAAGTGGAACGTGCAGTATCTGGAGCAGAGGAACAAGCAACTTGAGGATCGGCTAGCTGAGATAGAGTTGCAAATGATAAAGGAAAACCGGCGACACATCCTGGCAGCACAAGGCAGACCTATGGAGCAAAGAGACGAAGACCGGGAGTATGTGCTAGAGAAAGTGAACGTTCACTTGGAGTAGTGGTTGGATAAAGCAAACAGGGAGAAAGACATGTTGAGGTGTATAACTCATCATTACCAGGCCCGAAACATGAGTTCTGAAGCAAGAATCAGGAGCGTAAAGGCAAAATTGAGCAAAGTGACAAAAGAGGCAAAGGAGGGAAAGGAGCAAGATCATCTTCGAATCTTGGCTGAGGTTTCCTTGGCACAGCATATCATTTCATGCAAATTTTGGTCACAGGCAAATTTTTTGGACACAAAATAGGAAATTCCTCCCTGTGCGCCACGCCACTGGTGCGACGCTAAAAATATAGGACCCTAATCGAGGAACGGCTTGCATATTTGGATTCAGCATCGAAAAATACTACTACTGGTGTCTGGGAAAGAAATTTTGACAAGATCTGCGCCTCCTAAAGGTCAAAAAACACCCAAAAATAGCCTCTCTGCCACGTTTTTGACACACAGAAAGCATTCTTGGGAGAATGGAGATTTGGAGGGGCAAATGAGCACCAAATTAAGAAATTCTAGTGGGGTTGGATAGCAGACAGGACAGGCTTTCCAACAACCTCACTTGGGCACATTTTGGACACCTGTAAGTGCCCCAAAATAGGCTCCAAAGTGGCGTAATGCACAGAGAATTTGGCGCAGTGCACATGGGAAAAAATTGCCAATTTGCTCCCGTTTCGCGAAATTTTGGGTCGCGACTTCTCCAAGTGGGCCCGGTCATCTACACTTCAGGTTTTTGGCACCAAATGCGTCATTTAAAGATTTTTCTCTCCATATGGGCATCTATCCAAGTGGCAAAAGAATGCAAAGGGTCACCCCAGCCAAATGTCATGCTTGAGAGCGCTGCACCTGTAGCCGATGGTTGGCTCTCCATCTCCTTTTCAAAATGATTTGAGTAACTTCCCAACCCTTGGGCATTCCATCTCTTCTCTACACATTCTATATATGTATGCAAGTTATTTGCAAAGGGTTGGCTGGCTTGTAACTTCTGGGAGACTGTGGGAAAAAAACTTTTTTTCTGCACTGTGTATTTTTGATAAAGAATTAATGGAAGGCAACGGCTCTGTTTCATGAGATTCTTATGGTTGTGAGTGTAGCAAATGTGTTCTTATGTTTCATATGTATCTTGTTATGTTTCATAATTCAATTCACGTTTCATTTCAGTGAAATTTTCTAAGTGATATTAGGTAGAATTCAATTTATATTGCTCTCCCTGTGGGAAAATTTCATGTACAGTGTTACTCTTCTATTGAAAAGGGTTCATGCGACCATGCCCTTTTCAATCTCTTTAGCAATATTTCCATTCCACGTTACCTTAAGCCAAAATTTCTGTGCTTGCCGCCTACCTTGCCTCACGGAATAATCTGTGCTTTCATATTCGATTCTTTGTTCTTTGCTGAGCACTAGCCCCATATACATCCCAGAAGCTCGATCACTTCATAAAATCTTTTCCAAAATCCCTTTTCATTTACTAGCCTAAGGTAGAGATTGTATTGCAAGTCATCTCAGATTGTTTTGCCTATCCATTCGCTGAGTGTGACTTGGAGAGAGCCCTCTCCTGCTCTGGTAGGGCTAGCTACCAGACTGAGCGTGGTTTGTGGTTACCCTAATTTTTTCCTTCCTTCAGCCTAAGGCAGATTTAGGTGCTAACATCTACGACAAAAGTTTTCTTCCTATTTTTGTAGATGATTTCAAAATCATAACCCAACATCTTGATGACCCATTTTTTATACTCTTCTAAAGATAATCTTTGTTCCAAAAAGTATTTAAGACTATCATTATCAATTTTTACTTTGAAGTGTATTCCCATTAGGTAAGGTCACCATTTTGTTAGTGCATGTAGTATTTCCAACATTTATTAGATGACTTTCAAAGTATTGGGTCTTCCTTTCATTAAAACAACAACAATTCCATTTCCTAAGGCATCAAATTCCACAATAAATGTTTTTGTCAATTTTGGTGTAGCTAAGACGGTGCTTGGCACATTGCCTTTTTAAGATGTTCAAAGTCCTTAATTTCTTCTAGGATCCAAGAAAATGCATCTTTCTTTAGTAATGTTGTTAGAGGCATTACTATTCTCCTGTAATTATTAACAAACTTGCGATAATACCTCATTAACATGAGAAATACTCAAATATCCTTTAGGGTTGTGGGGATTTTCCATCCCTTAATGGCTTTAATTTTGTTAGGGTCTACCTTAACAACATCATGACATGAAAATACTTTCCCTTTATTAGATGACTTTCAAAGTATTGGGTCTTCCTTTCATTAAAACAACACCAATTCCATTTCCTAAGGCATCAAATTCCACAATAAACGTTTTTGTCAATTTTGGTGTAGCTAAGACGGTGCTTGGCACATTGCATTTTTAAGATGTTCAAAGTCCTTAATTGCTTCTAGGGTCCAAGAAAATGCATCTTTCTTTAGTAATGTTGTTAGAGGCATTTCTATTCTCCTGTAATTATTAACAAACTTGTGATAATACCCCGTTAACATGAGAAATACTCAAAGATCCTTTAGGGTTGTGGGGATTTTCCATCCCTTAATGGCTTTAATTTTGTTAGGGTCTACCTTAACATCCTCATGACATGTAAATACTTTCCCTTTATTAGATGACTTTCAAAGTATTGGGTCTTCCTTTCATTAAAACAACACCAATTCCATTTCCTAAGGCATCAAATTCCACAATAAAAGTTTTTGTGAATTCTGGTGTAGCTAAGACCGGTGCTTAGAACATTGCCTTTTTAAGATGTTCAAAGTCCTTAATTGCTTCTAGATTCCAAGAACATTCATATTTGTTCACTAATGTTGTTATAGGCGTTGTTATTCTCTTGTAATTATTAACAAACTTGTGATAATACCCTGTTAACCTGAGAAATACTCGAAGATCCTTTAGGATTGTGGGGATTTTCCATCCCTTAATGGCTTTAATTTTTTTAGGGTCTACCTTAACATCCTCATGAAATGCAATATGACCCAAATATTCCACCTCCTATACTCCAATTAAAAGTTTGGAGGTTTTTTCATATAATTGTTTCTCCTCCAATATTTTGAGCACCTTGTCGATATGTTGAACATGATCCTTCCAATACTTGTTGTAGATTAGTATATCATAAAAAAAAACTAACACAAATTTTCTAATGAAGGGTTTCAAAATCGAATTCATGAAACCTTGAAATGTGGAAGGTGCATTAGTAAGGCTAAAAGGTATGACCAAAAGTTCATAATGACCTTCATGAATTCCAAATGTTTTTTTTCAGAATGTCTTCAGTCTTCATTCAAATTTGATGATATCTTGAATGAAGATCTAGATTGGTGAAGTAAATTGCTCCATGTAATTCATACAAAAATTCATCAATGACAGGAATAGGGAATTTATCTTTAATAGAGAGCTTGTTGATCTCCCTATAACCCAGACGCATACACCATGATACATCCTTCTTGTGCACCAGTATTATTGGAGCAAAGAAAGAACTTTTATTAGGCTAAATTATACTGGGATCTTGCAATTCTACAACCATACAATCAATTTCACTCTTTTATGTTGGCATTATGATGCATGTGTTGTACTTGATGGCAACCAACTCGTAGAAGATCAACTCACTTATATATATCTAGATGAATCAGATGTGACAAAATGCATGGGATGCCAGACAACTCAAAGGAATCAGATGATAGTTCTCAGGTTAGCTTTGCCATCAAGTCCAAAGGGGGTGATTGTTGGCATTATGAGACAAGTGTTGTCCTTGATGGAAAATCACACAAATGATAAATTATAGTGCAGCAAATTTATTTGATAAATTATACTGCAACAAAGTTTCCTTCATGTAGAGAAAAGTTCACGCACTTTTATGCAGAGAAAAGTTTATTCCATGTAGAGAAAAGTTCACGCACTTTTATGTAGAGAAAAGTTTATTCCATGTAGAGAAAAGTTCACGCACTTTTATGCAGAGAAAAGTTTATTCCATGTAGAGAAAAGTTCACGCACTTTTATGAAGAGAAAAGTTTATGTAGAGAAAAGTTCACGCACTTTTATGCAGAGAAAAGTTTATTTCATGTAGAGAAAAGTTCACGCACTTTTATGCAGAGAAGAGTTTATTTCATGTAGAGAAAATTTCACGCACTTTTATGTAGAGAAGAGTTTATTTCATGTAGAGAAATGTTCACGCACTTTCATGCAGAGAAAAGTTCCCTTCATGCAAGAGAAAAGTTCACGCACTTTCATGGTTGGTTCATGGTATTAGTCCGACAGTTTTTGATCCTATGGTTTTGGTCCGTGGTATTGCATCCAAAAGTGTTGATCTCACGCACTTTCATGGTTGGTTCATGGTATTATTCCGACAGTTTTTGATCCTATGGTTTTGGTCCGTGGTATTGCATCCAAAAGTGTTGATCCCAAGTATTGGGTTCGTGGTATTGTGTTATTATGGTTTTGGCCCGTGGTATTGTGGAAGGCCTAAGACTATAAAAGAGGAAGGAGATCATTTGGCAAAGCATCATCTGAATTATTGAATATCTAGATCTGGAATACTGTGATTGGGTTATGGTGCAGATCTGGATCTGAGCTAAAGAGGGATCTCACCAGTTGATGGAGAACAAGATCTAAGGATAGATCGTGATCAAATGGTTTGAAATGAACTATCTCTATTATGCTTATTCTAGATCTGTATACTGACGCTTGTAATGATCTGAACTGGGTATAACTTAAGTTTGAAATTGCTGCAAGTCATGATTGAATATTTATAGATCTATACGCGAGTTGGCTTTGGTGAAAGCACGTATGTACGCAGGTTTGGTTCATTGTAGTAGCATATACAATTTGAGCTATGATGTTTAATGTTACAGGTGGTTCAGGTTGTTGATGTGTTCTGATGAATATTTAATGGTGTCAGTATTCTACATATTCAGTTTGATTGATTGTGTTGATGGATGAGATCTAGTAATGGATCTAATGGACTAGATCGGGTTTCTAACACTCATATTATCCTTGTATATGTATTGATCTGGTGATTGGGTGATTCAGAAGATTGATTGATTATGTGCTTCAATGATATTTATGGGTCCAGTATGAAAATTGGATGAAACGTGGCCTTTCAGATTATGTGTTGTGCTTCAGGTGTATCCAGTCTGAAAATGTATGAAACGTGGTACCCGGAGGAGAGAAGATTGTAGGCCGGCGCCTACGTACTAGTATCTTGGCTAGTACAAGAGCTAAGGGGGTTGTAGCTCCCTTTCAGGAGAAGCTGGAGAACGAGAGAGGGCTGTAGCTCTCTGTAGGTTGTAGCCTACGTACTGGTAAAGGACTGCACCAGTACAAAATCATTGTAAAAGGAATTTCTAATTGAAAGAAGATAGAGACATATTGCAGCAGGTGGTTTTCTCCCACATTGGGTTTCCACCTTATATCATGGTGTTCATGTGTGTGGCTTATGTGTGATGATTTGTTCTATTTTACTGCACCTGTTTACTGTTAATATGGTTGATAATGTTCTAATGCACTCATTAAGGATCAACTAACTGAATCATAAGAAGTTGTGGAAGTAGCATATATGAATCTGAATATGGAAATGAAAAAGTTTTATTGATGTGATAATACTGATTCACCCCCCCCCCTCTCAGTATTATTTCCAACATTTTAGGCATAGGGATATATGTAAGGCTTGATATGTGGATGAACACTTCCTAGAATCACATGAATAGAATTATCATAATCACAAATAGGTGGGAGGCCTTTGGTAGTCTCAAATACCTTGGAATGATTGTCCAATACTTTTTGGAGATTTGGAGAAATAGATGGTTTCAATGTTTGAACCTCTAGTGAGCATAATTTTGCAATTACGCCCCGTTTTTCTTTCTTAAAAATATTTATCATGAAATTAGAGCTAATTATCTTTCCTATTCTTCCTACGATACCCCTTAATTTGATTTCCTTTTCTTCCCAAAAAAAATTCAAGAAAAGTTCTTGAAATTAAAAGCTATCATCCCCAAATATTGTAACCATTGGACTCCTAGTACAACATCAACACCAAAAATTGGAATGGAAATAATTGGAATATTCAATACATTGTCCCCCATGGTTATCTTGATATTATGGTAGTTTCTAAAGATATTTATAGTTCCTCTGTTTGCAACCATCACTTGACACTCTGGTGCTAGATATAGAAAGCAATTTATTTCCTTGGCTATCTTACAATGAATAAAATTATGGGTACTACCTTAATCAATCAACGTTATTACCTTTTTCTTCTTGATATATCCTTCCATCTTGAGAGCTCGAGGAGTGGTAATTCCCATCAATTCATTAAAAGATATGGTCAAATTCATTTCTTCTTTCTCTAGGGTTGGTTCCTCGTGTATATCATCTTATTTTGATGTTTCTTGTTCTGTTTTTTCCTCCTCTTCAAAATATATGTAAAATAATTTCTTCTCATCACACTTATGACATTGTTGTAGTGGCTACAACCACCCTCCAAAATTTTTCCTTAGCTTTTTTTTGGAGCCTCCCTACCAACCATCCTTTGCAGCATGTCTTGCACTGCCTAGGTACTTATGATTTCAGCTATGTGTCTTTGGCATAACAACTTGTGTTCACTAACTTGTTTGTCTTTCGCCCACAAGTTGAACTCCCATGACTTGGTCTCAAACCGGTTCTTATGATAACTTGGAAAACTACGCATCACTAGAGGGCAACCAACCTTACTCTCCAAAATTGTGCATTGCATCCTAGCAGCCATAGGTGCTCTCCAGAATTGCACAGAGTAGGCAAGTTGCCTTCCCCAAGAAAACTACACTGAGAAGCCCATCATCGGGCTTACTCTAAAAAATTGCATGGTTCTAGTTGGAATCCATGTCTTCAATCTAGAAACTATGTAGATATTAAGGGGCCGCCAAAGCCACTCAACCTAGAAATTGCGTAGAAGTCATCCCATGGCTTGTTGACCATTGCATGTGCTCACAGGTTGACCAGTTCTATCAGGCCAGGCATGTAACTCCTCAAAACAATTCGTATATCATTCCTTCAGGTTGGTCTTTATTATATACATGAGGGAGAGACTGTTCACTTCATCTCCCGATGACTGTTCATATTTCTTATTATTTATTTACATTAATTACATTCACCCAATCTTGATGATTAGGTGTCAACATTCCCCCCCTTAATCTGAAGGGATGTTGGTGAGTCCAAGCATCATTTTGAATCATTCAAGCTTTTCTCTTCCAAGTGCTTTGGTGAAGATGTCTGCAATTTTCTCATTAGTGGAACAATGACAGAGATGGATTGTTTTGGCCTCAACATGATGTCGAATCATATGATATTTAGTATTGATGTGCTTCGTTCGATCATGGAACTTTGGGTTCTTGGCCAACTTTATTGTAGAGGTATTGTCAATCATGAGTGGAGTTGATTGTACTTCTTTTACCTGCAAATCTTCAAGAATTTTACTAAGCCACACAATTCTTTTGTTGCTTCCACTGCTGCCACGTATTCTGCTTCTGTTGTGGAATCTGCTGGAACTGATTGTTTGCGTGATCTCCAGGAGACAGCTCCTGATCCACGACTCATAGCATATCTTGAAGTATATACCCCAATTTATTTGTCTCCATCAAAGTCTGAATCAGAGTATCCAATCAAGCTGAAGTCGTCCACCTGTGTATACTTGATTCCAAAGTCTTGAGTTCCCTTCAAGTACCTTAGAACTCTTTTTGCAGCAGACCAATGTCCCTCACAAGGCTTTTGCATAAACCTGGAGAGGAGCAGGTAGTAGTTAGGTAGTTGAGACTTCCTACAAGTTGTCTATACTTTGTTGCATCCTCAAATTCTTTTCCTTCAATAGATGTGAAATTTAAGTTTTGTTCCATTAGAGTAGTAAGAGGATTGCATTTTGTCATGTCAAACTTGTTCAATAGATCTCCAATGTACTTCTTTTGAGAAATAAATATGGACTTTGGATGTTGAGTTACTTCAATACCAAGATAGTAATGAACATCGCCCAAATCAGTCATTTCAAAACTTTTCCCCAATTCCTTATTTATGGATGCAATGTAGCTTTCATTGTTCCCTGTCATCAAAAGATCATTTACATATACCACAAGATATACAACTGTTTTGCCAACTTTCTTGACAAATAAAATTGCATCATCAAGATCATAATGTTTGAAATTGAGTTTCAGAAGATGCTCAGTTAGTTTTTCATACCAGGCTCTCGGTGCTTGTTTGACGCCATACAAGGACTTCACAAGTTTGCATAGTTTATGTTCATGTCCTTTCACAGAAAATCCTTCAGGCTGGGACATAAAAACATTCTCTTTTAGATCTCCATTCAAGAAAGCAATTTTTACATCCATTTGATGGACTTTCCAACTGTTCTGAGCTGCTAGCCCAAAAAGTGTTCGGATGGTAGCCCATTTTGCTGTGGGGGCAAAAGTCTCCTCATAATCGACCCCTTCCTTTTGTGCAAAACCTTTTTCCACAAGCCTAGCTTTGTGCTTGTCAAGTGAGCCATCAGCTTTATACCTGTTCTTGTAGACCCCTAATGGAGGATCAACCAACTTCCAAGTGCCATTCTTTATGAGGGCATCATACTCCTTTTGCATCTCTTATTTCCATTCATCATGAGAAGTAGCTTCTTTGAAGGAAGTTGGTTCAAAATCTGTAGACAAGTTCAATTCACAATCATAAGAAACATCCATATCAACAGGTGAATTAGAGTCATCTACATCACCTCCATTTTGCCGGTTTGAATTTCTAGTTCCTGTCTTTCCAACCTCATCAGGATGAACACTTTCAAGTGTCTTTGTCAGCCACTTTGGGGGACCTTTCTCAGATGGTCCAGGCTGCTCCATTGATTGACTTGGGACTGAATCAAGATTGAATCTCCTAATTCTATCAATCACATCACTTAAGGCATCATCCGTTGTTTGAGTTACATGCGGGGGAGAGTGTTCTTTAGAAGAAGATTCCACATGTTGATCTAGTATAGGAATCCCCCCTTCATGATGTGGAATCTAATTATCAAATTCTTGAAATGATTTTGCTTTTGCGAATCTATCCAAGCGATCAAGTTGCTGCTCAACAACATTGTCAGTTTTGGATGATTCAAGAAAAATTACATCTCTAGATACAACAAACTTTTTATTTACTTCATCATAGAGATGATATGCTTCGAAGGTGTTTGAATAACCCAGGAAGATACACTTACGACTTCTTGCACCAAGTTTGTTTCTATGTACCTTTGGTATCAAGGCATAACAGGTGGAACCAAAGACCCTTAGATGCTTTACCGAAGGAACATGTCCATACCACATTTCATATGGAGTCTTGTTTCTAATAGAATTAGATGGACATATATTCTTTATATATGCAGCACATAGAACAACATCAGCCCAAAACATTATCTTTACATTTTTGAAGAAGAGCATGGATCGTACCATATTTAAGATTGTCCTATTCATTCTTTCAGCTACACCATTTTGTTGGGGATTATAAGGTACAGTTGTTTGATGTTTGATCCCATGTTGGCGAAGATAGTTTTCAAATTCATTTGATGTGTATTCTTTTCCATTATCAGTGTGAATAGACCCAATATGAGATTGTGCATCATTTTCAATCCATTTATGAAAGTTCTTGAATGTTTGAAAAGCATCAGATTTGTTCTTCAATAAATAAACCCAACACATTCTGGTGTAGTCATCAATAAATGTCATCATATATTTGTTTCCATTTGTAGAAGGAACAAGCGTTGGACCACATAAATCTGAATGAATGAGTTCAATTTTTCTATGTGCTCTTGAATGTGAATCATGAAAATACTATTTGCTATGCTTTCCTAGAATACAAGCATCACATTGCTTAAATTTCCTAGGAATTGTAGGCAAACCAGCAACACCATTTTTCTTCAACAAGCAGAGGTTGTCTTAATTAAAATGTCCAAATCTAGCATTCCATAATAAACTTGATGGAAGTTTACCTTCTTCATAATGAGAATTGTATGAGAAATGTTGTGCACGAGCAGAGGTACCTTGCAGCTTGATAAGCCTTTCTTCTTCTATTCCCCTCATGACAAGTGAGTCGTCAGACGCTTTTCTCACCTCAAGCTTGCCATCAAACATATGAATGGAGTGACCTTGTTGGCGGATGTGAACCAAGGACAACAAGTTTCTCTTCAGCTGTGGGAGGTATAGAACATGATGCAGAAGAAAGTTTGGAAGACCAAGCAATTTAAGCTTGATTGTGCCAAGCCCTGATGGCTTGATTTTTTTATTGGTCTCCAAAGTATACTGCTCCATCAACATTGTCGATAAATTCTTCATAGAAATCTTTTCTATGAGTCATGTGGCAAGTTGCTCCCGAATCAAGCAACCAATCATTTTTCCAAGAAGCAAGTGAAGCATTAAATAAATCTTCATTTATTCCAATATTACATTGTGCCACAACATAGTGAGCAGATTTAGGTTCTTTACCTTTGTCTGTATCATCAGTTTTACCTTTCTGTTGGTTTCTTTTCTGCTCAATTTTTTCCCATGGTAACTGTTATCACCCCAAGAAACTCTCCTAGGTTGTATCTCAGAGATGCTCGGGAACATTACAAACTCAACAAAATGTTGGAAATGGATGAATGGAAGGAATGATGCATATTCAAGCCAGATAACCACTTCTACTATGCTTAACCCCAGACATGGGTGAACACCCCCAGACTACAAGTCTTTAGACCACCAATTACTCACAGTTTGAGGATTAAATGAACATGGAGAATACTGACCACACCAGCAAATGCACAAGACCCTGTGATGGCCGGTTGCAACCAGTAAAGAGGTCTGCAAATCTATTTCCTAATACACAGACAGGATGACAGCTCTCTGGCATTAAACAAATAGAAACCTGCATACAAATTCAATGATACATACTAGATTCTAACACAGAGGTGGGATGATAGCCCCTCTAATGCTAAAAATCAAGAGCACATGAAAAATGCATAACAGGCATAGCCTGGAACATTGTAGAAATGTAAAGTGAGCAATTAACAACAAAAGAAGCTTGTATTAGCTGAAAATGAAGACCAGACGCTACAGGTATCACAGTAGTTACAATCTCCAGAAGTTGAACCTTACATCAAAACAACAACCATCAACCCTCATTACATTTTGTGTTCGGGGTATATATAGAGTTTGATTACAAAAATTCTCTATTATCCTATGTGTGGAGGGGTCATAACTGACCACCAACCATATTAACTGTCTGATATGGGTCTCTGATACAATCTTATTGTTTTAATGAACAAATTGACCCTTTCTATTGTTCGGCGGTCCTTCTCTGAGCAGGTGGCGTGAAATATGGATGAAACTTCATAACCATTGAATGTATTTAACTACTCGAGGCTTGCACTTTCCTTCCTCGGCCATGCTGTCTCTTGTTAAATGCAGTTATTGAGGATTTATTACACCGAGAGCTGACAAACTGGACACCTTCTTCCTTCAGAAGAAAATAACAGTCGAGGGTGGTACAGACAGTATGGCGGAGGTGTGAATATGACAAGAACAATTATTGACCATCGGATCACGCGGATGAACAGCTGGGATTGAATCGGAGTGAGCTATCAAGAGGAAGCGTGGATGGATGAATGTGGGCCATCGGATCACAGTCAGGCAGATCCGATAGTGATCAAAGGTCAAAAGTATGTGGGGGGGGGTAATGAGTTGGAGACAGGTGGGACGGCGGTAAGCGTTATTCCTGCACCACTTTTGGAGCTGCGGCGGTTTCTGTATAAACCCGCGCGATCCCACTCAGCGTGCAACACATGGCTTCTGCAATGGGTGGGAAACCACTTTCCCCGCGAGTTAATGAGTGGACAACTCATGCAATCAGGAAGAGTTACTACTGTCCGATCACGTGACAGATGGTCAGATGGCGGGGAACGCGCATGAGGTTTAATGTGCGGGAAAAATGGTTGTGAAGGTGGGGATCGTTGGATCAGGACGATCAACGGTGGGGATTAAGGTAGAGGGTAATATGGGCGCGGGTTCGTGTGTTAAGCACCCAGGGCTAAAGAAATATGGGTTATGCAGAGTTTAGAAGAATAAAACAGAGGCAGCAGGGTGAAAGGAATTAAGCGGGGAAATAGGGAAAGGTGAAAAATGAAGAGGTTTTAGGAGAAAAACAACATTATAGAGGGCTAAGAGAGTATGATGAAGTTGAAGGAGAAGAAGGTAAATGACTGCTGCGAACTCCCCTTTCTGTATAAACACATGGCCGAGCTGATATTTGGTCCTCCAAATGCTGAAGTTTGTAGTAGAGCTAACAATAACTTGCATGTAGAGGCATCATGTGATCCATTTCTTTTGCAGCGTATGCAGTGCAAATCTGCCTTTTCTCCTTGAGAGTGTTTGCCCCCCCTGCCTCTGAAATCTCTTCCACCTCTTCCTTTGGAAGAATCTTGAGCAAGATTATTCTCTCTATGTGCAAGAAGAGTTGTCTTCGTTTCCAAACCCTTCTCTTTTTCAACAAACTTCTCCATCATAAAATTTGAACTGAGCCCAAAAAATAATTACAATATTCATAGAAAAACACTAATAGTAATTTGCTATGTCTTTAGAAAATGGAATCAACTGCAAGCTCTCAATATTCATATATCATGTAATATATTCCACATATTATACCATGGCATGTCATATATATGCACATCATACAAATCAGAGGGACTAACCAATGCAGAGAATCCCAATCTGTGGATTGAAACCAAGGTTTGATGGTGTTTTTTTTTTAATATCAAATATAGCGCATGCATTCAACGCAGAGAGATAGTGTTAACTAGCCCACGATATTTGTAATCCAACAGTTCACCAGCACATCATAAGGAGAACTCCACACTTCATAAGAAGAAGTCAACGCAGAAATTATGAATCCAACATTAAAAAGGCACCAAGCACCAAGCACGGTCACCAAGCTTAGCGTAAATAGACGACAAAAAATAAAATTTTTACCAAACTTCCACATTTAGCCTTGAGCTTCTGTGTTCAGCTTCCATAAAATTCGCCAGCAAGCATATCTTTTATGTCAATATTCCAGTATTAAAAACACACATAATAAATCAGTGCCACAGAAGCAGGAGACAGAAGCGTTTATGGCCGGAGTGAATATGAATAAAAAACTGGAGTGTGGTTCTGCTGCGCAGTGGGGAGAGACGACATATGGTGTGGCAGCGTAGTGAGAGACCTGTGTGAGGCACCGACAATGGAACCAGCAGGTCGGACCAGCAGCGAATGTATTATACCACAGCGTAAATGTATGGGCAGCGTAAATGTATGTAATGTATGGGCAACGAATGAATGAGTCATTCACAAATTAAACAACGTAAACAGATATACAAAGCAATGTAAATGTATGGGCAACGTAAACGGATATATTGGTAGCGTTAAACAATAAGAACTTTCGGAGCAGCTCCGTGGAAACCCACGAGGTAGCACCCCCCAGATCGAAGCTATTCATCATCCAGCAATTTAATTCATCATCATATTTTTCTCTTGTAACTTCTCAATCCCACAAACAACAACTACTGTTGTGTCTTTCTCTTTAAGGAAAAGCCGACCGGTTGGAGAACACTACAGAGCATAACAATAAGATTCATAGATACAACAGAGGGAAATCTTAACCTCACCTCATCTCCATGAAACCACTAGAATCAATGCTCGCTCGCTTCTGCCTGCCTCCAACGCCTCTGAAAACGTACAAAAGGTATTTCAGAAGGTGAGTAGCACAACATATGGTAAATATGAATAAAAAATGGTCAGAGAAGAGGGCGCAAAAAAAATGGTTATGGTAGAGAGCCCAGAGAAAATATGGCAGAAAAACTGATACAAGGAGTTACAACTAATTTTAGGAACCTGGGAGCTCTGATACCATGTCAGGCCAGGCATGTAACTCCTCAAAACAATTCGTATATATCATTCCTTTAGGTTGGTATTTATTATATACATGAGGGAGAGACTGTTCACTTCATCTCCCAATGACTGTTCATATTTCTTATTATTTATTTACATTAATTACATTCACCCAATCCTGATGATTAGGTGTCAACAAGTTCCCTCCAAGATTGTGAAATCTTGCCTTGCATGCATGGGCAGTTTTTCCCCAAAAAAAGCAAAAAACATCCCAAGATTTTAGGGATCTATTTTTAGCAGCCGGGGTTACATGTAAAATCTGTTTTAGAAACCTCCCGCCAAGTGTCGCTTTTTCCTAGATTTGTGGCACGCACGTCATAAGCCTTGATCTTGTCAAAGATATTTATTTGATGCCTCAGAGATCATTCTTCACTTTCGATTTTGGAGGTCTTGCAATCTCAACACATCTAGGAACCTTCAGCAGACTCATCACAACTTTTTTCGGGTAAGTCCGCTTTTCATGTCTTTTTCTTGTTTTCTGCCGCTTTTTACATTTCACTTTGTGTGAGTGAGTGATATTTGCTTGGTTTTATTGAATGAGTACTTCTATTTCAATGCATGTTAGCTTATATAAGTGTTGTTTCAAGCCTCGCATTGCATTTCCTTGTTGTCACATGCATAACACTGTTTCTACACTAACAGTCTTCGTTGCAGCAACTCACTTCACACACTTCATTTTTTTCCCTTTTACTGAATCCTTCACTAACTATAATAACATGTAGTTTCATTCACTCATTTTTGCACCATCTGTGCACATGATTCCAATCCTTCTTGATTTTAAGTTTCTCGTTAGCAGGTCTGAGCTACCTTGGCCTAGACCTTGTCTTGTTCGGCTTGCACTGCGCAATTATGGGATAGAATTCCTTCCATTTCTCCCATGAATTACATAGATCTTGCCTCACACTAGCCTCCTAGGCTATGCTTTTCTGATTTTTGAGAGGTAGTGCCTTAGTTGGCCCTCAGGATTATGAAGTGTAGTTTCCCAGGTAGCAGTCATTCTGACTGAAACTGCGTATTGCATAGTTCTAGTCCTCAGTGGGCCAAGTTGGACTATGGTCTGCATAGTTTCAGCAGTTAGTAAGCTCACTAGCATCCTGGATTGTGCTCTGCACAATTCCAACAATTAGTCTCCCAAGCTCTCCTAGAGAAAACTATGCAATTTTCCCAAGCAATCACCCAGGTGTGTTGCATGTTAATCCTCGAGTTGCTTTTGGTTTTCAACTGACATTTTTCTCTCCATGAGAATTGCTCTATCTCTAGGTATCAAAGGTGTTCATCAGTATCTTAGCAGTACAGGTACAATGGCTTCCAAGAGAGTAGGGTCAGAGGACACCATAGAGAGCACAATAGAGATGAGGTCGAGCAAGTGTTTATGAGCTTGCCGATCTATTAAGATACTAAGATGTTCATAGAAATGGAGATCAAGATCACATGGTAGGACATTAATGACATTTGTTCAAGCACCTTTGAGGAGAATCTAGAGGACCGTAGAGTCTATGTCAACATACACAAGTCTGGCTTGTACCTGGTTGCATGTAGGTATCCTGCATTTCCATGCACGAACATGATCCACTGGATTGTCTCACATACTGATCCAGAGACAATGGTACTGATCAGTGTTAGTGTAACATAACTTCTTCCTTGAGGGAAGAAAAATTTTAGGAGATGTTATGAAACCAACTCATAAAAAGATAGAAAATATAGATCAACGACTTCAAAATTAGTCTCTTCGAGGGGAAACCTCCTTCACATTACACAAATTAACAATTATTGGATGATACAAATGAAAAGACCTCCTTTCTATATATAGGATTCTAAGGGGTCATAATATAATCATAGCTGACATAACAATAATAATGTAAGGGCACAACAATAACAATACTAGGCTTCTATGGGGCACAATAATAACAATATGGTGACTACACGAGCACAATAAGATAATAAGTGGGTTGCACTAATAACAATAAGGGGTTACACTAGTAGTATATGGAGCTAACATGCCCCTCTCCTTCAAAAAGTGTTGTCCTCAACGCTTGAGTAGTTCTAGATGCTTTTGCATAAAATTCTCGTCCTCCCATGTGGAATCTTTAGTGGGTAAGTTCTTCCTCTTGATGAGATACTCTTAAATTGATCGATTCCATCGTTGTCAGGTTCTTGTTTCCATGACTGCTTCAGATTCCAATATGATTTTTCCTTCCTCGTCAAGTTTTGACAATATTGTTTGAACTCGGAGCTTGTCACCTATAACCTTCTTTAAGCATGAAACATGGAAAATTGGGAGCACTCGGGAAGATTCAGGAAGCTCCAATTTGTATTCCATAGTACCAATCTTTTGCAGCACCTTGTAAGGACCATAGTACTTTGGTGATAATTTATTATCCTTATTAGCTTGCTTGAGGGACATTTGTTTGTATGGTTGTATTCGTAAAAATACCCAGTCGCCTATATCAAAACTTCTTTCACTATGATGTTGATCTACTTGTTGTTTAATTCAATTTTGCGTGAAAGTGAGGTTATCCTTTTTCTTCTTGATATGTCCTTCTATCTTAAGAGTTTGAGGAGTGGTAATTCTTGCCAATGCATTACAAGATATGGTTGGATTCATTTCTTCTTTCTCTGGGTTTGGTTCCTGGTGTATATCCTCTTCTTTTGATGTTTCTTGATCCTTTTCTTCCTCCTCTTCACAATCAATGTAAAATAATTTCTTCTCAACACACTTATGACCTTTAGTGTATTTTTTATCACAACTATAACAAAGGGCGTTTCCTCCTTTTTCTTCCAATTGTGTGTTTTCAACCTTGTAGGTTGTGGAAGGATAGGAGCAACAACACTTCCATCTTTATAATTGTGAGTGGTAGGATTTCTTGTTGCCATAATTTTGCTTTCCATTTTTCTTTCCATCCTGAATGCCTTCTCCAATGAATCAAGTTCCCAAATACGAACCTCATGTTGAATGTTATCCTTTAAAGTCCCTATGAAGACATCAATCCTCTGCTTCTATGGAATATCATTTACCCTTATATTCAATTTTTGGAAGTCCTCAATGTGCTTTGCCATTGAAACCTTTTGTTTGAGATTTATCAATTGGTTAAAGAAGGTGTTTCTCTTTGTATCCTCATAATGTGCTATCATTTCCTCCATGAAAATTGACCAGGTGACAAGTGGTTTACGAGAAAAAAGCCCTTTATACCATAAAAATTGATTCGGTTCTAAATATAAAGATGCAATACGTACCTTTTGTAACAGTTTCACATCATGTAGATCAAAATATTTCTCCATCTGTAGTATCCATGTTATGGGATCCTTGCCATCAAATTTCCTCATGTCAATCTTTGGAATATGGGGGGTCTTCAATCCAATATTAGATTCTATGAAATCATGATTAACATTTATTTTTTTTCTCATTATGAGTTTCCTCTACTACCTTTTCGTCATTAGGAGTCATTTCTTGTAGTAGTAGCTTTGTCCTACCTTCCTTGAAACTATCCATGTATTTCTTCAGATATTCCATGCCTTTCTTCAAATGTTCTTCCATACCATCAATATTAGCTTCCATGGCACATATCCAACTATTTATCTTAGCTTCGATCACATTCTTCAAATCATTCATCCAATTTTTCTTACTAGGTGTTTCTATTTTGTTGAATTGAGTCATTATTTTTCTTGTTTTTAGGAGCTTGATATTTAAACGACTGTAACTATGTAATTTCAAATCTTCAAGTTACAAAATTTTGGCTTGTGGTAGTCCTCCGAGTCCCCTTTCTAACCCCAGTATTCTGATCAATATTGCATTCTTCAAAAAATGGTTATGTCAAATATCCTACGTTGACCTGATTATAGACTAGTTCCATAGAGCGAACTTGTACGACCTATCACGTGTCACTGTTTCGACCTTCAGACCTGAAAAACATACATCGAAACATATGGTCCATCCTCATTTTGTAACTTCTTACGAAATTTCAATCTGATTCTTAGACAGAAAGTTATGACAATTTTCCCAAGGTCACCTATTTGGAATGTAATTCAGAAGTCTACAAAAACCCTAAATGTCTTGGACCATATCTCCAAAAATATAGCAAAACAAGATCTGAAATTTGGGCCCAAGCTTCACCAAGATTTTGGATCAAATGGGTGTTAATTTCAGCATTAGAATCTTCATAGAAACAAAATTATAGAAAAGATGTCACGATGACCTGTTTGATATGGAATTCTGGAGCTTGCAAAAACTCTAACTTCCTCAAATCATATCTCCGACAATATAGCAAGACAAGATCTAAAATGCAGACCCGAGGTTCAAAATTATTTCAGATCAAATGGGTTTTGTTTTTAGCTTATGAAACTTCGTAGAGAAAATGTTATAGCGAAAATTCCACGATGACCTGTTTGGAGTAGTGAAACCCTAGAATCCAAAGCTTTGATACCAAATGTTATGAAACCAACCCACAAAAAGATAGAAAATATTGATCAACGACTTCAAAATCAACGACTTCAAGGGGGAAACCTCATTTACATTACACAAATGAACAATTATTGGATGATACAAATGACAAGACCTCCTTTCTCTATATAGGAGTCTACGGGGTCATAATATAATCAGAGCCGACATAACAATAATAATGTAAGGGCACAACAATAACAATAGTGGGCTTCTATGGGGCACAATAATAACAATATGGGAACTACATGGGAACAATAATATAATAAGGGGGTTGCACTAATAACAATAAGGGGTTATACTAGTAGCATAGGGACCTACCAGGAGATGTATCACTTGCCGCAGTAGGTGAGCAAAACGGATGCACTCTTCACCAATCCTAATAGAAATTCGAACTCAAGAGACGTCTTGAAGCGTTGGATATGAGAGTTATCTAAGTTAAGGATGATGTCCAACCATGTATACAAGACAAAGACACTCCCGAAGGCTTATTAGTTCTTGGTCATCTTCGCATGTCGCTTATACGGCCAAGACACCTTGGCATGCTCTTCCTTTGCGGATTGGGTTGTATGAGATCTACAGTCTCAAGCATGCTGAGGTCGAGATGGAGGAAGTCAAGAGATTCACCTTCAGCGCCAGAATTTTTAATCCATACGACCCACACTGCATACCGAAGGACCACTGTATGAGAGTGTATCATCCTTAGATCCACGGGGCATGTCATTAGCCTGAGGAAGACCCATTGAGATATTGCTACAACTCTTCAAGGCTCAATGAACTAGTGAGAGTGGTTGTAGAATGGTTAGAAGTAAGCAAGGCAACAACACTTGACAAGGTAGCAACTATAGTAGCAGCAAAGAGCAGTAGTCCTGCATCGGACAAAGGCAAAAGGAAGATCCCCAACATCGCAGAGGAGGAGAAAAGCTACAAGTTCAAGGAAGATCCACTTGTAGAAAGAGAAGCTTTGGAGATTGAAGGAAAGAGGTGACAACACAACAAAAGGATTTCTTAAAGATAAAGGGAGAAGAAGAGACTGTACGAGGTAGAGAAGTTGTAGGAGCTAGAGAAACAACAAAGGGAAGAACAAGAGTTGTAGAGAAGGGAGAAGGAAGTGCAACATGAATAGGAAAATTCGGAAGCATAGTGTGTACACATTGATGAAACTGCATAGATACATGTTAATGAATCATAACAACTGGAAGATAGCAAACAGGGTGAGCAGTCATAGGAGCAGGACTTTGCTGAGAAGATTAAACATATATTGGAATAGATGGACACGAATTTGGTTTAGCTGGAGTAGGTTTAGGGTACAAACCTCATTCCCAAGGACCCAGAGGTCACTCCACAAGCTTCACTAGATCTGAGAGCAGACCAAGTCCTAAGTGATCAAGGGGACACTGAAATCCTTGAGGACAATCCAAAAGTAGGTGCACACAACATATCCTTTGACGAGACACAACACATGGTTGTGCAGTCACGTAGAGTGTCCACCCTGGATGTCCATGTATATCCTGCATAGTTTCAAGAATGAGTGATCGTGTACGATGTGCGCAGACATCCAGCTACATTGGCCAATGGTACAAAGGCATATGCCGAAGCCACTAGCTCAACTGTGAGATTCTTGATAATTGAGAATGAGTGCATGGCTAAGGAATCGCAAGCATCCAAGCAGAAAGAAGAGAAAGCTACAACATTCGCCAGAGCAGAGTGGAAGAAAGCGATACTTGATGAAGTATTGTCTCTCGAGATATTCATGCAGAAGTTGTACTTCAGTTTCGTCAATGTGCATAATTCAGTTGTCCATATTAATGATGGAAAACAACGCTATGATAGGAGAGCATGCATCTTGACAGACATACACAATGTTGTCGATCACATGCAGATATGGACAATGAGGTATAAGGGAGACCCATTGTACTTGCCAAAGATGATGAAGCCAAAGGAAGTGGAGTTGAAAGCACACATCTAAAGTCAGATCCAAAACTATGAGGAACTCCCACAACCCATCACCAGCTTATAGGATTCACATGCACAAGCATCCATGATCATGTATTTCATTGTGTGCACACATGCGATCCCATCCATTAGCACACTCAACGAGGAGAAAGCAAAGAGCCAAGTGTAACTGGAGATAGAAATGTACTTCGATCAGTTGATGTGCATAGCTACCAACGCAAATTTGCAGATAAGCGCAGACACTATGCACAAGTATGTCACTAGTTCGACTGCACTCAAGACCATGATGCACATGCTACATGATGAGTTAGATAGAGGAGCTAGATTAGTGTACCCGGATGTTACAGAGGCAAGAGTTCACTTTTAGAAGGATGTCACCATGGAGTATGCGACACCATAGCATACTACCAAGCTTGGCATTAGTTCGAAACCAACGATCTCTAAGAGGATTTAGACATGTCATTCTTCCCAAAACTATCCGAGTCTCAGTGATGTCTTGTATGACTTACTCAAGCCCATTTTTGTCTCTCATGGGTACATGTGTAGAATGTAGTGTAAACATGTTGTAAAGTGAAATACCAAGTGTTAATAGTGTTGATCTAAAGATGATCTGAGGTTTTCATTGATGTCACCCCAAGAAGCACCAAGGATGACCCTGAAATTCCATGGCACATTGGGCATTATCATTCATGGTTTCTTGTCTCATAACCATTATAGGAATATTCTACTCAAAAATATCTTTCTATTGGTATATAGATCTCCTCGCAATTCGTCACGACTTGTAAGTTATTCAATATTGAAGTTAGTAAACCCCATTAGTGGGATAAAACACCATGGGGTTGTGGCATGACATTTATCATTGAGTTTTTTCATTGAATAGTCAACAATTAGTAATTTTTTAAGCTCCTAAAATCGATCCAAAATTCTCTATAGGAGCCCCTCTCAACTCTATAAAAATTAATCTCATATATCCTCCAAAAGTAGGGATCATGGAATTTTCGCTATAAATTTATTTTGGCGAAGTCTTAGATGCTGAAATTAAAACCCATTTGAGCCAAAATATTGATGAACAACGGGATCGAATTTCAGATCTTGGTTCACTATATTTTCGGAGATATTATCTGTGGAAGTTAGGGTTTTTCCAAGCTCCCGAATTTCATCTCAAAGAGGTGACCTTGGGAAAATCATCATAACTCTGTCTCTGAGAAGCAGATTAGAATTCTGTAAAATGTGGTAGATAGTGTATAGACTTTGGTTTTATGTTTATAAATTTTAGAGCCGAAGGAGGAAACAGTGACATGTGGCACACCGTACAAGTTTTCTCTACCGAACTAGTCCATAATTAGGTCATTGTGAGATATTGGGCATAACTTTGTCTTGAATAATCCAAATCGACTCAGACCTATGGTATTGGAAAGAAGACCTAGAGGGCTACTATAGAAACAAATATCACATATTGGGGGTATGAAATCACAAAGATACGTCAGATTCAATATCGTGCTCCTAGAAGGCAAGGAAAAAAAACTAGATCAAGTGTTATTAAGGGGTGCAAAGGACGAGACTTTCTAGGGAGGCAAAGAGCAAGGTGCAGCAAAATGATGAAGGAAAGGTAAGCTTCAGGTAAGTATCTTCTGTATATGCATGTTAATCTCTTAATTTCATTTGGTTCTTTGTATTCTAATTTGTTGTTTTTGTTTAGCACTGACATATGCTCTATAGGATGAGGTAAGTTTTGCTATTATCATGTCATGGGTATTTCCTTGAAGACTTTTTGCGGGTATTATATATTCATGAAGAGAAGACTCAATGCATAATATATTTTTTTGAAGAGTGAGAAAGGGTAGCATGACAAGGGCAACAATCAAGGTTCACAATAGCAACAAGAAGTTCACCACATGAAGTATTCAAGTGGGCAACACTGCATACAGTCATTGTAAAAACATCATTGTAAAAGTTGTACAAGTGTTTATCTACCAAGAGTTGAAGAGGTAGTTTCGGGAGGTCTAGGATCATCATTAGGTGGTTGTGTCATAGTTGGGGTTATGGTCCAGTGTGTCTTCTTCTTCTACATCATTCTATATCATTTTAAAGTGGACCATTTTCCCTGGTATGGGAGTCCATTCTTCTTTTATTCTTCTATAGGGTGGTGCTAGGCTGGTTCATGAAGCCACCAACAGGTTCAAGCCTGTGAAAACTTCAGGGTGGTAGGGTGGTGCTAGGGTGAATTGTAGCTCATTGGGTGTTGAGGCATCTATTCAGTTGACTACTGAAGAATCTCGGGCATTGGAGCATCCATCCAGTGGCAACTGGAGAAGAATGCTTTTCTATATTCTAGGAAGTTGGAGCTTTCTTTTCAATTGGAGTTGAAGATTAAATAATTATTAGAAAATATTTTCAGGTGGCTTTTGTCTCGAAGGGGGTATCCACCTGAATAACTATGTGCATTTGTGTTCCTTTTTTTTTACTGCTATCATTGTACAAACACTGATAATAATTGAAGATTAACAAATGCTCTGAAAGATTAATAATAATACTAATTGAAAGGAATGTTGATTCACCCCCCCTCTCATTATTTCCAACAATTGGTATCAGAGCTTGGTTCCTTCAATAACAGTTTAATAATTGGAAGGAGATCATGGAGCATACCAAGAATGGTGTACCTCTGTTCAATGAAAATAATTATGCACTTTGGGAAGGAAGAATGAAGGTATATCTCTTGGCGCAAGGTTATGAAGTATGGGACACTATTCAAAATGTCTTTACACCAACCGCAGATGAACAAGGTAAGAATAATTTGGTAAATGATGCAGATGCAAAGAATATTATTATCAATGGACTTACTGAATCTGCTTATCATAAGGTGTTGGGTTGTAAAACTGCAAAAAATGTATGAGATAAGCTTGAGAATATATATGCAGGTGACTCAAATGTCAAAGAAGCAAAGCTTCAAATCTACAGAGCAAAATTTGAGCAACTCAGAATGAGAGAAGATGACAACATTGCTGCATACTTCCAACACATTGATGAAATAACCAATAGTTTGGAAGGATTGGGAGAACCTATTGATGAGAAGACTATTATATGAAAGATTCTTAGAATGTTACTAGGAAGATTCAACCCAAAGGTATCAATCTTATAATACAGTGCAAATATGGCCAAACTCAACAAATAGGAATTACATGGCGTTCTCATAGCATATGAAATGAGACTTGATGAAGAAGAGGGTACTTCACATCTAGAAACTGTGTTCGCTGCATTTAAGAAAACCAATAAGGACCAACAACCTTCAAAGAAAAAGACCTACACCTGCAAGTGTGAAGAAAAGGAAGATGATGAAGAAGGTTTTTCAGATGGAGAATATGCTTACATTACGAGAAAACTAAAAATTGGTAAGGGAAAATTCAAAGGTAAACTTCCAATGATATGTTTCTATTGTGGTGAGGTTGCGCATTTCACAACAAAATGACTGAACAAAAGTGATGAAAACTCAAAAGGAAAGAAAGGCTTTAAGAAAATCAAGAAGCAAGGCAAGAAGAAAGGATTCAAAAGGAACTTTCTCTCTAAAGAAGATATCTCATCATTCGATGAAGACACTGACAGTGAAGAAGAAGCCAATGAGAGAGTATTGTTTATGGCCAAGCACAATAAACAAGAGGTATCAAACAATGAAGAAGAAGGGTTGACCATAGAAGAATTTTCTGAGGAAATCAATCTTATAAAAGAGCTCAAGGCTGAGAAGATCTGTTCCAATAATCTTGAAGAACAAGTTCAAGGTCTCAAAATTGAGGTTGAAGAACACAAATGTATTGAAGAGTCACTTCAAAAAAAGTTATAAGAAAGCAATTGAGAAAGGGATGCATTAGAAGCCGAAGTAGTCTCGCTGCGTAAGGAAGTGAAGTAGGGAAACACTGTCCAACTATGCCAACAGCTCAAGGGTGTTGGAAGAAATCATCAACAATCAACGATCTTACAACGACATAAATGGCCTCGGTTACAAAGAAGAAGAAGAAGGACCTTCTACAACAAAATATAATGAACCTATGAGATCTGACAGGGATGTAGACTTCATTGGACAAGATTCACAAGAACAACCTTGGAAGATAATTCTCCGACGAAGATTTCCATCCAAGTACCAACATATTTTTCATGGCTATTGTTATTCATGTGGAAAATTTGGTCATAAAGCTGTAGAATGTCACACATACCCTAGGAACCAATACAATTACAGGAGATATGTCAAATATGAACCTCCCAAGGCTCAACGAAACATCAATATATTTGAACATTTAAGAAATAATATTGAATGTTACAAATGTCGAAACTTTGGACACAGAGCCAGAGACTACAAACCTGAAAATCCTCCAGAAGAATCTTCGAAGCCACAAAACAAACGAATATGGAAGAAGAAGAAGACTGATAATTGTGCTCTCACTCTCAAGGCTCAAAACAACAAATATGTGTGGTATGTTGATAGTAGTTGCTCAATGCATATGACTGGAGATAGAAAGAAATTTGTATCTTTGAAAAAGAAGAAGGATGCAACCGTGTCCTTTGGAAATGATGGATCTTCAAATGTTATAGGATCAGGTACCGTCAGTCTCGGAAGCAAAGATGCTCTAGCCAAGAATGTTCTATTGGTTGAAAACATGAATCATAATTTACTCAGTGTTGGACAAATGTGTGATCAAGGACACACAATGCTATTCAACTCCACAAAATGTGAAATCAGGAAAGGTAGGTATGGTAAAATTGTGGCTACAACAAGTCGAGCTCCAAACGACATATATGTTCTGTGTTATCACTGAAAATTCTGTTGGTAAAATTTTTTAGCCTAGCTTAAAGACAGGGTGTTTTCGCAGCGCATGAATTCTTTTTTAGCATTTTCGCAGCGCTACCTGTTTAGGTGATTTCGTAGCATGCTACGAAATTGGGGATTTGCTCGAATTTTCAGCAGAAGGTTCATGTACTAAATTTTGATGATAAGGTTCCTGCTTGAATGGTGCTTACTACTATTGACACTGCAGTGTTTAGAGCAACACCAGAGCCTTTTTGGTCCATCACAAACAGTTGTTCAGCTGCAGCTCATTAAGATTAATCTTCAAGAGGAAACATGTTTAATAATTACTCCTTTTGTGGCTGAGGGCATTATGGTAAATGTCATAATATGGGTGCTTGCAAAGAGACGGTTGACAGTTGTACAAGCAAAAGTTGCGGTGGTTATGAGGTGGACACAATGCACTTTCAATTGGAACCACAATTCCAGGTCGTTTGTCTGGCACCAACATAAGAGATAATACAAATGGCGCTGGAGGCTATAGGTTTGCCCATTTGGTTGATCTATATGCATCCACATAGTCAGTATCTTGTTGGAAAGAATCCAGCCCTGATTGAAGGCTAAAGTCTGTTATGGCCCTGAAAACTACGACTCAGAAATAGATGTTGGAAGGTCAAATCACAAAGTTTGATTTTTGTAATGGTTACGACAGAAGAAATTCGAGTCCAATTAACTGCGTTCTCCGGTTCATGCTCGGATTGCAGACTTCGTAGATTGGCAGGGATCTAAGAACAGTCAGCGATGGGAGTCCTAGTGCAAAGACTAAGAGGAATCGAGAGCGGATTGTCGTCAAGCAATCTTAAAGGATGTCTGCTTGCCCTTGTATCCAGTGCTTTCAGAGGGGCAAGCTTTATAATTAAGAAGGAAGGCCTGAAACGTGCTGGAGCAACGAGAGCTCAAAGCTGGACTCCATCCTTTATAGCACCGATTTGTTTTCTGATACTTTCGTCGACAATCTGGAGTTAGATTACAAGCATCATATGAGTGGTAAGGGAAATGGTTTGCTTATATACAAGTTTTATGCTGTGGTTGTGCGCGTCGACAACATTGGAGGACGACTTTTTTATTGTTTTGTACAACATGCTTAAGGACAAACAAGAAGTTTCGGCCCAGACAATTTGAGTATCAGCCATCTGATGCTAGTTTGATGGTCTTCGGGACTTTGGATGGGGAAGTGGTTGTGATCAACCATGAAAGTGGTAAAATTGTCGGACATGTTCAGTCAGTTGGAGCAAATCATAGTATTCTTGGTCTCTGTTGGTTCAACAAGGACCCTTCCAAGCTTATTGCTGGCTCTGACAATGGCACATTACAACTGTATGATATGAACCGAATGCGCTCAACTGTTCTTCCTTCCAGATATGGTGCAGGCAGCAGCAGTAGAAACCCTGCCACTTACACATATGAAGAGTTTGAGAAATTAACATCTGTCCATATTAATGAAACAAATAATTATTTCCTTGCTAGTGGATATTCAAAACATGTTGCTCTGTATGATGTGTGCAGTAGAAAACGGTTACAAGTTTTCGAAGATCTCCACCGTGAACATATAAATGTGGTAAAGTTTGCTCATCATTCCCCATACTTGTTTGCGACTTCATCTTTTGATCAGGAAATCAAAACGTGGGACTTACGACAAAAGCCTACACATCCTTTGTATACAACGACCAGCTTAAGAGGGAATGTGATGGTGTGCTTTTCTCGTGATGATCATTATATCCTTTTCTCAACTGTGGATAATGAGGTCAAACAACACTTAGCTGTGGATGGAAGGCTACATATAAAATTTGACATTACTCCTACAGGAAGTGTTCAGAACTATACTCGGTCATATTATATGAATGGGAGGGATTACATTATTAGTGGGAGTTGTGAGAAAAAGGTTGTTCGTATATGCTGTGCTCAGACATGATCTTGGCAAAGATGGCCATGAATTGAGTAAGAGCATAGGAAATGCTGGTGGCAGACTTGCTTGCGGTGTTGTCGGTCTTCAAGGATGAATATGAGCAGTTGGTTATTTATAGGCTGGTTCAAATGGTGAACCGTGAAGCCTAGCAAACAGCAACTATTCAATTTTGTGAGCAGTTTAAAGGAAGACTGTGTTTTTTAAATCACACAGCAGTTTCGTAGCGCGCTACGAAACTGCTGTAGGTGGTGATTTTAAACGCAGAGCAGCTATGTTGGTGAGATGATCGAGAAACTTGAAAGAGAGACACCTGTCTATCAGTATAGCCTACAGCACATCCAAGATGTGGCAGTCCGCTCTATTTTGGTCAATTAAAGATAAAAGGCAAGCTCCTTTGGATTCGAATATGGTGAGGCAAATCAAAGACCGACAAACAGGAACAGTTTCCTATATTTCAGGGTGATGGAAAACATGTTATATTAAGGGCCAACAAGCAACTGCAGACACCTGTTCAGTTCACAAAGCATCCAGATCATAAGGCATATGGTGTTATGCGTGGTTATTAAAGGTATTAAAGAACTTGGAGTGTGCTCTTTAAATGGTAAAGAAAAATGGAAGACAGGGACCGTGAAAATAGGGTGTTCAGGTTTGCCAATTTATGAGTCATCTGCACAGCTAGCACCCGAGGTCAGCTTGTTCAGTGAATGTTTCTCCAACATGTCTCAGCCACAACAGAAATTGTACAGCTGTCAAGGATCCAAGGAGAATCATGCATACGAGGAGATGGAGTTGGATTTGAAATATAATTGGGATTCTATGTATTTACAGCCCAACACTTCATGTATTTAATTAGTTGGTTTAGAAATAGATAAGGGTAATTAATGGTAGATCATCGAGTTCTCCCTTCATGCTTGTTGAGGAGACTCAAGATAGTGGTAGTTTTGGGTTTTCCTATATATGGTGAAAACTCTGATGTAAGTAGGGTTGGAGATTTTATACAAAAACAGAGTTTTATTTGGGCCAATGTAAAAGACTTATTACAGTAATAGTAAAACAGCTGTTGTTTCTTCTCAAGATTCTCAATGGATTATATTGTTCAAATGTGATGGTGGTTTATTCTCTTAATGTTCTTTTACAGCCTTGTTACAACATAATCACTCAGAATTCATGTTTAATGCTCTGACTTCCTGTATGCTTGGCAAGCTGTGGTTTATGTAAAGTATGTTTGAACATCTGATGCAAAGAGCCTTGACTTCCATGAAATGACTGTGCTTTTGTTTACTAAATGTGTGAGACTCCATAGCCCAATGAAGACCAATTTGATATGTGTCCAACCAGCTTTGTTTTCATAAATGTGTGAAGAGTTAGCCATCTGTTGTTGTGATTGATTTTTATCAAAAGTCTGTGAGAGAGCCCTCTCTGACTAAGGAGGCTAATCCTTAGTCTAAAGTCTGGTTGAAAGAGTTACATGAAATCTTGCTTGGTTGCAGCCCTTAGTACTGATTTTGTGATAACATTCTGCATGAAGCAAATAAAGCATGTCTACTAGCTAAAGAAGATGAAAGATGGTTATGGCACAAACAAATGGGTCACATAAACTTTGATAATCTTGTCAGGATAAGAAGAAAGGAAGTAGTACAAGAAATGCTGAAAATCTCAAAAACATCCAACACACTATGTGAGGACTATTGGCACGGCAAGCAGACAAAATTCAGATTTAAAACAAAAGAACACTTTGCATCACATCTAGTGGAATTGATACATGCTGATCTATGTGGTGCTATGAGAACAAAAGGCTTAGATGGAGAATTATATTTCATGTTAATGATAGATGACTATACCAGGATGACAGCTATCAGTTTCCTAAAGAAAAAATATGAAGAATTTGAGTGCTTTAAGATCTACAAGGAGTTGGGCGAAAATGAAACTGATTTGAAAATAAAGTGTTTAAGATCAGATGATGGTGGAGAATTCACTTCTAAATTATTTCAGCAACACTCTGATGAAAATGGAATAAAAAGACAATTTTCAACAACACAAACACCTCAACAAAATGGAGTTGCTGAAAGAAAGAACAGAACCATATAGGAAATGGGTAGAACAATGCTATAGGACTCAAAATTGAATGAAAAATTATGGGTTCAAGCAATTGTTATGACAGTCTTCATTATCAATAGAATTATTCTTAGAAATAATTGCAACAAGACCCCATATGAATTATGGAAAGGAAAATAAGCTAATGTAAAATATTTTAGAATCTTCGGAAGCAAATGTTATATCAAAAGAGAAGATCAAAAGTTGGGTAAGTTTGAATCACATGTTGATGAAGGTATATTTTTTGGTTACTCACGCAAAAGAAAGGCCTATAAATGCTATAATCTAAGACGAAAATGGATAGTGGAGAGCATAAATGTTACATTTGACAAAGATGGTGTTCTAACGAATAATGATGAGGATCTAGAAACTTTGAAACTTGAGATAGAGACTGAAAAAGGTATAGAGAAAATTCTAGAACAAGAAGCAACTGTCAACCAGGAAGAAGTAAATAATGATTAACAAGATATACAGGAACAACAAGAAGAAGCTCCTTTAAACAGAACAAAATATTGGATTCAAAAGAACCATTCATCAAATCAAATCATTGGTGACATAAATGAAGGAATTGGAACAAGAAAAGGTCGACAACTTCGTTCATCACAACAAGCTCACATTGCTTTCTAGCAACCTTTGAGCCTAGTAGTTTTGAGGAAACCAACCAGAATGAACATTGGGTAGCAGCTATCAATGAAGAATTGGATCAAATCGACAAGAATAACACCTGGGAATTAGTTCCACCAGCAAAACATAAAAATTTCATTGGGACTAAATGGGTGTTCAGGAACAAATTGAATGAAGTGTAGAATTTCCTGCAAATTCTCTACAAATCTACCTCTCAGATGTATGTAGAAAATCTGACTGTAGATTAACTCGATAATGCAATATACCAGACCAAAATACTATAATCTACTTCTACTATCAAACTTGCGGAAGCTTAAAGATCAAGTTTAATCAGAGTTGAACACATATAACCAAAAGAAGAAGAATCAATGCACATGAAACACATAAAATACTCAGGGGAAAGCCTCAGCTAAAAACCCCACTATCTGTATTATCATACAAGGTGGAAATACATCAAGATTATACAAAGCCTAAGCTCTCACAGCTAGCCAACTCTTAGTACAATCCTCCTGGATGCTCACAGGCAATCAAAACTTCTCACAAGCCTTCTCCTCTGACCTACAAGCTCTTATTTCCTTTCGCAGTTACCTTTGGGATGATCTCCTTCACTGAGTGTAACACTGCTCTCACACACTACTCTAACACACTGTCAGAATTGTGTAATCCTCAAGGAACCTTTCCTTGACTGCATGGATGAGTTTCCTTTATAGGAAAACACATGCAAATGATAGTAACATGTCCTTGACATTTAGCTCAATTGGGTCTTTCTCAAAAAAGACATACATGAGTTGCTGATGAGGGAATCTTTAGTTATCTGGAGTACACTGGTTGAGTGCATGCATGCATCAACTGACTGATAACTCACAATTAGTTCCTCAAATAGTTTGGAACAAATTTAACTGGACTTAACTCAGTAAACTGAGTTAACTAATTACAACTCAAATATAACTCAATCTTATCTCCTTAATTAAGGGATAATCTCCTTAATTTAAGGGATAACTCTTGCATAACTTTAGAAAGACTTCTAACTTGAATTTCTCCAACTAATTAATCCATAATGAATTAATTAATTATTTCCAAGTAGCTGGTGAGACTAAATTCAAATTTAATTGACAATTTTAATTCAAGGAAAAATTAAAATTGGAATATTCTGGATTCTATTTTTTATCATTTCTTGTTGCTATTTTCAACACTCCCTCTCAACAAGAAAGGAATTCAAATCAATCCCGATCATGAACCTTTGGAATCTTATGCATGCAACACTTCTCTCTAGTGTTGTTTCTCTAGAAACTCTATAAACAAAAAAACATCCAACCTGAATCAATATGATGCATCTGTCATCAAAGTCTCTGACTGTTGTTGCCTCTATTAACTGAAAACTCTGTGCTTCTGCTGACTCAACCTTTCTGCATTATTGTCAATCCTCTCTGCGCTCTTCAGTATCTAACTACTCTAGCCTCTGTCACTTTGATCTCTGACTGCATCAATCCCTCTGATTCCTCCTGCTACAATGTACTTTGGGGTCCTGTAGCAAGGTACGATCCATGAGATAAAATCTCTCAATGGACCCTGCCCAATTTCAACCTTCTTGGGACTATCACTTCACATCACCCCACCTCACACCTAGAGGTATGGCTGCATGTGATCCCTCTGCTGACTCTAATTGTGGCTCCTCCACAATTGTATGAAACTTCTAGGACTGCATGTTGAGAGGTAATTTACTCTCCCTCTCAACCACCAAGTCTCTAATGTTTGCCTTGCTCCTCAAGGCTTTGCATGCATCTTGAACCTCAAGAGCATACAGGTTCTTGACTCATGAACCGATTTGTTTCACCTGTCTCGTGGTGAAGTGTCTAAGGAAAACCTTTCCCTTACTAAAGACAACATCATAGCCTTTGTCCTCCAACATCGCGACGGATACGAAGTTCTTCTTCAGTCCAGGCACATACTTCACATCGCTCAAGGCGATAGGAGGTCCAAGCTCCCTCTGAATAGCAACCGTGCCCACTCCTGAAACACTACACCTTTCATCGTCAACCATCTCTATGCGCATCTTGAGGTCTTTCTCCTCCAATGTACTGAATAAAATTTTATCGTTGGTCATGTGGAATGAGGCTCCAGTGTCAAGATACCAACCACAACCCATCATCGATGAAACCATGCATGTGATGAGGGTAAAGTCCATTTCGAACTGAGAGGATAATGCCTCACCTTCTGATCCATCCAAGGATCCCTTCTTGCACTTCTTCGATGGGAAATTAGTCACATAATGTCCCATCTCATGACAATTAAAGCATCTCAATTTAGACTTGTCACCCATCTCTATTTTTTTTTTTAAGTATGATATGAATTCGATTTGCACCTGCAACCCCGAACTTCAAACTTCAAATTTTCTTCTCTGTATACTATTCACAGCTCTGATAAACGTTGCTCCTATAAACTTATCTTTGTTACCATGTAGAATTTCCTGCAAATTCTCTACAAATCTACCTTTGAGATCTATGTAGAAAATGTGATTGTATATTAAATCGATAATGTAATATACCAAAGCAAAATACTATAATCTACTACTACCAAACTTGCGGAAGTGTAAAGATCAAGTGGAATCAGAGATGAACACATATAGCCAGAATAAGAAGAATCAATGCACATGAAACATAGAAAATACTTAGGGGAAAGCCTCAGCTAAAAACCCCACTATCTGTATTATCATACAAGTTGGAAATACATCAAGATTATACAAAGCCTTAGCTCTCACAGCTAGCCAGCTCTCAGTAAAATCCTATGGATGCTCACAGGCAATCAAAGCTTCTCACAAGCCTTCTCCTCTACCCTCTAAGCTCCCATTTCCTTTCGCAATTACCTCTGGGATGATCTCCTTCACCCAGTGTAACACTTCTCTCACACACTGCTCTAACACACTATCAGAATTGCGCAATCCTCATGGAACCTTTCCTTGACTGCATGGATGAGTTTCCTTTATACGAAACAAATGCAACCGATAGTAACATGTCCTTGACATTTAGCTCAACTGGGTCTTTCTCAGAATAGACATGCATGAGTTTCTGATGAGGGAATCTTCAGTTATCTAGAGTACACTGGTTGAGTGCATGCATGCATCAACTGACTGATAACTCACAATTAGTTCCACAAACAGTTTTGTTGGCTGGATAAATCATTTTTGCGGAGAAGACCGATCTCCCTAGTATCAATAGATATCTAGCAACAAGCAGGACAAGCAAATCTACCTTTCTCTAAACATATTGTGATTCATTAATAAAAACTAAAGAGGTGTTTTAGACCCTACCTTAAGTCCAACACTAATTCGTGGCAGCCATCCTTCAACTGTCTGAAAGAGTTTCCTTTTGAGAACCTACAGTCACAAACAAGCACACATCAAATAACACCTGCATAGCTAATATAATAAATCATGTTCATTATGATGATCAAGGAGTTCATAAAATAAACCATAAACACAACTTATTGAGAAAAATAAACTTGATTGTATTAACTTTAAAATAGAAAAAATTTACAACCTTTGGTGCCTTGATGTTGTACAAGCTCTTCCCAAGGTCTGAAACAGGAATCTCCTCTACTTTGACAAGCCTTACACTCTTCCAATTGAGATCAAGAGGTATGTAATCTTTCCTCACAAAAGCTCAATTAGGAAGACTAAGTTCCAGCAGCATTTCACCTCAAAAATATTCAGCTTTCAACCTCCTTAGTAACCAGCCCAATGTTTCATTTTATAGTGCAAAGAAAGGAGGTTACAGGTCCACCTATGAAGGGATAGAGTCCTCCTTCAAAGGGATAAGCTCCTCACATCAAGGGGTTAGCTCCTTAAGGTATGGGATGCATGAACTCTAAAGGAGCCACCTCAAGATTCCCTCTAGAAGCTTCCAGAAATGACTCAAAGTGAGTTTTTAAGAATGTACTTGCGCCTTTTTGACTTTTACAGGGGTCCACACCCATTACACAGAGATAGAGCGGTCAGGTACACAGGAGACATGACCATTAGGTGCGGGACCACAGGTAATGCTATGAGAAAGTGCGGAACCAGAGTTTTAGAGACTTTTAAGGGCTTTCTCTTATTCTCAAGGCTTGACATGAAGAACCGAGGTTTAAGACTTGCAAAGGACGAAAGTATGAGTGGTGATAGACTCACACAGATTGCAGAATTTCATGGTGACAATTTTTAGTGTAACAGATTGCCCCCTAAAGTGTGAAGTCTGTAATAGATGAGGATAACATTTGTCATATAAGAAGAGTGAAGTACTTTATCATTTCAAGGATCATCCTGTGGACACCCCAGTCGGAACCTGTAAAAACATTCAATGCAAAATATATATATGTGAACATATCATCACTGAGGTAGGCATTCCCATACTCAGATCAAAACTGACTAGAAAACTAACTAAACTGCTCTGATACATGAATGATTTTGTAATACATCACAAGTATAGAAATATGTAGACACAGTATGGGCGCAGCCATCTATTTATGAATAGTCCACTATATAATGAATAACAAAATTCCTCATAGCCTGGATGGTGGAAACTAGATCCAGGGTCTTGATTTTTGCTTCCCGAACTAGTACGATTCTATCCATGTGAATGAATGCGTCGAAGTCGAACATGGTAGGAACCACGTGATTACCAGTCAATGATGTGAACTGTTAACAAGTGTGAGAGAAACCACCAATAATGTCAATGGCTCTCAAAGTACTCAGTACAATCCATGAAATGTGAAAAAATGAGCTGATGTCGAACATGTCACAGAATCCTTTTATTGAAGGTCAATGATACAACATGTCGTCGAAGGCAAGAAACCTGCCATTGAGGCATGCAGATTCCAAGGTACTGACGATTTCTAGATCATCTTTCTAGATAATGAGTTGAAGTCAATAGAAAGGGATCCGTTGTAGGCAAGCCCACAACACGAAATCATAGATCAAGTTTTGAAGAAATATAGTAGCAAGGAATAACTCAGGGATGGTCAAAATGGATGACAGATATTTTGCAAATGAATGGTTTATTTGAACTGACCTCTTGAACACATAACGACACTGCAGATGGCTTGGTGACAATTGACCCAAAGCTAATACCCAGAAACCGGCTGAAGACTTTCAATATGGTTTGATTAACTGTTAGGCAAAGGATTTCCCAACCCAGGTGATCAAAAAGTGTCGTGTTCAAGAGTGGTTAAATGCTTTTCTAAAACACAAAGTGTAACAAACAGGTTCATTTTTCTCTCTTTTCCCCCACCATTTCTGGCAAGTACCTCTTTATTTTTAACAAGCTTGAGGAGCATAACATTTGCTTGGTTATAAGCTCATCCTTCGGATGAGTCCAACTTAGTTTAAAATTTGAACCCTAAGAAGGAGTGGTTCGTTCCTATTTAAAATTGAACAGGTCCTTTACTGTTAAATTTTAACGAGTCTAGTATAGGAAAAACTTGGTGTTTTTCAATTTTAGGGAGTTAGAAGAAAAACTTAAGGAAACTCCATGGGTGTCCTTTTTTGTAAATTTGTGTCCCTCAAGCTCGAAAAAGTATAAAATAATACTTGAGATAAATGCTTGACCATTACGATCAATGAGTACTTTTCATAATTAGTGACCCTGAGCTGAAAAAGTAAAAAAGTGATCAAAGACACATCGTTTTATAACCAATATCGAACTTGAAACGACAAAAGTCCGGCGATCTTTTCATGTTTATACAGTCAGAAAAGAGATGTAAGTGGACCGTCTTTTTAATTCCATTTTAACAAGTTTAAAAAGAAAAACTCGACAATCTTTTCATATTTTACGAGTCAGAAAAGAGCTTAAAGAGGACTTGTCCTAGAGGAACGAGTGGTATAAAGGGTAGCAACTAGTTTCGGCAATGGTGGAACTGATCAAAACATGTAACAGTAAAGAGGCTAGCTAACAAAACCACTCATAGATGTGGCCCCTCAGGAAGGGTAAACAACCAAGTGAAAGCATATGATCAGCCAAAGAGATGGTGGCGATGGAATGAAAACAACCAAGGGTCATCTAACAGAATTTGGAGGATAAAGGTGGCAATCACGAGATGTAAATGGGGTATGGGTTCATTTTTACACAAGCTTGAACCATAGAGAACTCTGCTTGAATTCGGTTTCATGTTTACACAAGCTTGAAACAAACAACTATGCTTGTTATAAGTTCGCATGCCTCCGACATAATGACGCAAATCGAGGTACATGCCCCCCAAGCTTCATTGCATTCAACCAGGTGGATGGAATGAAGGTTCACTTTCGAGATCTTGGAAAGACTCAACTTGGAAAGGGAGTTGTTTCATTCTTTAATGAGGTTGACACGGGAAAAGAACTATCCTCAAAACCCTTGTTTCTTTTTTTAAACGAGCTTGACACAAGACAAGGAACTGTGCTCTAAAACCCTTGATTCATTTTTTAACGAGCTTGACACAAGACAAGGAACTATGCTCCTTATCCTTGATTCATTTTTTAACGAGCTTGACACAAGACAAGGAACTATGCTCGCAAGTCCTTGTTTCATTTTTTACGAGCTTGTCACAAGACCAGGAACTATGCTTGCGACATCCAGTTTCATTTTTTAATGAGGTTGAGATAGGAACAAACTATCCTTGCAACATCTAGTTTCATATTTTAACGAGGTTGAGACAGGAACAAACTATCCTCGCAATGCCCTGTTTCATTTTTTAACGAGGTTGAGACAAGAAGAAACTGTCCTCGCTAACTCTTTGTTTCATTCTTCAACGAGCTTGACACAAGACCAGGAACTATGCTCAAGACTCCTTGTTTCATTTTTCAATGAGGTTGGGATAGGAACAAACTATCCTTGCGACAAGTCAGGAATCAGAAAACAACTGTACAACCTGATATGCAATTTCAAAGGGACTCATAGGCATCACGCCATGAAATGAATCCACCTCAGAATCGGAAGGTACGATTCGAGGATCATCAAAAGCAATAGTGTTCAATGAAATCATATGAATAGTTTCAAATGAAGGCGATACATTAGACGGAAAAAGTTCCTAGTAAACAAGAATCTTTAATCAAACCTACCCCAACATCCTTGTAAGGGATAGTCGTTTTACTGACATGCTGAACACTATGAGTAGAGGCCGGGTCAGATGAGAAATAACTCAGTTGGTCTATCATAACGATATTTCCGTTATGAGGAAACTTAACAAGCCGAAAGACCAATGAAACAATATCAGTCATAGCATAAGACCAACTGTGACCCAAGAGAAGGTTGTAGTCTAGAGGGGCATCAACCACTTCCACATCTAGATTAACAGTTTTTCCTTCTAACCCTATAGGTAAATCTTCCAAAATACCAAAAGGATGGAACCCGCGGCTATCAAAAGCCTTTAGAATCATCGGAGACTGATTGAGTGTAGGAGAACCAAGTGATTTCCAACACTGGATCAACATAATACATGTAGAAGCTCCCTCATCAATCACAGTCCTAAAGCAAGGTCTGTTTTTGACTAACACTAGAATATAGAAAGCCATTTGATGAGGTAGGCGGGGTGTACTATCCTCTAAATCGAATATTATAAGGTTTGAATCTTGAATATCAATAGCTCCTATAGCAAAAAATAGTAATTTACGTTGTGATGGGCATGATTGCAGCACTTCCAAAACTGACATTGCTGAAGGGGCAATGGCCAAGTCTTCAACAATGTTATAATTCTGAGCAGCTCTCGTAGCTGATTTCTGAAATATACCTTTAGCAGGCAGTTTGGTTACTAATTCTAGGTTGGGTTTTTCAATCTGTAGTGGAGCAGACCCAGGAGGAGGTGTAGTTGATGGGTTTGAATTAGAAGATTCAGCTTCCTTACCATCAAAATAATTTTTACTACCATAATCTTCCGATCGCGTCGCAATCCTGACATGAGACATCATCATAATGCGTTCTTCCAAGGTATTCGAGGAAGAAGCAACCGCTTTACTATCTTGAGTAGGAGAAGGATCCTTCAAGATAGTATGTGTTTGAGAACCTTTAACGAATTTTGAAAACTCTGCTCGATAGGGGCATTCTTTAGTAAAATTATCCTTGTCGCAGATGAAACAGGATAGCAAGGTTTTCGTTTTTCATTAATAGATTCGTTTTTATTTGTTTTATCTTTTGAATTTTCATTTTTTTTATTCTTCCCCTTCTCTTTACTACCGGATTTGGTCGTAGATGAATCTATGACATGGATGTCAGTAGAAACTTCAGCGGAAGAATCCCCTTTCGGGGAATCAAGTAAAGTTATTGTAGGAGAAGAATTCTTTGAAGAATTCTTCTTACTTTTAATACTAATTGAACCAATGATACCATCAACAATATGAGACCCTGAAGGAGCTGTAGTTTTTGGAAGATTAGGGATTTTTTCGTGTAAAGTACCTAACTGCGTATAAACGAGGTCAAGGTACTGAGCCTGAGCAATGACTTGCTCTTCAGTGACAACTCCTGCCTTAGCTACATCTTCAGTGATTTTAGGTAGCAATGATTTAATGAACCATTCTGCTAAAATTTGATCCGGAAATAAAACTTTCACTAAACGCCTTCTACGTCGCCATTCATGAATATGATCTGAAATATATGTGGACGTGGAATGCTTTAGTGAAGTTAACAATTTTGTGCCATTGTCGTATCTGACAGGCAACTGAAAATGAGTTAAGAAAGAAGTAGCTAACTGACCAAAATGATAAAAAGAGCCTCGTGGTAACTCAATGTACCATTTGGTAGCAAGACCAATCAGAGTTCGTTGAAAAAGACATAAGCGAATTGAATCATCGATAATGGAATTAGATGCACACCAGAGGTGATGAGTCATCACATGATTTGACGGATCCTCTCTTGACTTACCCTCAAACTTTGGGATATCACTGGGCAACTTATTCAGCTTTTGGGACCAAAACGGAAGATAATAAATCAGATCGTTCATAAGGCGCGACAAATCAGTTAAATCCAAAGTTGCAATAAATGGTAACTGACGGTTAGGTTCACGAAAACCTTGTGTAATGAGACCAGCTCTAGGAGGAGGATATCCAGGATAACCTAGAATCGGATTTGCATTAGGAATGTTATAACCTCCCAGAAAACCAGGATTAACCGGACCGAACTGGGGTTGTTGAGGCTATTGATAAGTATAGCTAGGGTACGGTTGATACTGATAAACTAGATTTTGTATAGTAGGACCGAATTGATATTGTCCCTGGTACGGTTGACTCGTGGCAATTGTACTTGGACCAACTTGTCCTGCAGGCATCTGGACCAAAGTCTGAACTATAGGTCCTGACTAGGGCATAGAGACTTGAGGAGTTTACACTGATGCAGGGGTAGTAGAAACCAGAGCTACGGATACTCCAGAAACAGGTGTGGTAGATTGAACAGGAAATGCAGTAGTTGCAGCAACAGTTCGAGGCGGAGTCTGAGGTGAGCTAGGCCCAGGCTACTGAACTAAACTAGGTGTAAAAGTTTGAACCGTAGGTTGGACAGGTTGCTGAGTTGGACCAGAAACCAAAGGCTGTCCAGCTTGATTAGGTAACTGCACATTAGGTTGCAAAGTCTGTTGAGTTTGAGAGGGATCCCACACCATATTCATTCCAGGACCCATAAAAGGTTGTATGTAAGGAGAACCATAACTTGGTTGAACATAGGGTTGATAATTAGGAGGTACATTTCCAGCTCCTTGTAAAAATGACTGACCAGAAGGCGGTTGGAAACCTTGAGTTGGGTACTGACCTTGAGGTTGATAACCCTGAGGCATGTACTGAATCTGGGATTGAAAAGCATCCTGAGGTATACGGGGTTGACCCTTGGGTATGTACTATCCTAACGGTTGAAAACCTTGAGGTAGCCCTCCAAGCGGAAACTGACTACCTTGGGGTTACCCCCCTTGTGATAACTGACTACCTTGAGGTTGTCCCCTAGGCAGTAACTGACTACCTTGCCCCCCAGGCGGTAAATTACTACCTTGAGGTTGAGGATTTAGAATACTACCAAACATCATAAAGGTCTATTCTGTGTTCAACATTTTAGTTCCATTATTACCAGGTGACAACTGATGTTCAGTCAGTGGAGGAGTTGCCCCTGAAAAAGTACTAGAAAGTGACTGGTACCCAAAGGAACAATAGGACCGCCATATAAAAATGTTTTCGGTGATTGGGAAAACATAGATGACTGTCTTGACATGATGGATCAAGAATAATAATCTCTGGGTGTATGATGAAAATAATCACACGCAAACAAAGAAAATTTCAATAAAAGCACCTAAAGTCTCTAAAGAAACAAACAAGTGAATCACACGCCTAAAATATCTAAGAGTTCAAACCACACAAAAAAAATAACTTTCCGTACTAAAACACTAGTTGGTGATGAAATCCAACGTCGTAGAATTTAATACAGAAAGAGCAGTTGGAACAGTTACCCCGAAAACTTGCTTAATGAAACAGACTGGCACAAGTTTCTTCACAAAACCGTTTCGAGTGAAGAGAACCTCCCAGAGAGTCCAAGTGAGTCTAGTTGATGTCTGCTCCAGGTACATTGAGACCCATCCTTCATCGTCACCTTAGGAAAGAATCTTAACATTATGGTCACTAAGGTTACCAACAGTAACAAATACAACTGGGGGAACAGTCTACGATCTGATCTACGCGCAAGGGCATAGTAACAAAGCTCAATCCCCTTGAAGACTCCTCAACATGATCAATCCGAGGTTTACCAACAAGTGACCCCAGGATCCTCGACAATGGTTACTCTGAGGTTTACCGTTTTTAATACGCGCAAATCTTCTATCTTTCCCAATGAGACAGACCTGATTGTCTCAAAGGTTCAGGCATGATCTCGCGATTGACTCCTTTAAGAGGAGCTTCCCATATTATATCAGTTACAATTGGATTTATTTCCTACCACAAGATATAGCTACTTGTTTGTTTTAACTATCTTGGAGAGTTAATTACTCCCTACTCCAAGATACTAGCCTAAGCTATATTGGTGATAAGAGCCCTAGAAATAAAAAGAGTGCTAGATCAATTTTAATTAAGCGTTATTTTTATGGGTCTTTTCTTAAGCCAATAGGTATGGAGGTGAAACTTTGATGGTTTGAAGACTCGACTCCAACAACACTAAAAATTCACCTAAAATGATAAACAATTCGTTTTTTTCCTTCAATGAATTTCTAGCTAAAAGAAAGAGTTGAGAATGCAATTCTTTGATAAACAAATCTTTCTTTCAACATGCAAATGAAAAGAAAAATCCTTTTGTCTTTTTCAATAAGAACTCAAAACGAGACTTCTAATTAAAGCTCACAAAAAAATCCCTTTTCTCTTCCAACACTCAAAAACTACAAAAAACAATTTCTTTCAAAAGAGATTCTACAATTTCTAGAAAACACTCAAAACTATGAAAGACTAATCTTGAGATCTAAGAACTTGTAAAACCTAAGGTATAAAAGCTTCAAATCTTTTTGAGGGCATTTTACTTAGTTATTCAGTAAACTAAGGATTAATTCGTTCAGAATAACAAATCAATCAAAAAACATCCAGCTATGTTTTCTTTTATAAAAATGAAATTCAAAACTTATAAGCAAGTTTGTTCAAAGCTTTGCAAAGAGAAAACGAAATCTATTTCTCACCAAGGGTAGATTTCAAAAATCAGTCAGACTCATCAAGAAGACAAAAAAGACACCAGGGTAATCTAAGGTTTCTTAGGCTTCTAATCTTTGAGTCACTACAGAGACCAGGTGAAAACCAATCCAGGCATGCAAAACTTCTAGAAAATCACCTAAAACAAAAATATCAATGGAACTTACTTGCAAGAGATTTTTGACAGAATACATGCAGATCTGGGTAGATACTAAAAGTTGTAAATAAAACCTAAACTTAACTGGAAGAAACTATTTTAAGTTTTTCAAAAATTTCACATGGTCTGCAGGCTTCCCGAAGAAACAGGCGCGGTACCACTCTGTGTACTAAAGGAAAAGTGTGGAGATGCCTACTCTGTCTATAAAAAGAAAGTGCTCTCCTCTGAAAACTTCGAAAAAACAAAAAATATTCCAGATCCTAAAAACTACCCAATCCCACACACATCAAGCAAAAACCAGAAACAGGAACAAGTTTCTCAAGTCAAAGCAAAAACCAAATCCAAATCCCCACTGGATTCGCCAATTTGTTGGCCTGATAAATTGTTCTTGCGGACAAGACCGATCTCCCTAGTATCAACAATATCTAGCAAAAAGCAAGACAAGAAAATCTACCTTTCCCTAAACATATTGCAGTTCATTAATAAAAACTAAAGAGGTGTTTTAGACCCTACCTTAAGTCCAACGCTAGTTCGTGGCAACCATCCTTCAACTGTCTGAAAGAGTTTCCTTTTGAGAACCTGCAATCACAAACAAGCACACATCAAATAACACCTGCATAGCTAATATAATAAATCATGTTCATTATGATGATCAAGGAGTTCATAAAATAAACCATAAACACAGCTTATTGAGAAAAATAAACTTGATTGTATTAACTTTAAAATAGAAGAACTTTACAACCTTTGGTGCCTTTATGTTGTACAAGATCTTCCCAGGGTCTAAAAGAGGAATCTCCTCTACTTTGACAAGCCTTACACTCTTCCAATTGAGATCAAGAGGTATGTAATATTTCCTCACAAAAGCTCAATTAGGAAGACTAAGTTCCAGCAGCATTTCACCTCAAAAATATTTAGCTTTCAACCTCCTTAGTAACCAGCCCAATGCTTCATTTTATAGTGCAAAGGAAGGAGGTTACCGGTCCACCTATGAAGGGATAGAGTCCTCCTTCAAAGGGATAAGCTCCTCACATCAAGGGGTTAGCTCCTTAAGGTATGGGATGTATGAACTCTAAAGGAGCCACCTCAAGATTCCCTCTAGAAGCTTCCAGAAATGACTCAAGAGTTTTTAAGAATGTACTTGCGCCTTTTTGACTTTTACAGGGGTCCGCACCCATTACACAGAGATAGAGCGGTCAGGTACACAGGAGACATGACCATTAGGTGTGGGACCACAGGTAATGCTAAGAGAAAGTGCAGAACCAGAGTTTTAGAGACTTTTAAGGGCTTTCTATTATTTTCAAGGCTTGACATGAAGAACTGAGGTTTAAGACTTACAAAGGAGGAAAGTATGAGTGGTGATAGACTCACACAGATTGCAGAATGTCATGGTGACAATTTTTAGTGTAACAAGTTTGGAACTAATTTAACTGGACTTAACTCAGTAAACTGAGTTAACTAATTACAACTCAAATATAACTCAATCTTATCTCCTTAATTAGGGGATAATCTCCTTAATTTAAGGGATTACTCTTGCATGACTTCAGAAAGACTTCTAACTTCAATTTCTCCAACTAATTAATCCATAATGAATTAATTAATTATTTCCAAGCAGCTGGTGAGACTAAATTCGAATTTAATTCACAATTTTAATTCAAGGAAAAATTAAAATTGGAATATTCTCGATTCTATTTTTATCATTTCTTGTTGCTATTTTGAACATGAAGATGGAGAGGTTACCAGAAACAAAGCAAGATTGGTTTGAAAAGGCTATGCACAAGTGGAAGAAATTGATTTCGACGAAACATTTGCACCAATTGCTAGAATGGAAGCCATCTAGATGTTTCTTGCCTATGCATGTTCAAGAAAAATAAAAGTCTACCAAATGGATGTTAAGTCAACATTTCTGAATGGCGAATTAGAAGAAGAAGTTTACATTGAACAACCTAAAGAATTTCTACTATTAGAAAAAGAAGACTATGTTTTTAGGTTAAACAAGGCTATGTATGGTCTCAAGTAGGCTCCCAGAGCATGGTATGCTTATCTTGATGGATATCTACGTCAACAAGGGTTCAAGAAAGGTACTGCTGATAGCAATCTTTACGTACAAATAGATAAAGATAATTTAACAATCGTTGAGGTATATGTGGAAGATATAATCTTTGGTAGCAATGATGATCGACTAAGTAAGAACTTTTCTACAATGATGCAAAGTGAGTTCGAGACATCTTTACTTGGTAAGTTGACATACTTATTAGGGCTTCAAATATCTCAGCAAGAGAAAGGAATATTTATATGTCAAACCAAGTACATCACGGAAATGCTCAATAAATTCAAAATGGAAGATTGCAAGCCCGTCCTTACTCCGATGGTAACATGTTGCAAATTGAGCATAGATGACTCATCTAAGGATGTGGATTAGAGGTTGTACAGATCTATGATTGATAGTCTTCTATATGTAACAACCTCTCAACAAGATGTTATGCAAGCAGTTAGACAAGTAGCAAGATTCCAAGTAGCACCAACATAATCACATATTATTGTCGTCAAAAGAATCCTTCAATATCTAAAGGGCACAATAGAATATGGCTTGTGGTATCCCAAGGGTAACAATCCCTTTATTCACGCCTTTACAGATGTAGATTGGGTAGGAAGCGTTGATGATCGTAAGAGTACTAGTGGAGCAGTATTCTATGTAGGTGGTTGTCTCGTATCATGGTTGAGAAAAACGAAAACCTCAATCTCATTATCTACAATAGAAGAAGAATAAATTGCAGCGACAACTTGTTGTACTCAAGTCCTTTGGATGAAACAAAATTTGCAATATCTTCAAGTACAATTTAGTGAGCCTATTCCCATCTTCTGTGATAACACCAGTGCCATTAACATCTCCATTAGGATATTCTGACACGTAGGAAATAGTTAAGTATAACTTGGTCTAGTGTAGAGTTAGGTAAAGTGTGTTTCTTTACTATGTACTTTTGTAACTTACAATCCGACGATCATGATATGTTCTAGACATGAAGTGATCCGACGATTCATTTTCTCCTCAGTATTACCGACACTTGATCTGTGGCTTAACACCTGATTGGTCCATGATCTCTATTTAAAGAGCATGAAGGGTCATTTTTAGGGTGACCGTTCATGACAGAAGCTTATGCAAATTTTATTTCTTTTATTAATAAATTGCCTGAAGTGGCCGCGTTGGCTCAGGCCATGGACTGTTTCCCTCTTTGACGGTTTTAACCATGTCAAGAGTACTGGTGTATTGATCTGTGATCTGTTTGTGAGTGGTGTCCTTTGGCATTCTATCTAAGGATCTTACCCTGTAAATTCTTACATGGTATTAGAGGTATTTGAGGGCTGCGTCCATTGGTGATCCAAATCCAAAGCCGGTACAAGTGCATGCGACTGTCGTTTCCTAGACCTAATGTTTTAGGCTTCTTTCAGGTCGAGAGAACTGCTCTATTGTGTCAGAAGCATCTGTTTTAGTGAGGAACCCCTTTTGTTTCACACGAAAAGGTTTCTGTTAGCCCTAGCTACATCTTTTTTAAGATATGGAAGTATACAGTCTTTATTTGCAGTTCTAGTTATTCATCTCTCTGTTTATTTCGGTTTATTTAGCTCTCTATTTTTTTATTACCAGATCTATAATTTTCATTTCTACATATGCTCTTTGCCTTGCAACTTTGTGTGATCTGGGAAAATCAGAAACAAAAAGGAAATATTTTTCTCATGCATATTCTCTTTTCTGTTGTGCCTTAGTGTGATCTCGGAAAATCAGAAATATTGAGGAAAATATTTAGTTTCTAGAAAAAGATAACTTCAAGCCATAAGGTTTGGTTTTTTTTGTATGTCCATGTTGGGTTGTGTGGTTTTTTGTTTTGCAGGCAAAAAGAGCTTTTTCAATTAAGCACGCACCCCAAATCTTCAATGACTTACCAAAAAAAAACCTTCCCTCTTTTCCAAAAATTACTAACCTTTTAAACTAGCTCACTTGGCCCAAAGTTACTTTATGAGAATAGAGGTCTTGAGTTCAAGTCTTTCTTTTTGTTGAGTTACTTTTTCAAAAAGCACATGTAACTTATGTTTTAAAGTTACTTTATGTAAAAATGTTCTCACTAATTATAAAAAGTGAGTCACTTATAATTGTAAATTCTCTTTAGCTTTTCTTTAAGTTACAATTTAGTTGGTAGCTCATAAAGTACCATTGTAAAAGTGACTTTCACTTATTTATAAAAGTGGGTCACATAATTTTTTTTTTTTTCAAAGTGAGCTAATTAGATTAAGTTTGGAAGGGGGGGGATTTTTTTAAATATAACATTATCATTCACTTCTGCACATTCACGCACTTCGTTGGTATCTTCAACAACTTTTCTTCAAAAAACCATAACTTCTTCATCCAAAAGCCGTTTTTAGAGCCATTTTTTTGAATCTGCCTAATTTTTCGAGATATTTCCATTTGAACACTTAGTTTCAGCATCTACAACTTCAGTTTATGTTAAAATGGAAAGTACATGCCAAGTTATTCTTGATAAAACCAACTACTTCCAATGGTGGTCCTACATTGGGGATTTACTTAGAAGTAAAGGTCTTTGTAGAATAGCCTCAGACCAAGAAAATAAACCTAAAGACGAAGATAAGGTAGTCAAATGGGAAAATAGGCAAGATCAAGCACGTGGGTTGATAGGGATGTCTGTTTCTCCAGACCTTAGATTCCATATCGCAGAACTTGATACCTCTAATGAAGCAATGAAACAACTCACTAAAGTTTCTGGAATTAAAAATGAAATTAAAGCCCATCAACTCGAAAATGAGTTGATTATGTTGGACCCCAATACTTTTTCTTCCATTGAAGATTTTTTGTCCAATTTCAAGACCATTAGACTTCTGTTGGAAGGTGTTAAGGTTAAGAAAGAAGATGGCAGCCTTATCTATTCCATTCTTACTAAGATGAGACAATCCTACTCTGTGTTTGTTTCCACCTTCCATTCTATTAGAGAAGCCTTTATTTCTCAAGGACGAGACTACAAGTCCCCCTCTTTTGATGCCTTTTGTGATTCTTTAATAAGAGAACAAGAAAAACTCTTATATCTTGGTCTTCTTAATCTTGGAAACTCTTCTAAGGAAGCCTTAGCCGCCGAGAAACAATGAAATTCAAATAATCCTAAGAAGCAGTATCCTAAAAGGAATGGTCATAAACCAAACAAGGGTCCTAAGCAATTTCAGTCTCAAAATGAAAAATCAATTCAACAAAATGATAAGGAAAGTAAAAACAAAGGGAAGAAGAGTGATAGACATTACAAATTTTGTAATAGAGATGGCCACTTAGAATATAACTTATTTAAGAAGATGTAAGCTTTGGAAGTAGCAATGAAGAAGCATAACATCCATTTGGAGCACTCTTCAACTTCAACTTCATCTTCAGGAATAAAACTTTATGCATGTGGTTGTCAAGCATCTCAGTCTGGTTATGCACTAAATGTATCTTCTTCTTCTGATTCTCATGAGTTGCTCATTGATTCTAGAGCTTCTTATCACATGGCCAAAAATAAATCCATGTTTTCTTCTTTAAATGATTGTAAAACTAAAAATATATATGTTGGTGATGATATATCTATTAGTGTTGTAGGAACTGGAACTGTTCATCTAGGCAATGGTCAATTTAATGATGTATTATGTGTTCCAACCTTATCCTGCAACCTTCTATCTGTATATCAGATAACTCATTCAGGTGAAGGTAAAACCATTGAATTTTCACCTCACGATGTTGTAATTAAGGATTTAAGAGATCCTAGACAGATTTTAGCTACTAGCATTGTTGATGATTCTACAAGGTTGTATAAGTTTAACAACTTTGGGTCATCAACTCTTCCCTCGATATTTTTTGCTCATAATGATGAAGTGAGCAAGCTTTAGCATGAACGATTTGGTCACTTAAACTATCTCTCCCTTCAAAATATATGTAAAGAAAATATGGTGACAAGTCTTCCTACGGTATCTTGTAGAAACAGTGTTTGTTCCAGATGTGTGCTCGGAAAACATCATTGGTATAGTTTTGAAAAACTCGCCTCTTTGCACGCCTCAGCCCCCTTACAACTTGTGCATAGTGATTTATGTGGTCCACTTCCAGTTGTTTTATTCTCTGGCTACAAGTATTTCTTAACTTTCATTGATGATTTCTCCAGACGCACTTGGATATACTTCTTAAAACTCAAGAGTGAAGTATTTAACATGTTCTTGGCCTTTAAGGCCTTTGTTGAGAAACAATCTGGACATCAAATTCTTAAGCTAAGATCTAATAATGGTGGAGAATATGTTAACAACAAATTTATCAACTTTTTCACTAAGCATGGAATTCAAATGCAACATATTGTTCCATATACTCCACAACAGAATGGTGCATCTAAAAGGAAGAATTGCACCTTAAAGGAAATGGCTAATTGTATGCTTCAGTCTAAAGGACTTAGTCTTAATTTTTGGGTAGAAGTAATTAACTGTGCAAATTACATAGTAAATCACACTCCTACTAAGGTTTTAAAGAATATCACTCCAGAAGAATCATGGAGTTCAATTAAACTAGATGTAAGTCACTTTCGTGTTTTTGGAAGTGAAGCATGGGCCCATATTCTAGATGAGAAACATAAAACTTTAGAACCTAAGAGTGAAAAAATTATTTTTTTGGATATTCTAAAGATGTCAAAGGATATAGAATTATTCCACTTAAGTCCAAAAATGTTATCATTAGAAGAGATGTAAAATTTGCTGAAAATATATCGGCCTACGAGCCTAGTTTGACAGATGTGCCACCTCTCTCTATCCCTTCTACTTCTGAAAATATTTATTCTTCCGATGATGACAACGAGGATGAAAATCCTCCCCCACCTTCTCAGGATCCTCATTCAGCTCCTCATCTTCCAAAATGGGTCCGTGCTACTCAGGATGTAGCAGGTTCTCTTGCAGGCGATCCTACAGATCAACGACATACACATTCTCATTTTTATAGAGCCTCTTATTTACTGGCTCAAGCTCTAGCGAATTATGATCCTAACACCTTTGCAGAAGCTTCAGGCCATCCAGATTGGGACATAGCTATGAATGAAGAATATCATTCATTATTGGCAAATGATACATGGGATCTTGTTCCTCTTCCAAAGGGACGAAAACTTCTTAGATGCAAATGGGTTTACAGAACCAAGTATGAACCAGATGGAAAAGTTGATAAACATAAAGCGCGTCTTGTTGCTAAGGTTTTTTCACAAGTTGAAGGAATTTACCATACTGAAACCTTCTCCCCTATTTCCAAATTGAACTCTATTTGCCTTGTTCTTTCCCTTGGTGCCTCTTTCAAATGGGAAGTCCATCAGATGGATGTTAAATCTGGCTTCTTGCATGGGGACTTGCATGAAGAAATAGACATGGAAAAACCTCCTAGATTTATAAAAACAGACTCTAGCCTTGTGTGTCGGCTTAAGAAATCCCTTTATGGTCTCAAGCAAGCCCCTCGGGCTTGGTATGCCAAAATGGGTATCTTTCTTTTAGATACCGGCTTTTCTAGGTGTCATTCTGACAATATTGTCTACACTAAGAAAGTGGGTAAGTCTCTTATCATTCTTATTCTTTATGTTGATGATCTTATCCTTACTGGTAGTGATTCCAAACTTATAAACCATGTGAATTCCAGCCCTAAAAATAAGTTTGAAATGACAGACTTAGGACACTTGCATTATTTTCTTGGTCTTCAAGTCTTGCAATCCAAGAAAGGTATTTCCCTTTCCCAATCCAAGTATGCTTGTGATATTCTACGCCACTTTCACATGGAGTACTGTAAACCAGCCCCTTCTCCCTTTTAGTCTGGAGCCAAAATTTTAGTCACTTGTACTTCCCCTGAAGTTGATGCTACCTTATACCGTCAGCTTGTAGGAAAACTTTTGTATTTGACCCATACTCGTCCTGACCTTTGCTTTGTTGTTTGCCTTATTTTTTGGTTTATGCAAAACCCACATGAAAGTCATTGGAAAGAAAATAAAATAATACTTCATTATGTTCAAGGTATAGTTCAATTTGGGATTCATTACAGTGCAGAAGCATCTCCTCTTTTGGTTCGTTTCACTGATTCCGATTGGGCTGCTGACCCTGATGATTGGAAGTCTACTGCAGGTTATGTCTTCACTCTTGGTTATGGACCTATTACATGGGCTTGGAAGAAACAAAGTGCCATTTCTCTTTCTTTAGTAGAAGAAGAGTATCGTGGTGCTATAGAAGCTATTAAGGAAGCCCCGTGGCTTTGTCAAATCCTATTAGAGTTTGGCTTTCAGCAACATCATCTGACTACACTTTGGCATGATAATCAAAGTGCCATTCAACTATGCAAAGATCCAGTTCAACATCAGCGTAGAAAGCACATTGAGCTACACATGCACTCTATTAGAAAGCTCATTCATGACCATGTTCTTGAGGTGCAATATTGTTGAACCGATGATCAAGTTGCAGACATCTTTACAAAGGCTCTTACAGAGGCAAAGTTTACTAAACTTCGATTTATGGTTGGAGTTCAGGAAGTTGTCACTAAGGGGGGATAGGTTGTAATGCCTCCTTCCTTCTCCTATTGTGTCATATTTGTACATCCTTCAATCCTATCCCAAGTTGTTCTTAAGGGGGGATGTTAGGATATTTCGACACGTGGGAAATAATTAAGGATAACTCGATCTAGTGTAGAGTTAGGTAAAGTGTGTTTCCTTACTATGTACTTTTTTAACTTACAATCTGATGGTCATGATATGTTCTAGACATGAAGTGATCTGACAGTTCATTATCTCCTTGATATTACTGACACTTGATCCATGGCTTAACACCCAATTGGTTCATGATCTCTATTTAAAGAGCATGGAGGGTCATTTGTAGGGCGACCGTTCATGACACAAGCTTATGTAAATTTTATTTCTTTTATCAATAAATTTCCTGAAGTGGCTGTGTTGGCTCATGCCATGGACTGTTTCCCTGTTTGAGGGTTTTAACCACGTCAAGAAATTATACTAGTGTATTGATCTATGATCTATTTGTGAGTGTTGTCCTTTGGTGATCTATCTAAGGAACTTACCCTGTAAATTCCTATAGAATCCTGTCATGCATTAAAAAACAAAATAAATTCCAGTCAAATATCATTTTGTTAGAGAAAAAGTTGTTGAAAGAATATCAAACTTGAATATGTTGGTACAAAAGAACAAATCGTTGATATCTTCACTAAAACTTTACCTAGTGAATCATTTGAATATCTTCGCCAGAAGCTTGGGATTCTCCCAAGTTCTCATTAGATTTTCTTTATTCAGAAAACTATTGGCTTGTATGGGCTTGACCTAGGTTTAAAGGTGATTTAGCCAAACAAATCCCGGTACTACTGGCCCTTTTGGCATCAATCTACGGAGCGCGGACTGAGGTCTCACCCGAAGTAGTATGGGAGGGTGCTAGAACTAGGTTTCCGCACCCTGGGGATGTTTGATGAGTTTAGGTGGTCTGCGGTTTTCCCCTGTGGACACATCGTTACGCGCACTTACTCGTTCCTTCCAGCCTGAGGTGCTGCTTTCATGCAGCCCTACTCAAGGGTCGAACAGTGGTATTACCTAATGTCGTACTAGTATTCCGCGATTAGTTGATTAACTTAGCTTATTTGCAGGTGTAAAGCATTCTTAGCAATATAATTCATTCATACAAGTGCACACAGTAAATAAATAGTATAATTGCAATTCATATCAACAGACAATAACCCAAGAATAGATACATGGAATTAAGATAAAACTTCTCTTTATTATTATCTTCCTTCGGTTACAGACTCGACTCTGCCCTGTGCACTCAGCTGTAGGGGTCCACACACTCAGCTGCGGACTCTACTAGGCCTCTGCGCACTCAGCTGCAGAGCCTTTTCCTACTCTACGACACACTTAGACTCTTGCTCTTTTCTTCTACTTTTCTCTCTATCTGATCCGATCTGATTTGTCTTTACAACTTAGAGCCTCGCTCTATTTATACAATCCCATGGTCCGCGGACCATGGGTAGGCCAACATTACATTCAAAACTAGGGTGGACAACCTTATGACTCTAACATACTTCTGCGCCTGCAATTCATGGGGCTTTACAACAATATTAGATCAAAACATGGGCTTTGAGCCCCAAAACATGCCATGGGGGGATTCCATGCCCAACATGCCCCAAACACAAACATCATGACTTGCTTTCAAGTCACTTTGTCGGCATGACAATCTTGGTGTGGAGTCCCTCCAACTGTTCTTGAACAGTACTGATGTCCGCAGAGCATTGAGCTACTGCTTGCTGAACCTGTTGCATCCGTGCTTCTAAGACCTTCGTGCCTGAATTGTTTCCCTACATCTGTACTGGCATATGCTATGTATGTTTATAGTCCCGTGCCTTTGTCAGGCTCCTCAGAGCGTGAAGACTGTGCTTTGGCTGGTTAGGCAGATAGCCAGCCCACCTGTGTAGGGTTTCAAGCGTCTGCCATTTACTTTGCATGGGAAGGGTTCTCCATTTAGTTTGACTAGCTGGACCACGCCTCTGTCCATGACCTCCTTAATGACGTATGGTCCTGTTGTGCCCTACAACAACCCCCCATTTCATATCATTCTTATTTTTCAAAAAATTAACATATGGAATGGGTCCCTTTTAAAATTTTGGCATCAATGCTTGCATGTTCAAAGAAGGCCACACAATCAAACGAGTTTTCATGTATTTAAGCCTTTTTGGGACATCAATGTTTCAAATAATAAACAATCTTTTGTTATTGTGATAAAGCGATCGCAAGATCGCATATCGCAACAACAAGAGAGACGCATTCAAATGGCATTTTGGTGTCCGCCGATGCGATATCGCTATCGGCGATCGGCAATGTTACATGCACACCACTAACGGCTCATAACTCATGTCCCGACGCGATGCGATATCGGCGATCGGCTATTGGCCATACCTCATGTGAAACCGCTTTATGATTTAAACCCCGACCCGATGCGATATCGCTATCGGTCGTCGGCAGAATTCGACGCACTTCGGTGAGGCACCCGATTCCTACCCCCGATGCGATGCGATATCGCAATCGGTAACCCCAAACCATTGTATATGCACCTACTTCTGTTTCCATGCGCTAGCCCGATGCGATTTCGCTCATCGGTGGTCGGCAGTCTTAAAAGCCATCACTTAAAGCTTTAATTCATATCCGGTTGACAAAACACGAATCCCAAAAAGCCGTTAATACAAGGGATAAGGTAATGCATGTGTATTTAAAAGATTTTGCACCTTCGATTAATGAACACCTGCGTTTAACCGCCAGAATATCTGTTGCACGCTTAAGTGAGTCATTCACCCGGATAACGGTGTAATCATCACATTTAATGGGTAGCGGGTCTCAAATCACCATTAATGCATCTGCAATATCCTCTTAGCGATTGGATCCGCAGCCACTTTTGAAAATTAATCTTGGCACACTTCAAATGATATATCTATCCCACCGTGAAGCGTTATTGCTATTATGTTGTTACGATTTCTCTTGCAATTGTGTAGGATTCGGCTTTTGAAAGAAGCTTAAGCATGATGGGAAAAAGATCCAAGAGGGCTACGGGCTCTACTGTTAAACCTGTAGCAGGTCAAGCTGCTGCAAATAGCAAGAAAGGCCTCGTTTCAGACACTACATGCACTGGTCTTAACAAGACTACATGGCAGGGCACATATAATCTATTAGAGGCCGAACAACCACAAGTTTCAGTGACAGTGGCTACTGCGGACCCACTCAAAAAGTCCGACACAACTCTCAAAGAGTTGGCCGGTTCCTTTCTTCACAGAATAGCCGCCAGAGAACAAGTCCTTCCCTACACTGATGTAGTGCGATGGGCAATTGAGGAAATTCCAATCATTGACAGAACGTTCCACACAAGGGACGGACGGATTTTCGGGTCGTTCAAGCCAGAGCACCTAAGGGAAATGTATCATTTGCCTGAGCCAGAGAAAATCTACAACAAAGACTTCATGGAGAAGTTTGCAGCTGAAAATGAAGTACCATCTGAGCCCATTCGGGATTGGAGGCAGAACCCGGCCAAACACAAGCACGAAAGCTCGGGTAAGTACTCCGTCAATTCCTTGGCTTCTCCCTATTGCTATGCGGGAATTATGATGTGTAGGCTATGGGGATTACATGATTCTGCCAATTTCGATATAGAAATGGTTCCCCTAATGGAAGCAGCTGTTAATAGTTTTATCATGGATTGGGCCACCATTGTTTCTGATAAATTGACTATAGTTGTTCGGGATTTTAGAGCTAAATCTGTAGTCATCGAAAGGAAAATCCCCCCATTTTATTATAGTGCCTACATTATGGATACATTGTGTTTTAACTCTGAGTTTCCCATCCTCGGTTGGAGATGGACCACCCAAGACCCTTCGCCCATTCATTTGTATCATCGGAAATTGTGGAAGTCCTCTTACAAGGACCATTTGTATCAAATTTGCAATGGTTTTATGGTTCCCATTCATTATTCCATTTTTGATCGGCCTATTCCCAAAATCTCCTATCTCGCTTCCTTTGACTTACCAGCTGTAGCAGGATGGTTTGGAGAAGAGCACTTTACCTATATTAGGGTTTATGGAAGCCAAGCCAAACCGCATGTTCTCCCTCTATATGTTCCAGACAAACTGTTAGCCCGAGAGATATCCTACCAAATTATGGCCGAGAGTGTAACCCAAACACTCAAGAAAGAGAAGAAGAGGGGCTGGCCCTCTTTTCCCTTAAGGATGGGTGTTTTTACTCTGCATAATCTTCAGCATGCAGAAAAGGAGGCTATAAAGATGCAAGCTTTATCCCTGCCCACTATGCCAGCCAGACTCTATGATCCACATAAAACTGCTTACAATGCCCTAGAACAGGCCAAACTGACTAAGATTGACCATCAAGAGGATGAGTTTGATGACCTGTTCAGAGCTGTTGATTCAATAAGCCAAACCAAGCAGCTTGCCAAGATGAGATACAATGATGAGAATTTAACTAAGTTCAATAAACTTAGAGAGCAGAGGTTGCAAACTCTGCCTCTAGATTTATCGTCATTAACCTCAGCGTCCTCCTCAAGCGAGCCCGGTCAAAAACAGACAAGCCAACCTCCTGTTATAAATAAAGAACAAAATAAACAACAGGAGGAAAGACAAGAAAAGCAGCAGGCAGAGAAGCAGAGAAAGGAGCAAATGGATAAGCAGCATAGAGAGCAGAAGGAACAAGAACAGAGAAAGCAGAAGCAGATGGAGGAACAGCGGAAGAAAGAAGAAGAAGAAAAACAAAGGAAAGAACTGGCAGATAGGCAGAAAAAGGAATTAGCAGATAAGCAAGAAGAGAAACAGAGAAAGGAGTTAGAAGAACAACAGCAGAAAGAGTTGGAGGAGCAAAAGAGGTTGGAACAAGAACAAGAAAAGAGTAAATCCCAGACCTCCATAGATCCTGAATTGCTGAAACAATGGAATCAATTCGATTCCATTATCAGTGGAAAGGAAGGCTCCAAAGACGCACCAGACACCACTTCTTCTCAGGTTCTAAGCGGAACCAGCGGCCCACCCACTTCAAAGGATCTCGAGGTAATCACCAAAGACCCTTCCAATCAGATTGTGCTCCAGGTGGAAGATATTCCTCCCCTGGACGTTTTCTACAGTCCTAGGCACAAAGCAGTTGTTAAGCGCTCAAGGAAGAGATGAAGGCTTGATCAACCTTCCACCTTTCCTGAGCAGACAGTCACGGGGAATGTAGTCTGGAAGGAAGAATTGGACCCCTCTGATGATCTAACTAAGCTATCGCAGTATGCGGGAGCTTATTCTGCAGCGACTATTGATAAAGCATCAGAGGTAAGTCTTTTGTTAAAGACTAAGGACCAGGAAATTTTTGCATTGCAAGCAGAAGTAACCGAGGTGCGAAACAAGGCAGCACAGGTAGAAGAGCAGTTGCTGGTGCAACAGCAAGCAAACAATGTATTAACCCAACAACTGCAGACTGAAAAACAGAGGATTGATCAGAGCTCAATCCAGAAGCAGAAGGAATTAACGGAGGCATTGGCACAATTGAGAGCGGCAAACGAGCTAATGACAAAGTCAAAGGATGAGCAAATCGCTCAACTATTAGCACAGCTCGAAGATATCAAGGGCACTAAGAAAGTCGAAGATTTCAGAGCAGAGGCAGCTCGAATAAATAATGCATTAATCTCTCAGGTTAGACTCTTGTGCCAACAACTAACTGAGGCTGAGCCATTATGTGAAGCATCTGCAGCAATATGTCAGCAAATTGAAAAAGCCAGAAATGAGCTAGATCAGGCCGAAGAAACCATAACCTCATATCTTGATTGGCAAGATACTGATGAGGGAAGAGAAGCAAACTTGCCTAGGATCTATGAGCCATTCAAAGACATACTCTTCACGGAATGGAACACTCAGATGATGAAAGCGGAAAGAGCAGCTTCAAGGTGTAAAATGATTAACAACAATATGATTGATTTGGTCAACAATACACTCTATTGGGCCAACATAATCTCTCAGTGTACACCTGGAAGCATAACCACGGCGAACATGATTGAACAAACAAGTTATCATGCACTGGAGGAAAAGAGAAAGTTAATCGCTGGAGTAAAAACTTTAACCTCCGACGCATATTGGCTCTTTCTAATCAAACCGCACACTCAAAGGTCGGCTCTTAAGTGTTTAACAGATGCTCTCAAGTGCCTAATCCCCGACTTTCAGGATGCCACATATGATGCCCAGCTCACGTCGCGTCTCAACACTCCACCGGAAGTAGAGCCAATGCTGGCGATATGTCAGTTGAGGTTTAAAGGCAAAGAGCCCACCGAATGAAGCATTGCTGTCGACTGCCAGATCGCCAAGAAATATGGAGAAATAGTTATTGATGCCAATTTAATAGTTTTCAGTTTTTCTTAGATATTTAGATTAGATTAGTATTTATAGACCCTTTCATTGTTTTGGAAAGGGTCGTAAAATTTTGTAATAGACTTAAAGGCTGAAGTTTGCACTACTGTGCTTCAGCCTATATTCTTTTGTGAAACTCGACCAATAGTCCTTTATTTGACGAGAAGGTTGTTTTATGCATTTGTGCACTATTGTCTCTTGTTTGGAATGCTTTCTGGTTTGAACGAAGGACTGCGACATAGCGATTTACATAATGGATTGTTGAGCAGCTTACATGGTACTTTTATCTGCATCTGTCCTCTTTCCTTTTATATGAATTGCTGTGTTATTATCTTTTGCTATTGTTGAATACATGTATGCGCTGTAACAGCAGATCTTCATTTCATTCCACTATTGGATGTTTTGTGATATGCCTTTCTTTTAATCATGCATGTAGCAATGATATGAATGACAATGTGTAGTAATTCGCTATTATCGCTCTGCATAACTAATTATGCAGAGCAATCTTAAATGGTTTAAACGTCTATGCTTTAGTGTTAGAGTCATCTATATGCCTGCCTTAAAGCACAGATTATCAAACGCTACGCTTGGAAAGATTGATAAGTCCCAGGATTAGATTATAGTTAATATATATTTCGCTAATAGTTTTAGTTGTTCCCTTATCACTATCATACCTCATAAATTACTCGTCCATCCCACTTTTATCCATTATTGGGAAACTGGTCCCATTATCCCCAGTCGGAGCCACTATCCCAAACGGAAAAGGAGCTGTACTAAGGTCCGGACCGGGTGGTTTCCCCTTTGTTGTGGCAGCGATTTTCGAGGCCCCAACAAAATTGGCGCTAGAAGGAGGGCATCAGCTATGAATGGAACATAAGTCCAAACCTATAAGCCATTGTAAGAGTACTTCGCCCTCCGAATCCCCTCGATCTTCCCATTTGTATACTGGTTCGCCGGTACCCGACCAAGAAGAAGAGGAATCAACTACCACTACTCAAACCCATCATACCACAGAACAATTAAGTCTTGAATCCCCTGAAGTTCAGTCTCTAATCCATAAAATTCAGAGCTTCTTGATTTCACCACAGAAATCTGAGGTATCAGAAAGCAGTGCGACTTCGCAGTTCAACCTCACTCACCCTCTCACCAGACTTCAGAGCGAAAAACTCGGTATTGAACCCACTGAGTTTCCTTTACCTAAAAGGAAAAGGGCAAAGAAAATTATTGAAGGATCTAATAGTGAAGGGCTTTCATCCACCTCCTCCATTGCATCCTCTCCTCTGCGAGGTCAACCATCCACTCCCCCATTACAAATTGTCGTTCACCAGGGATCAGAAGCCTCAATATCCCAACCTATTCACTCCTCATCTTTAATCCCTTCCCATACATCTGGAATCCCAGTAGTAGTCCCAACCACTGTTGCTATCATAATGGCAGACCCATGGACTAGGCCAGGAGCAGTCAACATGCCCGGACCATTCCATGATCTACCCGTTGCTCCCGAAAAATGGCTGCCTAAATTCAATCCAGATGATGGGACCCAGGCTGAAGAACACATCAACAACTTTATGTTAGCAGTTAACCTAAAAGGAGTGACAGAGCAAGATGTTGTTGTAAGACTTTTCCCGTACACTTTACAAGGATCAACAGGATCCTGGTATTTTTCCTTACCTTCTGGTTCAATTACCAGCTAGAACACGTGTCAAGAGCAGTTTCTCACCAAATATGGAGATGACAGGTCCTTAGCTACTTTAATAAATGACCTCTCCAACCTAAGAATAGAGCACAGGGAACCAATAAAGGAGTTTAATGCCAAATTTAATAAACTACTAAATAAAATCCCTACCGCTTCTAAACCAAGTGAACAAATCCGAAGCGAATGGTATATTACTGCCCTACCTACCAACATAGCCATTTTTGTAGACAGGGCTGGCAAACCTACCTTAGCTGAAAACATGAGAGAGGCACTTGCTGTTGAAAAGCGCATCAATGCTCTTGAAAAGAAAGCTGCTCTAGAGGATAGAAAAGCTAAAAAAGTCTTGTTTAAAGAAGATTCCAAGAAGAAAACCCCGAAGGACCCGTATGACATGGAAGGTTTACAAAAGGTCCTTAAAACATTGTCTAACGAAATGGTTGAGATAAAAAAGCAGGTGGCCGAAACTTCAAGCAAAAGACCATTCAGAACTTTTAAGAAAACCGAATCAAAGCCGCCCAATGTTATATCTAACGCTGATTCAGACCAAGAAGAAGAGGAAGAGGAAACACCTTCACAGACCGATGATGAAGAAGAAGTAGCTGAATGCCACGGAATGTGGGATTTTATACTTCCAAACTCTGATATGGAGAATGAAGAAGAAGCCTTTCCGGTTACTACAAGAAGTAAAAGCACTCCTGAACCCACCCAGGCAACTTCAAAGAAGAGGAGCGCAGGCGCTACTACAGCAAAGGAAAAATTTCCCCCAAAGAAGTCACCTGTAGTAGTTCCTCAAAACCAGCCTTCAACTTCTAGTTCTCCTTCAACATCCAAGACTCTAGTGGTATCGGATTCAATGGAATATAACATTGTTGATGACATGAAGAAGACTAAGGCAAATATAACCATGTTTGAACTTAGTAAACTGAAACATCAACAAAAGCTACTTCTCAAAGAATTAAATGCTGTTCCCTCTACTCCCCTTCCCAGTGCAAGAGCTGCCAACGATTCAGGCCAGCCTCCTGCAGGTATGGTTGAAATTACCGATTCTGTTTTAATCGGAGATAAATCAAATTCTCACACTCCACCCTTCCTGCTGACTTATGAGATTTATAATATAAACCTGCACAACTACTTAATTGATTTAGGGGCCTCATCTAATATAATGCCAGCTTCAGTTTGCTCTAAGCTGAACATTGAACCCCAGAAGTCTGCTATTCATATTGTACAGTTGGATAGGACTAAGGTGCAGGTTGTGGGAGAAATTAATTCTGTAACCATCCGGTTGTCAGCCGACCCCAGAATTGTTCAGAGGATTGACATCTTAATTGCCGACATACCTGAATTTTATGGTTTGATTTTAAGCAGAGATTGGTCCGAAAAACTACATGGGTATATTTCCACAGATTGGTCACATATGTGGCTTCCCTACAAGGGAAAGCCAAATCAAATAAGGATCGATCGGGAGAAGCATATGACCCACACAGTTACTGAATTTGAGCAAGAAAACCAACCTGTGGCATTCAACAACAATATTTTGGGGAACTATTCGTCCGAATCATTCTTTGGCAACTTTGTTGCCCAACCATCTCCTTTTTCAGTTAATCATTTTACATCTCAAATTGAAAATTTTTCACAAACAGATAAGTCCAGATGTTTTAATGATGCTGAGAAAAATGTAGATATTTTTGTTAATACTTCTTTATTTTGGTCTTTATATTTTGATGGCTCTAAGTCCAGTGAAGGCTCAGGAGCAGGTTGCATTTTGGTTAGCCCGCAAGGAGAAAAGACAATGCTGTCTTGTAGGTTAGAATTTGAGTGTACTAATAACACAGTCGAATATGAAGCTTTGGTCCAGGGTTTATATAAAGCAATCGGCCTTCAAGTGCGATACCTAAAAGTGTTCGGTGATTCAGAAATCATTGTTAAACAAGTCAAAAATGCAATTCATTGCCTTTCGACTCACCTTAAGCATTATCAATCTCTAGTGCAGGATCTTACCTCACACTTTTCAGCCTTCAACATTTCTTCCATTCCTAGGTCACAAAATTCAGCAGCCGACCTACTAGCCAATGTAGCTTCTAAGCTTCTACCTTCCGAAGACTACAACCTTAATAGATTTTCTGTAGAATTATTTTTAGGCCTTCAATTCCTGACAATGTCACTAATTGGAGAGTATTTAACCATGACGAAGATAGCTTGCAGTTTCTAACTTTGGAAAAATCCTATGACAATCAAGTCATTGAGGAAGATGATCACGATCTACAGATGAAACAAGCGCCTCAAGAAAATTCAATTCCCAAACCCGTGGTGAAGCTTGAAGACCTTTACGATATCAAAGACAGGTTTAAACCTGTAATTAATGCAAAGCTTCAAAGTTCCACCCTTAGGTTTGAATTAATAAATCTAGGCACTGACGATGCTCCTCAAAACATCAACTTAGGAATAGGACTTTCCCAAGAAGAAAAGGAAGCATTTATTAAACTATTGAGAAAAAACAAACAGGTCTTTGCTTGGAAATATGATGACCTAAAGACGTATGATACATCTATTATCCAGCATACCATCCCTATGCTTCCTGATCAGAAACCAATTCAGCAAAAGTTAAGAAAAATACATCCAAATTTGGAGAGCCAGATAAAGTCGGAGCTTAATAAGCTTTTGAAAGCCAAAATTATCTTTCCGGTCCGACATTCAAATTGGGTTTTTAATATGGTGCCAGTCAGGAAGAAGAATGGCGACATTCGAATCTGTATTGATTTCAGGAACCTCAATAAAGCAAGCTTGAAAGATAATTTCCTGTTACCTACTATGGAGCAAATTCTTCAATCAGTAGCAGGTTCTGAATTGATGTCCTTTCTTGATGGATTCTCCGGATATAACCAAGTTTTGGTTCATCCTGATGACCAGCTTAAAACCACATTCAAAACAAAATGGGGAACTTACGCATATCAGAAAATGCCTTTTGGACTTATAAATGCGGGAGCGACATTCCAGAGAGCCATGGATATAGCTTTCAAAGGGTTGATTAATCGATCAGTAGTCGTCTACCTAGACGATATTACTGTATATTCTAAAAAGAGATATAATCATTTGCATGACTTAAATCAAATCTTTCAGCGATGCAAAAGATATGGTATTTCTTTAAACCCAAAGAAGTCTTTCTTTGCTCTTGATCAAGGAAAGCTTTTAGGCTTTATAGTATCCAAAGATGGCATCTATATTGATCCTGATAGGATTAAGGAAATTTCTGAAATCCCTTTCCCACACAATAAAAAATCGATGCAGTCATTCTTGGGTCAGATTAATTTTGTCAAACGATTTGTTCCAGATTTCTCTCAGATTGTATTACCACTTCAGACAATGATCAAGAAGAATTCAGTCTTCAAGTGGGGATTAGAAGAAAAGCAAGCTTTTGATGTTATCAAGCAATCAATAATCAACGCCCCAGCCTTGAATACTCCCAATTTTTCTAATCATTTTACATTGTATACCATTGCGTCCGATGTATCCTATGCTGCAGTTCTCACGCAGCCAAATGCTCACAACTTGGAAGCACCCATTTCATTTTTTAGCTCAAATCTTCAGGGTGCCGAACTAAATTATTCCGACGTGGAGAAACAAGCCTTTGCTGTGTTCAAAGCAGTTAAACATTACATGCCCTTTATTTTGAAAACTCACACGAAAGTAATAGTCCCTTTCCCAGCGGTAAGGCAACTATTAATTCAAAAAGAACTGGGTGAAAGAAGAGCCAATTGGGTCACAACACTACAAGAATATGACCTAGAAATAAAGCCAGCAAAGATTGTTAGGGGCCAAGGTTTTTGCAGGATATTGGCAGGAGCATCAAACATTCCTGAATCAAGCGACATGGATCAAACTCAATCAATCAATCAGATAAGTGTCACTGATTCCGAATCTCAATATGCAGATTTAATATTTTATTTGAAAAATGGTTATGCTCCTCCAAACTTATCTTACAAAAATAAAAGGGCCATTAGGTTAAAAGCGAAGAATTTCACTCTCATTGATGATGTGCTTTTTAGACAAAATTATGATTCTATCCTGTTAAGATGTCTTGAAAGACCTGAAGCTCAAAAAGTTTTACAAGAGCTACATGATGGGCCAGCGGGAGGACATTTTGGGGCGGACACAACAGCCCACAAAGTTATTCATGCTGGATATTATTAGCCTACTCTGTTTAGAGATGCTCATGAATACGTAAGAAAATGCTTCAATTGCCAAACTGCTAGTGGAAGACAACGGAAATCATCTTTCCCTTTGCAACCTGTCAACATTGAACAGCCATTTGAACAATGGGGATTAGATATCATTGGAGAGATAACCCCACCATCTTCCAAACAACACAGGTATATCCTCACCGCTACCGATTATTTTACCAAATGGGTAGAGGCTATTCCTTTGAAGGCAGCAAATTCAGAGGCAATCATCGAGTTCATAGACCAATTCATCATTACCAGGTTTGGTGTCCCAAACGCTCTCGTCTTTGATAATGCTTCCTATTTCTCAGGAAATGCTATATATGATTTTGCTATTAAGAGGGGGTTTAAACTGAAATATTCTGCTAATTATTATCCTCAGGGAAATGGTTTAGCAGAATCTACTAATAAGAATCTCATCAAAATCATTAAGCGAACTGTTGAACAGAATCATAGAAACTGGCACAAATCTCTAGTGTTTGCATTATGGGCTGACAGGGTTACACAAAAGGCTTCTATAGGTTCTTCCCCATTTAACCTAGTATATGGAAAAGAAGCAGTATTGCCTACCAATCTTGTTCTACCCTCTTTAGCCCTAGTACAGTACATCGAAGAGACTCCTTCTTCCTCTGTTCAATTTAGACATGACCAAATTCTCAAATTAGAAGAAGAAAGGGAGAAAGCCAGAATCACCCACGCCAAACATCAACAAATGATCAAAGCATCCTTTGACTTAACCTCATCCGGTTCCAAACACTTCCAAGTTGGTGACTTAGTTCTCAAATGGGACAGGGCCCATGAAGATAAGGGTAAGCATACCAAATTTCAGAAAATGTGGCTTGGACCATTTCAGATCTGTGAAAAGATAGGCCATTCGACCTTTTTATTGCAAGACTTATCAGGGGTGAGAGATTCTCTCCCTGTTAATGGCCTGGTCTTGAAGAAATTCTTTAATTGAGAAGGTGATCCCTTCTCCTCTTTGTAGATTTGTGTAGTTTCTAGAATCATAGGAAATAAAACTGTAGAGTATCTCCATTGACCTTTAGCTTGGTTTGAAAAAGCTGTCTCACAAAATAATACAAATATTTGCTTTTAGATAGTAGAACCCTCAACCAAAAGGAATAATTTCTAGGGAACTAGATATCTGTTTGTTCTGAAATCACCACCTAACGTTTTGAAGACTCTTTTCGAAAGGTAAAAGTTCTGTAAATCATTCTCGGTTTTCAAAAACTGGTCTCCAAAGGTTATTCATTATAAGATAAAAACTAACCCATTTTCAGCATCTTCAACTCTTCACCTGTCATCCATTTGCTCTTAAGGAGAAAATTGTTCACCCCATTCACTAAAGTTTATGGTTACTCAGAGTGTAATTCTAAAATATAGAAGATTAAAGATAAGAGGTCTTATTACAAGCCTGCTTACCATGTTCATAGGAAAATAGTTTGACTGACATTACCAATACTGCCTATCATAACAGGGTAATGGCTTGAAATTTCGAGACAAGAGGTCTCATCACGAGCCGGCTTGTTCAGTTAAATTATTACCAGTGAATGGCATTGTCAATAGCTGGCCACCAAACCAGGACAATGGCTTTTTATCTTATCAATGATAAAGAAGAAAAAACAGATAAAAAAATAAAATATGGGAACATATTTTAGTTTCATTCTGTTAACTACAATCTTATGTGAATGGAAAAGTGAATAATACTATGGTTAAAAGGTATCCCTGTCGAGACTATAAACGTTTGCTGGCAACAGAGGCTCTACCTATGACAGAGGAGTTAATTATAAAAGCTGATTTGGGAAAGTTTTTGTTTTATCATTATAAACCAATAAAGGCCGATTTTAAAGACTTAGAATGTATTTATTTTTCTTGAAACCAAAAGGAAAGAAGTTAACAGAATTCACTTGGTTCAGAACACGCAAATATCCAGTTAAATTAGAAGTTTTTCCCTTCTGGTTGAGTTTCTAGTTTTGAAAAGCTTAAGTGTTTGGATTACTTTCAGAGATAACTGGTTCTTCCAGCGAATCGCCAATTGTTGTGCCCTACAACAACCCCCCATTTCATATCATTCTTATTTTTCAAAAAATTAACATATGGAATGGGTCCCTTTTAAAATTTTGGCATCAATGCTTGCATGTTCAAAGAAGGCCACACAATCAAACGAGTTTTCATGTATTTAAGCCTTTTTGGGACATCAATGTTTCAAATAATAAACAATCTTTTGTTATTGCGATAAAGCGATCGCAAGATCGCATATCGCAACAACAAGAGAGACGCATTCAAATGGCATTTTGGTCTCCGCCGATGCGATATCGCTATCGGCGATTGGCAATGTTACATGCACACCACTAACGGCTCATAACTCATGTCCCGACGCGACGCAATATCGGCGATCGGCTATCAGCCATACCTCATGTGAAACCGCTTTATGATTTAAACCCCGACCTGATGCGATATCGCTATCGGCCGTCGGCAGAATTCGACGCACTTCGGTGAGGCACCCGATTCCTACCCCCGATGCGATGCGATATCACAATCGGTAACCCCAAACCATTGTATATGCACCTACTTCTGTTTCCATGCGCTAGCCTGATGCGATTTCGCTCATTGGTGGTCGGCAGTCTTAAAAGCCATCACTTAAAGCTTTAATTCATATCCGGTTGACAAAACGCGAATCCCAAAAAGCCGTTAATACAAGGGATAAGGTAATGTGTGTGTATTTAAAAGATTTTTCCCCTTCGATTAATGAACACCTGCGTTTAACCGCCAGAATATCTGTTGCACGCTTAAGTGAGTCATTCACCCGGATAACGGTGTAATCATCACATTTAATGGGTAGCGGGTCTCAAATCACCATTAATGCATCTGCAATATCCTCTTAGCGATTGGATCCGCAGCCACTTTCGAAAATTAATCTTGGCACGCTTCAAATGATATATCTATCCCACCGTGAAGCGTTATTGCTATTATGTTGTTACGATTTCTCTTGCAATTGTGTAGGATTCGGCTTTTGAAAGAAGCTTAAGCATGATGGGAAAAAGATCCAAGAGGGCTATGGGCTCTACTGTTACACCTGTAGCAGGTCAAGCTGCTGCAAATAGCAAGAAAGGCCTCGTTTCAGACACTACATGCACTGGTCTTAACAAGACTACATGGCAGGGCACATATAATCTATTAGAGGCCGAACAACCACAAGTTTCAGTGACAGTGGCTACTGCGGACCCACTCAAAAAGTCCGACGCAACTCTCAAAGAGTTGGCCGATTCCTTTCTTCACAGAATAGCCACTAGAGAACAAGTCCTTCCCTACACTGATGTAGTGCGATGGGCAATTGAGGAAATTGCAATCATTGACAGAACGTTCCACACAAGGGACGGACGGATTTTCGGGTCGTTCAAGACAGAGCACCTAAGGGAAATGTATCATTTGCCTGAGCTAGAGAAAATCTACAACAAAGACTTCGTGGAGAAGTTTGCAGCTGAAAATGAAGTACCATCTGAGCCCATTCGGGATTGGAGGCAGAACCCGGCCAAACACAAGCACGAAAGCTCGGGTAAGTACTCCGTCGATTCCTTGGCTTCTCCCTATTGCTATGCGGGAATTATGATGTGTAGGCTATGGGGATTACATGATTCTGCCAATTTCGATATAGAAATGGTTCCCCTAATGGAAGCAGTTGTTAATAGTTTTATCATGGACTGGGCCACCATTCTTTCTGATAAATTGACTATAGTTGTTCGGGATTTTAGAGCTAAATCTGTAGTCACCGAAAGGAAAATCCCCCCATTTTATTATAGTGCCTACATTATGGATACATTGTGTTTTAACTCTGAGTTTCCCATCCTCGGTTGGAGATGGACCACCCAAGACCCTTCGCCCATTCATTTGTATCATCGGAAATTGTGGAAGTCCTCTTACAAGGACCATTTGTATCAAATTTGCAATGGTTTTATGGTTCCCATTCATTATTCCATTTTTAATCGGCCTATTCCCAAAATCTCCTATCTCGCTTCCTTTGACTTACCAGCTGTAGCAAGATGGTTTGGAGAAGAGCACTTTACCTATATTAGGGTTTATGGAAGCCAAGCCAAACCGCATGTTCTCCCTCTATATGTTCCAGACAAACTGTTAGCCCGAGAGATATCCTACCAAATTATGGCCGAGAGTGTAACCCAAACACTCAAGAAAGAGAAGAAGAGGGGCTAGCCCTCTTTTCCCTTAAGGATGGGTGTTTTTACTCTGCATAATCTCCAACATGGAGAAAAGGAGGCTATAAAGATGCAAGCTTTATCCCTGCCCACTATGCCAGCCAGACTCTATGATCCACATAAAACTGCTTACAATGCCCTAGAACAGGCCAAACTGACTAAGATTGACCATCAAGAGGATGAGTTTGATGACCTGTTCAGAGCTGCTGATTCAATAAGCCAAACCAAGCAGCTTGCCAAGATGAGATACAATGATGAGAATTTAACTGAGTTCAATAAACTTAGAGAGCAGAGGTTGCAAACTCTGCCTCTAGATTTATCGTCATTAACCTCAGCGTCCTCCTCAAGCGAGCCCGGTCAGAAATAGACAAGCCAACCTCATGTTATAAATAAAGAACAAAATAAACAACAGGAGGAAAGACAAGAAAAGCAGCATAGAGAGCAAATGGATAAGCAGCATAGAGAGCAAATGGATAAGCAGCATAGAGAGCAGAAGGAACAAGAACAGAGAAAGTAGAAGCAGATGGAGGAACAGCGGAAGAAAGAAGAAGAAGAAAAACAAAGGAAAGAACTGGCAGATAGGCAGAAAAAGGAATTAGCAGATAAGCAAGAAGAGAAACAGAGAAAGGAGTTAGAAGAACAACAGCAGAAAGAGTTGGAGGAGCAAAAGAGGTTGGAACAAGAACAAGAAAAGAGTAAATCCCAAACCTCCATAGATCCTGAATTGCTGAAACAATGGAATCAATTCGATTCCATTATCAGTGGAAAGGAAGGCTCCAAAGACGCACCAGACACCACTTCTTCTCAGGTTCTAAGTGGAACCAGCGGCCCACCCACTTCAAAGGATCTCAAGGTAATCACCAAAGACCCTTCCAATCAGATTGTGCTCCAGGTGGAAGATATTCCTCCCCTGGACGTTTTCTATAGTCCTAGGCACAAAGCAGTTGTTAAGCGCTCAAGGAAGAGATGAAGGCTTGATCAACCTTCCACCTTTCCTGAGCAGACAGTCACGGGGAATGTAGTCTGGAAGGAAGAATTGGACCCCTCTGATGATCTAACTAAGCTATCGCAGTATGCGGGAGCTTATTTTGCAGCGACTATTGATAAAGCATCAGAGGTAAGTCTTTTGTTAAAGACTAAGGACCAGAAAATTTGTGCATTGCAAGCAGAAGTAGCCGAGGCGCGAAACAAGGCAGCACAGGTAGAAGAGCAATTGCTGGCGCAACAGCAAGCAAAAAATGTATTAACCCAGCAACTACAGACTGAAAAACAGAGGATTGATCAGAGCTCAATCCAGAAGCAGAAGGAATTAATGGAGGCATTGGCACAATTGAGAGCGGCAAACGAGCTAATGACAAAGTCAAAGGATGAGCAAATCGCTCAACTATTAGCACAGCTCGAAGATATCAAGGGCACTAAGAAAGTCGAAGATTTCAGAGCAGAGGCAGCTCGAATAAATAATGCATTAATCTCTCAGGTTAGACTCTTGTGCCAACAACTAACTGAGGCTGAGCCATTATGTGAAGCATCTGCAGCAGTATGTCAGCAAATTGAAAAAGCCAGAAATGAGCTAGATCAGGCCGAAGAAACCATAACCTCATATCTTGATTGGCAAGATACTGATGAGGGAAAAGAAGCAAACTTGCCTAGGATCTATGAGCCATTCAAAGACATACTCTTCACGGAATGGAACACTCAGATGATGAAAGCGGAAAGAGCAGCTTCAAGGTGTAAAATGATTAACAACAATATGATTGATTTGGTCAACAATACACTCTATTGGGCCAACATAATCTCACAGTGTACACCTAGAAGCATAAACACGGCGAACATGATTGAACAAACAAGTTATCATGCACTGGAGGAAAAGAGAAAGTTAATCGCTGGAGTAAAAACTTTAACCTCCGACGCATATTGGCTCTTTCTAATCAAACCGCACACTCAAAGGTCGGCTCTTAAGTGTTTAACAGATGCTCTCAAGTGCCTAATCCCCGACTTTCAGGATGCCACATATGATGCCCAGCTCACGTCACGTCTCAACACTCCACCGGAAGTAGAGCCAATGCTGGCGATATGTCAGTTGAGGTTTAAAGGCAAAGATCCCACCGAATGAAGCATTGCTGCCGACTGCCAGATCGCCAAGAAATATGGAGAAATAGTTATTGATGCCAATTTAATAGTTTTCAGTTTTTCTTAGATATTTAGATTAGATTAGTATTTATAGACCCTTTCATTGTTTTGGAAAGGGTCGTAAAATTTTGTAATAGACTTAAAGGCTGAAGTTTGCACTACTGTGCTTCAGCCTATATTCTTTTGTGAAACTCGACCAATAGTCCTTTATTTGACGAGAAGGTTGTTTTATGCATTTGTGCACTATTGTCTCTTGTTTGGAATGCTTTCTGGTTTGAACGAAGGACTGCGACATAGTGATTTACATAATGGATTGTTGAGCAGCTTACATGGTACTTTTATCTGCATCTGTCCTCTTTCCTTTTATATGAATTGCTGTGTTATTATCTTTTTCTATTGGTGAATACATGTATGCGCTGTAACAACAGATTTTCATTTCATTCCACTATTGGATGTTTTGTGATGTGCCTTTCTTTTAATCATGCATGTAGCAATGATATGAATGACAATGTGTAGTAATTTGCTATTATCGCTCTGCATAACTAATTATGCAGAGCAATCTTAAATGGTTTAAACGTCTATGCTTTAGTGTTAGAGTCATCTATATGCCTGCCTTAAAGCACAGATTATCAAACGCTACGCTTGGAAAGATTGATAACTCCCGGGATTAGATTATAGTTAATATATATTTCGCTGATAGTTTTAGTTGTTCCCTTATCACTATCATACCTCATAAATTACTTGTCCATCCCACTTTTATCCATTATTGGGAAACTGGTCCCATTATCCCCAGTCGGAGCCACTATCCCAAACGGAAAAGGAGCTGTACTAAGGTCCGGACCGGGTGGTTTCCCCTTTGTTGTGGCAGCGATTTTCGAGGCCCCAACAGGTCCTAGCCAATGCATTTAGAATTTTCTCGGTGTTGGTCGCTCTAATTGTTTTCACAATTCGAGCTCCACATAAATTGTCAACCCGAGAAGGTCTTTTTATTTCAAAGATAATAGCACACTGGATATGCTCAATTTCAAAAGCGGGATCGATGTTGTAGTGAAAGAAAGACACACACCTGCTGAATTCATTAATCTACTAATTCACACTCTACTTAATTAAAGCTGAAGTCAATTAAATTATAGCAGAAACGATTTCTCAGTTATAGCAAAGGAAAATCAATCTATAAGGAAAGAAATCATTCAACCATAGCAGGAACAGGACCCTATTCCCTGGTGAGGAACTTCAGCACCTGCTGCCTGGCACTTAATCACACTGTAAGAAAAGTAACTTCAAGAGATCAAGACCCTATTCCCAGGAACAGGAACCTTCAGCACTTGTCCTCTTGTTTCTAATCACACTGCAGGCAAAGGAAAGCAATCAATGGGAGCAAGACCCTATCCCTTTATGCAGGGATCTTCAGCACATGCTCTCAACATCATTCACTCGTGCATTCAATACGTGTAGCGCTAAGAAACAGAGTATTGCAAACCATGTAACTAGTGTTTCAACAACAGAATTAAGGGAAGTGCAAACACATAAAGAGATAAACAAACTACAGGAACCAAAAGGGTGAATCTTGTGAGGAAGGCGGGCCCTTTCCTTCTCACAAGATTCCCCAGGAGAAAGAATTAAATTGGAACGCTCAAAAGAAGTTTTTATTCATCTGTCAAAGTAACTGATACATTACAGAAGGAGACGAACTCCAGTTCTCCACAATACTGTCCTGTAACTTACAATTCAATCCCCCTGTAATGATGATGTCTCCTCTTTTTAAAGAGGAGACATCATTTACAATTTACATGAGAGCGAATATCTCGATTCTGTTTTCTTCTCCAAAACAGGACTATTCTGTTCTTTTAAAAAGAGATACTGTTACAACCAAGACAACAGAGGTGCTATCTTCAGGATAATCCAGGTAACCGTATCTTCGGGCTGCTGCTACTATTCCACAAAAAGTTCTTCCAGAATCGCAAATTACGCATAACGGGATTTGCGTGCTTGACGGCTGTTTCAGTAATTGAGTTAGCTGTTTCAGCAACGGGGTTAGCTGTTTCAGCAACGGAGTCAGCTGTTTCAGCAACGGCCGCTTATTCCCAACAAGGCATATAACTTATCTGCGATCTTTGACTTGTGTTAGCAACAATGCACTTCAATTAATGATGAAATATAAGAGTATTGCGGAATTAAATGTAAGACAGATTAATCATATAATAAAGAAGAGGTTTCTATATACCTTGGGATAAAGTGGATGAAAAAGACATTGAAGTTCATAGTTTAAGAGTAGAGTGGTGTCAAAATATATAGCAAAAATGGTACATAGTGGAGTCCTAACATCCCCCCCAGCTAAAAATGTTGCATGTCCTCAGGCAACCCCTAGTCTGAATCAGAGTCTGAGTACTGGGACTGAGCATGCAAATTACTCAAGCAGTAGCTGGAGAAGGTGGCATCTGTAGGAGCTCGGAATCCGCTGTTGGTCTGCAAATGTTGCCATGCCAAGGCTTCCTCTCTGTCAGTCAACTGATAATGACATTGATATTCGTCTGAAGGCAGTCATAAAATTGGAAAACGGAAATGATACCCGATCCAGTTTACTCCACAATGTTGAATGCAATCAATGTACTTAGGGACCCTGGATAATGCAGCTTGAAGATTGAGAGGGTTAAAAGGATGATAATCCCGTCTTTCCTTACATGACTGCTGCCAAAAGATATCATTGGCCTTCAATGCAGCAGTACCCTTCATTCTAATGTGCTCTTGACACTTAAAAAGTATTGAAGCCTGTAACTGCTGTATGTGCTCCTTCATTCCTGGCTTCTGCAAGAATTCATAATATTGTGCTATAAACGTGGCTGGGCCTACAGGCTCTGGTCTAATCCACAGGAGTTTATTCTCCTCATTATGACTGCTTGCAGTGAACGCAGTCTGCCAAGTGAGCTGGTTAGACAAAAATGAAGCAAATGCCCTGATTTGTATGTCGCCTGCAATTGGAATAAGATTAACTCTCCTATCTTCGGGAATGGCCTCATTATGAAGGTAGAGTTCACACAGCAGATGCTGGTCACTTTCAGGGGCCTCCTTAAAGGTCTCAACAAATTTCTCTGAAGTCATTAATTCATATGGTCTGCCATTTGCTATTGCTTTTAATTGAAAATAAACTAATCGTTCAGAAAGAAAGAGAGAGTAATTTACAGAGGGTTTACGTGTAACCATCAATTTCCGCACTAATGAGAACATCAAGGCTATCCGTGCCTTAGACTGTCTGGCTTCCTTCTTATACTCCCTGTGCTCTTGCAGTATTTGGTCCCAGCTATCCCAGTTAGCATATATATGGTTCTGCCATTCCAACTTATGCTGTCGTAATATTATATCTTGTTCTTCAGCATATTGCTTCTTCCATCTGTTCATCTGTTCCAATGGATTCCATGGCAGAGTCTGTGTCTTTTTGACAGAAGTAGTGGGTTGGGACACTGTTTCCTCTGTCTGGATGGCTGCCTCAGAGGTAATGCGTTGGGGCATTGTTTCCTCTGTCTGGATGGCTGCCTCAGAGGTAATGCGTTGGGGCATTGTTTCCTCTGTCGGGATGGCTGCATCCGCCTGCAAAGGATGGGATATCTGTGGTTTGATTTCTTCTTCTTCTTGCTTTATAGAGGGTCCTACTGGTTCTTGTGGAGCAGTAGGGCATTCCTCTTTTATTCCACCTGTCGTAGATGTTTCAGGGAGCTAAATCTTAACTAATTTGTAGCCTGCATCTTGGTAAATGCTGCCACACTCCTTGCACATATATTCCATACATGGCTCCTTATTTTGCATTGAGGCTACGTGTGCTAATGTATGGAGATTCAGTTCTCTTTCAAAAGCCTCTCGAGCCATGGTTAGTTCAATTTTGTAAGCTTCTAATTCAGACTTCAGGAACTCATTTTCCTCCAGTAGAGATGTCATAGTATGTGAACCCTGTGTGCTGATTGGCTCTGTTGGAATATTTTGTTGATGCACAGTCGTAGCTGGTTCTTGTACCACAGTGGGTGGTTCTTGTGTTTCATCCACTGGGCGAGAAATGGATTCTTGTGCTCCAGTGGCTGGTTCTTGTGTTTCAGTCACTGGTGATTTCCCACTATCGTCCTGCTTGGTGTATTTTTGTGCCTCAGTGACTGGTTCTTGTGTGGCAGTCACTGGGCAAGTGACTGGTTCTTGTGGAGCAGTCACTTCTTGGCCCATAAACAATGTCATATTATCCCGGGGCGCTGGTTCTTGTGTGGCAGTGCCTTCGGACGAGCCGGGTTGGGAAGTTTGGAATGGGGATAAAGATTTTAATAGAATAGTGGCAAAGTCAGGGAAAATGGAGGTGGATTTTGTCTCAACAGTCGTTTTCCTTTTTCTTTTTGGTAGGAAGGCAGCAAAATTGCTGCCCTTCCTTTTCTTTGAAAGGGAGGGCTTTTTTCTGGGGACAGGGTTTTCCGGAGGGGTAAGAATTTGAGATGTGGACCTTGTCCGTGGTCTGGAGCCTGCGACTGCTGAGGTTTTCTTCTTTTTCTTAACGAGTGAAGAAGGGGGTGTTAGAGAATCGTCACTAGGGACTGGAATAGTGGGGGCAGTTGGCTCTGCTAGATGAGGCGAGTTCGGAATTGGGCCAACTGGAGAATGCGGAATTTCTTCCTGTTGTTCTTCATGAGGAATCTCTAGAATGTCATGAGGACTTTCAGATGGTTGAGGCATTTGGTCCTGCTGAGGAATTTCCGGAATATCCTGAGAATTTTCGGGTGGTTGGGATATTGGGGTTTGTTGAGGGATTTCGGGCGGCTGGGGAATTTCAGGTACTTGTTGAGGAATTTCGGGTGGCTGGGGAATTTCAGGTGGGGCATGCAGAGGGGGATTTTGCTGAGCAAAACCCCTCTGTATCAGCAACTGGCATAAACGGTGATGGGTAAGGGATGACATTGGAGATTTGGCTCGTTTACAATAATAAGACATGTTTTTAATACAACCAAGCAGATAATAGGGGATATTAATCAGTCGTCCATTCCTCAAGTGATTCATCAAAACAAAATCATGATTGTACACTACCTGATAACGCCCCTCACATGTTAAGTAGTGTTTGATGAACTCTGCCACTGATGGCCATGGTTGAGGAAGTGAGTGCAGACTAACCCCGCGGCCTCTGGGTTCCACTTGCTCGTCCGGGTGCAGAAATTCTTGCTGTGCGTTAAGAACGACCTGCTTCCTGCTAAACCAGCGAGTGCCCTCAGCTGGCAACCCTGATACTTGCACTATGTCATCCTCTGTTACCGAAATGCGAACCCCTTGGACCACTGAAAAATTGTCTTCAAGGTTTTGTGCAAATTCTAAGACTTGTTCCTCGTTAAATTCCCCCAACCTTTCGAAATATACTGTCCATCCCGCTTGTTGGAAGATCTGATAGACTTCAGGAAACAATTGAAGAAGACTTATGGAGCTGGGCTCATGTCTAACGGCCGACCCTCCCATGGCTGTAGCTTTGAGTTTTCCGCAGAGGCACAGACACAGTAAACACAGACCCTGATCGCGCTAGTTGTTGCAACAGAGGCTGCATAGTCTAAATGACGGCAGAAATAGATATGACAACGGGCGGCTACTTGGTTCATGCGAAATGATTATTCTATTTTCGGAATTCCCCCCCCTACGTATGGTGTAATAATGATTGGACGTGTAAAGATATGCAATCATTATGAAATGAAATCCTCTCTTTAATATGATTTAACCGAATTACATTAAAACCTTATACCTTACATTTTACCTTTGATTTAATAATTCGAAGTGTCGGTTGCTTCAAAATAGCTTTAATGTACATGGAAGAATTTGTAGATTTTTAGAACGGAGGTGTAATTGAATCTGGTACATGCTGAATAGTTTTCACCAAAAGGATCTGAAGTATAATCGTGGAGAACCAGAAAGCTCATATGACAGCAAAGAGAGATACTGCTTTGATGATAACAAGTTGCTGAGACTGCTGTTTGAGCAACTGAAAAATGAACGATACGTTGCTGAAACAGGTGTTTCAGCAACGGGAGAAATCGATAATACATTGCTGAAACAGGTGTTTCAGCAACGGGGGAAATCAATGATACGTTGCTGAAACAGGTGTTTCAGCAACGGGAAAATCAGATAAATGGGATAACTGACTTAGGTCCGTGAATGATAAGGGATTATTTCGGCAGTAAGGGGTGGGAAATACTGACTGAAGGAGGATATTTCAAGGGTGGTGGGAGTGGGAATAATAGAAGTAATGTGGGTATGGAGGGATATTGCTTTAAGAAAGAGGGTAAAATGATAGGAAGAAGCTTCTTGATTTAAAGCTTCAGATCTTCTCATGATGAATCTGTCCTCCTTATTGCTTTTTCCAGAATCTGCAAAATTCAATTGTAATATGCCAATCCTTGACAGGGATTATTAGTGCTAAATCTAATCTAATACTAAAAATATAGTGCAAAAAATTAAGTACTGTGAGGAGCAGAAGACTCCCCTAGAAAAAGATAATGAATATCAGTCATGCAAGCAGTCTTGAAATCCTCTTTAGAAACAGGGCGCTTATATAGACGGAGCCTATGGCCATTGACTAGTAGAGGTGTTTTAGCATCATCAATTGTTACAAGCCTTAGCGTTCCGTTTGGAAAGACATCATCTACTTCATATGGTCCAAGCCAACGTGTACATAGCTTTCCCTGAAAATTTTCAAACCGAGAGTCATACAACAAGGCCCAATTACCTTTTTGGAACTGCTTGTGTTTGATAATTTTGTCATGCCACCTCATCCTTTGTTGCTGAATCATGTTTGTTTGATGAATGGCATCTAATCTCTTTTCATCCAACTCCAAAAGCTGCTGCAATCTAGCTGTCTGCACATCATTCAAATCAAGGTTAACAGCTAAAGCAGTCCTTAAAGTTTTAATTTCAAATTCCACAGGAAAAACAACATTTTTACCATAAACCAATTCATAGGGGGAAAAACCTGTAGTGTTTCTCCAAGTAGTCCTGTAAGCCCATAATGCCTCAGGGAGCCTTTGGGACCAATCCTTTCGGTTGTCCTTCACTGTTTTAGTTAGAATGGCCTCTAAAACTTTGTTTGTGCTTTCCACCTGCCCATTGGCCTGGGGGTGGTATGGTGTAGTCATTCTATGTTGAATATGATATTTGTGAAGGGTAGATTTAAAACCATGAGAATTGAATGGAGGTCCTCCATCAGTAACTAACTCTCTAGGAATTCCAAATCTAGTGAAAATTTCTTCAAATAAGAAGGCTAGAACAGCCTCTTCATTGGCTCTAATAAGTGCTTTGGCCTCCACCCACTTAGTCATATAGTCTGTGCAGACTAATATATAGGTTCTTTGATTGGATGGAGGATTAATGGGTCCTATGAAGTCCAAGGCCCATCTTTCAAATGGTTCAGAAACTACCTGGGGATTTAATGGCATTTGGTCTCTATGATTGGGTTGACCCATTCTCTGGCAGCTGTCACAAGCCCTTACATACTTCTTTGCATCCTTAAATAATGAGGGCCAATAGTAACCCATCCTCAGAATTTTATGCGCTGTTCTTTTATCAGCAAAATGGCCTCCACAAGGGCCATCATGACAAGCTTTCAATATGTCATACACTTCATCTTCTCTAATGCATCTTCGGATCTCCTGATCAAGCCCAGTATAGAAGAGACACCCGCTTATCCAGCTGTACCTGGCACTTTGTTGAACAATTCTTCTCTTTTCTCTATATGACAGGTGTGCTGGTAGTTTTCCTGCAACCAAGTAATTAGCAATATCTGCATACCATGGAGAATGAGCAGAGACTGCAAACAAATATTCGTCAGGAAAACTATCATCTACTGGAATATCATTGTCAGTTTTTAACCGTGAAAGAAAATCAGCCACCACATTTTCTTTACCAGGCCGATCTACAATTGTAATATCAAATTCCTGCAATAGTAATAGCCATCTGGTAACTCTAGCATTTGTGACAGATTTGTTCATTAAGTATTTAATAGCTGAATGATCAGTGTGCACAAAAGTAGGATAACCAGTAATATAGTGTCTGAATTTATTAATGGCGTAGATTACTGCAAGGAACTCTTTCTCGGTAACTGTATAGTTAAGCTCAGCAAAGGTCATATTCTTACTGATAAAGTATATAGCATAAGGAAGATGATTTTCCTCTTGTCCCAAAACCGCTCCAATAGCAATGTCTGAAGCATCAGAAGATATGTGAAACGGAAGATTCCAGTCGGGCCCCCTCAAAATAGGAGCAGTAGACAACTGATGCTTCAGTTTTTCAAAAGCTTTCTGACAAGAATTAGTCCACTTGAATTCAGCATTTTTCATAAGCAATACAAATAATGGAGAAGCTATTTTAGAGAAATCTTTAATAAATCTCCTGTAATAACCAGCATGTCCTAGAAAACTTCTCACATCAGTTTGAGTTTTAGGAACAGAAAGATTCTGAATGACCAATATTTTAGATGGATCTACCTGAATACCTTGAGATGAAATGAAATGTCCAAGCACTATTCCCTCACTCATCATCATATGGCATTTTTCGGTACTTAGGGAGAGGTGAGCTTGAATACATCTTTTAAGTACTTTCTCAAGGTTTTGTAATGCCTCTTCAAAAGACACACCATAGGGGGTAAAATCATCCATAAATATTTCCATACAATCATTCAGCATATCGGAAAAAATTCCTATAACAGCTCTTTGAAAAGTTGCTGGTGCATTGCACAACCCAAATGGAAGAACTCTATAGGCGAAAGTTCCCCAGGGGCTGGTGAAAGTGGTCTTGTCTTGATCTTGGGGTGCAATTCTTATCTGATTATACCCACTGAATCCATCTAGAAAAGAAAAGAATTTCTTCCCTGCAAGACTGTCCAACACCTGATCAATGAAAGGTAAGGGAAGTGATCCTTTTGAGTAGCTTTGTTTAAAGCTCTATAGTCGACACATACCCTCCATTTCCCGTTTTTCTTAGGAACAATTACTAATGGGGAAACCCATTCACTGTCAGATATGGGGTATATAAATTCTGCGTTAAGCAGTTTTTGAAGTTCTTCTTTAACAATTTCTCGTAAATTAGGATTCATTCGTCTTTGGGGTTGACAAACAGGTCGGCATCCCTCTTTAATGTAGATTCTGTGAGTACATAATTCAGAAGAAACACCTTTCATGTCCGTGTAATCCCAGGCAAATGCCTCCTTATATTCGTGTAATAACTTCATTAGCTGCTGTGTTTCAGCATCTGTTAGATCAGGATTTATGTTTAATGTCTTACCGGGTTCAATTTCAACTGTTATGCTTTTAGATGAGATTGTGGTCAAAGTTTGAGATGAATCTTCAGATTCAATCTTTTCTTGTGCATCGGTTTCAAAAATTGCAGTTAATTGATTGTGTGTTTCAGCAATGACAGAAGAAGGCTCACAAATAAAATTATTGATTATCTCATCTTCTGTATTGTCTTTAAGAGTTAAAGCTTGTCCTATAGTTAGAATCGGCTGAACAACATTATCATCATAATCCATCCATATAGAATCTTCATTATTGACTACTGGCGTAGCGTGAGGATAAAGAGTTAATTGTTTTGTTTCATAACCATTAGAAATTGTCATTGAACCAGATCTGCAACTAATAAATGCATCAGCTGTGGCCAACTATGGCCTTCCTAGAATTAAGGGATGTCCCCCCAGCTTTGTTTTAGTTTGCAATACAACAAAATCAGCTGGATATTTCCAGGATTCAACTGAAATGAGTAGGTCTTCAACAATCCCTTCTGGCTTAATTGTGGAACGGTCAGCTAACTCTAAGATGGTGGGTGTATCTCTGATTGTGTTATTCAGCTGTAACAATTGTGAAGTTTCTAGAGTCATTATATTAATTGCTGCACCTAAGTCTACCAGAACTCGGGGAATCATTGCTTTACCAATCTGAACTGTGACAGTAGGATGGCCAGGATCACCATATTTTACAGGAGGGGCTTTTCCGGACATTAATGCAGATAAGTCTCCCATCACATGTACTGTAAGGGGATCCTTGGTTTTCCTACCAGGTTTCTTAACACAAATATCCCTTAATGTTTTGGCATAAATTGGTACATCTCTTAATGCTTGTAAAAGTGGAATTTTAATATACAAATTTTGCAATTCCCCCATAAAATTAAAAGCAGGTGTTTCAGCTGTTTTGGTTAAAACCAAACGCTCGGGGAATGGTGCTTCTGTTAATTCAACATTTTTGTTAGGAGGTGGTTGAGCTTCTTTTTGTTTCTCGGTTTCATTTTTATATGAATCAGTTATGTCATCAATAATAGGCTCTACTATTCTTCCAGATCTCAGATGAATATCATTACATTGCATAGTAGGGAATATAGACTGATTCTGAATATCAATGACTTGCACAACTTTATTATTGGGGTTAGGATTTGGTTGCACAGGTAGTTGGGGTCTCATTTGGTTGTTTGGCAGAGCATTTGATGGAAGAGAGAGTGATTGTTGGAATTGAGGCATTTGATTTGGGTACGGGAGTGATTGACTATTCCAATTTGGGTTCCAAGGATTGAAAGGAGGTGGTTGCTGTGGAGGCCAGGGAGTCCACATTGAAGGATCAACAAAGGGAGGGTTTTGCATTTGCATGGGTGGGAAATTCATTTGATTGAAAAGTGGATATTGCATTTGGTTGAAGGGGGGGTAACTTGTTTGGCCAAAAGCAGAATAATTGTTCCAACGATTAAATGGCATACCAGAGTTCGTACCTTGCCCTTTAGGTTGCCATTGTCTTCTTTGAGTTAGCAGGTAAACTGCCTCAGCTTCTTCTTCCGTTGGCTGCAACGCTGCTTTTATTCCTGGTAGAGATGGACACTGTTCTGTCTCATGATCTTTCTCACAAAGGGTGCAAACTGGTACTTTATCTCTTGGGAATTCCCTTAGTGGATGCTTGTCTCTACATTTCGGGCAAAAGACAGCCAGAGTTGCTTCTGCTTCGGCCTGCTTCTTCTTAACCTGCAAACTGTCAATCTGCGAAGCAAAAGAACTTAACATTTCGGTTTTAAATTCTTCAAGTAAATTACCTATTTCTACTCTTGTTGCTCCTCCATTGGCCGATTTCTGCACCCTTGAATAGGTGGAGTCTCTTATTCTGTTTCTTGCAGCTCCCCTAGAGCACCTTTTAGCAAGTTCACAAATCTCATCATATGATTCTTTGGATATATCTCCCTTAGCAAGCATATTTAACATATTTAAACAATCATCCCTTAAACCTCTAAGTAATATTGTTTTACGAATTTCCTTACTTATATCCGGATGATCGGATCTCTGTATGTTGTATTGCAGCCTTTCTATGTAGTCCTCCAGACTTTCATCCGATTTTTGTGCCATATTGAATAGTTCATCCTTCTTCTCTCTCGTCCGGCAGTAGTCTTGATATTTAAGCAGAAACTTTTGTTTCATTTGTTCCCATGTTGTGATTACCTGACTTCCAAGGCTCATGAACCACCTTAAAGCATTCCCTTTTAAGGTGGCTGGAAACAGCTTCAATTTTTGAGCATTAGTAACATAATCATAACTTCTGCATAAAATATCAAATTCAAAAAGAAATTCATCAGGATCCTCAGTGGATAAACCATGAAAGTTAGGTAGAGCAGACAATGGGATATTTTTCATTGTTCCTGCAGGAAGATCACTGATGGGAAATCCTAAGGTAGAAAGGGAATTTTCATCCCTTCTTTCTTCTTCAGGACCTGCACGTCCTCCTCCAAAGAGGAATGCATCATTGTTATCTTCCATCGTTGGCCTTCCTACTGCACTTTCTTGATCGTCAGAATCCTCTATTGGTTCTTCAATGTTTTCTACCGGTCGTCCAACGCTTTCTACTATTTCCTCAATGTGTTCTACTGATCTGCTAATACTTCCCTCTGACTCTTCAGCGCTGGCTGCTGGTTCTTCTGTATTTTCAGGACCCACAACTTCCTCTGTTCTGTAATCTGACTGAGGAGAACGCTGGAATTTTGATTTCCGAGAACTTAATCTTTGTGATGATTCAGCCTTCGATACAATCTCGTCAATAAAAGTTTTTCGTCCTCCCCAGCCCTTGCCACCTGTGCGGTTATTTTTCTTCTGGTTTCCTCGTCCTCTCATACAATCTGCACATTAAAAAGAAAAGATGAATGCTTTTGAAATCTATAATTACCTTCCCCGGCAACGGCGCCAAAATGTTGGTCGCTCTAATTGTTTTCACAATTCGAGCTCCACATAAATTGTCAACCCGAGAAGGTCTTTTTATTTCAAAGATAATAGCGCACTGGATATGCTCAATTTCAAAAGCGGGATCGATGTTGTAGTGAAAGAAAGACACACACCTGCTGAATTCATTAATCTACTAATTCACACTCTACTTAATTAAAGCTGAAGTCAATTAAATTATAGCAGAAACGATTTCTCAGTTATAGCAAAGGAAAATCAATCTATAAGGAAAGAAATCATTCAACCATAGCAGGAACAGGACCCTATTCCCTGGTGAGGAACTTCAGCACCTGCTGCCTGGCACTTAATCACACTGTAAGAAAAGTAACTTCAAGAGATCAAGACCCTATTCCCAGGAACAGGAACCTTCAGCACTTGTCCTCTTGTTTCTAATCACACTGCAGGCAAAAGGAAACCAATCAATGGGAGCAAGACCCTATCCCTTTATGCAGGGATCTTCAGCACATGCTCTCAACATCATTCACTCGTGCATTCAATACGTGTAGCGCTAAGAAACAGAGTATTGCAAACCATGTAACTAGTGTTTCAACAACAGAATTAAGGGAAGTGCAAACACATAAAGAGATAAACAAACTACAGGAACCAAAAGGGTGAATCTTGTGAGGAAGGCGGGCCCTTTCCTTCTCACAAGATTCCCCAGGAGAAAGAATTAAATTGGAACGCTCAAAAGAAGTTTTTATTCATCTGTCAAAGTAACTGATACATTACAGAAGGAGACTAACTCCAGTTCTCCACAATACTGTCCTGTAACTTACAATTCAATCCCCCTCTAATGATGATGTCTCCTCTTTTTAAAGAGGAGACATCATTTACAATTTACATGAGAGCGAATATCTCGATTCTGTTTTCTTCTCCAAAACAGGACTATTCTGTTCTTTTAAAAAGAGATATTGTTACAACCGAGACAACAGAGGTGCTATCTTCAGGATAATCCAGGTAACCGTATCTTCGGGCTGCTGCTACTATTCCACAAAAAGTTCTTCCAGAATCGCAAATTACGCATAACGGGATTTGCGTGCTTGACGGCTGTTTCAGCAACTGAGTTAGCTGTTTCAGCAACGGGGTCAGCTGTTTCAGCAACGGAGTCAGCTGTTTCAGCAACGGCCGCTTATTCCCAACAAGGCATATAACTTATCTGCGATCTTTGACTTGTGTTAGCAACAATGCACTTCAATTAATGATGAAATATAAGAGTATTGCGGAATTAAATGTAAGACAGATTAATCATATAATAAAGAAGAGGTTTCTATATACCTTGGGATAAAGTGGATGAAAAAGACATTGAAGTTCATAGTTTAAGAGTAGAGTGGTGTCAAAATATATAGCAAAAATGGTACATAGTGGAGTCCTAACACTCGGAAATTTTTCAAACTTACTGTCATATAGCAATACTAAGTCATTTACTTTGAATGTGTGCAACTTAATATGGCGATCGTGGTAAGCCTTTTCACGTTGTTTTTGAACCTGCTGATGAAAACCCGCCAGGAACCATTCCTCCTCAAGTTCTTCCAATTGCACGAGTCTTTCTTCCAGAGCTTCGCGATCCGTCATCCCTGTGAACGTTGTTATTCGTAGGCTAGGTATGATATATTCCATTGGCATGACAGCTTCCATGCCATAAACTAACCCGAAAGGTGTTTGTACCATCAGTTTCTTGCACGTTGTTCTGTAAGCCCATAGCACTGCAAGTATGCGCAGGTCCCAATCAGTGCATCTCACATGGTGGATCGTGTTCAGTACTTCGCACACCTTGACAAAGGCTTCTCTATGTATAATCTTCAGCATGCTTGGTCTTCACATACTTCATCGTTCACACCCTCCTCTAGCCTGATCCTACTTGTTGATCATGTTTCCTATCGTGAGGATGGTGTGCATTCATGCAGGTTGCATACGATACACCTGTACCCATCTGGAGAGGTGGGTGCACAGGCTGTTTTGTCCATTATACCTAGCTTCCATCCACAACTGAGGCTTTCCAAACCATATAAGCATCATTCTTCTGCAGTCACGCCAGTGCTAAAGACTCCTCTGATGTGTACCCCACCATCTTGCAGGCGTAGTACATAGTGCCCATTCCAGAGCATCAAAATGCTGCTGTTCGGGCACCTCTCTTTCAAATTTGTTCAGGAATTCATCCACCACTGTCAACCTGTCATACAGGGGCATATCCCTTACCTCTATTATCACACAATGTTGTTATTTTATCATAATATTGTAATTTAGCATGGTTACCTCATGTAACCGGTTCTTCCATCGTTCTATTTATTCGTCTGAATCCGAAGTAAAAGAGCTTTCACACTCCCACAAAATCCTGCCATCCGCTGTAGGATTCACCCAGTCCTACTCTCGCACAGGTATCTTGTAGACACAGTCTAGATCATCCTCACTATCATCATCGCACACCGGTTCTGTGTAGCGCGATCCTTCTGTAGGGTCTAGAGGTACCACTACACGTAGTGACATTTTCTCAAGAATCATTTTGCGCTTCTTTAGGTTTATCATCCCGTTCATATTAGTGGCCCAATCTATTCTTAGTAGCGCAGGATAGGGATTTTTGTCATCGATAATCTGTATCACTTAGAAATCTTCAAGCGTGCTCGCACCTTCGATGTTTACCATTATTCCCTGCAATCTTCCCATTGGTAGGATCTTCTGCTGGTTCGCCATTCACAATTGAATAGGCAGCCATTACAACGTAGACCTGACCATGTGCTCCCATGTCTGCTTTGGTAGTATGTTCATGTCCGATCCTAAATCCAAAATCACTTGATCCATTTTATATTCCCCGATTTGCACAGTCAATATCGTCTCCCTTCCTGTTTTCGTTGTGTGCTTCCTGAGCTTCCGGACTATGCGCAGTTCTCCTGACCTAGTGCACCTAGTGATGAGTTCCTACAGTTTTTCATAGACTTGCTGTCGCGTAGCAACTTCATGCATGTCTCCAGAAAGGTAGTAAGCATTGATGGGTCCATCTTCGGTTCTAGTTTTTCCTTACTACCTGAAGTGGAGTCCTCTGTGAAGCTCTTCTTAGATTCCATGAATGTCTCCTTTGCGCGCTCCAAATCGAACTCTGGTTCCTTTGTAGAAGCCTTGTGAACCCAAGCACTCTCTTCGGGTTGCTTGCCCTTGTCATCTCCTGTCGTAATACCGCTTTGGAGCACACAATGTTTACATTTGGGTCCTCTTTGCGTGGCTCAGACCTCATCATTTGTAGGTTCTGAGTCGGGGGAGGCTAGAGTATTCCTTTATCGCGCAACCTCGCTATCAGTGTAGGGCAGTCCTCCGTCTCATGATAAAACTAGGTAAAATATAAACATGATGCTCACATTGGATTTGTACAATCGCGGGAATAATGCCCTGGCCCTTTGCAATTGTAACAAATTAGCTATCTGCGACCCCTTCCTGGTCCCATTTTTCCTTGACCTTGTCCGCGCCCCTGAAATCTAGTGTGTGCCATCCCTGTATTTTGATCGAGGGCTCGCGTTTCAGTATGAAATCTATAGGTAGGAGTCTGATCCATCATCAGTTCATAACTTCTACAGGTGCGTTCATCATGACCTACTGATCTACAAAAATTATAGAACAATTGTTGGGACGTTTGCGTATACTTCTGTAGTAGATGATAATTATCCGTAGCATGTTTTCCTCCTATCTGACAAATCGCACACCACAATGCAGGCACCGCACTTGGTCCTTCTTATGCCTTTGGTCTTAATAGCATCGACCCTCCTCCCACCAAGTAGTTCGCAAAGACTCGACAATGGTCCTTGTCATGTCCCCATCCCTTGCACTTTATGCACCATACCTCCTCGCGCGCCTCTGGGCGAGTTGTCTTGTCCTATTTCAAACTCTGCATTTCCAGACATAAATTTTTCAATTGCGAATGGTTTTGTTGGACTCCCGGGCCAGGATCTTGTATCGGGGTCTCTTGCAGTCTCATTGCAATCTCCAACGCTTCGGCCTGGGTGGATAATTTCTACTGTTACAGTGCAGTCCTTAGATGCGGTGTTAGTGATGCTACAAACCATGCGTGGTGTTGTCCATCTGTCAAGGTCATGTTGGCTTCGCGAATCATACTTTTCAGTCTCTGATCCAGCTCCCAGGAGGTCTCGTCTGGAAGAATCATGATTTCCTTAAACGCTATAATCGACTGTGTTTTTTATCTTGGCTTACTAAATTTCATGTTCAACGTAGCCTGGATATCTGCAATCCCCACGTTTGGATGGTCATTAGAATGCTTAATGTACCATGCAAGTGTGTGATCCTGCAATGCGCTTACCAGCGTTGCCTTCTTTATATTTTCATCCACGACTCCTTATGCTTCCCACACAACTTTTACTATGAACCAAAATTGGTTTGGATCTTCATTCCCTACTCCTTTGAACATTGGCAATTTTATCGCGCACACCATATTGAATTGTGGTGGTGGCGGAGGTGGTGTGGGCGGAGATGGGGGTGAAGATGGTGAAATCGATGGTGGTGTAGGTGGAGGTGGTATGCATAAAATTCGCTGCCTTATCAGATTGATCGCACTTCTTGGTGAAACTTTCATGAGCTCTTCCTCGCTTTCTCGCCAAGGCAAAATCAAGGGGCTATTTTCTATTTCTATGCTACCTTCGTTTCTATAGATCCTCCCACTCCGCGTGGCCCTAAACATTAATTTATTCACATAACCCGCTTTTCACACAATAACAATTTAATCCAAGTGTTCAAATATTTAATGTACTTACCTTGTGGTCCTTTGAGGAAGCGTCGTTCCGCCTTGCTGTAGCTAACTGAAGTATCTACCACGAATTTGGTGATAAACCACCTTATAATTTGAGCAAGCCAATGGTCCACAATGCACATGATCTTATCTTTTGATGCTTCTAGTTTGTGCACCAATTCTGGAGTCCACACAATCGATTTGTCGAGCCTACACCTTCCTTGACTGTATGCTAGCTTCACGATCTACTCATACAACTTAGAGGGGACGGATGCAAAGAAAATTTCATGGATTTCCGTATATAAGTAATTCTCTAACCACTATTCCTTCAGTACTCGCGGATTCCTATTTTCCTGTGCTGCGAAATCATGAATATTTTTGTCCAACCACCCTTCAATTTCTTTCTTCTTCAGACTCCAGTGACATGACATCAGACATCCCTTATGTAGATCCCAGTCACGGCAACAAAACCATTTGTTGGATTGTATGGGCTTGACCCACGTTCAGAGGTGATTTAGCCAAACAAATCTCGATACTACTGGCCGTTTCGACAACAGTCCATGGAACACGGATTGAGGTCTCACCCGAAGTAGTATGGGTGAGTGCTAGAACTAGGTTTTCGCACCCTGGGGATGTTCGATGAGTTTAGGTGGTCCACGGTTTGATCTTGTACATGCACACATCGCTACACGCACTTACCTATTCCTCGCAGCTTGAGGTGCTGCCTTCGCTCAGCCCTACTCGGGGGCCGAATAGTGGTATTACCTAATGTTGTACTAGTATTCCGCGATTAGTTGATTAACTTAGCTTATTTTCAGGTGTAAAACACTTCTTAGCCATATAATTTATTCATACAAGTGCGCATAGTAAATAAACAGTATAGTTGCAATTCATATCAACAGACAATAAACCAAGAACAGATACACGGAATTAAGATAAAAATTCTCTTTATTATTATCTTCTTTCGGTTACAAACTCAACTCTACCCTATGCACTCAGCTGTAGGGGTCTGCACACTTAGCTGCGGACTCTACTAGGCCTATGCACACTCAGCTGCAGAGCCTTTTCTTACTCTACGACACACTTAGACTCTTGCTCTTTTCTTCTACTTTTCTCTCGATCTGATTTCTCTTTACAACTTAGAGCCTTGCTCTATTTACACAATCCCATGGTCTACGGACCATAGGTAGGCTGACATTACATTCAAAAATAGGGCAGAAAACCCTATGACTCTAACATACTTCCACACCTGCAATTCACAGAGCTTTATAACAATATTAGATCAAAACTTGGGCTTTGAGCCCTAAACCACACCGTGGGGGGATTCCATGCCCAACAAAAATAAAGGGGGAGTGGAAGTATGTACAGGTTTGTAGGATGGTTGTGTGTTAGGGGGAATTACCCTTTGCCATTGATGTTAAAGGTGTTAGCACCTAAATATGCCTTAGGCTAAAGGAAGGCAAAATCAGGGTAACCACAAACCACGCTCAGTCTGGTAGCTAGCCCTACCAGAACAGGAGAGGGCTCTCTCTGAGTCACACTCAGTGAATAGGTAAGCAAAAAATGGTTTGAGATGACTTACAATGAAATATTGATCTTAGGCTAGTAAGTGAAAATGGATACATGAAACAAATTTTATGAATGACTGAGCTTCTGGGATGGTATGGGATCAACGCTCAGCAAAGAACAAAGAATTTAATACAAAGGCACAGATTATTCCGTGAGGCAAGGCAGGTGGAAAATATAGAAATTTAGTTTGAGGTAACGCGGAATGAATAGATTGCTGAAGAAAGTGAAAAGGGCATAGTTACATGAATCCTTTTCAACAGAAGAAAAACAGTGAACATGAAATTTTCCCATAGGCAGAGCAATAAAATTGAATTCTACCTAATCTCACTCAGAAAATTTCACTGGAAATGAACATGAATTGAATTATGAAACATAACGAAATACATATGAAAACATAAGAGACACATTTGCTACACTCACAACCACAAGAATCTCATGAAACAAAGCCGCTACCTTTCATTAATTCTCTGTCAAAATTACACAGTGAAGAAACAGAGTTTCTTTCCCACAAGTCTCCCAGAAGTTACAAGCCAACCAACCTTTTGAAAATAGCTTACATACAATATATAGAATGTGCCATGAAGAGATAGAACGCCCAAGGGTTGGGGAGTTACTCGAATCATTACAAAATGGAGATGAAGAGCCAACCATCAGCTACAGATGCAGTGCCACAAACATGACATTTGGCTTGGGTGACCGTTTGCCTTCCTTCGCCACTTGGATAGAAGTCCATTTGGAAAGAAAATGCTTTAAATGCCGCCTTTGGTACCAAAAAACCGAAGTGTAGATGAGCGGGCCCACTTGGAGAAGTCACGAATCGAAAATTCGTGAAACGGAAGCAAATTTGGCAATTTTTCCTCTATGTGCCGCGCCATTTTCTCTGTGCATCATGCTACTTTGGGGCCTTTTTTGGGGCATTTGTAGGTGTCCAAAATGTGCCCATGTGGGCTTGTTTGAAATCCTATCCTATCTACTTTCTAACCCAATTGGAATTTCTGAATTTGGTGCTCATTTGCCCCTCCAAATCTTCATTCTCCCAAGGCTGCTTCCTGTGTATCAAAAAAGGGGCAGAGAGGCCATTTTTTTGGGTGTTTTTGACCTCCTGGAGACTCAGGTCTTGCCCAAATTTCTTTTCCAGGCACCAGTAGTCGTGATTTTCCATGCTAAATCCAAAAATGCAAACCATTCCTCATTTGGAGCTCTATATTTTTAGCGAGAAAAACCTTGTGTTTTGCCCAAAATTTTGTCATGTGACCAAAAATTCTCCAAATTTCTTGAAATTTGGGCTGGAGGTTCCCTATGGGGTGTTATGATGGGCCAAGGAAGCCTCAGCCAAGATTCAAAGCCGATATTGCTCTTTTGCCTCTTTTGCCTTTCTTGTTGCTTTCCTCAATTTCACCTTCAAACTCCTTATTCGGGCCCTTGCACTCATATTTTGTGTCCTGTAATGATAATCCATGTGTCTCAGCAAGGCAAGGTCCTGATCGGCCTTGTCCAACAGCCTCTCCAGGTGGATGTTGATCCGCTCGAGCCAGGACTCATGGTCATTGTTGATCTCTTGCTCCAAGGTAGTGAGCTCGATCCTCCTTTGTTGGGTAGCTTGTCGATCCTCACGGATGTTTTGCAGCTCCATGATCCCATGCTGGTCCTCAAGCTGCTTGTTTCTCTACTCCAAATACTTGATGATCCATTTGGCCCTCTCCACATTGAGTGACAAGTCTTATATCTCTGTGTTCTACTCCTGAATAGTCATCCTAAGTTGGGCGCTCTCCACATCTGCATCATCATCCTGAATGAGGATGAAATCGACCTCTTGTTCACCTGATGGCTCACCTGAAGGCCCCTCATCCTGCATGGGCTCCTTACCTCTATCCTGTACCTGTGGTGCTGAGGGAGAGGAGGGGGATTTTGTATATGGGAATAAGGTCTAGGGTTTGGGATTAGTTATATAGGGTTGAGGGGATTTTAATAAGGGCTAGGGTTTGGGATTGAATGTAATGTAGGATTGATCAATTTGGTGTGGGGGTAGGAAATGAGGCAACAAGGGAGAATGGGAAGGAGGAGAGTCCTTGGTGACAAAACTATGAACTTGGAAACCCTGGCAGCAAATTTGTTTGTGTTGGGTATGAATCTTTGTTTCAACCTTTATCGCCATTACACCACTGTCACTGAGCACAAAAATGGATGAAACACCGAGAGATTGAACCCACCTGGAAAATTCAAGGGATTGAAGGCAATTGGTTGCAAATTTTGAGAAAAAGCAGCCTTGGCAGCTCTGTGCGCCGCACCTTCCATGTGCATCGTGCGAGTGTAAATTTACACTGGAAATTTTCTCCCAGTGCGCCGCGCTCTCTATGTGCGTCGCGCCTTTTTGCAAGTGACTTTTGGAGGCCCTCCCAGTGCCCAAATTGGGTGTAGGATAGCTTATTGGAAGGTCTTTGAGTCTAATTTCCAACCCAACTAGAATGTTTCAATTTAAAGTTCATTTGCACTGTCAAAAATCAAATCTCCCAAGACTGGTCAAAATGTGCCAAATGAGGCTGCCTAAAGGTAGAGTGTTGTTACAGTCAACTTTTGAATGCCTTCCTCAACTACAAATTGAGATCATGATAGCTCATTAGAAAGATCTTTGTGTCTAGTTATCATTTGGCTCATCAAGAAAGTCATTTGGCCAACCAAGATAGGATAAAACTTGATTTTTCCAAGGTCACTTTAGAGGTGCATCAATTCTCTCGAGGTGATTGTATTTTTGACATTTCTCCAAAACCATGACACCTGTGTAAAAATTGAAGGAGGTTTTTCTTCCTTGGCATGTTTTGGACAAAAAACGCTCTCAGTTTTTCCAAATTCATCTTTTACTGCTTAGAAACATCATTGGAGTAGGACCTATCCTGATGTGTGGGACAAGGGATTTGTCGAAATTAAGCGAAATGAAGGGGATAGGGGGCTTCTAAATTCTTGAGAAAATTTTGGGAAGTGGGGAGGGATGTTAGAAAGTAGGGGAAAGTGGAATCTTAGAAATTGAGTGAGGGGAAAGGGTCCAAAAAGGCAAAACACAGGCCTAGCCTAGAAAATTGCCAAGTTGTAGCAAGAAACTAGGGTTTGTGCGAAAATGAGGAATTTGGGGGAGTTTAGTGATGGGAAGTGTTTAATAAGGTACATTATGGATAGGGGAATATGAACACCAGGATACAAGTTTTGCCAATGATTTGGCTGTCCAAGAGAAATTGCCTTCAAAACCCTAGGAGAGGGAAATGACCTTACCTAGGCGCAACTGAAGCATGAACAAGGTGTAAAATGACCCAGTGGGACTTGAAATGGTAATGAAAACTCTCTGAATGATGGTACAGTCAGCTGAACGGTGACGTGGACCGACATTTGGACAACTTTGACAAGGGTAAAATCAAACCCTAGACCTAATGCCTAGTGACCAAATTTTGCTTGAAGACTCACTGAAATGACAAAATTTAACCTTGACACCTTAAAATCACTTTGTAAGAGCATGTTTGATCAGTGGAGGAAGGATACAAAGACTGACACTAACAAAAGGGAGAGAGAAGGAAGTAGGAAGGGGTGCCCTGATCACAGGGTGAGTACTTGTGTAGCCATCAGCGCCAAAGGGGGAGATTGTTGATCTAAATATGATCTGAGGTTGTCATTGATGTCAACACAAGCAACATCAACGATGACCGTAAAATTCCATGGAACATTGGGCATCATAGTTCATGGTTTCTCGTCTCATAACCATTACAAGAATACTCTACTCAAAAATATATTTCTATCGGTATATAGCTCTCCTCGTAATTCCTCATAGTTTGTAAGTTATTCAAGATTGAAGTTAGTAGCCCCAATTAGTCGGCTAAAACCACATGGGGTTGTGGCATGGCATTTATAATTGATTTTGGTCATTGAATAGTCAATAATTAATAATTTTTTAAGCTCCTAAAATCCCCCCAACATTCTCTATAGGAGTCCCTCTCAACCTTATAAAACAAAATCTCATATATCCTCCAAAAGTAGTGATCGTGGAAGTTTCGCTATAACGTTATTTCACCGAAGTCTTAGGTGTTGAAATTAAAACCCATTTGAACTGAAATCCTGATGAACAGCATGACCAACTTTCAAATCTTGGTGCACTATATGTTCATAGATATGATCTGTGGAAGTTAGGGTTTTTGCAAGCTCCTGAATTTCATCTCAAAGAGGTGACCTTGGGAAAATCGTCATAACTCTGTCTCTGAGAAGTGGGTTGGAATTCTATAAATAGTGGCGGATAATGAATGGAATTTAGTTTTCTGTGTATAAATTTCACGGCCGAAGGAGGAAATAGTGACACATGGCACACCGTACAAGTTCGCTCTACTAAACTAGTCCATAATTAGGGAATTGTGAGAGATTGAGCATAACTTTGCCTTGAAGAATCCAAATTGGGTCAGACCTATGGAATTAAAAAGAAGACTCACAAGGCTACTACAACACCGAAGATCACATATTGGAGATCCGAAATCATAGAGATAAATCAAATTCAATGTCGTGATCCTAGAAGGCAAGGAAAACAAAAAAACTAGATCAAGTGTTGTCAAGGGGTGCAAAGGACCAAACTTTCTATGGAAGCAAAGAGCAAGGTGCAGAAAAAATATGCAGCAGAGACAAGATCCAGGTAATTATCTTCTGTATATGCATTTTCATCTCTTAATTGCATTAGGTTCTTTGTATTCTAATTTGTTGTTTTTGTTTAGCACTGACATATGCTCTACGGGATGAGGTAAGTTTTGCTATTATCATGTCATGGGTATTTCCTTGAAGACTTTTTGCAGGTATTATATATTCATCAAGAGAAGACTCAATGCATAATCTAATGTTCTAAAGAGTGAGAAAGGGTAGCATGACAAGAGCAGCAATCAAGGTGCAGAACAACAGCAAGAAGTTCACCACATGAAGTCTTCAAGTGGGCAGCACTGCATACAATCATTTAAAAAGTATCATCGTACAGAGACATTGTAAAAGCATTATTGTAAAAATTGTACAAGTGTCTATCTACCAAGAGTTGAAGAGGCAACGTTGGGAGGTCTAGGATCATCATTAGGTGGTTGTGTCATAGTTGGGGTTATGGTCTAGTGTGTCTTCTTCTTTTACATCATTCTATATCATTGTAAAGCGGACCATTTTCCTTGGTACGGGAGTCCATTCTTCTTTTATTCTTCTATAGGGTGGTATGGTGGTGCTAGGCTGGTGCATGAAGTCACCAACGGGTTCAATATTGTGAAAACTTTAGGGTGGTAGGGTGGGGCTAGGGTGAATTGTAGCTCATTGGGTGTTGGGGCATCCATCCAGTTGACTACTGAAGAATCTCGGGTGTTGGAGCATCCATCCAGTGGGAGCTAGAGAATAATGGTTTTCTAGATTCTAGGAAGTTGGAGATTTATTTTCAATTGGAGTTGAAGATTAAAGAATTATTAGAAAAGCATTCAGGTTGTTTTTGTCTCGGAGGGGGTTTCCACCTTAAAAACTATGTGCATTTGTGTTCCTTTTTGTTTAGTGCTATCACTGTACAAACACTGATAATAATTGAAGATTAACTAATACTCTGAAAGAGTAATAATAATACTAATTGAAAGGAATACTGATTCACCCCCCCCCCCCCCCCCCCCTCAGTATTTCCAACAAATAGTATAATGTAAACAGTCATGTGTAAGTTGAAGAGTCATGAGGGTAGTTGAACAATCACAAATGGGAATTTCAAGGGTTACCCAACCCTTCACTATATATAGAACCTCATAACTCATTGTACAGGATTTTGGGAGCCAAGCTTCTGATAGGTATAACTTAGAGAAAGCTTGGAGTGTATTGTAATGATCCTTGGATTCTCCACAGTGTAGAGCGAGTACATCTATTTGGAGGAGTAGACAATAGTGACTGTAAAGTTCCACTATTGGGGCTAGTGGCTGTCATGGTTTTATGTATGATTGGATCTTTAATTATTTTAATATAATAGAGCCAACACATTTCATGCATGTATTGTTATTGTAGTTTGACTATTCTGGTTACTATAACATTATATGTAGTTGTAACTTATGCATGTATGTATGGAATATTTTGTATATGTTTGTATGAATCTTCGAAGCGTGTCATTGGTTTAACTCATCACATTGGATTGTCGACTATTCTTCTTTCCATCTCGTGATGTCTTTCAACTTGTGTGTTCCCTTTCAAGCTGCATACTATTACAGGCTTCTAAGGGGCACACTCCTTTCCCCTTTCATGTGATAGATCCTTTCCATGCATCTTCCATGACTTGCTGCAAGGTCACACCCTTGCTTCCAACAACGACATCTTACTTACCTTTGCGATAAATTGTAGTCAAGGAGATACCGTACTACCCACTGATGGGAATCCTACTCCAAATGATCTGAGGTATAGTTGGGACTTCTTACTAGGGAGATCCCCTAACATGTTGGTGGGTCTAACACCATCAACATTTCTACCACTAGAAGGAAGGCCAAATGACAAGCTGAGTCCTCACAACCTATTTTGAATATTTTCATATCTATCATGGAGTGTGTGTTGGCTTAGTGGGTCCTGACCTAGGTTCAGAGTTAGTTGTTCCAATCAAATCCCTACACTATTGGCCCTTTCAGCATCAATCCATGAAGCGCAGACTGAAGTCTCACCGAAGTAGTATGGGGGGATGCTGGAACCAAGTTCTGCACCCAGAAATCGGTGTAATGTCGTTTTGTGCCCTAAATATGCCTTCGCGCAGATCGATAAACCCATATGGCTTATCGATGGAACTTCCTTTAATCAGCCTCTAGACCTCCACGAAGGTCTATGACTACCTTTCGTGGGTCCTGAATAGGAAAATCAACTACTTACATGCATCAAACATTACTCTTAACCCAGTGATTACTCAGATCGGCTTAAGTGTTCGATAAATTTAACATACAACAAGATAATATTTGCGTAAAAAATTAACATTAATTGAGTTCATATAACAATATCGATCAAGTAAAGTCGCGCATCAATACATCATTATTTCATAAACCCATCATTCATCATAGCATAAAGCGCATTCATACATAACAAAAATAAATAGGTAAAATAAAGGAATTTATGTAATAATCTTTTTTATTAATACTCAGTCCAGCTTACACACTCAAGACTTCCCTGTGCACTCAGCTGCAGGGGTCTGTGCACTCAACTGCGGACTCTACTCTAGGCCTCTGTGCACACAGCTACAAAGCCTTTTCCTCCTCTAAGACTTCTACGATCTTCGTTCTATTCACCCATTACATTTGTCTTCTTCATCAATATTCTCTAGACTCCCTAAGACACAATTATTTATACAATCCCATGGTCCGTGGACCATGGGTAGATATAAAAAAAGCTGCCTTAACCTACATAAATAAGGGTTTTACCCTTTTTGACTCTTTAATTATCTACACACTTTGCGACCACAATTTGTGGAGACTTTACATTTCTTTACATAAAACTTGGGCTTTTGCCCCAAAATTGACCCAAGGGACCCCATCCCAATAGGTCCCCTACACAAAGACCGTGACTCGCCCTCGAGTCACTCAGTTGGCACTGATATCTTGTTGTGAAGATCCCTCAGCTCCACTTGTGCAACCGCTACTTCATCTACGATCTGCGTGGTTGCCTGCTTGGTCTACTCTACCAGCTGCTCTGTGGCTGGTCCTGCACTATCCTACTTGATATTCTATTGCATACTCTGCAAGTTCGACAATTTTTCCAGAATATTGGTGGAGACTTTGTAGGCCTCATCCAACCAAGGCCTCAATTTGGCGTTAAGGACTGCCTCTTTCTTCTGCGCTACTTCCACCTGTGTAAGCATCTTGGCGAGGCATTGTACTATAGCAACGGTGCATGTCGTCACCCTCACTTCATGATATTGCTGTTGTAGCTCATGGAATGTTGTATTTAATACATGCAGGGTGGGATCTTCTTGCAGTGTTGTCACTACTTCCATAGCTTGTTTGAACAACGCAATGCAGTCCACCACTGTGGCATCTACCGTAGCAACTCCATCCTTAACAACGGTCTCACACTGTTCCCTAACCTCTAGCGGGGTTGAAGGCTGTGACTTCAACTCCAGTTCAGTGATCTTCATGTTTAGCTCAAACTGAACCCTGGGCACTTCTGCCTTGGCATCGCGCACGCCTACAATAAGTTTTCTGATCTTTACTTCTAGCGGTGCTTCCTCCGAGATATGCAGTTCCGACACCGTTCTCCATGCTTCTGCCACTGTGATCGCTAGCTGGGCACTCTGCACTTGAATTTTCTCCTTTGCTTGCAACGCCTCTGTCTTTTCAGTGAACATCTGCTCATTGTTCACCCTATATTCACTGATTAGGCTAAGTGCGTGTTGCTCTCGTACTCTGAAATTTGCTATCACACCTGCCTACATCGTGTGAAGATATTCATTGGGTAGCACTGCGAGGTGGAGGTTGATGTTATTTAGATAACTTACAATGACCTTGTCATCAACCATATCCACACTCACGGATCCATCTGGTAGCGCGAATACCTGGAGATCCAGTGATCGAACCATTTTTGCTGCCTGACTGGTCCCTAGTGCCAAACTTGTCTCTATGGCGCTTACCTACCTTGCGCCCACCTGGATCCTACTTGTTTGAATTTATAGCTTGTGTATATCCTTTTGAATGGTACTTAGTGCCTTCTATTGCTATTGTTTGAATTGCTACAATAGTTCCACCGTGGTATTGTGCACCTTGTCTTCAATCACATCAAGGTCGCCTTCTATCAGAGTGATCAGATCCAACGATGTCTTTGTCACTTTTGATTTCTTCCAGGGTCCCTCCTTCTACTGATCAATATATCTTTTTATCTGAAAGGGAGTGCTCTTCTCCTCTTGATCACCATCGCCCAGCTCTAACTACTCCTCTTCCTCTGTCTGAGGCGAAGGGGACTAACCAATCTACTCAGAGTTGCACTCTTCTTGTTCGGAATTATGCTTCACGGCGCACTCCTTTTCCACCCGGTCCTTCTCCTCAAACTCTTTTATGCGCTTCTCGGCCAACTGCTGGACCTTCTACTTTGCTACTTCCTTATTTTTCTTCTCTGTGGACTCGCTGGTGCCTGTGGGCAGATCAGATGGAGAGTTCCAATCTATCGCCTAGTGCTTCATATTTTCTTGAATGATGTCGTATGTGGCCAATTAAGGTAGGTGTTTGGTTAATTTAGTGTGTCCTAAATTGCTATTTAAAATGTCAATCCGAGAGTCGTAAACTGCTGAAGTGAAGTGCACTGTATATGCAAGATAACCAATTTCTTAGTTCTTTGTCGTTTTTGAGTTTTTGGTTTGTTTTTGGGTTTATCTTCTGTGGATTCCCTAGTGTGAGATGGAAAAATTGAAGGTCAAGTATGGATGGTAATGGTGATTTCTACAATGATTTTCCAAACTTTAAATTTCTCAAAAAGAAGGTTTCAAACTGACTGTGATGAAATCAATTCTCAAAAGAAAATAAAAATGTACCAAAACAGTGAACTAGTGACAATGAAGCCTAGTATCCTTACTGCTGTATAAAAAGAAAATAAAAACTGAACTCAAAGCAATTCAAAGATTGAAAGCAAAGAAAACTAAATCACACTACTTCAACCCACATTCTGACCCTTCACCTTTTGACTCGCTCCGGCTATAGGAAGTAATCATAAACAAGCTGAGTAATATGATATCTAAATTGCAGGAAATCAAATTGCATAAAATGAAACTAAGATTTAACTACTCATTCATATTTCAATTCCTGAAAATGACATAAGTAATTTAATCACTAACTTGCAGGAAAGTAAACTAAATCATACTACATCAAGTAATATTCTAATTCCTCACTATTTGAGTCGCTTGGCTATAGGAAGGAAATCATAAACAAATGAATAATATGATATCTGTTGCAGAAAAGTAAATAAGCAAAGAAAAACTGAAAGAAATGACAATGATGGAATTAAAACTCAGTAAATGAATCAGCAAAAAGGACAAGATGGTCTCATGTCATTAGTCATTAAAATTATGTAATTTTCCCGGGCTGCCTACAAGAACCTGAAAGAAAAATACTAATCAGCTAGCGACCATGAGAAAGCATAAAAGAAAAGATGAACAACAGTTAGTATAAATATCAGGAAATATATACAAGCAACTGATTATAAAAGTAGTAACATAATGAAAGAAAGCGATAAACTATACAGTAGATACAGAGCCTTGGTGTACAGGGGCCCTCTGCAACCTCGGCCAGTCAATACTCAGTCACAAATTGAACTCAAGAATGTTGTCTTCTCATCTATTAAAGTGCAGTAAAAACATAGAAATAGAGCACGGTATAGTGGGCTCGTAAACACAGTCAAGATTACATATCAAAGCTAACTATCAAGCATATGATAACGCATTATTTATAAGTGAAAATTCTATAACTGATTCCTAGATTCTACGCTGCCAAACAGACATGTAAATCTCCACGGCCTGAGATCTAGCGGTATGGTAATCATGACAGATAAATCCATGGAGTGGTGTCTGCTCGATTCGGTTCACGGATTGATCCACAGGTGTTAGCACACCTCTAAAAATTGAGGATCTTGCCATGCAAAACTTCACATGGGCAAAACAGAGCCGTGCCACCGCAAAACTCTTGGTTTGACCACTCCTTTGACCATCTTTGACCATGGCTATTTGTGAGTTATTCCGCTGAACCAAGGGGACACGCTCCATGTACATGTCATTTGCAGCTTGCCCATGTGGCCGGATTCTCCATTGGACACCTGTAACATAGTCTTTAACAAAATGGCTGCGGAAACTTGAGCTGGCTGCGGAAAGTGACAAGTTTCTGCAGCTGATTGAACAAAAATCTAAATCAAACATCAGTCACAAACATAGTTAGGAAACCATTTTATAAGCTCTTTTTAGACTAATATGCAATGATTTGACAGCTTGGTGGATCAAGTAAATGGAAAAGAAGGCTAAAAAGGTATATAGGGAAGATGCAAGTTTGGGACTCAACAGTAGGTTGAACCATTTCTGTTGTAGACCCTTTCGCATCCTGATATATACATGGTGGAAATCAGCATTAAACTTCACGTACTCGGAGAGCTGGTCGAACACAGTTGGTGATAACCATGGCTTTTAGTTGATGGCCATGCGCAGGCTTCCCTCCATCAACACCCAGAAGAATTTGGTTTTTGTGACCCGCGCGACATCTATTGTTGCCCAAAGGGATGCAAACTGTGCAGCCTCCGGAAATCCCTTGTCCACGGGAGGAAACTAACTGTCCCCCGGTATATCCCAAGTGACGAGCACAATGGAGAGAAATAACCACACGTAGTGGAAGGTATTGCTCTCATCCTATGCCTCGCAACAATTCTCAAGGAACTCGCTATAGAAGTAGCGCGACTAATTGAACTACACGCCCACCGCTCGCTATGCAACCAAAGACATCAGTGACATTGAAACCTCCTCCACGTGACATTTTCTCATAACTTTTCCAGCTAAGATATGTGTTGCTATTTTCATCGTGGGGTCGGTGATAGAGGTGATATAGTACTTGCGCAACTTCTTCATAAGCTTGGATTTTTCCTTCATTTTCTCAGTGAGGTCACGCTCACTTGTCTTTCCGCCAAACTCCTTGGCCGAATTCAACCCTGAGTGTGGCAATAGCATGATCCGATGGATCAACATATTAGTGATGGGGATTAGCGCTCTTAGTCACAAGCATCCGTCATGCACCAGGGTTAGCAATTGCTTGATAACCATAAGTTTGATGTTGGAGTGGTGGTAGTGGGTCACCCACAACAAGTTCAACAACCCCGACTGATTCACTTTGTGAATCCATCCCACAGACTCCTACATCGTGAAACATGATTCATTGTAAGATACCCTCTTCATATAGTTCTTTGTTATAAGGTGGGGGAACCTCTCATGGTATGCCAAATCCTAGTGTTCCAACTTTAAATGTGGAATTCACTCCAAGCGCAGACCTTCAAAAGTGATGCTCTCCGGCAGTAGGGGTGTATGGATCGAGAAATTTTCTACATCTGGATCCTTCACAATATTCAACTTTCCCCTGCACAGAGGGATATAATCCGGCAACTGGGAGATAGGATCCACCCCCTTGGTATCTATATCCTATGCACCCTCTTCAGCCTCCAAATCCACCACTTTCCCATTATCCTTTGTGAGATGATTTTCATTCTTCTAGGCCTATGTAGCAGTATACTTCCTCTGTGACTCATGTACCGGCATCATCTTATTCTTCTTGTCTTTCTTAGGTTTGGGGACTTCTCTCACTGGTGTAGGTTTCGGCCTAGGCAACCTCGGAACCATATGCACTTCAGCTAGAGCCTCCATGCTCACAACCTCTGGAGCAGCTCGCTTAGAGGCAATAGCTCCTCAAGTGCCAACAGTCTCTCCTGGTCCAAACATCATGCTGAGAATAAACGCTAGGTATCTTTGGGTAACTTATCAAATATAGAACTGGCGACCAAATCTATGAAAACCTGAGGATTCATAAACACTCAACATCACAACAAAAAAATTCCAATGAGGTAAAGTGTTTCCTACTATAATTTATAGGAAATTTCGAATTCAAATTCGACCGTTCCCCCCAAAATCCATCCATAAATGCTGAGTTGGCGACAAGTTTCCAAAGATTTCACTCTTAAATACAGCCTTAAATTCCGCCCCCCACTCCTCTTAACCATCTCCTCACTATCAAATCATGAACAGTGAATGTAACTGTTAGTTTCTGGCTGTGCTGCGTGGTCTCTCCCCCTATAGCGCAGCTCCCTTCGTGCATCTTCTGGTACTGTGACACCACTCCTTTTCGTGCATCCCCATTGTTGCGTAGCTCTACAAACCGGGCAATGTTGTTTATAGTCCCGTGTTCCCTTGTTCCCGTGTTCGTGATGTAGTCATTGGGACGGATCCCCTATGTATGGCTTCAATCAGCTTCCATTTACCCTTCCTGGAAATGGATTTCCATTCAACTTCACAAGCTGAACTACTCCACCATCTGTAATTTCCTTGATAACATATGGTCCCAGCTAGTGCATCTGAAACTTATCTGGAAACTTATAAAACTTACTGTCATATAATAACACTAAATCATGTACCTTGAAGGTGCACAGTTTGATGTGCCAATCGTGCCAATCTTTTTCACGTTCCTTTTGAACTTGTTGATGGAATCCAGCCACAAATCTATCTTCCTCGAGCTCCATTAGCTACATAAGCCTCTATTCTAAGGCTCCGCAGTCTACTGTTCCTTTGAAAGCTTCTATGTATAGACCAGGCACAATGTACTCCATAGGCATCACATCTTCTATGCCATAGACCAACCTAAAAGGTGTCTGATTAATAAGATTTTTATAAGTAGTTCTGTAAGCCCATAACACAGATGATACGCATATGTCCCAATAATTCCGCTGCGTGTTACAAACCTTCATTAGTGCATTCTCCAATATCTTATTAAAAGGTTCAACCATTCCATTGGCCTGAGGATGATATGGCATACTCTTCTAATGGTAAACCTAGAACTCTTCTGTCAGCACGCTGATCATTTCATTGAGAAAATGTGTATCGTGATCACTCATCAATACCTTTGGGCAACCAAACCTAGTCAACACATATTCAAACAAAAACTTTTTTTCATTTGCCCCTATACAGTCCTTCACATGCTGTGCCTCCACCCATCTGGTCAAATATTATGTCACGGTGATAATATAGCATGCACCAGTTTTCTTGCCTGGGGGTTGAATTGGTCCTACAAAGTCAAATGCCCATTTTTCAAATGACTACAATGACATGCGTCGCATGTTATACAATATGCTTTATAATCCTTATGCAGTGTTAGCCACCACAACCCAATGTGTAAAATCTTTTGTGCTGTTGCTTTTCCTGCATAATTCCCTCCCACAACTCCTCCATGAGCTTCAGCGAGGATACTGTTCCATTCAAAATCAGGAACATAGCGTCGAAGTATCTCATCTGATCCCATTTTTTACAAATTCCCTATAATAACTGAAAATTCTGCTGCACACACCACCAATTCTTTCTTCTGTTTACTAGTGTATCCCTCTGGATCTATCCCTGTAGTGAGGAAGTGGATAATATCCACGTAGTAATTATCTGCTATGTGCACCATGGAGAGCTACGTGTCAGAAAACCCTTTCTCCAAATTAGTGGGATCCTATCCTATTTCAATGCGTGACAAATTATCCAGCCTTGCGTTCAACCTTCCTAGTGTCACAATTAATTCAAAATCATATTCCTGAAACAACAACAACCATCTTCATATTCCCCCCCCCAACACAGGCTTATTGATTATGTACTTTAATGCAAAATGGTTTGTGTACATCTTGAAATGTCCGCCTAGTAGGTAATGTCTAAATTTCTGGAGCGCGTACACCATAGCCAAACCTTCGCACTCTATCGTTGAATAATTCTTTTCAGACTTTGACAAATTCCTTCTTGCAAATACTATAGGATGATTCATCTCCCCTTCACCATCCCATGTTAGGAATGCTCCTAACGCAATACACGAGGCATCATCATGCACATGGAACTCCTTCTTCCAATCAGGGAATACAAGGATCGACACGGTGACCATTTTTTCCTTCAATACATCCATGTTGTGCTGACATTCTTCATCCCAATAGAATGTAGCATCCTTCTTCAACAACTTTTTCATCAGTGCGATAATCTGAGCATAACTCTTGATGAAATTCCAATAGTATCTAGTATTGCGCGTAACTGTTTAACACTACTTGGAACCTCCAAATTAACTATGACCGTAATCTTAGAAGGGTCCACCATTAATCCTTGCTTGCGCACCACATGACCCAACAAGATTCTGAAAGGGACACAGAACAAGAATTTCTTCAAGTTCAATGTGATTTGATACCTCCAGCATGTATCCAACATCAAGCGAAAACTGGCTACGTGGCGTTTTACTAGCCCCAATACTGTCTAGTCATCAAAATATACCTCCAAAACTTTGTGAATGAATTCTTTGAATGAGGCGATGACTACGCATTAGAATATCGTTGGTGCATTATTAATTACAAAAGGAATCACCATATATTGGGAACATCCCCATTCTGTCGCGAAGGTCATCTTGCTCCTATCTTCTGGTGCGATTTGAATTTGATGGTACCTAGAGAATCCATCAGTGAATGAGTAGGCCTCCTTCCCTCCAACATTATCTAGTACTTCATCTATGAATGGTGTTGGAAAAGGATCATGAATGCAGGAATCGTTGAGATTTCTGAGATCTACGCAAATTTGTATCTCTCCATTCTATTTCTTTTCTTGGACTACCATTGGGCTCACCCAATTAGACTCCTCCACTGGTTCAATAATGCATTCCTTATGAATCTTATCTAACTACAAGCGAACCTTTTCTTTATACTTGGGATTAAGGCGATATGGCCTCTGCTTAATCGGCTTCGCGTTTGGCTTCAAGGTAATATTCATCATGCCCAAGTCTCCTATGATACCCTTCAGGTCTGAAAAATTTGTAGGGAATAAATCCTGATATTTGTGGAGCAACTCAGCGACCTTATCTATGCTGGCATCATCCCAATAATCCCCAATATTTTTTATTAAACTTTGGCTCTTCTTCTGTACCAATGTTTACTTGCCTAGTTTTTAGTGGTGCGGCGATGTCTAGATTGTCTATTTGTGGTCCCTCAACTGTGTGGTGGCCTTCTGCTTCTAGGATGTTAATATTTCTAGAATCCTCATCCTCTCCTTTAGAAATCACATTATAGCACTCCAACACATGGTGCAGCTGGGTGCTCCAATTTGGTTGAATCAATTCTAACGGATCCTAAAGTATTTTGAATATTGATGCCTTAACCTCCTGCAGAACTTCCTCGATTCTTTCAAATCCATCCTCAAAGTTGAAGGTCATCAGAAATCCTTCCCTTAATATGTCCCACTCTGCAATGCCATGACGGAGCTCTGTCTCCAAGTACCAATTCATAGGAATGATGTCCAAAGTGTGACAGAATATATCCACCCACTCTGGCTATGGCTCTTTTCCATAAACCTTAGCTCATTTTGCTAAATGATTGTGTGGATTATTTCTCCCATCATAATCTCATCATTCTTCTGTACTCACACCATTCATCAACACTGTCCTTATGTGTACCCCACCATCGTGCGGGCATAGCACGCATCACCAAATATAGCGCTTAGAAGCAATATTTATTAGGTACCTCTCTTTTAAATGCATCCAAAAACTTATCTACATCGGTCAACCCATCATAATAAGGAAAATTTCTTACCTACGTAGTAATTTAGTCATCATATTTCAGCGCAACATAGAGACTTCATGCAACCTATTCTACCAATGCTCCAAATTTTCATTTGAATATGAGGTACAGGAACTTTCGCGGTCCCATGCAATTCATCCATCAACCATCGGATTAACCCAATCTTGGTATCACACTGTTATTTTATAGATCTGGTCCAAATCATCGTCGCTTTCCTCATAGTCACAGATTTGTTCAGTATAGTGTAGTCCTTCTGCAGGGTCCAATGGTACTGTGACGCAAAGCGATTTCCTTTCAACTGAAATCGTCTGCTTCTTCAAATTAATGACCCCATTCATGTCAATAGCCCAATCAATTCCTAGGAGCATGGGGTATAGATTGTTGTCATCAACAATCTCTATCACTTCAAAATCTGCCAGCGCGCTTGCACCTTCGATATCTACAGTCACTCCATGTAATTTCCCCATAGGGATAATCTTATGTTGATTATCCATCCTTAATTGAATTGGAGATCACTGCAGTTCAGTTCTCCCCATTCTTTCCCATGTCTGTTTAGGAAAAACATTCGCATCTGACCCCAGATCCAAGATAACTTGGCCCATCTCATACTCTCCTATTTGCACGGTGAGAATCATCTCACGCCCTGTTCTTGTCTTGTACTTTCCTATCTTTCTGACTGTGCAATGTCCTTCAGGAACAATTTCCTTATCAACACATTTGTTTATCAGTTCTTGTAGTCCTTTCACAACCTTGCTATCATGCAACAACTTCATACAAGTATCCAAAGAGGCGGTAATGATGGAGGGGTCAATCTCTTTAGATAGCTTGTCCTGACTCCTTGAGGTAGAGGCCTCAACAAAGCTTTTCTTTGCTTCCATGAACATTTCCTTTGTACACTCCAGATAAAACCCAACCTATTTTTGTGGAGCCTTGTGGACCCATCTACTTTCTTCAGGTTGTTTCCCTTTATCCTCACCAGTCGTCATTCCACTTCAAAGCAAAATATTTACATTGGAATCCTCTTCCCGTGGCTCATCCCTCATCATCTGTAAATTTTGGGCAGGCTGGTTAGGTTGCACCTTCTTCTCCTGCATCTTGGCTATCAATATATGGCATTTTTCTATCGTGTGGTAAAACTTAGTACAATATCGGCATGACAGTTGTTTCTAGATCATACATTCCCATGCGTAGTGTCCTACCACTCCATAATTATAGAAAATAACTTGTCCTTGACCTCTACCAGGTCCTCCTCCTCAGCCTCATCCGCGGCCCTGATATCCTCCGCGCGCTCCCCCAGTGCCTTGATCCAGAGAATGAGTTTTTATTTGCATTTAATACGCAGGTGTCATTTCCATCATTAATTCATAGCTATGACAGTTACGCTCATCATGGCCCACCAATTTACAGAAATTGCAAAATAACTATTGTGGCGTCTGTACAAAATTTTTCAGCAAGTGGCAATTTTCCGTTACATGTTTTCTAGCCATCTGGTAGATAACACACCATAGCGCGAGCCCTGTACTTGGTCTTGCTGGAATTCTTGCCTTAGAGACATTGGCCCTCCTCCTGCAACATAATTCGTGAAGACAGGGTAGTGATCTTTATCATGCCCTTGGATTTTACACTTCAAGCACCAAACTTCTTCGCGCACCTTCCACTGAGCCGCTTTCTCCTTTTTCAAGCTCTACAACTCCAAGCAGAGGTTCTGTAACTCTGCTTGAATCTGTTGAACTCCCAATGAAATGTCCTAGATAGGTGTCTGATGTATTCTCATTGCGATGTCAAGTGCTTCTGCCTAAGTTTCTATCTTTTGTTGTGAAAAAGCAATCCTTAAGTGGGGCAGGAGCGTGGCTATAAACCAATCGTGGTGCTGATTGTCTATGAGATTCATATTGGATTTGCAGATTCCACACTTCAGTCTTTGATCCCGCTCCCAAGGTGTTTCGTTGATCCACATCGTGATTTCCTTAAACCCCAATACTAATTGCATTTCAGACTTAGGCCTTTCGAATTCCTTGTTCAGAGGAGTCTGAGTGTCCACTAACGATGCCAATGGATTATCAATGCAGTACTTAATGTACCACGTCAACGCGCGATCTTGTAGAGAAGTAACCAACTGTGCCTTCTTTATGTGGTTATCTGTAATATTCTATGCCATCCATTCAACCTTTGCAATGAATGAGAACTAATCTGGGTCCTCACTTCCCAAGCCCTTAAAACCGGGTAGCTTCATTGTATTCGACATGTTGTTCAACGGCAGAGGTGGTGGTGGTGTGGGTGAAGGTGTATGTTGTGGAGGTAAAGGTGGAGGTGGTGTGGTCAGATGAGGTATTCATGGAAAACCCTATTTTATAAACTCTACAACACTTCATGGTGAGGTTTGTACCACTCTGTCATCGTCACTTGAAGGAGGTTCTATCAATGGGTTGTATTCAGGACTTGCTCTTTCCTGGTTTCTAAAGATTCATCCACTTCGTGTAGATCCAAACATCAAGGCAGTGGCATAACTCGCTTTTCACACAAGAGCATTTTAATCCAAGTATTCAAAGATCTCAGATACTTACCTCGTGGTCCTTTGAAGAAGCGTCGCTCTACTTCACTGTAGCTGACTGAGGTATCGACTGTGAATTCTATCAAAAATCCTCCTATGACTCGATCAAGCTAGTGATCGATAGCACGTATGCTCTTATCTTCAGAGGCTTCCAACCTTTGCACTAGTTCTGGGGTCCACACTATCAGTCCATCAAGCCTCCACCTTCCTTGGCCGTCTGCCAATTTAGTGATCCACTCATATAGTTCGATTGGGAAGGTGCAAAAGAAAATTTTGTGCATTTTTGTGTACAAATACCTGTCCAACCACTATTCTTTTGTCAGGCATGGATTTCTATTTTCTTGCGCCGTGAATTCGTGGATATTTCTCTCCAACCACTTCTCAATTTCCTTCTTAGTTAGATTCCAGTGATGCGACATCACAGATCTCTTTATGCAGATCCCGATCTCGGTAACAGAGCCATTTGTTGGCTTAGTGGATCCTGACCTAGGTTCATAGTTAATTGCGCCATTCAAATCTCGAAAATACTGACACTTTCGACATCAATCTATGGAGCACGGACTAAAGTCTCACCCGAAGTAGTATGGGGGCGTGTTGGAACTAATTTTCTGCACCCATAGATCGGTGTAATGTCGTTTTGTGCCCTAAATTTGTCTTCGCGAGGATCGATAAGCCCTTATGGCTTATCGATGGAACTTCTTTTAATTAGCCTCTAGACCTCCACGAAGGTCTACGACTATCTTTAGCGAGCCTTAAATAGGTGAATCAAGTACTTATGTGCATCAAATATTACTCTTAACCTAGTAATTACTCAAATCATCTTAAGTGTTTGATAGATTTAACATACAACGAGATAATCTTCGCATAAATAGTTAGCATTAATTGCATTAATATAACAATATAGATAAAGTAAAGTGGCACATCAATACATCATTATTTCATAAAGCCATCATTCATCACAACATAAAGTGCATTCACACATAACAAAAGCAAATAGGTAAAACACATGAATTTATGTAATAATCTTCTTTATTAATACTCAGTTCATCTTACAGACTCAAGACTTCCCTGCGCACTTAGCTGCAGGGGTCCACACACTCAGCTGCGGACTCTACTCTAGGCCTCTACGCACACAGCTGCAGAGCCTTTTCCTCCTATAATACTTCTACGATCTTCATTCTATTCACCCATTACATTCGTCTTCTTCATCGATATTATCTAGACTCCCTAAGACACACTTATTTATACAATCCCATGGTCCACAGACCATGGATAGATCTACAAAAAGTTGACTTAACTTACATAAAGAAGCATAAAACCCTTTTTGACTCTTTAACTATCTACGTTTTTCGCGACCACAATTTGTGGAGAATTTACATTTTTTTACATAAAACTTGGGATTTTGCCCCAAAATTGACCCAGGGGACCCCATCTCAACAATGTGTTACAGTTGACCCTCTGAAATGTCTTTCCAACATATATATATTTGAGGTCAAGAGGGAGTTATGGGATGACTCGTCACAAATCATGTATGATGATGAAGGTGAAGTAGCATGGCCTGACCACTTAGATGACTTCCATGCACTCATGGAGAGCTTGGAAGATTCTAATGAAACTATGGACTGTATGCTACTCACACACACACTTCATGAGTACCCATTGTTATGGTGTAGCATAATTCCTCATGGATTTGTGCACTCATTCGTAATCAAATAGAATATGTTTTTCACCATTTTGATCGTGAATCACTTGATAAGAAAATGCTACAACAATGGGAGGCCTTACATGAATCTGTAATGAAATTTTGGGATGGCTTCTGCCTTCTCTCTTTTTAATCTTCGAAAAGTAAGATGAAGTTCCAAAATCTTATTGAAAAATTTGAGTATGTCTATATCAAATTGATCAATCCAAAAGCAAAAACAATGCTCAAACCTTTCTTAGCATACTTTAGTGATGGAGTTGTGTAATCTCAACTGGACACAGTCGCTGTCACAAATGACTGCCCGCCTTCCTCTCATTAAACAAATCCACCCCTACAGTGTGATGTGGGAGAGTGTGCACACAAGAATGTTCAACTGTCACCTCCCCCCATCCCACCTAATCTCAATTTCTTCGCATATTTGGTTGGGAATCCCATGGGTTTTCATATGCACTTGTTACCTCTATTCCTATGTTCTATTGATCCTACGGATTGTACTATCTTGTGTTCTTTTGTTTTGGACTCCACATTTGTTGAAAATGAGGATCAAGATATCGACATACTTGATGTTGCACAACCCACCTACACTATCATTTACGATGAGTATGACTAGGAATCTGAACATGAACCCATAGTGAAGGATGACCTCCTTCTATCCACGCCTCCTCCACTTTTTCGTGACATCTTTGGTGATGATCCTATCTCTAATTTTCTTTGTGAAAATTCATCCTCGGATGCATCTACTTCTGATCATTCGCAGAACACACCCGATGTCAGTCCATCATTTGACAGTGGAGAGGACAAATCTTTCATTGAGAATCCACTCAACATTTCATCTACTATATTTTCAGAAACTCAGAGGGTGAACATTCTTGATTCTCATCTGCCCCTCTGTATGATTGATCAGATCATGAGGATGCCAATGAAATCATTGATTTTTCTGATCATATCTTTCATGATCTCTTTACTCCTATATTCGATCATGATGTTGATTCAATCGTTGTTTATCTTTCCAAGCCATCTATTTATGATGATCTCCCTCTCGATGAAGTTGAAACCCTGCAGGCTGTTGAGGCACATCAGCCTGAGCTGATGGTTATGTCAGGCCCTCATTGTCCTGAGGATAGTTTCACTTCTTATAAGGGAATTGTTGAACCACCCAAGGCTCCTAATCACTCATATGTATACACTACACATCAATCAAATACACAGATTTTGCTTCCTCCACCTTAATCACATGAACCCATCACTTATGAATTGGAGGAATCATACACAGTGAGCACACTTGAAAAGCGTAAGTTGTTATTATTTCTCATGTTTTCTCATTTGTATCAGTCAAAAGAGTGCGCATGCTTATCATCTACACTCAGTGTGTGACAACACCATGTTAAGTCCACATAATGCTTGTCTTGTGCTTCCACTCTTTTCTTTTCTCTGGATTTGTTCAAACTCAGAGTATGTTGGTCTTCATTGTTATATCTTTCATGTTTGTTGGTTCACATGACTATCCTTTTCATGAACCATGCCTTCACCAACATGGATCAACCAATGCACCGGTGGCTGCATTGGAAATATCACTTCACGTGATCAGGCCCATGCACCATTAGCTTAGGAGTAGGAGTAGTGTTTGCTTTGTGTCTTGTTTGCTTGCATGCATTTTTTCCTTCTTACTTTGTTTGTTTGTTTGCTTGCTTGCTTGCTTGCTTTACTTAATTCCTTTTCTTTCGCATTTTCTTATTCTCTTTTCTTTTTTGTTTGTTTACCTGTTTATGTTCGTAGGTTAGCTTGCATGAAACTGTGTGCAACTCTTAAGATAGGCAAGGTAAAGTACAAGAGGACTTGTACAAATATCAACAATTGGTTATCTGTTGTCCTCTCTCTTTATGCAGAACTTGTTTTCTTCAGTCAATGATACACCAATGGAAAATATGTTCTGTTCAAAGTGAATCTTGGTGAAAACACAACAATTGCACTCTAAATAGTACCACCTACTATAGTCGGTTGTTTTTGGGTTAACGCTTTTCAACTCAGTCAAGTAGATTAAGGTGAAGGGGAAAAACCTTAAAAAGTATGTCAGAGGTATATATAACATACTTCTATGAAGGAACAATGACTTCTGCTCTCAATAAGTTGGGATCCCTCTTCCACCTTTGAAATAAATAAGTGCTTATGCATAGTTCTTTGAAAATGAAAAAAAAATTGAAAAATGAATAAGGTGAAAGAAGAGAAAGGCTTCATGCGCAGAGAGGTGACACAAGTAACTCTGTTGGGGTACTAATCAGGCTCGCTGGAAGTGGAGTGATGCTTTTGTTCCCGCGTGACTTCGTTGAGGTATTGTTAAGGCCTTCTAGTAGCAGAGAAACACTAGAGATTAAACTTAAACCTTGATAGTTATAATATTTATGCACCAATACACCCCTCATCCCCAATCAAAACAACTAAGTTGACTTGGCTTGGAATGTGTCCTGACCGATCAAGAGAATGGAAGGTGCTAAAACTTTCACTCATGGTAGTGTGTAAAACATAATGACCAAAAAAACGAAAAATTCCTCTAGAAGAGTTAGACATGCTTTTCATGAAACAAGGTCGATTCAGAGAGCTGGAGTTCTACCAGTGTGTCGCCAATTTTGTAGCGTCTATAACCACCCTCCAAAATTTTTCCTTAGCATTGTTTTGGAGCCTCCCTACCAACCATCCCTAGCAGCATGTCTTGCACTATCGTTTCTTTAGCATAACAAATTGTGTTCACTAACTTATTTGCCTTTCACCCACAAGTTGAACTCCCATGACTTGGTGTCAAATCGGTGCTTGTGCTGACTTGGAAAACTTCACAGCACTAGAGGGAAACCAACTCGCCTCTCCAGAATTGCGTAGTGCATCTTGGCATCTGGCACTGCTCTCCAGAATTGCGCAGAGTAGGCAGGCTACCTTCCCCAAGAAAATTACTCATAGTAGCCCATCACCAGGCATGCTCTCATAAATTGCACAGTTCTAGTTGGAAACCCTCGCTTCAGTCTAGAAACTGCACAGATTGATGAGCCTCAGTATTGCAATAAGAATGTTTCAACTCCCAAGGCTACCGACTTTAATTATCAACCTGGGGTTCATACAAACTTAAGAGGTATTGGCACTATATGTGTGGCATACAAGGTGTCCTTCCTTTGCTATCATGGTGTAATGGAGTGCATGTACTGAATTCAAGTCCTAAACTAATTCCAGAGAATGAAATGTTTGAAATGGAACCTTAAGCTATTGCAAGAAAGAAAGTACAAGGAAAGAGATGGAAATTCAATGCTAAATCACACCATTTCCTAATTAATTGCCAAGAAACTATGCTTTGCAATAATGCTAAATTATCATGAATCAAATGCTACTATCTAAGCATGGAAGTAAGAAGCATCAAACATCACTAATGTGCAAGTAAAGGGACTGAAATAAATCTGTTTTTGTCTTTTTGTCTTTTCATGCAAAATCAAGTATGCAAAGTAATTTTATTTGGTGATGTGGCAGGTGAATTAAGGATGTTGGAGGTTGGATGGGAGTGTTAGGAGATGGTTGGATGGTGTGGGAGACCCTTGGGAGGCTTTTGGTTATTTCCTAGAGGTTTTATCTCAATTCGGCCTCAAAACAAGCCATTTTAGGAAAACCTACAGGATGATCCTGTAGGAATTACAGTGAACCTACAAGATACAGTCGAGAGAAAAATGTGAGGTGTTGGAGGTGATGGGAGGCCTAGGAAAGGTGTATGATGGGTGGAGTGGAGTGGGAAAATTCCTAGGATCACTTAGAACTCAAAACCAAAGTCGGGAGATGGATGGATTCACTCAAAAAGCTTGGAGAAGTTTCCCTGTGAAATGATGAAATTGGTGAAGGTTTAATGACCAAGCAAATCAAATCCAAATTGGATGGGAAAAATTTTGTTATTAACTAGGATGTCTTAGGTCCCTATTCCAAGTTGAATCACTCAAAAACACCTATGTTAACCCATGAAAAAAAATAAGAAACATTACTAGTCGAAAATCTAGAAATTTGAAAACTAGTGAGCTAGTAAATCTATGAAATTCCTAACCAAATCAAGTGAAAATTCGATGGGGTAAATTTTGTTATGGACTAGAATGTGTTTTTGATCTAATGCAAGTGGAATCAAGTCGATTGAATCTTGTTAGCATGCTCTAAAAAATAGCAGAAATTTATTGTTCTTTGTTAAAAAGGAGGTCCAACAATCTAGATTTGTGAATAAGAAGACTAATCCAAGAAGCTCAATGATTACTATGAACTTCCAAAGATTTTCCATGGATGAAATAATGCTTGTGATCCTGCAAAAGAACTTACATCAACTATTTAACTCAATCCTAAAACAATAAATCTTTAATACTAAATGCAGAAATAGAAAGAAATAAGAACTAGAGATGCATGTGAATAAGCAATGAAAAGAAGGAAAGAAAATGATACAAAAGGTCTCTGAGGTTCTTGGGATTGCCAAATCCAAGGAAAATCAGAGACCTATGGAGGAGAACAAGATTTAGAAGCTGAACATGACACCAATCTTCATTATTTTGATCAATATAATTACATCCCTGCAAGAAAATACAATGGAATTGCAAAAATACAAGATCTCTCCACAATAACACTAATGAAAATCCTCCCCCTAGAGGAAAATTCAACTTGGTAATTATACAAAATGATTAGGAATCATTCCCCATGAATGGAGGAATCTTTCCCCACTAAAATCCCTTGATTAGTGGATCTAGTCCCCAATGATAGGAATTTGCATTAAATGGCAGGGAACACATTCCTAGATTTTCTCAATCATTCCATAGAGGCAAATTCGACTTGGTACTTATACAAAATGATCAAGAATCATTCCCCATGGATGGAAGAAGCTTTACCCAGCGAAATCCCTTGATTAGTGGATCTTCTCCCTTGATTGGTGGATCTGCTCCCTTAATTAGTGGAACATATTCCTAGATTCTCTCAATCATTGGAGTTCCACAATTTGTACCATAATTCCATAATATCTTGTTGACATATTGTTTATTATTGATCCTCCAATAGTAGGGAACAAGTCCCTAAATTATCTCCTCCACCAAATCTTCATAATCTACCCAATATTCTCATAATATTCCACAAAAAATTAATAATATTAGGCACAAATATTCAATTATTCATAAACCTTCCTAATGAATATATTAAAGTTAAAAATAAATTATCTAATGCAAAAAGAGAGGTTTAATGTGCTGAAGGATGGTCATAGGCCTTAATTTATGTTTTAAATTAGAGGCATGGGCCTTAATTTATGTCTAATTTAGAGGCCCATCATACCCCCTTCTGAAAGTGTTGCTCATCCTCTGAGCAACTTAGTGACCTCATTGTGCCTCATCCATGGCCTTGATGGCCTCTCTCTTGTGCATTAAGAATATTGGTTGTAAGTTCTGCAAGGCCAAGCCAAAATACATATTTGTGCAAAGAAAAATCCTTATTTCTTGAGACCATTAGTTTGCCTTCTTCCCATTATTCAAGATGGTTCTTTATTATTTCTTTTTAGTTTGGAAAGGTCTTCGACACCCTTATCAACATTTTGATACCTTGTTCCACCATTTATTGGCCTTAGGACTGCCTCCTGTAGGATTTCTAGGTCACTGTAATTCCTATAGGATCATCCTGTAGAAAACACAGCCCCTTTGTAAACTGACGTAAAGGAGTGGAAAAAATGATAGAAATGGTGGAGGAATAAATGGTAATGAGTGGTAAAATAAAAAGGTGAGTGACAGGGGTCTCTTTGTGATCCTCCTTTGCTCTTTTACCATCCTTCTTGTTGACCTGCAAATGGAAATTTCATGAAAATGGAGAGGATGCTCTATTTGTTTTTTTTTTTTTTCAAGAATGAAATGGGATGGATGAATGATGAATAGATAGTGAATATGAAGTGGATGGAGGGCTTGGAGTGCTGTGGTGACTTGACCTTTGCAAAAATTTCTTCTTTTAATCGCTGTCCTCATTCCTTGAAATCATCACCCTTCATAATTTGAATTTTCAACATTGCATGAGTGAAGGAGTGAGTTGAAATTAACTAGCTGAAGGCGGCTGAGACCGCTAACCAATCCTTAGCTTATAAAACCTCATCTCTCATGCATTGACAACACATTTCTAACTATAATATTCTCAAAAGAAGAGGTCAAGAATATTGCATGCCTGTACCTACCTGATGGTTGTTGGAGAGACATGCATGCTGCTGTTGAGTTGATGTTGATGTTGACGTGAAGGTGTTGGATGGTGATGATGATGATCCTGATGTTGCTGCTAAGCTCTAGAGGAGCTTCTTTGACCTCTGGATCTCCTTTAAAACTGCTCACTTCCAATCCTGTAGGTTTATAAGACGTGTTTTGTCAATATATCCCAAACGGTAGACTAGATTGAGCTGAAACTTTTTGAGCATGTTTCCATCATCATTATGTACCTCCCCATAGACATATTTTGGTCAATGGATGCACGGATCTTGAGAAAAAATAAAAATATATGAAGGTGATGGAGACTGATTTCTTGGAAACTTTCATTGGAATTTGTTGAAATTGCTTGGACATGTTACCATCATCTATATGCATCTTCCTATGGAACAACTTTTTAAATGGATGCACATATATTGAGAAAATGTAAAAATGGCTAAAGGCGATGGAGGCCAATTTCTTGGAAACCGTGCACTAGAATTTGCTGAAATTTCTTGAGCATGTTACCATCATCAATATACATCTCCCCTTGAAACAATTGGGCCAATGGATGCATGATTTTCAATTTATGACAAAAACATTTTTTTGCTCTATGTATTTTGTATCCTATATTAAAACAGACCATCCTGTAGTTTTTTAGGACATCAAGGAAAATGAGTGGTAGAAGCTTAAGAATGATGGGTGGATGGTGAAAATAGATGAGGGTGATGGATTAGCATGGCCTTGGCCTTGTTGGAGCATTTGAGCGAAGTAGGAGAAAGTCAAAATTTGACTTCTTTTGACTAGGCTCCTTTTGTTGCCAACTTTGTTCTTGTTGCTTGGAGATGTTGGAGAGTACATGCATGTATGGAGCAAAGATTTTTTTTATTTTTTCTCTTTTTTATTCTAGGCCTACTAGCCACCTCAATGAGGTTTTCAACTAGTAGGTTTGCCTAGGCGCCTCAAAGGAGGTTTCACCTAGGATCTTTTTTTTTCTTCTTCTTCTTTCCAACCCATTGACGCCTCATGGAGGTTTTAAATCAGTGAGCCAATTTGAGGTGCCTCCAAGGAGGTTTTCACCTTAGATTTTTTTTTTCTTCTACCCTACCCTACTTGAAAAACAAAATCACTTTCAAGTATAAGAATACTTCCAATGGAGCCATGTGCACATCAAGATGACAGACAAAATGATGTGGAGGCTTGAAATGTATGCTTTGACATGTACCTAGATTTCAGAGACCAAATGATTTGACTTTGAAAGAATCAAACATAGTTGAGGAAGAGAGTGATGCTGCAACTTAGTGACTATCTAGAACCTTATTTCAATATAGTTGTGATGCCTCTAGTCCACTTGTTGATTTGGATCATCTTGTATGTCTTCTTCTACCATGACCTTCAAGTCTTCCTCTTTTTGTTGATTGATCCCTTGAATACATGGAGGATTTGATGGTTACCATGAGGGACTTCTATTGATCTCTGATTTTGATGTCTACTCTTCATCAATCGCTGCCCATGGTTCTATGGTCTTCTTATTTGAATATTCTTCTTCTGGATGTGGTCCTTCAATGATATCAAGATAATCTCTTTTTTGCAATACTCTTCCTGAGCTATGGTGAATACCATTGAGCTCAAGAGGAGATGTTTGGAAGTTTTGTACCTCAACATTGTAAGTGGAATGAGCTATTTCAATGTGTGGGTTTGGAAATGGTGGTACAGGTAGTTGAGTGGGAGTGTATATTTGAGATGGATGTGGATGGGGTTGTGGTTGTGGTGGAGGTGAATGGTAAGGATAACATGGAGTTTGGTATGGAGGATATTGAGGAAAATACTGAGGATATTGTGGATGGCTCCCATAAGTTCCTTGTCAACCTTGTTGCCAAGATTGGTTTTGGGGTTGAGATGGTTAATGTTGCTAAGGAAAGGGTGTGTTCCAATTACTTTGAGGTGGATGTGCATAAGCTTGAAATTGTGAATTAGGCTCTTGCATCATATCAGGTTGAATAGGCTGCCATGGTCCTCTTGGAGCTACATAACATTGCTGCATTGGAAATTGACTTGCTCCATTATCCTCTTGGTGAACTTCCTTCAACCTTGGTAATGAGGAGCAACATTTAACATCATGTGATTCTGCATGGACAACACAAACATCTTCTTTTTTCTCATTTTGTATTCTTAACATTTCTACTTGTTCGGTTAGATTGCTAAGAATTTTTGTTTTAAAGTCATCAAACAAATTTCCAAGTTTAGCTTGACTTACCAATTTTGATGATGATTTACCTACTCTTGCTTTTCCTCTTGATATTTGTTTTCATGTTTCACAAATTTCCTCAAATGATAATTGATATACATCACCTCTACTCATGAGATTAAGGAGATCAATCCACTCATCCGTAATTGTTCTAAGTAAGAGGGTTTTTAGTGTGTCAGATCCTAAATGATGTAGTTTTGCCCTCTTAACATTATACATGAACCTCTCTATTAGATCCTCAAGACTCTCATCTTCTCTTTGATTCATTCTAAATATTTCTTCTTTAAGATCATGATCTTTAAATTTGTCTAGAAATATCTTTTGCATATCATTCCATGATCTTATTGAATTATTCCCTAAACTCATGAACCATTTAAGAGCTCTATCCCAATGTTGCTGGAAACAATATTAGTTTTTGAGTGTTTAATAGGTAAACATAAGATCTACAAATGATTTCAAATTCAAAGAGAAAGGGTTCCAGATCCTATGACCTTAGACCATGAAATTTAGGAAGAAAAGATGGAGGGATTTTCTTCATGTGCACACTACCATCAGTATCTTGAATGGGAAATCTGAGAGGATCTTCCTCATTGTCATCATCTCCATCCATTTCTTCCACATTCTTCTCCATCTTCTTCTTCTACTTGCAAAAGTGAATGGTGGTATGGCTCTTACTACACAATGTGATCAAATGGGGGGGTGGGTTGTTGTTGGAGAATTTTGTTTTTGTTTTTATGATTGAATGGAAACTATAATGCAATGAAATTTTCTACTTTTGAAATTAAATATGCCTAATGAATTTTTATTTTTATTTTTTTGCAAAAATTAAAAGGAAATGAATCAACTAGGGAAGAAAACAATGCATACTTTGACACCTCTCCGACAACGATGCCAAAAAGGGATGAGCCTCAGTATTGCAACAAGAATGCTGCAACTCCCAAGGCTACCGACATTAATGTGGCATACAAGGTGTCCTTCCTTTGTTGTCATGGTGTAATGGAATGCATGTACTAAAGTCAAATCCTAAACTAATTGCAGATAATGAAATGTTCAAAATGGAACCTTAAGCTATTGCAAGAAATAAAGTACAAGGAAAGAGACGGAAATTCAATGTTAAATCACACCATTTCTTAATTAACTGCCAAGAAACTATGCTTTGCAATAATGCTAAATTACCATGAATCAAATTCTACTATCTAAGCATGGAAGTAAGAAGCATAAAACATCACTAATGTGTAAGTAAAGGGATTGAAATAAATATGTTTTTGTCTTTTTGTCTTTTCATGCAAAATCAAGTATGCAAAGTAATTTCCTTTGGTGATGTGGTAGGTGAATTAAGGAGGTTGGAGGTTGGAGGGAAGTGTTAGGAGATGGTTGGATGGTGTGGGAGACCCTTGGAAGGATTCCGATGACTTCCTAGAGGTTTTCTCTCAATTCGACCTCAAAACAGGCCATTTCAGGAAAACCTACAGGATGATCCTGTAGGAATTACAGTGAACCTACAGGATACAACCGAGGAAAAATGTGAGGTGTTGGAGCTGATGGTAGGCCTAGGAAAGATGTTTGATGGGTGGAATGGAGTGGGAAAATTCCTAGTATCACTCAGAACTCAAAACCAAAGTCGGGAGATGGATGGATTCACTCAAAAAGCTTGGAGAGGTTTACTTGTGAAATGATGAAATTGGTGACGGTTTAATGACCAAGAAAATAAAATCCAAATTGGATGGGACAATTTTTTTTATTAACTAGGATGTCTTACGTTCCTATTCCAAGTGGAATCACACAAAAATACCTATGTTAACCCATGCAAAAAAAACAAAAAACGTTACTAGTCGAAAATCTAGAAATTTGAGAACTAGTGAGCTAGTAAATCTAAGAAATGCCTAACCAACTCAAGTGAAAATTCAATGGGGTAATTTTTGTTATGAAATATAATATTTTTTTGATCTAATGCAAGTGGAATCAAGTCTATTGAAGCTCGTTAGCATGCTCTAAAAAATAGCAGAAATTTATTGTTCTTTGCTAAAAACGAGGTCCAACAATCTAGATTTGGGAATAAGAAGACTAATCCAAGAAGTTCAATGATTACTATGAACTTCAAAATATTTTCCAAGGATGAAATAATGCGTGTGATCCTGTAAAAGAACTTACATCAACCATTTAACTCAATCATACAACAAGAAATCATTAATACTAAATGCAGAAATAGAAAGAAATAAAAACTAGAGATGCATGTGAATAAGAAATGAAAAGAAGGAAAGAAAATGACACAAAAGCGCTCCGAGGTTCCTGGGATGGACAAGCCCAAGGAAAATCAGAGACCTGTGGAGGAGAACAATTTTTAGAAGCTGAACATGACACCAATCTTGATTATTTTGATCAATACAATTACATCCTTGCAAGAAAATACAATGGAGCTGCAAAAATACAATCTCTCTCCACAATAACAATAATGAAAATCCTCCCCCTAGAGGAAAATTCGACTTGGTACTTATAAAAAATTATTAGGAGTCATTCCCCATGCATGGAGGAAGCTTTCCCCACCAAAATCCCTTGATTAGTGGATCTAGTCCCCAACACTAGGAATTTGCATTAAATGGTAGGGAACACATTCCTAGATTTTCTCAATCATTCCTAGAGAAAAATTTGACTTGGTACTTATATGAAATGATTAAGAATCATTCCCCATGGATGGAGGAAGCTTTCCCCACCGAAATCCATTGATTAGTGGATCTCCTCCCTTGATTGGTGGATCTGCTCCCTTGATTAGTGGAACACATTCCTAGGTCTTCACAATCATTGGAGTTCCACAATTTCTGCCATAATTCCATAATATATTGTTGAATTATTGTTTATTATTGATCCTCTAGTAGTAGGGAACAAGTCCCTAAATTATCTCCTCCTCTAACTCTTCATAATCTGCCCAATATTCTCATAATATTTGACAAAAAATTAATAATATTAGGCAAAAATATTCAATTATTCATAAACCTTCCTAATGAATATATTAAAGTTAAAAAAAATTTATCTAATGCAGAAAGAGAGGTTTAATGTGCCGAAGGATGGTCATAGGCCTTAATTTATGTATAATTTAGAGGCCTAGCATAGATATTGAGGGGCAGCCAGAGCCACTCAGCCCAGAAACTACGCAGAAGTCATCCCATTGCTTGCTGACCATTGCATGTGCTCACAAGTTGACTGGTTCCCTCCAGGACTATGCAATCTTGCCTTGCATGCAAGGGCAATTTTTCCCAAGAAAGAAAAAAGAAAAAAACATCCCTAGATTTTAAGGATCTATTTTTAGCAATTGGAGGTTAGATGCAAAATCGATTTTAGAAGCCTCCCACCAAGTGTTGCTTTTTCTTAGATTTGTGGCATGTGCATCATAAACCTCGATCTTGTCAAAACTATTTATTTGATGCCTCAAATCTCATTCTTCACTTTTGATCTTGGAGCTCTGGCATTCCCAATGCATCTAGGAACCTTTGGCACACTTATCACAACTTTTTCCAGGTAAGTCCACTTTTCATGTCTTTTGTTGCTTTTCTGTTGCCTTTTACATTTCACTTTGTGTGAGATTTGTTTGCTTGGTTTTTTTGAATGCTTGATGTCATTTCAATGAATTTTATCTTGTAGAAGCATTATTTCAAGCCTGCATTGAATTTCCTTGTTACCGCATGCATAACATTGTTTCTGCACTAACAATTATCGTTGCAACGACTCGCTTCAAACCCTTCACTGTTTTCCCCTTACTGAATTCTGTGCTGATTTTAATCACATGCAAGTTCATTCACTCATGTCTACACTAGGTTTGCACATGCTTTCAGTCCTTAGTGACCTTACTGATTTTTAGTCACCCATTGGCAGGTCTGAGTTTCCTTGTCCCAAACCTTGACTTGTCCAGCTTGCATTGCTCAATTATGGGATGGAAGGCCTTCCCTTGCTCCCAGGAATTGCATAGAGCTTGCCTCACACTGGCCTCCCAGGCTATTCTTTGTGCAGTTTTGAGAGGCAGTGCCTCAGTTGACCCTCGAGATTGCACAGTGCAATTTCCCGGGTAGTAGTCATGCTGACTGAAGCTGTGTATTGTGTAGTTCCAGTCCTTAGCAGGCCAAGATGGATTGTGCTCTGTGAATTTTTAGCAGTCAGTAAACTCCCTAGAATCCTGGACTATGCTCTGTGTAGTTCCAATAGATAGTCTCCCAGCCTCTCCCAAAGAAAACTATGCGATTTTCCCAAGCAGTCACCCAGGTGTGTTGCATCTCATTCCTCGAGTTTCTTTTGAGCTAAATTTTTTTATGCCATGAGCATTGTTCTATCTCCGGGTATCATAGGTGTTCATCAGTCTCTCAATAGTATAGGTACAATGGCTTCCAAGAGAGCATGGTCAAAGGACACCATAGAGAGCACAACTGGAGATGTGGTCGATCAAGTGTCTATGAGCTTTCCGATCTATGAAGATACTAATTTTTTGATAGACAAGAAGATCAAGATCACATGGTAGGGCATCAATGACATCTTTTCACGAAATTTTGAGGAGAATCTAGAGGACCGCAGAGTCTATGTCAACATACAAAAGTCTGGCTTATACCGGGTTGCATGCAGGTATCCCGCATTTCCATGCATGGAAATGCTCCATTGGATTGTCTCGTATGCTGATCAAGAGATAATGGTATTGAGCAATGTCAGTGGAAAAAAACTTGCTACCTTTAGGGAAGAGAAATTTCAGGAGATGTATCACTTGTCACAACTGGTGAACAAAATGGATGCACTCTTCACCAATCCCAACAACAATGCGAACTCAAGAGACATCTTGAAGAGTTGGGTAAGAGAGCAGTCTAAGTTTAGGATGACATCCAACTAGGTATACAAGACAAAGACACTCGGGAAGGTTTATCAGTTCTTGATAATGTTTTCATGCCACTTATATGACCAAGAGAGTATAGAGACCTTCCCGCAGAGTTGGATTAGCTAGTGAACGAAGGAAGAACTTTCAACTGGTCCAACATGTTGGCTCTCCAACTAAAGGGGCAAGTAACAAATTCCTGGAATCCACCCAAGGGTCAACAAACAAAGCTCTTCATGTCCGCCTACATTCTTGATGTAATTTGTGCCCATCAAAAGTTCCCTAGATTGGGTTGGGTAAGGGCACCTTCAGAACCTTTTGTGCACATCTATTGTAGGTTGTTCTCCGAGTGCAACTTCCATGGAGTAATACTACAACTATCAGACCACTTCGTCACCCCGATGTATAAGATGATCTTTGAGCATGATTTGCCTTGCATGTCACAGGAAGCAATGGAGGCATTGGTTAACATAGAATATTGGTATGCATCACCCCTTGGTACCTTCATCTAGATGTACAATGTGGAGAAGGCTCCGTATGTGCTACCGAAGTTTTCCATGGACAAGTTGGTCATGCAATAGGTTGCATACCACACCTTGACAGGGTTGTCAACAAGACTGTACAAGAAGAAGAAGGCGCATTGGCCCACTCTTCCTTTGTGGATTGGGTGTTATGAGATCCAGAGTCTCAAGCATACTGAGGCTGAGTTGGAGGAATTCAAGAGATTCACCTTTGACACCAGAATTTTTAATCCATATGACCCACACTACGTAGCGAAGGACCATTGTATGAGAGTGTATCATCCTTGGATCCACAGCACATGTCATTGGCCTGAGGAAGACCCATGGAGATATCGCTACAACTCCTCAAGGCTCAATGAACCAGACAAAGTGGATGTAGAATAGTTAGCAGCGCATAAGGAAACACAACGTGATAGGGCAACAATTATAGAAACAACATTGAGCAGCAAACCTACGTCAGAAAAAGGAAAAAGGAAGATTTTTGAAAAAGCAGATGTGGAGAAAAGCTACAAATTCAAGGAAGATTCACTTGTAGAAAGAGTATCTTTGGAGATTGAAGCAAATAGGTGAAAACACAACAAAAGTATTTTGCAAAGACAGAGGGAGAAGCCGAGACTGGAAGAGGTAGAGAAGACATTGCAGGAGGTATAGAAATGAATAAGGGAAGAACAAGAGCTGTGCAGAAGGGAGAAAGAAGCACAGTAGGAACAAGAACATCAGGAAGCGTAGTGTGTAAACATTGATGAAACTACACAGATACAAGTTAATGAATCAGAATAGATGGCAGATAGAAAATAGGGTAAGTAGTCGCAGGAGTATGACTTTTCTCAGGATATTGAATAGATATGGGAACAGGTGGACACAGATTTGGTTTAGCCAAAGCAAGATCAAGATACATACGTCATGCCTAAGGACCCAGAGGTCACTCCACAAGCTTCACCAGATCCAGGAGTAGAGAAAGTCCTAAGTGATCGAGGGGAAAGTGAAATCCTTGAGGACAATCTGGAAGAAAATGCACAAAAAATATCCTTTGATGAGTCACAACACAAGGTTGTGTAGTGGCACAGAGTGTCCACCCCAGATGTCCATGCATCTCCTGCACAGTTTCGAGAATGAGTGATCGTGTCTAATGTGCACAAACATCCAGCTGCATTGGCCGATTTTACAAAGGAATATGCCGAAGCCACCAGCTCAAGTGTGAGATTATTCATAGTTGAGAATGAGCCAATGATTAAGGAATTGCAAGCAGCCAAGTAGAGAGAAGACCAAGCTATAACATCCTCTAGAGCATAGTGGAAGAAAGTGATACTTGATGAAGTATCGTCTCTCGAGACAGTCATATAGAAGTTGTACTTTAAGTTCATCGTCATGCATAAGTTAGTTGTCCATCTTAATGGTTGGTAGCATCATTGTGCTAGGAGAGCACGCATCTTGACAGACATACACAATGTCATCGATCACATGCAGATATGGAAAATGAGGTACAAGGGAGCCCCATTGTACTTTCCCAAGATGATGAAGCTAAAGGTGATGGAGTTGAAAGTAGGCATCCAGATTCAAGTATGGAACTATGAGGAACACCCACAACTCATCACTATCTTACGGGCTTCACATGCACGAGTTTTTAGGAGCGTGGATGCCATTGTGCACATGCATGCAATCCCATCCATTGGCACACTCACCGAGGTGAAATAAAAGAGCCAAGTTCAACTGGAGGTAGACATGTACTTCTAAGAGTTGGTGTGCATAGCCACCAACGCATATTTGCATATGAGCGTAGACACTATACACAAGTATGTCGCTCGTTGGCTGCACTCAAGACCATGATGCACATGCTACATGACGAGTTGGAAAGAGGTGCTAGATTAGTGTACTCGGATGCTATTGAGGCAAGAGTTTGGTTTTAGAAGGATGTAACCATAGAGTACATAGACACCATAGCAAACTACCAAGCTTGGCATCAATTCGCCACCAATGATCCTAAAGAGGATGTTGACAAGTTAGTCTTCCCACAACTATCCAAGTCTCAATGATGTCTTTTATGGCTTACTCAAGCCCAATTTTGTCTCACATGGGTACATGTGTAGAATGTAGTGTAAGCATGTTGTAAAGTGAAAGACCAAGTGTCAATAGTGGAATGTAAATATTCATGTGTAAGTTGAAGAGTCATGAGGGAAGTTGAAGAGTCACAAAGGAGAATGTCAAGGGTCACCCTACCCTTCGCTATATATAAAACCTTATAACTCATTGTATAGGATTTTAGGAGCCAAGATTCTGATAGGTATAACTTAGAGAAAGATTGGAGTGTAATAATGAGCCTTGGCTTCTCCACAGTGCAGAACGAGTACATCTCTTTGGAGGAGCAGGCGACAGTGATTGTAACGCTCCACTATTGTGGCTAGTGGATGTCATGGTTGTATGTATGATTGGATATTTCACTCTTTTAATATTAGAGAGCCAACACGTTTCATACATGTATTGTTATTGTAGTTCGACTATCCTGGTTATTCTAACAATGTATGCAGTTGTAACTTATGCATGTATGTATGGACTATTTCGTATATGTTTGTATGAATCTTATCGAAGCATGTTGTTGGTTTAACTCATCACTTTGGATTGTCAAGTATTCTACTTTCCATCTTGTGATGTCTTTTAGCTCATGCATTCCCTTTCAAGCTATGTACTATTACAGGTTTCTGAGGGGTGCACTCCTTTCCCCTTACATTAGTTAGAGACTTTCCATGCATCTTCCCTGACTTTCTGCAAGGTCAAACCCTTGCTTCCAACAAGTACATATTACTTACCTCTATGCACAATCGCAGTCAAGACGATACATTACTACCCACTACTTGGAATCCTACTCCAAATGATCTGAAGTCTAGTTGGGACTTCTTACCGAGGAGATACCCTGACATGTTGGCGGGTTCAGTACCATCAAAAGATATTTAGCGTATTTTCTATCACAACTATAATGAAGCCCTTTTGTTATTTTTTCCTCCAATGGTTGTGTTGTCAACATTGTATGTTGTGGAAATCTAGGAGAAACAAAACTTGCATAGTTATAGTTGTGAGTGGTAGAATTTCTAGTTGCCATAATTTTTCTTTCAACTTTTCTTGCCACCCTGAATGCCTTCTCCGATGAATCAGGTTCCCAAAGGAAAACTTCATGTTGGATGTTATCCTTTAAAGTCTCTATGAATACATTAATCCTATGCTACTCTGGAATATTAGTTACCTTGATATTTTGTTTTTGGAAGTCCTCAATTTTCTCCTCCATTGAAACCATTTGTTTGAGACTTATGAATTGGCTAAAGAAGGTGTTTCTCTTTGTATCCTCATAATGTGCTATCATTTCCTTCGTAAAAATTAACCAAGTGACAAGTGGTTTATGAGAACAAAGCCATCGATACCATACAAATTGATTGGGTTCTAAATTTAAAGATGAAATGCATACCTTTTGCACACATTTCACATCATGTAGATGAAAATATTGCTCCATATGTAGTACCCATGTTACCAGATCTGATGAGCCCCTGTATTGCAACAAGAATGTTGCAACTCCCAAGGCTACTAACTAAAATTATCAACTCTGGGTTCAAACAAATGTAAGAGGTGTCGAAAATATATGTACAACATGAAACGTGTCCTTATTTCCTTGATATAATGCAATCAAGTGAATGCCATGAAATCCAATCCTAAACTAATTGCAGAAATGGAAATGTTTCTCTATTGCAAGAAATGGAAATGCTAATTGATCAAATGTAAACACTATTCCTAATTGCAAGAAGGTAAAGGTTATGCCATTTGGAGGAATTAAAAATACTTTTATATTTTCATAATTTAAACCTTGTGCTAATTTAAGAAATGTGTAGGTTTTAACCCCATACAGAAATTACTTGCATACGAATTCCAAAACACGTAAAATAAACAATGAGAGAGCAAAACACATAAAACAAATACACACAGAGATTTTCCCCTGGATCCCAAAACCAGGACTACCAGCTTGATTTTTCATTATGTTCCTTTCAATGTTATAATACATATTTATACATGTCGAAGCATCCAATACCATGGACCGAAAACCATCGCGTCCATACCATGGACCGAAAACCATCGCGTCCAAAAAAAAACATGTGCGAAAATCATGCACAAAACCATAGGTGGGTCCACCCAACCTAACATAGGGTTCAAAACCAAAATTTTCTGAGGCGCTGCCCCGGACCCCATAAAGTGGAGTTACGAGTACACCTCAAACCCCTTGTGACCCCCCCCCCCCCTCCCGCTACACAATCGGCACAACGAGGGGGGCCTCTGCCCCCCCTCTAACCCCCTGGTTAACTACATGGGCTAGTCGTGGAAAGAATATAACACAACCCAACATTCTCCCACTTGTTGTTTTCTTTCCACAGGGGGCCACAAGAGAGCTTAGTCATTTTTCCAGCCCTGAAATGCCCATTGTCTCTCTACACCAAGAGAACTTCTCAGAGCTCACAGATTTTGTCAATGCATCTACAGTATTCTTCAAAGTGTCCAGCTTTACCAGAAACACCTTTTTGTCTTCTATCATATCCCTCACAAAGTGATACTGAACATCAATGTGCTTTGTCTTTGAATGATATGCAGGGTTCTTTGCCAAGAAAATTGCACTTTGGCTATCACAGTCTATCCTTATAGCTCCCTATACTAGCCCCATACTTGAACACAATCTCTGCAACCAAACTGCTTCCTTGCTTGCATGAGTGGCTGCCATGTATTCTGCCTCTGTAGTTGATAGTGCCACTACAGATTGTTTCTTAGTCATCCAACTGACTGCACCTCCAAATAGGTTAAACACATACCCACTTGTATATCTTCTCTGATCCATATCTCCAGCCCAATCAGCATCAACAAAGCCACAAATATCCAACATTTTGTCCAATCCTGATCTTCCTTGGTAGCATAAACCATAATCACTAGTGCCATGAAAATACTTGAAAACCCGCTTCACTGCTATACAGTGCTCCTTCCCTGGTTTTGACATAAACCTGCTCAATACTCCCACTGCATGTGCAATGTCTGGTCTAGTACATACCATTGCATACATCAAGCTGTCGACTGCGCTTGCATATGGAACACAGGACATGTCCTCTTCCTCTTCTTGTGCCTTGGAACACTGTTCAGCAGATAACCTCACACCTACAGGAATAGGAACCTTCACCGTTTTACTACCCTGCATATTAAACCTCTGCAGTATTGTCTCGAAATACTTGCTTTGGTTTAACCAGAGCTTCCTCTTTTCCCGATCTCTTTTAATTTCCATGCCCAAAATATAGTTTGTAGCACCAAGATCTTTCATGTCGAATTTGGACAACAATTGGGTCTTCAAATCCTGGATAATTTCTTTGTCATTTCCAACCATCAACATATCATCCACATACAAGACCAGATAAATAACACGGTCACCAATTAATTTAAAATACACACAGTGATCTACTTTGCTTTTGGTGAAGCCAAGTCCCTGTATAAATGTATCAAATTTCTGATACCACATCCTTGGTGACTGTTTTAACCCATACAAAGACTTCTTTAACTTGCATACAAGTTCTTTCTTACCCTTCACCGCAAAGCCTTCAGGTTTCTTCATGTATATTTCCTTTTCCAGATCCCCGTGAAGAAACGTTGTCTTCACATCCATCTGTTCTACCTCAAAATCAAAAGCAGCAACAATAGATAAAAGTAATCTAATATAAGTTACCTTGGCAACAGGAGAAAAAATATCACCAAAATCAATTCCCGGCGCTTGGGAATAACCTTTTGCTACCAACTGAGCTTTGTATTTCTCCACCTTTCCTTCTGCATTTGTCTTCTTCTTGAACACCCATTTGCTGCCAATGGGTTTCCTTCCAGCCAGCAACTCCACCAGATCCCAAGCCTCATTTTTGTGCAAAGATGCCATTTCATCAACCATGGCCTCTTTCCAGAGTTTTCCATCCTCTGAATCTACTGCTTCCTTCACAGTTCTGGGATCATCGTCAGTAATAGATAAAGCAAAATTTGAATAGAAAGCAGATGGACTATACCTTTCTGGCTGCCTTCTTTCTCGAACTGATCTTCTCACGCCCGGAGTTTGTGGCTCTTCATCTTCTCATTCCTTCTCTGCTGTAGAGTCTGATTCTTCCTCCCTAAGATCAAACTCTATCTTCTCAGGTTCCTTTGGTTGGACTTCATGTTTAATAACATCTTTTACCTCTCTAAACACCACTTCTCGGCTGTACACAACCTTCCATGTGACTGGGTTCCAAAGCTTATAACCCTTTAAACCATCCTTATACCCAATAAAGATGCACTTTTTAGATTTACTATCCAACTTGATTCGTTTCTCCTTTGGAACATGTGCATATGCATCACATCCAAATACCCTCAGAGGTGAAAGAGAGGGTTTCTTACCAGTCCATACCTCTTGTGGAGTCTTATCCTCCAACATTGATGAAGGTGACCTATTGAGCAGGTAACATGCAGTATCCACCACCTCTGCCTAGAATTCTTGTCCTAACCCGGCACCACTAAGCATGCTTCTTTCCCTTTCCATCAATGTCTTATTCATTCTTTCTGCAAGTCCATTTTGCTGAGGTGTATATGGAGTAGTCTTATGTCGTGCTATACCACACTTCTTACAGAATTCTTCAAATTCCTTGGTGCAAAACTCTCCACCATTATCTGTCCTCAGCACCTTTATCTTCTTCTTTGTCTTATTTTCCACGAGAGCCTTAAATTCTTTAAACCTGTCAAAGGCTTCAAATTTCTTCTTAAGCAAATATAGCCATGTATTCCTTGAGAAGTCATCTATAAATGTTACATAGTACACAGACTTACCCAGTGATGGAACCTTCATAGGTCCAAACACATCATTGTTCACAAGTTCTAATATCTGTTTCGCCCTCTTACTACCAGAGGGGAAACTCACTCGATTATGCTTCCCATATACACAATTTTCACAAAAATCAAAATCCAGAGAGCCATTACTCATACCTTCTACCATACCTTTACCATGAAGTATTTGAAGACCCTTCTCTCCAATATGGCCAAGCCTTTGATGCCACAACATGGTCTTCTCTCTAGAGACCACTAGATTTTCTGCTCCACTTTCAGGAACCACAGAACTATTGCACCCATCAATAACAGTGCTACCTTGCAGCTTGTACAGTGTTCCAAATTGAGCTCCCCGCATCAATACTAGTGCTCCCTGTACCATTTTGTAGGTATCCTTCTTGAACACTATTTTTACACCTGCATCATCCATCTTTCTTACAAAAATCAGATTTCTGGCCAATGCATGAATATGTAGAACACCCGGAAGTGTTCTAACCCTTCCACCTTGCAACTTCAACTTTAATTTTCCACGACCAATGATTCTAGCCTTCATATCATCCCCTAAGAAGACATCCCAACCATCGTATTTCTCATACTCATAGAACCACTCTCTATGGGGAGTGAAGTGAAAGGATGCACCTGAGTCAATCAAACATGCCTCATGATCTACATGTGTACTTGAAGAAGCCAAGTACACATCCCCACCTTCATCTGAGGTGGTTTTCGCCTCTGCAGAAGGAGCATCATTAGATCCCTTTCTTTTATTAGGATATTTATATTTACAGTCCCTTTTGTAGTGCCCTTCCTTTCCGCATTTCCAGCACACTACCTTTACAAGTTTTCCTAGAGATTTAGATCTCCCACTCGATGACTTATTTTTGTTTATGTTCTGGGACCATCCTCATACAGAGAAGGCATCAGCATTCTGGCTCTCCATATTTTTCCATCTCATCTCCTCCGTCAGCAAGGATGAGACTATTTCATCAAACTGCAAGGTAGTTGCATTGCTACCTATTGCAATAACCAGACTATCCCACGAATCTGGTAGAGAACACAACAAACTGATGCACTTATCTTCATCTGAAATTTTAATATCAACAGATGCTAACTGACTTACCACAGTATTAAATAAGTTCAGATGCTCTGTCACCAAGTATCCATCGTTCATCCTCAGGTTATATAGCTTTTTCCACAGGAACAGTTTATTCACCAGAGACTTAGATTGGTACAGAGTCCATAACTTGTCCCACAAAGTCTTCGTTGTAGCTTCCCCTGATACATTCAGCAATAGCAAATCTGAGACACACAATCGTATTGTGCTCTTTGCCTTCTGATCCAACTTCTTCCATTCTTCATCGGACACTCCCATTGGTTTAGTACCCGGATCTACGACGATCCAATGACCTTTATCCACCAACAAATCTTCCATCTTGAGTTTCCACAACTCAAAACTCTGACCATTAAATTTCTCTATCTCTATCTTTCCATTGCTCACCATCTTCTTTCACCACCAGAATCGATCTCGCAGATCTCCCATTGAACATGGTCTACCATAGGCCCGAGCGAAACCCCTCAGCAACAAAGGCATCCCCTTGAAGCCAAAACTTCTCTGATACCAAATGTAGGTTTTAACCCCGTACAAAAATTACCTGCATACGAATTCTAAAACACATAAAATAAACAATGTGAGAGCATAACACATAAAACACATACACAGAGATTTTCCCCTGGATCCCAAAACCGGGACTACTAGCTTGATTTTTCATTATGTTCCTTTTAATGTTATAATACATATTTATACATGCCAAAGCATCCAATACCATGGACCAAAAACCATCGTGTCCAATACCATGGACCGAAAACCATCGCGTCCAAAAAAACATGTGAGAAAATCATGCACAAAACCATAGGTGGGTCTGCCCAACCTAACATAGGGTCCAAAACCAAACTTTTTTGGGGTGCTGCCCTAGACCCCATAAACAGGGGTTACGGGTACACCTCAAACCCCCTGTGACCCCCCCCCCCCTCCCCGCTACACAATCAACGCAATGAAGGGGGGCTCCGCCCCCCCTCTAACCCCCCAGTTAACTACGTGGGCTAGTCGTGGAAAGAATATAACACAACCCAAAAAAATGTGAATCATTATTCTAATTGTAGAATGTGAAAATTTTCATTGGAAATAAACTAATCCTATGCAAGACCAACAATTTGTAATTGAAACCCTAAGATCATAAATTCAAAGAAATAGGCCTAATATACTTTGTAAAAAGGAAAGTATTAAGTGGTTTTTATTCTTATCCAATAATTTATTTAGAGAATAGGGGTCATTATTGAAGACCAAAAGTCAAAAACCAAGTGTTTGGAGAAAATCTGGTCAAGTTTATACGTGCTACAAGAATGCTACAGGAGGTGCTACAAGAGGCCCTGTTTTTCTACAGGAGGAGATAAAATGTCGAATGCCCAAGTAAATCAAATGAAAATGGTATGGGAATTTTTTATTTTTTTTAAGTGGGATGTGTTAGGACTACATTACAAGTGGAATCACTCCAAAATACCCTTGTTAACACATGCTAAAAAATAGTAGAAAATTACTATTATAGAAACTAGAATTTCAAGAACTAGTGAACTAGTTAACCTACCAAATTCCTAGCCTAATGAAGTGAAAATGTTATGGGGTAATTTTATTTTATTAAATTGAATGTTTTTATGACCCCATACAAGTGGAATAAACTCAAATGAAGCTCACTAACATGTTTTAAAAAATAGCAGAAAATTACTACTATTTTGCTACAAGGGATTTCCAAACAATCTAGATTTGCGAACTAGTAGACCAATCCAAGTAGCTCAATGATGAATATGAATTTTCAAAGTTGTTATAAGGCTGAATCATACTTGTGACCTTAAAAATAACCTATAAATAAACTCACTTCAATCATGTCACCAATGTAACCTACATCAAAAGAGGCATGAATAGTAAATGCCGAAATAAGATATGCAAGTGTAAAATGCATTCAAAGGACATAAAGAAATTATAGAAGAGGGATTTGAGGCTCTTGGGATGGAAAATACCAAGGAAACACATATTCATATAAAGGAAACCAAGATTTATAAGCTAAAAATAGAGCCAAACTTCATTATTTGAATCAATCCAAGTACATCCCTGCTAGAAATGAAAGTGGCGCGCTAAATAACAAGTTTTATCCACATGAAGACTACGAAATACATGCCCCTAGAGGAAAATTTGAATTTGTACTTATAAAAATTGATGGGGAATCATTCTGCTTGAAAGGAGGAAGATTTCCTGTCCAAAATCCCTCAAATAGGGGTTCTGGTTCCCAACACTAGGAATCTGCATTAAATGACAAGGAACACATTCCTAGATTTTCTCAACCACTGGAGCTCCAGAATTTGTCAATAATTTCATGCTATTTTGTTCATTTATTATCCAATGTTTTTACTCTTGTAGTAGGGAGCAAGTCCCTAAATTATCTCCTCCTCCAAATCTTCATAATCTGCCCAATATTCTACAAAAATAAATAATATTAGGCACATAATATCTAATTATCTCTAAACCTTCCTAAGAACATATTAAAGCTAAAAAACAGTATTAAGTGTATAAGGAGAGATTTAATATAGTATTTATGTGCCTAAGAAGTGTTATATGGGCCTTAATTTGTGTCTAATTTATTTACCCATCATACCCCCTATTGAAACTGTTACTCATCCTCTGAGCAACCTATCCACCTTCTTTCCCTGTTGTTCTTCTTTTATGCCTCATATGACTTTTATGATGTCCTATACTAATGTGTATGTAGTTTCACCTATTGGATAGGATTTGTGTTTATCTCAATTTCCCATCATTCCTTATCCTCCCTCTTGGTCTTAGTCTTTTAGAAGTATCTGTTGATTCTCCTCCTCTCATGACTTCAATAAACTTTTATCAATGTGGAACAAGGATTTTCTATTTTATGTTATAGGATTGAGAGTGTTTATGGAAATAGAGGTGGAATTACTTTTATTTTTATGATGATGAAGAGGATGGAGAATTCAACATGAAACACAAGATACTTTATCCTTAATGACACAAATTCACTGATCTTTCTTATTGAGATTTAATTATGTGGCAACTATAGAGTATGCTTTTGAAAATTGAGAGAGTTTTAAGGGTTTTCATGCCAAGTACTGGTGGGGACAATTTGTACTTACCCTTCCCCTCATGATTATTTCCTCCTTCTTAGTGTTTGAGGGTAATTTTGTCCACTACCAAGCTTCCTGTAGCAACTTATGACTTTCTTGTAGCACTTTTTGCAGACTCTGTAGGTTCCTATGTAGTGGAGGCTGTTGTAGTAGAAGAAAATTTTGAAAATCTTGTTTCAAGTTTGAGGAAAGAAAAATTACAACAAGCACCCTTGCCCTATTCAACACACCATATTATTAAGCAAATTCTCAACTAATCCAACTTTTTCTTTTCCTAGAATCCAAACTGTAAATTTCCAGAGTATTTTTTCTTGACGATTGAGGTGATTTTGGAATCCTTATGACAAATGTTGGAGAGAAGGATTTTTTACCTACTTTACCTTTGAATATTTCCTTTCTTCCTAGGGCTCTAGTGACTTTTTTACGTGAAATTTTCCTTCCTATAGCACTCTGTTAGCTTCATGTAGCAAATTTGTTCTTCCTGTAGCAGTGATGTTTCTTCCTATAGCAAATATGTTCTTTCTGTAGTAGTTATGTTCCTTCTTGTGGCACATAACCCAAATCTTGTAGAAAATAATATTTGCATGCCAAGAGGTGTTGGGTCCATCTTTTATTTTTTATTTTTATTTTTATAGCATGCAAAATCAACTCAGAGTGCTTTGAGTTTAACTGAGTCGGCCCTTGATTACCCCTTTGCCCTTTTCCTCCACCACTACTAAATGATTAAAACCCACTTTCTCAAGTCCTCTTCACTTTTCTCTTCTTCCTCTCCCACACATGTGGGTGTGTTGGTGGAAAGGTGAAGTTATCTACTAGATAAGGCCGAGGTTCCTCTACTACTCATTTTGGATATTAAAAAAAAAAAAATTTCCTTCATGCACTTGCAATGTTTTTCAAGCTAAAATAAGTTCATAGGAATTTTTTAGAGAAATTCATATTTGAGCCTTACCCTTGGTGTGTTTTTTCAAGTGATGTTGGAGCTGATGATGTGACCATTGGAACACTGATATGATTGTTGGGACTCTTCTTGATGTGATTTTTGGAACCTAGATGTAGTGGCTTGAAGGTTGATGTGATAGTTGGAATTCCATATCGGGTACAAAATGTCACTTTCATCAATTGTTTTCCACTGGATGGAATATTTTCATTGCTGTGATCAAAATATAGGTGCCACCATGGATCAAAGGCTGGTATTGGAGATGAAAATTGTTCATGTAGAATATTTGTAGAGGTCCTATAGTTACCTAAAATTGAGGAAATGACTCTCCAATGTCTTCATGATGACTTGTTCTTCATTATGGTGCTCCCAATCGTGGTATTGTAGGGTAATTGCAAACTACTACAGGGATGTATCTCTTCCTGTAGCAGTCACAAAAACCATTCTATGACAACAATTTCCTTTAGATAATCCTTCCACAAACACTAATAATTCATGATAAATCTATGGAAAAGGATCAACAACCTTGGTTATGGTGAAATTAACGAAAGAAGGGGTGAAAATGGGGATTTTTCATGGACAAAGATGATTTTTTGGATGGAGAAGTGACTAAATGGTTTGGATGATGGATGATAGAGGTGTGGTAGACTTATTTATTCATTGCCCCAAGGAAACATAGGATATTACCCCTCTCTCTATGCTGATCACACTCCTGTAGCAATTCTGGTCCCTCCTATAGCAATTCTGGTTGCTCCTATAGCATTTCAGGACAATCGCTTGTAGCATAATTGTTTTATCCATATCTTTCAAATGGTACATTGTATTGACTTGATTTTATTTTAGCATGTTTCCATCATCCTTATCAATCTCCCCATAAAATATTTTGGCCAATGGATTCACTAATTGTGAGAAAAATTTAAAATGGTCGTAGGTGATGGAGGCCAATTTCTCGAAAAGTGTGCACTAGAATTTGTTGAAATTGTTCGAGGATGTTACCATCATCCATATGCATCTACCCATGAAAAAAATCAACCAATTGATGCAATTTTTATAGATATGGTAAAAACAAATTTTTTCTCTGTGTATTTTGGCTTCCTGTAGCAAAATATAACCCTCTTATAGCATTTTAGGACAACAAGAAAAATGAATGGGAAATACTTGGAAGTCATGGGTAGATGTTTGAAATAGATGAGGGTGATGGATTGACATGGCCTTGGTCCTTTTGGATCATTTGAGAAAAGGAGGAGAAAGCCTGAGTTTGACTTTCTTTGACTAGGTTTTTGATCATTTATTTTCATTTTTTCTTTTAGGCCTACTAGTTGGCTAAATGAGGTTTTCAACTAGGAGGTATGCTTAGGCGCCTCATAGGAGGTTTTCACCTAGGATCTTATTTTTATTTTTTTTCTTTTTTCAACCCATTGACCATCTCATGGAGGTTTTCAATCAATGAGCCAATCTCAAGCACCTCAAAGGAGGTTTTCACTTAAGATTTTATTTTTTCCTCTTATTTTTCATTTTTTATTTATTTTTTCTATCTGACTCTGCTTGAAGAAAACATAATATATTTCAAGTATATGAATACTTCCAATGGACCCATGTGCACATCAAGAGGAAATATAAACTCATGTGTAGGCTTGAAGTATACGCTTTGACATGTACTAGAATTTTAGAGACCAAATGCTTTGACTTTGATGATATCAAGCATTGTTGAAGAAGAAAGTGATGCTCCATCTTGTTGATTTTTTGGAACTAAACCTTAATATATATTTGATTCCCTTGGTTCACTTTCTCATCCAGATCATTCTTCATGTATTCTTCTACCATGACATTCAAATCTTCCTATTTTTTCTAATTAATCTCTCGAACACACGGAGGATCTGATTGTAAACATGCGGGAAATTTCTCTATCTTTGATTCTGATGTCTCTTCTTCATCAAGTGCAACCCATGATTGTTGAAGAAGAAATTGATGCTCCATCTTGTTGATTTTTTGGAACTAAACCTCAATATATCTTTGATTCCCTTGGTTCACTTTCTCATCTAAATCATTCTTCATGTATTCTTCTACCATGACATTCAAATCTTCCTATTTTTGCTAATTATTCTCTCGAACACATGGAGGATCTGATTGTAAACATGAGGGAAATTTCTCTATCTCTGATTTTGATGTCTCTTCTTCATCAAGTGCAACCCATGATTCTTTTGTCTTCTCATTTGAATCTTCTTTTTTTGAATGTTTTCCTTCAATGACTTCAAGAGAATATCTTTTTTTCAATACTCTTCCTGAGCTAAGATGAATGTCATTTAGATCAAGAGGAGAAATTTGGAAGTGTTGTACCTCAACATTATAAGTGGGTTGAGTTACTTCCTTGTGTGGGTTCAGAAATGGTGGCACATGTAGTTGAGTGGGAGTGGATATTTGAGATGGATGTGGTTGGGGTTGTGGTTTTGGTGAAGTTGGATTGTAGGGATAGCATGGAGTTGGGTATGGAGGATATGATGAAAATATTGAGGATATTGTGGATTTGTTCCATAAGGTTCTTGAAAACTTTGTTTCCAAGATTTTGTTGGGGTTGAGATGGCCAAGGATTCCAAGTAAAGGGTGTGTTCCAATTACTTTAATATGGATGTGCATAACCTTGAAATTGTGAATTATATTCTTGCATCATATCAGGTTGACTAGGTTGCCATGGTCTTCTTCGAGCTACATAACATAGCTACATTGGTTATTGATTTGGTCCATTGTCTTCTTAGTAAAATTCATTCAAGATTGGTAATGATGGGAAATACTTAGTAGCATGTGATTCTGCATGGATAACACAAATATCAGCATCCTCATTTTTCTCATTTTGCATTCTTAACATTTCTACTTGTTCACTTAGATTGCCAAGAATTTTTTATTTAAAGTTATCAAGAAAATTTCCAAGTTCATCTTGACTTACCAATCTTAATGTTGATTTACTTACCCTTGGCCTTCCTCTTGAGATGTTCTTGCATGTTTCACAAATTTATTCAAATTATAATAAATATACATCACCTTTACTCATGAGATCAAGGGGACCAATCCAATCATCCCTAATTGTTCTATGTAAGAGGGTTTTTAGTTTGCCAGATCCTAAATGATTTAATTTTTCCCTCTTAACATTATACATAAATCTGTGTATTAGATCCTGAAGGATGAGATATTCTCTTTTATTAATCCTAAATATTTCTTCTTTAAGATCATGATCTTTATGTTTTTTTGGAAATACATCTTTCATATCATTCCATGATCTTATTGAATTAGTCCCTAAACTCATGAACCATTTAAGAGCTCTATCCTTCAATGTTTTCAGAAACAATCTCAACTTTTGAGTGTTTAGTAAGTAACCATAATATCTACAAAGGATTTCAAATTCAAAGAGAAATGTTTTTTGATCCTCTGGCCTCATACCATGGAAGTTGGGAAGGAAATATGGATGGATTCTCTTCATATGAACATTGTTATCGATATCTTGAATGGGAAATCAAAGAGGATATTATTCATTGCCATCATCTCCATCCATTTCTTATACCCTCTGTACCACCTCTTCTTTTTCTACCTGCAAAAGTGGATGGTGATGTGGCTCTTACTACACCATGTGATCAAGTGCAGGGGTTTGGTGCTAGAGAAGTATATATTTTTAACAATTTTTATTTGAATAAGTATTCTAATGAAATGCAATTTTTCAATATTTGAAATGAAATATGCCGAATGAAATTTTAGTTCTTGCATAAAGTAAAAGAAATGAATCAACTATGGAAGAAAACAATGCATACTTTGACACCTCCCTGGAAATGACACCAAAAAGTGATGAGCTCCAGTATTGCAACAAAAATGTTGCAACTCCTAAGGCTACCAACTGAAATTATCAACCTGGGGTTTTGTTGATGGCCCAAAATGACCATGTGAACATTATAGGGATACCACCCATCAAGACCTTAAATCAGCGCCCTTTCCAATTGGAATGGTGGTTCCAACTGGTTCAATTAGGTACAGTTACCATCTCTCTTACTCTACTAGCTTATAGTATATCTATTACTTTCCAATAGAGAAGAGACATAAGATCTTCCCTCTTGCAGAGCTCGTGCAAGAAAGTGATCTTTAAGATGAATTAATGTCTTAATCATGCCACTCTAAAGTCTGCCCCTACATAATAGGACTTCTAAAATGAAATAATTAAAGCTTAATGAAAATATACTCTAAGTAATGGAAAATAAATCCTAAATTTGTCTCAGTTGAAAGAAGGATTAGTGCCCCTCTCAACTAAGAGCAAGGTAAAATGAGGATTTGGACTAGCTCTGTGTAAATTTTTACTTGTAGATTCAACAACTTATGTGATATGATAAAACATAAGACAATAACTTACACTACTCTTCAGCGGAAACCAAAATTGATTGATGGAAAAAATAAGTAGAAAAGGAAGAATATCAATCACACATAACACACTATTTCTTTGGGGAAAAAATTGCTCAAAACCCTAACTATATATATTGCATTAACTAGAAGATTTGAAAAGAAAATACAATGCTTTTTCAACCCAAACAATTACTTCACTAGTACAATCTATCTCTCTGCTTCACAAGCTATTTCAAGCCAACACTTAGCTAATTTTTCTGCCTCCCAAGCCCCTACATCCTTGCACAGTTCCTAAGATAATTAGCCCATATTTAATTGGGAAATTCTCACTCCATAATAGCGCAATCCATCCATAGGCCCTCAACTAGTTTCATGCACCATCTGTACAACTCAGAAAATTATACAATTGATAGTACACTGTCCCTAAACTCTATTATCAATTGGGCCTTCCTCTAAACTAACATGCATGAATTATTTATGATTGAATCTTCTGTTAATTGGTGTGGAAGTGAAGATGCACTAGTGCCCATCCCCACTACTAGACCTCCTACTAGTTCCTCCAACAGTTAGAACTAGTTTAACTAACTATAACTTAGTTAGTGTGAGTTAATTAATTACAACTCAAAAGAACTCAACTTGGGCCCCTAAAATTTAGGAATCACTCTACATGAATCTAGATAGACTTCCAATTTCAATATACTGAGCCATATATATCAACTTAAATTAGTTAATTGTTACAAGTTGATATGAGAATATAATTACAATTTAATTCAAGGACAAATTAAATTGGAATTTCTAGATGTTATTTTTAACATTTATTGTTTATATCGTCAACACTCCCTCTCAGCAATAAAGGAATTTGACTCTATTCTGATCTGGTACCTCTAGAATGTTCTGCATGCAACTCTTGCATTGTTTTTGTTACTACTGCAACATATGAAACCAAAAAACATCCAACCTGAATCAGTATGATGCATCTATCACCAGAGTATCTGATTGCTACTAGCTACTACATTGTCTACTGAAAACTTCGTGCTGCTACTGTCTCTACACTGTGTCATTTGCACTACTGCCAACCCTACTTTGTGCTCCCCAGTATCTGACTACTGCTAGTCTCTGCTTTTGTCACTCTGACATTTGACTGCATCAGCCACCACTGATCCATCCTGCTAATATGTACTTTGTCTCTTGTATCAAGGTAATGATCCATGAGACAAAACATCTCAATGGACCCTTCCCAAATTTCTGTACCCTTGAGACTATTACTTCACATCGCCCCATCTCACCTAGAGGTATGGCTGCATGTGCTCCTTTTGCCCGCTTGCCTCAAAATTTCCCCTTAATGGAGGTCTTTTATTGAGTGGATTTCTCCATTCGGTCTCCTCTCTTCTTCGCCATCTGTGGCTTCGCCACAACTTGCTGAGGTTGATTCTGAGGTTTCATGCTGAGAGGTAATTCGCATTCCCTCTCAACCACCAAGTCTCTAACCTTTTCCTTGCTCCTCAAGGTTTTGCATGCATCTTGTACCTCAATTGCATACATGTTCTTGACTTGCACACCAATGTTTTTTCACTTGTCCTATGGAAATGTTTCTAAGGAATAAATTTCCTTTTCCTAAAATCACATCGTAGCCACGGTATTCCAATACCGTGAAGGAAGTAAGATTTTTCTTTACTCCTGAAAGATACATCACATATGTGATTATGAGAGGGGAGCCAAACTCCCTCTGAAAGGTAACTGTACTGATGTCGATCACGCTATACCTCCCGTCATCTCCGAACTCTATGTTCTTCTTGAGTTATTTCTCCTCAAAGTCACTGAAGAGTTCTCTATTGAATGAGGCACCGCTATTGCGATAACACATAATTCCCATTACAATGCTAGCAATGCATGCAATGAGAGTGAAGTCAAGTTCGAATTGTCAAGCTAGAGCTTCACCTGTTGCTGCAACTGCAAGATCCTTCTTGCTTTCTTTCCTCTGTGGGAAATTCGTGGCATAGTTCCCATACTCATGATAGTGAAAACAATTTATGTTTGACAAGTACTTCTTCTTCTTTCCACCCTCCTAGCCTTGGGATTTATTTCCCCTGTATTTCTTTTCTTTGCTGACTAATGAAAATTCCTCTTCCATTTCTTTGGAAGGGGTCCCATCTCTAGTGTTCTACCAAAAATCTTCTTGTACCAAGTTAGACAACAAATGCTCTCACTCTGGTAGCTTCTCCCTCCCACTAACAGAGTCCTTGTAACTGTGCCAACTCTTGGGAAGTCCTAGAAGTTATAGGCTCCCCAGATTATCTTCGGCAATAATAATTCTAACACTTCTAATATCATCATGACATTGAGTGAACTTGGTCAAGTACTTCGAAATTGAGTTGCCCTTCTTCATCTTGATCTTTTTGAGTTTATCCTTCAGTACCAACTTCCTATGGTCACTTCTATTTTGAAACAGGTCTGTCAATTCCTTCCATATTTATTACCGTGGAGATTCGAGACAATGTGATCTCAAACTCCTTTTAGGATAATCCTTCTTCCTTTTGCCACACACTTTCTCCATTCAACCAGATATTTCACATCTGATGTTGGAGGCTTCAAAATATCATGATCTATTAATTCATTGAGCCCACTATCTTCCAAAACTATGTCCATCCTATCCTTCCAATCTATGTAATTCGAGCTGCCCTCCAGAGCATTCTCAAGTCTCAAACCATAGAAAGACATATTGCTGACTCTGAAGTATCAACTTGCAAATTCAATTTCTCCTACTCACCAAACTCAAATTCTCCTCTTCTATACTACCTTCAACTCTGATACCATATAGATTTTTACTTTTAGATTTAATAACTTATGTGATATGTTAAAACATGAGACAAGAATCTACTATACTCTTCAGTGGAAACCAAAATTGATCGAGGAAAACAATAAATAGAAAAGAAAGAATATCAATTTCACATGACACAATATTTCTATGGGGAAAGAAATTGCTCAAAACCCCGACTATATATATTGCATTAACCAAAAGATTTGAGAAGAAAATACAATGCTGTGTCAACCCGAAAAATTCCTGCACTAGTAAAATCTATCACTTTGATTCACAAGCTAGCTCAAGCCAACACTTAGCCAATTCTACTGCCTACCAAGCCCCTACTTCCTTGCACAATTTCTGAGAGAACTATCATGTATTTAATTGGGAAATCCTCACTCCATAACTGCACAATCCATCCATATGCCCTCAATTGATTGCATGCATCATCTGTACAACTTAGAAAATTATAAAACTGATAGTACACTATCCCTAAACTCTGATCTCAACAGGATCTTCCTCTGAACTGACATGCATGGGTTATTTATGAGTGAATCTTTAGTAAAATGGTGTGGAAGTGAAGATGCACTAGTGCCCATCCCCACTTCTAGACCTCCTACTAGTTCCTCCAAAAATTAGAACTAGTTTAACTAACTATAACTCAGTTAGACTGAGTTAATTAATTACAACTAAAAAAATCTCAGCCTAGGCCCCTAAAATTTAGGAATCACTCTACATGAATCTAGATAGACTTCCAACTTGAATTTACTAAGCCAAGTAAGTCAACTTAGCTTAGTTAACTGTTACAAGTTGCTATGAGAATATAATTAGTTTTTAATTCAAGGACAAACTAAATTGGAATTTCTAGATGCTATTTTTAACATTTCTTGTTGCTATTTTCAACACTTTGAATTTGGAATAAAAATGAAGTCAATAAGCCAAGGAAATAGTTCCGAGACTTATTATTAGTTCTAGCAAGTATATGTATTCATCTATGTGATGAATATTCATCATATCTCTAGTGCACATACATCCAAATTCAAATAAAATGAATTCAAACTAAAAATATATGTTTAGATTAAGGAAATAATTCTCATAAAATAATCATTATTAAAAAAGGATAAAATTGACATGAATTTTCTAAATAGTTAACAAGTATGTTCTATTTATCTATTCAAATTCATAATTAAACTTGATAACAATTAGATCCATCATTAAAAGATAGCTTTCAAATGATTAAAACAAGCATGTATTAAATGAATTCACAATAGTGAAAAAGTTTACAAACACATACTTATCTAGATCAAGAATTGCCTCAAATTTTATTAATTGCAGGCCACCAATCAGGCTCTATTTCTCACAATAGTGTATAAGAATTAAATATCTGATTACGGCCCTTGAGTGACTTAAACCCTCAGAAAATTTCATGATAGCATGAAATTTTCAGAGCTGAAATACATATTTTTTAATCTCCACAAGTCTTGTCCAAACTAGTTAATTCTCTACAAAAATCTTGCTCCCTATAGTAGTGCAAAAAATCACTCTCTTTCAAGAGAATTTCCTCCGCAAGTTTCAGATCTAGAACCCCCTATTTAATTCAACAAAAGCCATATTTATAATTACAAAAGAAAATCAAAATCAGAGAACTGTTGGAGAATAAATTTGCTCCAAAAAAATTTATTGGCCATAATTCTTCCTTCTCTCTTGTGGGCACAATTCCATTGTTCCAAATATTCTCCTCCTTATCTTCCCTACTATTCTCCTGCCAAAATCCAATCAAAAGTAAATTAATTTGAAAAGCTATTATAGACATTTTTGGGCACTGCAACCCCAATCATAAATGTCCATAAACCAAGGCCTCCTAAGTCCCTAAAAGTGTTGTTCCAACCCCTAAAAGAACAAGGTCAACTGATTACATCATCTCCCATAAGTTCTCCATGAAAAACTACTCAGAACTGGTCAAAACTGGACCATCTCACCTGCTCCATGGTCAAAGTGCGCTGCATCCCACCTAAATGCACACGGGAGGTGTGATGCATACTGAAAATCCCTTCTATGGGGTGCGATGGGCGAGAGTGGACAAAAGGCAGAGTCAATTTGCAAGGTGGAGGATCATGGAATCTTCCAGAAACTTCTCCTGTGACACTTGCCTCTTTGCATTCGCCCAGGGATGAGTAAGAGATCATCAATCTCCAAGTGGAATCAAGAACTATCAGAGAGAGGACACTAAACAAATCTCAGAAGCTGACTCACTCCCCTTGCAAACATCTATATATGGATCCCTCATCCCAGAGATCGGGAGGCTGTAATTTTGTATCTTGTAAGGAAGTGCCGCTAGTTTCTTGGTGTAACATCATAGTGTTGGGTGATCTAAGCTTTTCACGAGGTGAAGAAGGGCTTTCTTGCTGAGAGGATGATGCTGAGTCAGAACAATTGGTTGTAATCCTCTTTGCTATTCTTGATGTTAATAAAGCTATTCAAGTTTTCCTCCACATTCTTGTGTGTTTGGTGATATATGCATTTGTGTGGTCAATATATATATGGTCCTATATTGTTTATGATAGTAGATCTCTGTTCTTGGATAGTGTTATTTTGCTTTGATTCCATAGGTGCTCTTTGAAGCTGGGTAGACGAGGAAGCGAGTGGCAAAGATCTATCAGAAGGGAGAGGAATCAAGCAAGGAACCAAGCACAAGACAGAGGTTGGTCTCCTTTGTTCCCCTCTTATCTACTTCTCATAAAGGAAAATGAAAGTAGTTTTAGTTTGTTTGTTTCTAAGATAGCTATCATTCTTAGTGGGACTAGCAGCTCTACATAGACACTAGATTTCCCAATAACAAAATGGCAACTCCACTGGGGAGTGAATAGATTGTTTGTTGTCTATATTTGTTTTCTTTATAAACTTACAGACGAAGCCTGAAGTAAAGCCAGCTAGCCTTCAAACTGCATTTGCTATGCAAGTGCAAAGTAGATCAATGCTGCTTCAGTCTATCTCCGGGTTTTTTTTATGAACTGAACAATCGATTTACAAACTCTCTAATTGCCCTTGTGGTGGCTCTAGTAACCTCCTTAGATCTACCCCTGTGATTTATTTACTGATTACCACTTGCTCGGCCTAAATCCCTAAACTGTGATGCAAAGAACTGGATCAAAAGTCTCACACTGTACCATCGCACCCTCTCTTCAAGGATATCAGTATGCATTGTACTTCCCATGTGCTGTAGGTGGGATGCATACTGGAATCCCTGTGTAACAGGTGCACTGATCAGAAAAGGCTAATTTTGCCTCCAGAATTTGGTTTTTCTTCACTCTTTTCAGCTCTATTCATAAGTTTTTCTATCTGTAGTTAGTATACCTCTGTTGGAAACCCCCTTCCTTGCCATTATTCCGCCTCCATTTTGCAAAGAACTGTAAATGTTTTTATGTATTGTGAGCCATTTTCAGTTCTCTTTTACAAAGAAGTAGCATAATTGAACTGTCGATTCTTGATTTGGAAGTGTCACAAGTGTCGTTTTCAGTCACAGAAGAGAATCCGATTGTTCTTGATAGTCGATTACACTGTTACTCTTGTATTTGATTTGAATTAGTAGTTTTTCAAGTGTCGAAAGCAAGTTTTCAATTCCGAATCATAAAGTGTCGTCATTGTCTTCATTTTGTCTTGAAAAGAAGCTTGTTAGTAATGTCGCTTTGAAAAATAATTCAGATTTGCACTTAGCTTTCTTTTTATCATTCACACATTAAGAAGGCTGAAAACAAATACATGCATGTGCATTTGCATTTAGACTGTTTGTTGGTTTGATTTAGGACAGTGCATATAGTGTGTGCTCTCTGCTCTATGTTGAAAGAATATCATCTCTCTTTCTTTAGTAGCTAGGATTTTCATTGCAAAAAGAAGATTAAACGATTGTTTATCATCTTAGATTGCATTTTAGGAATTGTATATCTACATCATGCGGTGAACCTGAAAGGAAAATTTCTTAAGCAAGATCAACTGTAAAATAAATTTAATGAATCTAAAAATGCTTTGGAACCTAACGTACAACATTTAGAAGTCTAGGCTAGAGACGTATTCCGGTGTCGTAAAGCCTGGTAACTGTTGTTTTCATTACTGGTTGGGTGATTCCTCCACTTTGAGACGATAAGTGCCAGTACGGACTTGTGCTCCCACGTACCGTCGAGTATATATTGGGAGACCACAATAGGCTATATCCTTTATCCATAGGAAGCCGTGTCTGCCGCCCTATCGATCGCAATGCACTGAACACAGCATTCAGGAAGATTGACTGCCATACCATTCTGCATTTTTGTGATTGGTTTGGTAATCCCTTTATCTAGATTTCCATAGTAGTCTCTTTCGTTCCTTTTCAGACTCCTTAAAGTAAAAGGTCCATCTGAGCACTTGTCACTTCAAGCTCATTAAAAATCGAAGGCGACTAGAGTCATCTTTTTTTTTTCTCGACTCTTAAAAATTGAAAAAACAAGTTGTGTCAAAGCGTCTAAAATTTATTTTAATCGGAATAAACATCACCTTTCCTATGTTGGTCTTAGGTAGAGAAAAATGGAGTCCACCAACCAAGGAGTTCCCCTTGGAGGAAATCCTAGTCCTTTCTCCTCTTGGGGAGATGTTGGTGCACCTCATATGGCCACATTGTCGCTTCCAGGATTGACAATCGGCCTGCCCATATGGCTCTTCTCAACCTCTGTTGTTCAGAACAACGTGATTCCTGAGCAATCAAGTAAGCCACTAAATGATACCAAAGCTACCCCCCAACTTTCTACTTCGTCCGATTCTCCCTCTCCTCCTTCCTCTTCGCTTGATGAAGCTGGTAAAGCCAAAAGTCAAGTAACTAAGAAGAAGAAGGATAAGAAGAAGAAAGAGAAGAAGAAGAAGGAGCCACAGGCGACAGGGGGCAACCAGGCATCATCTAGTGAAAATCCACACACTGCACTGTCAAAGCCTAAATCTCCATGTGTCATTTTCAAAGGAGATCACTATCATCGAGATTGTCCCTGCATCCCTCGGATCTTAAGGGACTAGTCTCCTCGTTTGCACAATCCAGTGTTAAAAACCTCTGACGATCATGTTGAAAGTACACCGTCAACTAGTGAAAGAGAAACTTCGGGAAAGAAAAGTAAAAGTAAATTCCCATGTAAACTGTGTGAAGTTGATCACGTTGTCCACCATTGTCCCTTCCTAGATGAGGCTAAAAGAGTTTTGGACGACCGTTCGGTTTCACCAGTACGGCTTCCTCCTGGATATAAGAAACTCTTGCCAAGTCCATCACTAGTTGAAAATCCGACTGACATACCATTGTGGGCGGTCAAAGCGTCTATCATTGAAGATAAACCATCTGAATCCACACCAGACGAAAGTCAAAAGGTTGAGGCGGCAGTTGACCTGGTCTTGCCTTCAAAAGGTCCATATTTAGATGATACAGTCACCGGAGAGAACAAGAATGACACAATTCAAATTCTCTTCATAAACACAGACTCCGACGAACATGGGGGCAGTCTACCCATTCCTTTACCGCAGGAAGGAAGTTCGTCAGAGTCATATCCGGTCGTCTATTCGGTCCCACCTCCAAGCAACCTAGTTGTTTCCTTCGATTGGAATCTACTAGGCAGACCCCGTTTACCGGCTAGTGTACCATTTCGAATCATTGCTCAAATATACAGAATGGTCATGGCCGATACCATCATAGATGAAGGGGCTTCTGTGAGTATCCTTTCCTCAACTGCTTGGAAAGCGCTTGGTTCGCCATCGCTTTTGCCTGAAATGAGAAATCTAACAGGCTTTGACAAAGGAACCATTCGACCGTTAGGGATCCTTCCCAATGTTCCGATAACATTGAGAAGGAAAACCATTCACATGAACATAATGGTAGTCCAAGGGCCCCTGGATTATAATCTACTCCTTGGACGTGACTATATTTATTGCATGGGAGCCATTGTCTCCTCACTCTTTAGAGTAATGTGTTTTCCACATGAAGGAAGAGTGGTCAAGCTCGTAGACCAGCTTTCATTCCCCGGTTCACACATAGCAAATAGTCAAATACCATCCATGAATGGTCTTTTCATGCAAGGAATGTCCCATCAATCCCCAATCTGTCCACCTGATGAGCGCGAGTGATTCAGGAGGACATGACTGAAACCCAAGGGACATGCACCCTGGTTTGTTTCGATAGGAAAACCTTGGGTATAGGGTAGGTTTCTGTGAAGGATATATGACTCGTTTGTGAGATTAAACTGGAATAAGATTCCTCCGTTAAAGTTATGTGAGTGGAGGCAAGTTGTGCCGCTCACCTTTGTCTATTTCGGTAGACATCACCAAGGAAGTGTTTTGTCTGAAGTGTGGATAGAACAATCTTTGGTAACCTGGAAATTTTTTGCTATACCTGGGGGCATGCAAACCTTTTGGCATGCAAGCGAAGAGTGACCATTTATTTTTTTAAATTTGTAGGTCCTCTAACCGTTTAAACTCGTAGGATTGGTCGTTTCCTAACTTGCATAAATAAAGGATGCGGGGCAAAGCTTTGAAAAAATGTTGTCTTAGATGAGACATCCTTATTATATGACTGGATCGAGAAGTTTTTATGTGGAGTTCAACCTCGTTAAAAATTAAACATAAGCAATGAGCAAATGTTTCCCCCAGAGTTTAAGCTCATTCATTAAAAAATGAACCAATTTCCGGTAAATAACCATCGTGAATGCATTATCATCAGCCTTTGAAGCCTTGGTCATGTTCTCATCATCACCTAAACTCTGTATTGGCCGATCATTCACCCCCATTTGATTGTTTACCCTTTTAGAGGAACAACTGCGAAGAGTGATCCTATTAGCCATCCTTGTGACACTGCCATGATCGTAAAATTCCAAGCCTTAGCTAGAATTAGTTGCTACCCAAATTTATCACTCGTTCCTCGAAAAACGAGTCTCCTTTAAGCTCTTTTCATCTGACTCGTAAAATATGAAAAGATTTCCGAGCAATTGGCCTCTCCAGCTCGTTAAAGTGGCCGGAAGTGCTATCCCTCCTTTAGATTTTAATCTTTTTGGACCTGAGGGATTATTACACAAAAAGATCGAGCGCTTGTTTTGTTCGGCTCGTTAAAATTACCGAAAATTCATCCCTTTTGTATTATTTTAAACTTTTTTGGAATTAAGGGATTATATGACGAAAAAAGATTGTTGGAGTTTTCTTTACGTCTCTTTCAGACTCTCTAAAATTGAAAAGGACTGAGTTATCTTTGTCGTTGAACTCGTTAAAACCGAATAGCGACAAACTTGTCCATACAGACAAGAATGAGTTTCACTATCGCTAGGCTCATTAAAACATAGCGATGGGTTTGCCCGAAGGGCAAATTATAGAAAAAGCATATGTTATCCTCCTCAAGCTTGACAAAAATAAAGAGTACTGGTCAGCAATGACTGGGGAAAAATTGGGAAGAAAACTTGAAAAAACTTTATTGGTAGCAAGTCGCTCTTGAACATGACACTTTCACTCCGCGTCTGAGTCGGGTTGGATTGTTCCGTTCACTAGTCATATCACCATTGGTCCATCACACCATCCACATTTGGGGTTAACGCTACCAATCCATCATGTCAGTGTCGCCGATATGTTCAAGAGAAGTTGCTCAGAGAATTCACCTGTGTCTCATCCACTGCAATACATTCACACTCCATTCTTTCATGACCGCCACCCTGAACCTTATATCATCAGATCGTTCTCACCTCCATTAAAATCATTTGCTCCATTCCATGTCATAGATGTGGGATTCACTAAGGCCCTCCTATGACGGTTCGCTTCTTGTCGACATCAGCTCATTATCCAGGAAGTAGATCTAGGAACAACCCTTTCAGTACTTTGAAGCTTTCATGCCTCAATGGCAAGTTTCTCACTTCCGGCGACAGGTTTATATCAATGGCCTTCGACCGAAAGATTTTGCGTGGTGTTCGATGCCAAGTCCCTTATTCACACCACGTGAATTGTACTGTAGTACCTTGAGCGTCATCATCATTATTGGTGATTCCTCTCGCTCCTGTTAACAACTTACATCATTGGCTGGTAATCAGGCAATGTCTTTCCATGTTCGACTCTAGAACATCTCTCACATGGATCGACTTGTACTTTGAGTGAATATCAAACGAGATTGAAGACCCCGGATCTAGTTTCATCCATTCGGGCTGTGATATATATTCAGGAAAATAAAGACATCAAATGTACATCATTACTGCACAGATAATCATCCAATCTAAGGGATGATGGCTCTACCAGAATCATCAGTCTGCACACAGACGATTGTCTGTCTTATGTACATGAAAATGAATTTATGAAGCTGAGCATGGGAATGCCCGCCTCAGCTAGATCATGAAACTATTATGAAGATAATGTATTGTATTGTATCTTATTACAGGTCGCCTTCCAGCTCGAAAAAACTTCGGATCCTCATGATAAAACATTTCACCCGACATCAAAAGATTAACGACCTCATTCTTTAGGGGGAAAATTTTATAGACATTTTTGGGCACTGCAACCCCAATCATAAATGTCCATAAACCAAGGGCTCCTAAGTCTATAAAAGTGTTGTTCCAACCCCTAAAAGAACAAGGTCAACTGATTACATCATCTCCCAGAAGTTCTCCATGAAAAACTATTCAGAACTGGTCAAAACTGGACCATCTCACCTGCTACATGGTCAAAGTTCACTGCATCCCACCTAAATGCACACGAGAGGTGCGATGCATACGGAAAATCCCTTCTATGGGGTGCGATGGGTGAGAGTGGACAAATGGTAGAGTCAATTTGCGAGGTGGAGGATCATGGAATCTTCCAGAAACTTCTCCTGTGACACTTGCCTCTCTGCATTCACCCAGGGATGAGTAAGAGATCATCAATCTCCAAGTGGAATCAGGAACTATCAGAGAGAGGACACTAATCAAATCTCAAAAGCTGACTCACTCCCCTTGTAAACATCTATATATGGATCCCTCATCCCAGAGATCCGGAGGCTGGAATTTTGTATCTTGTAAGGAAGTGTTGTTGGTTTCTTGGTGTAACATCATAATTTTGGGTGATCTAAGCTTTTCATGAGGTGAAGAAGGGCTTTCTTGCTGAGAGGATGACGTTGGGTCAGAACAATTGGTTGTAATCCTCTTTGCTATTCTTGATGTTAATAAAGCTATTCAAGTTTTCCTCCACATTCTTGTATGATTGATGATATATTCATTTGTGTGGTCAATATATATCTGGTCCTATATTGTTTATGATAGTAGATCTCTGTTCTTGGATAGTGTTATGCTGCTTTGATTCCATAGGTGCTCTTTGAAGCTGGGTAGACGAGGAAGCGAGTGGCAAAGATCTATCAGAAGGGAGAGGAATCAAGCAAGGAACAAAACACAAGACAGAGGTTGGTCTCCTTTGTTCCCCTCTTATCTACTTCTCATAAAGGAAAATGAAAGTAGTTTTAGTTTGTTTGTTTCTAAGATAGCTACCAATCTTAGTGGGACTAGCAGCTCTGTATAGACACTAGATTTCCCGATAACAAAATCAAAATCAGAATTACAAAATTTGGGAAAACAAACATCTCCAATCAAAATTCAATGAAATAAATAAATAAAAGGAAATTAAAGCTTCCCATTGATCCCTGTAAATATCTTTTTGATCAAATAGGACATAATCGAATGGATCTACAATAAACATAGATTTTGGGCAAATGAAATTTCAAAAAACTAAACTTAGAAAATTAGTTTTGATTGCAAATTCGGAGCTTACTTTCATGCTAAATTTTAGACTTAGTTAATGACCAAATCTGGTCATGGAAATACTTCACAAATATTCTCCATTATTTTATCTTTCTAACGAACCATCCTGGGCCTCATTTGTCCAAGTAAAACTCAACTTATGACCCTCCAAAGTTGAAGTGTCAAAATTGTCATAGTTTTGGAAAATGCACGTCTAGGCTAAAATTAGGCAAATTTGATTAAAAATTAATGCTAATTAACTTAATTAATAATGGTAAATTTATCATCAAATTAAATAAAGATAATACCATACAAAGAGAGAGAAGGAGGTGTAAGTTTGAATTAGGGTTTATGAATACTATCGCCTGATCTCCCTCCAGCTGGACGGTCCCGACTGGTAAGCTCACATTGTTCGTTAAATAGTGTAGCCTCTCCTGCCTTGGAGGTGTAGAATGTGTCTCAATGAGTGGCCCCTCGCCTCAGTGTGAGGGGCCTTAGTCCTTCATGGATGCGGTAAATATAACGCCATTCATCCAAGGGGCTAAGCCCCATGCAAGCGCAACCACCTCTTCCTTGGTAGAAGGAGAAACCCCGACCATGGGGGTGCAATGGAAAGTCAGAGAAGGAAAGGGTCATTGTCTTTCCAAGGTAGCAATTAACACAAAGTTCATCATCCCTAATAATTTCCTGGAGAAAGCCCGTCAATATATAAAATATCATGCCATGATTTGAAAGTTTCTAGGCATTTGGCTTGAGGAGAAAGACATTTTGATGTGGATCCAGCATAAATGGGAAACTTGTGGAAAATTCGAGCTTTGCCTTTGGGCCAAAGGGATTTTTACAATCATTTTTGAAGATCTGGAGGTGAGGAAGCACATTTTGAAAACAAACCATATTTTATGGGCAACACGGGATTATTCATCAGATATTGGGAGGAATGATACAACCTAGAAAAGGAAGAATTTAAGGCGGCCCCTATTTTGGTTTGACTCTATCCACTCCCGGATGATTTCTGGGAACTTGAAATTTCGGAAGGAATAGGAAACTCCATTGGGCAGTTTCTCAAGATCTTAGAAATCACCAAAAAATGACGGCATGTAGCTTTTGCCTAAATATGTGTGCACATGAACATATCACAACCATTGCCAGAATCCATTGAGCTGATCTACCATGATTCAACCTGGACCCAACCCATAGACTATGAACATGTCCCATTCAAATACCAACGAGGCGATGAATATGGTCATTTATTCCGAGATTGTCCCCAGACGATCGTGGAAGAAGCCTAGTGTGCAGCTCATCAGCGAGATGAGGATGGTTTTTAGCAAGTTGGTTGACACTAGTCCCACTAGAATCATCCTCAACAAGGTCCACCGCCATCCTATCCCCTTGCCCCAGAGCCATCTCACCCTAGATCGACGGCTTCCTCTAAGGCCCTTGTTAATCCATCAATCCTTGGTTCCATCAATCCTTTTGCTTCCTTTGCATCATTGGATCAAGTTCTAGACCACCTGACAAATGCCTTTCCTTCCTCACAGACGCTGCTCAAGGAGATGGAGGTTGATAAGTTGTCCCCTCCTCAAGGGTTGTTGGGCAGCGGATCCCCCCATAACAAGTTTTGGGGCTTAAAGCCTGAGTTTTGGTCAATGTATTGTAAAGACCCCACAAAATGCGGGCGCAGAGCACGAGAGTCTAGGGTTCATGGGATTGTATCAATAGAGCAACGCTCTAAGTGTAAAAGTCAGTTTTTGGAGTCTTAGCATTGAGAAGTGTTATGGGTTTTTGAATAAGGAATTTTCTCTAAGTTTGTAAGTCCGAGTCTTGGGTTGTAGTGGTAGGAAGAGGCTCTATAGTTGAGTGCGTAGAGGCCTGGTAGAGTCCGCAGCTGTGTGCGCGGACTCCTGCAGCTGAGTGCATAGGGAGGAAGTGGGATTGTACTGGAACATAAGATCAATAAAATATAAGTTGATTCTGGGATACTATGTGTTATTGTTTCTGTAATATTTATGCATCTCTTTACAATTTATGATTGCGCGCACTGGTCATAATTGTTAAATGATTAATAAGAATATCAGACCCACCTAATTAAGTTAAGATCTATAATAAGGCACTGTAAGGATAAAGGATTTAGGCAGCATCTCTTCGCGCCCTTTACAAAGCTACGCGGAGTAGTTGCACGAGTCACGAAGGACAGACGGTTGCACGGAGCAGCGCAAGCATGCAGGGTCAATTCGTGATATTCCCAAACTACATCCAGACATCCCTAGGGTGTAGAAACCTAGTTCCACCACCCTCCCATACTACCTCGGGTGAGACGTCAGTCCGCGCACCGTAGACTGTTGCCAAAAGGGACGGTAGTACCGGAATTTGCTTGGCTAAACTCATAGTTGAACCTGGGTCAAGCCCCAAGTAGCCAACAAATGGTTCCATTGCCAAGACTAGGATTTTCCTAAGATATGTTTGATGTCAAGCCATTAGAACCCTACAAAGGAGGAAATTGAAGAGTGGTTGGATAAGAAGCTTCACGAGTTTGTAACACAAGAAATAGAACTCTGTAGATATCCGAGAAGAGGTGTCTGGATCGCTATGTATATATGGAAATCCATGTGATCTTCTTCATGTCCTTCTCTACTGAACTGTATGAGTGGATCGCAAGGTTAGCCTATAGCCAGGGAAGGTATAAGCTCGATCAACTGATCATGTGGACTCTGGAACTAGTGCGCAGACTAGAGACATCAGAAGATAAGATCGTGCGAGTTGTGGACCATTGGCTCGACCGGATAATAGGGGGATTGATCACTGAGTTTGCGATAGACATGACCATGAGCTACAGTGAAGAAGAACGATGTTTTATCAAGGGACAGTGAGGTAGGTACATTAAATACCTGAATACCTAGATTAAGATGTTTTTATGTGAAAAATGGGTGATGCAAATACATTAATGTTTCGAACAACGCGGAGCAGGAGAATCTACAAAGGTAGTAGGGAATTAGGAAACAATCCCTTCATTTCACCTTTGCGAGAGAGCGAGGAAGAGCCTGCTCGGGTCTCTCCGAGAAGTGCGGTTAGTTTGATAAGGAAGGACATTCCACAGTTACCACCTCCACTTATGCCACCCCCTGTGTCACCTCCTTCACCTACATATTCACCCACCACACCTCTGCTAACATCGTAGTTTAGCATGGAGAGCATGATCAAGCTACGCGTATTTAGAGGAGTAGGAAATGAGGATTCAGATCAGTTCTGGTTCATAGTAAGAGCAGTATGGGAAGCACAAGGGGTCAAAAATGATAACATTAAGATGTCTACATTGGTAAGCACACTGCAGGATCGCACATTGACATGGTATATTAAGAACTTGAATGATCACCCAAATGGAGGAATAACGGAGATCCAGAATGCGCTGAACATAGAGTTTAGTCGGCCAAAATCAGTGATGCAGTCAATCGTCGGATTTAAAGAGATCGCGATGCTCCTAGGCAAGACCCCATGGGATCTGGATCAGAGGCTGAAGAGTACGATCCATGAGGCGAATATGACGCTAACGGATGCATAGCATCGTGCGTGGTTTGTGGCATCTTTGACACCACACCTGAGGATGGCACTGGCACATCAGAAGTTTTCAACCCAGGCTGAAGCGTTGGAAATGGCGATGAGGTTGCATGAAACACTGATACAGGATTCGGGGTTGGGAGTTCAACAAATCCAAGTGTGGCTACAGAATCTCTGCCTGGAAATGCAGAGCTTGAAGTAGGATAGGGCACTGCGGCCGAAGGCGCATGAGGAAGTGTGGTGCATAAAGTACAAAGGTCAAGGCCACAATGAGGATCATTGCCCAGTATTTGCGAACTACTTAGTAGGAGGGGGGTCAATACCATTAAGAGTAAAGGCACAGGCAGGGCCAAGTGCGGCACCCACGCTATGGTGCGCGATCTGTCAGATAGGGGGAAAGCACAGGATGGGCAATTGTCACATGTTGCAGAAGTATACACAGACTCCGCAGTAGCTGTTTTTAATTTCTGTAGGTCAGTGGGCCACGACAAGCGTACTTGTCGCAACTATGAGTTGATGATGGAGCAGACCCCAGCCTATAGAATGCAGACAGAAACACGAGGTCTTGACCCAGCCACGGGGATGGCACGCGTGGGATTTCAAGGGTAGGTTGAGGACAAGGAGGAATGGGGCCAAGAAGGGGTCGTGGATAGTTAATCTGTTACAATTGCAAAGACCAACGCACTACGCTCATGATTGTACTAACCCAACAAGAATATCTTGTTCGTACTGTGATCAGTTTGATCATGAGATGATAGAGTGTCCTACGTTGATCGCACAGATGCACGAGAAAGGGGTACTATAGCCTACTCCAAATCAAAATATCCAAATGATGAGGTCTGAACCATGCGAAGAAGACCCCAATGTGAACATGGTGCTTAGAAGTGGTGCAACCACAGGGGAAGATAAGGGGAAGCAACCTGAGGAAGATACATGGGTTCGCAAGGCTCCTACAAAGGAACCTGAGTTTGACTTGGAACGCACAAAGGAGATGTTTATGGAAGCTAAGAAGAGCTTCGCGGAGGCCTCTACTTTAGGTAGTAAGGATCAACCAGAGCCAGGAATGGATCCTTCTATGCTTACTACCTTTTTAGAGACATGCATGAAGCTACTGCGTGACAATAGGGCAGTTAAAGGACTACAAGAGCTGATCACTAGGTGCGCAAGGTCGGGTGAACCATGCGTAGTCCGAAAATTGGGAAAGCATACATTGCACATGGGGAGGGAAATGAGATTGACAACGCAGATTGGCGAAAACGAGATAGATCGGGTAATCCTAGACCTGGGTTCGGACGTGAATGTGTTACCAAAGCAGACATGGGAACGCATGGGAAGGCCCGTGTTGCAGTGGTCTCCTATTCATTTATGAATGGTGAACCAATAGAAGATTCTGCCTATGGGGAGGTTGCAAGGGGTAATAGTTGATATCAAAGGCACGAGCACGCAAACGGGCTTTGAAGTGATAGAGATTGTTGATGACAACAATCCTTATCCTGCGTTGCTAGGAGTAGACTGGGCTACTGATATGAATGCAATCATTAATATGAAGAAGCGGAAGATGATATTTGAGAAAAAGTCCCTACGCATAGTAGTTCTGCTAGATCTAGTTGAAGGGGCGCACTACACTGAACCTGTGCGCGACGTTGGAAGTGACGATGAGATGGATTGTATCTATAAGATAACTACATCAGATCAGGATTGGGTGAATATTACTGCAAATGGAAGGATCTTGTGCGAGCACGCAAGTTCCTGTGCCTTGGATTCAGATGAAGAAGACGAACGTTGGCACAATCGGATGAACGAAGTGACAACGCTGAATTTCAATGTGATGACTAGATCACTACGTTGCGTAACAACCCAAGCCCGAGATATGCCGACATATGATGGATTGACAGAGGTGGTTGAATTCTTGAGCAAGATTGAAAGCAAAGTACCGGAGCAACAGCGGTTCGATGCGCTGAAGTGGGCACTTCATGCAACACGTGCGCACTGGTGGGGAACACGTCAAGGAAATTTTGAAAACTGACATGGATGTAGAAGGATGATGCACCTACGATTTGGGAAACCACAACTATGGATAGAAGATAAATACGATGGACGAGATGACCCACACATGCATCTCGCAAAATGGATTGAGACCTATGGGGAAGAATCGCAGCCTAAATGGGTACACTTATTCTACCATACCCTGGATGTCATACCCATGAATTGGTATACTAAGATGGAACTCTGACATGGTATGGGCGAATGGGATGTCTTGCGCGAGGAATTTTTGTTAACATTCACATTCGAAGACCGATGGTCAGATACTATTGACGACACGCTGCAAGCCGTAAAAGGTGCCATCTTTAAAATACCACAGGAACCCCGGGAAGTGGTTCAACTAGCATGGGCAACCCAGCTAAGCAGTGCCCTAGAATGTTATAATGTGCAAGTACAGGAGGATGATGACGATCCCCGAAACATTAATATTCTTGAAACCGAAGGATGTCGCAAAGTTCAGGGACCGTCACTTGAGGATCCCGACATCACTGCACCGCTAAAAACAAAATAGGTAAACATTGGTACAGACGTGGAGCCGAAGTACGCAATGCTTGGGAACTATTGGGATGATGCTATGGTAGATAAGATCGCCGAGTTACTCCGCGAATATCAAGATTTGTTCCCGACCAAAATCACGGACTTAAAGGGTATCATTGGAAACTTAGGGATGATGAAGATCACTCTGAAACCGTACGTGAAGCCAGTTAAGTAGTGACCTTACCGATTGAATCTGAAGTACAAAGAAGGGGTTCGCAAAGAATTAGACAAAACGCTTACAGCCAGAATCATTGAACGAGTGGAAGAATCCGACTGGGTGAGTCCTATGGTAGTACAGGAGAAAAAACAGAAGGGTGAAATCAAAATCTGCGTGGACCTCAGAAAGCTTAATGACATCTATGTTCACGATCCATTCCCGACACCGTTTACAGATGAAGTATTGGAGAATGTTAGCAGTCAGGAAGCTTACTCATTTACAGATGACTTCTTAGGGTGCCATCAGATCAATATCACACCGGAGGACAGGAGCAAGACAACCTTCGCAACTGAATGGGGTCGTTTTCAATACACCATTATGCCCTTTGGACTGAAGAACACACTAGCAATATTTTCGTGCGTAGTGGTGGCCGCATTCAAGGAATACATCCACAAGTTTTTTGAGGCCTATCTGGATGATTGGACTATATTTGGGTTAGTTAAACACCATATAGCGAGCTTAAATTTAATGTTGGATAGTTGCCAACGACACTAGATCATGCTGAATCTAAAAAAGTGCACCTTCCTCGTCCCTTTTGGAAACTTGCTTAGCCATGTGGTCTACAAACAAGGTCTGATGGTGGACCCTGTGAAGATTTCCGTTATTCTCAATCTAGAATCACTGCGAAGTGTTAAACAACTACGCGCCACTTTGGGGCACACTAGTTACTATAGAAAGTTTATCAAGAGCTATGCACAAATAATAGTGCCAATGGAACAACTATTAAAAAAGGACGCTACATATTGTTGGAATAATGATTGTAAGAAAAGTTTTGATGTTCTTAAGGAGAAAATGGCATCTGCTCCTATTTTGGTCTTCCCAAAATGGGACATAGAATTCCATGTACATGTTGATGGGTCGTGTATCGTGCTGGGAGCTATACTCATGCAGGAAGGCGCGGAAGGCGTGGATCACCCGATCTCGTTCACGAGCTGGTGGTTGTCCAAAGCCAAAAAGAACTACTCTACCACTGAGCGCGAAGGGTTGGCAACGGTATACGCACTCCAGAAATACCGACATTATTTACTTGGTGGGCACTTCAAGATGTATACTGATCATTCCACGTTGAAATACCTGGTGAACAAGCCTGTGTTGGGGGGGCGCATATGCAGATGGCTGTTACTGTTTCAAGAATATGACTTCAAGGTCATCATAAAGCCAGGACGCCTAAATGCAGGACTAGATCACTTATCACGAATTGAGACAGGCGAGGAGCCAACGAATTTGGAAGAAGGACTACCGGATGCACAACTCTTTGCAGTGCGTGTCGCGGACGACCACTTCGAAGATATAATCCATTTTTTAACCATAGGGACTGCGTTGAAGGAATATTCAGTCTAACAGAAGAAGGAATTGGTGGTTCGCGCGGCAGACTTTTTCTATCATCGCGGGGCACCTCTACAAAATGGGAAACAATGAGATATTGCACAGATCTGTACCTAAATTTGAACGAGGACAGATCCTCGTGGAAGCACATGGGGGGGCTGTAGGAGGACACTATACAGGACGTGCGATGGCATAGAAGATGCTTCGCGCTGGGCTTTGGTGGCCAACCTTACATCAAGAATCAAAAGCATACTGTTGGGCCTGTGACATATGTCAAAGGACTGGGAAACCATCATGAAGGGATGAGATGCCACTCAATCCACAGATGACATTGCATCCATTCAAAAAATGGGCAATCAATTTTGTGGGACCAATCAAACCTCAGGGAAATATGGGTGTGTGCTACATCATCACCGCAACAGAGTACCTGACTCGATGGGTGGAAGCACAGCCCGTTAAGGACTGCACGGCCACCACAACTGTGAAATTTTTGTTCGACCACATGTTAACATGGTTTGGATGTCTGAAAATTTTAATGAGTGACTACGACATGAACTTCCTAAATGAAACTATCAGAGCACTCACCGAGTAGTTCCAGGTGTATCATTAGCAAAGTACACTGTACCATCCGCAATCTAATGGGACAGTAGAAGCATTCAAAAAGATTTTGGAGACAGCGTTGACCAAGGTCTATAATGCATAGCGAAATGATTGGGACCTACGCATACTTGCCGTATTATGGGCATACAGAACCACGTGCAAGAAATTGATGGGTCAGACACCTTTTAGGTTAGTCTATGGCATGGAAGCAGTCATGCCAATGGAATACATCATACCCAGTTTACGGATAATAGCAATTACAAGCATGTCAGACCGCAAAGCCTTATAAGAGAGACTCGCACAACTGGAAGAACTCGAGGAAGAACAGTTTCTGGTGGGATTCCATCAGCAAGTCCAGAAACAGTGCGAGAAATCCTGGCACGATCGCCATATCAAGTTGGGCACATTCAAGGTAAATGATTTAGTGTTGCTGTATGACAGCAAGTTCAAAAAATTTCTAGGAAAATTCAGAATGCACTGGTTGGGACCATATGTGGTAAAGGAGGTGACAGATGGAGGCACGGTCCAGCTAGTCAAACTTAATGGAGAGCCCTTCCCAAGAAGAGTAAATGGCAGTCACTTGAATCCCTACACGAGTGGGCCGGTTATCTGACTAACTGACCAAAGCATAGTCTTCACGACCCCACAAGCCAGACAGAGGTGCAAGACTATAAACATAGGTACTAGAAGCTAGCATCAATGCAGAGAATCAAGTCAGATGTAGATGATTCAACAGTAGAAATGGAGCAAATCCACACCACAACAGCATGGTGAGTTGTGGACCTTTGCGCCACAATGGCACAGTTAGATGGACCTCGCGCTAGGATCAACGCACCAGCCGAGTGACTCGAGACGAGTCACGATGATTGTGTTGGGGGCTTGTTGGGTAGCGAATCTCCCCATAACAAGTTTTGGGGCTTAAAGCCTGAGTTTTGGTCAATGTATTGTAAAGACCCCACAAAATGCAAGTAGACACCTTTCAGGTTAGTCTATGGCATGAAAGCAGTCATGCCAATGGAATACATCGTACCCAGTTTACGGATAGTAGCAATTACAAGCATGTCAGACCGCGAAGCCTTATAAGAGAGACTCGCACAACTGGAAGAACTCGAGGAAGAACAGTTTCTGGCAGGATTCCATCAGCAGGTCCAGAAACAGTGCGAGAAAGCCTGGCACGATCGCCATATCAAGTTGCGCACATTCAAGGTAAATGATTTAGTGTTGCTGTATGACAGCAAGTTCAAAAAATTTTCGGGAAAATTTAGAATGCATTGGTTGGGACCATATGTTGTAAAGGAGGTCACAGACGGAGGCACGGTCCAGCTAGTCAAACTTAAGGGAGAGCCCTTCCCAGGAATCGTAAATGGTAGTCGCTTGAAGCCCTACATGAGTGGGCTGGATATCTAACTAACTGACCAAAGCATAGTCTTCGCGACCCCACAAGCCAAACAGAGGTGCAAGACTATAAACATAGGTACTAGAAGCCAGCATCAACACAGAGAATCAAGTTAGATGCAGATGATTCAACAGTAGAAATGGAGCAGATCCACACCACGGCAGCATGGTGAGTTGCGGACCTTCGCACCACGATGGCACAATTAGATGGACCTCACACTAGGATCAATGCACCAGCCAAGTGACTCGAGATGAGTCACAATGATTGTGTTGGGGGTTTTTTGGGCAGCGAATCCCCCCATAACAAGTTTTGGGGCTTAAAGCCTGAGTTTTGGTCAATGTATTGTAAAGACCCCGCAAAATGCGAGCACGGAGCGTGAGAGTCTAGGGTTGTCCACCCTAAAATAATGTAATTAAATATAGAATGGGTCGGCCTACCCATGGTTCGCAGACCATGGAATTGTATAAATAGAGAGAGGCTCTAACTATAAAAGTTAGTTTTTGGAGTCTTATCATTGAGAAGTGTTATGGGTTTTTGAATAAGGAATTCACTCTGAGTCTGTAAGTCCGAGTCTTGGGTTGTAGTGGTAGGAAGAGGCTCTGCAACTGAGTGCGCAGAGGCCTGGTAGAGTCTGCAGCTGTGTGCGCGGACCGCTGCAGCTGAGTGCACAGAGGCCTGGTAGAGTCTGCAACTGTGTGCGCAGACCCCTGCAGCTGAGTGCGCAGGGCGGAAGTGGGATTGTACTGGAACAAAAGATCAATAAAATATAAGTTGATTCTGGGATACTATGTGTTATTGTTTCTATAATATTTATGCATCTCTTTACAATTTATGATTGCAAGCACTGGTCATAACTATTAAATGATTAATAAGAATATCGAGCCCACCTAATTAAGTTAAGATCTATAATAAGGCACCATAAGGATAAAGGATTTAGGCATCATCCCTTTTCACCCTTTACAGAGCTACGCAAAGCAGTTGCATGAGTCACGAAGGACAAACAGCTACATGGAGCAACGCAAGCATGTAGGGTCAGTTCGTGAGCTTCCCAGACTACATCCAGACTGTTGCCGGAAGGGCCGGTAGTACCACGATTTGCTTGGCTAAACTCACTGCTGAACCTAAGTTAGGTCCCAAGTAGCCAACAAGGGGATAAGATACCATCCAAGCGAAATATGCCATAATATAATTAGAATGATTGTAGAGTGAAGGAGATTCTTTCACACACTAGAAAAATCCTGTAAATAGAAGAGAAAAACAATATATTGGGAGGCGAAGAGAAGAAAATGCTAGATATCTCAAAACATGGATCAAATCAGATGTCAAAGATATCCCAGTGAACCAATTGACACACTTCAACCATATTTATGCCTATCGGAATTCAAAGTCAGGTAAGACAGAAACAAATTTACAAGGCGTAGGTAAGGAGAGTAGCCTCTTGGCTCTCACCATCCCCGAAGTGGGAGGCCCTGAGAAGGCCAAGAAGGGTAGGTAATTAACCAAATAAGTAATACAAGAATCAAGTGAATTATTGATGAATTCAGGATAGATGGGTCAATTGACGGATTACTTTCCTAGATCTGTCCCTCCCTCTTAATGAATATCATCTCATGGAATATTCAAGGCTTCAATAGCAAAGGAAAGCTCTGATCACTAAAAGATAGGATAGCCAAGTATAAACCAAATATCATTATTTTACAAGAAACAAAATGATAGCTAGTAAAGTTTCCAAGAACAACCATCGTTGCTGGAAGAATAATGAGGTTATGTCTGTAGATGCAATAGGAGCAGTGGGAGGACTTGTAATCATTTGGGATCTTGAAGAAGTCTCCTTCAAAGACTAGATTGGTTCTCGATGTACCCTCTTTGCCTCCTATAGATCTCTTAGATCAGATGGATGGACTAGCATCATAGCTATCTACTATCCCTCTATCCCGCATTATAAGGATCTCTTCCTATCGTAGCTCCAAGCCCTGAGTCACAGCTGGGTCATAGAAGATTGGATAATCAGAGGCTATTTCAAAATGATCTGATATATGGAGGAGAAGCGTGGAGGAGTCAAAATACTTTGACCTTAATCCATGGCCTTTAATGAAATAATAGAGGATCTTCACCTTGTAGATATTTCTCCCAAACATGGCCTTCAAACATGGAATATCAAGAGGGGTGGTCTACAACAAGTAGCCTGTCGGCTGGATCATTTTATACTCTTGGGTCATCTTATTTTAAAAGATCCAAACATGGAAGAAGAAATCTTTCCCTCCCTAGGATCAGATCACTAGCCACTAAGTCTCTCTCTAGCCACCTCTATTGCACCTCGGAAAAAACCCTTTTGTTTTGAAAGTTTCTGGCTGCAACACCCAGGATTTATAGAGAAACTGGAAACTTGGCGGACATCGATGGAAGATCCTCTAGGAATTAGGATGCAATCCTTGTTGAAAATGCAACAAGATGATGGAGCTTAGTGGAAAGGAGTCGCCTTCACTAAGTGGGCCCGCAGGCTATTTTTGGCGCAAAGTCTATTTTTAAACATATGGATCATGGTCTATGAGTTGCAGGATGCTATTTGTGGATGATTGGTCATATTGGTAAAAATATATGGACTTCTATTTTTAGACATATGGGTAGTTTCTATTTTTAGACTGCTAGGCTAAAAATAGAACAGTTGAATATTATTAGCTCATAATAATATTTGGACTATAAACATTATCTTATCCTCTTGGAGCACTTTAGTTTGAACTACAGATGTGGCACATGCAACAGTCAGAAGGAAATACACTTTTCTTATGAGTCAGTTGAGCTATTGCATGGTGGACTTCAGTTAGAACTCAAGTGGTTTAGTTTTGGTGGAGTTGATTGAGGAGTTGTGTTCAGTTTGACTTGGTTAAACTAGTTGTATTTAGTCTAACTGCAGAATACACTAGTGATGAGTGATGTGAATTAATTATTAATTAATTCACTAATTATTAACTCATAAAGCAACTAAATAATACATTAGTTAACTCAGTGCATGGACAGTTCAGTGGAGACAGGTGTTAGAGGTTGAGATTGCTATCAGTTGTGACTATAGTTGTGCATGAGATCTTGCACAATCAATGGGATTGAGTAATTCCAATGAGGATTGTGTGGTTCAGCCAAGTAAATACGATTTTTCTTCAGCCATTCATCATTATTCTCATGCAGGATTGCGCAGTGGAGGCAGGCAAGCAAGTGGAGGAGATTTGAACCTGTGATTGATTCAGATCTGAGCTAGTTTTGTGTGTAACAGGTGGAGATAGTACTGAGTACTTGTGAGGAGTATTGTACTATGTATTGTTACATGTTATCAATCAATATAATATACAGATAGTGTGGGGTTTTCAGCTGTATTCTTTCCCCAGGTTACATATTGTGTTAAAGTGCGCATGCGATTGATGTTTCATTGTTTTTAATGCTGCTAAATTGATGATCAATATAGAGGAGGTTATGTATTATGCATGTATTCCACAATAGTGTATAATCGGGATAATATCTGTGAATAAGTGTTTAATTATTCAAAATTTCTACATGGTATTAGAGCTGTTGATCATCAGATCTATTATTCAGAAAGTGTTTACATTTTATCTCTTCAGACAGAGTCTGTAATCGGGCCAGGTAGCCTCTGGATTCATCCTTCCTTTGGAAGGTGAGATATCCGGTAAAAGCCCATACAGTCAATCTCTGTATGAGAAATACTTTGTTCTCACGAATTTTAGATCAGAAGCGGTTGAGTTTTGAGCTGGTGGAATTCGAATTTGCAGCAGTGTTTTCTTGGTGTCAAAGTTGAAATGTCTTTCAACGGATTGTGATTGGAGTATGCTCTTGAGGTTAGCTCGAATTATATTGCATGGAAAGACAGGATGGAGGTGGTGTTAGATGACAATGGGTTGAAGGATTTCATAGATGCTAAAGTCCCAAAACCTACTGATGCTGCTGAAGTTGTGGTTTGGCAAAAGAAGACAGCAAAGTGTCAAAGGATTCTGTTGGAGGGCGTGAAGGATCACATTGTATCTAGCCTGCATGGAAAGGCTTCTCCATACTTGATGTGGAAAGCGTTGACAGATCTATTCCAAAGCAAGAGCGACCAGAGGAAGTTGGCGCTCAAGGATAAACTCAGAAACATTAAGTGTGATAATGGAGACAGTATGCCCGGGTATCTCACGAAGTTCACCCAATGTCGGGATGAGCTGGGAAGTGTGAAGGTGACTGTCGATGATGAGGACTTGGTGAGCTTGGCTCTCCTTGGTCTTCTGAAGAGTTGGCATTCCTATCAGGACTTTGTCAACGGTCAGGGGAAATTTCCAGGATGGGAGAGACTTTGGTCGGATCTTGTGCAAGAGGAGATCAGACCGAGCACCAGAGACAGTTCTTCATCCATGCATGGTGAGGAGAACTGTGCCTTAGAGAGTAAGGTGAAGAAGGGGAAGGAGAAGGGTTCTCTTTCCGAATCCAATTCTTACAATACTGGGAAGAAGGTTGACAAGTCGAAGGTGAGATGCTTTCGTTGTCATGAGTTGGGCCATTATGCTACTAATTTCCCAAAGAAGAAGTCCAAGAAGGGATCTGGGGAAGGATCTGAAGGTGAGGCACTTGCTTCACAGTTTGAGTTGGATTTCACACTCTTCACATGCATGGTTTCATCCATGGTGGGAAGTGGTTGGCTTCTTGATAGTGGAGATTCTTTCCACATGACCGATGACAAGAGTTTGTTCAGTACTTTGGAGGAGAATGATCTCCAGATACTCATAACGATGGGTAATGATGAGAAATATAGTGTCTCAGGTGTAGGCACAGTTATTTTTTAGAGGGAGCATGGAGCTCGCCTTACCTTGACCGATGTCAAGTATGTACCAGGACTGAAGAGAAACTTGGTGTCGATCGCGATGCTAGAAGATGGAGGCTATGATGTAGTCTTCAGTAAGGGAAAGGTTTTCCTTAGACACATCATCACTAGACAGGTGAAGCAGATTGGTTCATGGGTCAAGAACCTGTATGCTCTTGAGGTTCAAGATGCATGCAAAGCCTTGAGCAGCGAGGAAACTGATGGAGACTTGGTAGTTGAGAGGGAGCGTATATTACCTCTCAACATGCAGAGCCAGAAGAAGTCTGAGACGATTGTGGAGGAGCCACGATTGGTGTAGCAACTTCAGGAGGTTGTGGAGTAGCCACAACAAGGGAAGCTGAGAGGGGATCGAGTAGAGACATCTACTCATGCAGAGACCTCCAGTAGGGGGAAACATCGAGTCAGGTGGGTTGAGGGATCACATACAGCCATACCTCCAGGTAGGAGGTGGGGCGATATAGAGTGATCGTCCCAAGGAGGAGAGGCAGGATCCTTGAGGTACCCAACCTCTTGGATGAGACCTTGCTACGGGAGCCCTGATGTGGAGTATCAGGAACTGGTTGATTGGGTAGAGACAGATGCGGATGGAGTGGCAGAGAGAGCGACAGTGTAGGGAATCCCAAGACAGCGCATAGCTAGTAGGCTGCTGCAATGTGAGAGGCACAAGTGTTTTGCACAGTGTTAAGTGGCACAGAGAGGTGTGCAATGGTGCAAGATGCATGGAGATGTTGCAGTAGCGTAGATGTCAGAGAGGGAGCACTTGTCAACAACAGGTAGAGCTTTAGCATCAGAGTACGTTCCTAGCCCAACAAAGTGGTCAGTTGGGAGTGTTTTTGTTCCAAGTGTCGTTGGAGCAAGTGGACCAGGCAAATGTGTTGCATGCAGAACATTCCAGAGTTGCAGGATAGGGGTTGCAGATAATCCATATCTTTTTGAGAGGGAGCGTTGAAAATGCAACAAGATGATGGAGCTTAGTGGAAAGGAGTCGCCTTCACTAAGTGGGCCCGCAGGCTATTTTTGGTGCAAAGTCTATTTTTAGACTATGTCTATTTTTAAACATATGGATCATGGTCTATGAGTTGTAGGATGTTGTTTGTGGATGATTGGTCATGTTGGTAAAAATATATGGACTTATATTTTTGGACATATGGGCGGTTTCTATTTTTAGACTGCCAGGCTAAAAATAGAACAATCAAATATTATTAGCTCATAATAATATTTGGACTATAAAAATTATCTTATCCTCTTGGAGCACTTTAGTTTGAGCTACAGATGTGGCGCATGCAGCTGTCAGAAGGAAATACACTTTTCTTATGAGTCAGTTGAGTTATTTCATGGTGGACTTCAGTTAGAACTCAAGTGGTTGAGTTTTGGTGGAGTTGATTGAGGAGTTGATGGAGTTGTGTTCAGTTTGACTTGGTTAAACTAGTTGTATTTAGTCTAACTGCAGAATACATTAGTGATGAGTGATGTGAATTAATTATTAATTAATTCACTAATTATTAACTCATAAAGTAGCTAAAGAATACATTAGTTAACTCAGTGCATGGACAGTTCAGTGGAGACAGGTGTTAGAGGTTGAGATTGCTATCAGTTGTGACTATAGTTGTGCATGAGATCTTGCACAATCAATGGGATTGAGTAATGCCAATGAGGATTGCATGGTTCAGCCAAGTAAATATGAGTTTGCTTCAGCCATTCATCATTATTCTCATGCAGGATTGCGCAGTGGAGGCAGGCAAGCTAGTGGAGGAGATTTGAACCTGTGATTGATTCAGATCTGAGCTAGTTTTATGTGTAACAGGTGGAGATAGTACTGAGTACTTGTGAGGAGTATTGTACTATGTATTGTTACATGTTCTCAATCAATATAATATACAGATAGTGTGGGGTTTTCAACTATATGCTTTCCCCGGGTTACATACTGTGTTAATGTGCGCATGCGATTGATGTTTCATTGTTTTTAATGCTGCTAAATTGGTGATCAACGTAGAGGAGGTTATGTATTATGCATGTATTCCACAATAGTGTATAATCGGGATAATCTTTGTGAATAAGTTTTTAATTATTAAAAATTTCTACAATCCTTTTAGAAGAAGCTCCAGGCTCTAAAAATATCAATCAAAACTTGGAATCAAGAGGAGTTTGGAGACATTTTTGAGGAAAAATGTAAGTTGGAAGAATGCTTCGAAAATATTGAGATGGATATTATCCGGGAAGGTCACTCCCCCATGCTGGAAGAAGAAGAGGAACTCCTAATTTGATAGTTATAGGAGAGAAGGTGCCAAGAGGAGGATTTGTGGTGACATAAATCATGCAACCAATGGCTAAGGGAGGGTGAGTGGAATTCCAAATTATTCCACTGATCCATGATCAATTGATGGAAACACAACCGAATTAATATGCTTCAATCCTTGGATGGATCATGTCTTGAGCGTCATGAAGACATTGAACAGGATTTTATGACCTTATTCTCCTCTCTCTTGAGCGATAAAGGCCACAATAGATCGGAGGACATTAGGAAAGTCACTCAACACATTCCATCCTTGGTCTCTCCGATGCAGAATGAGGCCCTTCTAAGCCCCATCGTGTTTGTAGAGGTTGAAGAAGTCGTCAAGGCCATGCCATCCAATAAAGATTCATGCCAAGATGGTTTCACCGCTGAATTCTTCAAGGTAGGATGGCCCTTCCTCGGTCCCGATATTGGGGAAATGGTGGAATAATTGTGATGCCTTAAATAGATTTGGTTTGGCCTAAAGCTACATTTATTACTCTCACCCCGAAAGCTCAAGAGGCCACATCACTAGGATGTTTTAGGCCTATTTCTCTATGTAATGTCATGTATAAAATTATCTCATCTATTATGGTTAGACACCAAAATCCCATCCTTCACTATATTATCATCCAGGAGCAGTCAGGTTTTGTTGAAGGATTCTGGATTTTGGATGGTACTTTTTCTGCTCACAAGACCATATACTGTCTTCAATCTCATAAAAATAGGGGGATGTTGCTCAAGCTAGATCTATCGAAAGCCTATGAAATATTGATTGGGACTATCTATTGGAGACCCTTCGGGTTTTTGGATTCGTAGAATATTGGATTCACTAGATCAAATGTCTAATCACAACCCACTTTTTCTCAATCTTGATTAATGGATCCCCCTCGGCCACTTTCAGGCCCTCTAGGGGAATTTGACAAGGAGACCCAATCTCCCCATTCCTATTCATTATCGCAACGACCAAGTTCATTCTCAAGAAGCCCTCCTCTCCGATCCAATCCTTGGCACAGGATCTGCAATTTGGAACATGGAAAATAAGAACAACAATCTTATTTGCGACCACTTATTTTGGGAGGTGAAGAACGAACAGGTATCCCGCTTCTGGTTCGATGCTTGGAAGCAACTTCCTTGTTTGGACCAGGAACAGACCTTGACTGACATTCAGTACCACTTTCAATTGATTTCAGCTATCTGTGTGGCAGATTATTGGGTTGAAGAGGCTACTAACAAAGGATGGAGGAGATGGAAATCAACATTAGACTTGCCAATGGATATTCCACCAGGGGCCTGGGAATGCCTTGAAGCCCAACATTTGTAAAGTTGAATTCCCTTCTCCCTCCGTCCAGATAAATTAAAATGGGGACATTCCTCGTTCAGGACTTTCTCAGTCAAATAAGCTTATCTCATTAAAATTGATGCTATCGATTGCCCAAAAAATCCATTTTGGAGGAGAATTCGTACCAGAAATTTGTGGCCCAAAGTAGCACACTTCCTATGGCTAGTTGGCCATAAGGGAGTGCTAACATGGGACAAGTTGCAAAAAGGGGGTTTTATCAGTTCGTCATTTTGTCCCCGTTGTAAGCAAGATGGGGAGACACTCCTTCACCTATTCGAAGGATGTACGATAGCTCGGGAAGTCTGGGATCACACTTCTCTCCTATCTGGGACTATCGTTCGCCACTCGAAAGACATATGTGGTCTGTTTGAGGATTAGCCGATCCATTTCTTTTCTAACCCCATCGTCAATCGTGCAAGGTGGTTGAACCTAGGTTTTATTCTCTGGAATATTTGGAAATAGCATAACAAAGCAATCTTTGATGGGAAGACTCCAACCAATCCTCAAATTTGGCTGCAGGTGACTACCAACATTCGAGAATAAATTATGTTTGAAAGATGGGATATGGAATATTTGGACGTTTGTCCATATGAATATCAGATTATATCCTTTCTTAACATCATGCACAACTGGGTCCACCCTTGGTCTCTACCCATCAGAAATCCTTCGGTCCCCTCTCTTTCCTACTTTCTCCCGCCATAGGATAGATGTGTGCAACTCAATTTTGACGGGGTTTCCAAAGCAAACGCAGCTCTAACAGGTCTCAAAGGAGTTCTTCACAAATCTTTAGGATCTCCTAGGGAATCGTAATTGGGATACTAGCACTATAATATCAACAATGTGGTTGAGATGACCACCCTTGAGAAAGGCCCCAACCTCGCCCTCAATCAGTACTGGAACCAAATTTGAAAGGTGGGTGACTCCCAATTGGTAATTGATATGACCCAAGAGATAATTAATGGATCCACCCCTTAAAAGATGGCTAAGGGCTAGCATCTTGAGTCCCAACTCTCACGTATTTGACGTCTTTTGGCCTCTTTTTATTATGCCACCACAGGCAATGTGCTAAGATAAGGAAACAATGTAGCAGATTAGTTAGCCAATTGGGGTATGAGTCATCCGCAAAGAGAATTCACGGTTGCCGGGTCGGATATCAAAGAAGATATGAACCTAGGTGAATTCCATTCCCTACAATCTCTACTGAAGTGAAACCTAGGAGTCCCTGATGGGGGTGATGAACGTGTAGAAAATATTGTAGATTCACAAGCTCATGCAATTTACTAAAGAAAAAGACAATAATCTACTTCTACTATTTATAGGGGAAGCCCATAAAGATCGATGAAAATAGTAATCGACAAAAGGAAGATAGATCAATGGAACATAACACAATAAGTATCTGGGGAAAGCCACAACTCAAAACCCCACTATCTGTATTGAATTAAATCATAAATCCAAGATGATAATGCAATGCTTGTTCTCACAAGAAAAATCCTAGCACTCAGTATGATCAATCTCCCTGCTCACAAGCAAGCTCAAGCCAAACCTTAGCCTCTTCTACTGTTGTCCAAGCCCCTATTTCCTTACTTCCTTGGTCAAATAATTTGGATGAATACAATATGCTTTTCTCAACCTTGAGCTTAACTTGCACAAGTATTCATATCATCCACCTGATGACTTCCTTTGGCCAATACTTAGCCAAATTTCCAAGCCTCCAAGCTTCTAAATCTTTGCAGAATCCCTGAGAGAATTAGCCCAGATTTAAAGGGAAATTCCTCATCCATAATTGCGCAACCCAAAATTAGGTCCTTCCTTGATTGCAGATATTATATTTACAACTTAGTAAATCATACAACTTATAGTAAACTATCCCTGCACTCTAGTCTCAACTAGGTCTTTCTCAAAATCGACATGCAGGAGTTTATAATGAGAGAATCTTTAGTTAACTAGAGTGACACTTGTGGATGCACTAGTGCACCAACTGACTATTAACTCTCTATTAGTTCCATAAATAGTTTGGAACTAATTTAACTGAACATAACTCAGTAAACTGAGTTATCAAATTACAACTCATAATTAAACTCATCCTCGACCCCTAAAACTTAGGGAGAACATATACATGACTTAGAAAAGACTTCCAACTCGAAATTCCTAAGTTAATTAAGTTAATTTAACTTAGTTAACTATTACAAGTTGCTATGAGAAAATAATTACAATTTTAATTCACAATTTAATTCAAGGACAAATTAAATTGGAATTTCTAGATTCTATTTTTAACATTTCTTGTTGCTATTTTCAACACTCCCTCTCAACAAGAAAGGAATTCAACTCGATCCCATTCCTGAATCTTTAGAATGTTCTGCATGTGACACTTCTCTCTAGTTTTGTTGCTCCAACAACTCTAGAAACAAAAAAAACATCCAACCTGAATTAGTATGATGCATATGTCATCAAATTCTCTGACTCTTATTGCTTCTGTCTACTAAAAACTCTATGCTTCAGCTGACTTTGCCTTTCCACACTATTGTTAACCCTTCTCTATTCTCTTTAGTATCTGACTCTCTAGCCTCTATCACTTTGATCTTTTATTGCATCAATCCCACTGATTCCTCTTGCTACTATGTATTTTGGGCTCCCACAGCAAGGTACAATCCATGAGATAAAACCTCTCAATGGACCCTGCCCAATTTAGGCCCTCTTGGGACAATCACTTCACATCGCCCCACCTCACACCTGGAGGTATGGCTGCATGTGATCCCTCTACCCACCTAGCTTGAAATTCCCTCCTATTGGAGGTCTCTGCATGACTGGATGCCTCCACTCGGTCTCTTCTCAGCTTCTCTAGTTGTGGTTGCTCCACAACTTCTTGAAGCTACTTCTGAGGCTTCCTCTGGGGATGCATGTTGAGATGTAATTTACTCTCCCTCTCAACCACTAAGTATCTAACCTTTGCCTTTCTCCTCAAGGGTTTTCATGCATCTTATACCTCAAGTTCATACAGGTTATTGGCTAGCACACAAATCTGTTTCATTTGTCCCTTCGTCATGAAATTTTCTAGAAAAAGAGTTGATTTTAAATCAGCGATATCTCCCTCATCCGAACTCCAATTCGGCTGATTTTTTTTTTTGAATTTGGGTATTTTTTCACAAGGAATCCGGATCTTATATCTTTTCCTGAAAAAATTTCACAAAAAAATTTCATATCTACTCTGCAAACTCGCGTCCCAAAAAAAAATCCTACTCCAATACCATGTAGAAAATTTCTACAAATCTAGCTCTAATACCATTTAGATTTTCCTGTCCTCCAAGCCCCTTATTACTTGCACCCCTGTCCTTCTTTGCCTTACTCCCTAAGGAAAAATCATCTTCTGTTTCCTTGGAAGAGGTCCCATCTCTTGTGTTCCTCCTGATCTCCTCTTGCATCAAATCCGACCACAATCATTCTCAATCTAGCAGCTTCTCCCTGTCATTGACAGAGCCCTGATAATTATGCCAACTCTTTGGAAATCCTAGAAGAGCTAGGATCACCATATCATACTTGGAAACTGTGTTTCCAACTCTTCCAAGTTCATCACGACATTGAGTGAACTTGGTCAGGTAATTTGGAATTGAGTCGCCCACCTCCATCTTGATTTTTGGAAGTTTATCTTTCAGTGCCAACTTCCTATGGTCACTGCTAGTATGGAAAAGGTCCTTCAATAATTTCCACATAGCATGCAGAGTTTCCTTCCCATGGAGACTCGAGAAAATGTGGTCTCGAACTCCCTCAAGGATTATCCGCCTTGCCCTTGCCACACACTTCTTCCATTCGTCCAGATTCTAAGCATCCAATGCTGATGGCTTAGGAGTGTCCTGATCAATGAATTTCTCCAAGAAAATATCCTCCAACATGACCTCCATCCTTTCCTTCCAGGCTATATAATTTGAGCTTCCATCCAAGGCATACTCGAGCCACAAACCGTATAATTCCATCTGTTGATCCTAAAGTATGTATTGCAAATTCGAATTTCACCTGTAACCCAAAATTCAAAACTTCAAAATCTCCTCAAGTATACTGTTCTCAGATCCGATACCATTCACAAGTTGCTATGAGAAAAGAATTACAATTTTAATTCACAATTTAATTCAAGGACAAATTAAATTGGAATTTCTGGATTCTATTTTTAACATTTCTTGTTGCTATTTTCAACAGAACATTGGCTCCAGATGGTGGCACATTGATCCTGATGGGCCTCCACATGCCCCATACGAGAATTTATGAAGCTCCATGATACGTTGTATCCACCAATAGTTCGGATCTTGGAGCAATAGTTTATATGAAGGTAGGGAGACCCCGGAAGGCTATTTAACGGCTTTGGGCAATGAGGATGGACTGTTTGGTTCATAGTTTGTTTGGTCTTAATGCTACCTGGCTATAGTTCTAGCTAGGGGCAAATGGAAATGGTTTTTACATTGCTTACAACCTAGATGAGGGATACCACCAACAGCTGGAATGGCCATGGGATCCAGGGGCTCTCTCAGCCCCGTAACAGCATGAAACTCCAAGGCATCAGCGCTTTCTCTAGGTGAATTGGGATAACTCATGGAACTTATGATTTCTCTTGGTTTGGTCGTGGGGAAAGGTTAGTGGGGGGGACTCTAGTAGCCATCTCATCGGTGGTGTCTTGTTGACTAGTGAGCTCTGTGAAAGACTAGCTCCAATGGACTCTTGGGCTCTCTCTATGACTTCTTGTTCTTCTACCATTGGTGTTTCCTTTGCGAGAGGGTGGATAGCATTTAGAACAACGCCTTAGTCTCAAAAGTGCAGGGTTGGTAAAGGTCTGTGTAACATTTTTTGTTTACTCCTTCTACAAGTTCAATATAATTTGTTTTGGTTCTTCTCTCTAGTTAGGGGGAATTCCATCCTCTCAAGTGTGTCTAGTGGTTATAGTGGTGTTATAATGCCCCATTAGAGGGGATGTGTGCACTGAGGAGGGGTGACTCCATGCATGGCAGGGCAACAATAGGGAGAGGAGCCAAGCTCTACTACTGAAACTACTAGAAGTCATCTTTCAGGAGAGGGTGCGTCTATCTCACTAGTTCGCTCCCTGGGTTAGGTAGAGGTTCTCACCTCCTTGGAGTCTATTTCTGCTCAATTGACCAACATTCAACTTAATATCAATACTCTAAGGGAGTAGAGGTATGAAGATAGAAATGAATTGGTAGCTTATATCAATGATCTTAATGATCTTGAACACATGCAAAACAAGATCCCAAACTCAATGGAAAGTATATGTCATCACCACAGGTAAACAAAAGACCACCTCCACTCCCTTGAAGTGAGGGTGGCGCACATAGACTTCCACATGCATGAACATGCTACTCTCTTTGCTGCATGTCCAACGCTTCCTCCAAATCTACCTCCATAATGTGGATTCCTATGATATGTATTTTTATTTTTATTTTTTACTTTGTAAGTATTGGCTTGTAAGCTACTCGACAATAACTAGTGACAACGGTTGTCATGGTCTTCCTTCACGCTACTTGTTCCTTAAAGCTAGGCTTAAACCAAATTCTAAGCCTGTGGAGATATATTTTGTATCTATTAATTTTCTCATAATATAATCACTGTTTTTTGACAGACAAAAAAATAAGCTTAATTAATAATGGTTAATTATCTAAATAATTAAAATTAATTAATTACAATTTTATATTAATTAAGTATACAATTTAATTACAATAATAAAATTAATTAGTTATATACAAATTAATTAAAAATTAATTAAATTACAAATTGATTAAACTAAAGATTAATTTAAAAAGCTAATTTTTTGAAATTAAATTATTAATTAAATATTATATTACAATCAGAAATTATTAAATTAATTAAAATCATTAAAAATATAAAAATTTTAAGTTAAAATAATTTAATTTAATATTAAAAAATAAAAATGGGACATGTGTCATGATACTAGTGGCTTTGGGTTCATAGGTTCTTTTAAAAGAGCTCCCATATTAAAAAGTTTCGAGGTTTCGATGAATTATTTGCTGAGGTTCGTAGGTATTTCAGGGAAGCTTTATTGGAGGGGAATTTTAAATTGAAGCTACGAAATATTAAAGTTCTGAGGTCCCGATGGGATGAGGGAATTAATGAGGGGAGTAAGGTATGGTGTGAAGGAGAGAAGGATCGTGTGGAGTGAGACTTTCTGTCGTATGTATAAATTATATTTATTTTGTAATTTTCGGATTTTCAGATCTCATAATTTATTTTAAATTGGGATTTAACATAGACTTTCAAAATCCGAGGACAACATAATTTTAATTGTTCTACAATTTGTCTACGATGATATTGTAGGACTATTAGAAAAAATGAATTATTTAGTAAAAATTAACTAAGAATCAATATTTACAATTAATTTACAAAAAAATAATAATATACATTTTGTAGTCGTGGTAGTAAAAATTACTGAACTTCGAATGAGCACCATTTGCAAACCATGCATCCAAATGAGATGAAATGAGTACCAATGGAAAGTTTATGAAAATTAGAACACAATGAAACAATAAAAAGGGAAATCTGGAGAAAATGAAAATATGGCAAAATTCTAGGACACTTAACTTACAGAAAGGGTCCCCATTATTTGAAATAAATAAATTAAAAATGGCGGGTGTTGTGTTTTCACATCAACAATGGTGACACATGGGGAAGAACCAATTATCTTTGGTTTAAAGATGATGAAATTCTCTTTACCCAAAGGTTAAAAATGAGGAATTTTGTGAAGCCGTCAAATAGTAAAACATTTCGCATGGGTCCCACATTAATAAATCAAGCAATATAAGCTCAAAAAGATAAGTACTCAAAGGAGACTGAGTTTAAAGTCATGAATCCAAATTTTGGGGAAAATGTAATATTTAAGATAACCTCATATAAAAAATAGAAGAGGGTACAGATAGGAGTGTTGGGGCTTGGTTTTGTCCAATTTTGACACCTTTTTCTATACTTACCTTCTCCCATTTTCACTATCTCTAACCCCTATTATGCCTATCTCAGTTATAATACTTGTTTTTTTCCAAAAGGATGCCATCGTTTTACACAGTATTTTGTCACCGACCTAGCATCCCCTGATTCTGGGTAGAGTCAGTCCCTGAATGGCATCTTCTCTATGTCATACTTCAAAATATGTGTCCATATCTTCCATATCACTCAAAAATATTAACCATGCTCATTAATCCTGAAGTTGACCCTTTTAACCTATGTTTCAAGATCATCACAGGACATCAGTATCATGTTTATGACCATGGACCAGAGTGAACAAGAACCTCACGACACCGTCGCAAGAGTACATTTGTTCTCTGCGACGGTCAGATTTTAGGGATCATAACAGGTCATCAGTATTCTGCCTACGACGATAGCCCAGAATGCACTAACACCTCGCGGCGTCGTCTCTGAGTCTCAGTGTTTGACCTGCGACAACCAAAGTATGGCGAATTAGTTCAAACAGAATGCTTCTGGGTGGTTCTGGAGCTGGTTGTTGGGTCAAGGAAGTTTGCCTCTCCCTATTTGAGATGGTGGTTCCGCCTTTTGAATAACCTCCCTTGAAGATAAGCTTCCTCTCCCCTCATTTATGGAGGCTCCTCCTCTTATAAAAGCATCCTCCATGACTATGATCAGCTAGTTCGGAGTTCTGAGAGTGCTAGTTGAGCTTTTGGTGTGCTAGTTCTTAGCTTGTTGGATTGATAGCTTGCAGTTTGGATTGCCCTTCATGTTGTGAGAGTGTTAATGGTTTTGTAAGAAGGAAGCCTTAGTTTCATATTTGTGCTTTTGGGTGAGAGAGAGAGTCATCATTCTTTCTGGGAGACCTTTGAGAGTGAATGCTTATGGAGACATACTGATCGGACCCTTCAAGGAATCTTGCGACGTCAAGGCATGGTTGCAAGCTTTATTATTATTCATATTAATACAATCAATGGTTATTTCCTATATCATGTATGAAATGTATGTTGATATCTTATGGTTCCTTGACTCTATAAGTAGATAGTTTGTTGTTGTGCTCTATTATTTGTTTTATCGTTTTCTTATGTTGTTTCAGGTGCATCATTCATTAAGGAGAAGAAAGTGACGTGATTAAGACTTCATCAAACACCGTTTTGAGGTAGGCCTCTTCAAAAAGAACTATTTAAGGAATTATCTATTGTCTTTGTTTTTCTGTGACTAGACCCACTCTAGGGCTAGAGGGGTTGCCTCTGTCTGCAGAGGGAACTTACCTGCATCACAAGTTGGCGACTCCACTAGGGAATCCTTTGTGTGTTGTCTCTTGCTTTTGGTCTTGATTTGTTTTTGATTGAATTACACAATGTCTCTTTTTTTTTAGACTGAACCATCAGTGTTTTGGATCACTTCAGTAGCTCTAGTAGTCCACCTCACTGTCTGAGTGATAAGCCTGGTGTCTTTTAGTTGCTTTTTCCTTGTTTTCCTTATCTATTGAGCTCGTCGTTGTTTAATTCCTAATAGCTATGACGAATCGCTCTTGTCCTCTTTACCCAAGCTGTAAGTCATGAATATCCCATCTTATAGCTACGACGATTCCTGAAATTAGACCGTCGCTGAGAACAAGTGTACCTTGGCGATGACATCACTCAGTTGCTAGTGTAGTGCTTGCAACGATTTGGCGATCGTCTCAGGTTGTCAGTCTTACCCCTGCGACGATTCCTGTAGGGTTTCTTTTTACAACCCTACCTCCTGAATAGGCTAGTGTAGCTTGTCCTTTGTTGTCTCTTACATCTTATTAAGCTTGTTTTGACTGTGTTTGCTAAGGCATATCCTTCTTGATTCTGTTTGTATGAATTTTGGTTTTTGGACTGTGTGACCTAAGTATTTTAGGGTTTCATCAAGAAGTCACTTATTTTGGGTTGCTTGTCCTTCCAAGGTTCTGCACTACATCCACAATAGACTTGTTGGTTTGTTTGAAGCTACGAAGATTCCTGAAATCATACCGTCACTGAGAATAGGTGTACCTTGGTGACGACGTCGCTCAATTGCTAGTGTAGTGCTTGCGATGATTTGGCGATCATCTCAGGTTGTTAGTCTTACCTCTGCAATGATTCCTGTAGGGTTTCTTTTTACAACCCTGCCTCCTAAATAGGCTAGTGTAGCTTGTCCTTTGTTGTCTCTTACTTCTTATTAAGCCTGTTTTGACTATGTTTGCTAAGGCATATCCTTCTTGATTATGTTTGTATGAATTTTGGTTTTTCAATCGTGTGACCTAAGTTTTTTAGGGTTTCGTCAAGAAGTCACTTGTTTTGGGTTGCTTGTCCTTCCAAGGTTTTTCACTACATCCACAATAGTCTTGTTGGTTTGTTTGAAGTTTTTCTCTTGCTATTTTCCCATCTTCTTGGTTGATCTGTAGTAGTTGGTCATTAAACTAGCTTATTGTGTTGATTTGATTTCCATTAACTATTGAAGCACAGATTACATTGTCTTTTTGATCAGTAAAGTTGTGCATTAGCTTGTTTGTTATTTATTCCAAAAATAAAAAAACAATTGCACTCATAAAGTGTATGACAATGAAAACATGTTTGCATTAATAGGTTCTTCATGATTAGTAATTGAAAAGCGAAATTCGAATATTTCATTTTTCGTCATAGTATTTGTGAGATACGCGTAAATTGATGCATTGTGTTTCCTATTGATTGGATCACTTTCTTTGCACTGATGTTCTTGCATTTGCTTGTTTGGAAATGAACTCCTTACCCTCGTTTAGGTAGTCATTCATCGAAAGGAATGGTTTTTGCCCATCTAGTTGCATTCTAGGAGTGTTAAAGATACATTTGATAAGGCCTTGAAATCGAAACTTAATTCAAGATTAACTGTTAAAATCTATTGAATGAACTTAAAAACGCATTGGAACCTAATGCTCACATATCTAGAGGTCTAGGCTAGAGACGTGTTTCGGTGTCATTAAACCTAGCGGTTGTTGTTTTCACTGAGGTTGGGTGATTCCTCCTTTGTGACTTGATAAGTGCTAGTACATACTTGTTCTCCCTATACCATCATGTATATATTGGGAGACCTCACTAGGTTATCATCCTATTATCCATAGGAAGCCGATTCTTCCGCCTTACGAGTCGTAATGCACTGAACACGGCATTTGGGAAGATTGACTGTAGTATGGAAAGTCCTTGGTCATTTCTCTTTCATTTTATTACCAAGGTGTATATGCAATTTTACGATTTGTCTGGTAAACCTCTTGCCTAGAATTCCAGAGCAATCACTTTCATTCTTTTTCGACTCTTTAAAAGTAAAAGGATCATCTGAGCACTTGTCCTTTCAGGCTCATTCAACCTCAAAAGAGATAGAGTCACCTTTCATCCTTTTCTCAACTCTTAAAATATGAAAAGGCCAAGTTTTGTTTCAGTATTTTAAAATTAACTGCCCACGAAATATTCCTGGTTACAGCTAGAGTTCCTTTCAAGGTCGATTCCAATGGTAACCTTTCCAGAGTCTACCAGTCAAGGTCTCACCCCGGATGGGAATCCTAGTCCTTTTCCTTCTTTTGGAAATGTTGGTGCTCCGTATATGGCAACGTTGTCCTTTCCTGGGTTAACCATTGGTTTGCCTATTAGGTTGTTTTCAACCTCAGTGGTCCCGAGTGTCATGACTCCTGTTCCACCGTCTCCTTCATTTGAGTCACGACCAGATGATTCTAGGATTGACCCTTCGCCTTCTTCCCCTGTTTCTTCATCCTCCCCTTCTACTTCGCCTGGTGAAAGTTCTAAATATAGTCACCAGGAGGCTAAGAAGAAGAAGTAGAAGACGAAGAAGAAGAAGTTAGATAAGCAAGAGGCCACCTGTGCAACTATTGCTCTGAATAAAACTCCAGTAGAAAAACCTTCTAATTCTCCATGGAAGGTTAAATTTCCTTGTAAGTTGTGCAAGGGTGACCATTTTCTTCGTGATTGTCCTGGTATTCCTAGGATCTTAGAAGTATGGTCTCAAGATTTGACTCATCAATCCTCATCGCCCTATGAAGATCATGTCGATGTTACACCCTCAACTAGCAGTGGTAAGAAGAAAGGGAATATTAGATTCCCCTATAAGTTATGTGAAGGAAAACATCTTCTTCACCTTTTTCCGCCATGAATAAAGCTTCTGCCATTTTGGAAAATCTTACAAGTCCTCAACCCCAACTTCTGGTTGGTTATCAAAGGCTTTCTTCCGACCCCCTCTCGGTTGACAAAGAGATTGACTTGGATTCATATCTTGCCCATCTTGCTCTTCCTGAGCTTGGCTATGTTATGTCTATTTTTGACCAACCATTGGTCAAAAAGAGTGTTGACTTTGTTTTGCCACCAGTTGTTCACTCTGTTCCGAAAGAGCATCATGATCATACTGCTCATGTTCTTCTCATCTCATCAGATTCTCTTGAGCCAAAGAGCAACCCTCCTGTCTTGGCTAATCAAGAGAGTCCTTCTTCGACTCCTATAGAGCATGGGGGCAATCATATCATACCCCTAGCAAGTAGTTATGTTGTTTCCTTTGACTAGAGTCACTTGATTGCATTCCACCTTCCATCTTATGTGCCTTTCCAAATCACCGTGCATGCCTATAATGTGGCAGTACCTGGCACTCTATTGGATGAGGGTGTGTCTATTAGTATCATGTCTTCCACTACTTGACAATATTTGGGTTCCCCACCGCTTGTACCTATCACCCAGAATCTGTTGGCTTTCAACGGAGGAACTAGTCAACCCTTAGGGATCCTTCTAAAATTTCCTATTACTTTGGGAGGTAAAACTGTCTATATGTCCAAGGTGCGTTGGATTTCAGTCTTCTCCTTGGCCGCGACTATATTTATGTCATGGGGGCTCTTGTTTCTTCGCTTTTTCATGTGGTCTATTTTCCACATGATGAAAGAATTGTGACTATAGCTCAATTGCCATTCTTTGGTCACCAGGTACCTCCTATGCAACCATCATCCCCTATCAGCTCTTGTTTGCCAACAGTACCTTCCCCACCAAAGGTCAATTATGTGGCTGCCTGTTTCATCTTTGCATCTGTTGATGATCATGCATATGGTCTCGTACACCATATCTTGGGGGATTTGGAACCTGATCTATCATTGGTGCCCAATGACATGTATTCCTCCCAGAGCATGGTTCTTCCCTCCAATGAAGACTTGTTGGGATTCATGTTCTCGTATGGCCCATGAACAGTTTACTGAGGATAGTTCTTTTCTTGTTTCGACCTCGTTAAAAAATGAAACAAGGAGTATGGAGGAGAGTTCTCGATCTTGTGCCAACCTCGTTTAAAAATGAAACAAGAGGCCCGAGGAGAGTTCTCGATCTTATGTCAACCTCGTTAAAAAATGAAACAAATGTCTTGAGGATAGTTATTTCAATGTGTCAACCTCGTTAAAAAATGAAACAACTCCCTTTTCCAAATCGAGTCTTCAATTAATATCTCGTAAAATCCCAATTGAGTTTGTCCTGAATCTCGAGAGTGAACCTTCATTCCATCCACCCAGTTGAATGCAATGAAGCTTGGGGGGCATGTACCTTGATTGGATCATTATGTTGGGTTCATGCAAACCTTATTCAAACATACTTTTTTGTTTCAAGCTTGTGTAAACAATGAAACCGAATCCAAGCATAGTTCTCGATGGTTCGCGCTTGTGTAAAAATGAACCCGTGCGCCGATGTACCCTTTTTGGTTTGGTGTGTCAAGTGATTTCTTGCTTATTGCGTCTTTTGTCTTTTATGCAGATGTTAAATATATTGACTGATGCATTAGTGAATTATGTATTAGGTAGACATTTGCGTAAATTATAAATCATAGACAAGCATTTAAACATAATAAGTAGAGACAGTTAAACATAGATAAATGTATATCATGTGTTGTGCATCATGGCGCTCAAAAAATATATGTGTTCAGTTACATCGTGAGAGACATGTCTCTCAAAACTCTGCAGAAAAGAAACCTAGACGTCTACTATGCTTTATGCTCCCTATAGCAGACTACTGCGCGGACCACACGTCGAAGCAGCTGGTGTATCCTGTTCGACACACCCATGGTGTGTCCCTGGTACTCCCTAGGAATCTCCTCGAACCCTCTATAGTCTGGGATCCCCTCAGTCAAGCCCTCTAGGTTTCGGGCTATTTCCTCCTCAGCATCTCCACCCGGAGGTGGTAAGTCAATCTCTCTGCCAACCCTCCAAGCAGTAGGAGCAAGACCTGCTAGTCTCTCAGGACCAACATCTGCAAAGAATTGAACATAATAATTAGGACATGTATATTTAAAATCCAAAATCAACAAAATGTTATAAAAGTTTATCGATCAAGCTGAGTATTTTACCTCTCTCGTCCCACTGCTCGCTAGGTGGAGGCAGCATGTCTGGATCTCCCCTGAAATCCATCCCAGCGTATGGCCAATCCTCGATTACAACTTGTTGGCGATTCATCCACTCAAAAAATTTCGGACCCCATGATGTAGGCTGGCCACCGCCTCCTCACGACATCACGAGCGCTCACCGAGTTATCCATGTCTGCCATGGCCTTGGCCATCCTAATGTCACGTCCTGTCACTGCAGGATCGGTACTCGCTCCAACATGAGCGGTATCAAGATAGAGTCGTATCCGAATTGTTTTGCCTCACCCCGATGGCATTTGGTCACTTGTCTCTTCATGTTGAGAGACACGACCTCTACCCAGTTAAACATAGTAGGGTTCAAGTAGTCCTAGGCTAGCCGTAATTAATTTTTGGTCGCCTCATTCTGGGCTTGGGAGCTAGCTGCTCTGGTTATGTTAAAAAGCAATACTCGAAGTGACAAATCATTAACAGTGACAATTTGCAGCTTGCCACTTGTCAATGATTTCCGTTCTCCTAGGGGGCACAGTCGTGCGATAAGGGTGTCCATCAAGTCTCTAGTGACCTGAGTTCCCACCATGTGGGGCATCTCTCCTCTCCTTGACAACCCAGTCAAGAAATAGATGTCTATGGTATCAAATTCTATCTCTTGCCCACGAATTATGAACTTGCCTTCGTTTGGATTCCATGCTTGGATTAGGTACTCCAGGAGATCCAACTATGCTCTTAGCAGTGGTGTTAGGAAGAACTTCAGTAACCCACAGTTCTGTAAGATATTCAGACACTGAGGATCTGCCATTCCCATCTCATCATTGTGGTCATGGGTAAATTCATGCCATACAAATGCCATTGTTTATCCCTGCATGCATAAACATCCCATTGTTAAAATCCATCCAACCTCTTTCACTGTTTAAAACTAATTATAAATCAAGTTTTTTGGGTTCGACGCTTGTCGCAGCTGTTCCTAAAACAGTTGCAACGGGCCGATTTGCATAGTTCACAAATTCTCGAGTCATCGCAGGTGTACATCACTTTCCTGCGATGATCGCGTTTTTTTCCCGTGAAAATTCCTCGATCGTTGCAACCCTGAGGGGGAAACTTGTGACGACCGAGGTGGAATTCTTGCCCAAAAACCCCTTTAAATACTGGTATAAAACATGAAATTTCATTTAATTTTGGTGGAAAAACTAAGATAGGGATGGGGTATTTACTTGGAGGAAGAATGAGAGGTAGTGGACTGTTGAGTTTCGCAGAATCAATCGCTCAGGTACGTAATGTTTGAAGTAATGTCTCTTTTATAATCTTTTTTTCAAAAAATTTAGGGTTTTTCTTAAGGTTTGAAATTAGGGTTTTGACCTATATGCGTGTTTTTGCGAAGCAGATCTTATGCTTGTGTTTTCTTGTGTACTGATAGGTGTTCTGAGCGCTGGTGATGATCGATGCTAAATTGTATACTCAAACAGTACCAATAAAACCTTTCTGAGTCAACTTTAAGCTCTTTTTTTACTATTGAAACGTGAAAATATTGTCGAGCCCTTGTCGTTTCGAGCTCGTTAATGGTTACAAAACGTCATGTCCCCAGTAATTTTTTTACTTTTTTGGGCTGGAGGCACTATTTATGAAAAGTACTCCTTGACTGCAATGGTCAAGCTATTCTCTCGAGTATCATTTTCTACCTTTTCGGGCTTGAGAAACAAACTTACAAAAAGGGCCCCTTTAGAGTTTTCTTTTTCGTGTCTTTTTCAAACTCTCTAAACATGAAAAAGACTCCGAGTTTTACCTATGTCGGACTTGTTAAACCCTGACAAAACCCTGATGACATTGGACTCGTCGCCATGATGAGACCTGAGCTTCTCATCCCCAGGGCTCGTTAAAATTTCACTAGGTTGGATTTTTCTGAAGGAAAAACTTATATTGCAAGCATATGCTATCCCCTTCAAGCTTGTGTTTCAAAAATAATTGGGGTACTCGCCAGCAATGGTGGGGGAAATTTTTTTGGAAATATTATGTTGATTACCTATGGTAACTTGTCGCTCTTGAACATCGACAACCTTGTTGCTTCTCGCTAGGATTGGGATATCCTCTCATCGTCATTGGCCTTCCGGGATTTGGGTTCTTCATTTTGCCTCATTCCATTTAATCCCTGTTGTCTCCGCATGACCTTCGATCCCTTAGTACCGAAATGCTGCCACATTCCAGAGTCATGTTGCCGATATGTTCAAGAGCTTAATCCTTCTACAGTTTGCACCCTCACATCCTCTTTTGATTCTCTATCTACATCTTGTTCCTTTGTCTCACGTCATTGATGTGGGAAATATTATGGCCCTCCTACGACGGATCACTTCCTGTCGACATCGACTCATTATCCAGGAAGTTGATCTAGAGACTCCTTTCTGGTACCTTGGAGCTTGCATGCCTCAATGGTAAGTTCTTCACACTCGACGACAGGCTTGCATCATTGGTCTTTGATCAGGTGATTCCACAAGTGTACGACTCTAGATCATTCTTCACACTTTGTGGGTTGTACTAGCAGTACGTTGAGAACCATTGACATTACTGGTGGTCTCTCTCGTGCTTGTTAACGGTTCACATCATTGGCTGATAATAAAGGAATTTTCTAGTATTCTTGACTTCAACACATTTATTCACATATTAGAAACTGTACGATAGATAGATCGGGGTTCAAGACCCTGGGCTCAGATCACACAAGTCTAGGTTGCGTGGATTATTTATACATGACTCTTTTGATTAGATGGTTGTGACCACACCTGAGTCTTTCTAGATGGCTGCGACCATACCTATATTTTCATATGGTCTTTTCGACTAGATGGTTGCGTCCATACCACAGACCAATTCTATCTGTCTTTTGGATGGTTGTGCCCATACCTCGACTACATGTATTTCTTTCACTATCAGAGATATCAGTTGTACTTGCATCTGCAAGTTCTCCACGATGGTGTTCCGGTTCAGTTATGGTTTCGTAAATAATTTCACCCCTCCCACTCTCTCGACCTTCACGCTTTAGGGGGCATCTGTTACATAGTAATTTTTCACCGACCTCGCATCCCCTGATCCCGGGTAGAGTCAGTCCCTGAATGGCATCTGCTTTGTGTAATACTTCAAAATATGTGTCCATATCTTCCATATCACTCAAGAAGATTAGCCATGCTCATTAATCCTGAAGTTGACCCTTTTAACCTACGTTTCAAGATCGTCACAGGACATCAGTATCCTATCTACGACAATGGACCAGAGTGAACAAGAAGCTCGTGACACCTTCGCAAGAGTACATATGTTCTCTGTGACAGTCGAACTTTAGGGATCATCGCAAGTCATCAGTATCCTGCCTACGACGATAGCCCAGAATGCACTAACGTTTCGCGACATCGTCTCTGAGTCTCAGTGTTTGACCTGCAACAACCCAGATATGGTGAATTAGTTCAAACATAATGCTTCAGGTGGTTTTGGAGCTGGTTGTTGGGTCAAGGAAGTTCACCTCTCCCTATTTGAGATGTTGGTTCCACCTTTTGAGTAACCTCCCTTGAAGATAAGCTTCCTCTCCCCTCATTTATGGAGGCTCCTCCTCTTATAAAATCATCCTCCATGACTATGATGAGCTAGTTCATAGAACTGAGAGTTCTAGTTGATCTTTTGGTGTACTAGTTCTTAGCTTGTTGGATTGATAGCTTGCAGTTTGGATTTCCCTTCATGTTGTGAGAGTGTTAATGGTTTTGTAAGAAGGAAGCCTTAGTTTCATATTTATGCTTTTGGATGAGAGAGAGGGTCATCAGTATTTTTGGGAGACCTTTGAGAGTGAATGCTTATGGAGACATACTGATCAGACCCTTCAAGGAAGATTGCGATGTCAAGGCGTGGTTGTAAGCTTTATTATTGTTCATATTAATACAATCAAAGGTTATTTCCTATATCATGTATGAAATGTATGTTGATAGCTTATGGTTCCTTGACTCTATAAGTATATAATTCGTTGTTGTGCTCTATTATGTGTTTTGTCATTTTCTTATGTTGTTTCAGGTGCATCATTCATTAAGGAGAAGAAAGTGATAGCTGAAGCGACGTGATGAAGACTTCATCGAACACCGATTTGAGGTAGGCCTCTTCAACGAGAACTGTTTAAGGAATTAGCTATTGTCTTTGTTTTTCTGTGACTAGACCCACTCTAGGGCTAGAGGGGTTGCCTCTATCCATAGAGGTAACTTACTTGCATCACACGTAGGCTAAAGGTATGCAAATTAATACTAAAAAGCGTCTTTTACCTTAACTTTGAGTATTCCTTAGCTAGTTGTTCATTATTTTGTTACCATGCCAACTAATATCGAGTTCCTGTGCATATTTGATTTGATTCGGAGACATGCCCATAATTCTTGCAGACAATTATGCGAGCTTATTTCCTGGAAACACTCCGGATTTCCTGCAGTCGCAGATTTCCTACAGCAACATTAGTGGTTAGCCATGTTCTATGAATATCAAAGTCCAATGGGAACATGGGTTTTGCGGGGAATATATCACATATGGTTGCTATCCTATTGGCCTTCTCAGATCTTCCAACACACCGCCCAGATTCAGAAGTCTTCTCTCATCGGCCGTTTGGAGGAACAACTACAGCCATGTAACAAGTTTCGTCTAATCCATTTTTTGAGTCATGGATTAGACCTAGTATGGCTAAAAATGATATATTGTAACATATCTGGTAGCTTATGGCTTAGATTAGCAGTCTCCTTTATTTCAAGCCATATATGGGCTTTGTAAATGTATAAATTCTATCCTAGTTTCGATGATAGGGGTTGTTAGAGTGCTGGGTTGGTTTCAACATTGACTGTGTATCAGATTGTACTCGACTTTATTTTTAGATTAATATAAAGATATATGTTCTATCTATTGTAGTGAGAAAGCTCTTCTAATTTGAAGGGGTTGTGAGTAAGGGAGGGCCCCCTGTTACACAGCAATTTGTCACCGTTTTTCACCGTCCCTGTTACCCCTCACCCACACACTAGAGGACTCATTCCGGGACCTGTGAGAAGTGACATGACCTGAAACCACTTGCATCATATTCCTCTAAGTATGAGCTTCATATGCCCTAAAGACAACTCCTGCAAAATACCCATGAAAACAGCTCTTTTTGCATTAGCGCAGAAGGTTCTCTTCCACCCATTCACCAACTGAATCTATGTTGAGCTAGGATGGTTTGGCTTCGAATCTCCATAGAAGGGAAGTGGTTTGCCACCTTTCATGGAAGTTTCCAAGTGATAAAGCCAATCCCATGAATAATGTGGTTGATCCTATCTCTTTACTCTCTATCTATAAAAGCTTGCCTCTATGCCTTGAGCAAGCTAGTAGTAGTAGTAGTTCTAGTCAATAATTCCAGCATAGTGATAGAGAGTTTGAAGCTGCAAGAGCCTTCTTTGCACCCATAAGGCCAAATCTTAGTAAGGAGATTCTTGTCACCCAAAGAGAGAGAGGCTTGTTCCCATCCCAACAAGCTTTGCAAGACTTGTGTAGCCGACTACCCAGCCAAAGGAGGATTTGACGTCAGAACAATGGTTGTATTCTTCTTTGTTATTTATTAATAATAGATGACTATCATTATGGTTCCACTCTCATTGTCTTATGTTTGATGTTGAGTTATATATTTTCTGATTGATATATAATTGCATCTACTAGATTTTATGCTTGTATTCGTGTTGTTCTTTGCATGTGCAGGTGTCCAATCACGACCAGCCGAGGCAAAGGAACGAGAGCGACATCTCTTCTACGAACACTAGCGTTGGAATCCAAGTAGGTTCTCACCATCCACTTTTTATTTGCAATTAGGAACTTGCGTGATAGCATTGTGTGATTGTTGCTAGACCCGGTCTGGGCTAGTAGGGATCGTCTCTGTCCGCAGAGAGGATTTACCTCCACAACAATTTGGCGACTCCGCTGGGGAGTCTTGTCTCTTTGGTTTCTCGTTTGATTGCTTAGATAGCTTTCTGGGTTGGATTTCTTGCTATTTCTTGCTTCCTGGTTTGCCTAGATACTGTTTTCAAGCCCTGGATTGCTTGTTTTCGTTTTTGACTTAGCAAACTTGATTAGCGCGCTTTTTAGCCTAACAGTCGCGCCAATTGGTGCAAGTTTCTCAAAGACAACCCGCGCCAATCCCATAAAAGCACGAGTTGTAGCTTGACAGTCGCGCCAGGCCTGTCAACTTTTCCAGTTTGCTTGTTTTCAAGCCCTCTGAGCTTGGATTTGTATCTTGCCATGTATTTTTCGATTACTAGAGTGTGTTTGATCCTTGTTTGACTGGTTTTAGACCTCCATCCTTCGAGTGTTTGCCTTTTTCCATCGATTTCAAATTTTAGCCCTAGGTCATCTAGTGGCTTTGTGCGTCGAGCCTTCCGTAGGAGTCTTGGTTTCTTTGATCGTCCAGTTGACTTTGTGATTACCTTTTTGTGCTTGACCAGTAGTTGTCAAAGCCTTTTGTTGGTATTCAAGTGATTTTCTCCTTTTCCGCTTGGATGTCGCTTGACTTCGTTTGGGCTTAGATTACATAGCGCGTAGAGGTCTTTGTGTTTTCTTCTTGGTTTGAAAGACTGTTTTGGTGTTTTGGGGATTCGATTGTGTTCTCATTGAGTGAAATTTGTCTCTTTTGCTCGGTGTTACTATCTCTCAAAATTTGTTTAGTGCACTTTGCCATTGAAAAGAAAACAAACAATCTCTTTTGTGTTGAATTAGTTAATTGAAATTAGAAGCTTTTCATTGATTAGTGATTTAAAACAAAAAGTTTCGTTTATTTGTCATTAGCTGCATTAGAGTAGTTCTTGATTGTTTGTTGTCATTTTGTTTGAAAAATTCTAACCTCTCTCGTAGTTAGTATTCATCGAACGAAATGATATTCTTTGGCATATAGTTTGCATTTAGGGAATTGTGAGAGATTACATACGGTAGGACCTGGAAATTGAAACTTAACTAAAGATCAACCATAAAATGAACTGAATGAACTTAAAAACACATTGGAACATAACGCTCACTGATTAGAGGTCTAGGCTAGAGACGTGCTCCGGCGTCGTTAAACCTAGTCACTGTTGTTTCACACTACGGTTGGGTGATTCCTCCTTTTGTGACTCGATAGTGGTCTAGCACGGACTTGGGCTCCCACGTACCGTCATGTGTATAGGGGAGACCCCACTAGGTTATCATCCTTTATCCACAGGAAGCCATGTCTACCGCCTTACAAGCTGTAATGCACCGAACACAGCATTTGGGAAGATTGACTGCCGTACGGGAAGTCCTTGGTTTTCATATGACTGCCAAGGTGTATATGCAGTTTTACGGATTTGTTTGGTAAACCCTTTGCCTAGTCTCTCCAGAGTAGTCACTTTTGATCCTTTTCGGACTCCTTAAAAGAAAAGGCTCACTTGAGTAGTTTGTCACTTCGAGCTCACAAAACATTCGAAGGTGACTAGAGTCACCTTTTTGTCCTTTTCTCAACTCTTAAAACATGAAAAGGTCAAGTTGTGTCCTTGCGTCTTAAAATTTATTTGGCCACGATTAACATTACCTGGTTAGATCTTGTGTGTGTTAGTTTGAGTAGGGTCCTTTATTGTTAGATTTCCTTAGGTCCTGTTTGAAGTTTATCATCCTGGCTGAGCCATCGAATCCCGTTCCGAGTGATCAAGGGTCTCCGTCTTCCATTGCTCCTGAGGTACCGGTTGTGAGTGGTACTCTTCCTGTTATCCCGAGTATCCAACCGATCAACTCTCGTGCCTCGGGTGACGAGGATTACGAAATCAATTGGAACCCTATTTGGGAGCCTGACGAGGACGATATTGCTGTTACCCCCCCTGGTGTTTCGTCTCCAATTTCTACCTCTCACATGGATGAGACATCTCCTAGAGTAAGCGAGACACCTGTTTTGTCGAATATCGACACTCCCATCCCAACTACTTCTCCACTCCCCCCACGCTACCAGTCGTTGAGGGATAGGGTAAGTGTCAGGATCCCTGCTTTGAGTATGTGGGACCCCCACATCACTCCCACCACGGGATCTTTTGTTTCACAAGTCCACACTACACCTGTCACTTCAGTTCCGACAAATCCAACTGTTTGTATAGCACATTCAACTCCGGTTGTTAGTGCCGTTACAGCGTCTTCAGCTTTGAACACTGGTGCTGGTCCCCCTCACGGTCAAGTGAGTAGCGGCCAGCCGGCACACACACCTAAAGTTATCCATCCTGCACAAAGTGCACCACCCTCTTCTGGTCCCGTCCCACGAGGGGGGCCATATGATGCCTATGGACAAGCTGTTCGGGATCCGAATGTGCAAGGTCCATTCTATTATTACGATTTTGCTGGTCAATACCTTCAGCTTTCTCAACCCTTGCCTACTCAACCTATTGTTGAGGTTTCGGTACCATTATCCGTTACTTGGAATGCCACCACTTTCCATGGGGGCCAAGTAAGGCCTGCACAGCTTCAGCGATTGCCTAACCAAGGCCAGCCATCTTATGTGCAAACCCCCCAAGGGCAGCAATATTATGGCCAGTCTCACCCAGGACAACCTGGGGGCCTACAAGGACAACCCTATCAGGGACAACCTTTGGCCGCTGGTGGTCCATCTTTTACTTATCTGACTCAACCTTCTGGTTACCCGGGGCAACATGGTATCCAGCAAGGTTACCCATCTGGACAACCAGGACAACCTTACATCCAACAAGGTCAACCTGGTATCCAGCAGGGTTATCCCTCTGGACAAGCTGGACAAACTTATATTCCACAAGGTCAATCGGCAGTCCAACAGGGGTACCCTTATGAGCAAGGGGGGCAGCCTTACGTACAGCAGGGCCAACCTACTGCCCAGCCTAGTCATCCTTCTGGGCAAGCGGGGCAGCCTTCTGCACAGCAGGGCCAACCCACCACCCAGCCTAGTCATTCCTCTAGACAGGCTAGCCAACCTCAAAGTCAACGGGCCCGTCCCAAACCCAACCAGGCCAACCTTCCGGCCAGATGGTCCAAGCTCAACCTGTTCAAGGACATCCTTCTGGGCCCCAGACTCAAATTGGTTATCAAATGCAAGGTGGGCCACGACCCCAACCTTCTTACCAAGCGCAGCCTTTTTATCAGGCTCAGTATGGGGCTCAACAAACGCATGGCTACCAGCAACCCCAGGGGCAAACTCAATTTACCCCTTATCAAAATTATCAACAAATGTAGGTCACTCCTTACCAGAATTATCAGCAACAGTATGTTGCACCTGCAAGTCAAGTTGCTAATCCATGGGGTGGTGGGGGGCAAGCCCAGGGTCAACTGTCTGCTTATGGACAGAATCCTTATGGACAAAATCCATATGGACAGAATCCTTATGGACAGAATCCTTATGGACAGAATCCATATGGACAAAATCCTTATGGACAAAATCCCTATGGGCAGAACCCTTATGGGCCAGGCCCGTCTGGACAAAGTCCATGGGGGCAACCACCACCTGGTTGGAACCCTGGTACTACCTCTCTTCCACAGCCACAAATGTCCTTTAATCCTCAGTTGCCTTTCTTAGTGACATTGGAACTCCCAGATGTGTCCAAGTTGACGAATGATCCCATTCTTCATAATCCATATTGGCCACCAGTTCCAACTAAGATACCCGGTGATTGCCCGAAATTCGATGGCAAAGCTGGTGAGGACCCTCAAGCCCATGTCATGACCTATCACCTTTGGTGCTCATCCAACTCATGGCTTGATGATTCTATCCAGCTCCGCCCCTTTCAAAGGACTCTCACCGGCTCGGCCACTAAGTGGTATATTGAGTTGAATCGCGGAACATTTCAAGATTTCAACTCACTGGCTATGGCATTCCTAACTCATTTTCAGTTACCCATTCGGTATGAGACAGGGACACATCTCCTTACGTCTCTCAAACAGGAAACGTCCACGCATATATCCGATCATATACATCAATGGAGACGGCGTCGTCGCTTGATCAAATTTTGGATTCCTGATCAGCTCCTGACCGATTGGTTCACGACTTCCTTTGTCCCTGTAATCGCGCGAGACATTGCCATGGGAGCTTGTGTAACTGAAGAGCAAGCTATCGTGCGTGCTCAGTACCTCGACTTAGTATATTCTCAGTCAAGTACTTTATATGATTATTTTCCAGACGCCCCGAGACCCGGAACTTCCAAAGCTCTGCCAAAACCATCTGTTGACGGTGTTATTGGCTCTGTAAATGCATCTTCAAAGAAATCATCCGCGAACCCTGGGAAGCAAAAATGGAATGCTTCTAATGGAAACACTTCTCAGGGTCAATCTAATTCTGGAAGTACTTCTGAGGTTAACGCCGTTCAGTCCACCACGGCAGATAAATCCTCGAAAGGTAAAAAGAAAGGGAAAGCCAAAAATAAATCCGAACAACCCAAACAGGACTCCCCTAAACCTCCACCCGAGGAAGGAGCCAAACATAAATCCTTGTCTTATCTGTGATGAGGATCACTACACTAAAGACTGCCCCAGGTGGTCCGAAGTTATTTGATTGTTGAAAGGTGCTCCTGGGACTCCTGTTGTTCTTAAAGAACCTTTCCCTTCACAGCAAACTCAAATGGTGGCAGATCCATCGCAACCCTCTTCTTCATTCGGCTCTCAAGTATTTATGGCTGGGAAAATTCCCATCCATGTTACTGCTCGAGCAAAAGAATATCCATCTCATGCCGGGAAAGAGCCGAAGGTCCCCTCCAACGCTCCTCCGTCCAGTTCTGGTGCACTCCACATCGAAAGACCTAGCACTGAGACGACTATCCGACCCCCTCCAAAAAGTGTACTCTGGAAGTCTTCTTACAACCCTAATGCTCGTGCTGCCCAACACTATAGCATCGTTGAGGACTTAGCTCAGGCTCCGTATGCTATATCCGCTTTAGAAGTGCTCCAGAGTTGCCCCTCCCAGAGGAAGTCCTTGCTATTGGCCATCGGTGGCATAGACCCAGCTGACTCGGATCTGATTTCTTTTGACCTCGAGGGCTATACGCCGAGACTGCCTCACCAAATCGCTTTCCTTATACAGGTCATCATCAATGGTAAACGATTCATCGTACATTCATTGATGAAGGTGCCTCAACTTTCATCATGTCTGTTGCCTGCTGGAAAGCTATTGGTTCTCCAACATTGAGCTAGTCTCCCACGACATTAGAAGCCTTTGATGGAAGAGAGTCCCGTCCTTATGGTATCCTCCAACGGTTTCCCATCTCCTTGGAAGGGAAGATGGTAGAAGTGGAGGTCAAAGTTGTCGATGCTAATCTTACCTACAACTTCCTCCTCGGACGTAGCTGGACATACGCCATGCAAGCCGTGGCTTCCTCCCTTTTCCGTGTCATTCGTTTCCCTCATCAGGGGAAGATTGTCACAGTGGACCAGCTCTCCTTCTTCGCCTCCTCTTCTGAAGGAAATGTGCCTTTCGTGGAGCATACCTCCAAGTCATTCGAGAGTGTGGGAGCCGGACTCTTTAAAGATCCCACCCTGATGGGTGTCTTTCCCCTCCCACCTCCTAATCTCGCCCCTATTAACATGATTCATGTGTGTTCTGATTCGTGGGTCCTTCCTCCCGCTAATCAGATAGAATCATGGGGCGATATGATGTCATTCGAGCGCAATAACAGTAATGTCAACCTTCACTCCATTTTCAATGATCTGAAGCTTGGGGGGCATGTACCTCAAATTAAGACAGCATGCTGGGGGGCATGCCCGTTCCTTTATTCTCAAGCATAGTTTGCATGCGTGTGTGTGTGTGTGTGTGTGTTTTCATGTTTTCGTCTTGGTGTGAAAGTGTGATTACCCCTTATTGTGTCTTTTTGCTTCATGTGCAGATGTCGAGTGCACATTACATTGGTTTCACTGATGGTGCTTGCCGCAGCACTCGTAATTTGTCCTCTGCGGCGTGGGTGATCTACGATCCTCACGGCGAGTTGATAGATCTTCAAGGTGTGTGTTTAGGCTGTACTACAAACAATGTTGTTGAATATAGTGCTGTTATCGAATTATTAGCTGAGGCAATTAATCTCGGTATTCGTACATTGCTTGTTAACCTAGACTCTCAACTTGTCGTCCATCAGCTCAATGGGCGATATTCCGTCAGAGACCGTCACATTTTGAGGTTGTACTTACGTGTTAAATTGTTAGAAAGGAATTTTGACTTTATCACATATCAGCATATTCCAAGACGATTAAACACATTATCTGATGCATTGGCTAATCATGTATTAGATAGACATTTGCGTAATTTATAATCAAAAAATCATACAAGCAAGCACATAAAAGCACAATAATAAACCATAGGCATATGTATATATATATGTGTGTCGCAAATTTTTGCACTGCGTGCATTACATAAGTTCAAAAAATAATACATGTTCATCCTGATACATCCTGGGACGACATGTCCCCCAAAAAATATGCATGAAAGAAGCCTAGGAGTCTATTCGTGGTGGTGCTCATGATAGCACTTCACCGCGCGCACCAAGCGTCTCAACAGACGATGGATGCGGGTCGGCACCCCCACTGTGTGCCTCTGGTACGCAAAAGGCATGTCCGCCAATCTCGCATAACCCGGAATCCCTTGGGTGAGTCCCTCGAGATTCTGCACCAGCTCTTCCCCCACGGCACCCCTTGCCTGAGGATCAGCTGCAGGTTGGCCCCTCCACACTATAGGAGACAAGCCGGCTGGTCGCTCTGGGCCCACATCTACATATACATACAACTGTCATCAGAACATGCATGTATTGACAAAAAAAATGAAAATACATAATGTTACACTAAAATTTGTCACCATGACTATTTGCAGTTAGTATGGCTCCATCAACTGTCATACTATCCTCCTTGGCAAGTCTTATACCTCTGCTCCTCATGTCAAACTCCAAGAAAGAGAGAAAGTCCTTAAAAAGTCAATTAACTCTGGTTACGCAGTTTCTCTTAACCTTACCTGCGTGTACGCACCTCAAGTTCACAATACCTGTGTACTTGTGCGCTCTGTATGTAAAGGGGTGGGTGCGTACTCCTGTAAAGGTCAAAAGGCGCGAGTTTTACTTAAAAAAGTTACTTGTGGTCGAATCTAGAGCATTCTAGAAGATGGTTTGACATGGATTGAGCGCCTCCAGATGGTTCATGCATCCCTATGAAAGAGGAACTTATCCCATCAAGAGGGGAGCTATCCCATTGAAAGAGGGGCTTATCCCATTGATGGTGGACCTGATTAACTTCCTCCAAAGCATTATAAATATAGGCATTGGGCCAGAGGGAGGGGAGGTTGAAAGCTGAACATTCCTAAGAGTAGATGCTGCTGAAATTAGGACTCCCTTATAGAGCTTGAGAGGAGAGATTCCCATCCTTTCTTAGCTTCATTTGGAAGTGGGTGAGCTGATCAAAGTAAAGGAGAACTCTTTCTGGACCCTGGGAGGGACCTGCACAACACCAAGGCACTGATTGTAATGGTTTCTTTTGTTTCCAATTAATACAATTAAGTTCATTTTTCTCAACAAGTTGTTATATATAATTTGTTTCATATACTCCTTGGTCTTTATGATGAATATGTTTTATTATATGAGTTATTCAGGTGCTATGTAATCGTTTGCTTGTTAGTGAATGCATGTTTCAAATAGAAGGAAGAGCTCATCTGGATCGGAGAGGCTTGGCTGCTACAAACAGCGTTGGACTAAAGGTATGCTTTAAACACCTGGTTGCTTGTATTTTAAATGCATATTTAGTGAAAGATAGTGCTTGATTGTCTTGTTTATCACTAGAAAGCCTTAGCTTCTAGGGAGGTCGGTTTTGTCTGCAAAATTGACTTTTTCCGCATGACAAAATGGCGACCATACTGGGGAATCCATGGATTTGATTGATACTTTGATTTGAGAAAAGTTGATTTCTTTCTGGTTTTTGGCTGATTGACTGTGAATTTGGGTGGAATAGCTTAGGGTTGAATTAGTTTTTATTTTTCTTGGTTTTGAGAGTAGTACGCACCCTCTGCGTTAAGCACAGTGCGTACCTGTACGCACTTCTGCTTTGTACACAGAGCGTGGCCGCACCTGTGCAAACAGGCTGCCTGTGTACCCTGTCAAAAGTTGAGAAAATTCCAATTTTTTCCTTTTTGCCTCTTAGATTTTGTTTATAGTTTGTTTTTTGCTGCCCAGATCCACTGGTTACCTGTCAAAAGTTTTCATCTAAGCTTGTTTCGTTAGCATCAAGGGTTTTAGTGAAGTTCATAGAAGTTCTAGCCCTAGGTTTGATTTTTGCATTGGTCTTGTAGTGACTTTGGCTTTTAAAGTTGTAAAAACCTTGGATATCCCTGGTCTTTTCAGTCTTCTTAGGAGTCGGACCTTTCATAAAATCCACCTTTGTGAGAAACCTACCTTTGTGTTGTCTCTTTGCGGAATTTCGAGAAATTTTGTTGGTAAAGCTGTGAATTTCATTCTTAAGAAAAAGAACAAAAGATTTTTATTTTTGTTTTTGACTGGTTTATGATTCTGCATGAACTAGTCCTTGGTTGAATTGTAACTGAGTAAAACATCCTGGAATTATATTTTGTAAGCTTTTACCTCATTAGATTTGCTTTTAGGTAAATTTCTCTTAGATTTGCTTTTAGGTAAAATTGATTTGATTTTCATAGATTCTAAAGTTGATTTTTGTTAAGTAGTTTTACATGCTTTGTTAAAATAGGAAAAAATACAAAAATCTCTTTTGGGAAAAAGTTTGTTTTAGTAGCGTTTGAAGTCTTTGAAAAGAGAAAGGAATTTTCGTGCAAATAATTAGTGGTCATGTGTTGTATGCTTTGGAAAAGATAAAGAGATTGTTTCTTTGATTTTCATTGCCAAGAAAGTTGTCTTTATATCAATTTTGCATTCTCCAACTCTCTTAGCTAAGGAATTCATTGAAAAGGAAAAATAGTTTAAATCATCCTAGGTGCATCTTTTTAGTGGATTTGAGTCGAGTCTACACACCATCAGTTTCATCTCCACTACCTTTTGTCCTAAAGAAAAGCCATAAAAATTAATGCTTAAAGTAAAATTAACTTAGTAACTTTTTATTTACTAGGGCTCTGAAACACTAATATAGATCAGGCTAGTGTCTTGGAGTAGGAGAGTAATTAACTCTCCAAGACAGCAAAACCAAACAAGTAGCTCATCTTGTGGTAGGATAAATCCAATAGTTACATTTATGCTCTGGGAAAGCTCCTCTTAAAGGAGAAGCACGAGATCGTGTCCGAACCAGTGAGGGGATCAATCCTCCTTCATTGGGAACGACGCCAGATACACACGTACTACAAACGGTAAACCTCGGATTGACCATTGTCAAGGAGCCTGGGGTCAATTGTCGGTAAATCTTGGATTATTGTCAAGGAGCCGGCAAGGGGATTGAGCTTGTTACTCTGCCCTTGCGTGCTATCGGATCGTAGACTGTTCCCCCAGGTATATTTGTTGTTGTTGGTGACCTTAGTGACCATTATCTTTAGGGTTCTACCCAAGGTGACGGTGGAGGGAAGATCCCATTGTACCTGGAGCAAACGTCGCTAGACTCACTTGGATTTTCTGGGGGGTTCACTTCACTCGAGACGGTTAAAGTGGAGGAACTTGTCCCAGTCTATTCATTAAGCAGGTTGTCGAGGTAACTGTTCCACCCGCTACTTCTGTATTGAATTCTGCGATGTTGGATTTCATCACCAACTAGTGTTTTCGGTCCGGAAGGTTACTGTTTGTATATGGTTTGACACCCTAGATTCTTTAGGCGTGTGATTCGAATTTGTTTGGTTCTTTAGAGACTTTAGGCGGTTTGCTTTGAGATTTTACTTTGTTTGCGTGTGCAGTAGTTAAAAGTTTTTAACTGTGGCTGAATTACCGAGACAGTCCCGTAGACTTCGGGGCCAGTCTCCTGAGATTGTAACCGTGGCCGATTTGTTGAGGAAGTCCTGTAGACTTCGGGGCCAACCTCCTAAAGACGTCCTGGGTCATTACGAAGGTTTGAAATTCCTTGTAACTCCTAGTGGCAGTAAAGTAGGTTCACCTGAAGAAGGAGAGTCTTTGTTGGTAGTTCATCCTGATTACCAAACTCTAGAAACAGGTTATAATCCCGAAGCTATTGCAGTTTCCGAGCTTGCTGGTAGTTTTTCATCTACTAGTGATATAGGCAAAGAACCTGAGATATCTGATCCTGTTACTCCAACTTCTAGTGCTCCTGATTCACCTAGGGTAGAAAGAGTCATCACCGAAAATCTTCCTTCTGGTTTGATAGCTATTGAAGAACTTGCTCCAGAAGAAGAAATAGGCGTCCCTATCCCTGAAAATCAACCTACTATTGATCTAAGGGAGCGTGAATCCATTTTTTACAGTCCACCTAGAAGTACTACTTGTTATCTTTCTTTAACTAATTATTTGGACAACTCAGGGTTAAGTTTTTCTCCACCTCGTGCTCCTTATCCACCTGGAGGTATTTATACTCCTGTAAATATGTCAGGTCAGTCGTCCATGTTTACTCAATCGCCTGAATATTTTTTGTACGGCAGTCCTTCTGTTCCCTCTGGGTATCAATCACTTTCTGGTACTTTTGCGGGAGCATCTCCTCAACCCATTGAACATGGGTTATTAACTGGAAACAATGGTAATAAATCGTTGAGCGTAGGAGACATTTATATGATGTCAGGTTCAATTCCCAGTTCTCAACCTCAAGGTGGCCAGTTACCGCCTGGGGAGCAGCCTCAATTAACGCCTGGAGGGCAACCTCAAGGTACACAAATTGCGTCTGGGGGGCAACCTCAAGGACAGTATGTACCCGTGGTGCAGTACATTCCTCAAGGTCAACCCCAGCCTCAATATGTACCCCAAGGTAAACCTCAGTATCAATTTATACCTCAAGGTCAACCCCAGTATCAGTACCTACCTCAAGGGTATCTACCCCAAGGTCAGTACTCGATTCAAGGTTTCCAACCACCCCAAGGTCAATCTTATGTTCAAGGTACGGGAAATGTACCTTTCAATTATCAATCCTACCCTCAATCCGGTTATGGATCTCAATATCCTCAACCTGTTATGGGTCAATACCCCGAAATGAACATAGTGTGGGATCCATCGCAAGTTCAACAGGTGTTGCAGCCAAGTTTACAGTTGTCATCTCAAACTGGACAACCCTTAGTTTCTGGTTCACCCCAGCAACCAGTCCAGTCTAATATTCAAACTTCTGTACCTTCGGTAGTTTCTCAGTCTGGTCCTATTGCACCTAGTACTCCATCTCAAACTACTGCTGCAACTACCGCAACATCTGTTCAATCTACCCCACTTACTTCTGCGGTATCGACAGCTCCAGTTTCTATTGTCTCTGTAACTACTCCTCAGACATCTTTACCATCATCTGGATCCACAATTCAAACTACAGTTCAGATGCCTGTAGGACAACCTGGTTTAAGTACGGTTGTCACTAGTCAACCACAATTCACTTATCAACTGTACCAGGGATAGTACCAATACGGTCCTGCTGTCCAGCAGCCAGTTTACCAGTATCAACCGTATCCTGGGTACACTTATCAACAACCACAACAACCCCAGTACGGTCCGGTTAATCCTGGTTTTCCGAGAGGATACAATATCCCGAACGCGATTCCTATTCCTAGTTATCCTGGATATCCTCCTCCTGGGACTGGTCTCGTGACCCAGAGTTTTAAGGATCCTAATCGGCAATTACCGTTTATCGTAACTTTGGATTTACCAGACTTGTCGCGCCTAACGAACGATCCAATAAATTATCTTCTGTTTTGGCCGCCAATGCCAAATAAGTTGCCCAGTGACATTCCCAAGTTCGAAGGTAAGTTTGGAGAGGATCCATCGAATCATGTGATGACTTACCACCTCTGGTGTGCCTCTAATTCCATCTCGGATGATTCGATCCTCTTACGTCTTTTCCAGCGTACTCTCATTGGTCTGGCGGCCAAGTGGTACATTGAGTTACCACGGGCCTCTTTTTATAATTTTAGCCAGTTAGCTACTTCGTTTTTAACTCATTTTCAGTTGCCGGTCAGATATGATAATGGTACGGAGTTACTAACTTCATTAAAACAATCGACGTCCACATATATTTCCGATCATATTCATGAATGGAGACGTCGAAGGTGGTTAGTGAAAGTTTTTATCCCGGACCAGATCTTAGCTGAATGGTTTGTTAAATCATTATTACCGAAGATTACTGAAGACGTAGCTAAGGCCGGAGTAGTTACTGAGGAGCAAGTGATTGCTCAAGCGCAGTACCTTGACTTAGTTTATACTCAGTCAGGTACGTTACACGAAATGATCCCAGATCTTCCTAAGTCAAATAAAATCGCTGCTGCTCCTTCGGGGTCTCATGCTGCTGATGGCATGATTGGTACGGTGAATACTAAAAGTAAGAAGAAGTCTTCCAAGAACTCTTCTCCTATTATAACCTTACTAGACTCCCCGACAGGAGATTCTTTTGCTGAAGATTCCGCCAATATTCACGTTGTAGAGTCATCTACGGCTAAATCAAAAACCGGTGGGAAAAAGAAAGGCAAGAAGAAGAATAAAGCAGACAAAACTCCAAAGGAGAAAATTGAAAAGTCAGAAACCAATGACGAAAAACGCAAACCTCGATATCCTTGTCTTATTTGTGAAGAGGATCATTTTACAAGAGATTGCCCTCATCGGACAGAGGTTGTGAAAATCGTCAAAGGTTCCCCAACTCCTGCTGTTTTGAAAGATCCATTTCCAAAGCAGGAGAGTAAGATGATAGGTTATTCCTCGAGTGCCAGTGAAGAACCCATATTGATGATGTCTCATGTAAGGATTGCGACTCGATCGCAAGATTATGGTAGTAAAAGTCCTGTTGATGGCAAAGAAGCAGAATCTTCTCATTCTAATCCATCAACCTCAGCTCCCGGTTCCGATCCACTACAGATCGAGAAACCTAACCCGGACTTAGTAATCAAACCGCCCGCCAAGGGTATACTTCGAAAGTCTGCTTTCAATCCACATGCGAGAGCGGCTAAGAATTATAACATTGTTGAGGACTTAGCTGTTTCACCCTCAGCAATGTCGGCTTTGGAAGTGCTGCAATCATGCCCAGCACAACGCAAATTACTTTTGTCGGCTATAGGAGCTGTTGATGTTCAGGACCCGAACCTAATAATCTTTGATCTAGAAAATAGTACACCGTGTTTGCCTCATCAAATGGCTTTCCAGATCCCAGTGATAGTCAAAAACAGGCCTATTCATCAGACTGTAATTGATGAGGGAGCTTCCACGTGTATTATTTCGATACAGTGTTGGAGATCACTTGGTTCTCCTTCACTAAATCAATCCCCGACAATTCTTAAGGCCTTTGATGGCCGTGGGTTTCATCCTTTTGGCATTATATAGGATTTTCCTATAGGGGTTGAAGGAAAAACCGTTAGTCTAGATGTGGAGGTGGTTGATGCCCCTCTAGACTACAACCTTCTCTTGGGTCGCAGTTGGTCTTACGCTATGACAGCGGTCGTTTCATCGGTCTTCCAAGTAATAAAGTTTCCACATAATGGCAAGATCGTAACAATAGACCAGCTGGCTTACTTTTCATCCGACCCATCCTCTTCAGAGAGTATTCAGCATGTCGGTAAAATGACTATCCCTTATAAGGATGTTGGAGTAGGATTAGTTAAAGATGTCGGTTTACTGGGAACTTTTCCTTTTCCTCCAATCAACGCATTGTCTTCATTTGCATCTATTCATATGATTACATCAGACACCATTGTTTATGACGATCCTTGGATCGTTCCTTCTGAATTTGAGATAGACTCATTTGGTGATGCTATGCCTTTGAGTCCATATGAAATTGCCTATGAAGCCGTGCAGTCTTTTACCGACCCGCGTTCAACCAAAATCGACCAAATGAATGTGGTCCATGAGGAATCACTTTTCACATCAACCTCAGACTTAATAGCGTTTCCCGAAGTTGTGTCATCTGACGAGCAACTTCGTGAAGTCCTGTGTGTAGACAATTTACCATGGGAAGATCTCCATCATAGATCTTCGTTTTTACCTGAGGATGATCGTTTTGAAAATGATTTCTCATCAATCTTTATAGCTGAATATGTCAAAGAAGCTCAGAATCCAACGAAACATCCTGATTCAGAGCTGAATTTGGGAAACATCTCTCGCACTATTCCCATTGACATTTCAGTCAAGCCTGGAATTGTTGAGCACATTCATATAGGTGCCTCGTGTTCAGATGACGAAATTCAGACATACAAGGCCCTATTTCAAGAATTCTGCGACGTGTTTTCCTGGTCCAATGAGGAAATGCTAGGAATTGATCCCGCGATTGTTGTCCATGAGATCAAGACTTACCCGGACACTAAACCTGTCCGGAAACGTTTGCGTCAGATTCACCCACGAAAAGCGGTTGCAATTAAAGCAGAAGTTGAGAAGCTGTTGAAAGCAGGTTTCATTTATCCGATCCCGTTAACGGATTGGGTATCGAATATTGTTTTGGTTAACAAAAAACAGGGAACAATAAGAATATGCATCGATTATAGAGACATTAATCGAGCTTGTCCAAAGGACAACTACCCAACACCCTATATCGATCAAATAATTGACAATTGTGCCGGCAGTGAAATAATTTCCTTTATGGACGGTTTTTCCGGTTACAATCAAATCAATATTCTACCTGCCGATCAACCAAAAACGGCTTTCATTTGTCCATGGGGGACATTTGCTTATTGCAAATTACCTTTTGGGCTTAAGAATGCCGGAGCAACTTTTCAAAGGGCGATGTCTTATGCGTTTCATGACATCAAACACATTGTGCAACCATATCTCGATGATTTACCTGCTCATTCATTACATCAAGCTGACCACCTTGTCCATTTACGAGAAATCTTCATGAGGTGTAGGCATTATCGTATTCGGTTGAACCCACACAAATGTGTATTCTGTATAGAAGTGGGTCGATTACTGGGATTTGTAGTTTCAAAAGCCGGCATTCGCGTCGATCCTTCGAAGGTAGAAGCTATCATCAAATTGCCTCCTCCTTCGAGTCTTCGCCAACTCCAAAGTTTGCAGGGGAAAACAAACTTTTTACGATGATTCATTCCTAACTACGCCGAGGTTACAAAGGGTTTTACCTGGTTGTTGAAACAGAATGCTCAATTCTCTTGGAATGAGATAGCTCAGAAATCTTTTGATGCACTCAAGCACGCGTTGACCCATGCATCGTTGCTGCATCCAACCAACTACAACCAGGATTACTTCTTGTACCTCGCCGCCGCTCATTCCACCATTGGGATGGTCTTAGTTCAGGAAGACGAAATCGGAGCGGAACATGTGATATATTACCTTAGTCGGACATTAAATCAAACTGAGATAAAATATTCACATGTGGAGAAATTGGCATTGGCAGCCGTTCAAGCTGTCCAACGTTTTCGTCACTACATTCTACTCCGTAAAACTACAGTCATTTCGGATTGCAACCCTATGATCTACATTTTGACTAAACAATTGCTAGGGGGCAAGTACTCTAAATGGATTGTTATCCTGCAAGAGTTCGACTTGGAGTTTGAAAAATCTAAGTCTAAGAAATCTTTAGTTTTTGCAGAGTTAATGTGTGACTTCCCGCATGCTGACACGGAAACTATGGCAGAGGAGCCCATTGCGGACGAATCTTTGTTTATAATCAGCACTTTAGATCCGTGGTATGTGGATATCATCGTCTATCTCCAGACCCAATCCTTTAGGCCCGAAGTTTCAAAGTCGGAACGTCGGAAAATTCGATTCCAGTCCCAATAGTACAAAATTATTGGAGATACTCTTTATCGCCGTGGGGCAGACTTGGTTTTCCGACATTGCTTAACTCACGAAGAAGCTGAAAGGGTTCTGAATGACTGTCACTCTGAAGCGTGTGGCGGTCATATGTATGGGTATGCCACAGCCCAAAAGATATTGCGCGCTGGCTACTTCTGGCCGTCTTTGTTTAAAGATTGTATTACTACGGTCCGAAAATGCCACAACTGTCAAGTGTTTGATCGAAAGATGCACGCTCCACCTGCTCCTCTCCACCCTATAATTGCCGTTGGTCCTTTCGCCAAATGGGGTATCGATTTTATTACATGAAACCTCACTCGGCCGGGGCGCATGCGTATATCATCCTTGCGGTAGATTATTTTACTAAGTGGGCCGAGGCGATGCCTACATTCGAGGCAGACGGCAAGACAGCTGCAATTTTCGTATTCATTCACATAATTGCTAGGTTTGGTGTCCCACAAGCGATAATCACTGACCATGGGTGCCATTTTCGAAACATGATGACAGAACTTACAGGCCAGCTTGGTTTGCGTCACGATAGTTCAACTCCTTATTATCCACAAGCGAACGGTCTGGTTGAGTCTATCAACAAAGTTTTAGTTATCATGATCCGACGAATCATTGGTATTCATCGGTCGAATTGGCACAACATGTTATTTTCCGCACTTTGGGTGTACCGAACCTCAGTGAAAACATCAACAGGGTTCACTCCTTTCCAATTAGTTTATGGTTTGGAAGCTGTGCTACCCATTGAATGCGAAATCCTGTCACTGCAAATGGCCATCGAGTTACTTCCAGCTACTTCCGAAGAGGAAAAGCGTTTATTATACTTAGATCAATTAGATGAGACTCGACGTGATGCTACATTGGCGATCGAGACTCACGCAAAAAGTATGAAAGCTCAGTATGATCGAAATGTGACCCCTCGAAATTTTTTGGAAGGAGACCTAGTGCTATTATATGATCAATCTAATGATAAATTAGGTGCTGGAAAATTCGTTCCTATGTGGCATGGGCCCTATATTGTCAAGCGAAAGCTAGAAAAAGGGGCCTATGAGCTGGTAGACTTTGACGGGGACTCTTTGGGTAAACCCAGAAATGGACTTTACCTAAAGAGGTATTATGCTTAAATGATGGGTATGGAGATTTTAGTTAGGTTAGTTTTTCTTTCTAGCTGGTGTGTTTGTTAGTTTAGACAGTGTGCTTAGCTTAGAAAGTGTGTTTTTTGTCGTTATTCTGGCTTATCTTGGTTTTACTCTTGATATTGCAGATGTCGATGCCTCTCCAAACATACATTGGGTTTGCTGATGGTGCTTGTCGTAGTACACAGAATATCTCTTCTGCAGCTTGGGTTATCTATTCACCCTCTGACGAGTTAGTTTCTATGCATCGGGTGAGCCTCGGTCAAACAACAAACAACATTGCCGAGTACAGTGCAGTGATTGAGTTATTTTCTGAATCTATTTCATTTGGGATTCGTAGTTTGATAGTGAGGTTAGATTTTGAACTCGTTGTATTACAGCTTAATAGAGTGTATGCCATTAGAAATCCAGTGTTATTAAGGTTATTTTTGAGAGTGCGTCTCTTGGAACGTGAATTTGATTACATTGAATATCATCATATTCCAAGGTCTTTAAATACATTAGCAGATGCAATTGCTTCTCGAATGTTAAATAGACATTTGCAATAATCATACATGTAAATTTAAAAACATTTCATCACACATGTTTAACAAGATAAGCCGGTAATAATGATATATATAGATAGGAGTGTGTCAAAAAATACATCGTCTTCGATCATAGGTTTGAAAACACCTTATGATCAGCAAAAATGATAAGTACAAAAAATCAAAATGTCACATGTGTCTACAAAAACGACCATCCAATCACTGGTGATGCTCTCTATATGACACCACTGCATGGGCTACCCTACACAAGAACCTTCTAAAAGGTCCTGGGACTGCGACTACATAGCGCTGAAGCCTGATAGGAATATCATCTATAGTAGTCTCTGGTATATCTGCCGTTAGACGCTCTAGGTCTTGTTCCAACTCAGCTAAGGTCTCTGTGGCCTCGTCCCGTGGGGCCGGTGCCACTGCAACTGGTAGTCTCCTCTCGAAAGGCCGGAGATTGGCTGGATGACGTGGGCCTACATCTGCATTTTGAAAATTATTACTGTCAGTTTTGAGACGATATAAAAAACAAAAAAAATAGATAATTTAAAAACCTGTGAAAAATGAATTTCCTGTGTCATCCCATTGTTCTCCCGATGGAAGAACCATGTCCGGATCTCCACGAAAATCAACTCCGGCATAAGGAAAATCCTGTATAGAAAAGACCTGGTCCTCTAACCAGTGAAAGTACTCCGGAGTAAATCAGACAACCTCTGTGCCCTCATGAGGATGACGGGTCATAACCGCAACCCATCGCATCAATTTGGGCTCTCGGGGAAGCCCAGCCTCAACAGTGAGCTGCTGTGGGATCAGCATCGGAACCCTCTCTAAGCCAAAACTCACAACTAAAGGCCCATAACCAAAAGTCTTTAGCTGTCCGTTTTTGGCTCTAGTTAGTTGGCCCTTTAAATTGGCCAACATAGCATCACACTAGTTGAAAATGGTACCTCGATAGCAATCAATCGCCATCCGCATCTGCGATCCAGTGGCAATGTGTAAAGCGGCAGCCCCGCAAAGTCTGGTAACTGTAAAAGCAATCACCATAAGTTCAGGTCGGTATATAGTTTTGATCTCTATCCCCTTCTCCTGAGTCTGAGTGTTACACCACTCTAGTCGGAGACTAGCGATGGACTGGCCACCCTGCCTAGTCCCGAACAGAGTCAAGTGTTCGCCTCTCTTGGGAAAACCAGTGAGAAAGTAGATATCTGAGGGCTCTATCTCGAGCTGGTGCCCTCCAATGTAAAAAAACTGGTCCTGAACGTTCCATCTCTCCACCAGCCACTCTAGAAAGCGCACTTCGGCCCTCATGCCAGGTATGGCCCAGTATTTGTAAAGGCTGCATGCCTTCAAAGCATCAATGGACGGTTGATGACTAATGGCGGCCAAATCAACATCTTCGTGCTCTCTCTCGCACCAATCAAGCATGGTGGGCAATCTACACACCAGAAAACATCCATTAGAATCAATGAAATCAAAAATTTTTGGTCCAATTTAGAGAATTTGGGGTTTGTAAACCCTTTGCGCGGAGTACGCACCCCGCCTTTAGGAACAGAGCGTGCGTACGCAGGTTCCCTTAAGGCAAGGTGCGTACACCCGGCATTTTCCCAACTGAGAAAATTTCGGGGTACGCGGGTCCCTAGTGTGGCACCTGCGTACCCCGAAAGGCGGATCTTGAAACCCCAAACCCTCCAAAAAATAAAATCTAGGGCCTAAAAACAAATTCTAAACGGATGAAAATGAAGAGGAGGATGTTGTAGAATACCTGAAAGAGACGGCGTTCGATTTCGACGGTCGGATTCTCCGCAATGTCCACGGGAAGTTTCTTGCCAAAAGCCCTTTTTCTCTCCTCAACAGTAAAATGGTAAAAATGAATTGGTAAAAGCCCTTTTTATAGTTTTTTTGGGTAAATAAATGGTAAATTTGTTTATTTTTCACCATGAAAAGGTATTTTTCAAAGTATTTTTATCTATCTTTAAACAGGTATGAGTAATGTGTTGGTTTTTGTGCAGGATAAAAGGATTTTCAGGGAAAATTGTCATTTTTTACAAACAAAAACATCAGAGTCATCTTTAAGCCCTTTTCTGACTCCTAAAACATGAAAAGATTACCGAGCATTTCTTTTACACTCGTTAAAACGGAATTAAAAGACGGTCCTCTTATATCCCTTTTCTGACCATAAAAACACGAAAAGATTGCCGGATTTTTGTCGTTTCAAATTCGATATTGGAAATAAAACGACGTGTCCTTGATCGCTTTTTACTTTTTAGGTCAAAGACACTAATCATGAAAGTACTCCTTGGTCGTAAAGATCAAGCGGTTCTCTCAAGTATTATTTTATACTTTTTCGGGCTTGGGAGACACAAATTTACAAAAAAGTTCAACCCTGGAGTCTTCTTAAGTTTTTTCAGACTCTCTAAAATTGAAAAACACCGAGTTTCTCCTATATTGGACTCGTTAAAATTTCACAGTAAAGGACCTGTTCGATTACAAACAGGAACGGACCACTCCTTCTTAGGGTTCGAATCTAAACTAAGTTGGACTCATCCGAAGGATGAGCTTATAATCAAGCATATGTTATCCTCCTCAAGCTTGTAAAAAATAAAGAGGTACTTGCCAGAAATGGTGGGGTAAAAGAGAGAAAAATGAGCCTATTTGTTATCCTTTGTCTCAGAAAAACCTTATCACCACTCTTGAACACGACACTTTTCATTCACCTGGGTTGGGAAATCCTTTGCCTAATAGTTTATCAAACTACATTGAAAGTCTTCAGCCGGTTTCCGGGTATTAACTTTGGGTCAATCGTCACCAAGCCATCTGTCGTGTCGTTATGTGTTCAAGAGGTCACTGCAAATAAACCATTCATCTGCAAAATACCCGTCATCCATCTTGACCATCCCTGAGTCAGTCCTTACAGCTACATTTCTTCAACTTGAACTATGATTTCGTGTTGTGGGCTTGCCTGCAACGGGTCGCTTTCTATCGACATCAGCACATTATCTAGAAAGATGACCTAGAAATCGTCAATACCTTGAAATCTGCATGCATCAATGGCAGGTTTCTCACCTTTGACAACAGTTTACATCATTGACTTTCGATCGAAGGATTTCGTGATATGTTCGACATCAACACATCTATTCACATCTCATGGATTGTACTGGGTACTTTGAGAACCATTGACATCACTGGTGGTCTCTCTCACACTTGTTAACAGTTTACATCATCGACTGGTAATCAAGTGGTTTCTACCATGTTCGACATCAACTCATTTATTCGCATGGATAGAATCGTACCATTTCGGGAAGTAGAAATGAAGACCCTGGATCTAGTTTCCACCATCCAGGCTGCAAGGAGTTTTGTATTCATTATACAGTAGACTAATCATAAACAGATGGCTGCGTCCATACTGTGTCTACATGAGTCTATGATTATGATGTACTGCAAAATCATTCCTATATCAGAGAAGTATTTAGTTTGTTAGTTAAAGTTTTCAATCTGAGTATGGGAATGCCTACCTCAGCGATGATATGATCTTATATATGTATTTTGTGTTGAATATTTGCAGTTTCCGACTGGACTCTCCACAAGATAATCCTTGAAATGATAAAGTGCTTCACCCTTCCTAGATGATATGAAACCCTAATCTACTACAGGCTTCGCACTTTAGGGGGCAATCTGTTACACTAAAATTTGTCACCATGACTATTTGCAGTTAGTATGGCTCCATCAACTGTCATACTATCCTCCTTGGCAAGTCTTATACCTCTGCTCCTCATGTCAAACTCCAAGAAAGAGAGAAAGTCCTTAAAAAGTCAATTAACTCTGGTTACGCAGTTCCTCTTAACCTTACCTGTGTGTACGCACCTCAAGTTCACAATACCTGCGTACTTGTGCACTCTGTATGTAAAGGGGTGGGTGCGTACTCCTGTAAAGGTCAAAAGGCGCGAGTTTTACTTCAAAAAATTACTTGTGGTCGAATCTAGAGCATTCTAGAAGATGGTTTGACGTGGATTGAGCGCCTCCAGATGGTTCATGCATCCCTATGAAAGAGGAACTTATCCCATCAAGAGGGGAGCTATCCCATTGAAAGAGGGGCTTATCCCATTGATGGTGGACCTGATTAACTTCCTCCAAAGCATTATAAATACAGGCATTGGGCCAAAGGGAGGGGAGGTTGAAAGCTGAACATTCCTAAGGGTAGATGCTGCTGAAATTAGGACTCCCTTATAGATCTTGAGAGGAGAGATTCCCATCCTTTCTTAGCTTCATTTGGAAGTGGGTGAGCTGATCAAAGTAAAGGAGAACTCTTGATGGACCCTGGGAGGGACCTGCACAACACCAAGGCACTGGTTGTAATGGTTTCTTTTGTTTCCAATTAATACAATTAAGTTCATTTTTCTCAACAAGTTGTTATATATAATTTGTTTCATATACTCCTTGGTCTTTATGATGAATATGTTTTATTATATGAGTTATTCAGGTGCTATGTAATCGTTTTCTTGTTAGTGAATGCAGGTTTCAAAGAGAAGGAGGAGCTCATCTGGATCGGAGAGGCTTGGCTGCTACAAACAGCGTTAGACTAAAGGTATGCTTTAAACACCTGGTTGCTTGTATTTTAAATGCATATTTAGGGAAAGATAGTGCTTGATTGTCTTGTTTGTCACCAGAAAGCCTTAGCTTCTAGGGAGGTCGGTTTTGTCCGCAAAATTGAATCTTTCCGCATGACACATAAAACATCAAAAACGAGGAGATCGTACCTAACTCCTCTTCCCACTCCTCTCCCTCTGGCAGTGGGAGGTCTGGATCCCCCATGAAATTGGTTCCCGCGTATGGCCAATCCTCTACCATGATCAGCTGACGGCGAAGCCATATGAAGAACTTAGGCCGCCAAGACATCTGCTGGCCCCCTCCTCCTCTGGGCATCAATGCTGCCCAGCGAGCCATCCTAGGCTCTCGTGGCAATGGGTCCGCCACTACAGCTCCCTGGTACTGGAAGAGGGGTAATCGTTCCAAGAAGAACGACACCACAATCGAGCCATACCCGAACTGTTTCACTCCCCCGCGCTTACACTTTGTAAGCTGCCTTTTGATGTTTGTAGTCACCGCTGTAGCCCAGTCAAAAACGGTAGGGCTGAGGCATTCTGTCGCTAGTAACAGATGATTCTTGCTCGCCTCATGGGGTGCCTGTACCCCAGCTGCACGCGTGATGGTGAACAGTATCACCTTAAGAACCAAGTCATGGATGGTGGCGATATCCACCTTGGCACTGTTTTTCCCAAATTGTGCCTCTGGACACACTCGGGCCTTCACTTCACCTATCTTTTCTCTGGAAGGTCTGCTTCCGGTCAAAATAGGGCTTGCCCCTCTCCGTGACAGCCCAGTGATGAAGTACACATCAGATACATCCAACTCTAAGGTTTGATCCCGTAAGCGAAATACTTGGTCATCAACATCCCAAGCATCCATTATGAATTGTAATAGCTCCGATTGAGCTCGCAGATAAGAGGTGAGGAAGAACTTCTTGAGACCATAGTCTCTCAAAGCATTCATACATCCCTCATCCGCTATGGCCAAGGCATCTACAGCATCATGCTCCCGTTCTTTCCATTCCACCACCATTTTTGCTTGTTTCCTGCACCCACAAGGATGAATAAATCATTATTGAAACCCTGGTAGGCTTACAAACCGGACAAATTTCAAAAATGATGGGAAAATTCAAGTAAAAAGTTAGGTCGTGCAGTTGGCGCGACTGTTTCTAAAACAGTCGTGCCAATGGTGCGCACCTTTGAGAGAATCACCCCATTGGCGCGGACCCGTGCCGGATACCCGCGCCAATGGGGCGCAACCCTAAATTTTAAAATCCCCCTTGCGGAGGCTCAATTAGGGAACAAAATGCATAAAAAGAGTATGAAAATGGAGCTAAGGGAAGCACCTCTTACCTGGAACTGGCGGAATCTCAAATGGTTGCACGGATTGGTAGTAATCACTGCTTGAAGTTCGCTCCCCAAATGGACCACTACTACTATGCAAGAGGTAAAAAGTAAAAGTAATTCTATTTTTTACATTTTCACCATATTTATAGACTTTTTGACTTGTAATTAGGTTTAAAAAGTTGTTTTTTGAATATTTTAATATACTTTTGGTCGAAAATGGATTTTACGCTTGCTTCTGGTGCTATAACAGGTCCTTTTTGCAACTTCGATGGTGAAACGAGTTGTATTTTATACTTTTTCGGACTCGGTAAATACACGAAAAATTCACTATGGAGTCATCTTTCAGCTCTTTTCTGACTCGCTAAAAATGAAAAGATCGCCGAGTTGCCCCTCTTGACTCGTTAAACGTAAATAAGAGGCGGTCGTCTTTAAACCCTTTTCTGACCGTGTAAAAACGAAAAGATCGTCAGACCCTTGTCATTTCAGGTTCGTTAATGGTTACGAAACGACGTGATGTTGATCACTTTTTTACTTTTTCAGATCGATGTCACTATAAATGAAAAGTACTCCTCGATCGTAATGGTCGGGCGGTTCTTTCGGGCATTGTTTTATACTTTTTCGGGCTCGAGAGACACAACTATACGAAAAAGGACCCCCCTGGAGTTTTCTTTTCTGTTGTCTTTTCAGACTCTCTAAACAGGAAAGACGCCGAGTTCTTCCTTTGTCAGACTCGTTAAAACTTAATGACATCGGATTCTATCGTAATGACGCCCCACAAGCATATGCTATCCCCATCAAGCTTGTTAAAAATAACTGGGGTACTCGCCAGAAATGGTGGGGAAAATGGACCCATAATTATTGTCGTGTCGGCAGTATGGCGCTCTTGAACATGGCACTAGTCTGCATTCGTGTCTGGGTGGGGACGTCTCATCTTGTTTTACACTTGCCTCCGTGGTTTTGGGTTATCCTATTTTCCCTCTCATCTGCTCATTGCCTTGTCACCATGAACTCTGCTCATTTGATGTCAAATACTGCCAAGTCCACTGTCGTGCCGCCGATATGTTCAAGATAAGTTGACCTCTGCAGCATTACATCCTCCTCTGATATGCCACATAATTTTTGCTTCGCCACAACATTCTTCCTCTGTCTCGTGTCACTGATGTGGGAAACACTATGGCCCACCTTTGATCAAGGTCACTTCTTGTCGACTTCAGCTCATTATCCAGGAAGCTGATCTAGAGACTCCCTTCCGGTGCCTTGGAGCCTGCATGCCTCAATGGCAGGTTCTTCATGTTCGACGAGAGGTTTTCATCATTGGCCTCCGATCGAATGATTCTACGGGTGTTCGACACCAACTCATTGATTCGCACGCCATAGATTGTACCTATAGTACCTTGAGGAACATCGTCATTATTGGTGGTACCTCTCGCGTCTGTTAACAGCTTTCATTATTGGCTGGTAATCAGATGATGTTCAAGCATGTTCGACTTCAACTCATGTATTCAAATGCTTGAACTTGTACTCTATTCGGGTCGAGATGGAGCGCAAGACACTGGATTTTGCTTATTGGAATCTAGGCTGTGATTTGTGGATTATTATGATGATTACATGACTCCTTCACTGGATGGCTGCGACCATGCCTGAGTCTATTTATCGATCCTCTCTGGATGGTTGCGTCCATGCCTTGGATCTCGATTATTATGTACTCTGTTACGGATGGCTGCGCCCATACCACATATATCATGTACTTGAGATATCAGTTGTACTTCTTTACGCAAGTTCTCCGGCGGCCGTGTTTTCAGTCACGCATGTTCTTGTAAAGAATTTCACCCCCCTCTCTCTCTCGGGCCTCATGCTTTAGGGGGCATCTGTTACACAGCAATTTGTCACCGTTTGTCATCGTCCCTCTTACCCCTCACCCGCACACTGGAGGACTCATTCCGGGACCTGTGAGAAGTGACATGACCTGAAACCACTTGCATCATATTCCTCTAAGTATGAGCTTCATATGCCCTGAAGACAACTCCTGCAAAATACCCATGAAAATAGCTCTTTTTGCATTAGCGCGGGTCCACAGTTCACTGCCCGCGCCAATGAGGGAAATCCTCTAAAAAGGGTGCGCCATTGGAGCTCTGTCTCAGAGTCGCACTCGCGCCAACCGAATTGAGTAAAGTTTTTAACCAACAAGCTCCCGAAGGTTCTCTTCAACCCATTCACCAACTGAATCTATGTTGAGCTAGGATGGTTTGGCTTCGAATCTCCATAGAAGGGAAGTGGTTTGCCACCTTTCATGGAAGTTTCCAAGTGATAAAGCCAATCCCATGAATAATGTGGTTGATCCTATCTCTTTACTCTCTATCTATAAAAGCTTACCTCTATGCCTTGAGCAAGCTAGTAGTAGTAGTAGTTCTAGTCAATAATTCCAGCATAGTGATAGAGAGTTTGAAGCTGCAAGAGCCTTCTTTGCACCCATAAGGCCAAATCTAAGTAAGGAGATTCTTGTCACCCAAAGAGAGAGAGGCTTGTTCCCATTCCAACAAGCTTTGCAAGACTTGTGTAGCCGACTACCCAGCCAAAGGAGGATTTGACGTCAGAACAATGGTTGTATTCTTCTTTGTTATTTATTAATAATAGATGACTATCATTATGGTTCCACTCTCATTGTCTTATGTTTGATGTTGAGTTATATCTTTTCTGACTGATATATAGTTGCATCTACTAGATTTTATGCTTGTATTTGTGTTGTTATTTGCATGTGCAGGTGTCCAATCACGGACATCGTGGGGATCGTGACGAGCCGAGGCAAAGGAACGAGAGTGACATCTCTTCTACGAACACTAGCGTTGGAATCCAAGTAGGTTCTCACCATCCACTTTTTATTTGCAATTAGGAACTTGCGTGATAGCATTGTGTGATTGTTGCTAGACCCGGTCTGGGCTACTAGGGATCGTCTCTGTCCGTAGAGAGGATTTACCTCCACAACACCCCCTTTGCTCACAACTCCCATAGTTTATTCTTTATGTATTTTATTTCTATTATGTAGCAATAATTCATTTTTACAGCTAATGTACTCTTTCAAATATATAACAACAACAATGGATTAATTGAATTAGTTTTCTGTTCATGTGTGGAATTCAATTAATGAAGATTTGATTTCTCATGTTGATTGAATTTCTGAATTTGTTGTAAGTTGATTTCTATATATTTTCCTAATCATCATCAACAATTTTAAGAGCTATAGAGGGAAGTTTTATCCACTCTATAGCCTTTGCTACTAAGTGATTGATGCAGTAAAGAGTCATTGGTTTTGTATGATTGGTTAGTTAGATTAATCAACAGTTACAGTATTAGGCCTGCATATACTTTGCATGCATCTCACAAGCTTACCTGCCCGAGTTGATGATTTATGTTTAATCAAATTATAATTCTATAATTTTACTCAACATTTTGGTGTCATTGTCGAGGAGGTGCTAAAGGGATAATACTGAAATGTTTTTTATTACATGCATTGTTTGGAATTTTTCAAGACTCGGGGAGTCGAAGTGGTAAGATGAAGGGAAACGCCCACACACTGGAGGAGGTCCAACATCTACAAATGTATTTTTTGGTGGTGTGAGCACCACTTCACTTAATATCTCCCAAACTGTTTAGAATCTGCCCAAACCATTTATGTCTATTGGATATTGTTGGCATTATGATTCAAGTGTTGTCCTTGATGGCAACTCACTCAGAAGTTGGTACAGGTAATGGCAACTTAATCAGAAGACAGATCCTAGTACAGCTTACCAAGGAAGTTCATACACGCAGGTTTGTTAAGCCCAAGTCGCGTGTACACGCAGGTTGGCTTCAGAAAAAGCGCGTGTATGTGGAAAAGTACCTTTGGTCCATGGCGGTTAGTCCTTGGAAGTTGTGCCTATGGTTTCGGACCATTGTGTCTCGACGGGCGTGTCGATCCCTAGTTTTGAAGTTGATGGTATTGTGTTACTATGGTTTTGGCTCTTGGTATTGAGCAAGGCCTAAGGCTATATAAGGAGAAGATCACAAGGCCAAAGTTATGAAGTGTGAGTGATGAAGATCTGAGAAAGTGTGTGATCCAAGTGCTGGTTATGGGTTGGTGATCTGAACCAAGGTTTCACCCATGTGGAGGATGATGAATGATGGAACGAGATCTCAAGGCTTGGAATGATTATCTTCATATGGTTTGACTCTGGATAGACTAGATCTACTGACGCATGTTTATTATTATGATCTGGGTATGTTTTGATGTCTGATATAGCTGCAGAGTTTTAAGGTTGAATTTATAGATCTGTACGCGAGTTGGTTTTGGTAAAAGAGCGTATACACGCAGGTTGGGTTCATCCAAGTAGCGTATACAATGTGAAGTATGATATTTGAATATGGAGCTGGATCTGGTTGTTGCTATGATTGTATGGTTATTGTTGATAGGGTTACAGTGATTCAGAATTGGGTGTTTCAGTGATTAATGATGCAGGTTGTACTACAATGGATCCAGTATGAAAATGTATGAAACGTGGTCCCGGGTAGCTCGTAGGCCGGCACCTACGTACTGGTAAACATATCAGCCAGTACAAGAGCCAGGGGGTTGTAGCTCCCTTCCACTAGCAGCTGGAAAACGAGTAAAGAAGCATTCTGTAGGTAGGCACCTACGTACTAGTAAATGGATCGGCTAGTACAAGAGCTAAGAGGGTTGTAGCCCTCTGCAGGTTGTAGCCTGCGTGCTGGTAAAGGACTGCACCAGTACATTGTAAAAGAAGTTCTCATTAAAGAAGAAAGAGACAAATTGCAGCAGGTGGTTTTCACCCACATTGGGTTTCCACCTTATATCATGGTGTTCATGTGTGTGGCTTTTGTGTGATGATCTGTTCTGTTATACTGCACCTGTTTACTGTTAATATGCTTAATAATGTTCTGATGCATTTACTGAAGATAAGATTAACTGAATCATAAGATCTCTGGATATACGCTAGTTGCATTAGACACAGTCGCGTGTACACGCGGGTTCACTTAACTGAAGTCGCGTATATGTTTCTGAGTATGAAATTGAAAAGTTTTATCTGATCTGATAATACTGATTCACCCCCCCCTCTCAGTATTATTTCCAACAGATATCTCATGTGATTTAGCCTCTCCACCAATTTTCATGGCTAGAGCACATCCGATGTTACCCCAAATCAACAATCCCTCTTAGTGAGGATTGTGCTCTAGTAATACTCTTCACTAAGCATCACCCTGATCATCTGACATCAGTCCTGATGTCGATGCTAGGCCTGCTACCCAAAATCCTCTGTACTACTACATCATGTAATATTGCCCATGGCCCTACCACTGCCACTACTGCATCCATATGACAACCCCTCTCATCATGCTGCATCGTGCTGCCCATAGCACTGCCACTACTAACTGCTGCACTACAACTTAGTTACTGAGAAATAAGTAACTGGTCTCCTAACTCTTACATCTCTATCAGGCTAGATACACCCACGATGCTGAAACTCCTTTTGTCATTGATAAGTACTCCCTCTCTGACCTCTGCACTGCTAAAACAACTTTATGCAGCTTGCACTACTCCTTCACGTAGTCCTAGGACTCTTGCACTGTAGCTCCCTCTCTCGCTCCATCCACATCTGTCTCAACTGACATCCGCTAGTACTGCTAGTCCTCTTCAGGGATCCTATAGCAAGGTAACGTCCAAGAGGCTAGGTACCTTTAGGATCCTACCCCTCATCACCTATAGTCCATTTGAATATAGCTCGATGTCTCCCCACTTCTGCTCAAGTGGCGTGTGAGCACTCATGGCAAAGTCATCATCTGTCTCCACTTCCTTCTCCACCCTTGCTAGTGCAGCCTTGGTCCTAGAAGCCTCTCCTTTGCTCTTCTTCCTCGGACACTGGCTCGCATAGTGACCCAGTTCCCCACAGCTAAAGCATTTGAAGTTGGAGAAGTCCTTCTTCTTTCATCTCTCCTTCTTTCCTTCAAATGCTAGGGCATTGTCCTCCTCTTCCTCGTTCTAGATTTTTATCCCCTTGTTGCTGCTTCCCTCCTTGCTTAGCCTTTTGATCTCTTCATGGAAAAGAGTCGCCCACATTTCCTCCTAATCTGGAAGGGTTTCCCTACCCAGTATGCTCTGGACAAACACCTCCCACTCTTCAGAGACTGCGTTCAGGGTCGTTATCACCATCAATTCTTGATCTGGTGTGGCCCCTATGGAAGTCAGTTGATCCTAGATCTCCTTTAATCGACTGAGGAAGATGTAAATCTATTCTCCCTTCTACATCTGGTATGACCACAACTGATTTTCTAGTAGCATCCTTCTCTGCACAGAATTGTGCTGGTACAATTTATTTATGGCCTCCTTGTTGGGAGTGGGATCCCCCAAGGGCAGTTTTAGGGCTAAAAGCCCATGTTTAAGTCAATTTTTGTAATATAATTGTAAAGACTCTATATTTTTTGGTTGCGAAGTGTGAAGGTGTTATGTGCCATAAAGGGTAGTCTACCCTTAGTTTTGTAAAGTAAAGTTGGCTCTAAGAGACCCACTCATGGTCCGCGGACCATGGGATTGTATAAAAAAACTAAGCTCTACGTAATTAAAGGAGATATACAATGGGAGATCATGTAATCGAGTGATAGCTCTGAATAAGAAGTCTAAGTCTTGGGTCATAGAGTAGGTAAAGGCTCTACAGCTGAGTGCACAGAGGCCTAGGATAGAAGTCTGTAGCTGAGTGCGTGGACCCCTGCAGATGTGTGCGCAGGGTGGACAGAGTCTGTAAACACTTGGAAAATATTAATAAAAAGAGATATTCTAGAATTTTTGTGTCTTTGTTCTGTTATTGCATCTTGATATGTTATGTATGAATTTCCTTTATTATTTTTATATGGTGTGTGAATGAATGCAATTACATTGAATAATTGAACGCGATTATGAATATCTGGCTACGCGGTGTTAACTATAATTTTTTGATAAGATAAGTATATCACTTAGATTAATTGAGGAATTTTTATGGCACGCTGCTGTAGCGGCACGAAAGTACCTTAGTAGCAGGTTAGGGCTATGCAAAGATCAATTGTACCCTTTCATAGAGGTATTGAAGGCTGGAATAAATGGCTAGTCTTGCAAGCCCTAGAGCGAAGTGGCATGCGCAAAGACAGGGATAGAAGGAATCAAACGACATCACAACCATCTCAGGGTGCAGAAACTTGGTTCCAGCATCCCCGCATACTACTTCAGGTGAGGCATCAGTTCGCACTCTGCGGGCTGATGGCGAAAGGGCCAGCAGTGTAGGGATTTGTTTGGATAATTAACGTTGAACCTGGGTCAGGCCCCCTCAAGCCAACAAATGGTTTCTTTGCCGAGACCAAAATCTTCATAAGAGATGTGTGATGTCATATCACTAGAATCCAACTAAGAAGGAGATTGGAGACAGGTTGGATAGTCATATCCATGAATTCATGGCAAAGGAGAACAGAAACCCACGACTGAGAAAGGAACAGTGGTTTGACAGATACCTGCATATAAAGATGCACGAGTTCTTTTTTTGTTTCTTCCCTATTGAGATATATGAGTGGATTGCCAAGCTAGAAAATAGCCAAGGAAGGTGGAAACTTGATGATCCTATTGTGTGGACCTCGGAGCTAGTGCGAAGGTTGGAAGCATCAGAGGATAAGATCACCTGCGTTGTCGATCATTGGCTCGATTGCATCATAGGAGGATTTGTGACTGAATTCGCAGTCGACATTTCAGTCAGCTACAGTGAGGCGGAGCAATGCTTTTTCAAAGGACCATGAGGTAAGTACGTAAAATCTTTGAATACCTAGATTAAAATGCTATTGTGCAAAAAATGGGTTATGCAACTAGCTTGATGTTTGGGACTACACGAAGCGGAAAAACTTACAGGAACAACAGAAAAAAGGGTCTGAAGTATATTCCCTTGATTTCACCTCCACAAGATGATGAAGAAGGGATAGTGAAGGTTTCTCCACAAACTGATATTCATTTAATAAGACAAGGAATCCTGTGAATACCACCTCCGCCCACACCACCTCCAACTTCACCACCATCACCTCCAACTTCACCCGTACCACCTCCACCTCCATCATAGTTCAGTATGGAAAATACAGTGAAGCTACCTTTGTTCAAAGGCTTTGGAAATGAGGACCCTGACCAATTCTATTTCATTGTGAGGACTGTATGGGAAGCTCAAGGTGTTATAGATGATCATATAAAGAAGGAAACATTGGTTAGTGCTCTACAAGATCACGCACTAACATGGTATATTAAGTACTCTAACTATAACCCAAATGCTGGAGTGGCAGACATCCAGACAACCCTTACTAGAGAATTGAGTAGGCCTAAATATGAGGCACAGTCGATTGTGGGATTCAAAGAGATTGCGATGAAACCAGGTGAGACACCTTGGGAGCTAGATCAGAGGTTGAAGTGTATAATCCGCGAAGCCAACATGAATTTGATAGATGGGCAACATCGGAGTGTTTTATAGCTTCACTAATACCACACTTAAGGAGTACGATGTCGCAACAAAAGATAACAACTCAGGCAAAGGCCTTGGAGATCACCATGAGACTACATGAAACTCTGATGCAAGATCCAAATCTAGGAGTTCAGTAGATCCATGCATAGCTAAAGAATTTGTGCCTTGAGATGCAAATTCTGAAGCAAGACAGGATGGTTCAACCAGATGTGCGCGAGGAGGTATGGTGATTGAAATGCAAGAGTCAAGGTCATGACAAAGACCATTGCCCGGTCTTTGCAAACTATATTGTAGGAGGAGGACTGATGCCTTTAAGGCTAGAAGCTCAAGCAGTACCTAGCACGGTGGTGAGCACCAGTATTGCAACAATAAGGTTGCAACTCCTGGGCTACCTTCTTTACTCTTATCAACCCGGTAGTTCGTAACAAACTTGGAAGTGACGGTGATGTATGCACAAGTACTAGTTCTTACTGCAAGTTGTCACTTGGTCAGCCGGTGCAAGATCACTAGGAGTTCAAGCCAACTTATATGGATTCCAGAAGAAGCTCTATATGTGATGAAAGGAGAGAAAGACTACTCTATAGATACTACTCTAACTGCAGAAATGAGAAAGTCTTAAATGTAAAGCAAAACTAGTACACCCAAATTAACCAACTAATCCAACTTTTGCAGAAAGCACTATGAAAACCATGAAAAGAATGCCATTACCTACTCAAGGAAGTAAACAACATCTAACTAAGATATTTCTGGAAGTAAATGAGCAAAAAAACATCTTTTTGGATTTTTATGTATTTTTATGTGAATTTGACATGCATGTAATTTATTGTTTGTGAATGTGGCAGCGAATAAGTGGCATTGGAGGATGGTTTTGGGACTTGAGAGGATGTAGGATGGTGTGGATGGGTCCTAGGAGGTCTCAGGTGGCCTTCTGGAGGCTTTTCCCACACTTGGCCTTCAAAATAAAGCCTACAGGAAAATCTACAGGAGGACACAGGAAATCTACAGGAGGAAAAACAATGTTCTACAGGAGGCCTACAAGAGGAGGCCGAGAGAAGTTTTCACTGTTTTGAGGGTGTGAGAGTGGGTGAAAAAGGTGGATGAAGGTTGGAAGGAGGTGTTAGGGTGTCTAGGGTTTACCAAGAATCACCAAGAGAGAGGAAGAAGTTCTATGGGAAATGCAGGAAACTAAGGAAGAATTGAGTTGAGGTTTGGGCGACCTGTAGGGCATGAATCAGATGGAGGATGTGATGGCTGATAAGCTAGACTACTACAAGAAGATATCTACTGCAAAGGAACTGACAGTCAACCAATAAGATCAAACAAGCAATGAAATGGGTGAATCTAGAAAAACAGAGTTTTGCATCAAACTAGTCTAAACTATGATCTATGAACGGAAATGTTGAGAAATGCTGCAAGAAAGGAAAGCATGAAAGAAGATTATTTCAAATAAAGAAGTGAGCATGATGATGAAGATCTGAAGCAAAGTGAAACTGGACTATTAACCTACTAAAAAACTGCAAACACTAGAAGTCCTATGAATGAGGAAAATCTGTGTCTTTGGGGCAGCAAGAGGGTCTTTGCCTCAAATCATGGTCCCAAACGGAGGAAGAGAGGCCAAGGCACTGTTTCTAGCCTTTTGAATCTTCTCTTTATCACTGCCTAACCTGCTATAGAAAGCACAAATGGAATCAAACTACTGAATCATCAAAAGCAACCTATTCTTAACCATCAAAGAAATACATTTAATAACAACCTAAGCTACAAACTGAAATAAAACATACAAATAGAAGTAAAGAGGAGCTTGGCTACTTGGATTAGGCCCTAACCCAAGAGCTTTAGCCCTCTGAGGTAACTTAGTGATAACTCAAAAAGGATTCCATCTTTATTTCCAAAACGATAGCAAGATTACATGAAACTATCTCAAAAATAATGAGCTCGAAGTTGGAGTAGAGTTTACCTAAGCAAAAATTCAACAAAAATCCAACAAAAATCTGACCCTAGTGAGGCCCTAGGCCTCTCTACTTATACAAATGAAGCTACCAATAGCTTCCTTAAAATCAGGGAGGCTTGGCTCCCAAAACTCGAGATAATCATCAGTCATCCTCCACTTGCTCGGCTGCCTTGTAGTGCATGATTTGGTTGCTTGTACTCTAAGCTAAATGAAGGGGAATTCAAAGTGAGGAGTAATAAATGAAGGGGATTCCCCCCTATAAGTCCTATCCTTTTTCCACTTCGAGTTAGTGCTGCCCTTTGTTGACTGGATCCTTGACTTTGACTTCAAAATTCATCAATAATCTGCATTAAACACATGTTAGACCACATGGCATCATAACTAACTCAACTCACTCCATAAGCATAAATATAATCAGAAAATCATACAATAAGCTAAGAGAATGGTTGATTTGACTAGGTTAATAAGAAAATCATACAATAAGCTAAGAGAATGGTTGATTTGACTAGGTTAGGAGGTAAAATGATCCCATATAATTACCCATTTATGAGGCTCATCATCACCCCCCTACTGAAGGTGTTGCTCATCCTCTGAGAAACTTAGTCCATCTCCTCATCTTTTATGGCCTTGGTGGCCTCCCTATCATCCCAAGCTTCTCATGTGGTCTCCTCTTCCTTGTCATAGAATCCTGACTTCCTTTCTATCTCTTCCCACTGCTCCTCCTCTTCTTCCTCTCTTCTGCCTTCCATCATGCCTAACAGCAGTGGGGGACTCAATTTGAGGCCAATCTAGTTGACCTTCAGCCTCTGCATGGAGCACTTGTACATTGGCACTCTTCTTAATGCCTCCTTCATCATCTTGGTGGAATGATATTTCCTGATCTGCAGACTGTGTGGTAAGGTGTTCCATCTCCTCATACATGCATGCACACAGTCATCCCCAAGTAGCCTTTGCATATCCTCAAAGTGTGCAATGGCTTGTGCTTGATCACTTATATATCTAGGGGCAATCTGAGGATTATTGGCAAGCAGGTTGTGTGTTCTGATGAGTGCCATGGGATCTGATGGCTCAGCTCTTATCATTAATGGCTCATTCTGCTCTTTTATCATTAATCTTCTTATTTCTGCTACCCTCAACTCTTCATGGTTCATCCATGAGGCCATGGCCATTAGTTGCTGGTCCCCTAGCCTAGCATTGGGGTCCCACACATTTATGTTTGTGAGGGCCATGTTATGTAGGTAGAACTCTGCCATCTTTGCCTTATCCCCTGATGTGCTTTAGTCACACAAATCCATAAATTGCCTGTAATCTTGGAAAGACATTGTGCCTCTTTGTGCCAAAGTATTTATCTGAAATTGTAACCATTGGTCCTTGAGGTATATGCCATATGATTTTGCAGGTGTTCTACATTGCAATGCCTCCATGGATAAGCTAGCCATGCATGCCAACTGGATCTCTTTCTCTTTCAGTTTCCTCCTTAGCAATTCATTTTCAGTTTCAAGGTGGCTTCTTGTAATTGATTCCCTGTGTCTGACAGCACTCAACTCTCTACCCATTTCTCTGAGTTTGTTTTCCATGTGGCCAATATGCTCAACTCCTTTGGATTTGGCTATTTGCATCCACCTATGTGTTCTTATTCTCTCTTTCTCTAATTCAAAGAATAGTGGAATCACAAATTTTTGGGGAATTATCCTTCCTCCCTCAAGTAGATTGTAGTAGGAGGAAGGACTGGGCTGGGTGTTGTTGGGAAAAGTATCCAATACGGAATGACCCTATCCCACTCTAAGGGTGATAGTACCTCAGCAACAATCAAAGCAAAGCTATTCGAGATTACTTCTTTATGAAATGTAAGAGAGGGGAGAAAGAGATCCACTAACCGTTATCTTCCGCTAATGATTGATCCAATCTTCTCTCTTTGCCGCTTGCTCCCAGCTCCTTGCTCTTTCACTGGCCCAGCTACACCAAGATCCTGCAAAATGACAAGAGAGGGAAACTACAAGAAGCATACATTCATAATTGATTCAAGGATTAGAATAAATCAAATATACAAGTATCAATACGCCATTGAGACACATGCATATAGAAGAACTTCAAATGCTTTATTAATGGAAGAAGTAAAGTTCAGGAAGTGATACAACCATAAAAGGCCCAATCCAGCATCACCTCCCAGCAGAAAGAAATCTCCTCTTCACCTCCTTCAAGCAAATCACCCAATAGTTCTATACTCAAACCAACAGCACTTCCTTACATTCACAAGATTCTCGCCTCCCTAGACCTCATGAGAGAGCTCTATATATAGGAGTTTTGGAGAAAGGATGAGTCAGCTTGAGGCTGGCATGAAGCTGACTAGTGTCCTCTCCCACTTTAGTTATTCTTCAGTTCTTGAGTCCACTTGGAGGTTCTTGCTTCCACTTGGAGATCTAGACCCTCTTACTCATCACTAGGCGAATTCCCTGATCCAAGTGTCATTTTGGAAGCTTCCTGGGCATTTGACACCTTGAGGAATGACTGTGCCACTTGGCCAAACTCGCCCAGTGCAGGTAGCCTTCATTACTGTTGACATTCAGCACAGGTACAGAGTGGAGCCGTTGACATTCAGCGCAGATGCTCAGTGGAGCAGTTGACATGATCCAGAATTAGCTTGTTTTTGAGTGTTTTCAGGTGGAGAACTGATATATAGTGTTGTGGTTTGCTGACCTTGTTCCTCTAGGGGTAGGAACAACATGTTTAGGGACTTTGGATCCCTTAGATTATTGAAATTTCATGCTTCATGCTGTAAGGCACAAAAATGTCTATAACAGTTGCCCCCTAAAGTATGAGGTCGTTTATCGGGTGAAATGCTTTATCAGGAGGATCCGAAGTTCATTCAATCGCTGAGTGGTGACCTGTAATAAAATACAATACAATACATTATTTTTCATTCTGCTTTCATGATCTAGCTGAGGCGGGCATTCCCATGCTCAGCTTTATAAATTCATTTTGGTACATATAACAGACGATCGTTTGATGATAGACTGATAATTCTCTGCTGAAATTATCATCCTTTGAGTAGGATGATCATCTGCTGCAATGATGTACATATCAAATGTCTTTATTTTTCCTGAATATATATCGCAGCCCGGATGGATGAAACTAGATCCGGGGTCTTCAAAATCGTTCGATCTTCACTCTAAGTACAAGTCGATCCATGTGAGAATTGTGCTGAAGTCGAACATGGAAAGAAATCGCTTGATTACCGGTCAATAATGTAAACCGTTAACAAGCGCGAGAGGAATCACCGATAATGATAATGACCCTCAAGGTACTGCAGTACAATTCACGTGGTGTGAATAAAGGACTTGGCGTCGAACACCACGCAAAATCTTCTGGTCGAAGGTCATTGATGTATACCTGTCGCCGGAAGTGAGAAACTTGTCATTGAGGCATGCAAGCTTCAAAGTACTGAGGGGGGTGTTCCTAGATCAACTTCTTGGATAATGAGCTGAAGTCGACAAGAAGCGATCCATCAAAGGAGGGCCTTAATGAATCCCACATCAGTGGCACGGAACGGAGCTAATGATTTTAGTGGAGGTGAAAACAATCTGTGAAATATGATTCAGGGTGGCGATCATGGGTGGATGAAGGATAATGTATGGCAGTGGATGGGACACGGTTGACTCTTTCTGAACAACATCTCTTGAACATATAACGACACTGATGCGATGGATCGGTAGCATTACCCCAAATGTGGATGGTTTGGCGAAGACCATGGTGATGAGACCGGTGAATGAAACAACCCAACCCAATGTGATACGGAGGAAAAGTGTCATGTTCAAGAGCGACTTGCTACCATTAAAGCTTTGAGGTTATCCCAATTTTTCCCCAGTCATTTCTGACCAGTACCTCTTTATTTTTGTCAAGCTTGAGGAGGATAACATATGCTTGTTCTATAACCTGCCCTTCGGGCAAGCCCATCGCTATGTTTTAACGAGCCTAGCGATAGGGAAACTCGTTCTCGTCTAAAGACAAGTTTGTCGCTATTTAATCATTTTAACGAGTCTAACGACAAGGAAAACTTGGTCATTTTCATTTTTAGAGAGTCTGAAAAGGTACAGAAAGTTAACTCCAAAATTCCTTTTTCGTCATCTAATCCCTTAAGTCCGAAAAAGTATAAAACAATACAGAAGGGATGAGTTTTCGGTAATTTTAACGAGCCGAATAAAACAAGCGCTCGACCTTTTTGTGCAATAATCCCTCAGGTCCAAAAAGATTAAAATCTAGAGGAGGGATAGCTCTTCTGGTCCTTTTAACGAGCTGGAAGGCCAAAACTCGGCAAACTTTTCATATTTTACGAGTCAGATGAAAAGAGCTCAAAGAAGACTCGTCTTTTGAGGAACGAGTGATAAACAGGGATAGCAGCAGATTCCAGGTACAGGTTGGAATTTTCCAATCACGACAGTGTCACAAGGATGGCTAGGTGAAATCACTCTTCGCAGCTGTTCCTCAAAATGGGTAAACAATCATATGGAGGTGAACGATTGGCCAAATGGAATGGAGGTGGCGGGTGCAAAACACGACCAAGGCTTTTTAAGGCTAATAAATTTATGATCACAATGGTTATTTACCGGCATAGGTTCATTTTTTAATGAGCTTAAACTCTGGAGGAAACTTTTGCTCACGCTTTTCTATTTTTTAATGAGCATAAATTCCACGGTAAAACTGCTCAATCTTATGTTTATTTTTTAATGAGCATGAACTATGTGCTAAAACTGCTCGGATCTCGCTTTTCTATTTTTTAACGAGCATAAATTCCGCGGTAAAACTGCTCGATATCTCAGTCATAAGATAAGAAATGTCTCCTGCAAGATTCCATTTTTTATAGAGCTCGCACCTCACATAAGCTATGCTCCCTCTCATCCTTTCTTTATGCAAGTTCGGAAACGGCTAATCTTAAAAGCAGATAAATAACCGCTCTTAGCTTGCACTCCAAAAGGTTTGCATGCCCCCAGGTATAAAATACAATTTCAAGGCTGCCCCTACTTATCCGATAAAACATTTGTTTTAAAGGGTGAGGCTTGCCTCTTTCTGGTTACCCAAGGATTGTTTCGTTAACACCATCAAACTAAAACATTTCCTCGGCACTGTCTACCGAAGTAGACAATGGTGAATGACCTTTGTCAAACAAGTAACCTTGACAAAAGAATCCTGTTCTAGAACAACCCCTCTTCCATCCACGGACGGGGTACGGACTAGTCATATTCTTTCGCGGAAATTCTACCTTATACCCAAGGTTTCCTCTGCCCGAAGCAGACCAGGATGCATGCCCCCTGGGTTCCAGCCCCATCTTTCCGAATCACTCGCACTCATCGGGAAGGAGGACTGGGGGTGGAGACATTTCTTGATTGAATAGACCATTCAGGGTTGGTATTTGACTATTTGCGATGCGTGATCCCGGAAATGAAAGTTGGTCTACGAGCTTGACCATTCTTCCTTCGTGTGGAAAACACATTACTCTAAAGAGTGAGGAGACTATAGCTCCCATGCAATATATATAGTCTTGTCCAAGGAGTAGGTTATAATCCAAGGGTCCTTGAACGACCATCACGTTCATTTGAACGGTCTTCCCTTTCAATGTAACAGGTACATTGGGGAGGATCCCTAATGGTCGACTGGTTCCTTTATCAAAACCTGAGAGATTTCTTATCTCAGGCAAAAGCGCCGGGGAACCCAGTGCTTTCCAAGCAATAGAGGAAAGGATACTCACAGATGCCCCTTCATCAATGATAGTTCCAGCCATTACCATTCTATAAATTTGGACTATGATTCTGAATGGTATACTGGCTGGTAACCGGGGTCTGCCTAGTTGGTTCCAATCAAAGGACACAACCAGGTTGCTTGGTGGTGGGACCGAATACACGGCCGGGTATGACCCTGACGATGTTCCTTCCTGCGATAAAGGAATGGGCGCATTGCCCTGATGCTCATCATAGTCGGTGTTGATGAAAAGAATCTGGATGGTGTCATCCTTATTCTCTTCAGTGAGGGTGTCATTTGAAGATGAATCTTCAGTGACGGTGTCATTTGAGGATGAAACCTCTGAAGGAAGAACCGGGTCAACTGCCGTATCGACCTTTAGACTTTCATCTGGTCTGGATTTAGTAGGTTCATTTTCAATGACTGACGCTTCAGCTGACCACTTGAGCGGGCCAGCTGTATTTTCAACCAACGAAGGACTTGGCACGAGTTTTTTGTATCCAGGAGGAAGTCTCAACGGTGAAACCGGGCGATCTTCCAAAACTCTCTTCACTTCGTCTAAGAAGGGACAACGGTGGAAGGCGTGATCGCCTTCACACAGTCTGCAGGGGGATCTTGCTCCCCCTCTTTGTCTTGAACCTTCACTTTCGCTGGTTGACGGTAAGCATTCAACATGGCTATCAGAGGTTGATGCTCCCGAATTGTGCAAACGAGGGGACCAGTCCCTTAGGCCCGGTCTGTGCTGTGTGTGGGTTTTTGTCAAATGTCTTTTGCTTGCCCCCAGTCGCCTTAGGCTCCTTCTTCTTCTTCTCCTTCTTCTTCTTCTCCTTCTTCTCCATGGGAGCTTGGCTTTTGCCGGCTCTACCTTGCAAAGATGAAGGATTGGAGGAAGAGTTATAGGAAGTAGAAGGCTGGTGGGAAGTTCTAGACTGATCTAACAGTTGACTCGACTGTTCAGGAACCATGGTGTTCTGAACTACATTGGTCGAGAATAGCCAAATAGGCAGGCCAATTGTCAGTCCTGGAAGCGACAATGTGGCCATGTGGGGCACACCAACTTCTCCCCAAGAGGAGAAAGGACTAGGATTTCCATCATGTGGAATTCCTTGGTTGGGGCGTTCCATGTTCTCAACCTACAGATCAACGCAGGAATAGGAGGTGATTATGTTCCGTTTAAAATAAATTTTATAACGACGCTTTAGACACAACTTGCTTTTTCACTTTTTAAGAGTCGAGAAAAAGCTAAAGATGACTCTAGTCTCCTTCGATGTTTTAACGAGCCCGAAGTGACAAATGCTCGGATGGACTTTTTCAGTTATAGAGTTTGAAAAAGGCCAAAAGAAACTGCTCTAGAGTTCTAGGCAGAGGGTGTGCCAAACTTTTCGCAAAACCACACAATACGTTTTACGGTACGAGTGGTCGATCTTCGTGAATGCTGTGTTCACTGCATTGCGATCAGTAGGGCGGCCGACACGGTTTCCTATGGATAAAGGCTTTGTTCCTATAGGGGTCTCCCAATATATACGCGATGGTACGTGGGAGCACAAGTCCGTATTGATACTTATCGCTTCACCGTGGAGGAATCACCCAACCACTCAACGCTAAGATATCACGTTTAACGACACCGGAACACGTCTCTAGCTTAGACCTCTATGTGTTTGCGTTATGTTTCAATGCGTTGTTATTTAAATTCAATTTATTTTAAGGTTGATCTTGTTTAGCAGTTTGCCTTTATGGATCACCACGAGATGTATAGTAACACTCCTAAATGCAGTCTAAGATGATAAGCAAGCTTTCAATCTTTCAACTTTGAAAATCTTAACTACTGAGGGAAAAGAAAGACAACATCTTTTCACACAGATCATAGAGCACACACTAATGCACTTTTTCCTAAATCAACATACAAACTGTCAAAGATGCACATGCACAATGCAGGTATTTCTTTTCTCTTTCTTAATGTTTGTGCGATACAAAAAGAAAGCTGTTGTATAACTTTGAATTCAATTTCAAGTGAAAGCAAACAAGCTTGTCCAAAATCAAAAGACACCTTAAGATTTACTTGTTTCGACACTAGAAATATATAAATTCAAACCATATGACGAAAGCAAAAGCTCAATCAGCTATGAACAGCAAATAAACTAACTCTTGAGATCAAAACGACACTTATCACAGGTCTAGATCTAAGAGGCCATAGAAAGACTAGTTCACTTTCGTTATGGGAAACTGTAAATGATATAAGAAATACACAAAGAAAAAATACAGTTTCTTTATACAACCGAGGCGGAATAGTGGCAAGGAAAGTTGGTTTCAGATAGGTACATTGACTGGTAACAGGTTGCAAAAACAAGGGTGAAAACAGGGCAAGAAACAGCAGGAAACCCCAGTAGCACAAGGCAAGACTGGTTCAGCGCAGGTAGTACACTGTCAGTTTGACATTCAGCGCAGGTAGCCCCTTCAGGAACTACGCTGAAATGCATACAGCCTTCACACAGCCTGCATTGAAGAACGAAACTTTCGTTTCTCTTGGTTTCCGGGTCACAGATTGCTCAAAAATTCACAGTTTTTGGCCAAATCAGAAGCTATCAGTCAAGTACACACTAAGGGATGACAAGGAGGATGAAAAGCTATCACTAAGAGCTTATTAGAGTCCTTGTGAATCAGCTCTTCAAATCATAAACATGCCCAGAAACTGAGCTAGAGTAGCTTCCCTCTACTTTGCATTTGAAAGATCCAAATGGAGTTCGATTCGGTACTCCCTGTGTTTATGAAATGAATAGCAAAAAACACAAACAACCAACAAGATACGATCCCCAGCGGAGTCGCCAATTTGTTGTTGGGAAAAGTATCCAATATGGAATGACCCTATCCCACTCTAAGGGTGATAGTACCTCAGCAACAATCAAAGCAAAGCTATTCGAGATTACTTCTTTATGAAATGTAAGAGAGGGGAGAAAGAGATCCACTAACTGTTATCTTCCGCTAATGATTGATCCAATCTTCTCTCTTTGCCGCTTGCTCCCAGCTCCTTGCTCTTTCACTAGCCCAGCTACACCAAGATCCTGCAAAATGACAAGAGAGGGAAACTACAAGAAGCATACATTCATAATTGATTCAAGGATTAGAATAAATCAAATATACAAGTATCAATACGCCATTGAGACACATGCATATAGAAGAACTTCAAATGCTTTATTAATGGAAGAAGTAAAGTTCAGGAAGTGATACAACCATAAAAGGCCCAATCCAGCATCACCTCCCAGCAGAAAGAAATCTCCTCTTCACCTCCTTCAAGAAAATCACCCAATAGTTCTATACTCAAACCAACAGCACTTCCTTACAATCACAAGATTCCCGCCTCCCTAGACCTCATGAGAGAGCTCTATATATAGGAGTTTTGGAGAAAGGATGAGTCAGCTTGAGGCTGGCTTGAAGCTGACTAGTGTCCTCTCCCACTTCAGTTATTCTTCAGTTCTTGAGTCCACTTGGAGGTTCTTGCTTCCACTTGGAGATCTAGACCCTCTTACTCATCACTAGGCGAATTCCCTGATCCAAGTGTCATTTTGAAAGCTTCCTGGGCATTTGACACCTTGAGGAATGACTGTGCCACTTGGCCAAACTCGCCCAGCGCAGGTAGCCTTCATTACTGTTGACATTCAGCGCAGGTACAGAGTGGAGCAGTTGACATTCAGCACAGATGCTCAGTGGAGCAGTTGACATGATCCAGAATTAGCTTGTTTTTGAGTGTTTTCAGGTGGAGAACTGATATATAGTGCTGTGGTTTGCTGACCTTGTTCCTCTAGGGGTAGGACCAACATGTTTAGGGACTTTGGATCCCTTAGATTATTGACATTTCATGCTTCATGCTGTAAGGCACAAAAATGTCTATAACACTGGGGATCAGGTTCTTGTAGCTCTGTTTCTTCCTCCTTTACTTGTGGCTATCCTTCCATCCTTTCCTCAAGCTTTTGGGTCTCTTGTAGTTTTGACAGTGTCTCCTGTAGAACTGTCTGAGCCTCCTGTAGGACTGTTTTTGGGTCCTGTAGTTCTATATTTTCTTTCCATGTGGGAGATCTAGGAGTCCCCCTTTCATATGTGATAGGTGCCTTGGAAGGGGATTCTTTTCCTTGGGCAGAGGGTGAATCTTCAATTGCAATTGGAACTTTTGAAGAGGGTTGAGGTTTGCCTGTTTTGATTCTTGTGCTCTTCCTAGCCCTGAAATACATGGAGGCCTATCTTTTCCTTTTTTGTTTTGGCTTGATTGGTGTATTGAGGGCAGTGAGGGCATCTGTTGCCTCCCTTTCCAAAGTCTCAAGGGACCCTTCTCTTTGTTTTGCCTTTTCTACCTCTTTTTCTCCTCCTTCTGTCTCTTTTTCTGTCTCTGTTTGCTCTATTTCTTCCTGCTCTGTTTCTTCAGCTTTCTCCTCCTCTATATTAGTTTCTTCCTCTCTCCTTCCTTGTTATGCTAATTCACCAGTGGCTTCACCTTCTCCCCCTTGTTACTCTTCCTCCTCACTGCCAGTAGGACTGATATCATAGGTTAGGGCCTTTATGTCATCCTCAACTGTCATGTTTCAGAATACTTTCCATGCTATAGGCAGTGTAAATGTATGGAGGGCTTCTTCCACTAGGATTTTGATCAAACCATGGTGAGCTAGCTACTCTAAATTCCCTGCTTGAACTTTAGTGTTGGAGTCAATGAGGGATTGCAGGAGGAAGCAGTGGATGTTGAGCTTCTGAGGGGCTGGAGTGTCCATGCCATACCTTAATTCATGAAGGATTCTAAAGTGATAACCATAGAAAAAAATTTGTACCTCCCCTCACAGGAAATGTATTTGATTATTTGGTAGCTAACCTCATCCCAAGGATATGGTATTCTAGCCCTTCTAATTCCATTTTTATCCTCTATAGGGGTTTCATTGTTTTGGAAAAAGTTTTTCTTGGCAGCCTAGGAAATTGGTTTCTCATCCTTACTCCAAGGAAGCCCAAGAGGAAGGGTAGTGACTCTACTGATAAATTCAAGGGTTATCTCCATGGAAAGACCTCTAAAGGTGACAGTGGCATGTGTTCTTGAGTGAGGGACCAAAGAGTGGGAAAATTCTTTGGCAATCTCCTCATCAAACCCTCAAAATTTCTCAAAAAAGTTCATCCAATTTGCCCTTGTGAAGATGTCCACCACTTGTGGATGTGCATGTAGCTTGGTGGAGTTGGTGGGCTCCTTTCTCATAAATCCTCCTATCATTTTTTTTATACTCTTTTTGGAAACCAAATGTGGAGATGGAGACAACAATTTTCGAGAAAAACAGAGAAACAGAGGAGACTGTGTTTTTTCTCTTTTAAAAAATAAGCAGAATTTTTTTTATGTATTTCCTCCTCCTAAAGGCTTTATTCCCTCCTCAAATTGAAACCATTGCTTGCATATATTGATATTCAATGGGGGCATGCATGGAACCTACCTCCTCAGACCAAAAATCGTGCTAAAACCCGTGTTTTCTCCCTTCAAAACAACTCACTGCCCCTCCTGTAGAAGCTTGTTGTCCCTCTTGTAGAATTCTTGTAGGTGCTTCTGTAGAACCTGTAAGTGCTCCTGTAGAGAATGTCGAGAGAAATAATATGGGAGAGATCGATGGAGGATGATGGTTACGAGGTTGTGGGGGCACAAGGAGACTGTTGTAACTGAGTTACGAGGAGAGAATGAAAGAAAAGGTGGTGAGAGTGCTCGGGGAGGAGTACTTATTACCCTTTATGGATATTTCCGGTGATGGGGGATGAGCTGGCAAAGTATACATTGGCTATATTCGAACCGTTGGTCCCCACCTACCTTGTCATCATGGCCCCTCCTCGTAATCATCCCTCATGATTTCATTGGAGTTCACACTTCCTCCACTACCTGTCCTTGACATCTCTCTTGAGTTGATTGTGCTCATGTGTGGGTGACATCCCAGATGAGTGGAGTCAACTAGATGAAGGTGGCCAAGTTAACTGGCCACCTTTCCCTCTTTCAACCTCAACCATCTTGTTGCTTCTGCATGTCTTCTAATTACACAAATGCAAACAGAGGAGCGGGTTAGTTACTTACCTGTGATCCGAATGTATTTGTTGTGAGGTACTGTGGCTCTTTCTCTATTGCATGCCTTTATTTCTTTTGATGCATGTTGTCTGCTTGCTGATGTGTGGTTGTGTCTTGTGCAGGTTCTTCTCTAGCTGGATCTGAGCTTCAGATGTCTTCTCAACCTTCCTCTGTGCATTCTCCTGCTGCTGGTGCTGGGTTTTGATGGGATCAGCTGCTAAAGGAATTCCTACAGGAGCTCCTGTAGCTGCTTCTCCCCTTGAAACTTCAGCTTCTTTCTGTGCTTGGAGCTTCGAGGAGGATGCCAAAGATGTAGATAGAGATGGAGAGGTAATAGGTAGGCTTCAGGTGAGGTGGATGGTGTTGCTTCCTCTCTTATTTTTTGTTTTTTTTTTCTTTTCCTGAAAAACTTTTTTTTCTGTGTTTTTCTTGGACAGGAAGAAGAATGATTCTTGGGGTTGTGATGCAGGCTTGGAAATGATGGCAAGGAGGTTTGAAGACTGTAGGAGGGTTTATAGGTTATTCCCAAACCTTCTCTATCCCTCAAACTACCTTTCAATTCATTTCTGGCTCTCTGTAATTCCTATAGGAGCCTCCTGTAGAAAACACAAAGCCTCCTGTAGAAAACACAGTTTTTGAAAAAGAAGCACAGTGGGGTGAAAGAAATGCCAAAAATGATGGAGAAAAGTGTGGGAAGGTAGGATAGGTACTGGTGTAAATGTCAGGGTTCCTTTGGCACCTTCTTCTGCTTCCTGTAGTCCTCCTGCAAACCTGCAATGCAGATGAAAATTCGTTTTTCTTTTTCCCTTTTTCTTTTTTTTTTCTTTTTTTTTTGAAACCAACTAGGGCGCCTTAGGGAGATTTTCACCCTAATTGTCTGCCCTGGGCGCCTCCAAGGGAGGTTTTCACCCAAGGATCTTATTCTTTTCCTTTTTCTTTTTTTTTTGACATCATTGGGCCGCCTCAGAAGAGGTTTTCAACCCAATGATGGGAATCAGGCACCTCATGGAGGTTTTCACTTGAGTCCTTATTTTTTTATTTCTCTTTTTCTTTTCTTCAGTGAGTAGGTGAAGTGGAGGCTAAGACATGCTCCACTACCATCATTTTCTTATTCAGATCTTCAATGAACTCTCGCTTGGAGAGGGGTTTCTTGTAGACTTTCAACCGGTGTCCATTGACAAGCATGGGGATGGCTTCATCATCAATGGTTCTGATCAGAACTGAACAATTGTCATTGCATTTCTCCACAGTGTAGGGTCCCAACCATCTTGTCCTTAGCTTGTCTTTGAAATCTTTGTATCTTGTTCCCAATCTCCCTCTTGGAATTGCTTCTCCTTGAAATTTTTGTCATGCCATATCTTTCTCTGAAGCTGAACTACCTCTGTATGGAGAAGGGCCTGCAATCTATGTTCATCCAATCCATTGAGTTGAATTAATCTTTCTTTCTATGCATGGCTGAAGTCTAGGTCCAGCTGAGCTACCATCCTTAGGGTATTGAATTCAAATTCTATTGACAGTAAAAATTTCTTCCCATATACCAGCTCATAGGGTGTGAACCCTGTGGTGGTCTTCCATGTTGTGTTATAGGCCTAAGTGGCCTTAACTAATCTGTCTGCCCAGTCTTTTCTGCTGCTGCTCACTACCTTTGTCAGGATCTCTTCCAATGCTCTGTTAGTGACCTCCACCTACCCATTGGCTTGTGGATGGTAAGGGGTCCAAGTCCCGTGCTTGATTCTATGATGTGTGAGTAGGTCATCAATCAAATTGGAAGTGAACTGACTACCTTGATTTGTGACCAACTCTCTGGTGTAGGTTTTAACCCCGTACAGAAATTACCTGCATACGAATTCTAAAACACAGAAAAATAAACAATGCGAGAGCATCACACATAAACCACATATACACAAATATTTTCCCTTGGATCCCAAAACTGGGACTACCAGCTTGATTTTTCATTATATTCCTTTCAATGTTATAATACATATTTATACATGCCAAAGACTCCAATGCCATGGACCAAAAACCATCGCATCCAATACCATGGACCGAAAACCATCGCGTCCAAAAAACATGTGCGAAAATCATGCACAAAACCATAGCTAGGTCCGCCCAACCTAATCTAGGGTCCAAAACCAAAAATTTTCGGGGCGTTGCCCCAGACCCCATAAAGTGGGGTTACGGGTACACCTCAAACCCCCTGTGCCCCCCCCCCCCCCCACTACACAATCGGCGCAACGAATGGGGGCTCTGCCCCCCCTCTAACCCCTTGGTTAACTATGTGGGCTAGTCATGGAAAGAATATAACACAACCCAACATATGGGATACCCAAACTTGTAGAATATGTTCTCTCTCAAAAAATCAGCTACTTTTTCCTCTGTTGCTGCTTTGATTACTTTTTTCTCTGCTCACTTTGTCAAGTAAGTGGTGCACACAATTATGTATTGTTTCTTCTTTCAAGGAGGGATGGTAGGACCCATAAAATCCATGCCCCACTTCTTAATTGGCTCAAAGGTCACTTGAGGTTGCATGGGCATCTCATCCTTTGGGGTAGGTTTCCCCATCCTCTGACACCGATCACACTGGCTGGTATATCTCCTCACATCCTGATGAAGAGTGGGCCAGTAGTAGCCTGCTTGCAATATCTTGAAGGCAGTTCTTTTTGCTGCAAAATGACTTCCACAAGGCCCGTCATGACATGTCAGGAGGATTTCAAAGACTTCCTCCTCCCTGACACATCTTCTCAAGATCTGATCTGGGCCAAGTTTGAAGAGATTTCCCCCAATCCAGGTGAAAGGGGCGCTTTTCCTTACTATCTTGCTCTTCTCCTTTGAGGACAGGTGTGGTGGGAACTGTGCCGAAACCAAGTAGTTTGCTATATCATAAAACCATGGGGAGGGTACTAAGATAGCAAACAGGTGTTCATCTAGCATTTGGTCATCCAACATTCCTTCTTCACCTACAAGCAAATTTACTCTAGACAAAAAGTCAGCAACAACATTTTCTTTACCAGGCTTATCAATAATGGTCAAATCAAACTGCTGCAGTAAGAGCAACCATTTGATAATGCGAACATTTACATCTGGCTTGTTCATTAAATATCTAATTGCAGCATGATCAGTGTGCACAAAGGTTTGATAGCCTGTGATATAATGTCTGAATTTTTTTAAGGAATGCATGACAACTAGGAGTTCCTTCTCGATCACTGTATAGTTTAACTCTGCCTTTGACAGGTTTTTGCTTATAAAGTATATTGCATAAGGTAACTTTTCATCAATTTTTCCTAAGGATGCTCCTATTTCTTTGTATGAGGCATCTGTGTGAATGTGGAAAGGTAGGGCCCAGTTTGGGCCTCTCAAAATTGGGGCAGTCACGAGCTTGCTCTTCAAGGTATCTAGGGCTTCTTGACATTTTTCTAACCATATGAACTCGACATATTTGCCTAAGAGGCCAAACAAAGGAGAGGCTAGCTTTCTAAAATCTTTAATGAATCTCCTGTAATACCCAGCTAAGCCTAGGAAACTTCTGACATCTCTCACCTTTTGAGGAGGTGGGACCCTTTGGGTGATGGCAATTTTGTTGGGGTCCACCTGCAATCCTTGCTGATATATTGCATGACCTAGCATGGTCCCTTCAGTCATTAAGAATTCACATTTTTCTGGAATGAGGGACAGGTTCATCTCAATAAACTTATCCATAACTTTTCCTAAGTTAGCGAAAGCTTCCTGAAAGTCAGAACCATAAGGAGTAAAATCATCCATGTATATTTCTACTGCATCATGAACCAGTTCAGAAAATATACTCAATACCGCTCTTTGGAAAGTGGCTCAGGCATTGCACAAGCCAAAAGGAAGGACTCGGTATGTAAAGGTACCCCAAGGACAAGTGAAAATGGTCTTATCTTGGTCTTCCAGGCTGATTTGAATCCGATTGTACCCGCTAAACGGATCTAGGAAAGAGAAAAGCTTTTTCCCTGCTAGACCGTCTAACACTTGATCTATGGAAGGTAAAGGAAAATGGTCCTTTTTAGTCGCTTTTTTCAATTCCCGATAGTCGACATAGATTCTCCACTTACCATTTTTCTTGGGCACTAGCACCAAAGGAGAGACCCATTCACTGTCAGAGATGGGATAGATGAATCCTGCATCAAGCAATTTCTGCAATTCTTCCTTAACAATATCTTTAAGTGCTAGATTCATCCTCCTTTGAGGCTGCCTGACTAGCTTGCAATCCTCCTTGATGTATATATGATGAGTGCATAATGAAGGGTGCACTCCCTTCATCTCCTTATAACTCTAGGCGAAGGCATCTAGGTCTTTTCTCAGCAAGCTACACAGTTCCTTCTCCTGGGAAGTGGATAGGGATGGATTAATTTTCAAGGTTCTTTCTGGGCCAAACTCTATATTCTTAACATGGAGAGGAGTGGAGTCGGCTGCGCAGAGATCAGTTGAAAGGTTGTTTTGGGTTTCTCTTACTATGTCCTCTAATAGTGATACACTGGGAGGTGGATTCTGAATCAGATTTTTAATCATATCGTCCTCATCTTGTGGTTTTCCCCCATGGTGATTTCTAATGCACAAAGTAGTGCAGAATAGACTTCATCCTCATCTTCCTCCTCCAACCAAAGAGGTAGATCATGTTCTAGCAAGGGTTGGGCAGGAGGGTATAAGATTAACTGTTTGGACATGTGCCCATTCTTTATGGTCATGTTCCCAACTCGACAGCTGATGTAGGCATCGGTGGTAGCCAACCAGGGTATTCCCAGAATGAAGGATCCCTAGTGAGCTTTGCCTTTGGCCAAAGAACTAAGAAATCAGCATGGTACTCCCAAGAATTAATGGAGACCATCACATATTCCACAATCCCCTCAGGGGTCACAGTGGAGCGGTCTAAAAGCTATAACACGGTCGTGGTCTTCCTCAAGGAGCCCTGGAGATCGAGTTTAAGCATTGTGTCCTTTGTCATCACATTAATGGAAGCTCCCGGATCAATCAAGGTGTGTGGGATCATGGTGCCATTGATGTGGACATCGACTACTGGGCTTCCAGGGTCCAAATATTTTGGACAGATTACCTGCCCTAACATCAAGTCGGACAATTGCCCTATGACATTGATGGTTGGGGCATCTCTCTTGCACCTTCCTAGATGCCTAAATCACTTCTCTTTGATCAACCTATTGTAGATAGGCACATCTTTTATGGCTTCGAGAAGTGGTATCTTCACAAATAAATGTTTCAATTCTCCCAAGAGTTTAGTTTCTTCTGGGTAGGCTGGACTGTCGCAGATAGTCTCTCAGGAAATGGTGGATTTGCTTTAGGTTTTCTTTCCTCTTTATCTTCCTCAACCTCCCTGGGTGGAGGCTGGCTATCTGGGAGAGCTTTCCTAGATCACAAGTTAATTTCTTGAATCTCCACAGCATAAGTCGGGCATGATGGTTCCCCAATATACACTTGTTGAGCCTGTCTGTTTTTTGGGTTCAGATTTGGTTGGGCAGGCATTTAGGGTTGCTTTGGTGGAGAAGGAGGTAACAGTGGCGGTTGGGCAGGTGGTGGAGGCAAAAGAGTAGGAGGAGAGTTGTATTGGGGCCTCCACCCCTGATGAGATGCATTCCACTAAGGTTGTGGTTGAGCATAGGATTGAAATGGATGGGTGGATGGTTGGGCATGATATAGAGATGTGAAGGACAAAGGAGGAGGTGTGGACTAGGAAGGATGAGCAGGGGGGCCCCAAGAAGGTATGGAAGTGACTTGGTTGGGGTTGTAGTATGCCTGAGATGTCCCTTGCGTCCCCTGCTGATGTGGTCTAGGTCCATGCAGCCTCCTTTGGTTTATGTAATAGAGTTGTTCAGTGACTCCCTTAGCCTCTTGATATACAGCTTTAAGTCCGGGCAAGGGAGAGCACTTATCTGTAGAATGATTCTCTTCATAGATTGAACAAACCTCTATAGAGTTCAATGGGCATTCATTCCTAGGATGCCTCCTGGTGCATCTAGGGAAAACAAATGGCCAAAGCCCTCTCTAATTCCTCTTGTTTCCTTTTGATATGTAAGGTATCCATTTGCATGGCAAGAGTCTGTAGCATCTCACTCTTGAAGTCTTCCAGCATGTTTCCAATTTCTCCTTCAATGGATGAGTTAAAGGAAGTGGTACTGGCTATGGGTTGACTCCCCCTACCTTTCTTTTTGGCTGCTCTAGAATGGTTTCTAAAAATAGTCTTTATGTCCTCATATGACAGTTGGTAGATGTCTCCCCGAGCCACTAGATGGAGGGTGTCTAAAAGATCTTCCCAAATTCCCCTGAGCAGGACCAGCTTCAAAGACTCAGGGTCAAGTTTACACCCGACCCTTTCGTAACTGAGCTGGAGCCTCTCTTCATAATCTTCCAGGGACTCATCACTTGCTATAGTCATTTGGAAAATTTCTTCTTTAGTATCTTTTGACCTAGAATAGTCTCGATACTTGTTGTTAAAGGCTTGTTGCATCTGAGCCCAAGTTGTGATGCTATTTCTAGTTAATCCCATGAACCAACGTAGTGCTGCATCCTTGAGAGTAGAAGGGAACAATTTCAACTTTTGCTCATCTCTTACATAGTCATAGGTTTGACAAATAACAAAAAACCCAAACAAAAAGGTTTCAGGATCTTCTGTAGTCAGATCATGGAAATGAGGTAAGGCGGAAGGGCTTATATTCTTCATTTTGGTGTCCCCATTAGTCTCCCGAATGGGAAAGGTACCCTTTATTCTCTCTCCATTCCCCCTAGCATTTTTGTTTTCAGCCATTGGCTCCAAAGGAATGTTTTCTTCTTCTTCTTCCCCTATAGGTTCTTAAAATATGTCTTTCCATTCACCTAAGGGTTCTTCTTGATCGCAGCTTCCGAAGAAGAGAGAAGGTTGGCTGTGTGAAGCATTTGGGGTGTTGGGCAAAAATTTTCCTGAGTTATCTCTATTCCTACGAGGCATGAAAGGAAATATTTTTAGTTGGTTTTTGTTTCTCTTTTCCCCACACTGATAGTACCTGCAAAACTAAAATTGATTGAACAAAACAAATTGCAACTAACTGAAATGAAATTTGCAGAATTTGAAAAGGAAAGCAAGGAAATGCAGAACTTAAAAGGAAAGGAAATGACTAGTATACTCTTGCTGAAATGAAATTTGTAGAATTGAAAAGGAAAGCAAGGAAATGCAGAACTTAAAAGGAAAGGAAATGACTAGTCTACTCTTGCTGAAATGAAATTTGCAGAATTAAAAAGGAAAGCAAGGAAATGCAGAACTTGAAAGGAAAGGAAATGATTAGTCTACTCTTGCTAAAATAAACTATTAGCAAAATGTTGCAAGAATAAAATAGAGGAAAGAAGTAATCACATAATACTCTAACGCTTCCCTGGCAACGGTGCCAAAAAGAATGGTGAGCACCATTATTGCAACAATAATGCTGCAACTCTTGGGCTGCCTTCTTTACTCTTATCAACTCGGTAGTTCGTAACAAACTTGGAAGTGACAGTGCTGTATGCACAAGTACTAGTTCTTACTGTAGGTTGTCACTCGGCCAGTTGGTGCAAGATCACTACGAGCTCAAGACAACTTCTACGGATTCCAGAAGAAGCTCTATATGTGATGAAAGGAGAGAAAGGCTACTCTACAGATACTACTCTAACTGCAGAAAGGAGAAAGTCTGAAATGTAAAGAAAAACTAGTAAACCCAAATTAACCAACTAATCCAACTTTTGCAGAAATCACTATGAAAACCATAAAAATAATTCCATTACCTACTCAAGGAATTAAATGATAAAAAACATTTTTTTGGATTTTTATGTGAATTTGACATGCATGTAATTTATTGTTTGTGAATGTGGCAGCAAATAGGTGGTGTTGGAGGGTGGTTTTGGGACTTGAGAGGATGTAGGATGGAGTGGATGGGTCCTATGAGGTCTCAGGTGGTCTTTTGGAGGCTTTTCCCACACTCGGCCTTCAAAATAAAGCCTACAGGAAAATCTACAGGAGGACACAGGGAATCTACAAGAGGAAAAACAACGTTCTACAAGAGGCCTACAGGAGGAGGCCGAGAGCAGTATTCACTATTTTGAGGGTGTGAAAGTGGGTCAAAAAGGTGGATGAAGGTTGGAATGAGGTGTTAGGGCACCTAGGGTCTACCAAGAATCACCATGAGAGAGGAAGATGATTGGGTTTGCTCAAGGAGAGAGGAAGAAGTTTTATGGGAAATGCAGGAAACTAAGGCAGAATTGAGGTGAGGTTTGGGTGACTTGTAGGGCATGGATTAGATGGAGGATGTGATGGCTGATAAGATAGCCTACTACAAGAAGATATCTTCTACAAAGGAACTAACAGTCAACCAATAAGATCAACCAAGCAATGAAATGAGTGCATCTAGAAAAACAGAGTTTTGCATCAAACTAGTCTAAACTATGAACTATGAAAGGAAATGTTGAGAAATGTTGCAAGAAAGGAAAGCATGAAAGAAGACTATTGCAAATAAATAAGTGAGCATGATGATGAATATCTGAAGCAAAGAAAAACTGGACTATTAACCTACTAAAAAGCTGCAAACACTAGAAGTCTTATGAATGAGGAAAATCTGTGTTTTTGGGGCAGCAAGAGGGCCTTTGCCTCAAATCATGGTCCCAAAGGGAGGAAGAGGGGCCAAGGCACTATTGCTAGCCTTTTGAATCTTCTCTTTATCACTACCTAACCTACTGTAGAAAGCACAAATGGAATAAATTTACTGAATCATCAAAAGAAACCTATTCTTAACCATCAAAGAAATACATCTAACAACTACCTAATCTACAAACTGAAATAAAACATACAAATACAAGTAAAGAGGAGCTTGGCTGCTTGGATTGGGCCCTAAACCAAGAGCTTCAGCCCTCTGAGGTAACTCAGTGCTAACTCAAAAAGGATTCCATCTTTATTTCCAAAATGATAGCAAGATTACATGAAACTGTCTCAAAAATAATGAGCTCGAAGTTGGAGCAGAGTTTACCTAAGAAAAAATTCAACAAAAATCTGACAAAATTCCGACCCTAGTGAGGCCCTAGGTCTTTCTACTTATGCAAATGAAGCTACCAACATCTTCCTTAAAATAAGGGAGGCTTGGCTCCCAAAACTCGAGATAATCATCAGTCATCCTCCACTTACTTGGTTTCCTTCTAGTGCATGATTTGGCTGCTTGTACTCCGAGCTGAATGAAGGGGAATTCGAAGTGAGGAGCAATAAATGAGGGGGATTCCCTCCTATAAGTCCTCTCTTTTGTCCACTTCGAGTTATTTCTGCCCTTTTTCCACTAGATCCTTGACTTTGACTTCAAAATTCATCAATAATCTGCATTAAACACATGTTAGACCACATGGCATCATAACTAACTCAACTCACTCCATAAGCATAAATATAATCAGAAAACCATACAATAAGCTAAGAGAATGGTTCATTTGACTAGGTTAAGAGGTAAAATGAGCCCATATAATTACCCATTTATGAGGCTCATCACGCGGGGAGTACATTATGGTGCACTATCTATCAGGTAACCAGAAAACATGCCACATATAACTGTCACTTGCTACAGAAGATTGTACAAGCACCGTAATAGTTGTTCTGCGACTTTTGTAGATCGATAGGGCATGATGTGTGTACTTGTAGGAGCTATGAATTGATGATGGATATAACTCCCACGTATAGGGTTCAGGCCGAAATGCGGCCACTTGACCAGAGCGCAGGGATAGCGCAACAGGATTTCATGGGAGCAGATGAGGCCGAGGTGGAGGAGGTGGAGGAGGACCTGGCAGAGGTCGAGGATAGTTGATTTGCTACAATTGAGGAGGACTATAACATTATGCCCATGATTGCACTAATCCAACACATCCGTTGTGCAATTATTGCATGTTGTTTGATCATGAAACAAAAAAATTTCCTACGCTGATAGCTAGAATACGTGACAAAGGGGCGCTACCACCTCTGCCGAATCAGAACCTGTAGATGATGAGGTCTGAGCCACGTGAGCAAGATCCAAATGTAAATATAGCACTCAAAAGTGGAATCGCGATAGTAGATGACAAGGGGAAATAGCTAGAAGACAGTACATGGGTTCGCAAAGTTGCAACGAAGGAGACTGAGTTTGATTTGGAGTGTGCATGTGAAACCGTCATTGAAGCTAAGAAGAGCTTCGTTGAGGCCTCCACCTTAGGAATCAAGGATAAGCCTGAGTAGGAGATGGACCCCTCTATGCTCCTAGAAACCTGTATGAAATTATTGCACAATAGTAAGGTTGTGAAAGGGTTACAAGAACTCATCAATAGATGCGCTGGAACTGCACCAAGTGAGCTGCGCATAGTACGAAAGATTGGTAAGCATAAAACAAGGACGGGATGGGAGATGAGACTGGCCGCGCAAATAGGAGAGTATGAAATGGGTCAAGTTATTTTGGACCTAGGGTCAAATTCGAACATCCCACCGAAGTAGACTTGGGAACAAATGGGAAAAGCTATGTTGCAATGGTCTATAATTCAACTAGGGATGACAAATCAGTAGAAGATCATCCCCATGGGGCGGATGCAGGGGGTGACCATGGATATTGAGGGAGCGAGCGTGCTGGATGATTTTGAAGTAATAGAGATAGTGGATGTTAAGCATCCCTATCCCACACTCCTAGGAATTTTCTGGGCTACTGATGTGAACGGGGTACTCAATATGAAGAAGTGAAAGATGATCTTTGAGAAGAAATTGCTACACGTAATAGTACCCCTCAATCCTCCTGAAGGATCACGCTCTACTGAACCAATCCGCGATTATGAAAGAGATGACCGCCTAGACTGTATCTATGAGATAACAGCGTGAGGCCAAGATTTACATGGGATCGTGAGAGTTCCTGCACTGTGGACTCTGATGAAGAAATAGAATGCTGGGAGAATCGGTTACATGAAGTAACTACGTTGAATTGGACCATGATGACCCTATCGTTGCACTGTGTCATCAAAGGTAATAAATCTACCTACTTATGATGGCTTGAATGAGGTAGATATATTTTTGGATGCATTTGAAAGGGAGGTACCATAAAAGTAGCGCTTCCAAGCATTGGACTGGGCACTGCACGCTACGCCTGTAAGATGGTGGGGTACGCATAAGGGAAGATTCTATGATTGGCATAAATATAGGAGAATGATGAGAACTCACTTTGGGAAGCCTAAGATGCAAATGAAAGACAAGTATGATGGGCAGGATGATCTGCACGCACAGTTGGCCAAGGCGGAGAAGAATTATTCCATCACTAAGCGCGAAGGGCTATCTATGGTGTAGGTGCTCCAGAAGTATAGACACTACTTGCTGGGAGGCCATTTCAAGATGTATATGAATCACTCCACACTGAAGTACCTAGCCAATAAGCCTGTTTTGGGGGAGAGAATCTGTAGGTGGCTCTTATTGTTCTAGGAGTATGATTTTGAAGTGATTGTGAAGCTTGGATGATTGAACGCGGGACCAGACCATCTATCGCTCATCGAAACAAGGGAGGAACCTACTAACTTGGAAGAAGGATTTCCTAACGTGAAACTATTTGTAGTACATGTCACAGATGGTCATTTCGAGGATATAATACACTTCCTAACAACAGGAACTACTTTGGAAGGATGCATTGTCTAGCAAAATAAGGAATTAGTGGTGTGCATGACAGATTTCTTTGTTATTGCTGGGCATCTGTACAAGATTGGGACCGATGAGATATTGTGATGATATGTACCTGAGTTTGAAAGAAGCAACATCCTTGCAGATGCTCATGGGGGTGCCGCAGGTGGCCATTATGCAGGGAGAGACCCTACGCAGAAGATTCTACGTGCAGGGTTGTGGTGGCCAACCATTCATCAGGACTTAAAAGCATATTTCAAGGCATGCGATGTGTGTCAAAGGACTGATAGGCCATCACGGAGGGATGAAATGCCTTTGAATCCTAAAATGACATTGCAACCCTTCGAGAAGTGGGTGATAGATTTTGTGGGACCTATTCAGCCGCAAGGAAAGACGGAAGCAAGGTACATTATCACCACAACAAAGTATTTAACTCGTTGGGCAGAAGTGTAGCCAATGAAGGATTACACGAGCGCGACTGCCCAAAGTTCCTATTTGAACATGTATTGACGTGACTTGGATATCCAAAGATCTTGATGAGTGATCATGGTACACACTTCCTAAATGAGACGATTAGTGCACTAACGGACGAATTTCAGGTATACCACCAGAAGAGTACACCTTATCACCTGTAGGCTAATGGGACGGTGGAAGAGTTCAACAAAGTGCTCGAAAACACACTGACTAAGGTTTGTAATGCTTAGTGAAGTGAATGGGACCTACACATACATGCAGTACTGTGGGCTTATTGAACGACATGCAAGAAATTGACTAGATAAACCCCTTTCAGCTTGTCTATGGTGTTGAAGCGGTAATGCATATGGAATACTTCGTGCCTAGTTTGCGCATAGTAGCACTCATAGAAATGACGGATCATGGAGCCCTGGAGGAAAGGCTCGCACAGCTAGATGAACTGGAGGAAGAAATATTTTTGGCTGGATTTCACCAGCAGGTCCAAACGCAACTTGAAAAGGCATGGCATGATCGCCACATCAAGCTGCACACATTTAAGGTAAATGACCAGGTTTTACTATATGATAGTAAGTTTGATAAATTTCCAGGGAATTTCAGGATACACTGGTTAGGGCCTTATGTTATTAAGGAGATTACCAATGGAGGAGCGGTACAGTTGGTCAAATTGAATGACGAACCCTTCCCATGAAAGGTGAATGGCAATCACTTGAAGCCATACACCGGCAGTCCAGCCATGTGACTAAATGAAGGTAGCACAGTCTTAGCGCTCCAAGCAACTGAAAGGAGGCGTGGGACTATAAACTACACTGCCCGGGTTGGGGAGCTACACGATTGGTGAATGGTGCAAAGCAAGGAAGTGTCACTGGGTTCATGGTAGCGCGGAGGGAGTTGCACTACCCAGGGAGAAATCACACTGGTTGGCAGGAAAGTGATCATTACAATCACTTTTCATGACAAGACAGAAAAAGTGACGCCAAATGGAGCAGGTGACCGACATTTAAGACGAAATTTATGGCTTAGATCCTTGAAAATATGTCGCCAATCCAACATTAATGAACCAATTTTGGAGGGGATTCGAATTCAAAATGCCTTATAAATTACAAGTGGTTGTCCAGCGAAAAACACTTGTCATTTTTAGAATTGATTTTTTGCGCTCTTAAGTGCACATGAACCGTGAATTCTTTCAAGATCTGATAGCGAGTCTGGCGTTTGAACAATTGTCAAAGGAGACACAGGAACTAGTGAATAGTGTCATGTTGACACGTGCAGAAGCTATGAACACCGAAGAAGTGACAGCTAAGGAGAATGTGCAGGAAATCGATATGGAGGCCGAAGTAGCTGCTCTAGAAGTAGTTGCCCCGGAAGTGGGCGAAGTATTGGCGGAGGTCCCTAAATTTTCGAGAACACCGAGACCAAACCCAACCCCAACTAAGGAGACTGTGAAGGACAAGAAGGGAAAGAAACCTGCCATACCAGTGTGTGCGTCGCCAAGGAGAAACCCAATGCACAAGAGAAGGGCAAGGCCATAAACCTAGAGGTAGAGGAGGAGGACATTGAAGACATCCCAATGAATGATGAGGATGTGGGGGTTGAAGTAGAGGAGGTTGAAAGCCAAGGTGCAGACCCTATTACATGGTTTCTAGAGTATGGCCCTTTGCGCAAGCCTAAGTCCAAGGTCCCTAAGGACATGAATGAGAGTAAGACAAACCCCTCTTCAACCAGATGAAATTACTTTCGACAGTCCATGCTTGGCCCAAGTGCCGATACTAAATATTCAGGAATTGGACTTGGCCGACCACGAGAAGTTCCCGCACCTGGAAACCGAGAAGCTGATGCACTGCATCATAGACACAAATATGGTAATGACCACGTTGGAGCCATGGAGGTGGCTCAAGGGGGTAGGGAAGGCAGGATTGCTAAACCTACTTTGGGTGCTACACTATAACCGCACCTCAGTGACGGTTTTGGCCATCAAATAGCTACTGTGTTTGGTGCATGATGGGTGTCTATGGCTAGAGGATCTGATACCCATCACTGATATGTTAATCCACTGAATAATGCACTCGCCATATACACGTAAAAATCCAGCTATGATATTTCACAGCAAGTGTGGCGAGCAGGTGCTCGTAGAATCAATGAAGGAGAAATTCAAGCTAGTAAAGAAGCCACGCGGGTAGGCTATCTCCAACATCTGCAACCCCGCTATGAAGGTAGAAACGTAGATCCTTGCAGGGAAGATGATGTGGAAGTGTCATGCTGATGAGGTGTCGGCACCTGTCATCATGCTTGCACAACAGTGCATGGAAGGAGTCCAGTTTAACTGGTCAGACTACCTTCGCAGACAGTTCCTCATGAACTTCTGCGAAGTGCAAGAGAAAAGCAAGACCTTCCACTACGTGTGGCTCTTGCTGTTGATTGTGCTGGCAGCATGGGAGCTACCAGAGCCAGTTCCCTTCGGTTGTGCCAGACCTTCTTGAAGCAGTGAAGTACACTTCATTGTGGGAAACCAAGGACGTGAAGCGAGTTCGAGACAACAAGATCTTCTGGATCTTGATGGAAATGAATATCAGGATGGACATAAATCACAAGACATGATTGTCGCCCACGGTATACGTGCTAGCTTGTTGGGGTCTAACTCAAGTTCAGAGTTAATAAGCCAAACAAATCCCGGTAATACTAGCCCTTTCGGCAACAGTCCGCGGAGCACGAACTGAGGTCTCACCCGAAGTAGTATGGGAGGGTGATAGAACAAGGTTTCCGCACCCTGGAGATGTCTGACGAGTTTGACTAGTCCACTTTCTATTCCTTCGCGTAGGTGGCTTCGCGCACCTTTATTCCTCGCGACCTGATACCCAGTCTTCGTGCAGCCTTAACCAGTGGCTGTGTTGCGCTCTATGTTATTACCCAAGATCTTATTTATCTTCCAGTATTATTTAAGCACCTTGGCCTACTTAATTGCCTTAAGTTATACTTAACAATACTAAACATTCATATAGGTTCGCGAAGTAAATAAATAGTATATTTGCAAATTATATTCAATCATGCATTAAAATAGAAACAGATACACAAGATTATAGCAAAACTTCTCTTTATTGATTCTTCCAATGATTACAGACTCGACTTTCCCTACACACTCAGCTGTAGGGGTCTGCCGCTCAGCTGCGGACTACTAGGCCTCTGCACACTCAGCTGCAGAGCCTTCTCCTACTCTGCGACCCACAGAAACCCTTTACACTTTGACTCGATCACTTAGACTTCTCCTCTACTCATCCCTTATTAGTTATCTTTTACACTTAGAGCCTCGCTCTATTTATACAAGCCCATGGTCTGCAGACCATGGGTAGGTCTATCCAGGCAACATTTCATTATAAAACTAGCACGGACAACCCTATGACTCTATCATACTTTCGTGCTTCGCGCCCACAATTCGCGGAGCTTTTAAAACAAGATTTGGTAAAAACTTGGGCTTTAAGCCCCAAAACGTGCCTTGGGGGGATTCCATGCCCAACAGGCCCCCAACACAAACATCATGACTCACCCTCGAGTCACTCTGTCAGCACAGAGATATTTGTGCAAAGTCACTTCAACTGTTCTCGAACTGTGGCAATGTCAGCAGCACAGTGTGTTGCTGCTTGCTAGATCTGCTGCAGACGTTGTTCCAAGGCCTCTGTGTCTGAACTACTTCTTTGCATCTGTGTCAGTATCCCATGCATTTTTTTATAGTCCCACGCCTTTTTTTGGATCCTCGAGGTGTGAAGACTGTGCTTATGCCAGTTAGTAAGATAGTCGGGCCACCCGTGTAGGGCTTTAAGCAGCTGCCATTCACTTTGCCTAGGAAAGGCTCTCCATTTAGTTTGACTAGCTCTACCGCACCTCCATCTGTGACCTCCTTAACTACATATGGTCCCAGCCAATGCATTCTAAATTTTCCCAGGAATTTATCAAATTTACTGTCATACAGCAGCACTAAATCATTCACCTTGAAGGTGCACAACTTAATATGGTGATCGTGCCAGGCTTTTTCATGGTGCTTTTGCACCTGCAGATGAAAGCCAGCTAGGAACCGTTCCTCCTCAAGTTCTTCCAATTGCGAAAGCCTCTCTTCTAGGGCTTCGCAATCCGTCATGCCTGTGAGTGTTGTTATGCATAGGCTTGGTACAATATAATCCATTGGCATGACAGCTTCCACACCATACACCAACCGGAAAGGTGTCTATCCCATCAGTTTCTTGCATGTTTTCCTATAAGCCCATAATACTACAGGTACGCGTAGGTCCCAATTGCTTCGTTGCACATTGCATACTTTGGTTAGTGCAGTCTCCAGTATTTTGTTGAATGATTCTACTATCCCATTGTCTTGTGGGTGATACAGTGATTTTCCGATGATACACCTGGAATTCTTCTGTTAGTGCACTGATGGTTTCATTAAGGAAATGTGTACCATGATCACTCCTTAATATTTTCGAATAGCCAAATCAAGTCAACACATGTTCAAAAAAAAACTTTGCAACCATGGCGGCCCTGTAGTCTTTGACTGGCCACGCTTCTACCCAACGAGTCAAGTACTCTACGCGGTGATAATGTATCACATACCCATTTTTCCCTGAGGTTTGATAGGTCCTACAAAGTCGATGGCCCATTTTCTGAAGGGTTGCAACGTCATTTGTGGATTCAAAGGTATCTCGTCCCTCCAAGATGGTTTACCTGTCCTTTGACATATATCACAGGCCTTAAAGTGTGCTTTTGAATCCTGGTGAAGGGTTGGCCACCACAACCCTGCTCGAAGAATCTTTTGCACAGTCGCTTGTCCTGCATAGTGTCCTCCTGTAGTGCTCTCATGTGCTTCCGCGAGGATCTGACTCCGTTCAAATTCAGGTATGTACCTTCACAGTATCTCATCATTTCCCATTTTATATAGGTGCCCCACAATGACAGAAAAATTAGCCATGCGCACCACCAGTTCCTTCTTCTGCTGGACGGAGTACTCCTTCGACGCAGTCCTTGTTGTCAAAAAGCAGATTATATCTTCAAAGTGTCCATCCGCTACACACACAACAAAGAGATGTGGGTCAGGTAATCCTTCCTCCAAACTAGTAGGTTCCTCTCCCATTTCAATATGTGACGATTGATTCGGTCCCACATTCAAGCATCCAGGCTTCACCACGACCTCAAAGTCATATCCTTGGAACAATAAGAGCCACCTGCATATGCGCCCCCCCAACACAGGCTTATTGACCAAGTATTCTAGTGTGGAATGGTCTGTATACATCTTAAAATGTCCTCCTAGAAAATAGAGCCAGTATTTTTGGAGTGCGTACACCATAACCAACCCCTTCTATTCGGTTATGGAATAGTTCTTTTCTGGTTTGGACAACCTGCGACTGGCGAACACAATAGGGTGGTCTAAGCCCTCTCCACCCTCTTGTGTTAGCACCACTCCTAGTGCTATACATGACACGTCAACATGAACATGAAACTCCACATCCCATTTTGGGAAGACCAGGATTGGGGCAGAGGCCAATTTCTCTTTTAGTACATCTAGGCTCTTCATGCAGTCATCATTCCAGCAAAACGTGACATCATTTTTCAACAGTTTCTCCATTGGCATGGTGATCTGGGCATATCTTTTGATGAGCTTCCTGTAGTACCCCGTATGTCCCAAGGTAGCGCACAGCTATTTAACACTGCACAGTGCTTCCAAATTTAGAATTATTGCAATCTTCGGGGGTCTACTATTAGTCCCTGTTTGCAGACCACATGTCCTAACAGGTTCCCAAAGGGAATAAGGAACGTACACTTTTTAAGGTTCAGCGCGATTTGGTTTTGTCAGCAAGTATCCAGCATCAAGCGTAAGCTTGCTACGTGGTGCTTAACCAATCCAAATATAGTCCAATCATCCAGATAGACCTCCAAGAACTTGTGGATATATTCTTTGAATGTGGCAACAACTATGCCCAAAAATATGGCTGGTGCGTTTTTTAACCCAAACGGTGTGACGGTGTATTGAAAGCAACCCCACTCAGTTGGGAAGGTGGTATTGCTCCTATCTTCCAGCGCGATTTTGATCTAGCGGTATCTTGAGAACCCGTCCGTGAAAGAATATGCTTCCTTCCCGCCAACATTTTCGAATACTTCATATGTCAATGGGGTCGGGAATGAGTCATGCTCACAGGCATCATTCAGTTTCTTGAGGTCCACACATATTCTTATCTTGCCCTTCTTCTTCTTTTCTTGCACTACCATAGGACTCACCTAGTCAGATTCTTCCACCGGCTAGATAATTCCAGTTGCGAGCATTTTTTCTAATTCTAGGCAGACCTTTTCCTTGTACTTTGGATTCAAGCGGTAAGGCCTTTGCTTAATCAGCTTCACATTGGGTTATAGGGTGTTCTTCATCATCCCTAAATCGCCAACGATCCCCTTTAAGTCTGTGATCTTGGTCGGGAATAAGCCTTGGTACTTCCGGAGTAACTCAACGACCTTATCCACTGTGGCCTCATCCCAGTAGTCACAGAGTGTTGTGTACTTCGGTTCGTCATTCGTACCAATGTTCACCTGCTTCATTTTTACTAGTGCGGTAATGTTGGGGTCTTCAATCAATGGTCCTTGGACCTCACGATAGCCTTAATTTTCTGGAATGTTAACTTTTCACGAATCTTTGTCGTCTTCTTCAATGTTTACATTGTAACACTCCAGTGTGCAGCTCAGCTAGGTCGCCCATTAAAGCTGAAGAACTTCCACTGGTTCCTGGGGTATTTTAAAGATAATTGCTTTTACTACTTGTAGCGCATCATCAAAAGTATCCCACCAACAATCCTCGAATGTGAAGGTTAATAGGAATCCTTCGCGTAGGATATCCCATTCATTTGTGCCATGGCAGAGCTCCATCTCTATATACCAATTCATGGGTATAATATCCAGGGTATGATAGAACAAGTGCACCCACTCAGGTTGTGGCTCGTCCCCATAGACCTTTGTCCACTTTGCGAGGTGTACACGTGGATCATCTTGTCCATCATACTTGTCTTCCAATCACATCTAAGGCTTCCCAAATCATAGGCGCATCATCCTTTGGCAATCGTGCCAGTCCTTAAACTCTTTTGGTGCGTACCCCACCACCTTGCGGGTGTAGTGCGCAGTACCCATTTCAGAGCGTCGAAAAGCTATTGTTCTGACACTTCTCTTTAAAATTTGTTCAGGAAGTCCTCCACTTCACCTACCCCATCATACGTAGGTAGATCCATTATCTCCGTTGTTACACAGCACATCAACCTTGTCATCATGTTACAGTTGAGCATGGTTACCTCGTGTAACCGGTTCTGCCATCGCTCTATCTCCTCATCAGAATCTGATGTATAGGAGCTTTCGCGCTCCCATGAGATTTGGCCATCCACGGTTGGATTTACCCAGTCTTATTCCCGCGTGGTTATTTTGTAGATACAGTCCAAGTCATCGTCGCTGTCACAATCGTGCACTAGCTCTGTGTAGTGCGATCCTTCCGCAGGGTCTAAAGGAACCACTATGCACAGTGAATTTTTCTCAAAAATCATCTTACACTTCTTTAGATTTATCACTCCATTCATGTGAGTGGCCCAATCTATTCCCAGTAGCACGGGGTATGGATTGCTATCATCAACAATCTCTATCACTTTGAAATCTGCTAGCACACTTGCTCCTTCAATATCTACTGTGATTCCCTGCAATCTCCCCATAGGTAGGATCTTTTGTTGGTTTCCCATTCATAGTTGGATAGGAGACCATTACAACGCAGGCCTGCCCATGTGCTCCCATGTCTGTTTTGGCAGGATGTTCGCATCCGATCCTAGATCCAAAATCACTTGATCCATCTCATATTCCCCGATTTGCGTGGTTAATCTCATCTCCCTTCCTATCTGTGTCATGTGCTTTCTGAGCTTCCGAACTACGCGCGGTTCTCCTGGCGTGATCCTAGCGCATCCAGTTATGAGTTCTTGTAGCCCCTTTACAGCCTTGTTGTCATGTAGCAGCTTCATGCATGTCTCCAAGGACGTAGTGAGCATTGATGGGTCCATTTTTGTATCCAGTCTATCTTTACTTCCTGAAGTGGAGGCATCCGTGAAGCTCCTCTTAGCTTCCATGAAGGACTCCTTAGCACGCTCCAAATCAAATTTTGGTTCCTTCGTCGGAGACTTACGAACCTAGGTACTTTCTTCAGGCTACTTGCCTTTGTCATCCTCTATCGTAATACCACTCCAGAGCATGATATTCACATTAGGGTCTTCCTCGCGCGACTCAGACCTCATCATTTGCAGGTTCTGAGCCGGGGAAGTTTGGAGTGCTCCTTTATCGCGCAACCTTGCTATCAGTGTTGGATAGTCCTCTGTCTCATGATCGAACTGCGTACAATATAAGCATAATGGTCTCGTTGGATTTGTACAATCACAGGCATAATGTCCAGGCCCTCCGCAATTATAACATATCAACTATCCATGACCTCTTCCTGGTCCCATTCCACCTTGGCTTCGTCCACGCCCCTAAAATCCAGTGTGCGCCATTCTTGCATTTTGATTGGGGGCTCGTGTTTCAGCCTGAACTTTGTAGGTAGGAGTCTGATCCATCATCAGTTCATAACTTCTATAGGTGCGCTCATCATGGCCTACTGGCCTGCAGAAATTATAGAACAACTGTTTGGAATTCTGCGTATACTTCTATAGTAGATGGCAGTTATCTATAGCATGTTTCCTCCTATCTGAAAAATCGTGCACCATAATGCAGGCACCATGCTTGGTCCTACTTGTGCCTCCAATATCAATGGCATTGGTTCTCCTCTCACGAGGTAGTTCGCAAACACCAGGCAGTGGTCCTTGTCGTGCCCCTGGCCCTTGCGCTTTACACACCATACCTCGTCGCACACTTTTGGACGAACCATCCTATCTTGTTTCAAACTCTGCATCTCAAGGCACAAGTTTTTCAACTGTGCATGAATCTGCTAGACTCCCAGGTTAGGATCTTGTATCAGAGTCTCATGCAATCTCATCGCGACCTCCAAAGCCTCAGCCTGAGTGGTTAGCCTTTGTTGTGACAGTGCGTTCCGTAGATGCGGTGTTAACGAGGCTACAAACCATTCGTGGTGTTGCCCATCTGTTAAGGTCATGTTCGCTTCACAAATTGTGCACTTCAGTCTTTGATCCAACTCCCACGGGGTTTCGCCTGGTAGCATTGTGATTTCCTTGAATCCAATGATCGACTGTGCCTCCGATTTTGGCCTGCTAAATTCCTTGTTTAGCACAGCTTGGATGTCCACTATCCCCGCATTTGGATTGTCATTGGAATACTTAATATACCATGTCAGTGCATGATCCTGCAGAGCGCTGACCAACATCACCTTATTTATATTGTCGTCCGTGACACCCTTTGCTTCCCATACAGCTTTTACTACGAACCAAAATTAATTTTGGATCTTCATTTCCTACTCCCTTGAACACTGGTAGTTTTATCACGCTGGCCATGCTGATTCACAGTGGTCGCGGAGGTGGAGTGGGTGAAGTCGAGGGTGAAGATGGTGAAACTGGTGGTGGTGTGGGTGGGGGTGGTATGCGCGAAAATTCTCTGCCTTATTAGATTGATCGCACTTCTTGGTGATACATTTGCGAGCTCTTCCTCGCTCCCTCGCGGAGGTGAAATCAAGGGGCTAGTTTCCAGTTTTGTGCTACCTTCATTTCTATAGATTCTCCCACTTCACGTAGCCCCAACCATGAATTTATTCGCATAGCCCATTTTTCACATAGTAGCATTTTAGTCCAAGTGTTCAAAGATTTAACATACTTACCTCACGATCCTTTGAGGAAGCGTCGTTCTGCCTCGCTATAGCTGACTGAAGTATCTACCACGAACTCGATAATGAATCCTCCTATGATTCGATTGAGCCAGTGATCAACAGTGCGCGTGATCTTATCTTTTGATGCTTCCAGTCTGTGCACCAATTCTGGAGTCCATAAAATAGGTTTGTCGAGTTTACTCCTTCCTTTGCTATCTGTTAGTTTTTTGATCCACTCATACAACTCAGTAGAGAAGGATGCAAAGAAAATTTTGTGGATCTTCGTATACAAGTAGCAATCTAACGACTCTTCCTTTGATAATCGCGGATTCTTATTTTCCTGCGTCATGAATTTGTTGGCTTGTTGGGGCCTAACCCAGGTTCAGAGTTAATTAGCCAAACAAATCCTGGTACTACTGGCCCTTTCGGCAACAGTCCGTGGAGCACAGACTGAGGTCTCACCCGAAGTAGTATGGGAGGGTGCTAGAACCAGGTTTCCGCACCCTGGAGATGCCTGATGAGTTTGACTAGTCCACTGTCTGTTCCTTTGCACAGGTGGCTTCGCACACCTTCATTCCTCACGGCCTGATACCTAGCCTTCGTGCAGCCTTAACCAGGGGATGTGCCACGCTCTGCGTTATTACCCTAGATCTTATTTATCTTCCAGTATTATTTAAGCACCTTGACCTACTTAATTGCCTTAAGTTATACTTAACAATACTAAACATTCATACAGGTTTGAGAAGTAAATAAACAGTATATTTGCAAATTATATTCAATCATGCATTAAACCAGAAACATATACAAAAGATTATAGTTGTTGGGTTGTGTTATATTCTTTCCACGACTAGCCCACGTAGTTAACTTGGGGTTAGAGGGGGAGCGAAGCCCCCCCTTCGTTGCACGGATTGCGTAGCGGGGGGGTCACAGGGGGTTTGAGGGGTGCAGGTAACCCTACTCTATGGGGTCCGAGACAGCGGCCCAGAAAATTTTGGTTTTGGAACCTATGCTAGGTTGGGTAGACCCACCTATGGTTTTGTGCATGATTTTTGCACATGTTTTTGGACGCAATGATTTTTGATCCATGGTTTTAGACACAACGGTTTTCGGTCCATGGTATTGGATGCTTTAGCATGTATAAATATGTATTATAACATTGAAAGGAACATAATGAAAAACCAAGCTGGTAGTCCCGGTTTTGGGATCCAGGGGAAATCTCTGTGTATATGTGTTTTATGTGTTATGCTCTCGCATTGTTTATTTTCTATGTTTTAGAATTCATATGCAGGTAATTTCTGTATGTGTTTAAAACCTACATTTGGTATCAGAGTTTATTTGGCTTCAAGGGGATGCCTTTGTTGCTGAGGGGTTTCGCTCAGGCCTGTGGTAGACCTTGTTTAGTGGGAGATCTGTGAGATCGATTCTGGTGGTGAAAGAAGATGGCGAGCAGTGGAAAGATAGAGATCGAGAAATTTAATGGTTAGAGTTTTGAGTTGTGGAAACTCAAGATGGAGGATCTGTTGGTGGATAAAGATCAGCGGATCGTGGTAGATCTAGGTACTAAACCAACGGGAGTGTCCGATGAAGAATGGAAGAAGTTGGATCGAAAGGCAAAGAGCACAATATGATTATGTGTCTCAGATTTAGTACTGCTGAATGTATCAGGGGAAGCTACGGTGAAGTCTTTGCGGGACATGTTAGGGACTTTATACCAATCTAAGTCTCTAGTGAATAAACTGTTCCTATGGAAAAAGATGTATAACCTGAGGATGAAAGATGGAGACTCGGTGACAGAGCATCTGAATGTGTTTAATACTGTGGTAAGTCATTTATCGTCTGTTGATATCAAAATTTCAGATGAAGATAAGTGCATTAGTTCGTTGTGTTCTCTACTAGATTCGTGGGATAGTCTAGTTATTGCAATAGGTAGCAATGCAAGTGCCTTGCAGTTTGATGAAATAGTCTCATCCTTGTTGACGAAGGAGATGAGATGGAAAAATATGGAGAGCCAGAATGGTGATGACTTGTCTATACGAGGACGGTCCCAGAATAGAAACAAAAATAAGTCATCGAATGGGAGATCTAAATCTAGAGGGAGATCTAAATCTCCAGGAAAACCTGTAAAGGTGGTGTGCTGGAAATTAGGAAAGGAAGGGCACTACAAAAGGAACTGTAAATCTAAAGCTCCTGACAAAGGAAATGGATCTGATGATGCTCCTTCTGCAGAGGCGAAAACCACCTCAGATGAAGGTGGGAATGTGTACCTGGCTTCTTCAAGTACACATGTAGATCATGAGGCATGGTTGATTGACTCAGGTGCATCCTTTCACTTCACTCCCCATAGAGATTGGTTCTACGAGTATGAGAAATATGATGGTGGTGATGTCTTCTTAGGGGATGATAGGAAGGCTAGAATTGTTGGTTGCAGAAAAGTAAAGTTGAAGTTGCAAGGTGGAAGGGTAGAACACTTCTGGGTGTTCTACATATTTTTGCATTGGCCATAAATCTAATTTTTGTAAGCAAGTTGGATGATGCAGGTGTAAAAACAGTGTTTGAGAACGATACCTGCAAGATGGTTCGGGGAGCATTGGTATTGATGTAGGGAGTTCGGGTTGGAACTTTGTACAAGCTACAAGGTAGCACTGTTGTTGATGGGTGCAACAATTCTGTGGTTCCTGAAAGTGGAGAAAAAAATCTAGTGGTCTCTGGAAAGAATACCATGTTGTGGCATCAAAGGCTTGGACATATTGGAGAGAAGGGCCTTCAAATACTTCATGGTAAAGGTATGGTAGAAGGTATGAGTAATAGCTCTCTGTATTTTGATTTCTGTGAAAATTGTGCATATGGGAAGCAGAATCGGGTGAGCTTCCCCTCTGGTAGTAAGAGGGCGAAACAAATGTTAGAGCTTGTGCATAGTGATGTGTTTGGACCTGTGAAGGTTCCATCACTGGGTAAGTCTGTGTACTATGTATCATTTATAGATGACATCTCAAGGAATACATGAATATATTTCCTTAAGAAGAAATCTGTAGTCTTTGACAGGTTTAAAGAATTTAAGGCTCTGGTGGAAAACCAGACAGAGAAGAAGATAAAGGCGCTGAGGATAGATAACGGTGGAGAGTTTTGTAGTAAGGAATTTGAAGAATTTTGTAAGAAGTGTGGTATAGAATGACAAAAGACTACTCCATATACACCTCAGCAAAATGGAGTTGTAGAAAGAATGAACAAGAAATTTATGGAAAGGGAAAGAAGCATGCTCAGTGGTGCCGGGTTAGGACAGGAATTCTGGGTAGAGGCGGTGGAGACAGCATGTTACCTGGTCAACAGATCACCTTCATCAGCATTGAAGGATAAGACTCCACAAGAGGTATGGACTGGTAAGAAACCCTCTCTTTCAAATTTGAGGGTATTTGGATGTGATGAATATGTACATGTTCCAAAGGAGAAACGAACTGAGTTGGATAATAAATCTGAAAAGTGCATCTTTATTGGGTATACGGATGGTTTAAAGGGTTATAAGCTTTGGAACCCAGTAACAAGGGAGGTTGTGTATAGCCAAGATGTGGTGTTTAGAGAGGTGAAAGATGTTATTAAACATGAAGTCCAACCAAAGGAACCTGAGAAGATAGAGTTTGAGCTAAAGGAGGAAGAATCAGACTCTATAGCAGAGGAGGAATCAAAAGATTAAGAGCCACAAACTCCGGGTGTGAGAAGATCAGTTCGAGAAAGAAGGCAGCCAGAAAGGTATAGTCCATCTGCTTTCTGTTCAAATTTTTCTTTATCTATTACTGATGATGATCCCAGAATTATGAAGGAAGCAATAGATTTAGAGGATGGAAAACTCTAGAAAGAGGCCATGGTTGATGAAATGGCATCTTTGCACAAAAGTGAGGCTTGGGATCTGGTGTAGTTGCCGGTTGGAAGGAAACCCATTGGCAGCAAATGGGTGTTCAAGAAGAAGACAAATGCAGAAGGAAAGGTGGAGAAATACAAAGCTCGGTTGGTAGCAAAAGGTTATTCCCATGTGTCGAGAATTGATTTTGGTGATATCTTTTCTCCTGTTGCCAAGGTAACTTCTATTAGATTACTTTTATCTGTTGTTGTTGCTTTTGATTTTGAGGTAGAACAGATGGATGTGAAGACAACATTTCTTCACGGTGATCTAGAAGAGGAGATCTACATGAAGCAACCTGAAGGCTTTGCGATGAAGGGTAAGAAATCACTGGTATGCAAGTTAAAGAAGTCTTTATATGGGTTAAAACAGTCACCAAGGATGTGGTATTAGAAATTTGATACATTTATACGGGGACTTGGCTTCACCAGAAGCAAAGCAGATCACTGTGCGTATTTTAAATTAATTGGTGACTGTGTTATTTATCTGGCCTTGTATGTGGACGATATGTTGCTGGTTGGAAATGACAAAGAAATTATCCATGATTTGAAGACCCATTTGTCCTCCAAATTCGACATGAAAGATCTTGGTGCTGCAAACTATATTTTGGGCATGGAAATTAAAAGAGATTGGAAAAAGCGGAAGCTCTGGTTAAAACAGAGGAAGTATGTTGAGACAATATTGCAGAGGTTTAATATGCAGGATAGTAAACCGGTGAAGGTTCCTATTCCTGTAGGTGTAAATTTATCTGTTGAACAGTGTCCCAAGACACAAGAAGAGGAAGAGGACATGTCCCGTGTTCCATATGCAAGTGCAGTCATTAGCCTGATGTATGTGATGGTCTGTACTAGAACAGACATTGCACATGCAGTGGGAGTATTCATCAGGTTTATGCCAAAACCAGGAAAGGAGCATTGGACAGCAGTGAAGTGGGTTTTTAGGTATTTGCTTCGCACTAGTGATTATGTTTTGTGCTACCAAGGAAGACCAGGATTGTCAGAGTGTTGGATATTCGTGGCTTTTTTAATGCAGACTGGGTTGGAGTTCTGGATCAAAGAAGATCTACAAGTGGGTATGTATTTAACCTATTTGGAGATGCAGTCAGTTGGATGAGTAAGAAACAATCTGTAGTGGCACTATCAAAAACAGAGGCAAAATACATGGCAGCCACTCATGCAAGCAAGGAAGCATTTTGGTTGTAGAGATTGTGTTCAAGTATGGGGTTAGTACAGGGAGCTATAATAATAGACTGTGACAGCCAAAGTGAAATTTTCTTGGCAAAGAACCCTGCATATCATTCAAAGACAAGGCACATTGATGTTCAGTATCACTTTGTGAGGGATAAGATAGAAGACAAAATGGTGTTGCTGGTAAAGGTGGACACTTTGAAGAATACTGCAGATGCATTGACAAAATATGTGAGCTCTGAGAAGTTCTCTTGGTGTAGAGAAACAATGGGCGTTGCAGGGCTAGATAAATGACTAATCTCTCTTGTGGCCCCCTATGGAAAGAAAACAACAAGTGGGAGAATGTTGGGTTGTGTTATATTCTTTCCACAACTAGCCCACATAGTTAACCGGGGGGTTAGAGGGGGGGCAGAACCCCCCCTTCGTTGCGCCGATTGCGTAGCAGGGTGGTCACAAGGGGTTTGAGGGGTGCAGGTAACCCCACTCTATGGGTTCTAGGGTAGCGCCCCAAAAAAATTTGGTTTTGGAACCTATGTTAGGTTGGGCAGACCCACCTATGGTTTTGTGCATGATTTTCACACATGTTTTTGGATGCGATGGTTTTCGATCCATGGTATTGGATGCTTCGGCATGTATAAAAGAGTATTATAACATTGAAAGGAACATAATGAAAAATCAAGTTGGTAGTCTCGGTTTTGGGATCCAGGGGAAAATCTCCGTGTATATGTGTGTTATGTGTTATGCTCTCGTATTGTTTATTTTCTATGTTTTAGAATTTGTATGTAGGTAATATCTGTACGGGGTTAAAACCTACAATAGAAAAACTTCTCTTTGTTGATTCTTCCAACGATTACTGACTTGACCAACCCTGCGCACTCAACTGTAGACTACTAGGCCTCTGCGCACTCAGCTGTAGAGCCTTCTCCTACTCTACGACCCACAGACTCCCTTTACACTTTGACTCGATCACTTAGACTTCTCCTCTACTCATCCCTTATTAGTTATATTTTACACTTAGAGCCTCACTCTATTTATACAATCCCATGGTCTGCGGACCATGGGTAGGTCTATCCAGCCGACATTTCATTACAAAACTAGGGCGGACAACCCTATGACTCTATCATACTTTAGCGCTCCGCGCCTACAATTTGCGGAGCTTTTACAACAAGATTTGGTCAAAAGCTGGGCTTTAAGCCCCAAAACATGCCTTGGGGGGATTCCATGCCCAACAATACACTAACTTGCAGAGCTATGTTGAGTTCAAAACTGATTTCCATCGCGTATCTATCAGGGCATGGAAGGACCCTGCGCAGAAGTGGTACGATTTGCCGTACCTGGCCATAGATGATGTCATCGATGTGGTTCTTGATAAATGGCCGATGGAGTGGCGCACTACCACGGACTTGGTGGTGGGTGAAGCAATTCCATTGCACAGAAGAATAAGGAGGAGGCCAAGCTGAAGATGGTGCAGCTGGTTGAAAAGAGGAAAAAGGAGGTCATTGACAAGGCCTAGGCGGAACAGACAGGAAAGGAGGCAGGAAAACAGACAAGTGGCACAGAGCGGGGATTTGACAAAGGTGCATGGTCTCCTTCACTTGAGACCAAAGAGGAGGACACAAAGTAGCATGGTGCGAACCCTCAGGAGATGTTTTTCCGCACTAAGCACTCGAGAGAGCTGGAGAAGGGAGGGTCCAAAGATACCAAGACCTTGCTGGACCCTATCACATTGATGGAGGGCGACTTATAGGATATTGGTGACACAGTCAGAGATGTCATCGTAGAGGCCCTGCATAAATTTGAAAAGTAGAATTAGACCATCCTAAGGGCCATCCAGACTGGGTTGCAAGAGTTGTAGACCTACGCATCGCAAGCTGGTACGGTGTCTACCAGCTTGGCTATCGACACGTCAAAGGTTGCCGATATGCTGTGTATGATGACTTCCAGTGCGATAGTGTTGCCGGATGGAGCGCTGACCACAGAAAATGAGGCTGACAGGCCCACTATCAGTGCCTTGAAGGGAGTTGGACAGAACCTGCCAGCGCTTCCGCGCAAAGCACTCCACCTCTTGTAGGATGGAGTAATTAGATAGATGAGCGCCTGTGAGCACCATGCCCTCCAGGTGATCAGTGAATAGAGGATAAATAATGAACAGATGGCCCTACAGAGAAATGCTTCCATTGTTGCTGAAGTCGAGGCGACCAACCAGAGCAAGAAGATCATGCAGGTCGTGGAGGAGGCATGCAGAATGGTCCCAGAGTTGGAAATTCCGAAGGAGGAGCCAGTCGAGGTCCGCATCCGCAAATTGGCCACAGGGGTGCATGACACTCAGACAAAGATGGTGCGGGTTCAGTTGGAGCTGAACCTACAGATTACAAAGCTCGAGTTGAGGGCCCAACCTTCAACACTGCCAGAGGTAAAGGAACAACAGACGGCCATTGTCAAGGAAGCAGTTGTGGCAGTGGAAAGTGCAGTAGCAGACTCCACACAGTTGTTTGAGCAATCATTTGATGTCCTAAATAGCTTGCAAGAGGACCCAAACATCCAGAGGCTAGAGATGGAAGTGCACGAATTCCAATAGTGCTATGACAAAGTTAAGGGCACATTGTGAACTGTCGTGCTAGCACCGAGGTTATCCAAGCTGCAGGAAGCCAAGCAGCTAAAGGAACAGGTGAGTGCATTGCTGCACAAGGAAGCAGTGCTGAAGGCGTGACTAAAACCCTAGTTGGAGGAAGCTTACGTAGTCACAGGAAACATTGAAGGCAAGCTTGCGACTCTGCAAGCGACGCAACAAAAGCTTCAGGCTGACAGCACAGGAGAAGTAACTAAGAAGACAGTTGAAGATGCGAAGCAGGCAGCAGCTTAGTGCATGACCAAAGTTGCGGTCATCCGGGTCAAGCTGGGTGAGCTTCGTGCAAAGATCTCCACCCCTGCTGAGTGACTAGAGGGCGAGTCACGATGTTTGTATTGGGGGCCTATTGGGAGCGGGATCCCCCAAGGGCAGTTTTGGGGCTAAAAGCCCATGTTTAAGTCAATTTTTGTAATATAATTGTAAAGACTCCGCATTTTGTGGTCGCGGAGTGCGAATGTGTTATGTGTCATAAAGGGTAGTCTGCCCTTAGTTTTGTAAAGTAAAGTCAGCTGTAAGAGACCTGCCCATGGTCCATGGACCATGGGATTGTATAAAAAGAGCTAAGCTCTAAGTAGTTAAAGGATATATACAATGGGAGATCATGTAATCGAGTGATAGCTCTGAAGAAGAAGTCTAAGTCTTTGGTCATAGTGTAGGTAAAGGCTCTGTAGGTGGGTGCGCAGAGGCCTAGGGTAGAAGTCCGCAGCTGATTGCACGAACCCCTGCAGCTATGTGTGCAGGGTGGACAGAGTCTATAAACACTTGGAAAATATTAATAAAGAGAGATATTATACAATTTCTATGTCTTTTCTCTGTTATTGCATCTTGATATGTTATGTATGAATTTCCTTTATTATGTTTATATGATGTGCGAATGAATGCAATTACATTTAATAATTGAATGCAATTATGAATATTTGGTTACACGGTGTTAATTATAACTATTTGATAAGATAAGAATATCACTTAAATTAATTGGGGAATTTGTATGGCACGCTGCACTAGCAACGCGAAAGTACCTGAGTAGTAGTTTAGGGCTACGCGAAGGCCAATTTTACCCTTTCGCGGAGGTATTGAAGGCTGGAATAAAGGGCTATTCTTGCAAGGCCTAGAGCGAAGCGACCTGTGCAAAGACAAGGATAGAAGGAATCAAACGACATCACAACCATCTCAGGGTGCAGAAACTTGGTTCCAGCATCCCCCCATACTACTTCGGGTGAGACTTTAGTCTGTGCTCCACGAGCTGATGCCGAAAGGGCCAGTAGTGTAGGGATTTGTTTGGCTAATTAACACTGAACCTGGGTCAGGCCCCCTCAAGCCAACACTCTCACATCTCATTTTCCGTGTCCTTTTCAGAAATATGTGGTACTACATGGTCCTTGACCCCGTCAAGGATAATGCTCTTGGCCCTCGCTATTGTCTCCTCGTACTTGTTGCTCTCAGTTGGGTCAACTGGGATCGCTCTCATCCTCAAGGCGAAATGCTTGACACAATTCCTATCTAGAACGGACAAGATTCTGGCCTTCCAAAAAATGAAGTTTGAGGCTTTGTCCAGTCTATCTTGGTCTCTTACCTTGTTCAATACCATCTCGCTGCTCCTCTACTTCCCTCCTGGAAGTTCTTGGTGTGACTCACTCTGAGCCTCAATTTCCCTCCTGAAAACCCTTTTGCTAATGTCGAGATGCCCCCACTCCGATCGTTAGTGTAGGTGCACCACTGATCTGGATTTCTTGGCTAGAAATCCTTGGTAGCAACTCCCTCCTCCTTGGTCTTGCCCTGTTAGGTACTGTTCTGACTACAGTACCCCACCAACTTCACTCTGAAACTTACCCACAGCCTCCTAAGCTCCAACAAACTGAAGGTTAGAGATTCTAAGCTCTGCGCAATCCCAGCACTAGCAAAATCCGCACCTCCTAGCCATGGGTGTCAATCCTTCCTAACTAAGAAAGATGACCGGGCACTATGTAGGTCGAGTCTGCTCCCCTCTGTCACTGCGCTGATCCTCTTCCTATCTCAAAATTGATGATGCAGGAACTGCGTCACCCCTTCCTTGTTGCTTCTCTACTAGGAATAACTTATGTCACTCGGGATAGTTGTTTTCTGCTGTTGCTGCTCTGCTCGGTTGATGTCCTTAGTTCTCCTGTGATCTGCAACCACATTCTGATACCATGTTGGAATTTGTAATTCTAACCCGTTGGAAACCCTTCATGTACTTTTTGATTTATTTTGACCTACTTGTTCTGATTAATTAGCAAGTTATTTACCATGTAAATACTGAAAATAAATACGAGTACATGCTCGACACATTACATATCATCAATTAGGAAACAAAACAAGCACACAAGTGACATCGTTGTTTTTGGACCAATGTCCCTGAAATAACCCAATGTGGGAAAACTGGTGCAGCTATCTGAGGGTTTTATTATTAAGCAGTTTCAGAATATAATCTAGGGGCCAAACCGGCTCACCCAACAGAGAATGATCTCAGTAGTAGTACCTCTCATTTGGTGAAAAATATTCCAGCTAAAACCATGGATGAACAATCCCATAGATCTTAGCTCCAATCTGCCCCATGAAATCTCCAGAGTCTGCCTCTAGGGACTGCATCAGCCTCTAGGGGTTGCATCAGCCTCTAGGGACTGCGTCAGCCTCTTTGGCCTAGCGTTAGCCCAACTTCACCCTAACTCACCCTACGTCAACCTCTGTAGGCACTACGTCAACCCCCAGAGCCTTTGTGTCACCCATACTGGCTATATCTGGCACTGTACAACTCCTGGCTACCTCTGCGTGGGCCCTGACTGGATTTGCATGGCCTCTAGCTGGCTCTACGTCCCTCTCTCTCGTCTTCTGCGTTGATGCTCCTGGTACCCTCTCTTCTTCTATATTCACTTCCCCTCAGCTACAACTCTGATCACTCCTTCGATTTCCTCAGCACGCCCTGCCCCAGAAAATCAAATTCTTGATCAACTTAGTGTGTTCTCCAAGTGACCCTCAAGCCTCCTCTTATAATTTTCTCGTTGACAATTCAACAGCTGAGATTAAGTCCCTAATCAATGGCTAATATTAACTTTGGCTTGATCCATGACTTTTCGACCCTTCTAACATAACCTTATATTAATTCACATTAATATTTTATTTTCCCTAAGTTTAGACTTAGGGAATCCATTTAAAATATTAATTATTTTAATATCTCCCAACTGTTTAGAATCTTCCCAAACCATTTCTGGGTATTAGATATCTCATGTGCTTTAGCCTCTTCACCGATTTTTGTGGCTAGAGAACATCCGATGTTACCCTAAATCAATAGTTCCAAGTGAAGATCCTGATGCCTTTCTATTTGAATTTGATGTGTTATGCAGGAGCTATGACTATTCTTCCAATGCTCAGAAGATGAAGTTGTTTCCTGCAACATTGAAGGATGCAACTCTCAGGTGGTTCATGGGGTTGGCTTCAAACTCCATTACAACTTGGGAGGAAATGAAAAAGGTATTCTTAAGAAAGTATCAAGATTATTGCAAGACTAGGGACCTCAGAGAAGAGATATTTGGCATGACTCAGAAGGAGGGGGAGAGCCTTGAGGACTTGGTGGAGAGATTTCAGTATAATATACAGAGGTATAAAATGAATCAACTGAGAAAGGATACTAAAAGAACAATTTTGCTCAGAGCAATCAGACTAGAATCTCTGGAGATTTTGAATCTGATGGGAGGAGGTGACATATCAAAGTTGGGCTATGATGAAGTATGTGAGATATGTCGTCGATATTCAAGAGGAAATTCTAAAGTTGGAGGAGGAACAAGAGATACTACTTCCAAGCTTGTAAAGTCAGTTGCTAGAGTTGGAGCAACTAGAGCTAAAATGAGTAATTTATTTGAAAATTTTAAGACTGATATTCTTAGCAAATTATCTTCTCAATTGGACGTTTTACAGGGTAAGAAGAAATAGGAAAAACAAGAGGAATTGGAAAAAGACCTGGCCATGTTCTGTTCGAAATGCAAGAAGAAGCATTCCTTGAGGGAATGTCCTGCAAATAGCATAGAGATATGCCAAATTTGTGAAGAAAATCACTCCACTGATCAATGCCCTTCACTTCCTGAAATCAAAGCAGCATATCTAGCAGATCAAGGAGTTGTCAATGCACTTTATGTAATGGCACCTCAAAGACCATGGCAACCACGTGCTGCAGGTATGGTTCAGTCACATTTTCAAGTTCCTTATAATCAAAATCAGATGTGGAATATTCCAATGCCCTCGTAGACCTGGCCTCCACAACATCTTTGGCAGGGGAAATTTTCTTACCCTACCACTCAAAATTTTCCTTCTCAAAACTTTTATCCTCCACAGCCTACACAACAGCAAATGATTCAACCTCAACAAAAACAACCTCAGTTACCTACCCCACCAAATCAACCTTGTCCTACCCAACTTCCTTCCCAACTAGTGTCTAACCCCAATAATAAAACCATCCAATCCACTCACAACATTGGATTGGTCACCTATCCCACTTTTCCTACCTATTGTATTGTACCACAGTCGCTACAGGAAATTTCTATTCCTGTGTCACTACAGGAAATCCAGTTGAGGTTAGCAAAAGTGGTGAATCAGCTCGGAAGAATTAAAGAGATTGTAGAGGAAGACTCTTTAGGAATTCTTGAAGTTGAAACCACACCTAAACCAGTAGAGCAACCTACTTCAAGGCCGCAAGAACCTCCCTCATCCCATACAATCCAACCTCCTTTTCCATAGAGGTTGGAAATGAGACTAAAGAAGCCCGAGTTTGATCTTGTGTCTAAATTGAGAAATGTATGCATTAAGATCCCATTGCTGCAAGAAAATAAAGATATCCCAATCTATGCTAAAATAGTAAGGGAGCTATGTACCAAGAGACCAGGAAGACAAAAGAAAGAACTCTCTACAATTCAAGTAGGTGGAAAGCTTGCAAGTTTAATTTCTACCAGATTTGTTACTGAAAAATATTTTGACCTTGGAATACCTTTGGTTACCCCCTTTAACAATAGAAAACCTATAAAAAATACTTTAATTGATTTAGGTGCAGCCATTAATGTGATGACTATGGAGACCTTATCTAGAATAGGAACCTTTGACTTATTTCCTACTCCTACCATGTTAGAATTAGCAGACATGTCTAAGGTAAAGTCAGAGGGGGTATTAGAAGACATTGTCATCTCATTAGATTCCTGGAAGTACCCTGCATATTTTTATGTTCTTCAACCCAAAACTAACTTAGGATGGCATCCTTTGATCTTGGGGAGACTGTGGTTAGCGACGGAAGATGCTTATATAGGGTGTAGGTTCGGAAATATGACCATCACTCATGGGACTGAAACAAAGCACATTAATTTGTATCCCCCCGCTCAACCTCTCTTGAGATCAGAAAATACACATTGGGTTGAAGAAGAAGAGAATGATTCAGAATGTGCCCGACTAGTTTTGACAATTTCCCAAGCCATGAGCCTTAAAGAAAATTCAGAAGAAAATTTGATAAATTGTTGTATTTCTAATCCTGATTTTCTGCAGCAAGAAGAAGGGCAGTCTAGTCATAATTTAGATTTCATTACTAATCTGCAGGATTTTCACAAATATAGTACAGCAACCGAATTACATTCAGCCTTATTATCTGCATTTCCTGCATATTCCATGACTAAATGGGGGAGTAAGGTGGTTGAAATTTTTCCTGAAAAACTTTGAATATTAATTCTGCCTTAACCCCTAAACAGGAAAAAAAGTTAATTCAAGCATTGAAAAACTTTTCAGATACTTTTTCTTGGGAATATACAGATATGAGAGGCATTCACCCAGACACATGCATTCATCATATTTATATAGAAGAGAAATCCAAGCCCGTGAGACAACCACAATGGAGGATGAACCCTGCTTTAAGGGAAATTGTGAAAGATGAATTGCAGAAATTATTAAATGTAGGGTTCATTTATCCTATCTCAGATAGCCAGTGGGTATCTTCGTTGGTTATTGTCCCCAAAAAGAATGGTAAATGGTGAGTGTGTGTATATTATAGGTAACTTAACAAGGGAACCTTGAAAGATCACTTTCCCTTGCCTTTTATAGACAGTGTTGGACACTTTGGCAGGAAAAAAATATCTTTCCTTCCTAGATGGGTTCAGCGGATACAATCAGATTAGGATAGCTTCGGAATACCATGAAAAGACTACATTCACATGTCACTAGGGTACCTATGCATATAGGGTACTACCATTTGGTCTATGCAACACACCAGCCACATTCCAGCGAGCAGTCCTTGGTATGTTTTCTAATCTTTTGCATGATTGAGTAGAAGTTTATATGGATGAATTTATAGTCGTGGGTGATACTTTTGAAGAAGCTTTACATAATCTTGAGAAAGTTTTATAGAGATGTAGAGAAACTAACCTCTCATTAAGTAATGAAAAATGTTTTATGATTATGAATGAAGGTATTGTTTTGGGTCATCATGTTTCTACTGCAGGAATTAAAGTTGATCCGACAAAGATTGAAGTCATTACAAAGCTACCCCCACCAACCAATTAGAAGGGGGTCCAAAGTTTTCTTGGACATGCAGGCTCATATAAAAGGTTTGTTGAAAATTTTACAAAAGTAGCCCCTCCATTATTTAAATTGTTGATTAAAGAAGCTGAATTTCATTGGGATGATGAGTGTCAAGTTTCATTTGATACACTCAAGGAAAAACTTTCTTCAACACCGGTATTGAGAGGCCTAGATTGGAAATTTCCTTTTCATATTTACACTGCCTCCGATTTAGCCATAGGAGAAGTATTGGGACAAAAGGAAGATCCGGTAACCTATGTTATTTATTATGTTAGTAAAAACTTAACTCCTACAGAACTGAATTATATGGTAACTGAAAAATAATTCCTTGTTGTGATTTATGCTATTAATAAGTTTAGACATTACATCATGGGTTATGAAGTTTTTGTACACATTGATCACTCTTCCATTCGATATCTCATGAATAAACCAGTTACTAATAGCAGGATTACTAGGTGGTTTTTGTTGCTGCAAGAATTTGACATCACGGTATTGGATAGGCCTAGAAAGGAAAATCAGGTAGTTGATTTCTTGTCTAGACTCAACCATGCAAGTGAGGATGTTCCTGTTAATGATAGCTTTCCTGACGAAAATATGTTTTCTATTTATATTAGAACACCTTGGTTTGTAGACATGGCCAATTACCTTGCTACATGAAAGTTTCCTCCTTATTTTTCATCTAATCAGAAAAAGAGAATTATTAGAAAAAGTGTTGATTATTCTTGGATTAGGGGAGATATTTTTTTTACTGGACCTGATTTGATTATCCGCAAGTGTGTCTGGGAAGATGAGATCTATGAAATTTTGAGAGCCTACCACGATGAACCATGTGGAGGACATTTTGCAGACAAGTGAACAACTTACAAAATCCTTCGCTCAGGTTACTGTTGGCCAAGTCTTTTCAAATATGCAAGGGAATATGTCTGAAAGTGTGATAGCTGCCAGAGAATGGGCTGGCTTGTATAATCAGATGAGATGCATTTGCAGCCATAGGTTCTTATAGAACCTTTTAAGAGGTGGGCTCTTGATTTTGTAGCTCCCATCAACCCTATGTCCATAGGTAAGAAGTATATTTTAGTTTGTATTGATTATGTTCTAAAGTGGGTGGAGGCAAGAGAATTACCTAGAGCAACAAAGAAGACAGTGGTAGATTTTCTTTTTTTCTAATATTTTTGTAAGATTTTGGGTACCTAGAGAAATAGCCATTGATCAACATACTCATTTTGTATCAAAGATTGTGCAGGGAATTGTGCAAAAATATTAGATTACTCACCGGAAGTCCACTCCCTATCATCCATAGGCCAATGGGTAGGTGGAATCAACAAATAAGGTGTTGGAGACAATTCTTACCAAGATAGTGCAATTAGATAAGAAGGATTGGTTTGACCAACTTCCTAAAGCATTGTGGGCCTACTGGATTACATGTAGAAATACCACTGGCTTTTCTCCATATGAATTGGTGTATGGAAAGTAAGTTTTATTGCCCATTTTATTTCAGATCAAAACTTTTAAAATGGTAGAAAATTTGGGAATAAACCTTGATGAAGCTCAATAACAAAGAATCATGCATCTCAATGAGTTGGATGAAATTAGGCAGGACGATTTTCATCATACTGACTCGATTCAGAAACAACGGGCTAAATGACATGACAGATACATTAAAAAGAAGTAGTTCAAAGAGGGAGACTAGGCATTATTGTATGATTCTAAATTTAAGAATTTTAAAGCAAAATTTAACACACATTCACTGGGCCCCTATGAAATAATTGAGAAAGTCTTTGATAATGTATCTGTTCGGGTTAAAACCATTGATGATGGGAATGTTACCTTCTTGGTGAATGGGAATAGACTCAATTTATATCAAAAACCCCAATATAAGGAGGAATTTGTGGAAGAAATTGTGAAGAAAAGAGAGGTGGAGATGGTGAAAGAAGGGATCATTCCTTCCATTATCTCTTCTTTATTTCCTGCTGACACAGTGAGCTCACTTTGTTACTCCTCGTGCTCAGTAAAACATGAGAGGAATGTCTATTTGGTTAGGTTTATTCCTTTTTCTAGGCCCAATGGACTAATTATGGAAAAGGAACCCCCTGGAGTCTTCTTTTCCAAGTATTTCAGACTCTCTAAAAATGAAATCTGGCAAGCATGGACTGCCCTGGGCTTGTTAAAATTATAGGTCAGTAGGTTATCTCAATAAAAAAATTGTTTTCAGTTAAATCTAGATTTCTCATGTTGGACTGGTGTGGGATTTCTTAAGGCCCTCCTTCCAACAATCTTGGCCCATCGACATCAGCAAGTTATCTAGGTGCAAGATCAGAGCCTTATGATGCCTTGAAGCTTGTATGCCCCAATGACATGCTATCTCACCAGCAGCAATGGGGAATCACTATGGCCCCTTGACTTTTGGATCCTACAGGGGGTTCGACATCAGCACATTAATTCACACCTGATAGGATGCATCAAGGTACCTTGGTCCTCACTCTCATTAAAGGTGATGGGCCTCGCATTGGTTAAAAGCTAACCTCAATGGCTGGTAATCCAATGAGCTCATTGCACATTCGACATCAACACCTTTTATTCATGTGCATTGAACTGTACACAAGTGAGGGAAAAGTGTTAGTTGGTGGTTCGATTTCCTGCAGAAGCTCCGCAAGTCATGTTTTGATTTCCTGAAGAATCTCCGTAAGTCATGGTCTGAATTCCTGCAGAAGTTTTGAAAGTTGTAGCTCGATTTTCTTGAATATTTAACAGTGTGGTTCCATTTCCTATAGAAAAGTTCAGCAGTCCCGGTTCCATTTCCTACATCGATACCCTGGTTTTATGAAAAATAAAACAAAATACATAGATAGAGCGTTAATTTAAAATTATTTAAAAGTACTGACAAATTTTTAAATACTAGTTGAGGTCATATTGTGAAATCATATATATGATTTAATTATTAGGTGGGTTATCATCTCAAGGACATTAACATGTCATCTAATGTACTAGACCATTGGAAGGTATAAAGGTAAAGTACAGCCGATGATGGGACGCTTAAGGTAAAGGGTAATTAACGCTTTTATTTTTAATTATTTGTACGATTTTTTGGCTATGGTCACCCTTGTGGAAAAACGCAGCTATAATCTGGTATATTATGACTCCAACTCCTTGCCTGATCACCACAATTCTGACATGACCATTGAACCATCATATGTACTCCCCATATCTTCCAGCAAGTCGAATCATGATGACAATCATGATCACGACCCGTCTCTCGACAATCTTGTGCTTTGTGATCACTTTCTATAATAAGCCCTCCCTTGTTGCACAAGTTTGTTATAAGCTTCAACCGATATTTCCAAAGAAGTTCATACACACTATCTTCTAGTCTTTCACCATGTCGAAACTATGTGCCCCTATATTCTTTGAGCCACAAGGGCCTGAGTTGTTGGAGGCCGACCCTCGCAGCAAGGATAGATTGGAAAGAGCAAGGTGGTTGCCATTTTTCCAACGATCCAACGGCCACAACTTAGAGGTGACAAAATATTTCACCCTGAACTTGAACGGAAATAAGGCTCAAGTTGGGTATGCTCAATTCAGGTTAACTGAAGGTTTGGTAGTGTGAGCATGCAGGATTTCACAATTGGGAGAACGTTGGTTCAAGAACCAGTGTTTCAACAAGAGTTTGTGCACATCTTTCCTCCACAGAGAGCATTCGGACCCTGACTGGAGTAAAGGAATCTTGTAGGATTTCATGAAGAGTAAGTACCATAACTTATTTCTTTTCCTGCAAAAATACGTCATGTGTGAAGGGTGCTTCGGGCTTGCATTCTTGTTTCATATTCAGCTCCTCACCCATTTCCATGACAAGCTGCTAAATTTTCCCTATTACTTGAGGATGTCGCTGATGAAGATGTCGACGACTGCCAAGGAGAGGGGTACTAATTTAGAGGAAAACCTCTACCACCGAGGACTAGTGAAAATGATTTGGTGAAGGTTTTGAAAGATAAAAAGTGGACAGGGAGGAGTTCTTGGTCAAAAATTACTTTGCAGAGAATGAGGATTATGATTCCTTAGATTCTATGTAGGAAGCACGGACAAATAAACAGAGGAAAAGGTCGCGAATGTATGGGCTACAAATAAAAGGGAAAGAAGATGAGAAAAACTATAACCCTTCTGTTGTGGGGAAAAATGCCTATGCAGAACGATCCTATCCACCTAAGGTGTGACAGTGCCTTAGCAACAAACAAATACAGCTATTCTGGTTTCTTCCTTTATGAAATGTGAAAGAGGGGAGATCGATAGACTTACCGTTGTCTTCCGTTTGTCCCTCGATCTAGATCCTCTTCTCTTTTGGTGTTCACAGCTACTTGCCTCCTCGCTTGCTCAAGAGAACAACTACTTGATTCCCACGAGATCACAAGAGAACAGCTACCTCTGACAAGAGAATAGCTACTTGCGACAAGAGAAGAACACAACACAAAGGCAAATATTCATATTCATAAATGATTCAGGATTAGAAAGAAATCAAATACACTAATGCAATCATACAGATACACCAGTATATAGGAGAAAACCAAGATAGCTTTATTGATTGATAACAAGGTTCAGGAAGAGATACAACCCAGAGGGCTCCAATCCAACATCTCCTTCCCAGCAGAATGGAATTCCTTATTCAGCTCCCTTCAAAGCATTAAGCACCCAATGTTTCCAGTCTCAAACCAACAGCAATTCTTTGCAATAACAAAATTCCAGCCTCTAGATCTCATGGAGGAGAGATCTATATATAGTTATTTTGGAGAGAGGATGATTCAGCTTGAGATCTGACTAGTGTCCTCTCCCTCTCTCAGTTCTTGAGTCCACTTGGAGGTTCTTGCTTCCACTTGGAGATTTGGAACCTCTTACTCATCACCAGTCGAATTCCCTGAGGCAAGTGTCATTTTGGAAGCTTCCTGAGCATTAACACATTGAGGAATGAGCCTGCCACTTGTCCAAACTCGCTCAGCGCAGGTAGCTAGTGTTGGAGTTGACATTCAACGCAGGTAGCCAGTGTAGCAGTTGACATTCAGCGCAGATGCTCAGTGGAGCAGTTGACATGATCCTGAATTGACTTGTTTTTGAGTGGTTTCAGGTGGAGAACTTCTGTGAATTGCTGTGGTTAGTTAGCCTTGTTCCTCTAGGGGTAGGAACAACATGTTTAGGGACTTTGGATCCCTTAGATTATGGACATTTCATGCTCAATGCTGTAAAGCACAAAAATGTCTATAACAGTTGCCCCCTAAAGTATGAGGCCGTTTATCGGGTGAAATGCTTTATCCAGGAGGGTCCAAAGTTCATCCATTTGCTGGGAGGAGACCTGTACTAAGATACAATACAATACATTATGATTCAACCTGCTTTCATGATCTAGCTGAGACGGGCATTCCCATGCTCATCTTTATAAATTCATTTTTGTACATAGAACAGATGATCGTCTCATGGTAGACTGATAATTTTGGCAAAATTATCATCCTTTGAGTAGGATGATCATCTGCTGAAATGATGTACATGTCAAATGTCTTTATTTTTCCTGAATATATATCGCAGCCTAGATGGATGAAACTAGATCCGGGGTCTTCAAACTCGTTCGATCTTCACTCTAAGTACAAGTCGATCCATGTGAGAATTGCGCTGAAGTTGAACATGGAAAGACATCGCTTGATTACCGGTCAATGATGTAAACCGCTAACAAGCGCGAGAGGAATCACCGATAATGATAATGACCCTCAAGGTACTGCAGTACAATTCACGTGGTGTGAATAAAGGACTTGGCGTCGAACACCACGCAAAATCTTCTGGTCGAAGGTCCTTGATGTATACCTGTCGCCGGAAGTGAGAAACTTGCCATTGAGGCATGCAAGCTTCAAAGTACTGAAAGGGTTGTTCCTAGATCAACTTCTTGGATAATGAGCTGATGTCGACAAGAAGCGATCCGTCAAAGGAGGGCCTTGATGAATCCCACATCAGTGACACGGAATGGAGCTAATGATTTTAATGGAGGTGAAAACGATCTGTGGTATATGATTCAGGGTGGTGGTCATGAATGGATGAAGGATAATGTATGGCAGTGGATGGGACCCGGTTGACTCTTTCTGAACGACTTCTCTTGAACATATGGCGACAGTGATGTGATGGATCGGTAGCATTACCCCAAATATGGATGGTATGGCGAGACCATGGTGATGTGACCGGTGAATGAGACAACCCAACCCGATTGTGGTACGGAGGAAAAGTGTCATGTTCAAGAGCGACCTGCTACCATCAAAGTTTTCTCGATTTTCTCCCAATTTTTCCCCAGTCATTGCTGACCAGTACCTCTTTATTTTTGTCAAGCTTGAGGAGGATAACATATGCTTGTTCTATAACCTGCCCTTCGGGCAAGCCCATCTCTATGTTTTAACGAGCCTAGCGATAGTGAAACTCGTTCTCGTCTAAAGACAAGTTTGTCGCTATTTAGTGATTTTAACGAGTCTAACGACAAGGATAACTCGGTCCTTTTCATTTTTAGAGAGTCTGAAAAGGTACATAAAGTTAACTCCAAAATTCCTTTTTCGTCATCTAATCCATTAAGTCCAAAAAAGTATAAAACAATACAGAAGGGATGAGTTTTCGATAGTTTTAACGAGCCGAACAAAACAAGCGCTCGATCTTTTTGTGCAATAATCCCTCAGGTCCAAAAAGATTAAAATCTAGAGGAGGGATAGCACTTTCGGTCGCTTTAACGAGCTGGAAGGCCAAAACTCGGCAATCTTTTCATATTTTACGAGTCAATTGAAAAGAGCTTAAAGAAGACTCGTCTTCTGAGGAATGAGTGATGAATAGGGTTAGCAGCTGATTCCAGGTACAGGTTGGAATTTTCCAATCACGGCAGAGTCACAAGGATGGCTAGGTGAAATCACTCTTCGCAGCTGTTCCTCAAAATGGGTAAACAATCATATGGAGGTAAACGATCGGCCAAATGAAAAGTGGAGGTGACGGTGCAAACACGACCAAGGCTTTTATGGCTGATAAGGTTACGTACACAATGGTTATTTTACCGGTAATGGGTTCATTTTTTAAAGAGCTTGAATGCGCCAAAACACTTCTCAAGCTTATGTTTATTTTTTAACGAGCATGAATTCCGCGTTAAAACTACTCGGATCTTGCATTTATTTTTTAACGAGCATGAACTTTATGCTAAAACTGCTCGTTCTTATGTTTGCATGCCCCGAGCATAACAACGCAAATCGAGGTGCATGCCCCCCAAGCTTCATTGCATTCAACTTGGTGGTTGGAATGAAGGTTTACCTTTGAGATTTGGAAAGGGGATTGTTTCATTTTTTAATGAGGTTGACACAGTAAAAGAACTATCCTCATGACTCCTTGTTTCATTTTTTAACGAGGTTGACACGAGATAAGAACCGTCCTCAGAGTCCAAATCCATTAGATATAGAAGGTTTCATATTCCACTGTGGCCACTTCCGCCAGATTACTCGGAGGCGGTAGGGCAAAAGTACCCATTAAGGCAGGGTCTTTTAGGAGACCTACTCCGATATTTTGGAGCGAATGATTCCTTCCATGGATCATTGGAATGCTTCCCGTAACTTGTGAACTGTCGGGGAGGAAAGTTTGTTGGTTGACTACTGTAATTCCTCCTTGAAAGGGAAATGCAATCTTCCTGAAGTAGGTCGACACAACTGCGGCCATGGCATATATCCAGGGCCTTCCCAGTAGGATGTTGTAATCGAGGTTTCCATCGATTACTTCAACATCAACTTCTACTGTTTTGCCACCCAGTTCAACTTGCAAGTTACTTAAAATCCCGTATGGAGTGTATGATCGTCCATCAAATGCTTTTAACGTCGTTGACGATTTCGACAAGGTTGGAGATCCTAAAGTTTTCCAGCAACTCATCGACATAATGCATGTAGATGCCCCCTCATCAATAATTGTTCGATGAACAGTTTTGTTGAGGGCTTTCACTTGAATAAGGAAAGCTAGTTGAGCTGGTAACTGAGGGTCATATCCTTTAGGATCAAAGGCCACAAGATTGGAATCCATTGGGTCAATCGCACCTATTGCTGATAATAAAGCTTGCTCTTGGGAGAAGCAATTTTGCAGTACCTCAAGTGTCGACATAGCGGACGGTGATTGGGCCAGGTCCTCTATCCATGCTTTTTTCGCACAAGGATTAAATGTCGATTTGTGTACTGCTCCCTTTTGCGACTTTATCATTGGCTCAGGAACGATGGGTGGCACAACTTCGGTCAAAGTTGTTGTCGAACTACTAGGTTGTTCATTAGCCTTGTTGTTCGACAGCTTTGGATTCCTGTAATCTTTATTCCTCGTCAAAGCATCATTTTGCTTCTTTGATACAGACAACATAAGCACTTGGGATCGGGAAGCATTTTGATTAGCAACCAGTTCGGTTCCCGGGCTTGGAAACGGATCAGTCAACACAGCTGAGGTTTTCAAACTCTTAAAGAATCTTTTAAGCTCAGCTTTGTATGGACAATCTGCTGTCCAATGATCCTCATCGCATATATGACAACCCGTAGGGGGTTTCCTTTTTCTCCCTTTCTTTTTCTTCTTGCCCCCTGGTTGCTTCAGTTGTTTGCCCTTGTCGTCCGACACGGCACTTACTTCTGAGGCAAGAAGTTCCTCATTTGCATTTTGACCAGAAATCTTACGGGCCTTTTTAGATATAGCCTTTGTCGATTTCATGTGTGTTGCACCAATCACACCATCGCCGGCATGAGAGTCATTGTTTGATTTAGGAGGAGGAGGAATTGAGAATTCCGGTCTAGGGGCATCAGGTATTTTGTCGTAGAGCATGCCGGACTGAGTGTAAACCAAGTCCAGATATTGCGCACGAGCGATGACTTGCTCTTCCGTTACGACTCCCCCCTTTGCCACATCTTCTGTGATGGCAGGAAGTAATGACTTGATAAACCATTCAGCTAAAAGCTGATCGGGAACATACGTTTTTACCATTCTACGACGACGTCGCCACTCATGTATATGATCAGATATGTGAGTGGCCGTTGTCTGTTTGAAATTGGTAAGGAGTTCCGTTCCCGTTTCGTACCTTATCGGTAATTGAAAATGGGTTAAGAAAGTCGTGGCTAAGGTACTGAAGTTGTCGAACGAAGCTCTAGGCAACTCAATATACCATTTTTCCGCTGGACCCGTTAACGTCCTCTGAAAAAGGCGAAGCCTTATCGAATCATCGTTTAGGGTGTTTGATGAACACCATAGATGAAATGTCATCACGTGATTCGATGGATCTTCACCTGGATTTCCATTAAATTTAGGAATATCTGACGGAAGTTTATGCGGAATCGCTGGCCACCAAGGGGCATAAGCAATTGGATCATTCGTCAGCCAGTTTAGATCTGGTAATTCTAGAGTTGTACAAAGGGCAGCTGTTGATTCAGGTTAGGCGAAGCATACCCACGATACAATGGAATTGCCTGAGCAGTGGGTCTTTGCATACCAGCATAATGCTGGTAACTTTGACAAGGTTGATGGACACAACCACTGTAATATGGTTGCCCATTACTTACAAAGACTTGTTGCTCAGGTCCTTGATATGATTGCTGAAATGGCGGTTGTTCTGATTGAACCAGCCCTGGTTGTTGAACCATTTTCTGTTGACCATACTGGATGATTGACCAAGATGAGGAGTCACAGAACTTGTTTGAGCCTAAGTCGCTCCAGATAAGGAGGCACTAACCTGAGGTTGTGATTGAGTTGTCGAGACAAGAGGTTGTTGTATTGCAACCTGAGAAACTTGGGGTTGACACACAACAGGTAGCACTTGTACTTGCGACGCAGTCACCATAGCAGGTATAGTGGGAATATTCGACACAGGGTGGACTGGTTGCGTTGAATATACAACCCTTGGTTGCTGAGGCAGTATTGGTACCCAACCGCTGGATATAATTCCAGTTTGACCTGAACTTTGTTGTAAACTCCCATATGGTTGTTCTCCGGGAGGGAACAATGAAAAGGCATACTGCCCTCCATATGGTGGCAATCCAGTACTTAAAGGGTAGATTGGCCTTTGAAGACATATTGGATTAATTTGTTGAGTTTCAACATAAGAAATACCAGATGATAATCCGGATGAAGAAATAGGAACTAACCATGTCGTCGAAGCAGTCCCTGATGGGACTCCGGCTTGTTGTTGACAATTTGCCGGGACAGATGGTATACCAGCGAACATCGTTGGAGTAGCAGCAGGAGGCTCTGCCGCTGCTGTGTCGGATGACATAGTCCTGGATGTCGACGGTTGTTCAGACATATTTAGTCTATCCAAAAGATTTCCTAGCGATTCTACAAGAACTTTGTGATGAAGGTAGACTAACTTCGAAGATCAACGAGGGAAAGGTGATGATTATTCCATTTAAAATAAATTTTAACGACGCTTGGACACAACTTTCTTTTTCAGTTTTAAAGAGTCGAGAAAAAGCTAAAGATGACTCTAGTCTCCTTCGATGTTTTAACGAGCCCGAAGTGACAAATGCTCGGATGGACTTTTTCTGTTATAGAGTCTGAAAAAGGCCAAAAGAAACTGCTCTGGAGATCTAGGCAGAGGGTGTGCCAAACTTTTCGCAAAACCGCAGAATACTTTTTAAGGTACGGGCGGTCGATCTTCGTGAATGTTGTGTTCACTGCATTGCGATCAGTAGGGCGGCCGACACGGCTTCCTAAGGATAAAGGATATACGCCTATAGGGGTCTCCCAATATATACGCGACGGTACGTGGGAGCACAATCCGTACTAGCGCTATCGTCCCTCAGGAGGAATCACCCACCTTCCACGAGATCGACAGTCACTAGGCTTAATGACGCCGGAACACGTCTCTAGCCTAGACCTCTATGTTGTGCGTTATGTTGCAAAGCGTTGTTAGGTTCATTCAGTTTATTTTAAGTTGATCTTTTTTAGAAGTTTGCCATTCAGGATCACCACGAGATGTATGGTACAATTCCTAAATGCAGTCTAAGATGATAAGCAAGCTTTATTATCTTTTCAACTTTGAAAATCCTAGCTACTAAGGGAAAAGAAAGACACTATCTTTTCTCAAAGAGCAATCAGCACACTCTAATGCACTCTTTCCTAAATCAATCATGCAAACTTATCAAAATGAAAATGCACAATGCAGGTGTTTGTTTTCCACTTTCTTAGTATAGATGCCTACAAAGAAAGCTTTTTGTACAACTTTGTATTTGCTTTTAAATGACAGATACAAACAAGTTTACTTTTTCGAAGACAACAAGGGTAGAAGAGATTACAATCACTTTGCGACTTTCGAAATGAATACTTGTTTCGACACTTAAAAGAGACAAACTCAAACCAATAAGCAAAAGCAAATGATAATCAACTGTAAACAGCCAATGAACTCTCTCCTAAGATCACAGTCAATCAGATCTGAATCAAGGGCTACAGGATGATTATTTCACTCATGCAAAGGAAAACTGTAAATGACGTAAAAACACATAAAAACACTCACAGTCTTTTTGTACAAAAGGAGGCGGAATCTAAGCAAAGAAAAGGAGTTATCAGACTGGTACCTATGCTGGTTAAAGGCTGCAAAAAACAGAGATCAAAACAGGGCAACAGACAGCAGAGAACCCCAGCTGCACAAGGCTAAACTGGTTCAGTGCAAGTCCAACACTATGGAGTTGACATTCAGCGCAGGTAGCCTTCACGGGACCTGCGTTGAAATGCAGACTGCCTTCACAGTGTCTGCACTGAAGGAGAAACTCTCGTTTCCCTTGGGTTCTGGGTCATAAAATGCTCAAAAATCAACTGTTTCAGGCCAAATCAGAAACACAAGCAAGGTATAATCAGAGGGATGCTTTGAGAGGGTACTAAAGACTATCACAAAGGATCATCAAGTCATTTGTGAGTCCATTGTTCAGATCATAGACAAAATCCAGTGAAGGATCAAGGCAGCAACAGTCTACTTTGCAAAAGCAGTTCGATTGTTGCTACTGAGTCTATGAAGCAAACAATGATGTAAACACAAATAAAATGACTAAAACAAATTTCCCCAGTGGAGTCGCCAATTTGTTGTGGGGAAAAATGCCTATGCAGAACGATCCTATCCACCTAAGGTGTGACAGTGCCTTAGCAACAAACAGATACAGCTATTCTGGTTTCTTCCTTTATGAAATGTGAAAGAGGGGAGATCGATAGACTTACCGTTGTCTTCCGTTTGTCCCTTGATCTAGATCCTCTTCTCTTTGGGTGTTCACAGCTACTTGCCTCCTCGCTTGCTCAAGAGAACAGCTACTTGATTCCCACGAGATCACAAGAGAACATCTACCTGTGACAAGAGAACAGCTACTTGCGACAAGAACATAACACAACACAAAGGCAAATATTCATATTCATAAATGATTCAGGATTAGAAATAAATCAAATACACTAATGCAATCATATAGATACACCAGTATATAGGAGAAAACCAAGATAGCTTTATTGATTGATAACAAGGTTCAGGAAGAGATACAACCCAGAGGGCTCCAATCCAGCATCTCCTTCCCAACAGAATGAAATTCCTTCTTCAGCTCCCTTCAAAGCATTAAGCACCCAATGTTTCCAGTCTCAAACCAACAGCAATTCTTTGCAATAACAACATTCCAGCCTCTAGATCTCATGGAGGAGAGATCTATATATAGTTATTTTGGAGAGAGGATGAGTTAGCTTGAGATCTGACTAGTGTCCTCTCCCTCTCTCAGTTCTTGAGTCCACTTGGAGGTTCTTGCTTCCACTTGGAGATTTGGAACCTCTTACTCATCACCAGTCGAATTCCCTGAGGCAAGTGTCATTTTGGAAGCTTCCTGAGCATTGACACATTGAGGAATGAGCCTGCCACTTGTCCAAACTCGCTCAGTGCAGGTAGCTAGTGTTGGAGTTGACATTCAACACAGGTAGCCAGTGTAGCAGTTGACATTCAGCGCAGATGCTCAGTGGAGCAGTTGACATGATCCTGAATTGACTTGTTTTTGAGTGGTTTCAGGTGGAGAACTTCTGTGAATTGCTGTGGTTAGTTAGCCTTGTTCCTCTAGGGGTAGGAACAACATGTTTAGGGACTTTGGATCCCTTAGATTGTGGACATTTCATGCTCAATGCTGTAAGGCACAAAAATGTCTATAACACCTTCAGAGTCTACAGCAGAAAAACCAGAGGAAAAAGCGACAAAATATTCACAGACTCAGAAGCCACTAGTAAAGAAGGAAAAGAGGGATGGCCTCAACTCTCCGAATTCCACCGAGAAGAAACACAAAGAAAAACCCATGAAGAAGAAGAAGAAGCCTCAGACCCTCAGGCTATAGACGAAGGAAGCAGAAAAAGATGAGGAGGTGGTGGTGACAGGGGAGATTGTGGGCCAAAATCCCAAGTCGAAGAATGGTACTTCCACCTCGGCAAAAAGATTTACCAGAAGCCAATCTGTTCAGCTGGCAATAAAAGATACTGTGAATGCAGAAGTATTGCCCGAGACACCAGATAAGAAGAAGGAGAAACACCACAGCCCACCCAAAGGTAAAGAGAAGATCAAGTCAGTTGAGTTTATTGGTGAGGAAGCGATGTCCTTTCAGGACTCCCCACTGCATGGAAGCAGGAATAACACAGAAGAGGGACAATAAGCAGAGGAGGACCTTTGGTCCCCTCAATCTCTCCAAGGACATCAGGAAGGGGAAGTAACCCCTCAGAAGATATGGTCTCTACAAGAATTGGAATAAATCATCACTGAGCTCACCATTTCAAAGAGAGCTTTGAGAAAGGAAAACAAGACCCTAAAGGAGAAAAACCTGCGTATCCAAAAGGAGCATGAAGAGTGGGTCCATAAAACGGCCTGAATTATGAAGAATAAATAGGCTAAGATCGATAATCTGAAAAATAAGAACGAACTGTATAAGGGTCAAATTCCTGCAGAATCCAACGCTAACCAGTTGAACCAATTGGCGGAGGTAGAAAATTGGTTAGCTGTAGTAGAGGCAGCTCAGGATAAGGAATGATTTCATTTTTCTTTTTGGGGAGATGCAACATTTTTTCTTGCATAAGAGGCATGCAAGGACTTAGGTGTGGGGGAGATGTTGGGGCTTGGTTTTGCCAAATTTTGACACCTTTTTCTATACTTTCCCTCTCCCATTTTGACTATCTCTAACCCCTGTTATGCCTATCTCAGATATAATACTTATGTTTTTGCGAAAAGGGTGTCGTAGGCTGAAGGTATGTATTTTAAAACTGAAAAGTGTCTTTTACCTTAACTTTGAGTATTCCTTAGCTAGTTGTTTGTTATTTTATTACCATGCCAACTAATCTCAATTTCCTGTGCAGGTTTTCTTTGATTCAGAGACATGCCCATAATTCCTGCAAACAACTGTGCGATCTTATTTCTTGCAAACACTCCAGATTTCCTGCAGTCGTGGATTTCCTGTAACCTCGTGAATTTCATGCAGCAACATCGAGTTAGCCATGTTCCATGAATATCTAAGTCCAACGGGAACATGGGTTTTGTGAGGAATACATCACATATGGTTTCTATCCTATTAGCCTTCTCAAATCTACCAACACACCGCCCAGATTCAGAAGTCTTCTCTCGTCGGACGTTTGGAGGAACAACTACAACTATGTAATGATTTTCATCTAATCCATGCTTTCAGTAATGGATTAGACCCAGTATTGCTAAAAAAATATATTGTAACAGATCTGTTAGCTGATGGCTTAGATTAGCAGTCTCCTTTATTTCAAGCCATATATGGGCTTTGTAAATGTATAAATTATGTCCTAGTTTCGATGATAGGGGTTGTTAGAGTGCTTGGTTGGTTTCAGCACTGACTGTGTATCAGATTGTACTCCACTGTGTTTTGAAATTAATATAAAGATATATGTTCTGTCTATCGCAATGAGCAAGCTCTTCTAATTTGAAGGGTTGTGAGTAAGGGAGATCCCCCTTTGCTCACAACTCCCATAGTTTATTCTTTATGTATTTTATTTCTGTTATGTACAAATAATTCATTTTTATAGCTAATGTACCCTTTCGAATATATAACAACAACACTGGATTAATTGAATTAGATTTTTGTTCATGTGTGGAATTCAGTTAATGAAGATTTGATTTCTCATGTTGATTGAATTTTTGAATTTGTTGTAAGTTGATTTCTATATCTTTTCCTAATCATCATCAACAATTTTAAGAGCTGTAGAGGGAAGTTTTATCCACTCTATAGCCTTTTCTACTAAGTGATTGATGCAGGAAAGAGTCATTGGTTTTGTATGATTGGTTAGTTAGATTAATCAACACTTACAGTATTAGGCCTGCATATACTTTTCATGAATCTCACAAGCTTACCTGCCCGAGTTGATGATTTATGTTTAATCAAATTATAATGCTATAATTTTAATCAACAAGTTTTTTTATAAAACATATATCCATCGATATGAATGGTATCTAACATTTCTTCATTGCTAGCGAGCCTCGTCAATACTCTAGTGAAGTTGTCCCTAATGCCATACAAGCATGGTCCCGCTACTAGCGAGCATCCATAGCTCTGACAGGTTTACTTGTATTTCTCATGCTTCCCCTTTTGATCACCCTTTTGATAAGCACATTTGTGCGCTTAATGTATGATGTACCTGAGTGAAAGTGGTGGGATAATAATAAAGACTTATTCTAATGGATATAATAATTCCATAATGTTGACTCCATATCCTTCCTCACGACTATCAATCTGGAAGATTTTTTCTTCTTTTTTAATAAAGTGGAGGGATGGGAGGGATCCATCGAGCTAAACTCGAGATCAGTTCTTTCCTTTAAAAGGTGAACTATATCACTTATAAAGGATGTGGGTTCCTCCTTGGAAAATATTTAAAGCAAGAAGGCTTTAAGATTCCATAAAGATATATCTTGAAGGTAAATGAAACTTGCTAAAGTATACAAAGTAGAAATTTCCCATGTATGCCAACCAATATTGGTTAAGAAAAATAAATTCCTTCCACATAAATTGTGATGATATCACCCAAAATCAAACCATAAAAAATAACAAAAAAGGAAAAATAAATACAAACTAAAATGAAAGAAATCAACAAACTCCAAAATGTCAAAATGAGGAAAGGAAAAGATGACAGAAAAGGCCAAATTAAAAGCAACCCTAATCAAGACTAATTATAAATATACCTCAACAAAAGAATAAAATAAGACAACCATGCGGGTTCGTCTTATGTTGAGATTTAATAAATTATTTCTTGCAAAGTTATAAGAAATTAAGCTCGCAATAGTAATGTGAATAACAAGCATGAGAGATAATAAGCTAATTGATAAGTTTCCTCCTTTGTAAATTTTTTGGCTTCAAAAATCAAAGTTTGCATAAAAGAATCTTTACAATTTTTCTAATAAAAACAATGCTTGAGAATCTCACTAAACAGTTCAAGGACTCCCCAATTAATTTGATTTGTTGGACATTATGCCTATTCTTCTAAAACTCAAAGACAAACAACAAAGAGAATGAATGCGAAATTTGGGTTGGTAGAGGTGTGAAAATAACTTGTGGAGATTTGCAAAATAGAGTTTTATATCAGCAAAAAAAATAGCAAGGCTAAAACAAAAATCAAGAAAATAAAAAGGATGAGAATGGTCATATGAAACTTATCATTGGAGAATTTCATTTAAATTTACCTGAGAAATGTCATTTTCTCTGACAAATGACAACCTCTTCATTTGATTAAAAGCATGAGGAAGTGGCTTTCAACACAGCTTTTATTTGCCCAAAATCATAACTTATTAAAGCTAAACTAAAGCAAGTAGTAAACCTATAAGGATGATGTCTCATGTTCAAGGAATCAGAAGTAAACCAAATCCATCAAAAATGAGAATAATGATATGCTTTTGTAGTGATGATTGTTCTCTTCTCATCACTTCTCAGTTTATATTAGCCCAAAATATTGATACAATCCCAAGAAATCAATTCAAAGTCTGAAACAATGTAACACTTGTGTATATGGATAGGACTTAAATACTTACATGATAAATATGGAGTGACATATAAAAAATAAGAAAACTAGAAGATAATACAAACATAGGTTGCTCATGATCAATTACCTTTGCATGTTTTAAATTTCATTAGCAATTGTTGCATTACCATAGTGGCTGCTCAAGAATGCTATTGAAAAGTAAAATCGGATGCACATTATAAATGATCAAGATGATGAAATGAGAATCCAATAGTAAGATAAAGATGAAAATGTAATCAAGCCACATGTGATGCACTTCTCATTAGCCTAGAAATTGCCATGAAGAGTAAAAGAGACCCAACTATACATGTGAAAATATATGTCCAATGGGGGCACAACGATAAGATCCATGTGCTCATATCATGAAGAATAGATATCCCAAAAGTCACAAAGTCATCTTGAGAAATGAATGCTTGAGTTTTGATGAAATTGTAATTAAAAATGCATCCAAGTTCTCGAATACCCGAGTAACATGAAAGTCAACTTGAAGATACAAAGATAATCAAAGAGGACTCCATGTGAACATAGTGATGGATCAGATTGTCAAATAATGGGTGAATTGACCAAAGGCCAATAAGATTACATTAGTCTGATATCTCACTAAGAGACTCAATATAAAGGGAAATGGAAATATTGGAAGAGAAATCTTGTATTGTATGTAAAATAAACTTTCGAGAAAAGGAGTCTGAGATCAATAAATATAAGTGAGGAGGATGTATCAAAAATTTCGGAAACCATTTTGTAAATCACATCATTATACGAGACTCTGAGATCATGAGACCCAAGTGAAGAAAATGAAGTGGGGGCCATTTTCCTTATTAGGCATAATGGGCATGACAATCAAGGAAAACGTTGTGTGGATCTTGGGCTAGAAATATCATCATGTATTTTAAAATGATTCTGATAAAATAAGTTTCTGAGGTTATGAGTTATTCAGTTCCCAGATAATAAATTTCAGAGAGTAATCTAAAATACTTCCAATATAATATGGACCCGAGAGTCTGGTGAGCTCTGAAATATGAAGTCTCGAGGGAAACAGTCTCAGAATAATTATTTTTAAAAATGAAATGAGAAGCAAAGGTCTGAGATTCCCAGATTTTTAAATAAGTGGCTCTGAATCATCTTGGAAGAGGGAAAATTGATTGAAGCAGATGTAAGATGAATGATTTCAAAGGAAAGGATTAACTCAATCGCTGACTATAAGATTCAAAGCATGCAGAGGTAATGCCATGGAAAAAAGTATTTGCTGCAAGATTTTTGCAATTTCCTTTTCTTGTAGCAGATTTGAATAAGAAAGAGTCCAACACTCCATTTCAACTGCATTAATTATTATTGGCTCATCTTGTGCATTTGCGAAGCAATGAAATACGAACAGAAGCATCAATATAGAAAACCAAGATTTTGATGAAAAATAAAATACTTCCCTGAACATGTTGCGGGTTGGAAAGGGTCGACTGCTTACTTTATTCTAAAGCCAATTAGATCTGAAAATCAAAATCAAGCCTCCAAATTAATCCAATTAACACCTGCAAAAGAAGAAAAACATAAATAAGAAGTAAACTATGAAAAGGAGACAATTAACAATAGATGAAGATGAATGTGTCTATGCACACGTGGAAGTGTCTAATTGTAAATATACCTCATAGATATTGGAATTCTCTTGTGTATTATCTTCAATTTTTCATTTGTTCAAAATCATCTCATTATTCAATTTAGATTAACTACTAAGTAATGAGCTACTGATTTATATCTACTTCATATTGAAACTCAAGGGTGGTGGAATAACAAGAATGACAAATAAGATCACTTAGCACAACTTGAGAAACTATTATTTCAAAAGTACTTAGATGTAATGGAGCAAGTTAAACTAGTGCACCATAAGCATAAATATGATCTAAAAATACAAGATGGTAAATATGCTCTGATCCATTATTTACAAAAAATCAAGTGAATATTGAGGTAAATGCATAGTGCTTCATTCCCTGTTTATTAGAAATAAAAAATATTGCAAACATGAAAGAGAAATATATGTAAACTAATTATATTCCTAATCTAACTACATAAGGGAAAATATGACTAGTTATAGTAATACTTCCAAGGTAACCAAGAAAGCATTTTATTTCCTGCACATATGAAAATGTCACAGATCAACAACAAGAATAAGAGTGCAGCTAAATTATTAAAAGAAAAATTCAGCCTAGTATGTACATCTAACAAGTTTGAAAAATAAACTTATTTACAAAATTCTTACCTCGAAATTCTTCCAACTATATGCCTACAGGATCGTAAAAATGAGCATGTATTTTAGTGAATGGTTGGAAGAAGTTCAAAGGAAGAGGAAACATCAGGCCTGGATTGAATAATACATTTTAAAATATTTAATCCTACTGAAAACTCGCAAAATAAAAAATATTCCTGAGCACTCGAACTTCCAGACACTTTTCAAATGGATCGATAAAGTATGGATGAACATTTAAAATATTTCTAGAAGTATTCCATAGCTGAACAAAATGAAATGGTGCGCTCTCAAGTGCCAAAATTGATGACGAAGTTATTTGAAAATAAAAAATAAATCGGCCAAGCATGATCATCAAATAAAATTTCAAAATAAAAGTAGTTAATGTTCATGCTTGAAATTATGGAATTGATTTTCACATATGCTTATTAATGTGTCTGATGAATGTTGAGAGTTTAAATGCTTAAAATGTTAATATAATGTGCTCAAAAGTTAAAAAATGAAATTCTAAAGAAAAACAAATTCAAACTGAGGGAACTAAAAAAGAACAAAATTAAAATTTACATTAATGTTACAAATAATAGTACAACATGGTTGGGATTGATTTGAAAATATTTCTTTCCCACAAGTATCAACATAAATTACAAAGTTAAACTCAATGTTTGCATTCTTATGTGGGAATGGGAAGATTTTAAGCTTATGATCCAAAAAGGGAATTCCATCATTATAGGAATAAAAATTTGGGATATGCTCTTGAATACCAAAATTACCATGATGATTGCATGTTTGAAAATTTGAAGTTCTCTTTATCTTCAAAAATAAATTCATCTAAGGAATTGGGAATATGAGAGTCAGAAAAAACCAATTATGAAGAACAAAGAGGTTAAGGAATTGGGAATATGAGAGTCAGAAAAAACCAATTATGAAGAACAAAGAGGTTGAGTATTTTCATTTTCTAAGTCATCATCATAAATAACTTCATTAATGTTATTTTCCTCTGAATTAAATAAATCAGAACTGAGCAAGTAATTGAATACCAAATTAAGAGAATCTTCAGGATTATTGATTAAATTTTCTCTACCAATAACATAAATTAATAATTCATTATTAATATCAATTCCTCAGTTTTCTAAAATTAAATTTGTATTCCAAGGGACTGTTGATTGATTATAAATTATTATCTTATTGTTAAAGATACCATGTTAGAGATAAAAATAGGAAGTTGAAGATGTATACCTAAAGGTTTCTCTATGCATAAATGATTGTTGATTTTCCAAAATAGACAATTCAGATTATTCATGCATTTGATCGATCTGTAAATTGTTGCTAAGCTGCTCCAATTTGTTATCAATAGATTGTAAGTTAGTTGCAGCAGTTTATGCATCATGATTAGCATTTGTAGTTTCAATTTGTGAGGAATCGAAGTTGTTATTTTGAGAAATTGAATCACCATTAACAATGGATATACTTTCTGGTTCTTGATGGTTATTACAGGTCAAAGACACTAAATGTTTGAACCATCGAATTAATTGGAATTGAGGAGGAAAATCTTTGGACCAAAATTGTATTAAAATTAGTTTTAATATAATATAAAAGACATCCAACTTCTAAACCTCCATCCTACCAAATTCTTCTAATTGATCACACAACTTTTGGTAATCATATTCCTAAAAAAAGTGAAGGAAAATCTTTGAAAATTCATCCTAGCTACGTACGAAGGAAACTGGAAGTCATAAGCACCAGTCTTTGGATTTTCCTGTCAAAGTGAGAGTGAAAATATTGCAAATAACACCTTCATCAATATTGAAATTATTGCAACTTAAAATAAATTGAAGGAGATGATTAAAAGAAGATGTCCTACCATTATACTTCACTTGAGACAGGGTTTGAACTGCCTTTATCAGAGTTGTTGTTGGATGAGGTCTAATAAAGACTCTCTAAGGAGGTCTTTTAAATGGAGACATAGTAATAAGATAAAATATTAAAGTACAAAATATTCAAAGACACATTTTACTACAACCCTCCTTCTAGCACCAAAAGTGTTGATGGCCGAAAATGACCATGTCAACATTATAGGGATACCACCTAGTTAAGACCTTAAATCAACTCCCTTTCTATTCAGAATGTTGGTTCTGATTGGTTCAATTGGTTCCAGTTACCCTCTCTCTTACTTTGCTGCCTTACGATATATCTATTACTTGCCAATAGAGATGCGACATCAGATCTGCCCTCTTGCAGAACTCGTGCAAGAAAGTGATCCTTAACCTGAATTAATGGCTCAGCTAGGCCACTTTAAAGTCTACACATGTGTAAGAGGACTTATAAAATTCAATAATAAAAAATAAATGAAATTCTACTCTAAGTAACGGAAAATAAATCCCAAATCTATCTCGATTGAAAGAAGGATTAGTCACCCTCTCAACCAAGAACAATGTAAAAAGAGGATTTGGAGAAACTTTGAATTTGGAATAAAAATGAAGTCAACAAGCCAAGGAAATAGTTCCATTACTTATTACTAGTTCAAGCGAGTATATGTGTTCAACTATCCGATGAATAGTCATCATATCTCTAGTGCACATACATCGAAATTCAAATAAAATAAATTCAAACAAAAAATATATGATTGCATTTAAGAAATAGTTCTAATAAAATGATCATTATTAAAAGAAAGATAAAATTGACATGAATTTGATAAATAGTTAAAAGTATGTTCTATTTATCTATTCAAATTCATAATTAACTTGATAACAATTAGATCCATCATTAAAAAATAGCTTTCAAATAATTAAAACAAGCATGTATTAAATGAATTCACAATAGTGAAAAAGTTCATAAACACATACTTATCTAGATCAAGAATTGCCTTAATTGTAGGCCACCAATCAGCCTCTATCTCTCGAAATAGTGTACAAGAATTAAATATCTTATTATAACGTTTGATTGCATGAAACTCTCATAAAATTTCATGATAGCATGAAATTTTCAGAGCTAAAATACATCTTTTTTAATCTCTAGAACTCTGGTCCAAACTAGCTAATTATCTACAAAATATTGCTCCCTACTGTAGTGCAAAAAAACCATGTCTTTGCAAAGAATTTCTTCCCCAAGTTTCAGATCTGGAACCCCCTCTTTAATTCAACAAAAACCATATTTTTAATTACAAAAGAAAATCAAAATGAGAGATTCCTTGGAGAATAAATTTGCTCCAAAAATATTTATTGGCCATAGTTCTTTTCTCTCTTGCTGGTGCAATTCCATTGTTCCAAATATTCTCCTCCTCATCTTCCCAACTGCTCTGCCAAAAACCAATAAAAACTAAATTAATTTGCAAATCAAAAACAAAATTACCAAATTTGGGAAAACAAACATCTCCAATCAAAATTCAATAAAATAAATAAAAATAAATAAAAATTAGAGCTTCCCATTGATCCTTGTAAATATATTGTTGGCAAAATAGGACATAATCGAATGGATCGACAATCAGCATAGGTTTTGGGAAAATAAAAATGCAAAAGACTAAACTAAGAAAATTAGTTTTGATTGCAAATTCAGAGCTTACTTTTTTGCTAAATTTTAGACTCAGATGATGACCAAATATGGTCATGCAACCACTTTATAAATATTTTCCATGATTTTATCTTTTTAACGAGCCATACTAGGCCTCATTTGGCCAAGTAAAACTCAACTTATGAGCCTCCAAAGTGGAAGTGTCAAAACTATTATAGTTCTGGAAAATGCATCCCTGGGTTAAAAATAAGGTAATTTTATTAAAAATTTAGTACTAATTAACTTAATTAATAATGATTAATTAACTAAATAATTAAAAATTAATTAATTACAATTTTATATTAATTAGATATACAATTTAATTAAAAAAAATAAAATTAATTAATTATATACAAATTAATTAAAATTACAAATTAATTAAATTACAAATTAACTAAAAAAATTGTTGAAAAACAAATTATTTATTAAATATTGTATTACAACTAGAAATTATTAAATTAATTAAAATCATTAAAAATTAAAAAATTAAAATTAAAATAATTTAATTTAATATTAAAAAATAAAGATGGGACATGTGTCATGATACTAGTGGCTTATTGGTTCCATTATTAAGGACCAAAGTGGCTTTGGGTTCCATTTTTGATTTAAAGGTATGCTTAAAATGATGTTGCGATATTTGATTGCTCTGATAAAAAAAACATTTAACCAGCCTTTGCAATATGAAGTGAAGTGTTCAAGTGTAATGATAATAAACCATCAGACATTAGAGGTATAGTCATATCTGAGGTTTTTTTTAAAGAGCTCCCATATTAAAAAGTTTTGAGGTTTCGATGAATTATTTGCCGAGGTTTGTAAGGATTTTAGGAAAGCTTTATCGGAGGGGAATTTTAAATTGAAGTTACAAGATTTTAAAGTTCCGATGTCTCGATGGGATGAGGGAATTAATGAGGGGGAGTAAGGTATGGTGTGAAGAGCGAGAGAAGGGTCACGTGGAGTGAGACTCTTCCTTATATATAAATTACAATCACTTGGTAATAAAAGCCTTGAGATTAAGAACTCCAACCATTTTGTAATTTCAGGATTTTCGGGTTTTATAATTTATTTTAAATTGGGATCTAATGTAGAATTTGGAAATTTGAAAACACCATAATCTTAATTGTTTTACAAATTGGTTGCAACGATATTGTAAGACCGTTAGAAAAAATGAATTAATTAGTAAAAAATAACTAAGAATCAATATTTACAATTAATTTATAAAAATTAAAATAATATACATTTTGTACATTTTTTAGCCCCTCCAGTGAAAATTACCAAACTTCGGATGAGCAGATTTGGAAACTGTGCATCCAAATGAGATGAAACGAGTACCAGTGGAAAGCTTGCAAAAACTCGAATGCAATGAAGCAATCAAAAGTGAAATATGAAGAAAATGAAAATTTGGTAACATTGTGGGACACTTAACCAAAAGAAAAATTTAAAAGGTGATTTAGCCAAAAATTACAGGAAGGGTCCCCATTATTCGAAATAAATAAGTTAATAATTGGGGGTGTTGTGTTTTAACATCAACAAGTTTGTACAAAATTAAGAGGTATCGATATTGTATGTGAAACATGTAATGTGTCCTTATTTCATTGATCTGATGCAATGACGTGAATGCCATGAAATCCAAGCCTAAACTAATTGCAGAAATGGAAATGTTTCTCTATTTGCAAGAAATGGAAATGCAACTTGCTCAAATATAAACATTAATCATAATTGTAAGAAGGTAAAGTTTATGTCATTTATAGGAATGAAAAGTATTTGTCTATTTTCATATATAAACCTTGTGCTACTTGCAAAAATTTGAATCATTAGTCTAATTGTAGAATGTGAAAAACTTACTTGGAAATAAATTAATCCTATGCAAGAACAACTGTTTGTAATTGAAATCCTAAGGGTATGAATTCAAATAAATAGGCCTAATCTACTTTGTAAAAAGGAAATTCCTAAGTTGTGTTTATTCTTCCCCAATCATGGATTTATAGGCTAGGGGTCATTATTCAAGCCTAAGAGACACAAACGGAGCAAATCTGGTCAAGTTTACACGTGCTACAAGAGTGCTAGAGGAGGAAATAACTCGTCGAATGGCCAAGTAAATCAAGGAAAATGACATGGAGATTTTGTTTTTAGTAAGTAGGATGTCTTAGGACTCCATTCTAAGTGGAATCACTCCAAAATACCCCTATTAACACGTGCTAAAAAATAGCAGAAAATTACTACTCTAGAAACCATAAATTCAAGAACTAGTGAGCTAGTTAACCTACCAAATGCCTAACCTAATGAAGTGAAAAATCTATGGGGTAAATTTTTTTTATTAACTTGAATTCTTTTATGACCCAATAAAATTGGAATAAACTCAAATAAAGCTCATTAACATGCTCTAAAACATAGCAGAAAATTACTACTATTTTTCTACAAGGGACTTCCATAAATTCTAGATTTGTGAACTAGTAGACCAATCCGAGTAGGTCAATGCTGAGAATGATTTTTCAAAGTTGTTTTAAGGCTGCATCATACCTGTGAATTTGTAAATAACCTGTAAAAAAACTCACTTGAATCATTTAACCATGTAACCTACAAGAAAATAAGAATGAATAATAAATGGAAAAATAAGATATGCAAGTGAAAAAGACATTCAAAGGACATAAATAAATTACACAAGAGGGATCTGAGGCTCCTAAGATGGCCAAGCCCAAGGAAAATCATAGTCCTATAAAGTAAACTAGGCTTTAGAAGCTAAAATTGGCACCAAATTATTATTTGAATCAATCCAAGATGGCCAAGCCCAAGGAAAATCATAGTCCTATAAAGTAAACTAGGCTTTAGAAGCTAAAATTGGCACCAAATCATTATTTGAATCAATCCAAGTACATCCCTGCTAGAAATGAAAGTGGAGCTGCTAAATAACAAGTGTTCTCCACAAGAAGACTAAGAAATACACACCCCTAGAGGCAAATTCAAATTTCTACTTTTACAAATTTATTGGGAAGAATTATCCTTGAAAGTAGGAATCTTTCCCCTCCAAAATCCCTCGAATAGTGTAACTAGTTCCGAACACTAGGAATCTGCATTAAATGACAGTGAACACATTCCTAGATTTTCTCAATCATTGCAGCTCTAGAATTTTACAATAACTTTATGATATTTTGTTAATTTATTATCCAATATTGGTCCTCCTATAGCATGGAGAAAGTCCCTAGATTATCTCCTCCTCCAAATCTCCATAATCTTCCCAATATTCTCACAATATTCTACAAAAATAAATAATATTAGGCACATAATATAAAATTATCTCTAAACCTTCCTAAGAACATATTAAAGTTAAAAAAACGTTATTAAGTGTATAAGGAGAGATTTAATATAGCCTTTATGTGACTAAGAAAAGTTAGATGAGCTTTAATTTGTGTCTAATTTAAAGGTCCATCAGGATCCTTGCCATCAAACTTCCTCATATCTATCTTTAGAATGTGGTGGTTGTTAAACCCCACATTGGAGTCTCAGAAATCATAATTCATATTCCTTTTGTCCTCATCATTATATTCATGCATTACCTTGTCACCACTGGGAAGCCTTTCTTGCAACAAGTTTGTTAACCCTTTCAATTTGACATTCATTGTGTCCATGTCTACTTTAAAAACCTCCATTTTACATTTTATTTTTGCTTCTAAACCATCCATCTTCAATTCCAATTCATTTTTAGTTACTCTTTGCGAGAGAAAAAATTGTTGCACTTGGTCTTGTAACTTTGATATATCATGTTGCATGTCTTTCTCTTCTTAGTGTGTCATAGTAGAGCTTTCTGGTTGCTTACTAGGTGTATCCATTTTTTTGTTTCAAGGAATTTTTTAATCAAACAACAATATCTATGCTTCACTATTCCATTTGAATCACTTCAAACTAATTTTTTAAACAAACGTTATGCAATTTTTTTAAAAAAATACACACCTTTTTCTTGCTTTTAGGAGCTCGATATTGAAATTGTTTTATCTCTGTAATTTCAACGTCTCAAGGTCTGAAATTTCGTCTTGTAGTATCCATTTAAGTCTTCTTTCCAATGCCAAAAGTCATAACAATATTATATTCTTCAAGATAAAGTTATGCCAAATATCCCACAATGACCTGATTTTGGATAGGTTCAGGAGAGTAAACTTGTACGGAATGCCACATGTCACTGTTTTAGTCTTCGACCCTTTTTGAGATTGAATTCTGGAGCATGCAAAAGCCATAACTTCTTTGGACCATATATCAAAAAATATAGCGAACCAAGATTTGAAATTTCGACAAGAATTTCACCAAGATTTCGGCTCCACATGGTCGAAATTTTAACTTCTGAAGCTTTGTAGAAAAACAGTTATAGAAAAAATTCCAAAATGCCCAATTTGAAGCAGTGAAACCCTAGAATTCGAAGCTCTGATACCAAATGTTATGTAATCAGATCATAAAATATAAGGATAAATAGATCAATGGCTTCAAAATGAGCCTCTTCGAGGGGGAAACCTCCTTTTACATTACATAAATGAAAAAAAATTGGATGATACAAATGGCAAGACCTCCTTGATATATATAGGAGTCTAAGGGGTCACAATATAATTAGAGCCTACATAACAATAATAATGTAAGCAAACAAAAATAACAATAGTGGGATTCTATGGGGCTCAAAAATAACAATATGTGGGCTACATGGGCACAACAATAACAATAGGGGGCTACACTAACAATAACAATGAAGGGGCTACACTAGTATTATAGGGACCTAACAACTCCTTGATAATTACCATCAAGACATGATGGGGGTACAAGACACTTGTCAACAATGGGGCTCGAAGGGGATAAATTTATAACATCTTTTTCCAAACTTTTTCTAAGGTGCATTTTTTTTCCATGACATCATATCTATTTCCATATCGCAGAGTCCATTCCCCTAGATAATTCTTTAAAAAGTATTTTTTGAGTTTCCATATGACCTTTATATTCTAGCATAATGCATATATATGTGACACTCGCAAAAGAAAAATGTGTATGTCCACAAGTATCTTGAAAGAAACTCGTGTATACCTTAAAAATGCACTAATAAAATTAAATGTTCACATAATCACATGTTTTGAGGTAGGGTATTTGAGTTTTACCAAGAGCCACCTATTCCATCCTACACTCCAATATCCATAACCAACTTTTCAAAGTATAAATTGATTCATTGGGTGGAGAATTCATTCGTGCCTACTTATGAAATCTAATGCTAGCGAAACTATCCTAGATCTAACTTTTCTTCCCCAAGATTTTAAGCCATCCCCTCAATAAGGAAACCTTATTTTCCTTATCTTCACACTCTCTTATTAACCTTGTATTGTAACAACCTTTTTGTTTAACCCCTATTGTAAATTCCACTATGAGTTCTAATTCATGTAATAATAAAGAGAATGTAAAATATGGCTAAGTTGGGGGAGTGGACCCAGATTCCATGATTGAGGAGGAGGATTTTCTTGTGAAAGGATTTAAACCCAGGCCACTTCATTTATTCCCCCACCTAGCTACCTAGAAATTTAATTGGTCTATTGGTGTAGACATTAAATTGAGTATGGGAACCCTGCAGGAAAGATATCCCCATGTTGTTCTCATGGGATGTGTTGGAAGTCAACACGCAGAAGGAAAAACACATTCAAAATTAGGAAAGTGGGGAGGTGGATGGCAGTTACGAGAGGAGGAACTAGATGTTCTGATATGGTAGAGGAGGGAATGGGCATCTAAAGATCCCATAACTAAATCAATTTCTCCATTATGTGAGTGGAGGGGAAATTTGGATCATTGTATGATAATCAAGGTGACCACATGAGAAAACAAATTACCAGAGGAGTTGGAATAGTAGCGCAACAAGGAAGCCATTGAAACCCTTTTTGTGATTAGGGAGCATACGTGTTCCTGACATTCTCGTTTTGACCCACTGAGTGAATTGATTTGAAGGTAATCCAAGAAGATTCAGGGAAATATTGATCTTCATCGGATTCTCACCTTGAGGATGATAAAACACCCTTAGGAGTGAATCTTTGGTTCCTTTGCTAAGAGGGCCTTCCTTGAGCTATGGCTGAGTTCCTATGACTCTCTACTAAGAGTTTGATTGTACCACTTGGTGATTACTACCTGTTATGAAACCATCTTACAAAAATATAGAAAAGATAGATCAACAACTTAGAAATCAACCTCTTTTAGGGGGAAACCTCCTTTACATTACACAAATGAACAATTCTTGGATGATACAAATGATAAAACCTCATTTCTATATATAGGAGTCTAAGGGGTCACAATATAACCAAAGGCGACCTAACAATAATAATATAAGGGCACAAAAATAATAATAATGGGCTTTTATGGGGCACAATAATAACACTAAGGGCTACAATGACAATAGTAATGGGGGAATCACTAGTATTATAGGGACCTAACATGCCCCTCTCCTTCAAAAAAGTGTTTTCCTCAATGATTGAGTAGTTATGGATGCTTATATATAAAATTCTCACCCTCCCATGTGGAATCTTCAGCGGGTAAGTTCTTCCACTTAATGAGATACTCTAAAATTGATTGATTCTGTAGCTGTCGAGTTCTTGTTTTTGTGACTACTTCAGGTTCCAATATGATTTTTCCTTCCTCATCAAGTTTTAGAAATATTGTTTGAACTGGGAGCTTGTCACCTATAACCTTCTTTAAGCATGAAACATGGAAAACTGGGTGCACTCGGGAAGTTGCAGGAAGCTCCAATTTGTATGCCATAGTACCTATCTTTTGCAACACCTTGTACGAACCATAATACTTTGGCAATAATTTATTATCCTTCTTAGGTTGCTTGAGGGACATTTTTTTATATGGTTTTAGCCGTTGGAATACCCAATCACCTACATCAAAACTTCTTTCGTTGTGATGTTGATCTGCCTGGTTTTTCATTCTATTCTACACCAAAGTGAGGTTATCCTTTAAGAGTTGGAGAACTTGTTGTTGATGCTCGATGTGATCTTCCACTTCTTGAACCTTAGAATTTACTCTTAAATATGATGTGATGGATGGTGGATGATATCCATAAAGTGCCATAAATGGGGTAATTTTTGTTGCAGTATGGAAGGAAGTGTTATACCACCATTCAGCCAGAGGCAACCATCTGACCCATTGTATCTGTTTATCAGATACAAAGAAACGAAGATATCCTTCCAAACATTTGTTTACTATCTTAGTTTGCCCATTAGATAGAGGATGATAAGATGATCTATGAGCTAACTTAGTACCAAGACAAGAAAATAATTATGTCCAAAAATTTCCAGTGAAAATGGGATCTTTGTCGCTTACAATAATCTTTGGGTTTCCATGTAGCTTTTGAATTGTTTCCTTAAATGCAATGGAAACTGTACTCACTTTAAATGGATGAGATAATGCACAAAAGTGTGCATACTTGGTAAGTCTGTCAACTACCACCACGATAACACTCTTTCCTTTGGACTTGGGTAAACCTGTGATAAAATCCATTGAAACCTCCTCCCAACATTGGCTTGGAATGGATAAAGGTTGTAATAGACTTGGGGTCTTAATTGTTTCAACTTTATTTTGTTGGCAAACCAAAAATTCCACCACAAACTTTTGAATATCCGATTTAAGGCCATCCCAAAAAAATACCTTCTTAACCATGTGGTAAGCTTTTAGAAATCTTGAGTGCCCTCCTAAGGGAGAGGTGTGCAATTCCCTAAGAATCTTTTGTTTGAGTTGGGAATTATTACATAGGTATAACCGATCTTTGTACCATAACGAATAGCTTTTCCAGCTAAATGTATCAAATGTACTGGGATCTTGTTGTAACATTTGAATGAGTTCCCACACTTCTTCGTCATTCTTCCATTAATCCCTTGCTTCGTTTATCCAATCTAGTTGGATAATAGAAATGGCGCAAAGAAATTCTTCCACATCCTCATCCTTTCTTAAGAGTGCATATGCCACAACATTTTGCTTCCCTTTTTTCTAGATGATTTCCAAGTCATAACCCAACATCTTTGTGACCCATTTTTGTTGCTCTTCTGAAGATAATCTTTGTTATAAAAAGTATTTAAGACTGTCATGATCCATTTTTACCTTGAAGTGTCTTCCCATTAGGTAGGGTCACCATTTCTTAAGTGCATGTAGTATTTCCAACATTTCCTTCTCATAAATAGATTTGTGTAAATACTTTTCTTTGATTGGACAACTTTCGAAAGCAATGGGTCTTTCTTCTTGCATTAAAACAACACCAAATCCATTTCCTGAGGCATCACATTCCACAATAAAGGTTTTTTTGAAGTTCGGTGTAGCTAAGACCGGTGCTTGGCACATTGCCTCTTTAAGATGTTCAAAGGCCTTTGTTGATTCTGGAGTCCATGAAAATGCATCTTTCTTCAACAATGTTGTTAGAGGTGTTGTTATTCTCCCATAATTCTTAACAAACTTGTGATAATACCCTGTCAACGCGAGAAATCCTCGCAGATGCTTTATGGATGTGGGGATTTTCCATTCCTTAATGGTTTTAATTTTGCTAGGGTCTACCTTAACACCTTCATGAGATACAATATGACCCAGATATTCCACCTCTTATACTCCAAAGAAACATTTGGAGCTTTTTGCATATAATTGTTTCTCCTTCAATAGTTTGAGCACCCTGTCAACATGTTGAACATGATCCTTCCAAGGCTTATTGTAGATTAGTATATCATCAAAAAATACTAACAAAAAATTTCTAAGGAAGGGTTTGAAAATGGAATTCATCAAACCTTCAAATTTAGAAGGTGCATTGGTAAGGCCAAAGGCATGACCAAAAATTCATAATGGCCCTCATGAGTTCTAAATGTTGTTTTCAGAATGTCTTTAGTCTTCATTCTGATTTGATGATATCATGAACGAAGATCCAACTTGGTGAAGTAAATTGATCCATGTAATTCATCCAATAATTCATCAATGACAGGAATGGGAAACTTATCTTTAACAGTGAGCTTGTTGAGCTCCCTATAATATGGACACATGCGCCATGATCCATCCTTCTTGTGAGCCAATAATACTGGAGCAGATAAATAACTTTGACTGGGTTGAATTATACCAGCCTCTAGCATTTCTGCAACCATACGTTCAATTTCACTCTTTTGGGCATAGGGATATATGTAAGGCCTGATGTTTGGAGGAACACTTCCTGGAATCAAATGAATAACAAGATCATGATCATGAATAGGTGGGAGGTCTTTTGGAGTATCAAATACCTTGGAATGATTGTCCAAGATGTTTTGGAGATCTAAAGAAATATATGATTTCGGATCTCCAAAGTTTGACATTTCTTCATGTAGTAGCCCTCTAAGTCTTCTTTCTAACCCCGCAAGTCTAATCAAGATTTGATTCTCCAAGGAATATTTATGCAAAAACTCCCGCAATGACCTAATTATAGACTGGTTTAATAGAGTGAACTTGTACGAAATTCCACGTGTCACTGTTTCGACCTTAGGACCTAAAACTGATACATAGAAAACCACAGGTCTCCCTTTTTCTATAATTTCATACGCAATTTCAATATGATGCTTAGGAACAAAGTTATGATGATTTTCACCAGGTCACCTGTTTGAGATATAATTCAGGATCTTGCAAAACCCTAACTTCCTTGAATCATATCTCCAAAAATGTAGCACAAAAATATCTGCAATTTCGTTCCGAGGTTCAGAGCGATTACGGCTCAAATGGGGTTTTTTGTAGCTTTTGAAACTTCGCAGAAAAAAATGTTATAGTGAAAATTCCACGATGACCTATTTGGAGTAGCGAAACCCTAGAATCCAAAGCTCTGATACCAAATGTTATGAAACCAACTCACAAAAATATAGAAAAGATAGATCAATGACCTAGAAATCAACCTCTTCGAGGGGAAAACCTCCTTTACATTACACAAATGAAAAATTCTTGGATGATAAAAATGGAAAAACCTCCTTTCTATATATAGGAGTCCAAGGGGTCATAATATAACTGAAGTCGACCTAACAATAATAATATAAGGGCACAAAAATAACAATAGTGGGCTTTTATGGGGCACAATAATAACACTAAGGGCTACAATGACAATAATAATGGGGGAATCACTAGTATTATAGGGACCTAACACTACCTAAGAGAAGTTTCTATATCACCTCAACAAAAAATTCCTCCTCTTGGCTACCCATTTGACTGGTTAATGGTGAGAATACCCTTGAGCACTTAACTCCCCAGACTCTGAATTCGACTCAGGGTTTGTTAGATGCAAGAAATATTGCAGTGTAGTTGGCCTATGGTTGAGTGGAGAGTTTAAGTCCCTTCTCTAGTTACCAACTGTTAGGCCCCTATACTACTAGTGTAACCCCTTATTGTTATTAGTATAACCCACTTATTATATTGTTGTACCCATGTAGTGCCCATATTGTTACTATTGTGCCCCATAGAAGCCCACTATTGTTATTATTGTGCCCTTACATTATTATTTTATGTCGGCTCTGATTATGTTATGACCCCTTAGACTCCTATATATAGAAAGGAGGTCTTTTCATTTGTATCATCGAAGAATTGTTAATTTATGTAATGTAAAGGAGGTTACCCCCTCGAAGAGGCTGAATTATAAGGCGTTCATCTATCTTTTCTATCTTTTCTTAAGCTGGTTTCATAACATTTGGTATCAGAGCTTTGGATTCTAGGGTTTCGCTGCTCCAAACAGGTCATCGTGGCATTTTCGCTATAACTTTTTTTCTGTGACGTTTCAGAAGTCACAAAAAAACCCATTTGAGAAGAAATCACGCTGAACCTTGGGTTCAAATTTCAGAGCTTTTCGCACGATATTTTCGGAGATATGATCTGAGGAAGTTGGTCTTTTTGCAGACTCCTGAATTACACTCAAAACAGGTGACCTAGGGAAAATCGCCATAACTTTCTTTCTGAGCATCGGATTGAAATTTCGTAAGAAGGTCACTACAGGAGATTGTGCATAACTCTTTCTTGGAGAATCCAATTTGGATCAGACTAGTGGCATTGGAAAGAGGACATAGAAGGCTACTACAGGTCACAATTTCAGAACTGGATGATTCGAAATTACAGAGATACATCAGATTCAATATCAGGCTTCTACAAAGTAGAAAAAGGTGTGTAGTTTTTTTTTTTTAATTTTTGCATAAGCTTGGTTTGAAGGAATTCAAAGGGCATAGTAAAGCATTATTATCGGTAACTTATGCCCCGAGGAAAGAAAATGCAAACACCTAGTAAGGAACCTAAAAGCTCTAGCATGACTCATGAAGAAGAGGAAGAAATGCTACATGATATATCAAAATTACAAGAACAAGTGCAACAAATGTCACGCTCACAAAAGCTAACACATGCTAAGATAAATGGCGTGGAATCTAAGATAAAGGGCATGGAAGCTAAGATGGATGATCTGAAGACAGATTTGACAAATTTTCTACAAGAAATACTTACTAATGGTGAAAAGGTTGTAAAGGAAACTCATGATGTGAACAAAAGAAATGTTAATCATGATTCCATAGACTCTAATGTTGGATCGAAGACCCACCATATTCCAAAAATCGATATGAGGAAGTTTGATGGCAAGGATCCCGCCACATGGATATTACAGATGGAGCAGTTCTTCGATCTCAATAATGTGCAAAACACACAAAAGGTACGTATGGAAACTTTATATTTGGAACCAAATCAGTTTGTATGGTATCAATGGCTTTGCTCTCGTAAACAATTTATCACTTGGGAAATTTTTATGGAAGAATTGATAGCACATTATGAGGATACAAAAAGCAACACTTTTTTTAGCTAATGGATAAGTCTCAAACAAAAGGGTTCAATAATGGAGCACATTGAGGAGTTCCAAAAATTGAACATAAGGGTAAAAGATATTCCAGAGCAGCATAGGATTGATGTGTTCATAGGGTCTTTAAAAGATAATATCCAACATGATGTTCGACTTTGGGAACCCGATTTATTAGAGAAGGCATTCAGGTTAGCAAGAAAAATGGAAAGCAAAATTATGGCAACGAGGAAGCATACCACTCACAACTATAAAGACGGAAGTGCAGTTGCCCCTAGTCTTCCACAACCTATAAGGTTGACACCACAACAATTGGAAGAAAAAAGAGCAAAAGGGCTTTGTTATAGTTGTGATAGCAAATACACTAAAGGTCATAAGTGTGCCGAGAAGAAATTATTCTACATAGATTGTGAAGAGGAAGAAGAAAAGGAGCAAGAAAGGTCAAAAGAACAGGATATGCTCTAGGAACAAAGCCTAGATGAAGAACAAATAAATCCGACCATATCTTGTAATGCATTGGCAGGAATTACCACTCCTCAAACCATCAAGATAGAAGGACAAATCAAGAAGAAAAAGGTGATAGTGTTGATTGATTCAGGAAGCACCCACAATTTTATTCATTGTAGGGTAGCAAAAGAATTGAATTGCTTCCTATATCCAGCACCAGAGTATCAAGTGATGATTGCAAATGGAGGAACAATAAATTGCTCTGGAAAGTGCCATAATATCAAGCTATCCATGGGAGAATATGTATTGACTAGCCCAATGATTTCCATTCCAATGGGAGGTGCTGACGTTGTACTAGGAGTCCAATGGCTACAACCCTTGGGTACAATAGCTTTTAATTTTCAAGAACTTTTCATCAAATTTTCTACGGAAGGAAAGGAAGTTGAATTAAGGGGTATTGCAGGGAAACCAGGAAAGATAATCAGCTCTAATGGTATGACAAAGCTTCTAAAAAAGGAGAAAAGGGGTGTAATTGCACAATTATGTTCGCTAGATGTTTCCACATTAGAATCATCTATTTCTCCAGATCTCCAAAAAGTCCTGGACAATCACTCTAAGGTATTTGAGACTCCCAAATGTCTCCCACCTATGCGTGATCATGATCATGCTATTCATCTGATTCCAGGAAGTGTTCCTCCAAACATCAGGCCGTACAGATATCCCTATGTCCAAAAAAGTGAAATTGAATGTATGGTTGCAGAAATGCTAGAGGCTGGTATAATTCAACCAAGTCAAAGTTCTTTCTCTGCTCCAGTAGTATTGGTGCACAAGAAGGATGGATCATGGTGCATGTGTCTGGATTATAGGGAGCTCAACAAGCTCACTATTAAAGATAAGTTCCCCATTCCTGTCATTGATGAATTACTGGATGAATTGCATGGATCAACTTACTTCACCAAGTTGGATCTTCATTCAGGATATCATCAAATCAGAATGAATATTGAAGACATTCCGAAAACGGCATTTAGAACTCATGAGGGTCATTATGAATTTTTGGTCATGCCTTTTGGCCTTACCAATGCACCTTCAACATTTCAAGGCTTGATGAATTCAATTTTCAAACCATTACTTAGAAAATTTGTGTTAGTATTTTTTGATGATATACTTATCTACATCAAGTCTTGGAAGGATCATGTTGAACATGTTGATATGGTGCTACAACTATTGGAGGAGAAACAATTATATTCCAAAAGATCCAAATGTTTCTTTGGAGTCCAGGAGGTGGAATATTTGGGTCATATTGTATCTCATGAAGGAGTTAAGGTAGACCCTACCAAAATTAAAGCCATTAAGGAATGGAAAATCCCCACATCCATAAAGCATTTGCGCGGATTTCTTGGGTTGACAGGGTATTATCGCAAGTTTGTTAAGAATTATGGGAGAATAGAAGCACCTCTAACGACATTATTGAAGAAAGATGCATTTTCATGGACTCTGGAAGCAAAAAAGGCCTTTGAACATCTTAAAGAGGTAATGTGCCAAGCACTGGTCTTAGCTACACCGGACTTCACAAAAATTGGTGCTTCAGGAAATGGAATTGGTGCTGTTCACCGGACTTCACAAAAATTGGTGCTTCAGGAAATTGAATGTGATGCTTCAGGAAATGGAATTGGTGCTGTTCTAATGCAAGATGAAAGACCCATTGCTTTTGAAAGTTGTCCAATCAAGGGAAAGTGTCTAAGCAAAGCTATTTATGAGAAGGAAATGTTGGCAATACTCCATGCACTTAAGAAATGGCGACCCTACCTAATGGGAAGACACTTCAAGGTAAAAACGGATCATGATAGCCTTAAATACTTTTTAGAACAAAGATTATCCTCTGAAGAGCAACAAAAGTGGGTCACAAAGATGTTGGGTTATGACTTTGAAATCATCTACAAAAAAGGGAAGCAAAATGTGGTGGCAGATGCACTCTCAAGGAAGGATGAGGATGTGGAAGCATTGTTGTGCGCTATTTCTATCATCCAACCAGATTGGATAAATGAAGAAAGGGATCAAAAGTTGCAAAAGATCCCAATTCAAACAATATTGCCAGAAATTAAAGAGGAAGGAAAAATCATATTGGAACCTGGAGCAATCACAAAAACAAGAACCCGATAGCTATGAAATCGATCAATTTAAGAGTATCTCATCAAGTGGAAGAACTTACCCGCTGAAGATTCCACATGGGAGGACAAGAATTTTATACAGAAGCATCAAGAACTACTCAAGCGTTGAGGACAACGCTTTTTGAAGGAGAGGGGCATGTTAGGCCCCTATACTACTAGTGTAACCCCTTATTGTTATTAGTATAACCCACTTATTATATTGTTGTACCCATGTAGTGCCCATATTGTTACTATTGTGCCCCATAGAAGCCCACTATTGTTATTATTGTGCCCTTACATTATTATTGTTATGTCGGCTCTGATTATGTTATGACCCCTTAGACTCCTATATATAGAAAGGAGGTCTTTTCATTTGTATCATCGAATAATTGTTCATTTATGTAATGTAAAGGAGGTTGCCCCCTTGAAGAGGCTGAATTATAAGGCGTTGATTTATCTTTTCTATCTTTTCTTGAGCTGGTTTCATAACACCAACCATACAAGTTAATCAGATAAGTGTTTGTTCATATATGTATGTGTATGTATTGTGACCTAAATGTATAATGAGTAACCCTGTAATATTCATGTAAGAATGTTGAATGATTATCATCTAACTACTATAGCTATGGTGAATATGAACTGCTTGAGCTCTGAGGATACAACATCCTAATTTAATTGTATGGATGCACATGGGTGTTTATTCATGCTATGATGATTATTGTATTAGATGGTTTGTATTATTTAATATCTTGTAAATTCCATAGACTCTCTTTGTGTTCTTGAAGGTAGTTGAATCCTAGACTTGGTGTGTATTTAGAATGAAGTAGATAGTTATGTGATTCGGGCTCATGGTTGGCCACATAACTCTAGAGAATTTTGTTTTAAAAAATAAATTTTGGTGTAATAAGGAGAATCTACTTAAGTGTGATTAGTTAACATTAATCGCAAGGATTAATCCATTATCTACAAGGATTATATCCTAATTTTTGTCACTCCCCAACACTAGATGGCTAACTTGTTGGAAGCCAGTGCTTAACAAAAGGCACAAAATGGAAAGACTCCTGTTAGTAGACATGAAAATTTATGTCATGCCACGTTGGGTCTCCTATATGCCTCCTACAAAGGAGTGGCACGAATTTGAAGAGAGCATGGAAATGAGAACTCACCCATCATAGTTGGGAATATTCATATCCCGAGAGATGGAGATATGGCTCGTGAAACGAGAAGAGTTACCAAAGGTTGACATGAATAGGTCCATCCCAAGGAATGTAAATATGACTCCAAGAATGGGAATGTCTTCATTACTAGATGAAAAGTGACCATCATTGTGCCTCAGCATGAAGGTAGTGGGTGTAATGATGTGGATGTATGGTAGTCAAGATTTCCATTAAATCTTGAGAATATTTTATAATGTGAAAGTTCTAAACTACATGAGGGGTCAGGACCCTAGTGGGTCCCAAGACTGGTCCAAGTAGTAGATTCCATGTAGGCAGGTTATCTCCATGTGGGTGCCACATGTAATTCCATATGAGGTGGGTCGATGATATGGGTAGAGGATGACATGGAATGTGGATGACATGACACATGGTAGGTGGGAATGGCCTTTTTAGAGGGCCATGTGGCATGTTTCTAGATGACATGTGACACCTTTACAGGAGGCCACACGGTAGGCTAACATCACCATGAAGTTAGGAGGATACCTTAGGACCCTAGCAATGTGGAGAATTGAGTGTACATGGCACATGAGGACACATTTCAGGGTTTGGTGGTGCTACCTAGTGAGGGGTACCATGCGGTTCTGACATAACAACACACGTGGCTAGAATCCATGTCATCACAGGTGCATGTTACCAAAGGATTTTGGTGTTGCAAGTTAAAGACAAAGTGCAAGGATAGGGGCAATGATATGGGAAATATTATCATCTCATGTCATGGAAATTGTCATTGCGCTATAGTGGTTTGGGATGATTACACTAGGGTGAAATCACTGTGATTGATGGAGGATTCTTAACAGAGATTTGTTTGTTAGTCTTTTTCACATCAGTTGATGATTGGAGACCCCCCTATTATCTATTGGGAAAGGAAGGGGGCCCCACAATGAAGATGGGCCACTGATGTTTTTTCCGAGATGATTGTAGGTCAGATGTTACTGATAAGCGACAAGGGGTTTAACCTCGAAATATTTATAAAGTGAAAAATTGACATGACATGTTGATGCATTGGTTTGTGGGGTTTTCATTTGATGATGACATGGAAAGTTTCATGTGGACTGGGAAATGGAAAGGTACCACATGGGTGACATGGGGATGCCATGTGTCAAATCATTTCTTCTTTGACAAGGGTGAAAGGTTATGGGTCTGATTAATAGGTACATAACAAGGCCCATTTGGCCATCCTTTAACATATATTTACCTCTTTTCTCTCATTTGATAACATATTTTTTACTATAATGTGTTTATTATGAAGACTAAAGGATGCTTACCATATCTTTTCGACTAACATGATTAATGTGTAGGAAAAGAGTACATTTAATGTGTATAAATACATTGGAGGAAGCTGGAGAAGATGTGGGAGGATCTTTCTCTGCATTTACTCACCTACAACTGACTTTCCCCCCTGTATTTACTCACCCACAGTTCAAGGATCCACTAACAACTGATGCACTCAAATATTACGAGGATCTCAGGGAGCTAGATCCACCTTTTTAGGCATTTTGGAGGGGAGCATCCCTCTTTTCAAGGAAGATTCCCCTCGGTCATTTTTGTATAAATAAGGAATCCTAAGGGCTCAATAGGATTCAAACTTTTGGAGAATATAGAGACTACTAAGATCTAGGAGCTTGTACTTGTCATTTTCATTCCTTTCATCATGTACTTGAGCACTATTTTATATTAATGAGAAGCATTTTGTTATCTCAAATATGAGTTTGCTTCATAAGGTTGATTCCCCTTATGTTAGGGTCCAAACCAAAGGCTCTAGTATCTCTCTTAGTGTGTATTTTATTCATGCATTTTATTTCCTGTATGTAGCTAGCAATTTTTCCTTTCCTTTCTAGTATAATTTGTTTATGAGAAAATTTCTTAATGTTAATAAGCCCTCATTAACTGAATGTCTAAGTCCAAGCTCAAGCTCTTTAAGCACTCCTTCTCCAAGCCAAAGTGAGTAGCATGTAAGCACTATCTCAGCTTAAGGGTGCAAATAATCAGAGACCAACCATTTGGGAATGAGAGAGGATGAATATATAGGCAGGGAGAGGGAGTTAGAATCTCTCCAAAGATAGGGGAAGCCCCTCATCTCATGGAGGAAGCTCATAGGGATAAGATCAAAAGGAAATATTGAGAGAATTTGACAAAATCCACTATGAACAACCTCCAGCTCTTCGTTCTGGAAGCCTCTAGATCACAAATATTTGTGTCCTCTTTGGGAAAATTTTCCTTTTATGGATCAATGTAAGTATCCATGTAAAAATTATGCTGCCAGTGTGAGGCTAGTATAGTGCAACTCGCCATCAGCATGAGTTGCCACTGTCACAGTCGCACTGACCCTGGAATTAGGGTTTTGAGCTTACTTCTTCAGAGAAGGACCAAGGCATGTTTTCATTAAGTATTCAGGGAGGATCTCGATTACATATTAGGATGGGTACACTGGATAATTTCCAAGTTTAGGGCACTCCGGGGTATGACACAAGAAAGTGTAGGAGGTGTGAAAAAATATTGTGTAATAGATGCCCCCTAAAGCATGAAGGCAGAACAGGGAGTGATGGATGAGATGCTTTATGATCTTTTTCAAGGACGAGAACAACACTGTCAGGAGACCTACAAATCAAGGATGTTTATTACCTATACATTGTCTGACCTTTTGCTACAGTCTTGGATCATACTCATTTATTCCACTTTGTTCCTTGTTTCGTGTCGATGATGAGGGAATCATTATTTCCCTCCTTTGATGGCTCACTTCTTGTTGACTTCATTTTCATTTTCACATTCACGGATTGTACTAGCGTACCTTAAGGACCATTGTCATTATTGGTGGTTTCTCTCATGCATGTTAATGATCCACATCATTGGCCAGTAATTAGGTCGTTTTCTAGCATGTTCGACTTCGACACATTCATTCGCATGTTAGAATTCGTACTTTGGAAGTGCAGGAGGCATGATAAAATATTGTGTAACAAGAATAATACCATGAAAAATAACATCATGACAAAGAGGATCCTCAAGGAGAGGAGGATACAATGAAGTAGATAGAGAAGGCAGAAATAGAGAAATCTACCGCTGAGAAAAAGAAGAGCCAAGGTGAAGTTTCCACCAAGGCCGCAAAGAAGCATAAGGTAGATAAATCAAAGGAGCTCACACCAATGGTTGTCACTAAGGGAGACTTGGACAAAATTGGAGGCAAGGTTCAGGAGACCATAGTGAAATATTGGAACACGGTGGATGATCACTACGATGAGCTTATCACAGGTGTGCAGGAAAGGATTGTAGAGTTGAATATTTGGAATTATCAATTAGACAACCTGCAAAAATACATGAAATGATTACAGAAGGAAGGATGATCATTCCTACCCTTGTAACGAGGTTGACACAAATACCTGCAGGGCCTCTACAATTCAAATCGACAGAAATTTCACAACAGACAAAGGAGTGGACACACTTAAACATGAACGTTGCAGAAGTGTCACTGCCAAGGTTACATAAGCTACATGAAGAGATTGCAGAGGAATTAAATCTAAGGGAAGAGTGCACATTGCATCTCAACATATAGGTGGAAAAGGAGTGGGTTGCGCTATCACATAAGCTTGACAAACAATACAAGAGAGAGATCAGATAGCAAAAAAATATCAGCAATTGAAGGACACAATAGAAACAACATGAAGAGGAATTCCAAACATGGAGGTCCACGAAGCAACTTTGCAATCAAGGAGCATAAGGATAAAGTTTCTGCGGTACATTTTGAGTATGAGCTAAAAAATAGTGAGTTGTAATTGAAGTTGCAGCCAGCTATGCCTTAGGATGTAAAAGACCAGAGGGATGATGACCTAATGTTGGTGATGGTTATCATCTTTGTAGCATTGGCACACTACAACAAACTACTCGATGCAAGTATGCAGATTTGGACTTCACTGTAGGAAGATCCAAATGTTCAGAAATTGTAGGAGGAGATGTAGAAAAAGCAACAACAGTTAGAGGAAAGTCGAGTAGTTGCGAAGACATTTACTATATCGCAAAAGCTTGCAGAGATCAATGAAGAGAAGGTGTTGTAGAAGAGGATCAAAGAGCTAAACAAGGAAGAGAATACATTAATATAAAGAACTTAGTCTTGGAAGGATGAGGCACTTCAGATCTCCCAAACAGTATATGAGAAGCTACAGGAGCTTCGACAGAACGACGCAACATTGCTACAGAAGGTTGTTGAGCATGTAACAAAAGAATTATTGGAGGAACCACGCCGTGAGGATTAACAGATGACTGATGAGATCCAACAATTCAACTAGGCATATAACAACATTATAGAAAATATCAAAGGCACAACAGCTAAGTGACTCGGGACGAGTCACAGGTCAATGTTGGGGGCCTGTTGGGTGCAACCCAACTTGACCAGATTTTGGGAAGATTCTTGGCAAGAAACTTGAGTTCTATGGAGCACACAATAGAAAACATGTCGCGGAGTATGAAGTGGACCACGCAGAAGAGCAGTGGAGCACAACGAATACCACACAACAAACTCTTCGCACAGCATATGGGCTTCACGATGAAGCCCCTTAATTTTTGTAAAAAGCATAAGATATTGTAAAGTTGTTAATTTTGGGCCATAATCCCTTGTATTTTGGAAACCGTGGTATTGGGTCCATCATAATGTAGCGATGAAATACCTCATTTAATAGTATATATAGGGATGAATAATAAAGGAGGAAGACATCTTTTGATCCAGATCTATGTTTATGTGATAATTTTGTTATTTGTACTTTGGAGAAAGGGTGAGGCTCCCAAGTTATGTGCAGAAAGGCCCAGGTCTATAGCTTAGTGCGTAGACACCCTGTAGTTGTGTGCACAGGGAAGAACTTTTTATTTTACAAATTCTATTTATAAGCAACAATTTTTGTGGATATATTCCCACATTGGGATGAACCATGGTAAAATATATGTCTCATGTGTTTATTTTCTTAATATGTACACTTTATTTCAGTACTGTGAAGTTTATGGATGTTTATGTTATGTTTAAATGATGGATGTGATTCTATGAAGTAAAATATAAGTGCGAAGTATTTAAAGAATGTGAAATAGCCTATTGTACCATAAAAGTTCATTGTAGTTAGTATTCACAACACAATAATTTTTATAATGTGAAGTGATTTATAAGTATTAAAGCATAAATAAAATAAAAAATTGCCACATCACAGCATCCCTCAAGCTACAGAAACCTCATTCTACAACCTCCCATAATCACTTCATGTGAGACTGTGACTTTCTTGTAGGTCATTGTCGAAAGGGCCAGTGGTTGAGGGTTTTGTTGGTGCGTAGTAAACTATGAACTTGGGTCAACCCATCCTAAGCCAACACTACATTGAAATCAATGCATCTAGTGCAAGAAATTGTCTTCCCTCTCTCCCTGCTCCATATATATCTATATCTTCCTCCATCTCTCCTTCTTTGTCTCTCCATCTCACACCCCCAAACACACATGCTCTCTCACTCAATATCTATCAGTCTCTCTATCCCTCTCTCCATCTCTCCTTCTTTGTCTCTCCATCTCACACCCCCAAACACACACGCTCTCTCACTCAATATCTATCATTCTCTTTATCCCTCTCTCCATCTCTCCCTCATTCTTTCTCTTCACCTTCCATCTATATATCTATCTCCCTTTGTCTCTCTATATCACCCCCAAAACATACAATATCTTTCTCCAATCTATCTATTTATAACTCCCTCCTTCTCTCCCTCTCTCTCTCCTTCTTCTCCTTCTCTTCCTCTCCCCCGCTTCTATCTGTCTTCCCTCCTATTGTCCTCTCTCCCTCTCTCTCCATATTCCTTATCAGTCTATCTATCTCTCTCCACATTTCTATCTCTATTTATTTCTTATTACCTCCCTCTCTTTCCCCATCCAACTCCATCTCTCGTTCCCTTTGTCTCTCCACTCTCTCACATCCTCTTTCTCTTCCTTCCTCTCTCTCCCTTTCTCTCCCACCTCTCTCTCTCTCTCTCTCTCTCTCTCTCTCTCTCTCTCTCCCTCTCTCTCTCCACCCTCAAACTATGTTACTATATCCCTCCCTCTCTCCTTATCTATCCTTCTCTCCCCCATTCTCTCCATCTCTCCTTATTTGTATCTTTATCTCACCCCCAAACATACACACTCTTTCTCCATATCTCCCTGTCACTCCCTCTCTCTCTCTCTCTCTCCACTTATCACTCTCTATGTATTTATTCTTCCCTCACTCTCTTCCCATCCAACTCCATCTCTTTTCCCTCCAATCCTTTCTCTCTCTCTCTCTCTCTCTGGCCTCCAATCCTCTCTCTTCCCCCATCACTCTCTCTCTCTCTCTCTCCAACTATGCTACTATATCCCTCACTCTCTCCTTCTCTCTCCTTCTCTCCCCCCTTCTCTCCATCTCTCATTTGTCTCTTTATCCCACCCATAAAAATACACACTCTCTCTCCATCTATCCCTTGTCACTCCTTCTCTCGCTCCACTTGTCACTCTATGTCTTTCTTCTTCCCTCCCTCTCTCCCCCTCCAACTCAATCTCTCTCTCTCTCTCTCTATAGATATATATATATATAGATATATATATATATATAGATATATATATATATATATATAGATATATAGATATATATATATCTATATATATATATATGTGTGTGTGTGTGTGTGTGTGTGTGTGTGTGTGTGTGTGTGTGTGTGTGTGTGATCCAAATTGGATGATTATAATGTTTTTCATCCATATTGATGCATTTTGAGTTGAAAGAGTAGAGGAATAAACTCATGGGACCATTTTTACTGGTGGGACCCAGTTTGACGAAACGAGGTATGAAACCTACCGAGAGTGTTTTGAGGCATCAAACAATGTTTTTTGGGGGTAAAACTTTGATTCTTTAGTACCACACCTTTTATGTTATTATACATATAGAGGTATTTCCAACGGCACAAGAAGTGTGTCAATTGGAGTCTGTATGCAAAAGTTATGCCACTTAGAAGTGGACCTTCCTGTTTTCACACCTATAGTTCGGGTGGATTCCGCGTCAACCCCTATTATTTATGGAAAAGGGGCTAGCCACATGTTTTTTATGTAAAACACTCTAGAAGAGTCTATATTGTAACTCTAGTTAAGATTTGATGTAATGAAAATTAACCACTAGTAGACTATCAGGTTGTGTTATAACTGGATTACTAGGAGGAAGAGGCATTCCATTCTGCTGTAGCTGCTACAACCACCCTCGAAAATTTTTCCCTACACACAATTTTGGAGCCTCCCTTGAGAGTTTCACTTGATGGCTACGAACACTCGGGTTCACTCCATGAGCTTTTGTGAGTCTTCGCATCCACCTTGCTTGATCATTTCACCCAAGTTTTGCATGTTGATGTTAATGTCATGATTCCAACCATGTTCCAGTTATACTCACGGTCTTCACTTCGTGTGTACTTGTTGTGTTCGTTATGTAAACATCTATCGCACTCACGCACGGAGTCACATACACTTTCGCACAAGAATCGTCACGGTCGACCAATGATCAATCACAAGTGTTGTGCTTGTCGCTTACACTGTCGGTCAGTCATGCTGAGCATGTGTGTCTGGATGGTTTGAGTTGTCTCATCGTCAAGGCATGTAAGTGAGTGTTTGTAAGATTACATATGCATCTTTCGCTCATTCACACACTTAGTCACTTTGTTGAAGTTTTGATGACCGGGTTCCCCTTTAACAGCTGGACCATCACCCCGCTCTCGACTTAATTGATTGTCACCCAGAATAGCGCAGAAGCCCCAAGAAATCCATTTCAAGCTTGCAATGTCCACAAGCAAATCAATCAACCTTCATGTTGGTCAACCAGAGAGTTGACCCGACAGCCACCCCGAGACTGACTCCCCAAAAAAATTGCACATAGGTTGCAAACCTTGCTTGCTGCTGACTGAGAAAGTTTTGTACATAGGCCGGCCAGACACCAAGTTCCCATCCCTGTCTCCCTTAGAAAATTTCATAGTTTTTCTAGCCATCCCTCCCAACAGTCGATCGACTGCTCACCAAGAAAATTGCGCATTTTCATGAGCAAGTCATATGCTACCCAAGAGTCTGCTCAACTCAAAAACTATGCAGAGGTGACTAGTAGGCCAACCTCCCAGCATCAACGTATTTTTTCCCGCAAGCCACTCCCGACAGTCGACTGACACTTCCCCTCAGGAGTTGCGCAATTTTTGCTGCCAAGCTACAACAGCTGACTGCTAGTTCCCTCAAGGAATTGCGTAGTTTTTGTTGCCAAGCTCCTGATAGCGAACTTCCAATTCCCCTCAGGAATTGCACATTTTTTGTTGCCAATGATCTAGTAGGTGACTGCAAGTTCCCCTCAGGAATTGCACAGTTTTTGCTATCAAACTCCTGTTGCCCGCTCATTCTAAAAATTGCACAGATCTTGCCTACCCAGCCTTTCCGCAGTCCAGATTGTTCCTCTCAAAAACTATGCAGTTTCTTCCTCCAGCTGAGCCAGACCCCGCAGATAGCCACTGTCAATCTAGATTTCCCATCTTCATCACCCAATGACTCCTGTGTAGTTCTCATCAGTAGTGTCTGGAGTCTCCATCCTAGCTAACAACCTTTTCTACTCTCCTAGACACTTGCATCCGAAATGATCCTGCATCATGGTAGACTAGGAGGATTTTGGATTTGATGTCGTCTCGTCATGAGTGACTGCAGATACAGGTACATAAACAAACATGGCACGACAATAGGTGGGATGAATGCAGGGAGCACATGCAGAAGGACAGGTTCCCCAATGGACCAATAAACAATCAATGCAAAGAGATGTGCTCGTAAACGGACGATCATGCAAATATGTGTTCGAGGATGGATGGACGAGAAAACAAGAAAAATCTGTTCACAGATGGACGAGTGGATGAATATGCACTTTTCATGAATGGACGAACCTGTCAAGCCTTCCAACATACAATCAAGGAGCAACGTGTGAATGCAACATCAAGCGAACCCAACGACCATTGAAGACTCCACGCATGTTTCCATGCAGAGGTGAATCTATGACACACCATGAGGACATCCATCACCATCAACACTACAACTCGACATGCACACTAGCACCAGCACGAATGTACCAACACTTTCATGTTGAGTAATGTCATGAGTCATGTCATCAACATCTCTACTGTGGGCCATACTGTCAATCAATTTAATGTAACGTGGAAGTCCAAGAGACCCATTTGTTGTATGAAGAGTCATGTAAAGTCAAAAAGCCATGGAAGTCGAACAGTCATGAGGGTAGTCGAATAGCCACAAGGGTCAGTTTCACCCTTGGCAATAAATACCCCCTCATTTATACATGGAAAGGACTTTTTTCACCTCAACTCCTCCCGCATAGCCTTGAGACTCTGTAATATTTTCTTTGAGGAGTAAGTAGTGGATCCAACGCTTCGCATGCAGGGTTAGTGATGTATGGTATAACGATGTGTCTTGGAACTTTCACTTAATTCAGAATCCTGCTCAGTGGCCATCACATTTTCACACATGTATTGTAACTGTTGTAAGACTAAACTTTAACACTTGTAATGCATGCTACTTTAACTTGTGTTTAACACTTGAAATAATTCACTTGTTGTAATACATTTATGTTAATGAAAATGTGTTGTATATGTTATTATTTTTGTCTCGCCTGTGTAGACTACTCTCCCAGACATTAGACAGACCTTTCACATAAAACTTGCTATAAAAACCGTTGCACTCGCACGGACTAATCCACTGAGTATTATACATGTTATCTTCCCTTGTGTGTTGTGACTGCTACATCTGTGTGGATTGTTCCACCGGAACATGTGCACGTCCTATTGTGTTGTGTGTTCCTAGTAGAGTTGGGACTTCTCCCAACCGACTTTGGACTCAATCCCACCCTCTCCCTCTACGGTGAAAGAACCATTGACACAGAGACACTTACAATCACCAGGCATGTGAACCTCACTTCTTGCAAGACAAAGTATACCACTCTCATGTAATGACAAGTAAGCATTGAGGTAAATATTTAAGATAATGGCAACTGGTCCATCGTATCGGATGGGACTCCCACACCAAATGGTGTGAGGTCTAGTTGGGACTTCATACTGGAGTGATCCCCTGATGTTGGAGGGTCTAGAACCATCAACATTTTTGCACTAGAATGAGGTGCGGATGACAAGTTGAGCCCATACATCTGGGTTGAATCTCTTACCCAACGAATAATACACAATTCTTGCTCCCGGGGTGTTTCTCTCATTTCTCCCTCAATGATCTATCAATGCTTGATGAGCTTCTCGATCACTTGTCCTTATGAAAGTTTGACGGTGAGGATAGAACGTCCGTAACCGAGCACATTTATGATTTTATTCATTTCTGTGAATCTCATGAAATCGATAGTGATGAGCTTGTTTGCATAATCTTCTTCCTCACCCTTAAAGGTTGTGCTAGTTGGTGGTGTCATACCTTGCCACCTGCTTCCGTCCATTCCCTTCTCACTTTCCTCAAGTCGCTCCATCAAGCCTCCAATGAGTGTGACCACCAAGATGTCTATGAAAGAATCTCTCGTTTAAGAATGAATCCTTGTGAATCAGTTGAGGACTTTTCTACCCACTTCCTTCACCTATGTCACGAAATTCCTGAACGATTTTTGGACCTTGAATTCATGAGCCAAGAGCTAAAACGCTTGGTTCATGTCTCCCAAAACGGTGAACCTCTTGATTTTCCTTCTTCCTCGACTCTTGCAGATCACAAGACACCTCATGTCTTGAAGAGGGTGCCCCCTCGAAGAAACTGCAAATCTAAGAAATCTGCGTAGCGGGTACCCCCTCGTAGCAGTTGCAAAGCTGAGAACCCTGCGCAGCACGTTCCCAACCCATCTGCTCAGCTGTCTCCCACCCCAACAGAAGAAATTCCAGAATGGTGCATGGTTAAAACTCATCCCTCCATTCTGCAAGAGGACATCACCGTTCATAACCCAAGTCTTAAGTCTAATCTACATCTCTGCCATTCTCCATCATCTACAAGAAATGACTCCTTACACCATGACTCTCTTGAGTGATCTTCTTCACAAGCTAGCTGCACGCACTCTCTTAATCCTCAAGCTGCTGGCTCAAGTTGCAGTCATGTGCAAGCTAGTCTCATCATAAAAATGGAGGAGTAGGACAGTGAAGAAATAATCAATTCCTCTCAAAACATTGAGCCTCCATTCTTGATCGATTCTCAATCCGCGAATCTTGGTGAAACATCATGCACAATCAATTATTTTGATCAACCTCCTGTGTTGGGCTATCATCACTCCCACGCTTTTGTATGTTGTGATGAACGCCCAAGAACATCATATGATCTACTGTCATCTCATGTACACTCTAACTCAAATCTAGAACGTGCACCAGTCAAAGAAGACATCCATATCGAAGCTTCCTCTACACTTCACTTGCCCATGTGTGCTATCATTCACAGCACATCAACATGTGTCAGAGATATTCCACATTCTATTTCTTCTTCTTCCCATGATTTATCTCCTCGATTGACACAAGAAATTGAGGCTTCCCACGATGAAAATAGTCTCAAAATATAGGACTCTCCCCATTCATCATCATCTTGTGTGTTGCATGAAGACAACTCGTCAAGTCAGGTTCCTGAAAATTTCGATGAAACCTGTGACAAGGATGGATGTCATCCTGAAAGCAGTTTTGAAATCAGTAACAACAACCATCCTCAATCCATGCATGATCTGATTCACATCTCAAAATGCAATTTTTCAATTCTGGAAAGTTCCAGGACGTGCCAGGGAGTCGAGGCACTTCAACATCTGTTGATGGTTATGTCAGGACCTCGCAACTCTAGTAAGCTTTCCAAACCAAATCAGATCTTGTATCTCATGCACAATCCATAGATCTACATGGTTTCACTCGACGTGGATCCCCGTGTAAATAATATTTACTATTCTAGGTGTGATATTTAAAAATTTCATATTTTCTCCATTAATCAAATCCACAAGTCCGTTACAGAATGTACGTCTTCATGCATCTCTTTCACATCTAATTCAGGTTGGGAGTGTTTGTCCCTCATTCAATCATGGGACAACAAAGTTGATCATCTCAAAGACTATATTTATCTGGAATCATACTTATCGGATGTTCTCTCTCGTAATCAGCTCCTTAGTCTTTTTGCAAATTTCGCACATCAAATCTTCCCACTCATTACATTAGCAATCTTCCTGTGTGATGACGAGTGCACAACCTATCATGCGAATCAAGTTACTCTCATTTCACCACACCCCAACTGGTTTCACACATTCACAATGCTGGCATCCTTTCTACATTTCTGTGATTACCATGATGCCTATGCACTTTTTCACTAGTTACAGGTGGGTGTTCTATCATGTCTAGCAGACAACGAACTTGGTTCCATCATTTAGAGCGTTCACGCGATTGTTCAAAAATTTTCGTTGTTCGTCTCAAACTTGAAATCTGCCATCTCAATCGACTGGTCTAATTTTTCTTCTACCTTGGGTGGTTGTCATGCATTTTATCATTTTACCAACATTACATCCAATGACAGTTGCTTCGCACGTGATGATTTTCACTGTGTAACATCTTTATTCATAGATTTATGTCAAGCAAGTGAGGCACCTCGCCTTGCACTGATGGCTATGGCATGCCTTCACTGTATTGACATGACTGATGAGAATGACCAGATCTATCTATCTGTATCAAATTCCCATCGTGATCTCCTCTCTCGAATCAGGAATCCATCTTCTAAAAGATCATGAATCTTCCAAAAGATCCATCACAAGTTTTATGATCCAATTACTGAATGGATTGAGAAATCTTACTTGGCGAGTCGTGTTGCAGGTAACAAGCTTTAGTCCTTCCTTGCACTCACTAAGAAACATGGTGCAGAACAACACACACTCGCAAGAGGCCTCCAAGGTTTTTTGAAAAATGACAGTCACTGAAGAGGTAAGCATGTGCGTTGGGTGGTTCTGACACATTCTTCTGCCCACAAGTGAGACCTTCTCTCTCGTGTGCAATTTTTTCAAGTTTTTTCATTTTTTGTTGCACACTATTTTTTTATTTGTTTTAATAACTCGTATCTTTGTGACTGCAAGTCGGGTACGCCTATGGTGGCTTCACTAGAAATTTCATTTCATGTAACCCCAACCGTTTAATGTAGGAGTAGGAGTAGTGTTTTATTTTTCGCTTGTCTTTGCTTTCTAGTTTTCATGTTTGTTTGCTTGCTGACTTGGTTGTTCTGCTTGCTTGTGTTTGTTTTCACTTTGTTTTCTTTGCTTACTATTTTTGTTTTCGATTGATTGGTTGCTTTCTTACTTGGTTGCTTTGCTTGCTTGTTTTTGTTTTCACTTTGTTTCCTTTGCTTACTATTTTTTTTTTTTGGTTTGCTTAACACCTTACTATTTTTATTTATGGAAATAAGTGCTACCAACTACTACGTTTTGGATTTTGAATAGAGTATGTGGCTGATATTTGAAGAGACTTGTCACACTGTAGCACTTGGCTAGTCTTGTGTTTGTCTTCTCTTTGCTCAGTTATAACCTTCGGTTAATGAAGTCTTGATGGAAAATACGAGTCGTCTGCGAGGGAAGTTTTGGTCCAACCATGAACCTGTGTCCACATTAGCAAGCCCCATGCCTACACTTAGCCTTCTCCTTTGTTTTTTCAAGCTCATCCAACTAGTAGAAACGAAGAAGGGGAAAATATAAACAAGCAAACCTATTTCAGAGGACTTGCATGCTTCTTTGAAGGAACAACCTCTTATTTTCTCAATAAGTTGAGATCCCTCTTCCAATCCAAAAATAAATAAGTGCCTATGCACAATCCTCTTGAAAAAATAAAAAGGCGAAAGAAGAGAAAGGCATCTTGCACAGAGAGGTGAAGAATGCAACTCCATCACAGCACTGACCAAGCTCGCTACCAGTGGAGCGATGCATGTGTTCCTGGGTGACTCCACGGGGGTACTGTCCAGGCCTGCTGGCAACAGAGCAACACCAGAGATGAAATATTATACTTTGAAAATCTTCAACTCACGAGCTAAAGTATCCTTCCCAAATTTGAAACACTGTGATCAAGTTGAACTTTTGATTGTGTTTGACTGAGTTGACAAAAGGTGAACCATGTATGTCCATGGGGTAAGTGGGGAAGCCGGAGTAACCCACACAACAATTCAATACTACCCAAAAGAACAAGGCATTATGCTACCAATGAACCAAACTAGAGAAGGTCAAGTTCTACCAGTGTGTCGCCAAGTGTTGTAGAGGCAACAACCACCTTCCAAAATTTTGGCCTACACCCAATTTCAAAGCCTCCTTTGAGAGTTTCACTTGATGGTTGTACACACTCGGGTTCACTCTATGAGCTCGTGTGAATCTTTGCACCCACCTTGCTTTATCATTTCACCCAATTTTTTCATGTTGATGTCAATGTCATGCTTGTGACCATGTTCTAGTTATACTCAGGGTCTTTGCTTCATGTGTCCTTGTTGTGTTTGCTATGTAAACATCTATCGCATTCACACACAGAGTCACATACACTGTCGTGCAAGCATCATCACGATCGACCAATGATCAATCACAAGTGTCACGCTTATCGCTTACACCGTCGGTTAGTCATGTTGAGCATGTGTGTCTTGATGGTTTGAGTCTTCTCTTCATCAAGGCATGTAAGTGTGTGTTTGCAAGATTACGTATGCATCTTTCGCTCGTTCACAAACTTAGTCACTTTGTTGAAGTTCTAATGACCGGGTTCCCCTTTTGACAGTCAGACCATCACCCCGTCGTTGACTCGATCGACTGTCACCCAAAACAATGCAGAAGCCCCAAGCAAGCCATTTCAAGTTGCATTGTCCACAAGCAAATCAATCAACCTTCATGCTAGTCAACCAAAGAGCTTGACCAAGCAGCCACCCCGAGACTGAATCCCTTCAAAAAGTGCATAGAGGACACGAAACTTGCCCACTCCACTGACTGAGAAAGTTTCACAGATAGGTCATACATACACCAAGTTCCTGTCCCTGCCTCCCTCAGAAAAATTGCTTAGTGTTTCCAGCCAGCCCTCCCAAAAGTCGACTGGCTGCTCACCAAGAAAATTGCACAGTTTTCATGAGCAATTCCTCTGCTTCCCAACAGTTTCCTTAGCTTAGAAACTGCGCAGAGGTGACCACCATTCCAGCCTCCTAGCATCAACGTTATTTTTTCTGCCAGTATCTCTCAGTAGCCGATTAACACTTCCCCTCAGGAATTGCGTAGTTTTTGTTGCCAAACTCCAGCAACTGACTGCCATTTCCCTCTAGGAATTGCACAGTTTTTGCTGCCAATCTCCCAACAGTAGACTGCCAGTTCCCCGTAGGAATTGTTCATTTTTTACTGCCATTGACCCAGTATTTGACTACCAGTTCCCATCAGGAGTTGCGTAGTTTTTGCTACCAAGCTCCCACTACCTGCTGGTTCTGGAAAATTACGCGGATCTTTCCTGCCCAGCCTTTCTGCAGCTTGAGCTGTTCCTCTTAAAAATTGCGCAATTTTGTCCTCCAATTAAGCCAGACCCCATGGATAGTCACTATCGATCCAGATTTACCATCTTCATCACCTAGTGACTCCTGAGCAGTTTTCATCAGCAGTGCCCAGAGACTCCATCCTAACTCACAACCTTGTCTCCTCTCCCAGTCAACTGCATCCAAAACAATCATGCATCATGGTAGACTAGGCGGTTTTTGGATTTGATGTCATCTCGTCATGAGTGACTGCAGATACAGGTACACAAACAAACATGGCATGATGACGGGTGGGATGAACGAAGGGAGCACATGCAGAAGGACAGGTTCGCCAACAGACGAACAAACAATGCATGCAAAGAGATGTGCTCACGAATGAACGATCATGCAAAGATGTGTTTGTTGATGGACGGATGAGTAAACATGTAAAATGTGTGCATGAATGGACTAACGGATGAACCTATCAAGCCTTCCCACATACAAGTAAGGAGTAATGTGCGAATGCAACATCAAGTGAACCCAACGACCATTGAAGACTCTGTGAATGTTTCCATGCGAAGGTGAAGCTATGACACACCATGAGGACATCCATCACTAGCAACACTACAGCTCGACATGCACACCAGCAGCAACACAAATGTACCAGCACTGTCATGTCGAGTCATGTCATGAGTCATGTCGTCCACATCTCTACTGTGGACCATACTGTCAATCAATTTAATGTAACGTGGAAGTCCAAGATACCCACTTGTTGTATGAAGAGTCATGTAAAGTTAAAAATCCATGGAATTCAAACAGACATGAGGGTAGTCGAACAACCAAAAGGGTTAGTTTCACCCTTGGCAATAAATACCCCCTCATTTATACATGGAAAGGACTTTTTTCACCTCAGCTCCTCCCCCATAGCCTTGAGATTCTGTAATCTTTTCTTTGAGGAGGAAGTAGTGGATCCAACGATCCGCACATGGGGTTAGTGATGTATGGTGTAACGATGTGTCTTGGAACTTTCACTTAATTCAGAAGCCTACTCACAGGCCAGCACATTTTCACACATGTATTGTAACTATTGTAAGACTAATCTTTAACACTTGTAATGCATGTTTCTTTAACCTATGTTTAACACTTGAAATAATTCACTTGTTGTAATACATTTATGTTAATGTAAATGTGTTGTATATGCTATTAAAGTTGTCTCACCCGTGTAGACTACTCTCTCAGATATTTGACAAACCTTTCACATAAAACTTTCTATAACAACTGTTGCACTCGCAAGGAATATTCTGTTGAGTATTATACATGTTATCTTCCCTTATGTGTTGTGACTGTCGGATTCGTGTGGATTGTCCCACCAGAAGCTATGCACATCCTATTGTGTTGTGTGTTCCTAGCAAATTTGGGACTTCTACCAACCAACTTGGGACTCACTCCCACCTTCTCCCTCTACTATGAAGGAACCATTGACACAAGAGACACTTACAATCACCAGGCACGCAAACCTCACTTCTCGCAAGACAATGCAGACCACTCTCGTGTGCTGACAAGCAAGAGTTAAGGAAAATATTTAATATAATGGAAACCGGGCCATCATACCGGATGGGACTCCCACACCAAATGGTGTAAGGTATAGTTGGGACTTTATACCGAGGTGATCCCTTAATGTTGGTGGGTCTAGCACCATCAACATTTTAGCACTAGAAGGAGGGCCAGATGACAAGTTGAGCCCATACATCTAGGTTGAATCTCTTACCCAATGAATAATACACAATTTGTGCTCCCAGGGTGTTTCTCTCATTTCTCCCTCAATCAGTTATCAATCCCCGATGAGCTTCTCGATCACTTGTCCTTGTTAAAGTTTGACGGTGAGGACAGAACGTCCATAACCGAGCACATTTCTGATTTTCTTCATTTCTGTGAATCTCATGAAATTGATAGTGATGAGCTTGTTTACATACTCTTCTTCCTCACCCTTGAAGGTTGTGCTAATCGGTGGTGGCATACCCTGCCACCTGCTTCCATCCATTCCCTTCTCAGTTTCCTCAAGGATTTCCATCAAGCCTTCAATGAGTGTGACCACCAAGATGTCTATGAAAGAATCTCTTGTTTAATAATGACTCCTGGCAAATCAGTTGAGGACTTTTCTACCCACTTACTTCACCTATGTCATGAAATTCCTGAACGGTTTGTGGACCTTGACTTCATGAACCAAGAGCTGAAACGCTAGGTTCATGTCTCCCAAAATGTTGAAACTCTTGATTTTTCTTCTTCCTCGACTCTTGTAGATCACGAGACACCTCATGTCTTGAAGAGGGTGCCCCCTCACAGCAACCAAAAATATAAGAAATCTATGCATCGGGTACCCCCTCGCAGCGGTTGCAAAGTTGTGAAACCTGCGCTACATGTTCCCAACTCCTCTGCTTGGTTGTCTTCTACCCCAACGGAGGAAATTCCATAATGGTGCAAAAATCCTATGGCGAAAACTCATCCCTCCATTCTGCAAGATGACATCACCATTCATAACCCATGTCTTGAGTCTAATCTACATATCTACCATCCTCCATCATCTACAAGCCATGACTCCTTGCACCATGACTCATTTGAGCGATCTGCTTCACAAGCTAGCTGCGTGCACTCTCTTGATTCTCAAGCTACTAGCTCAAGTTGTAGTCATGTGCAAGGTAGTCTCATCATACAAACGAAGGAGCAGGACGATGAAGACATAACCAATCCCTCTCAAAACATTGAGTGTCCATTCTTGATCGATTCTCGATCTTCAAATCTTGGTGAAACATCATACCCAATCAATTCTTTCGATCAACCTCCAGCCTTGGGTTTTCATCACTCCCATGCTTCTGTATGTTGTGATGAATGCCTAAACACATCATATGATCTATTGTCATCTCATGTACAGTCTGTTGAGATTTTCTGTTTGAGAAAAATAGGAAAAATCTCAGCTGATGACAACAATAGGGATTTAGTTCCTAGATTAGCTCCAGGTTGTTGGGAGGGAGTTAATGCCTCCTATATTTGATGTGAGGGAGTTATGAGGCTGTTAGATTCTCTATGCTATATAACAGGCAATCATTCGGATGGTTTGCTGAGAGTGTGAGTGTGAGGATTTCATGATGTAATCTCCTAATTTGATTAATATATTCCTGATGCCTATGTTTGGTGGACGTAGCCCAGATTGGTTGGGTGAACCACGTTAATTCTTGTGTTTATGTGCTTGATATTTTGCTGTGTGTATTTATGTTTGATGTGCACCTGATCCAACAATTGGTATCAGAGCATGTTTGAGGTGCTGCCTGGAGGAGCTGCACAGTTTGGAGGTGGAATGCTGGTGTTGCTGGCGTGGAGAATTTTTCCTCTAGTTGCTGGAGCTGTTGGTGCGTGGAGAACAGCAATAATACCTGGTGCGCTGTGGAGCTGTTCAAACAAGCAGGCAAGCCATGTGCGCTGAATAAAGGTATGCGCAGTCAAAAATGTGGATTTATTTAAAAACCAGCGTGGATATATGTGTTTTTTTTTTAAACAGCAAGGATATATATATGAAACAGAAAAACAGCATGAATATCCAATGAAAGACGGCGCTGGATATGGCAACGGAATAATTATAACCTGCGTTCATATATTTATAAAGTGCGTAGCAAATGGAATTACATTGAAACTAAAGCGTGGATATAGTTCAGCAAATAGTAATTTAATTGAGATAATACATGAAATCCGGTGTTTTGAAAGAGCTGTTGGATTTGTTGTTATGCATATGGCTGCTGAATTTGAAATTTGATGCACATTGGGTTCTTTATTACATTGCTGGTGCGTTTTTTGTTTTTTAAATGACCGAATGTCATTCATATGACATAGCCCCTGCACGTTTTGTAATTGCCTCTGCGCGGGCAACAATGAAACTTGTTGAATTTTTTGAGTAGCTTTTGACCGGTGCCGTTCACCTCTAGCATGACTTTATTGAATGAACTTCAATGGGTGTTTTTTGATCTGCGATTAGTGGAAGAGTCGCAGCATTATTTATTGATCTGCCTATAGATCCTTCAATTTACGTCCCTTAAAACATAAATATTCCATAGCTTACCAAAGGTGATTTTGATTAAAGCGATTAAACATGGTGAGTTGGTTGGAATCATTGCAAAGGCTGTAGGTGCATGAATGCATGGATTTCAGAGGATTTTGTAGGTGCGTGGATTGCACAAGAAATTTTTTTTTGTGTGAAGTGCAAAAGGGCAGTTTTTTTTAAGGCAAAAGTACAGAAGCATAGGCAGTTTTCTTTGTTATGTAAAAACAAAAGCATAGGCAATTTTTTTTTAAATTGCTGGTTTGATATTGGAGATTATTGTGTTTTTTTTATACAAAATGGCAAAAACTCAAAGTGCCCGGTTTGAAATTGAGAAATTTAATGGCAAGAATAATTTTGAGATCTGGAAGGTGAAGATGCACGATCTGTTGGTTCAACAAGGTGTGTCGAAAGCACTGTTGGGGAAAAACAAAAGGCCTCCTTCCATGACGGAGGATGAATGGGATGAGATGGACGATAGAGCTCTGAGCGCAATTCGGTTATGTCTGGCGAACGATGTTCTGTTCAACATTGTGTCAGAGAAATCTGCCGCAGGCTTGTGGTCAAAGCTTGAGAAGCTCTATATGACGAAATTTTTGACAAATCGGATTCTCCTGAAACGGCAGCTTTACAGTTTGCGGATGAAAGAAGGTACCTCAATTGCTGATCACCTGAATGTTTTTAATACCTTGTTGGTGCAATTAGACAGTCTAGATGTGAAATTTGATTCAGAGGATAAGGCGATAACTTTATTATGTTCATTGCCCGAATCCTGGGATCACTTTGTTACTTCCATAAGCTTTAGTACATCAGATATCCTTGAATTTGACGATGTTGTTGGAGCCTTGTTGGCTGAGGAGACAAGGAAGAGGTCGAATGCAGACACCTCTACATCAGAGGTAATGATGGCCAGAGGTCGCTCACGAGAGAGACACTCCGGGGGAAAGCATAGTGACTCTCGTTCAAGGTCCAAAGGAAAGAAGCCAAAGATGAAGTGATGGCATTGTGGCAAGGCTGGACATCTAAAAAAGGATCGCTGGAAGCGAAAGCAGGCTGCTAAAGAAGGCTCTTCGACAGAAAAGAAGGAAGCCAACACCACGGATACAAGTTCAGTATCAGGTTCAGGTATGAGTGATGAAGTATTGTCATTTAATGTTTCAAAACATGATCAACATTGGTTGTTAGATTCTGGGGCATCTAACCACATGTGTATACATAGAGATTGGTTTAAAACATATAAATCAATTGATGATGGTGTTGTGTACATGGGTAATGATGTAACATGTAATATTATTGGGATTGGAAGCATACAACTACAAATGTTTGATGGCACAACCAAAATATTAACTGATGTGAGGCATGTACCAGATTTAAGGAAAAATTTGATTTCATTAGGAGCACTTGATTCAAATGGATATAAAACTGTAATTCAAGGTGGAGTAATGAAAATTTACAAAGGCATCTTACTAGTTATGAAAGCTAAGAAAGTAGGAAATCTATTTCAGTTAGAAGGTAGAACTGGGTCAGATCATGTGTCTGTGTCTGAACATGACGGTAGTTCCATTCACTTATGGCATCAAAGATTGGGGCATATGAGTGAAAGAGGATTGAAAATTTTGGCTGACCGAAAGTTACTTCCTAATCTAAGATCTGGAAAATTGGATTTCTGTAAACATTGTCTGTTTGGTAAACAAAGTAAACAAAAGTTTAAAACAGGCAAACATACTAGTAAAGGCATACTTGATTATATCCATTCAGATGTGTGGGGTCCAGCTCCTACAGCTTCATATGGTGGTTCATCTTATTTTGTATCATTCATTGATGACTTTTCTCGGAAAGTTTGGGTCTTCATGTTGAAAAAGAAGTCTGATGTTTTTACAGTTTTCAAGAAGTTTAGAGCATTGGTAGAAAACAGCACTGGTAGAACTATCAAATGTTTAAGAACTGACAATGGTGGTGAGTTTTCCTCCAAGGAGTTTGACAGCTATTGCAAGGATGCAGGGATCGAAAGAAATAAGACCACGGTTTATACTCCTCAGCAGAATGGAGTTGCTGAACGCATGAACAGGACTCTTCTAGAGAGAGCAAGGTGTATGCTGAGTAATGCCGGGTTGCCGAAGGAGTTGTGGACGGAAGCAGTGGCAACTGCTTGTTATGTGATAAACCGATCTCCATCAACGGCAATAGACTGCAAGGTTCCGCAAGAGGTATGGACATGACACCCTTGTGACTATTCTAAACTCAGAGTGTTTGGTTGTGATGCATATGCTCTAGTGCCTAAACATCAGCGAACTAAATTAGATCCAAAGTCTAAAAGGTATATCTTTGTTGGGTATGGTGATGGAACAAAGGGATTTAGATTGTGGGATCCTACTACCCGCAAAATCATCATCAACAGAGATGTAAAGTTTAATGAATCCTCTCTTGTACAGTTAGATGTAGATAGAAGATTGAAACAGGATGATGTATCTGATTTCCAGCATATTCAGTTTGACAGCATTTCTAATGATAGTCATAACGACCATAGTTCAGATTCTAGTCATGAACAGGTTTCAGAATCAAATTATGAACAGGGTTCAGATGGAGGACATGAACAGGTCTCAGATGGTGATCATGAAGAAGTTTCTACAGATGATAGACAGCCAATTATGGAAGCACCAGAAACATTCTTAAGGAGATCTACAAGAATCAAACATCGTCCGAGAAGGTATGATGATCATGTTACTTCAGTTGCTTTGATCGCTAATGATGATGAACCTTTATGTTATCAGGAAGCTGTAGAAGGTTCAAATAGTGACAAATGGAAAGCAGCCATGAAGGAAGAAATGATGGCCTTAGGTAAGAATGGCACGTGGGATCTGGTTGAACTTCCCAAAGGTAGGAAAACTGTGGGATGCAAGTGGGTGTTCAAGCTGAAACGGGGTGTGAATGATACGGAAGACAGGTACAAAGCTCGGCTGGTTGCAAAAGGGTTTTCTCAGAAAGCTGGCATAGACTTTCATGAGATGTTTTCACCAGTGGTTAAAATTGTTTCAATTAGAATTGTGTTAGCATTAGTGGCTTTGTTTGATTTGGAGTTGCAGCAGTTAGATGTTAAGACTGCATTTCTACATGGTGATTTAGATGAGGAAATATATATGGAACAACCGGAAGGGTTTGTTCAGCATCGCAATGCGAAATTTGTCTGCAGGCTCAAGAAGTCATTATATGGCCTGAAGCAGTCACCTCGGCAGTGGTATAAGAAGTTTGATTCTTTCATGTTGAGTCAGAAATATGTAAGAAGTGAATATGATCATTGTGTTTATTTTAAGCAGTTAAATAATGGCATGTTCATTATCTTAGTGTTATATGTTGATGATATGCTTTTAGCAAGCAAAAGCCTTGAAGAAATAAACAGGTTGAAGACTCAGATGGCAAGGACGTTTGATATGAAAGATCTAGGAGTGGCAAGACAGATTTTGGGCATGGAGATTTTCAGAGACAGGAGTAATGGTAAGTTGTGGCTATCACAACAGAAGTATGTTGAGAAAATAATTTTGAGGTTTGGTATGAATAATGTGAAGCCTGTTTCAATCCCTTTAGCTTCCCATTTTAAGCTTTCTTCGAGTTTATGTCCTAATACAGATGAAGAAAAGGATTATATGTCTCGAATTCCTTATGCTAATGTAGTAGGATGTTTAATGTATGCGATGGTGTGTACGTGACCAGATATTTCTCATGCAGTTGGGGTTGTCAGCAGGTACATGGCAAATCCGGGTAAAGAACACTGGTCAGCAGTGAAATGGGTGCTTCGGTACTTGAGAGGCACAAGTAGTTATTGTATTTCTTACAATAAGAGTAGTGAATTTGTTTGTGGATATGTTGATTCCGATTTTGCAGGTGATTTGGATAAGAGAAGATCAACTTCAGGGTACGTCTTTACTCTTGCAGGTGGAGCTATAAGCTGGATGTCAAAGCTACAGAATATTGTTGCTTTGTCCACTACTGAAGCAGAATACATTGCTACTTCGCATGCTTGCAAAGAGGCGGTTTGGTTGAAAGGTTTGTTTGGTGAGTTTGGTAGGTTACAGGACAACATCAGGTTACTTTGTGACAGTCAAAGTGCAATACATTTGGCTAAGAATCCGGCCTATCATAGTAAGTCAAAGCATATTCCAATCAAATATCATTTTGTAAGACAGGTTATCACTGAAAGGGGAGTTTCTCTTGAAAAGGTGCATACAAAGGAGAACTGTGCAGACATGTTCACGAAACCAGTTTTGTTGGAGAAGCTACGCTGGTGTTTGGCTTCTCTTGGCTTGCAGAAAAGATAAAATAATAATAACAGGGCATCAGGCGAATTGTTGTCAAGGTGGAGATTGTTGAGATTTTCTGTTTGAGCAAAATAGGAAAAATCTCAGCTGATGACAACAATAGGGATTTAGTTCCTAGATTAGCTCCAGGTTGTTGGGAGGGAGTTAATGCCTCCTATATTTGATGTGAGGGAGTTATGAGGCTGTTAGATTCTCTATGCTATATAACAGGCAATCATTCGGATGGTTTTCTGAGAGTGTGAGTGTGAGGATTTCATGATGTAATCTCCTAATTTGATTAATATATTCCTGGTGCCTATGTTGGGTGGACGTAGCCCAGATTGGTTGGGTGAACCACGTTAATTCTTGTGTTTATGTGCTTGATATTTTGTTGTGTGTATTTATGTTTGCTGTGCACCTGATCCAACACAGTCTAACTTAGATCTGGAATGTGCACCTGTCAAAGCAGACATCCATATCGAAGCTTCTTTTGCACTTCACTTGCCCATGTGTCCTATCATTCACAACGCATCAACATGTGTCGGAGATATTCCATGTTCTCTTGCTTCTTAATCCCATGAGTTATCTCCTTGATTGACAGAACGCAATGAGGTTTCCCACGATGGAAATAGTCTCAACACACAGGACTCTCCCCACTCGTCATCATCTTGTGTGTTGCATGAAGACAACTCGTTAAGTCAGCTTGCTGAAAATTTTGATGAAACATGTGACAAAGATGTTTGCCAACTTGAAAGCAGTTTTGAAACCAGTAACAACAAGCATCCTCAAGCCATGCATGATTTGGTTCACATCTCAAAATGCAATTTTTCAATTCTGGAAAGTTCTGGGATGTGCCATGGAGTCGAGGCTCTTCAATGTCCATTGATGGTTATTTCGGGACCTCCCAAATCTGGTAAGCCCGCCAAACTAAATCATATCTCGTTTCTCACGCACAATCTGTATATCTACATGGTTGCACTCGATGTGGATCCTTGTGTAAAGAATATTTACTATTCTGGGTGTGATATTTCAAACTTTCAGATTTCTGCTAATGATCAAATCCATGAGTCTGTTACAACACGTCCGTCTTCATGCACCTCTCTCACATCTAATTTGGATTGAGAGTGTCTAACCCTCATTCAATCATGGGACAATGAAGTTGATCATCTCAAAGAATATCTTTATCTGGAATCATACTTATCAGATGTTCTCTCTTGTAATTAGCTCCTTGGCCTTTTTGCCAATTTCGCACATCAAATATTCCCACTCATCACACCAAAAATCTCCCTGAGTGATGACAAGCGCACACCTATCGCGCGAATCAAGTTACTCTCATTTCACCACACCCCAACTAGTTTCACACATTTATAGTGCTGGCATCCTTTCTACATTTTTGTGATTACCATGATCCCTGTGCACTTTTTCACCAGTTGTAGGTGGGTGTTCTATCATGTCTAGTGAACAACGAACTTTGTTCCATCATTCAAAGCATTCGCACAATTGTTCAAAATTTTTATTTGTTCGTGTCAAACTGGGAATCTTCCATCTCAATCAATCAGTCTGATTCTTCTTCTACCTTGGGTGGTTGTCATGTAGTTTATCATTTTCCCAAGATAACATCCAATGGCAGTCGCTTCGCACACTATGATTTTTACTATGTAACATCTTTATTCTTAGATTTCTGTCAAGCAAGTGAGGCACCTTGGCCTACGCTAATGGCTATGGCAGGCCTTCACTGTATTGACATGACTTATGAGAATGACTAGATCTATCTATCCATATCGGGTTCCCATTGTGATATCCTCTCTTGAATTAGGTGTTATCACCAAACAATTGATCATCTAGCCTAATTTACTAGATGGATCAATGTACACCATGTAAAGCCATTTTTATCCTAGTAAAATTGCTTTCACTGTGAGAAATTACCTAATAAACCACCTTTATTAAGTAATTTATAGTTAAACCCATGAATAATAATTAAATAAATCACTATTTATTTGATTTTCTTCTAGGAATAATTAATTAAACCATTGTTTTATTATTATTCCTTGTTGAATTTGACCCAATTATGAAAAATAAACAGATAAATCATTATTTATATTATTTTTCTCCAATAATAACTAATTAATCATAAATTAATTACTATTCTTTGTTAAATTTGACTAAATCCCTTAGGAATAATTAAATAAATAATTATTTGTTTATTATTCCTTAACTAATTCCTCGAGATGATAAAAAAATCATTTATTTATTTATTATTTCTAAATAAAAGTTTAAATACTTTTTCCCTCCTAAACAAATATAATAAAATATTCCAAGTGGTAATTCCAAGAATGGGATCAATGATATTTTATTATTACTCATTATTCAATGATAACTCAATATTTTGTTATAAATAGGAGGGTTTTCCATTCACTATTCACTTTGGATTATTTTCATTGTTGTACTCACTGTTGTAACTCTGATTATTTTCATTGTTGCACACCATATTTTTGCTGGGTTTATGCATTATAGAGGAGAGAGACTCGACAGAAGCTGAAAGCGTTTGAGGATAGCCAAGAACCCATCCCATAGAGAGGGAGTGGTAAAATATATTTGTTCCCTTCACATGTGTTATAATAAAATCATTCTTTACATATCTGGTTTCCATTGGATGTTTTGGGGTTATTGCTCTTTATTTCACTATTTAACTATGATTACAGCATAGATCAGAATTTTGGCAGATTTTGTTTCTATCAATAGCTACATATCTACAATGTTTAGCAGTCATTTCTATTGTTGAGATTTTTTTCCATCCACAATCTTAAGTGGGTTTTTTTCGCACATCATTGAGAAGAAAACACTACAACAAATTGGTGACTTCGTTGGGTTTTATACTTTAGATCCAGAAACCTGGGTGACCTTTGGTTTTCAACTTAGAGTTTCTTGTTTCTTTCATTCTATTAATGTTTCCTAGTATTTTAACCCTAGATCTGATAAATTTCTGACTTTCACAAGCTTTTTGGTCGTTTCTGCAAGTCACAGGAACTAGTCGCGACAAAGGCATCACTTTTTTCTGAAATTTGCAGACTGGAAGTCTCAAAGCAGAAATCACAGTTTTCAACCCAAAAGGTCTGATCTGGGCTCCAGAACGCAGCTTTCTTCCCAAAAAGTACAATTTCATAAAAAAAACAAGTCAAAACCTGCGATTTCTGGGTTTTAGGGTTTTTCCCAGATCTGTTTCTAGGTTTTGCTGAGAGTTGTCTCTTGGGTGTCTGACCTCTATCTGATCCTGCTTAGGCCTTGATCCATTAGGTTTTACTCGTTGAATTCAAATTTAGCCTCCCTTAGGGCTTCTAGTACACTTCCACCCCAAAGAGGAGTTTAGTTGAGTGAGAAGTCTAAGTTTCTGCAGCACTTTCAGCCACATTTTCTAGATCTATACCCTTTTGTTTCAGATCAGATAAGATGGGTTGATATCATCCATAGTTTCACATTCAAACTAGTTTGGTCATTCCCTTAGGGTCCCATCGGTTGCCCTGGATGTTTCACCCATCTCCCTATCTTTTTGCAGTGATCTTCCCCTCTGTTTTTTTGTTGTTGCTGCACCACTTTCTAGCACCTTAGAGTCACTTGATCCCAGTCACACCAACATTCAGATCTCTTAACCATTTCAATGTATTTCCCATCAATTTAGCCACCAAGAAGTATAATGTTTGCAAACCCAGTTTGGTTGGGGTTTAGTTAATCGTTTTTGTCTTTATTTTCTGTTATTTATTTTAGTTTATTTGCATCGAGATTTTTTCTTTTTTACAAACACCATCTGGGCTTAATCAATTAATACACTTGCACACAAAAGCACACCTTAAGCGAAGGGCTCTTGGTTTACACTGCCAAGCCAAGACTTAACATAATAAATTTATCTCACCGCATCAGAGACAGAAGATATATTGTTGATATCCATTCACCATTTCTGTGTTCTGTGTGTCCTTCCATCATTGCGCCACCAAGGCATCAGTCACAGAGACTATTAGGTCTTCACCCCCAGTTTCTGCTTGGGCATATTACTCCTCCCCATTGGGTTCAAGTTCATAGCCCTCCAAGTCCCCATCCAAACTCTTCTCCTAGTCTTTCTGATTCCAAACCCCCTTCACCGCATATCATCACCATGTCTAGACCCACAACTGGTGTAGGAACCTAATCTGGTGGTGGCTCTGGTGCTATACCGGTGGTCACATCAGTCGGAACAATCTCAGGAACTGTTCCGGTAACCCCCATGCTCCCCTTTATGGCTGGGTTAATTCTACCAGATCTTAACCAGATCATAAATGTCCCCATACACCATGATGCTCGTTGGCCCTTTATACCGACTAAGCTTCTATCAGACATCCCAAAGTTTGAGGGTATTACTAGAGATGATCCTACCAACCATGTCCAATCCTTCCACATGTGGTCTTTGTTGAACTCCATAACCGATGACTCCATTCATCTCTGGCTCTTCCAACGCACGCTCACTGGAGACACTACAAAATTGTATGTAGACCAGCCTGTCACCTCTCATTCTATTTTTGTGATGCTTACTAAAGTGTTCTTATCATATTTCCAGTTACCTTTCTGGTATGACACTAGTACTGAGATTTTGACCACATTCTGTCAATCCTCTGCTACTCGCCTTTCTGACCATGTTCGAGAGTGGTGTCAAAGAAGGAGCACATGTCGTGCTCCACCTTTCGAAGACCGTGTTTATCTAGATTTGTTTCTCAAGAGCCTTTTATCCCCCATCAGGAAATATGTCACGTCTCATTTTCCTTAGACTGGTGAAGAAGCCCTCTAGAGTGGCTTGAGATATGATCTGATTTATGCTCAATGAGATTATGTCTATACTGTCATTCCAGAGCTCCCTTTTCCTCAAAGTGCCAATGCACCGGGGGCATATCACACCACCAATGGTATCGTTGGATCCATTTCATACTCTTTTCCATACACTCAACAGAGTTATGGCTACCCGCAGGGGGGCACCAATTCCTCCAACATTTATGCCCCTCCTACTAGCAACATGTTTCCAGGGCCCCAACCTATCTACCAAACTGTTGCTCCTCCTTATGCATAGCCTAGCACTCCATCCCCTCAAGCATTAACATCGTAGCCTCTCATGCATCCTCAGCCCCAGCAGCCACCACCCCCTCAGGGTCAGGTGTTTTCACAATAGAGTGATACTGATCCCCAGAATTCGAAGAAAAAGAATAAGGGGAAGGGTAACAAGGGTAACCAGGGTGACCAAGGTAACCAGCCTATTGAATCCCAGGGGAACCAGCCTAACGCCAACAACCAGCAATAGGGCGACCAGCCCAAACAAAACAAGGTTATTTGTATGAATAAGCCTTATGCATGTTGTGGTGTACATGGCCACTACATGCATGCTTATCCCATTTTAGCCCAGATGTGCCAATTATGGGAAGCTTAAGCAACGTCTCGAGGCAAAAAATTGCCTCAGAATCCTGCGCCACCTCAACCGGCCGTGCTCACAAATCCTTTCCCTTAGTAAGGATTTGTTGTTACTCAACCCTAGCCAGGTCAAGCAGCCCATCTCGCCCAACCTTCTGGTCCTGGTGACTACCAGATCCTGATGATAAACTCTGATGAGGTTAACCCCTCTAATATCAACCTACAAACTCGGTTGTGCCAATATGACAAGCCATCCACTTCATCAACTACCAAGTCCAAATCCAAAGTGTCTACTAAGCCTCTTACAAAACCCAATGGTTCTTTACAGATCCCTCAGCCCTAATTTGACGTCATTCCCAAGATCCCAAAGGGACCATTACGCCATAATGCGGCTTCTAATAGAGCTGCCCATACATACAATATAGTAGATGACTTGGCGCAATCACCTAGCACCGTGTTGACACTGGAAGTCCTCCAGTCGTTCCCTTCCAAAAAGAAGGCTCTACTAACTATCTTGGGTGCAGTGGACCCTTCCGACGATCGCTTGATCGTCTTCCCAATTGATATATCAGAGAATCCCCCATTCCATTCATCTGTTGCTTTCTAGATACTAGTTAGAGTCTGTAATGCCATCATCTCCAGATGCATTATTGATGAAGGTGCATCCACCTATGTGATGTCCGCTGATGTTTGGAAACAACTCAAGTCACCCAAGTTGTACCCCTCTACCATCACTTTGCGTGCTTGGGATGGAGACTCCTCCCATCCCCTTGGCATGTACTGCAACTGTCCATTGACTCTTGCGGGAAAGACTGTCAATGTCGAAATCGAAGTCATCAATGCCCCTTTTGATTACAATATTATCTTAGGTCATAGTTACACATATGCCATGTCAGTTGTCGCCTCTATGGTATTTCGCAAGATGTGCTTCCCCAGTGAAGGGAAGATTGTTACCATCAATCAATTGACTTACTACGATTCAACATCTATGACCTCCCCTGAGTCCATCATCTCATTGCTGTCTGATAAACAGTCACCCATTCCTTGCACAAGTGTCTCACCCGGCATCTATAAATATTCCTCATCATTGGATTCCTTCCCTAGTCCTCCGTCTCCCATTTCTAAACCTACTTCCATGAGTGTTTGCATGTTACAAGCGTCACGGGCTACCCTTAAGCAATTCGGTACACCTAATCAACAACCATCTCCTCAGCATCCTGTCATTGCTCTTCTAGCTGAACCCTCTGGAGCCACTCCCCTAGGACCTCCTCCGTTTGTGGGTGCCTCTCCTATGTTCCCTCTAGGAACTATTCCTCCAGGCCTCAACCATCCAAGATCTATTTTGCTGTGGAATTATCCTTCCAGCCATATACATTTCTTATTCCCCCCTCCGTGAATTTTTTCTGTACCTGTCATGGCTTCGTTGGTCCTTCCTAACATGACTCTCAGGATCCCAGTATGGTACATCGATCCCCCTAAAAACATTTTTCCTAGTCATCCAAGACCGTATCATATAAGTGTTGAGAGCCCCTAGCTCTAAATACATCCAGTACACCCATAGCATACTAGGGGACACATAGGCCCCTACATCTCCTTATCATCCTTTGGAGGATCTCGTGCCAAGATCGTCTGAGATGCTTGAATCCATTTTTCACGAACTCGGAACACAATGGTGCTCCACAAACTCCTCCTTCTAGGGGCAATCATTCCCATCTTTAAATAATAGATCAGTATCCCATGCTTGGGGGCATGATGTATTTTCCCCTGGCCATACTCTCACATAAGTCTTGGCCTAAATCCCAGTGGATATAGGTATGGTTGATTATCCTCCCATTCCTTGGATATTTTGTCCTACCGACGTCTCCGGAGAGCCATATGCACATCGTATATTGTAGACATTTGATACCATATCTTCAAATATTCTACTCTATACCACCTAGTCCCCATGTTTGACTTAGTAGGTGAGGATGATTCTAGAGCTCCTCTAGTAGTTCATTCTCGTTTTCCTCTTCCCTTAATTCTTCACCAAGAACCATTGCTCCAAGAAGCATTAAGGCTATCTTTAGACAATTAAGGCCACTTTCTTGAAAGTTGTAGATCACAATTCCATTGGTCGGTTTGTCTGCTACAATCTCCACAAGATTTAGGGCCTTCTCCTCCTCTCAAATTGGAGAGAAAATGCCCTTTTATAGGGAAACCCCCGGTTTTTCTATCATACATTGCAACCAGACCGCGGCTCCATTTGACAAACCATCAGCACCATTAGAAAACTCTCACCGATTTCTATAATGGTTCTTCTTCAGTTTTTAATGATTTGACACTTCAGGAGGAAGAATTTTCTCCAAGAAAGGTCACTTCATCGCCTCTCGAAATCAAATTTCGTCATAAAGTGACACTTTTACTTTGAGGTCCACCTCCTCTTAATACTTTTCATACCATATGTCATTTTTTGTTATGAGTAACCATCATTTACTCATGTTTTCATGGCCCCCACCGGGCCTAGTCTGTGTGGCAGCGTCATTGAGTCACCCTTGTTCAGAGCATCCGCGATGAGTCACTCTTTCATCCTTGGAGTCTATTTCATGTCCCATCATCTCATGTCATAGTATTCCATCCACATTTGCATACTGTTCATCCTGTGTTGCCCATTTTTGGCCTCTAGTCATATTGTCCCCATCCCCTCTGGAGTCGAGTCAGTCGCTACCAGGTCAACCATGTTTTTTATGCTCTGACAAGGGAAGTCATTTGTTTTTCCCTGAGTCCCCTTTTCCCCATCATCCCTGGTGTCAGTTCATTAGTCACATTACTATTTTCCCTCATGCTTTAGTTGAGGTTCCTCATTGCCTCATCTATCGCGAGCCCCATTCTGTCGACATAAACTCATTTATTCCATAATAACAACCTAGAGGGTGGTGTATCTCGATTCCAGCTTCAATTTTTGTTTGAAGCCTTGGATCGAGTATAGGGTCTCATTATTTCCTTTTGACTTGGTCATTTCATGTTCGTGATCCATACACTTGATGGTCCAGTGATGCAACAGATTGTACCAATGATTCCCGGGTGTGTGAGATGTTTCAGACCTCATGAGGGTGTGGCTCTTCAGGTGGCCCCTGACATGCCCGAATGTATACCTACTATGCTACAACCTCATATGCAGTTCTACAAAGTTGGTGGGTTTGGTTCCTACCGATCGTAGTGTTCATAGCATGCACATCTCCTCCAAACGATCCATTCAGTTTTGTAGAGCCCTTCCTTGTTCAACAAGGCTTCTCTGGTTATCTTACCCTCCCTCCCACCTATGTTTTGAGGGAAGGGGCTTTGTATCGCATGTACTAAGATATTATTGTATTCAGTCTTGGCTCATGTTTTTACCAGGTGCATTATGTATATGGGACACATTGTATTATTTTCTGGATCTGTTATGCCAACGTGTCATGTACCATTCAGCATGTACTTTACTGCTCAATTTCATATTTCTCGGCGAACCATTATTTTGTACTAAGTTATCTCGGTATGTATGGGTATGCCTCCCCCACCTCATTGAGGTCTGGTACCACAACATAAAAGGAGACTTGCATTAGTCTCGCCCTCTCCATCACTATCCTCTCTCAGCTTCAGCTTCATCGGTCTCTCTCTCTCTCTCTCTCTCTCTCTCCTTGACTCCCTTGTGTTGTCTAAGTGATTATGTCTTTACAAAGTACTTTAGTCATATGTTTTTCTCCTAACACTCATATCACCAAAAAATTGATCATCTAGCCTAATTTACTAGATGGATCGAAGTACACAATGTAAAGCCAATTTTACCCTAGTAAAATTGCTTTCACTGTGAGAAATTACCTAATAAACCACTTTTATTAAGTAATTTATAGTTAAACCCATGAAGAATAATTAAATAAATCACTATTTATTTGATTTTCTTCTACGAATAATTAATTAAACCATTCTTTTAATATTATTCCTTGTTAAATTTGACCCATTCATGAAAAATAAACAGATAAATCATTATTTATATTATTTTTCATTAAGAATAACTAATTAATCATTAATTAATTACTATTCTTTGTTAAATTTGACTAAATCCCTTTGGAATAATTAAATAAATCATTATTTGTTTATTATTCCTTAACTAATTCCTTGAGATGATAAATAAATCATTTATTTATTTATTATTTCTAAATAAAAGTTTAAATACTTTTTCCCTCCTAAACAAAAATAATAAAATATTCCAAGTGGTAATTCAAAGAATGGGATCAATAATATTTTATTATTGCTCATTATTCGAGGATAACTCAATATTTTGTTATAAATAGGAGGGTTTTCCATTCATTATTCACTTTGGATTATTTTCATTGTTTCACTCATTGTTGTAACTCTGATTATTTACATTGTCGCATACCATATTTTTGTTTGGTTTATGCATTATAGAGGAGAGAGAGTCTACAGAAGCTGAAAGCGTTTGAGGATATCCAAGAATCCATCCCATAGAGGGGGACTAGTATCATATATTTGTTCCCTTCACAGGTGTTATAATAAAATCATTCTTTACATATCTTCTTTCTGTTGGATGTTTTGGGGTTATTACTCTTTATTTCACTGTTTAACTATGAATGCAACATAGATCATAATTTTGGCAAATTTTATTTCTATCAATAGCTGCAGATCTACAATGTTTAGCAGTCATTTCTATTGTTGAGATCATTTTTCATCCATGATCTTAAGTGGGTTCTTTTCGTACATCATTGAGAAGAAAACACTACAACATTAGGAATCCATCTTCTCAAAGATCATGAATCTTTCAAAACAACCATCACAAATTTTGTGATACAATCGTTGAATGGCTGGAAAAATCTTACTTGATGAGTCATGTTGTAGGTAACAAGCTTCATTCCTTCCTCGCACTCAGCCTTCTACTCTGTGTGTTCAAGCTCATCCAACTAGTAGAAACGGAGAAGGGGAAAATCTAAACGAGCAAACCTATTGTTGTAACATGAATAGTTTTGATTAAACTGCATGATCAAATAATTTTAAAATTTATGTATTTAGATTAGGGAATAACTTAAATCATCAGTCAAATTTCATCGAAATTAGCTGATATAAAAGGTTTTAGTAGTTTAAAAATAATAAATGGGTCTGCAAGAGTAAAATCACCCTCAAAAATGTAAATTTAAGTTTTGATTTAGTTAATCATGTATTTAAACATTATTAAATGATGTAATAAAGAATGAATTGGATGTTTTTATCTATGATCAAGGATTGACAAGACATCTTGTTGCTTTCACAAAATTTCAGGCGCTTTTGCACAGTTAAAATCATCCCTGCCTAAATCAATGGCAAGGAGGACATTTCCCACCCCGCTCTCCCGAAAGACGTTAACGCAAGGGGGGGGGGGGGGGGTTCAGGTCCAAAAAGTGGTTTCATGGTTGCTGGCCCCCCCTAACATGGAAGCCTCCCATCATTTCACACACCCTCCATTCAAAACAACTTACCACTGCCCCCCCCCCTTGAAATCCGCTTATCTCCGCAACATTCACACATCACTTCCCACAAACGTCTATTTATCCCCGGTCACATCATCTTCCCCACCAAATATCTTCTGCTCCTCCACCCCTATTATGTATCCACATTATTCCCTACTTCCTTACCATCAACCATGTTCCTCCATGTCACCTCCTACCTCCACGTCATATGCATGTCTCATGGTTAGTTAAAACTATGTTTTCTCCCTATACAACACAGTAATTTAAAAAATTTATTACAAACAAATGAGAATTCATTTTCATACAATCAAAGAGGTTTTTGTTTATAAAATCCCCATGTACAAAAACCTCTCTCAATTTTCTAACATCTGTTATGGTTTGGGAGATGCTAATGATTCTTTAAAGGCATATTTTCCAGAAATTTCCTATTTCAGTCACCTTTTTTCAGAGCCTATTGTGGATAATGAAAAATGAATTGTGATAAATGGGAGGAGGTTTTTGTTCCTTATATTCTAATATACAAACACCTCTCTCAAGTTTTTAAGAGAAAATATGGTTTTGGAGATTTGGATGAAGCTTTGCAAGCATGTTTTCCCGAATTTTCCTATTTTGAGTTAGTGATTTCAATTGCGGTTTCCGAGAAGGTGGAAATGAATTTTCAAAATTGAAAGCATTTTTTGTTTATAACATCATAATTTACAAAAACCTCTCTCAATTTTCTAACAGCTATTATGGTTTGGGAGAAACAAAGGTATTACAGGACCCTATTTTTTAGGATTTCGAGAGGAAGAAGCTCAAAGAGAGTTAGTGACTTGGAGGCCACCTCATCAAATATGAGTAATAATCAAATTCGAATTGCACTTATTTATCAATATAAATCCTTAAGGATATTACTAGAACTCTTCAAATAGTTTTAATTACCTTTATTTGTGTTCTATTTTTGTAATACAGTTTTTAGATATTTTTAATAGCTCTTGATATGTTTATCAAGATATTTTGTGAGGAAATTGTATAAATACTTCATCAATTGAAGTAATATGTGTGGTATTTTGATGCCAAGGCTCTTTAATTTGTCATAGATTCTATTATAGGATTTCTAATGAAAGCCTTCTGGCTCCAGTTTATGACAGAATTTTGTGTTTTCTAGTATGTCTTTCTAGTGTTTCATATCTTATTTTTGTACATGTTCAAAGAACTTATATGAAGGTGTGGGTAAGTGTAGATTAAGTATAAATCTCTCTGAAATCCCTTGTAAAATTATAGCCATTAAAAGATATTAGCTTATTGGACTATCTATCTGAAATAGCTCCTCTTACAATTGGTTTTAGTTTGGCCTTCAGTTTCCTTTGAATATATTTTGCTGGGTTGTAGAAATATTCTACGCGCATCCAAATTTCCCTAATTGTTAAGAAGTCTCTCTAATTGCTTAACTATTAGGAACCTCCTTACATTCTTCTATCATAATCCTTAAAAAGACAAGTCATTCTCTCAGGCTGGAAGCTGACACGTTCTGAAGGGACCCTGTGATAGAGGCCTTTAATCATGGATAGGGATTGTCATTAATCACAAACCACCCCCAACTAAAACCATAAATCTGGCCATTGTGCTTCAAAGGCTTTTGTTCAATCACAGGCGAACAATGTTAAACAAATCCTCGTAACCACTGAGGGAGCCCCCTTTGGTTCAAGGGCCAGCTTGAACCTAAAGGCTGGTTGAGTTGGTTTCCTGGCATAGTTTTTGGAGCCAAGAACTACCTATGGGAAACATATACAACATCTGGTGCCATTACCGGGGAGTGAAGTAACGAAGATATCTTTCTGCTGGGAACGATAAAGATTAGATCTATTCCTTGTTGGTGAACATGGAGTAGGCTTTTAGTATTGGTTGCATTTATTTCACCTGGCGACTCTAATTTGTCATATGGTGATTCCACTGGGTAGTCGATCCCACTGTTTCAAAATTTCAGCTGCCTTTACTACTATGCAAGGTTCATTGATACTTGTAATCAACAATATATGTCTCTCCCTCTTAGCCATGGTTAGAAATATAAAATGTCTACAGAGGATGTTGATTTTAAATTACACCTGTGACTATAAGTTTCCCATGGGATTTCATGTTCATATTGTATATATTCTTCATATTTTTTGTTGTTGGCAACATTATTTGTAAATAAATCCACTCCTCACTTGGTTACATTGGAAAACAGATTACACCTACTAATGTAAATTTTTTCAGTTCAGTTAGATAGAGGTGTGGGGATTGAATAGATATTCTGAGTTTCAGTATGCAGTAGATCAGCGTGTTCATTGTTTATGAGTGGTGTGATTTGAAGAGCATATGATAGATCAACTTGTATTTTTAGTCTCTAGAAATTTTCAGTTTTCAGATTTCAGTATGAAAGAGTAACCGAATTAGTGCAGGCATATTGTTGCATTTTGCAATTCTAGGTTGCAGTGTGCAGTAGTTGAGTATAAAAATGAAAACATTGATCCATGGGGATTGGTTAGATTTCTACATAATATGAAAAATTAGCGGTTGATGGTTTTACGGTATGACTCCATGCTCAAAACTAAAGGCAACTGGTCCCCTAGTTCTCTACATCCCACAAGGGGAGGAAGTCCCTAGTTGGAGCCAATGTTGTAACATGATTAGTTTTGATTAAACTGCATGATCAAACAATTTTAAAATTTATGTATTTATATTAGGGAATAAATTAAATCATCAGTCAAATTTCATCGAAATTAGCTGATATAATAGGTTTTAGTAGTTTAAAAATAATAAATGGGTCTACAAGAGTAAATGCACCCTCAAAAATGTAAATTTAAGTTTTGATTTAGTTAATCATGCATTTAAACATGATTAAATGATGTAATAAAGTCTAAATTGGATTTTTTTAACTATGATTGCAGATTGACAAGACATCTTGTCACTTTCACAAAAGTTCGGGCACTTTTGCACGGTTAAAATCTTCCCCGCCCAAATCAACGGTGGGGAGGACATTTCGCACCTCCCTCTACCGAAAGACATTAACACAAATGTGGGGGGGGGGTTCAAAAAGTGGTTTCATTTCCACTGACCCCCCCCCTAACGTGGCAGCCTCCCATCATTTTTCACCCCCTCCATTCAAAATGACTTATTGTCCTGCCCTCCTCCGAAATCCGCTTATCTCCCCAACATTCACACATCACTTCCCGCCAACGTCTATTTACCCCCGGTCACATCATCTTCCCTGCCACATCCCTTCTCCTCCTCCACTCCTATTCTATCTCCACATTATTCCCCACTTCCTTACCATCAACCATGTGCCTCCATGTCACCTCCTACCTCCACGTCATATGCCTGTCTCATGGTCAGTTAAAACTATGTTTTCTCCCTATACAACACAGTAATGTCAAACATTTCTTACAAACAAATGAGAATGGATTTTCAAAAACTGAAAGAGTTTTTTGTTGCTAACATCCTCGTGTACAAAAACTCTTATTTTTCTAACATCCGTTATGGTTTGCGAGATTCTAATGATTCTTTAAGGGCATATTTTCCAAAAGTTTCTTGTTTCAGTCACCTTTTTGAAGAGCATATTGTGCATAATAAGAAATGAATTGTGATAAATTGGTGGAGTTTTTTTTTCATCAGATTCTAATCTACAAAAACCTCTCTCAGGTTTGTACTAGAGGTTACTTTTTGGGAGAATCGGATGACTCTTTGTAGGCATGTTTTCCCGAATTTTCCTGTTTTGAGTCAGTGTTTTCAAATGCGGTTTCCGAGCAGGTGGAAATAAATTTTCAAAAACTGAAATAGGTTTTGTTGCTAACATCATCATTTAAAAATAAATATCTTAGTTTTCTAACAGATATTACGGTTTGGGAGAAACAAGGTATTACAGGACCCTATTTTTCAGAATTTCTGGAGGAAAAAGCTCAAAGACAGTTAGTGACTTGGAGGCCACCTCATCAAATATGAGTTGCAATCAAATTCGAATTGCTCTTCTTTATCAACATAAATCCTCAAGGATAGTACTATAACTCTTCAAATAGTTTTAATTACCTTTATTTGTGTTCTATTTTTGTAATACAGTTTTCAGATATTTGTAATAGCTCTTGATATTTTTATCAAGATATTTTGTGAGGAAATTATATAAATACTTCATCAATTGAAGTAATATGTGTGGGATTTTTATGCCAAGGCTCTTCACTTTGCAATAGCTTCTATTATAGGATTTCTAATGAAATCCTTCCAGCTCCATTTTATGGTAGATTTTGTGTTTTCTAGTATGTCTTTCTAGTGTTTCATATCTTATTTCTACACATGTTCAAAGCATTTATATGAAGGTGTGGGTAAGTGTAGATTAAGTCTTAATATCTCTGAAATCCCCTGTAAAATTATAGCCATTAAAAGATATTAGCTTATTGGAATATCTGTCTAAAATAACTCCTCTTAGAATTGGTTTCAGTTTGGCCTTCAGTTTCCTTTGAATATATTTTGTTGGGCTATAGAAATCTTCTACACATATCCAAATTTCCCTAGTTGTTAAGCAGTTTGTCTGATTGATTAATTATTAGGAATCTCCTTACATTCTTCTATCATAATCCTTGAAAAGATAATTCATTCTGTCAAGTAGGAAGCTGACACGTTCTGAAGGGACCTTGTGAGAGAGGCCTTTAATCATGGATAGGGATTGTCATTGATCGCCAACCACCCCCAATTAAAACCATAAATCTGCCCATTATGCTTCAAAGGCTTCTATTTAGTGGCAGGTGAACAGCGTCAGACAAAGCCTCACAACCACTGAGGGAGACCCCTTTGTTTCAAGGGCCACTTGAACCTAAAGGATAGTTGAGTTGGTTTCCTAGCATAGTTTTTGCAGCCAAGAACTGCCTACAGGAAATAGGTACAACACCTATGTCAGAGGTATTACATGCTTCTCTGAAGGAACAACCTCTCCTGCTCTCAATAAGTTTGAATCCCTGTTGGCTTAGTGGACCCTGACCCAGGTTCAGAGTTATTTTTTCCAAACAAATCCCTACACTACTGGCCCTTTCAGCATCAATTCACGGAGCACGGATTGAAGTCTCACCCGAAGCAGTATGGGGGGATGATGGAACCAAGTTTCTACACCCAAAGATTAGTGTAATTTCATTTTATGCCCTAAACCTACCTTCACGCAGATCGATAAGCCTTTTAGGCTTATCGATACAACTTCTTGTAACCAGCCTCTAGACCTTCGCGCGTGTCTACAACTATCTTTCGCGAACCCTAAACAAGTGAATCAACCACTTACACACCTCTCTGATTAATCCTAATTCCATATTTACCCAGATTGTCTTAAGTGTTTGATAAATTTAACATGCAACAAGATATTCTTCGCGTAAACATTTATTATTACTTGCATTCGTATAACAATACAAATCATGTAAAATCGCTCATCAATACAGTATTAATTCATAAACCCATCAGTTAGCACAACATAAAGCGCATTCATTCATAACAGAAGTAAATAGACAAAACATAAGAATTTCTGGAATAACTTCTTTATTAATGCTTCAATTCTGCTTACAGACTCAATACTTCCTTGCACACTCAGCTGCAAGGGTCCGTGCACTCAGCTAATGCAAAAACATTACAAACATTGCAAATTGTAAACACAGTCCCTTACTGCCATCCCTAAATGTAAAGGGAACCATGTGCATGTGACCGGATATGGGTATAAGATCGTCGGAGTTCACTTTAACCACAGCAGAGTTGTTACCATGTCGGGTTTACATGTGAATGGAGGTTGATAACCATAATATGTAACCACCGAAGCACCACTAGCCTTAACCGCGTGGGGAGTCAACATGGCAGTGGACATGTGACAGAGTTTAACCCTCAGATTGATGTCTACGCTGGAACCGCCGGAGGATAACCACTAGGTGGTAGCCTGCGGTTAGACTGCGGCTAGTCACACATAACAATTAACCAAACCCGGCCAGTCAGCAAGCCGCCAATGGTATGTGTTTAATATAAGGCTTATTTTGGGTTTTATTGTAGTTTTTGGTGCAACAACTAATGCGATGACCATGTATGGTGTTCTTAGATGGTAAAACCTAACAGGACCGAAACCAACAAACCCTATTTTGAGCCGATTCACTCCTAAAATCAGCATGAAGGGTTAGAGTGCACTTGGTGGGTTTTAAAAGGCAGTTTTCTCATTGAAGTGAAGAGATTGGTGGTTTTGGGTTTTGTATGTAGGCTTTGGAGGTCATAGTTGATTTTTTTTTTCAATGTAACAGGAGCATCCAGAGTCGGAATTGAGAACCATGATAGGCGTTGGAAAGCTGGTTCAGAGAGCTATCCTTTGACAATGACCAGAAGTGCCTACGTACACATTCAATTCAGTAAAATTTATGTGTAAATGATCTCTTTGGTTTCAATCCTAATAAATCGGTTGCCCATCTTGAAAGCGGACCGGGAGACGAAGTCCATCAGGGATGAACTCCATAATCAATTTTTCTGACTAGTATCATTGTGTTTTTGTTGTTTTCACTTCTGTTATGCATATTGCTTATGATTTATCCTCTGCCATAAAGTCTTCTTCTCAAGCAGTTCTCACGATTTCAGCACTTTCAGTTAACATTCTATTCATTAATAGGTAATCAATTCTACATCAGTTTTAGCTTATGATCATTTCAGATCATATAATTTGGTATCAGAGTAGGTTGCGTTTGTAGAATTTTCCATTGAATGTTAACCAGGTCAAAGTCACAACGTGGAGAAGGAATCCTTGAGCATATTGATCCAGAGATTGGAAAGCAATGAGTCGTTCATAAGTCGACCATGACAGGATCTGATGCAGGTGAAAACACTGAAACTAAGATGAGTGATGAATAGTTTCAGCAAGCATTCTTGACTATGCAACAGATGTTGGGAGAACTGTACGAAGACAAGAAGGCGAGAGATGTAGCTTCTTCTTCAAAGACATTGAAGAAGGACAAAGTTAAAGGCAAGGCTGATAAACCACCTTCACCTCCATCATCTCCATCATTAGCTTCTTCTTCTTCTTCTTCCAATGAAGAATCTGAAACAAAAAAGAAACCTAGGAAAACATCTCTTTTGAAAATTCATGTAAAATTTGAGTTACCTATTTATGATGGTGGAATGAATCCTGAAAAGCTAGATAATTGGATTAAGCAATTAGAAGTGTATTGTCGTATTCATAACATTTCTGATGATAAAATGAAAATTCAGTTAGCTACAGTTAGAATGGGGGGACAACTTTAATTTGGTGGGAAAGTAAAACTCAAATAGATGCAAAGCAAAAATGAAAAGCCATCTCTTCATGGTCTAAGTTTTTAAAAGCTCTTAGGAAACAATTATATCCTTTAGGATACATGCATCATGTTGTTATTGATTGGTAGCATCTGAGGCAAGGTAAAGGGAAAAGTGTTCAGGAGTTTACTCAGGAGTTCAGAAAGAAAGCATTGGCGCTTGGTATTTCATTGGATACACATGAAACTTTTTTGAAATACATCGGTAGTTTACATTCATATTTGCAGCCTACATTATTGATGTTTAATTCTGATGATTTTGATGAAGTGTGTGTTTAGGCCATACATATTGAATTAGGTGGCAGACCATTCAAGTTTTCATTGCAATCATCCAAAGAGTTGGAAATCAAATATTCCAATGACAGTAAGGGGAAGAATAATTCGAAGAGAAAGAAATCAGTGATAGCTCAGAAGGAAAGACCTACCTATTCTCATTACGAGAGAATTGGTCATGATGAATCTAAGTGTTGGAAACTTCATCTAGAACTTAATCCCAAAAAGTTCTTTAAGGAGAAGGATGAAAAGAATGCAACTGCAACAGTCCAGCAAGATGTAGGTTCAGATTCAGGTGATGAAAGGAGGATAACTGCTATGGTTACAACAGGTAAAACTTCTGACAATGGTTCAATTTTGAATACTATTGCATCTTCATCAAACATAAATCCTTCAAATGAGGATAAAAGAGTTGAATTATTTAACATAAGGATAACTTCTACGCACACAAAACTAGATACAATGTTTGACATTGGATCACAAGAAAACTTAATATCTGAATATTTAGTTAAGAGTTTGGGTTTGGAAAAAAGGAATCATCCAATACCTTACCCATTAGGATGGTTAAATAAATCAACTCAGATAAAAGCCACAAAACAGTGTCGATTAAGATTTTCCATTACAGCTAATTACGTTGATGAAGTGTAATTAGATGTGGTTCCAATAGACATATGTGGAGTTGTCTTAGGAAGTCCTTATCTTTATGATTGTGATGCAATATTTTATAGAAGACAGCATAAATATCACCTTAAGAAAGACGGGGTTGAATTTATTGTCAGGGCACATCAAAGTAAAAATCATTTGAATATTGTTGCTAATCAGATGAAGTGATTAATAAGTTCAAATAAAATATTTGTAATCATGTGTGTAAAGGAACAACATAAGAATCAACATGATGTTTGTTCAGTCTATGAGACTCAGCTTAAAGATAGTTTGATAAAAAAGGTAGAAACTTTTCCAGTTCTATCTCAAGAAACCAAACATCTTACTCATAAGGAGGGAATACAACATGAATTACAATTGATGCCTAAAGATCCTCTTCCTAATGTTAGAATGAATCAATTCAGTTCAAGTTTGGAAATTAACAATTACAGGGATGCAAGTCAGTATTGGAGAAAGTCAGTGTTAAATTTCTCTTGTATTGTGTCACCATTTCATGTTTCAAACAGTTTGGAAGCCTCTTTTCAAGTGGAGAGGAAACCTATTTGTTTTCATATCAAAGCCTTTTCTAAAGCAGTGTCAAAGTATTTAAGGGAAACTTATGCATCAGGGGAAAGTGCTAATCAATGGAAACATCATTTAATGAATACGGAAAAAGTGATTCAAAAAAATCAACAACTAATTCAATACTTTCAAAATCAAACTAAGTTGTAGCAGTTTCCATATTCCAGATTGATGGGTTTATTGCATCAAGTTCACTTAGTAATCAGGAATCAAGAAAGTATAGCTAGTTTGATGTCAAGAATATCTTTGATCGTGTCTGTCATTCTGCAATATAGATTGTTAATACATGTCAATGGTATTGAACAATATCATGTAGAGATTGTTTTCAAATATGTATATGAATCATTATCGCATGGTATTTTGTGGAAAGAAATCACTTTCCATGTTCATAACAGTTGTTTGACCATCATCCCAAGTTGTACATATTGCAGATGGAGGGAATAGGTCACCGATTCAAAATGTGCCATGGTCAACATCATCAGGGTCATCACTTGCAGGTGATTGATCGAATGTATTGGTACATCATCAGGGCAAGGTGGAAAGTGAGGGAGCTATACCCTCATTGACTATTTGTTTTGTCAAACTTTTGTGGTCCAAAAGCTTTCACGTGGAGAGGATTGATCCAGGAGGATCTCGTCAGGTCAGTTGCACATGTTCATCATCAATGTTCAGTGTCGTCATCAACAATTCAGTCGAGTGTCATTCAGTGTTGTTTATGGTTCAAGTTGTTCAGGTGATGTCTATGGTTTTTTCATGGTGTTCAGTTGATGTGGTTTTGTACCTGCCTTTCGACATGTGGTTATCGTCAGTTCCACCAGAATTTTGTCGTCAACATGTGTTTGTCGTTTGTCTCGCAGGATTTGGTTTGTCGACATGTGGTTGTCGTCCACTTTGCAGGATTTGGTGTCGATGTGGGTTTTGTTGTCCACTTTACAAGGTTTTGGTTGTCGTCATCATGAGACAAATGTTGTTAATGTCGCTTTGTGACATTTGGTGGTAAATGGGTTTTTTTATTGATGTAAATACCTAAAACCGTAACAATGCATTAGAATGTTAAAGCCTAAGACTAAACCCTAATACACCTAAATTCATGCATTCAAACACCTAAACCTAAGTTCTAAACCATATTACAAACCTAAATGTATTAAAAAATACATATTACGTAAGTCCTAAACCTATGTTACATTACAAATCTATGTATTAATACCATTCCAAAAAAATACATAAAAACCTATGTGTTACAAGCTCTTGGCCAATACAAAAACATTACAAACATCTCAAATTGTAAATACGGTCCCTAACTGCCATCCCTAACCGCAGTGGGAACCATCTGCATGTGACCAAATGTGGATATAAGACCGTCAGAGTTCAGTTTAACTGCAACGGAGTTGTTACCGTGTCAGGTTGACATGTGAATGGAGGTTGATAACCGTAATATGTCACCATTGGAGCACCATCAGCCTTAACCGTGTGGGGATTCAACATGGCAGTGGACATGTGACAGAGTTTAACCGTCAGAGCGATGTTTATGCCGGAACCGCTGAAGGATAACCACTAGGTGGCAACCTACGGTTAGACCACAACTAGTCACACGTATAATTAACCAATCCTACTCGGTAAACAAGCCGCCAATGGCTATGTGCTTAATATAAGGTTTATTTTTGGTTTTATTATAGTTTTTGGTGCAACAACTAATGCGACGACCATGTATGGTGTTCCTAGGTGGTAAAACCTAATAGGACCGAAACCAACAAACCCTATTTTGACTTGATTCACTCCTAAAATTAGCATGAAGGGTTAGAGTGCACCTGGTGGGTTTTAAAAGGTAGTTTTATCATTGAAGTGAGGAGATTTTTGGTTTTGGGTTTTGTATGCGGGTTCTGGAGATCATAGTCGATTTTTTTTTCAGTGTAATAGGAGCATCCAGAGTCGAAATTGAGAACAGTGGTAGGTGTTGGAAAGATGGTTCAGAGAGATATCCTTTGGTAGTTACCAGAAGTGCCTGCATGCACATTCAGTTTGGTCAAATTTCTATGTAAACTATCTCTTTGGTTTCAATCCTAATAAAGAGGTCGTCCATCTTGAAAGCAGACTCGGAGACATACTCCATCAGGGACAAAATCTGTAATCAATTTTGCTATCTGGTATCACTGTGTTTTTTTTGTTTTCAATTCTATTATGCATCTTGCTTATGATTTATCCTCTCTTGTAAAGTATTCTTCTCAAGCATTTCCCATGATTTCAGCACTTTCAGTTAATATTCTATTCATTAGTGGCTAATCAATTCTACATCGATTTTAACTTATGATCATTTCAGATCTGGACTCTACTCTAGGCCTCTGCACACACAGATGTAGAGCCTCTCTTCTACTCTAAGACTTCTTCACTCTTCCTTCTACTGACCCATTACATTCATCATCCTTGGCATCTACTTGCCTTAGACTCTCTAAGACTCTCCTTTTTATACAATCCCATGGTCTGCAGACCATGGGTGGATCTACAAAAGCTGACACAACTTACATAAAAGAAGGATAAAACCCTTTATGACACTTTACTATTTACGTGCTCCACGACCACAATTTGCGGAAGCTTTACACCTTACACAACAAAAACTTGGGCTTTCTGCCCCAAAACTTGGGATTTTGCCCCAAAATTGACCCTAGGGGACCCTATCCCAACAGGCCCCCAACACAAATATTGTGACTCACCCTAAAGTCACTCTACTGGTGTGGATATCTTACTATGGAGACCTCCCAACTCTACTTGTGCTACTGCTACCTCATCCGTGCTCTGCGTGGTTGCTTGTTTGATCTGCTCCATTAGCTACTTAGTTGTCGGTCCTGCACTGTATTCCTTAATTTTCTGTTGTGTTTGTTGTAGGCTTTCCAACTTCTCCTCAATGGTGGTGGAGATAACATAAGCCTCATCTAGCCAAGGCCCCAATCTAGCCTTGAGGACTACCTCTTTCCATTAAGCGGCTTCCACCTGTTTGAGCAACGGTTTTGCCTCCTACATCTTAGCCAATCGTTGTGCTATAGCGACGATGTGTGTCGTCGCTCTCGCTTCATCATACCGCTGCTACAATTCACGAGCTTCTGTGTTCAACCTCTGCAGGTTAGGATCTTCCTGTAGAGCCATGACTACCTCCATGGATTGCTTGAAAAGCGCAGTGCAATCCACCACCACGACATCCACTGTTGCGACTCCATCCTTTATAGTGGCTTCACGTTGTTCTCTGACCTCAGGCAGAGTTGAAGGTTGTGAGTTCAACTCTAACTCTGTAATTTTCAGGTTTAGTTCAAACTGAACCTTGGCCACTTCCGTCTTTGTGTCATGCACACCTGCAGCCAACTTTTCTAATCCTTGCCTCCAATGGCGCTTCCTCTTAAATATGTAGTTCAGGGAATGTTATGCATGCATCGACCACCATGGCTATAAGTTGGTCATTCTTCGCCTGAAATTTCTTCTGAGCCTCCAGCACTGCTAATTTCTCCATGAACATCTATTCATTATTGACTTTATACTTTCTTATTAGGCTCAACATGCATTGCTCCCAAGCCTTAACCTTTACTATCACACCTGCTTGTAGTGTGTGAAGGAACTCACTACGAAATGTAGCCAGGTTGAGGCCAATATTCTTCACGGAGATGAAAATGTCCATGTCAGTAGCCACCTCTGCGCTCAAAGCTCCATCAGGTAGCGTGACAGCCCAGAGATCCAAGGACCGAACCAACTCTGCTGCTTGAGTGGTCCCCGGTGCCAAACTGGTTGATGCAATGCTACTCTGTCCTGCACCTGCCTGGATTTTTGTTGTCTGGATCTGCAGCTCGCACAGATCCTTTTGGATAGCAATCAGTTCTTACTTTTTCTGCTGCTCAAACTGTTGCAGTAGTTCTGTTGTTGTGTCTCGCACCTTATCTCCAATATCATCCAAGTCGCCCTCCGTCAAGGTAATTGGATCTAGCGACGACTTAGTGGATTTTGTCTTCTTGTGCAGTCCTTCCTTTTCCTGCTCCCTATACCACTTCACTCGGAAGGGAGTGCTCTCCTGTTGATCTCTGCCTCCTTTCTCTGACCACTCTTCTTCCTCCGTCTGGGGCAAAGGAGACTTCTGACTTCTTTCGGAGATGCGCTCTTCCTTCTCTGCCTGTTCCTTTGCGGCGTACTCCACTTCTACTCGATCCTTCTCTGCGGTCTCTTTCTTCCTCTTTTCATCCAACTATTGAACCTTCAATATGGCCGCTTCCTTTTTCTTTTTCTCCAAGGACTTGCTAGTCCTGACAGCCAAATCAGATGTTGAATTCCACTCTGTTGGCCAACACTTGATGACCTCTGCAATAGCATCATCTGTAGCCAAGTAGGGTATGTCGAACCACTTTTGATCAGGATCCTTCCACGTCTGGATATAAATATGATGGAAGTCATCTTTGAACTCTAAGTACCTTGAACGTTGCTCAAACACGGTTGGTGAGAACCATGGCTTCTAGTTGATCGTTGTGCGAATGCTCACCTCCATCAGTACCCAAAATACATTGCTTTCTTTGACCAGTGTAGCGTCTTTTGTGGCCCAGAGAGACGCAAATTTTTCTACCTCCGGCAAATCCATCTCGATTGGAGGAAACTGGTTGTCCTCCAGAAAATCTCATGCAATGAGCACAATTGAGAGAAACAACCACGAATATTGAAAAGTATTACTTTCGTCCTATGCCTCTCTGCAGTTTGCGAGGAATGCGCTACACAGGTAACGTGCCCAGTTGAACTGTATGCCCTCCGCGAACTCAGTCACCAAAGAAACTACTGGTACCGACACCTCGTCCATGCGGCACTTCTTCATAATGTTTCCAGCCAAAATTTGCGTGGCAACCTTTATCGTGGAGTCAATGATGCTGGTAATCAAGTACCCGCGGGGATTTTTCACAAGCTTAAAGTTGTCCTTCATCTTTTTAGTGAGGTCACACTCGCTCGTATTTCCACCAAACGGCTTTGTTGGATTTAGTCTAGAATGTGGAAATAGCGTGACCTGATGGATTAGCATATCAATGATGGGGATCGGCTCATTCAGCCACAAGCACCTGTTATGCACCAGGCGCAACAACTGCTTTATGACAATCAAGTTTATCGGAGCACGGTGGTAGTGAGGCACCCATAGCGGGTTCAAAAACCCTGACTTGTTTACTCCTCAAATCCATTCCACCGGCTCCAATGCAAAGACATCATACTCCTTGTAGAAAACCCTCTTCATGAAGGTGTCTGTAGCAAGATGGGGAACTTCTCATGGTACGCCAAATCCCAATATTTCAGTTTGAAGTGCGGGATCTGCGCTAAGCATGAACCTTCAAAGGGTAGGTTCTCTGGTAACAGGGACGTGTTGAGGAGGAACTTTCCCTCGTCTAGGTTCTTCGGGACCTTCACTTTTCCCTTGCGCGGAGGGATATACTCCGGTATCTTAGAGATAGGGTCTACCCCCTCAATGTCAATATCTTTCGCACCCTCCTCTGCCTCCAGATCCACTACTTTCCCCTTCTCCTTCACGATCGAATTTTCTTTTTTCTAAGCCTGTGTAGCTACATGTTTCCCTCGTGACTCACTCTCCAGCATTGACTTCTTTTTCTTATCCTTCTTAGGCTTGGGAACCTCCTTTACCAGCGTAGGCTTCGGCCTAGGCGACCTTGGTGTTGTAGGCATTGCAGCTGGAACTTCCATACTCATCACCTCTGGAGCAGCTCCCTTAGAGGTGATAGCTCCCCCAGTACTAGCGGTTTCTGCTGGTGCTGACATGAAGCTGTTAATGAATTCTTGATCTAACTCGGCAAATTTGTTGAACACGGGGATTGCGATCAAGGCTTCTAAGTACTCATGATTCATGCGCAACAAGCAGAAAAACACATAAATTCTCATAATGCAAAGTGTTTCTTGTTGGATGACCACATGTAATTTATAGGCGAATTCGAATTCAAATTCGACCGTTCCCCCCAAAATCCGTCCATAAATGTTAGATTGGCGACAAATTTCCAAAGATTACACTCTTAAATTCAACCTTAAATTCCGCCCCCCCCCCACTCCTCTTAACCATTTGCTCACTATCAAATCATGAACAGTGATGGTAACGATCACTTTCTGGCTACACTGTGCAGTCTCTCCTCCTATAGCACAGCTCTCTTCATGCATTTGTTGATCCTGCGACACCCTCTTGTTTCGTGCAGGCTCCCTTTTACGCAACTCTACAACCTGGTCAGTGTAGTTTATATTCTCGTGCCTCCTTGCATATTCATGGAGCGCTAAGACTATGCTACCATCATGTATTCATTGGGTCAGATCCCCGATGTATGGCTTCAATTGACTTCCATTTACCTTTCCCGGAAATGGATCTCCATTCAATTTCACAAGCTGAACTGCACCACCATCGGTAATCTCTTTCATAACATATGGCCCCAGCTAATGCATATGAAATTTTCCTAGAAACTTATCAACATTGTTGTCATGTAATAAAACTAAATCATTTACCATGAAGGTATGCAATTTGATTTGTCAATCGTGCCATGCCTTTTCGCGTTCCTTCTAAACCTGCTAATGGAATCCAGCCAAAAATCTATCTTCCTTGAGCTCTGTCAGCTACGCGAACCACTCCTATAAGGTTCTGTGGTCCTCCAGCCCTATGAACACAGTTATGCATAGACTAGGCACAATGTACTCCATAGGCATCACAACTTCTATGCCATAGACCAGCCTAAAATATGTCTGACCAGTAAGCTTCTTACAAGTAGTACTGTAAGCCCATAATACTATCTGTACGCACACGTCCCAATCATTCCTCTGCACATTGCAAATGTTTGTCAACGCATTCTCCAATATCTTATTGAAAGCCTCGACCGTTCCATTGGCTTGCAGATGATAAGGTGTACTTTTCTTGTGATAAACTTGGAATTCTTCTATCAGCACGCTGGTCGTTTCATTAAGGAAATGCGTACCGCGATCAATCATCAAAATCCTTGGGTAACCAAACTTGGTCAACACATACTCAAATAAGAACTTTGCTGAAGTTTCCCCTATATAATCCTTCACGAGTTGTGCCTCCACCCATCTGGTCAAATACTCGATCCGATGATGATATACCACGCACCCGTCTTCTTTCCTGGAGGCTGAATCGGTCCTACAAAATCAATTGCCCATTTCTCAAATGGCTGCAATGACATCTGCAGATTCAAAGGCAGCTCATCCCTTCATGATGGCCTGTCGGTTCTCTGACATGCATCGCACGCCCTACAATATGCTTTGGAATCTTTATGCAATGTTGGCCACCACAACCCAACACGTAAAATCTTTTGCGCTGTTGCTTTTCCTTCATAATAGCCTCCCGCAGCTCCTTTTTTTCAAACTCAGGCACATAATGTCACAATATTTCACCCGATCCCATCTTATACAAATGGCCTACAATATCAGAAAATTATTCCACGCGCACCACCAATTCCTTCTTTTGTTGACTACTGTATCCTTCTGGAGTCATTCCTATAGTCAGGAAGTGGATAATGTCTACAAAGTCATTATCTGGGACACGCACCACAAAGAGCTACACATCAGGCATCCCCTCCTCTAAATTGGTAGGCTCCTCTCTTGTTTCAATGTGCGACAGATGATCTGGCCCTGCATTCAATTTCCCTGGCTTCACAATTACTTCGAAATCATACTCCTGAAACAACAACAGCCATCTGCATATTCCCCCCCCCAACACAGGCTTGTTGACTAGGTACTTTAATGCAGAATGGTCTGTATACATCTTAAAGTGTCTACCTAGTAGGTAATGTCTGAACTTCTGGAGTGTGTACACCATAGCCAAACCTTCACGCTCTGTCATCGAATAATTATTTTCAGTCTTAGACAAATTCCTACTTGCAAACTCTATAAGTTGATCCAATTCTCCTTCACCGGCTTGTGTCAGTACTGCTCCTAATGCAGTACATGATGCATCAATATGCACATGGAAATTCCATCTTCCAATCCGAGAAGATTAGGATCAGCACGATGACTATTTTCTCCTTTAATATATCCAGACTCCGCTAACATTCTTCATCCCAACAAAATGTAGTGTCCTTCTTTAGCAGCTTTTCCATCGGCGCAGTAATCTGGGCATAACTCTTGATGAACTTCCGATAGTATCCAGTATGACCCAGTGTTGCGCGCAACTATTTAACACTCCTTGGTGCTTCCAAATTAATTATAACTATGATCTTAGTAGGGTCCACCATTAATCCTTGCATGCACACCACATGACCCAACAAGATTCCAAGAGATATGCAAAATAATCACTTCTTCAAGTTTAGCGCGATCTGATACCTTCAGCATGTATCCAGCATCAAGCGCAAACTATCTACATGACGCTTTACCAGTCCAAACACCATCCAATCATCAAAGTACACCTTCAAAAACTTGTGAATGAACTCTTTAAATGTCACGATGACTACACACGAGAAGATTTCTGACGCATTCTTAAGTCCGAAAGGCATTACAGTATACTGAAAACATCCCCACTCGGTCATGAAGGTCATCTTCCTCCTATCTTTTGGCACAATACTAATCTGATGGTACCAAGAGAACCCATCAATGAATGAATATGCTTCCTGTCCTCCTACATTACCCAGTACTTCATCCATGAATGGTGTCGGGAAAGGATCATGAATGCAAGCATCATTGAGCTTCTTGAGGTTGACGCATATCCTTATTTCATCCTTCTTCTTCTTTTCTTGAAGTACCATTGGACTCACCCAATCAGATTCCTCCACTAGTTCAATAGTACATGCTGCAAGCATCTTATCTAACTCCAAGCAGACCTTTTCTTTATACTTGGGATTAAGGTGTTGGCTTGATGGGCCCTGACCCAGGTTCAGTGTTAGTTAGCCAAGCAAATCCCTACACTACTGGCCCTTTCGGCATCAGCCTGTGGAGCGCGGACTGAAGTCTCACTTGAAGTAGTATGGGGGGATGCAAGAACCAAGTTTCCGCACCCTGAGATGGTTGTGATGTTGATCTTATAGCCTAACCCCTGTTCTTCATGCAGATTGATAAGCCCTTAGGGCTTATCGATGTTCCTTCTTTTCTGACCTTCAGAACCTTCGCAAAGGTATATGACTAGCCTTTGGCACCCTTAACCAGTGATCCAAGCACTTACGTGCCTTCGTAACTACATACGGTTACAAGTTCCCGAATTACCTTAAGTGTTCACCAATTTTACCATGCAATTAAGGTTATATTCACGTAAACATATATTCTTACTTGCGTTCAAATAACATATAGAAACAGATACATTCACGCATCAAATTAGAATTATAATGTAAACCTGGAACTTAACATAACATAATCGGATGCAATAATTAGAGACAAAATACACAGCAATTTCAAAATAGTTCTCTTTATTGATGATTCAAGTTCCCAGTATAGACTCTATCTGCCCTGCGCACACAGCTGCAGGGGTCCGTGCACTCAGCTGCAGACTTCTACCCTAGGCCTTTGTGCACTCAACTGCAGAGCCTCTACATATGCTAAGACTTTTTCTCTTAGCTCTCCTATGACCCATAGCACTTAGAACTCTACTTCTTTTAGTGCCTTTTTTAGAACTTACTTACTTAGCTTCTTTTTGTACAATCCTATGGTCCACGGACCATGGGTGGATCTTTACAGCCGACATGATTCTTTACAAAACAAGGGTGGACAACCCTTAACAACTCTTGACATCTTCACGCTCCGCGACCACAAAATGCAGAGACTTTACATTCTTTATATAAACTTTGGGCTTTCTGCCCCAAAACTGACTCTTAGGGGAACTTGTTCCCAACAGGCCCCCAACACAAACATGGTGACTCGCCCTCGAGTCACTCTAATGGCGTCGAGAACTTGTCGCGACGACCTCCCAGATCGACCTGGACAACTACTACCTCGGTGGTGCACTACAGGTCTGCCCTCTTCATCTCCTCAGCCAACTGCTCGATCGCTGGCCCTGCGGTATTAGCCTAGAGCTTCTGTTGAGTCTCCTGCAAACTAGCCAGCTTGCCTTCAATGGAGGCTATGATCAAGTAGGCCTCGTCCAACCAAGGCTTCAAGTGGGAATTCAGCACTACTTCCTTTTCCTAAGCTGTATCGACCTGTTCTTTCAATGCCTTGGCCTCTTGTAGCTTCATGAGTCTCTGCATGATGGCGACAGTGTGCATTGTCACTTTAACCTCGTCGTAGCACTGTTGTAGTTCCTGCACTTCTGTCTCTAGCCTTTGCACATTGGGGTCTTCTTGCAGGCTGGTGAGTACCTCAAGCGACTACTCAAAAAGTGTCGTGCAGTCTGTCACTACACTCGCTACTACTACTATTGCATTTGTCACGGCAATCACACGCTGCTCCCTAACTTCCGACGAAGTCGAAGACTAGGCCTTCAACTGTAATTCTACATTTTTTAGGTTCAGCTCTAGCTGAACCTTGTCCAACTCTGTGCGTGCATCGCACACTCCGCAATGAGTTTCTAAATCCGTACATCTACTAGCTCAGCCTTGGGAATGGAAATCTCTGGGACAGTTCTGCATGCCTCATCCACAACCTTGATTATGCGTTGATTCTTGTCTATCAAGTCTATCACAAGGTTAACAACGGAGTCTCTCTACACAACCATCTAATCGTTGTTGACCTTTTTCTCATTGATCACCTGCAAAGCACGTTGTTCATGGTCCCGAAGTTCCGCAATCACACAATCTTGCAGAAGGTGAAGCACCTCGCTAGGAAGCACTGCCAAGTTAAGTACCACTCCCTTGAGGGTGCTGACAGTGAGCTGGTCATCTTCAGTCTCTGTCATCAATGCTCCCTCTAGAAAAACTATGGCTCAGGGTTTCCTTGCGCGCAGCATCCCTATGGCTTTTAAGGTGCCAAGGGCCAAACTGGTCGACTCCACGCTGGTTTGAATCTATGATGCATGGATCTGTAGCTCACGCAAACCCGTTTGAATAGCCCCCAATGCCTATTGCTACTACTACTCAAACTATTGCAGTAATTCCACGGTGGCATCCTGCACTGCATCCCCTATGTCATTCAGATCCCCCTCTATTAGGGTGATCGGATCCAGAGGCGTCTTGCTAGCCTTGGACTTCTTCCACAACCCTAGTTTTTTGGGACCTCTAGTGCGCTTGATACAGAATGGAGTCATCTTCGGGTCCTCTCCTCCCTGCTCCATTTGTCTATCCTCTTCTTCCTCTGTCTCTGGTGAGGGCGAATTCTGACCGTTGTCAAAGTCGTGCTCCTCTTCTCCTGCATGTCCACCCGACTCTTGTGCAACAACGCACTCTACCTTAGCCTTGTCATCAACCTCCTTTCTCTTTTTCACACCCAGTTGTTCCATATTTAGCTTGGCCTCTTCCTTCTTATGTTGCACGGCATACTTGCTCGATCCAGCAGCGAAGTCCGAGGCAGTGCGCCACTCTGTCGACCAGTGGTCAAGGACCGCGTTGATCACATCATCTGTTGCTAAGTAGGGCAAGTCATGCCACTTCTACTCAGGGTCCTTTCGTGCCTGTATTGATACGTGGTGGAAGTCAGCCTTGAATTCCACATACTCCTGTAATCTGTCAAAATTGGTAGGAAAAAACCACAGCTTGCAGTTTATGGCCATATGCATGTTCATCTCCATCAAGATCCAAAAGATCTCGCTATCCTTTATCCGATGAGGATCCTTAGTCGTCCACAGCGAAGTGTACTTCGCTGCCGCTAGTATGTCCAGCGTGACCAGAGGAAACTGATTGTCTTTGGGTAGCTCCCATGCTACAAGCACTATGGACAGCAAGATCCATGCATAGTGGAATGGCTTGCTAAGATCCTACACCTCGCGGCGGTTCACAAGGAACTCACTGCATAGGTAGTGTGCCCAATTAAATTGAACTCCCTCCGTGCATAGGGCTGCCAAAGCTATGACTAGTGCGGCACTTCATCTGCGCGACACTTTTGCATGACCTTCTCTGCCAAGATTTGTGTTTCCACTTTAACTACGAGGTCAAAGATACTCATAATGGAATACCCTCACGGCTCCTTTACTAACTTGAACTTTTCCTTCATGGCCTCCACGAGGGCATGCTCGCCATCCTTTCCGCTAACATCATGGCCATATTTTCCCCTATGTATGGCAGTCGCACAATCCTATGGTTCAGCATATCAGTGATGGGTATCATCTCCTCTGGCAATAGATACCCATCATGTACCAAGCACAACAGCTGCTTGATTACCACCATTGTGATGGGTGCACTGTTTTAATGTGGCACCCATAGAAGGTTGAGCAGTTCTGCCTTATCCACGCCTCTCAGCCACTTCTGTGCTTCCAACACGGTCATTCCAGTGGTTTTGTGGAAAACACGGTGCATGAGTTGGTCCGTTGCTAAATGAGGGAATTTCTTTGTGTCTGCTAAATCCCATTTTTCCAATTTCAAAAGGGGGACACACCCGAAGTGCGGTCCTTCGAACACAATTTGTTCCGGCAAGAGGGGTGTGTGTAGGATGACCTTACTCTCATCAATGTCTTTGGGCACCTTGGTCTTGTCCCTGTGCAGAGGAATGTACTCAGGCAGCTTAGTGATGGGGTCAGACCCCTCAATTTCAACATCCTTCGTTTCCACCCCAACATCCTCATCATCCATTGGGATATCCTCAATCTATTTTTCTTCCGCCTCTAGGTTAATTGTCTTGTCCTTTTCCTATGCAGTGGGCTTATCCTTCTATGGGTGTTTTTTGGGAGATGTGCACACTAGCCACAGTGTCGTGGCCTGCTTGCCCTTCTTGTTCTTGGGACCCTCCTTGGTCGGGGTAGGCCTTGGTCTAGGTGACTGTGGAGACTTCGGTACTTCAACTGGGATCTCTACAAGCGCAACCTCTGGGACAGCTCCTTCTACTGCCATAGCAACCTTCGGAATAGCTCCCTCAGCTATCATTGCTTCAATGTCCATGGCTGCTACTCCTAGAATAATGTCACGGATGATTTTGCGGTCAGTTTCTGGAAATCGATCGAACACTGGGCAATCAAGTAGCTCTTCGAAAAATGCGCGGTTCATGCACAACACACAGCACAACTCACAATTTCTCAATATGCAAAGTGTTTTCCGCTGGGCAGCCATATGTAATTTATAGGCCATTTTGAATTCAAATCTGACCGTTACCCCCAAAATCGTTTCATTAATGCTAGATTGGCGGTAAATTTTCAAAGATCTTGCCCATAAATTTCGACTTAAATTCCGCCCCCCCACTCCATTTGGCCGTTTTTTCATCGTCAAATCATGAATAGTGACTTTAACGATCACTTTCTGGCTTCTCTGTGTAGTTTCTCCCTTGGTAGTGTAGCTCTCTGCGTGTTGTTGTGGACTATGTGACATTCCCTCGTTCCGCGTAGTTCTCTCCTCGCGCAGCTGTCCAATCTGGGCAGTGTAATTTATAGTCCCATGCCTCCTTTTAGCTGCCTGGAATGCTAATACTGTGCTACCTTCATATAGTCACTTAGCCGAATCACCGGTGTATGGCTTCAATCGGCTACCATTCACCTTTCCTGGGAAGGGTTCTCCATTCAATTTAACCAGTTGAACTGCTCTGCCATTGGTAATCTCCTTGATGACGTAGGGCCCTAGCCAGTGCATCCTAAATTTATTTGGAAATTTATCAAACTTGCTGTCATACAACAAAAACATATCATTTAGCTTGAAGGTGCATAGTTTGATGTGTCAATCGTGCCATGCCTTTTCGCTCTCCTTTTGGACTTGTTGTTGAAATCCAGCTAGAAATTAGTCCTCCTCAAGCTCTGCTAGTTGCGCGAGCCTCTCTTCCAGGACTTCATGATCCACCATTCCTATGAGTTCTGCTATGCACAGACTAGGTATAATGTATTCCATTGGCATCACAACTTCTACGCCATACACGAGTCTAAAAGGTGTTTGCCCAGTCAGCTTCTTGCAAGTTGTTCTATAGGCCCATAGCACCACAGGTACACGCACATCCAAGTCATTTCTTTGAGCATTGCATACCTTTGTCAATGCTATCTCCAGTATCTTATTGAATGCTTCCACTGTCCCATTGGCCTATGGATGATAAGACATACTAAAGTGATGATACACCTGGAATTATTTTGTCAACACGCTGACTGTTTCGTTAAGAAAGTGCGTACCACGATCGCTCATCAAGATCTTTGGACAGCCAAATCTTGTCAACACATATTCAAAATAAACTTTGTTGTTGTCACACCTATACAATCCTTCATAGGTTGCGTCTCTGCCCACCTGGTCAAGTACTCAGTCACGGTGATGATGTACTGCGCAGTCGTCTCCTTTCCTTGAGGCTGAATTGGACCCACAAAGTCAATCACCGTTTCTCAAATGGTTGTAAGGTCACCTACAGCATCATAGGTAATTCATCCCTCTACAACGTCCTACCAGTCCTTTGACATGTGTCACATGCCCTACAATATGCTTTCGAATCCTTATGTAGGGTTGGCCACCACAACCCAGCACGTAGAACCTTATGCATTGTTTCTTTCCCTACATAATGTCCTCCTGCAGCTCCTCCATGAGCCTCAGCGAGGATACTTCTTCATTCAAAGTTAGGCACATAATGTCACAATATTTCGTCTGACCCCATTTTTTACAAGTGCCCTGCAATTATAGAAAAATTTTCTGCATGCACTACGAGTTCCTTCTTATGTTGACTTGTATAACCTTTTGGAGCCAACCCTGTTGCCATGAAGTGGATAATATCTTCAAAGTGGCTTTCTACAACACGCATTGCAAAGAGCTATGCGTTAAGCAACCCTTCGTCCAAATTAGTAGGTTCCTCTCCTGTTTCAATGTGGGACAGATGATCAAGTCCCACGTTCAGTCATCCTGGCTTCACAATAACATTAAAGTCGTACTCCTGGAACAACAAAAGTCACCTACATATTTTCCCCCCAACATAGGCTTGTTGACTAGGTACTTCAACGCGAAATGATCCGTATACATCTTAAAGTGTCTGCCAAACAAATAGTGCCTGAACTTCTAAAGCACGTACACCATAGCTAATCCTTCATGCTCCAGCGTGGAATAATTTTTCTCTGATTTAGACAACTTCCTACTTGCAAATGCTATAGGATGATCTAGTTCTCCCTCACCGGCCTATGTTAGCATGCCCCCCAGCGCAATACATGATGCGTCCATGTGCACATGAAATTCCTTCTTCCAGTCCAGGAAAACTAGGATCGGCGCGGTGACCATTTTCTCTTTCAGCACAGCCAAGTTGTTCTGACATTCATCATTCCAACAGAACGTAGCATCCTTTTTCAACAATTTCTCAACAGGTGCGGTGATTTTGGCATAGCTCTTGATGAACTTCCTATAGTATCCAGTATTCCCTAGAGTTGCGCACAACTGTTTCACATTCCTCGGCACCTCCAAGTTGATTATCACCATGATCTTCACGTGGTCTACCATCAATCCTTGTCTGCATACCACATGGCCCAGTAAGATCCCAAAAGGGACATAAAATAGACACTTCTTCAGATTGAGCATGAACTGGTATCTCCGACATGTATCTAGCATCAAGCGTAGGCTTGCCACATGGCACTTGACCAATCCAAACATTGTCCAATTGTCAAAGTATACCTCCAAAAATTTACGAATGAAGTCTTTGAGTGCCGCAATGACTATGCGCGAAAAGATTGCTGGCGCATTCCTCAGCCCAAAAGGCATTACGGCTTACTGAAAACATCCCCATTTAGTCACAAAGGTCGTCTTGCTTCTATCCTCAGGCGTGATTTTGATCTGATGGTACCCAGAGAACCCATCAGTGAAAGCGTATGCTTCTTGGTCGCCTACATTATCCAAGACCTCGTCAGTGAACGAGGTTGGGAAAGGATCATTCACACAAGCATCATTCAATTTCCGGAGATCCATGCATATCCTTATTTCTTCTTTCTATTTCTTTTCCTGAACCATTATCGGTCTTACCCAATCAGATTCTTCCAATGGTTCAATAATTCCTACCACAAGCATCTTATCTAACTCAACATGGACCCTTTCCTTATACTTCGGATTAAGGTGGTAAGGTCTTTGTTTTACAGGTTTCGCGTTCAGTTTTAGGGTGATATTCATGACACCCAGGTCTCCTATGATTCCCTTCAGATCAAAAAACTTCATGGGGAACAAATCCTGATATTCACGGAGGAGCTTAGCGACCTTGTTGTTATAAACATATTTGGGCACTGCAACCCCTATCACATATGTCCATAAACCAAGGGCTTCTAAACCCCTAAAAGTGTTGTTTCATACCCTAAAGGAACAAGGTCAGCTAATTACATCATCTCCCAGAAGTTCTCCATGAAAAACTACTTAGAACTGGTCAAAACTGGACCATACAGACTGCTCCATGCATAGGGTGTGATGCATCTCACCTAGTACACATAGGGGGTGCAATGCATATTGGAAAGCCCTTCTGTAGGGTGCGATGAGTGAGAGTAGACAAATGGCAGAAGCAGTGCGCTAGGTGGAAACCCAGAGAATCTTCTAGAAACTGCTCATATGACACTTGCCTCTCTGAATTCGCTCAGGGATGAGTAAGAGATCCGAAATCTCCAAGTGGAACCAAGAACTATCAGTGAAATGACACTAATCAAAATCCCAGAAGTTGACTCACTCTCCTGTAAACATCTATATATGGATCCCTCATCCAAGAGATCCAAGGGCTGGAATTTTGTAATTTGCAAGGAAGTGTTGTTGGTTTCTCTTTGAAGACATTGTTGGGTGATCTTGCTTTGTATGAGGTGAAGAGGGCTTTCATGCTGGGAGGATGATGCTAGATCAGACAACCTAGTTATAATCCTCTCTTCTACTACTTCTATCAATAAAGCTATTTGAGTTTTCCTCCATATGCTTGTATATCTTTGAATATTGTTTGTGTATGCATTTATATGGTTAATGTACATCTAATCCTACGTTATTTATGGTTATAGATCTCTATGCTTTGATGGTATTTTCCTGCCTTGACTCTACAGGTGTTTTTTGAAGCGGGACAAGCGAGAAAGGAGTGGCGAAAGCTCTATCAAAGGAGAGAGGAAACGAGCAAGGAGACTAGCAAAAGACTGAGGTTGGTGCTCTTTGCTTCTCTCTCATCTATCTCTCATAAAGGAAAACATAAGTAACTTTAATCTGTTTGTTTCTAAGATAGCTACCCGTCTTAGTGGGACTAGCAGCTCTGAATGGACACTAGTTTTCCTGATAACACTTGTCTATTGTCGCATCGTCCCAATAGTCCCCAATATTTGCAAATTTCGGCTCTACCTCTATGCCAATGTTGACCTGCCTAGCTTTCAGTGGCTAGTTATGTCTGGATCCTCTATCTGCAGACCTTCAACCACGCAGTGACCCTCAGTTTTGTCGTGGCGGAAAAAGTCGTTTGTGCGGACACAACTGACCTCCCTAGGAGTCTAAACTCTCTAGCGACAAACAAAACAAAATGGAGCGATCTTTCTCTAAATACACCTTTTAAAACATGAAAACTACAAGTGTTTAGGCTTACCTTATTCCAAAACGCTGTTGTTGTAGTCCGTCCTTGCCGATCCGGATGAGCTCCTCCTTCACATCAATTCCTGCAACCACAAACAATCAAACAATTACCAAGCACTTGCATCTCATATAATAAAACATATATTCAACATGCAGACCAAGGAACACATGAAATAACTCATTAACACAAGCTATTGAGAAAAATGAACCAGTTTGTATTAATAACGAAACAAAGAAACTCTTACAACCTGGCCTTGGTGTTGTGCAAGTTCCTCCCAGGGTCCATCAAGGGTTTTCCTCTACTTTGACAAAGCTCACCCACTTCCAAGTAGAATCAAGCAAAGACAATCTCTCCTCACAAGGTTCTAAATGGGAGTCCTAATTCCTGCAGCATTTACCCAAAGAAAATGTATAGCTTCAACCTCCTCTCCCTCTGGCTCAATGCCTTTATTTATAGTGCTGTAAAGAGGTTATTCAGGTCCACCATCAATGGGATAATCCCCCTCTTTGGGTGGGATAGCTCCCTTATTGATGGGATAAGTTCCTCCTTAATAGGGATACATGAACCAACTGGAGGCGCATCCATTTCATCAAACCGACCTCTAGAAAGTTCTAAAAGTAACCACAAGTAACTTTTTTAAGATGAAACTTGCGCATTTTGCCTTTTACAGAAGGACGCACCTGTCCCTTAACATACAGAGCGTCCAAGGACGCAGCCTTTGTGAACATTGTGAGCGTCCCCGCAGGTAAGGCTTGAGAGAACCTGCTTCCCCAGAGATAAACACATTTTTTACAAGACTTTCTCTCTTCTTTGAGTTTGAGATGGATAGCAGAGGCATAAGACTTGCCTAAGAGGGTAGCATGACTGTTGATTGAGCCATACTAACTGTAAATAGTCATGGTGACATTTTTTAGTGTAACAAGTTTCTAAAATATTAATCCTTCTGGGATCCTCGTCCTCTTCTTCAATGGTGATGTTATAGCATTCCAGCACGTGGTTCAGCTGGGTAGTCCAATCAGGTTGAATCAGGTCCAAAGGATCATGTGGTATCCTAAAAATCATTGCTTTAACCTCCTGTAGCACTGCGTCAATACGGTCAAACCATCCCCTCGAAGTTGAACGTCATTATAAAGCCCTGGTGCAAGATGTCCCATTCTTCAGTGCCATAGCGAAGTTCTATTTCCAAGTACCAATTCATTGGTATGAAATCTAGGGTATGACAAAACAGATTCACCCATTTAGGCAGGGGCTCCGCTCCATAAGTGTTAGTCCATTTGGCGAGGTGATCACGTGGATCATCCCTTCCATCATACTTGTCTCTCATCCGCACTTTCGGCTGTCCAAAACGTATTCTTATCATCCTCCTATAGTCGCGCCAATCACCAAAATTATCCTTGTGCGTAGCCCACCATCTTGCTGGTGTTGCATGTAGTACCCAGTCTAAGGCCTAGAAGTGATGCTTCTCTGACACTTCTCTCTCAAATGAATCCAAAAAGTGATCAACATCAGTTAACCCATCATAGTGAGGCAGATTCCTTACTTCTGATGACATGCAGCGCAATGACTTGGTCATCATATTACAACGCAGCGTAGATACTTCGTGTATCCAATTATGTCAGTGCTCTAATTCTTCATCCGAATCTGATGTGCAGGAGCTCTCGCGGTCCCATGTGATATGCCTATCTGTTGTCAAATTTACCCCATCCTAGTCTCACACCGTTATCTTGTAAATCTGGTCCAAATCGTCATCAATTTCATAATCAAGGACTAGTTCGGTATAGCATGGTCCTTCTGTAGGATCCTGCGACACCACTACGCTGAGCGACTTCTTTTCAAATATCATCTTTCACTTCTTCAAGTTGATTACCCCATTGCTTTCAGTGGCCCAATCGATTCCAAGGAGCACAGGGTAGGGATTGCTATCATCCACAATCTTGACAAACTTAATCTAAGAATTTTTGGCCTGCTCCTGGAAAAGGTGTTGTATTTTTAATTATACCATTAAATATATATATTTTAATTTTTTTCTTCCGAATTAGTTAATATCATATTGTGATGTTAATATATGATTCTTTAAGTTTCATGGTTATTCTAAGTAAGAATGTTATTTATAGCATTAATATATACTGTTGATTTTGTAGTTTCTTATTTGTTGTTTCTTTACTGTTGTTTTTTTAGTTACTAATATTTCTTAAGTGTTGTTTCCTTGAGTGTTATTTCTTCAGTTTCTATAGTCTCGTTATTTTTATTTCTCAAATAACAACTTGCTTCAATTTAATTGTTGTTTTCTAATACATAGTTGTTATTTGTAATTAATTTAGCTTAGAACTTGATAATATTTGTATAGTTTCTTAATTATAATCTTTAGGTAGAAATGCATTTTTCCTCTTCCATTATAAAGTGGGAATTGATTTCATTCAATGTGATGAGTTATTTCATTCAAGAATTGTTTTCCAACCTTTGATAAATTTAATTTATTTTCTTATTAGAGGAGTAGATCATTTTTCCATTAGCATTAGTTATGGTAGTTCTTTCCATATACTTTGCAGACCACCTTGAAATAGAAATATGAATCCTTTGGTTGATAATCTATTGTGTGTTAATTAGTTTCCTTTCAAAACAATTAATTATCTCAACATTTGGTGTCATTGTCAGGGAGGCTATCAAAAAGATTTCTACCATAACAATTATTGGTTGTATATGCATACTTGATTTCCTGAGGGATAGATATTGAAGATGGAAGGTAAGAATCTAGACATGTATTGTTGACTTGTTGGGGCCTGACCCAGGTTCAGAGGTGATTTAGCCAAATATATCCCAATACTACTGGCCCTTTCGGCAACAGTCCACGGAGCGCGGACTAAGGTCTCACCCGAAGTAGTATGGGAGGGTGCTAGAACCAGGTTTCTACACCCTGGAGATGTCTGATGGTTTCAAGTATTTTGCGGTTCGACCCTACGTGCATGTCGCTATGTGCGCTTACCCGTACCTCGCAGCCTGAAATGTTGCCTTCGCGCAGCCCTACTCAAGGACCGAACAATGTTATTACCCAATTCCTTACTCGTAGCTCGATATTAGGTGATTGACTTAACTTATTTGTACTCTTTCAGTTATACTTAACAATATTCACAATTCATATAAGTGCATGCAAAAAATAAACAGTATAATTGCCAATGATATCAAACATATAATAACTTAAGAATAGATACATGGAATTCAAATAAAACTTCTCTTTATTATTTTCTTCCTTCTGTTATAGACTCAACTCTACCCTGCGCACTCAGCTGCAGGGGTCCGCACACTCAACTGCGGACTCTACTAGGCCTCTACACACTCAACTGCAGAGCCTCTTCCTACTACTATGACCCAAGATACTTAGACTCTTACTCTATGCTCGTTATCTTATTCTATCCATCCGATTCCATCAATTCCTTCGTTCCTTTACAACTTAGAGCCTCACTCTATTTATACAATCCCATGGTCCGCGGACCATGGGTAGGCCGAAACTACACTCAAAACTTAGGGTGGACAGCCCTATGACTCTAACATACAATTCGTGCTCCGCGCTTGCAATTCGCGGAGTCTTTACAACAATATTACTCAAAACTTGGGCTTTGAGCCCTAAAACATGTCGTGGGGGGATTCCATGCCCAACATGCCCCCAACACAAACATCGTGACTCGCCCTCGAGTCACTCTATTGGCACGACGATCTTGGTGCAGAGTCCCTCCAGCTGGTCTCAAACAGGTCTTTGGCATGCTTCGTCTTTCCTGCTTCAGTGTTTTGTTCCTGCTTTCTATCATGGGAGCGGTTTTCGTTTGTGCGGGCTCCGTGCCATACTTCTGTGTCCATCTGGAAAGGTGGGCACACAAGCTATTTCGCCCCTCACAACCGGCTCTCATTCGTAGCTGAGGTTTTCCAAATTGTATAAGCATCCCCCTTCTGCATTCGCGCCAATCCCCGAAACTTTGCTATTGTGTACCCCACCACCTTGTGGGCGTAGCACGCAATGCCCATTTCAAAGCATCAAACCGCTGTTGTTCTGGAACTTCGCTCTCAAATTTGTTCAGGAATTCATCCACCGCTGTCAACCCGTCGTACCTAGGTATATCCCTTATCTCTGTTGTCACGTAGCACAGTGATCTTACCATCATGTTGCAATTGAGCGTGGTTACCTCGTGTAACCGATTCTGCCATCGTTCTATTTCTTCATCCGAATCCGAAGTGCAAGAGCTTTCGCGCTCCCATGAAATCCTACCATCTGTTGTTGGATTCACCCAATCCTACTCTCAAACAGTTATCTTGTAGATACAGTCGATATCGTCATCACTATCATCGTCGTGCACCAGTTCTATGTAGCGCACTCCTTCCGCAAGATCTAAAGGTACCACTACGCGTAGTGACTTTTTCTCAAAAATCATTTTGCACTTCTTTAGATTTATTACTCTGTTCATATCAGTGGCCCAATCTATTCCCAGTAGCGCAGGATAGGGATTGTTTTCATCAACAATCTCTATCACTTCGAAATCTGCCAGTGCGCTAGCACCTTCGATATCTACTATTATCCCCTGCAATCTTCCCATCGGTAGGATCTTCTACTGGTTCGCCATTCACAATTGAATAGGAGACCATTGTAACACGGGTCTGCCCATGCATTCCCATGTTTGTTTTGGCAGTACATTCACGTCCAATCCGAGATCCAGAATTACTTGATCCATTTCGTACTCTCTGATTTGCGCAGTCAATCTCATTTCCCTTCCTGTTTGCAATGCATGCTTTCCAAGTTTCCAAACTACGCGCGGTTCTCCTGACCTAGCGCACCTAGTGATAAGTTCCTGCAGTCCTTTTACAGCCTTGTTGTCATGCAGCAGTTTCATGCATGTCTCCAAAAAGGTAGTGAGCATTGAAGGATCCATCCCTGGTTCTAATTGATCCTTACTACCTGAAGTGGAGGCCTCCATGAAGCTCTTGTTAGCTTCCATGAATGTCTCCTTCCCGCACTCCAAATTAAATTCAGGTTCCTTTGTAGGAGCCTTGCGAACCCACGCACTTTCTTCTGGCTGCTTACCTTTGTCATCTTCAGTTTTGATACTGCTTCGAAGCACTATGTTTACATTTGGGTCCTCTTCGCACGACTCATACCTCATCATTTGTAGGTTCTGATTCAGGGGAGGCTGTAGTACTCCTTTATCGCACAACCTCACTATCAGTGTAGGGCAGTCCTCCATCTCATGATCAAATTGGGTACAATATAAACATGATGCTCTCATCAGATTCGTACAATCGCGAGCATAGTGCTCTGGCCCTCCGCAATTGTAACAAATTAGTTGTCTGCAACCCCTTCCTGGTCTCGTTCCACCTCGACCTCGTCCATGCCCCTGAAATCCAACACGCACCATCCCTGCATTTTGATCAAGGGCTTGCGTTTTGGTCTTCACTCTATAGGCATGGGTCTGATCCATCATCAGCTCGTAACTTCCGCAGGTGTAGTCATCATGGCCTACCGACCCGCAGAAATTACAGAACAATTGTTGGGACATCTGCGTATACTTCTGTAATAGGTGACAGTTATCTATAGTGTGTTTTCCTCCTATCTGACAAATCGTGCACCATAATGCAAGCGTCACGCTCGGTCCTACTTGTGCCTCTGGTCTTAATGGCATCAACCCTCCTCCCGCCAAGTAATTCGTGAAAACTGGACAGTGGTCCTTGTCATGCCCCTGGCCTTTGCATTTTATGCACCATACCTCTTCACGCACCTTTGGCCAAGTTGTCCTATCCTGTTTCAAACTCTGCATTTCCAGACACAAATTTTGCAGTTGCGCGTGGATTTGTTGGACTCCTAGACCAGGATCTTGTATAGGGGTCTCGTGCAATCTCATTGCAATCTCCAAAGATTTAGCCTAGGTGGATAGCTTTTGTTGTGACAACGTCATCCTTAAATGCGATGTTAGTGATGCTACAAACCATGCGCGATGTTGTCCATCCGTCAAGGTCATGTTCTCCTCACGAATCATACTCTTTAGTCTCTGGTCCAGATCCCATGGGGTCTCACCTGGAAGCATCGCGATTTCCTTAAATCCGATAATCGATTGTCTCTAATTTTGGCCTGCTAAATTCCCTGTTCAGTGCGGCCTGGATGTCTACGATCCCTGCATTTGGATGGTCATTAGAATTCTTAATGTAACACATTAGTGCGTGATCCTACAACACGCTTACCAATGTTTCCTTCTTTATACTGTCATCAACGACTCCTTGTGCTTCCCATATAGCCTTTACTACAAATCAGAATTGGTCTGGATCTTCGTTCCCTACTCCTCTGAATACCGGCAGTTTGATCGCGCTCGCCATATTGAACTGTGGTGGTGGCGGAGGTGGTGTGGGTGGAGATGGGGGTGACGATGGTGAAATTGGTGGTGGTGTAGGTGGGGGTGGTATGCGCGGAATTCGCTGCCTTATCAGACTGATCGCACTTCTTGGAGAAACTTTCGTGAGCTCTTCCTCACTTTCTCGTCGCGGCAAAATCAAGGGGCTATTTTCTATCTCTGCGCTACCTTCATTTCTGTAGATCCTCCCACTTCGCGTAGTCCCAAACATCAATTTATTTGCATAACCCGCTTTTCACACAATAGCATTTTGATCCAAGTGTTCAATGATTTAATGTACTTACCTCGTGGTCCCTTGAGGAAGCAACGTTCCGCCTCGCTGTAGCTGACGGTCATATCTACCACGAACTCGGTGATAAATCCCCCTATAATTCGATCAAGCCAATGGTCCACAGCGTGCGCGATCTTATCTTCTGACACTTCTAGTCTGCACACCAATTCCGGAGTCCACACAATCGGTTTGTCGAGCCTACACCTTCCCTGACTATTTGCTAGCTTCACGATCCACTCGTATAGCTCAGAGGGGAAGGATGCAAAGAAAATTTCGTGGATTTTCGTATATAAGTAGCGCTCTAACCACTGTTCCTTTGATACTCGTGGATTCCTGTTTTCCTGTGTCGCGAACTCGTGAATCTTCTTGTCCAACCACCCTTCAATTTCTTTCTTTGTTGGATTCCAGTGACACGACATCAGACATCCCTTATGCAGATCCCGGTCCTGGCAACGGAACCATTTGTTGGCTTATTGGGGCCTGACCCAGGTTCAGAGGTGATTTAGCCAAACAAATCCTAGTACTACTAGCCCTTTTGGCAACAGTCCACGGAGCGCGGACTGAGGTCTCACCTGAAGTAGTATGGGAGGGTGCTAGAACCAGGTTTCCACACCCTAGAGATGTCTGATGGTTTCAAGTGGTCCGTGGTTTGACCCTACGCGCACATCGCTACGCGCGCTTACTCGTACCTCGCAGCCTAAAATGTTGCCTTCGCGCAGTCCTACTCAGGGACCGAACAGTGTTATTACCCAAGTCCTTACACATAGCTCGATATTAGTTGATTAAATTAACTTATTTGTATGCTTTCAGGTATACTTAACAATATTCACAATTCATATAAGTGCATGCAGAAAATAAACAGTATATTAGCCAATGATATCAAACATGTAATAACTTAAGAACAGATACACGTAATTCAGATAAAAATTCTCTTTATTATTTTCTTCCTTCTGTTACAGGCTCAACTCTACCCTGTGCACTCAGTTGCAGGGGTCCGCACACTCAACTGCAGACTCTACTAGGCCTCTGCGCACTCAACTGCAGAGCCTCTTCCTACTACTATGACACCAGATACTTAGACTCTTACTCTATGCTCGTTATCTTATTCTATCCATCCAATTCCATCGATTCCTCCATTCCTTTACAACTTAGAGCCTCGCTCCACTATATTCAAAACTTAGGGTGGACAACCCTATGAATCTAACATACAATTCACGCCCGCAATTCGCAGAGTCTTTACAAAAATATCAACTCAAAACTTGGGCTTTGAGCCCCAAAACATGTTGTGGAGGGATTCCATGCCCAACATGTATCCTAGAGAATCAGTCATGAATCTACCCTCATCAGTCAAGCTTAGGTCATATAGCATGCATTATTAAAAGTAGGAACATTAGAGATAGGAACTTGAAAAAAATATCATTTCACTTAATTGGTGATGTAAGCACCACCCATTCCACTAACCAATTGGCAGGAATATTCAAAAGAGGATCCTTGAAGTAGCACATGAAGAACCTCTTCTATTTTGGGAGGAAATGGCACACACTGGTACTTTTGAATTCCCTATCAGAGATCCAAGAGGAGTGACAAAAATGCACATCATTCCCCCATTTTCTCTACCAAATATTCATGGTTTGGAAAACAAAGACCCAGATACATTTTTATTTGAGTTTGAAGTACTTTGTAGAGGATATGATTATTTTATTAATGATCAAAGGTTTAAAGTGTTCCCTCTTACTCTAAAAGGAGTAGCTCTCTAATGGCTTAGGAGCCTTGGTGGGAACTGCATCCAAATGTTGGAAGGCATGAGGAATGTATTCTTGAAGAAGTACCAAGACTATTGCAAGTTCAATGAAGATATTTTCAGTATGATACGAGGGGAAGATGAAAACTTGGAGGACTATGTGTATCGATTTCAATAAAATCTTCAAAAATCAAAGGATAAACATTTGACAAAAGATATCTTGAAAACACTCCTACTCGATGGAATCAAAGATGAATTTTTAGAAATATTAAATCTGATGGGAAAAGGTGATGTTTTCCAGTTATCATATGATGATGTCTATGAATTATGTATAAGGTATTAAAGAGAAATCTCCAAGGCTGGTAAGAGTTCTATAGAACTTTGTTCTCTCTTTTTGAAATTTGTTGGAAGAACAGGAGTAACAAGAGTTGGAATCAACAATTTACTTGATTTTTTAAAAAATAATATTATCAACCCTCTAATTTCACAAATGGATATTTTACAGATTAAGAAAAAACAGGAAGAATTTGAAGAAGTGTTTTTCCCTCAGTGTCGAAAGAAACATCCCATAGATAATTGCTCTCTCTTACCTAAAATGAAAGCAGGATATCGAAGAGATTGAGAAGCTACAAGCTCACAACCATGGAAACTGTGACCTAAATGTATGGCTCAAAACACTTTCTCTCCATTATCTTAATTTCATTATCCATTATGGAATACTCCTATATTAGGGAATCCATACCAATCTCAGTATAACCCCCATCAATCTTGCCACATGTTTGGCATGGATCATCTTATGATTATATGAATACTCTCCCTCATCTTGTAGCACAAAATTATCATCCATATTATTCACCATATCTTCAACAACATCCTTCCTCTCTATCAAAATCATCCATGCAACCCAATCAACTACGTCATCAAAATCCTCCACGCCCTACACAGTTTCCTGCTCAATTGATTCCACACCCTCACAATAATAAACCATTACAACATGCTTACAGTTTTGAATTGAAATTTTTACACACCCTTCCCACCCATTCTGTCTCACTTGCAACATTCCAGAAAACTTATATTGAGATTGGGAAGGTTTCAAATCAAAAAATTGCAGAAGTTATTGAAGAAAATGGGTTTCTCCTAGTCCGCATCAACAAGCCATTAAGATCAATAAGATATTAGAAACTCAAGAAATTCACAATATGAAAACTATGGGAAATCAAGAAATTAAAGGCTATAAGATTGGTCTCACTCCATCATTTTCTCGCAGCATCACTCCATACTTCGACAATTCTTGGCACAATCATTGCAAGGGAAGTTGGTCTCTCATACCTTAGTATTTATTAACATGCATTTTTTAAATTCGGGTATATACATACTTGAGGCATTATTTCAAAAATGTCTCCACTAGAAGTACACTTATACGTGAACATATTTTATTTTCAAAGTAAAGTAGGTTAGTGTAGAAAATAAAATAAATAAGGAAATAAATAAATAAATTTATTTATATGTAAAAAGAGTTGTTTTTGTTGCAACATGTTGTATAAATCAACATCAGTGATAAATATTTGAATTTATTTGTGTATGTATATGTATTAAATTGAAAATAACATTCCTACAAACACCCATATCCATTCCTATCACCATTTTGGAAAAATTTCTTGATTATCATATCTTATGGCTTGCGAGCTTGATTAAATTTTTGAAAAAACAATTGGGACAGTCATGTTTTGAGGGGCCAAATTTACGTATTTTTAAAACTTGTTTTTATAATCATTATCCCTTGATTTCTACTTTCTAACCCAATTTGAATCACTAAATTTTGATTTGAAACGCAAAAGTTATGACCAAAACATTGACAGGGTATCTAGTAGGAAACTCGAGGACAGAGTTGGGACAGTCAGGTTTTGGATGCCTAAATGACTAGATTGTAAACTTGTTTCTATGGTATATTCCACTATAATTATAATTTACATGGAAATTTTAATAACTCGATTTCTATATCGTATGATAAAGTTATGACCAAAATGTTGACTACCTATCGTAAATCAACATTCTTAAAACTCTATTTTTCCCACTGTTCACTAGCGTATTTGACCCATCAATTCTTCGTCTTTTGAACATATTTGTATTGGAGATAGATACCTGAATCTAATTTAATATATAATTTGAATCATTTCAATTTGTCATCAAAAGAAAAAATCATGCTTAACATATCAATTATTGGTCTAAGCTGGGAAATCGAAAATAATTTTATTTTGTAGGTTGTTCTGAGTAAATTTGACATATAATCTCATGGAATTTTTAAAATTTGTTTCTATTGGAGATATCCCTCTGAATTCACTTTCATTTATCTTTTGAATCACTCTAATCGAACCAAAAACAAATAAGTTATGATTAAAGCATTGTTGGTTAGTATGGTTGGCCACCGCTCTCTCGTAGGTCGTAAATGAATTTTACTTTGTTATTTCCTGTTGTGGACTTGTTTCATAGAGTAAATAATTGTTATTTTTGCACATTTATTGGATTAAGAGAGCTCACACACCTCTCTTCTTCCATGATTTTATGTTTTATTGTAGGTAAATGCTCGTTTTTTGCAAGTTCTGGGAGAATAAAGGAGGTTAATTTTTGAATGAGTGATTCTTGAAGGCAATGTTAATGAAATAAGGGAATTTCATCCAAGCATCTATTAAAAAATTTAATATCATATGATGTTGAGTTTTTTTAGGTGTCGTGGTCTAAAATTTCTTGGATTATAAGAACTTGCTACAAATTTCTCGCTAATGTCTGCCAACAAGAAAAAAAACATGAAGACTTTTTCGACTAGATAAGTTCATAATGGGAGAAATGAAGAATTAATTTCTATTTGAAGACCCAAGTCATTTCCACCAAATCATTCTTCCACAATATTGTTTGTTTCTCTTCATTCACCATTAACATAATGTTGTTACATAAAAACATATCGGTGTTCTCCCAGGAAACATCATTGTTGCACCCGAAATCACAATTGTTGTAACCGAAGTTATTTATTTATTTTTAGTTTTTTTAATAAAGTGTTGTCTCCAACATGGCTCCACTTCATACTTTATTTCTTATGAATTTCATAAGCCATGATAATACATAGATATAATTAAATGTTTCTTTTTTTCTACTAATTATAAAATAAGGGAAGTAAAACAACATAGCTACTTACAAATTGTATAATTCAATATATACTCAAATTCCATACTTAATCCAATGTCAATCAGATGTTTAGGATTCCGTTATTTATACAATATCACTTATGGCTTGAGAAAATTGATAGCATCATTCTTAGCAATAGTTGCACCACCCCCCGCCATAACAATAAGTGGTAGTTTCCAATGGGGGAATAGTCAGAGGAAGGCCTTTAAAGAGTTATGGAAGAAACTTAGTTAAGCAATGTTTGCATTTCTTAATTGGTAGTAGCCCTTTGAAGTAGATACAAATGCAAATGGGTATTTATGGTAGAGGTCTTGATGTAAGAAAGAAGGCTTGTATGCTACCATTTTTAAGTGTTTCATGTGGTCATTTTCCACTACCCTACCTATGACAAGGAGCTCTATGCCCTAGTGCAAGCTATCAAAATTTGGAAACGCTATCTATTGGAAAAGGAGATAGTCATCCAAATAGATCACCACTACTATAGAACCTGCAGGCCTAGAGTAAGTTACAATAGATTAGACATTACAAGTGGACGGAGGTTTTACAATAGTTCCAATTAGTGATCAAGTACAAGAAGGGAAGAACAATCAAGTTGGTGAACATGCTTTCAAGACCATTGACATTAGAAGTCACATCTTTGGAAATTCTAATGCACAATGAGACTTTCACATATGAAAAATATAGAGAGGAATATATAGAGGATGAGGACTTCAAAGAGGTTTATCAATAGCTATAGGGAAAGAATCATGTGGATGATGGTGACAACATAGTTTACTATCATCTCCATAATGGGTTACTCTACAAGATGGAAAAGATATTTGTTTCTAAAGGTGAGGTGATTGCAATTGATTAGAGAGGCTCACATATCCAAGGTTGTAGCGAATTTCAATGTAAATAAGACAATTGCTAATTTTCATATGTATGTTTATTGACATAGGATGCAAGAATAAGTAGCTAGGTTCATTAGAGGATGTATACTTTGCGGTAGCTATAAGCACACTAACATAACCCAAGGTTTATACTATCCCTTACCTGTACCCACTCATCCATGAGAAAGCATTTCCATGGAATTTTTGGGAGGTTTACCAACTACTAGGAAGGGACATAGTTACGTATTTGTGGTAGCTAATAGGTTCAGAAAGATGTACATTCTATGCCCTGTAGAAAGATTATCAAAGGGAAAGAAGCAACAAACTTATTCCTTGAACAAGTCTGGGTGCACTTTGGGATACCAAGGAGCATCATTTAAGATAGGTACGCTAGATTTCTTAGTTCATTTTGGACTACATTGTGGGAGAAGATAGATACAAAATTGAAGAGGTCTATAACATCCCATATATAGATAGATGGGAAAATAGAAGTAGTCGATAGGACTTCAATATGGATTTTGATGGTTTATAATTAGAAGGATTTGAAGATATGGGATGAAATTTGGTTTAATATACATCATTCCTACAACAAAACAATCCACACTTCAACTAGTAAGTCACCATTTAAGACTTTTTTTGGATATTTTTCACCTTCACATTTGGATGTAATATATGGATAACAAAAAGGAGCCCAGGAGGATCTTATAGGGGATGCTTTCAGAGTTGAAAAAAATGTTGAGAAGATCAGGTAGATCCATTTACGAGTACATGAGGTGTTAAATAACTCAAAAGAAAAATACAAGGCCATGCATGATCAACATAGTATAGAGAGGTCATTCAAAGTGGGAGATAGAGTATGTTTACAGTTAAACAAGGAGAGGCTATAGTATCTTGGTAAGAAAATCAACGATCTATGATATGTCCTTTCGAGATACTAGAAAAGGTGGGAGATAATGCATTTACTCAGTGATGAAAATGGAAAATCTAAAACTATATTAGCCTTCCATATTAGATTAGGAAGAGTACGTCATACATTCTATAGATGATTTAGTACCATATGTTCAAGTAGAGTTGATAGAAGATACAAATTTGTATAAGAGGTCCAAAACTACAAGATAGGGGTAGCATGACCTTTAGTAGATTTGAGTTTAAAGGGCAACTTCCAGGCAAGTCTAAATGGTACTCCATAGAGAAGGTAGAGGAAAATTTTCCTTACCTCACTTAATAAAACGTTTGGGGACCAGAAACCTCCCAAAATGGGGAGGTATGATCTGGATGGGATCACTATATTATTTTTCATCCATATTAATGCTTTCAAAGTGGAAACATTGGAGGATCGACTTACAAATTCATTTTTACTGGCAATCCCAATTTGGAAAATTGGGGATGAATAAATTCAACAACCATTTTGAGTCTTTAAATTACCACATTTTGTTGTCTTGAACTTAATATTAATATATATTCCATAATCTGCAGATCGATACCTTTCCAATGATATAAGAATAACCAAAATCAAAGCTCGCATCAGAAATTTATGTCTCCCACAAGTTGACCTATTGTGATTAACCACCATAATTTGAGAGGAGTCCATGTTCACACCCACAACTTATGGAAAAGGGACCAACCACATGGGGACTATGAAGAAGTATTTATAAGGGTTAAATTGTGACTCATGTTAAGGGTTGAATTGGTCAAATCTAACCCCTAGTTGCTTACGGAGCTATGTTATAACCAAGCTACTAGGAGTAAATGGGGTTCCATTCTATTTTGCTTGCATTTTGTTCCATAGTAAAGTAGTTGAGTGTGGATAGAATGAGAGCATAATAAAGGGGGTGTGTGTTTTGCAGTAGCGCATGGACCACATGTCTTAGGAAACTCTATAGGGAGTGTCTTTTCCTTTGTACTTGCATCATTTCCATTCTAGACAAAAGAGAGTAGAGCAGCCTCACTTTCCAGTTGGGTTTTCTCTCGAAAGGATTTCCTAGGGCATATCTTGGTGTTCATTGTGATGACTATGTGCTTGTTCTATATTTTCGGCATGTTATTAGTTACATGCATACATAACAAAATCAATAATAACGTATTTGAAATCTAAAATAATTAACCCTTCATAATATATATTTCAATTTAATTTCATAAATTTGTTATAACGATTTATCCAATAAAATATCTATGGCAATTGACAAATCATATATATATATATATATATATATATATATATCCACCATAGTTTATCAAAGTCGTGCTAGAATTTCCATTGCTTTTCGGGTGAAAAGATGATGTTTTCACCCGAAAAGCAATGGAAATTATAACACGACTTTGATAAACTATGGTGGAAATTTTTGGAAATTTGGGTTACAATTGTCAAGATTTAAGATTTTGGGTGCCCCAATAAATTTTTTTATGATGTTGAATCCATTTTCATTATCAAAAACATAATTCAAAAACTCTCATAAACAATTTTTCAGAAAGAAGAAAAAGAAAAAATATCAAATTCCAATAAAAAAATAACCATCCTGATAAAATTGTCACTTCACACACAAAATATATATATATATATATATATATATATATATATATATATATATAAACTAAACTTCCTTTATAACAATCTTCAAAGCATCTTAAAAGCCTATTACAACCATTAAAAGCCTATTACAACCATTAACATGAAGAATATTTGAAGTCGGATGGTTTGGAAAGTGGGAAAAAAATTCAAAAATATAAACAACCATATTCAAATACTTTAAACTTTTTGAAAGTTGGTTTATCATATGGGTTCCTTCCATATTTGGAATAGGGCAAACTTTAAATTGTTTTTATTATTTAAACTAGTTGCTTTAGAAAAGAATACAACCTAACATTCAAACATTTTGATAGTTGCTACAACGTGGAAGAATAGTCCAACCAAATATTATTCCTACTTCATAGGCTACCATAAAGTCACTAAGAATCATATTTAATTTCGACCACTAGGTGCGTGCTGGTAGACAATTAATTTGGGGAGATAACCTAACCTATAAGCATCTTTATCATTAAATCACAATCTCATTTTATTGAATAAAGTTTAAAAGAATTTATTAAAAAATTCCTATTTAAATATATTTTCATTTATTAAATAAAAATATAAATTATATTAAAATTATATATGAACAATTCATTGGGATAGATAAACCTAACATACAACCATGCCCACCATTCAATCTTGATCCCATTTATTAAATAAAAATAAAATGAATTATATTAAAAAGTGTAGAAAGTCAAAAAGATTTTATTTCATGCAGTGACAAATAACATCATTCATAAGGACAGTGTACAAAGACAAATGAAAAGGCATCTGCTTTGTCACTTTTCAACTTGAGCAAGTTTCACTTTCTTAATCCAAGGAGCAATTATTTCTTTAAACGAAAATTCAATTAGATGTTTTTCAATGCAGAAAATATTTATATTCAATTACACCAAAGAAGAATGGAGTACCATTAATAACGTCAAGTACGAAATGAACTAATCAAACCCCTTTGGATCACTTTTCTGAATGTAACATGTCTGGATTTATATAAAGATGGATACATGTAACAACTCCATGGAGTTTTATTCAAAGGTACCCCTCATTGATTTAAAGCTTACAAAAATATGAGGTCCCCCAGGCTCAAGATAGTGTAATATAACAGCCTAGATGTATTAATGATGGACACATTACAACAAATTCAACCTATAGTTATAGACTGCTTGGTGATTGATGGACATATAGTTTGTCATACAATGTCTTAGATATAGTTTGTTACACAAGGTCTTGGAGAAAATTTGGAATAGTTATTATTATAATTAATGATATAGGATCAAAGTTTAATGGATATTTTCTATTTTAAATGGGAATTTTTAAATATGTTTATTTAATTGATGGACATATAATTTGTCATACAATCTCTTAGATATAGTTTGTTATAAAAGGTTTTAGAGAAAATTTGGAGTAGTTATTATTATAATTATTTAGGATCAAAGTTTAATGGATATTTTTTATTTTAAATGGGATTTTTTAAATATGTTTATTCATTATATTGAATATAGTATTATAATTTTTAAATAAATTATTATATGGTGTTGATAAGTATTGATAAAATATAGTTATTTATATTTATTTATGGTAAAAAGTATAATAGTTTTTTGGTGTTGAATAATTTATTATCGAGGAAATCAAACTAGTAGCATAGAAAAGGAACTTTAATCATCGTACTCTATTCGAATATAATGTCAAAATTTATTAGATAAAGTAGCTTAAGAGAGTCTAATAAAGTAATGAAGGATTGATATCTTTCTTTTTTTGAGAATGGTGTAGTTAAACAAAACAAAGAAAAATAAAAATAACATTTAATTGGAGGGTGAATCAACTTGGATAGTCTTAGATGATCCTATATCTTCAGTGGAATCAGTGAAATCCAAATCTTCTAACTTTTTGGCAAGCACAATGACCTTTTCATCCATCATTTTCAATTACAATTATACTTCATGTATAGTGAGTAGAATCTCTTGTAGAGCCTCAAAACACTCAATCAACGTCTTTCCCATTATGGATTCAATTTCCAATATATATCTATAGTACTTTGCATGTATTTAGTTTGGCAGCCGTGTTGTTTCCCGTGTGAGGAACCCAACCTTCTACTTCGTCCTTGACCTTTGCATCTAAGATGAACCTTCTTTCCATGCGAGCTTCCCTTTTAACATTTTGTATTTATTTTATGACCTCAAGATGTGTGAAGTATGTAAACATAGTTGTCGAACGTTCTTCCTCATGTTGAGCTCTAGAAGTTGAAGGTAGCTTGGAGATTCGTCTCCCTCACTTGTTTCTTAAAGTTGAAGCTCTTGGCATGAAGACATTGTTTTCCCCAAAGAAAACACAAGTCAAAACAGAATATAAGACTTTCAACAAATGATAGACTCAATAAATTGAGGGGTACTTCGAGAAAATGGAGCGAGATCAACGAAAACCTCTAATGAAAAGGAGATCGAGAAAAGAGAAATAAGAAGATATGAAACTTCTAAACCCCATAAGACATAAAGACCCTAGATGAGGGGAGATAAAAATCCAAACTCACTACGAGGGTGAACCAACCAATGACAAAGACCAACTTGCACAAAGAGAAATACCCACAGAGCCTACCAAAACAAGAGCTCAACCATGTAATGAACCAAATAGAAAACAAAAGCATGAAAGCATGACAAAAGTGACAAATAAAAGTATGCAATCAGAATGGGAGGGCAAGATGAGTATTGTTTAGAAGCCAAAGACCGACAATCACTAACCTTGCAAAAGTTTGAACTAGAGTAAGAGGCCGTAGGGGATCTTAGTCCCCAAAAGGAAGCCTAAGGGTGGTGAGTCTTTGTCGGTTTAGGCCATAGAACCTTTTACTCTCATACTCAGTTATTACACCATTAAAAATAAAAATATATCTCATGACTCTTAAAAGTAGCATAGAGCCATAAAGCCAAGTAATTCGAGGATTGCAAGTGCAATAGTGCTAAAACATTGTGAGGCTTCTTTCCCCATAACTAATGTGAACTATGAAAAAATAATGCACAACTTCCTTTCCTTGCCATCAAAGCTTGGATCTCATATCTTTGGCAGGCTTGTTGATTGAATGTGGTGGGTTGGCTAGCCAATTTTAGCCTTTTGAACAAGCTAGAAACCATAAATCCCATAGTACAACATGCATGTGATTTATTGTTGAGTTGTTGGATATATCGATCCCCACACCCCTTAGTCATCTAATCTCTTAATTACCTCGAGCTTCATCATGATTGCGCACCTGCGATGAGATTATTCATTTATGCTTATAGTGGTGAGTTGACCTTACCTCCAAGTTTATCATTCAAAAAAATATGAGCTCTCATCTAAAAAAAAATAGCCCTAAGAGATAACTCAATTTGTTTGACTCTTTTTAGTAAGGTGTAATGTTTAAGGAGATTACAATACTCACATTGGCAATGGTAATATAAGCTCCCTCATTCTTTATTTAAGTTTGAGAGTGGGAAGTGAACACACACACACACGCACACACACACACAAGTAGCTTAGCCTATTTAAGTATTGTGGTGCCCTTGTTGCTCCACTTAGGGTTAATTCCTTTAATGAGAGGTGAGAGTAGACAAGTCAACAATAGATGGTAGTGGGACAATTATTGTTGATACTTGATGGTGAGGTGCATAGACCTATCAAATCTTGTAAAAAACTTCCTTTTTCATTGTCAGAATTCAATGATATAAAAGTTAAAGTTATGATTGATTCAAAAAAATTATCAACATTTTGAAGATTTGTATTGTTTAAGAATGGGACATCATTTTACTATATATAGAATTAGAATCATGGTAAAACTCTAATCATATTTAATAAAATTTATAACCAAAAAAAATTATCAGTTTCTTTAAAATTAATATACATCTATAGCTAAACACACACACACATATAGTCTAGAGGCACTCTCTAACACATTATGTAAGAGATGTTGTAATCTCCTATCCTATAAACATTTTGACTTGGTCAAATTACATAAAATTAAATTAAAATAATAATAATAATAATAATAATAATAAATAAAGAATTAAAATAAAATTGATGTAAAATAGTGCGAGGAGGGAAGCTCAATTGGTGATGGAAGTAATGTGAAATATGTGAAAAGTTATAAAAAAAACTTCCTTTTTCATTGCGAGAATTCAATGATATAAAAGTTAAAGTTATGATTGATTCAAAAATTTTATAACTTTTTGAATATTTGTGTTGATTAAGAATGAGACATTCTTGTACTATATATAGAGTTAGAATCATGGTAAAACTATAATCATATTTAATATTATTATATTTTTATAAAATTTATAACCAAAAAAATATCATTTCCTTATATATATATAGTGTAAGGCATTCTCGAGCCCAGTGTGTAAGATATGTTGTAATGTCTTGTTCTATAAACATTTTGACTTGGTCAAATTACATAAAATTAAAAATAAAAATTAATTATTAAAATAAATTTGAGGTAAAATAGTCCAGGGGCCGCTCAATTAGTGATCAAAGTAATGTGAAATTTGTGAAAACTAAGAGATCCAAGGTTCAAATCCCCCAATTGTGACCTACTTTACGGAGAGGAGGACAGGTCATAAAGAGATGTTGTAATGTCCTGTCCTATAAGCATTTTGACTTGATCAAATTATATATATATATTAGTAATTAAAATAAAATTTAGATAAAATAGTTCCATGGGGCAGCTCAATTGGTGATCAAAGTAATGTGAAATCTATGAAAATTGAGAGATCCAAGGTTCAAATGTGTTTACTACTAGTTATGTGTAATGTTAGCATTTTTTTTTAAAATGAAGTAAAATAATCAATTGTAGGTTTTGCCTATGGTTTAATTTACCTATAGTTTTGTCAATGGTATATATATAGAGCTTAGATTCATCTTAATTCTTAGTCTACCAAAGTTCAAGAAGATTCAAATCTCTTGAGGTACAAACTTCTTTTTGAGTGGGAAGAGATTTAAATCAAGCACAAAATTAATTTGCTAAAAAAATAAAGACCAAATCTACTTCAAAACAATATGGCCATAAACCTATTTATAAATCATTGTGACATAGCATACCGCGTCAAGAGTTTTGACACAAATATTTTCCAAAAGATAATTATAATTTATTAAAAAAAGGAAAAATATGGTCATATTGGATCACAAAGCTCGCTAGAGACAAACTATGAAAGCCTCAACCTTACTTGGAACTTTAGTAAATGGCCCTGAAGATCCCATGGGTCGTTTTCGGTAAAGGCACAACCGAAAGTAAAGCGTCCACTAATTCGTCCCATGTCCTTACCTGGACTACAATGTGGTTCCCATCCAAACACTATCAGTCCCACATATTCGTCCCATGTCCTTACCTGGACTACAATGTGGTTCCCATCCAAACACTATTAGTCCCACATTCTTCGCTCGGAGACTATTATCTTTATTATATATATTTCATAGTGGTATCCAACCTTATAAAGATGCATCAAAAGTATTTTAAAAATTAAAATATTATTTAACAAAAATCAAATAACCAATCAAAAATTTTGAGTGATATTTTTGATTAAAACAAAATATCACTCTTATAACGCAGTTGTCTATAACGTGATTTTTTGAAAGTCTTTCCGGCGGGTTTTTCCGGTCGAAATCCGGCAGGAATTTATTGGAATCGCAAGTTTGATAGCTAGTTTCTGCACAATGAAAGCGTCCCAGGGGTTTTTTCAGGGTGCTGAATCCAAATATGCAGTTAAAAAACCATTTTAACTGCAACAAATCAAGATTTAACCTCCATTTCTTCCGCGGGATTCCGTCACCAAAATCTCCAAAAAATCGCATTATAGACAACTCTTTACAATAACCACTACTCTAATTTATCATTTTAAAATTTTATTATTGAAAAAAAAAAGCGTATGTACTAATCAAAATTGCAAGATGAGATATCTTTGGATATAAATAGGATCCTATGTAATTTTTTTCAATACTATAAGTACACGTGACATTTTATATATTATTTGCAATTTAATAAAGATAATAAAAATTATCTATATTTTAATTTTTCTTAGCTTAGAGTTCAAGATCACGTGGCAGAAAATATTTTTTTAATTAAAAATGTTACGTCAACGTGGATACTAAGATTACGAAAGCATTTTTGTTTTATATTTTATAAATAATCGTGATAGCCGTCTTAGAAAATTCGTGGTTGGTGAAAAATGGAGTTTGAAAAAATAATTCTACAAAATAGAGATAAAATAGAAAATACTACCAATTGAGTGAATGATATGAGGAGCCTTTTGATAATGCTATGATAATTAGTGGATTTTTTTCGGAGTATAAATTGTGATATTCATTATTTTAGGGTTTTTTTATTGTAAAATTTAAAATATTGAAAGATAGGGATTTCGCCTTAAAGAAAGGGTTCATGTTTTTGTGGTAATGTTGGTCTTTTTATGACCCTACGGTTTGCGATTTGATGACAATATAATGGTGGCTTCAAAAATGCCATTGAGGGTTAGATTGCATAATCTTCCTCTACATTTTTGGCATGATAAGGTATTAGAAGGAATTGGAAATACATTGGGGAAATATGTAAAGACAAATACATAGAGATATGAGAAGCAAATTTTACTTTTGCTAGAATGTTTGTGGAGGTGGACCTTAGCAAAGGTTTACCAAATCGCATTCATGATACACAACTGTCCACCTTGGACCCAATTTTTAGATTTTGAAAATACAACATTTAGATGTTGTATTTCTCTACAAACATGACACTTACAAAATATGTGCCCTCGGACAAAGAAAGATATAAGAAGGAAAAAGAAACAAACCAAAAAGCCCAAGGGATGACAATTTCCACAAAAACACCTCTCAGAAGAAGAAGAAGACGAAGAGGAAATGGGCAATCCCATCAATTTAGTAAATCAAAATCCACAAGAAATATGAGTAGATGGAAGAGGTAAACAAGAGGGAATAATGGTACCAAGAGGGAAAGGTCCTGAAGGAGCAAGAAATTCATTTCCAACATTGCAGATGGAGAAGACTCCAACTGAAAAGGAGATGGAAGGTTCAAACGATCCCATGTATTTGAGAGCTTAGACTTAGATAAGCAAGAAACTATGAAAGCATAAGAGAATCAATTAACAATTGTAACTGTCACTCTAAGGAGGCTCGCTGAAAGTAGACAAAAAAGAAAGGAAGAAAAATGTAACTTAAGTATTTTCACTTAGTCCCAATTTGTATTTTTTTTATTGTTTTTTATTTTGTGATAGTTGTCTTTTTGGGCACCAATTATTATCTGGTATGATTGAATGCTCTATGAGCATTTGCAAAATGTAATTTTGTTTTTTAATTAAAATTACAATTTTTCCTTGGGTTTTTTTATTATATATAATACAAATTATTTTCATTAAAGATATATGTGTAATAGTTATTAGCATAGATTCATCTTAATTATAGATTTATCAAGGATCAAGAGAGATTAAATTTCTATGGATACAATTTTTTTTTAGTATAAAACTTGACGAAAGGTTTGTACTTAGAGATATTTGATTCCTCTAGATTCTCGATAGGTCTATAATTAAGATGGATACGCTGTTTTGAGCAAAACACTAATAAAATGCTTTAAACATAAAAAATCTTTTGTTTTCACTCCAAGGGAACACTACTAAAATATATTAATTATAAGGATTTTTTTATTTTCACTCCTTTTATATAATATATACATAGTCCACATTGAAATATTTTATTTATGATTCACACTCTCCACATTAAAATGGTAATACATACCCCTCATATTTGCAAGTACTAAACATCTCTCTCTCTCTCTAATTGTTACATGTATCTATATTAAACACTAAAGGAAATACAAATCTTCCCCATACCTTAATTAGAAAGAACATTTTAATGGAATAAGAACTCTCTCTCTCTCTCTCTCTCTCTCTCTCTCTCTCTCTCTCTATATATATATATATATATATATATTACTAAAGATTTATGATTCACGTTGAATTTTTTTTTGTTATTAATATATATTTGTATTAAATATTACATGTCTACTTAACATAGAATGAATTCAACATCATATAATATTAATAATATTGCTTTTACATATGGATCTGTCAACTCCATACTAAGTAGTAAAAGAATTACATATCTCAATCATTCCAAAAAAAATATTTTTTTTACTTTCAATTACAGTATATCTCTATATAAAGTTGATGTAAAATTAAGGTGGAAATTGAAGCATTTTATTGATGGCCAACATTGATTTTTTTGTCGTTACTATTTTTCAATTTGTTAATGTAAGTGTTATTTTATTATTTTTAAATGTAACATTATGTGATAGCATCTCCCTTATATTGAATTTTAGAATGTCTTTTAACACAATTCAAAATTTCAACTAAATATTTTAATAAGTATATTAAAGTGCATTTATAAAATCATAAAAATGAATTAATGCCCAAATTTTTTTTTATTAAATTTTAATAAATATGTTTTTATGGAAATAATTAGGTTTTTTTTGTGAACTTTACTTTGATTTTATTTGTATTCCAAAAATAATATAACAAAAAATTATAATAATTTATATTTGTTATTTATTATAATTTTAGTATAGATTTAGAAAAAATTAATTCCCCTATAAATTTGATAGACTTAATAAATTTAAGTGATAGATTTAATAAATTTAAGATTATGATAAATCTAGTTTGAAATTTAATAAAAATAAAAATAAATTAAAAACTTTAAAAATGTATTTATAAAAATATTATGAAAAAGAAACAATAACATCAAAAATGTTCCCAAAGATTTTAAATTAACGAAGAATACAAGGGGAAAATATTTTATTAACCATCACCACAATATTCTCAATCAAAATATTATAATATCTATATTATTTTATCAATCATCTATGTTATGAATTGTGTCAGAGTATGCACAGCAGAAACAAAATAAATCATACACACAGCAGAAATCATGACACAACTAATTTAACGTGGTTCACCCAACCAATTTAGGCTACATCCACCAAACAGAGGCATCGTCAATCTTATTATTCAACAGGAGATTACAACACATTAATTCTTCACACCCTCTCAGCTCAAACATCCTCTACGGGCTTACATTTTATAGCTGGGAGTAGAGAACTGAATCATAAATTCTCTCACAACAAATATAGGAAGCAATAACTCCTCCTCAAGGATAACTAGAGCTAACTTAGCAACAAATCCTATTGTTGTCGCATTCATGAGATTTTTCCAAAATTAATTAACAGAAAATCTCAACAATCTCCACCTTGACAACAATTAGCCTGATACCCTGTTCCTTTATTATTTTATCTTTTCTGCAAGCCAAGATAAGCCAGACACCAACATAGCTTCTCTAACAAAATGGGTTTCGTGAACATGTCTGCACAGTTTTCCTTTGTATGCACTTTTTCAAGAGAGACTCCCCTTTCAGTGATAACCTGTCTTACAAAATGGTACTGGATAGGTATATGATTTGATTTACTATGATCGGCCGGATTCTTAGTCAAATGACTTGCACTTTGACTATCACAAAATAACTTGATGTTGTCCTGTAACCTACCAAACTCACCAAACAAACCTTTCAACCAAATCGCTTCTTTGCAAGCATGTGAAGCAGCTATGTATTCTGCTTCAGTAGTGGATAAAGCAACAATGTTCTGTAGCTTTGGCATCCAGCTAATAGCTCCACCTGCAAGAGTAAAGACATACCCTGAAGTTGACCTTCTCTTATCCAAATCACCTGCAAAATCGGAATCAACATATCCGCAAACAAATTCACTACTCCTGTTATAAGTGATACAATAATCACTTGTGCCTCTCAGATACCGAAGCACCCATTTCACTGCTGACCAGTGTTCTTTTCCTGGATTTGCCATATACCTGCTGACAACCCCAACTGCATGTGAAATATCTGGTCGAGTACAAACCATCGCATACATCAAACAACCTACTACATTGGCATATGGAATTCGAGACATATATTCTTTTTCTTCATTTGTATTAGGACATAAACTAGAAGAAAGCTTAAAATGGGAAGCTAAAGGGACTGAAAAGGGATTCACATTGTTCATACCAAACCTCAAGAGTATTTTCTCAATATACTTCTGTTGTGATAGCCACAGCTTACCATTGCTTCTGTCTCTGAAAATCTCCATGCCCAAAATCTATCTTGCTGCTCCTAGATCTTTCATATCAAATGTCCTAGCCATCTGAGCCTTTAACCTGTTGATCTCTATTATGCTTTTTCTTGCTAAAAGCATATCGTCAACATACAACATTAAGATAATGAACATGCCATTACTTAATTTCTTAAAGTAAACATAATGATCATATTCACTTCTTATATAATTTTGACTCATCATGAAAGAATCAAATTTCTTGTACCATTGTCGAGGCGACTGCTTCAGACCATACAATGATTTCTTGATCCTGCAGACAAATTTCTTGTTGCAATTTTGAACAAACCCTTCCGGTTGTTCCATGTAAATCTCCTCATCTAAATCTCCATGTAAAATTGCAGTTTTAACATCTAGTTGCTGTAATTCTAAATCAAGTAAAGCAACTAATGCTAACACAATTCGAATTGAAACAATTTTTACAACTGGTGAAAATATCTCATGAAAATCAATGCTTGCTTTCTGAGAAAAACCTTTTGCGACCAACCTTGCTTTGTACCTGTCCTCTATATCATCAACACCCCTTTTCAATTTGTAAACCCATTTACATCCCACAATTTTTCTGTCTTTAGGAAGTTCTACCAGATCCCATGTGCCATTCTTGACTAATGCCATCATCTCGTCCTTCATAGCTTCTTTCCACTTTTCACTTTTAGAACCTTCTACAGCTTCCTGATAGCATAAAGGTTCATCATCATTAGCGGTTAAAGCAACTGAAGTAACATAATCATCATACCTTTTAGGAGGACGTTTCATTCTTGTGGACCTCCTTAAAGATGTTTCTGGTACTTCCACAATTTGTTGATTATTATTTGTAGGAACTTCTTCATGATCTGCATCTGAAACATGTTCATGATCTACATCTGAAACTTGTTCATGATCTGCATCTGAAACTTGTTCATCTTGACTATCATCAGTATTTGAACTGGTTTCAAACTGAATGTGTTGAAGTTTAGATACATTATCCTGTTTCAATTTATCATCTACATATGGATTTTCAAGTGAAGATTCATTAAATTTAACATCTCTGTTAATGATGATCTTGTGAGTAGTAGGATCCCACAATCTGTATCCCTTAGTCCCATCACCATATCCAACAAAGATATATCTTTTTGATTTAGGATCTAATTTAGAACACTGATGTTTCGGAACTAGAGCATATGCATCACAACCAAAAACTTTAAGTTTAGAATAATCACAAGGATGACCTTTCCATACCTCTTGAGGAATTTTGCATCCTATTACAGTTGATGGTGATCGATTTATCAAATAACAAGCTGTAGAAACCGCTTCTGTCCACAATTCCTTCTGCAAATTGGCGTTACTAAGCATACTTCTTGCTCTCTCTAAAAGAGTCCTGTTCATGCGTTCAGCAACTCCATTTTGCTAAGGAGTATATACAATGGTTTTATGTCTTTCGATCCCAGCTTCCTTGCAATAATTGTCAAATTCCTTTGAAGTAAACTCACCACCATTGTCAGTTCTTAAACATTTAATGGGTTTTCCAGTGATGTTTTCAACTAATGCTCTAAACTGTTTGAAAACTGTGAATACATCAGACTTCTTCTTTAACATGTAGACCCACACTTTTCTAGAGAAATCATCAATAAAAGATACAAAATATGACGATCCTCCATATGAGGTTGTAGGAGATGGACCCCAAACATCAGAATGGATATAATCAAGGATTCACTTACTAGTATGTTTTCCAGTTTTAAACTTTTGCTTGCTTTGTTTCCCAAATAGATAATGTTTGCAGAAATCTAACTTAATAGACTTTAAATTAGGAAGTAACTTACGATCAGATAAAATCTTTAAACCTCTTTCGCTCATATGGACCAACCTTTGATGCCATAAACGAATAGAATTACTGTCGCTTTCAGATACTGTAGAAGCATGATCTGACTCTGTTCTTCCTTCTAACTGAAAAAGATTTCCAACTTTCTTTGCTTTCATTACTAGTAAAATTCCTTTATAAACTTTCATTACTCCACCTTGAATAAAAGTTTTATATCCATTAGTGTCTAGTACGCCTAGTGAAATGAGGTTTTTTCTTAGTTTAGGTACATGTCTTACATCAGTTAGAATTTTATTTGTCCCATCAAACATTTTAAACTGGATGCTTCCAATTCCCACAATGTTACATGTGACATCATTTCCCATGTAAACTACTCCATAATTTATTGATTTATAAGTTTTAAACCATTCTCTATGAATGCACATGTGATTTGATGCACCAGAATCTAACAGCCAATGTTGATCATGATTAGACAAATTAACTGATAACACTTCATCACTCATACCTGAAATGGATGCTGAACTTGTATCTGTTGTGTTTGCTTCTTTCTTCTCTGTCGAAGAGTCTTCTTTGGATGTTTGCTGTCTCTTCCAACAGTCCTTCTTCAAATGTCCCGATTTGCCACAAAACCAACATTTTACCTTACTCTTCTTCCCTTTCGATTTTGAACGCGAGTTGTTGTGCTTACTGAAGCGTCTTTCTTTAGAACGACCTCTGACCATCATTGCTTCTGATGTAGAGGTTTCTGAATTTGACCTCTTCCTTGTTTCTTCGGACAACAAAGCTCCAACAACATCATCAAATTCAAGGGTTTCTGATGAACTAAGACTTATAGAAGTAACAAAATGATCCCATGACTCGGGCAACGAGCATAATAAAGTTATAGCTTTATCTTCTGATTCAAATTTTACTTCTATACTTTCTAACTGCACCAGGAGAGTATTAAAGGTATTCAAATGATCAGTAATAGATGTACCTTCCTTCATGCGCAAACTGTATAACTGTCGCTTCAGAAGAATCCTATTGGTTAAGGATTTTTTCATGTACAGCTTTTCAAGCTTTGTCCACAAACCAGCAGTAGTTTTCTCTGACACGATGTTAAACAAAACATCATCCGCCAAACACAGTCGAATGCCGCTCAGTGCTCTTTGATCCAAGTCATTCCATTCATCATCTGTCATGGTGTAAGGCTGTTTCGATTTTCCCAACAATGCCTTCGCCACGCCTTGTTGCATGAGTAGATCATACATCTTCACTTTCCAGATCTCGAAGTTGTTTTTGCCATTGAACTTCTCGATCTCAAATCAAGCACTTTGAGTTTTTGCCATGTTGTGTCACACAAAATCTCCAATTCCAACTTTTAATAAATGAAGTTTTTATTTAAAATTAAAACAATTCCTCTGCGTTAAGGCTTAGATCGATCTCTTCATTTCCTTTTTACACAGATCTACCAAAACAAATGAATTCCCAACCATAAAACCCAGAATTCTCGACATACAGGCTTTATCAAGACGTGTAATTCAGTTCTGATTTCCAGCAATGAATTGATTCTTCACACGGAACTTTACGCATACAATCAAATAGCTAACCGCAATACAGTTATTCACACACCTGAATATTATGCCTTTGCCTTATAAAAAACATTTATGCCAATAAAAAACATTTCCAAACTACTGAATTTTAGAAGGCCCAACTAACCATGCGTATGACCACATGTGGACTCACTGTTTCAACGGTTCCAAAATTTTCAACAGCGGCAGTTTAAAAAATATTTCAGCAGAATGGCATTTAACAATTGTTTCAATAGAACGACATTTTAAACAAGTCAACACTGCCTTTCAAACGATAATTGTAGAATTTTATATGAAGAGACGTGGATAACAGAACGGCATGAGACAAACTCTTCTGCTAACAGAAATATGCAAGCAAAACGGCATGAGACAAACCTTTGAAACGATAACAAAACAACATTGAATGGTGTCAACAGAACGATATTTTAAACAGTTCAACGCTACCTTTCACCACTCCAACAACGTGCACAGCCACAACCATGCACTTCCAACCTCTGTCCAATGCCGCCTGATCTCTGTCACATGCAGCAGGTCAACGCGCTAGTCCAACGCACAGGCAGTCTACTGCTCCAATGCACAGGCAGTCTACTGCTCCAACGCACAGGCAGTCTACTGGCCTTTGCGCACAGCCTCTCAACCTCTCGGGCACAGGCAACAAGCGCCACAATATTGTGTAGTCGCTCAGCAGACTTGGCCTCGCAAGCTCTGATACCAATTGTCAGAGTATGCACAACAGAAACAAAATAAATCATACACACAACAGAAATCATGACACAACTAATTTAACGTGGTTCACCCAACCAATCTGGGCTACATCCACCAAACAGAGGAACCGGAAATCTTATTATTCAACAGGAGATTACAACACATTAATTCCTCACACCCTCTCAGCTCAAACATCCTCTACGGGCTTACATTTTATAGCTGGGAGTAGAGAACTGAATCATAAATTCTCTCACAACAAATATAGGAAGCAATAACTCCTCCTCAGGAATAAATGGAGCTAACTTAGCAAAAAATCCTATTGTTGTCACATTCATGAGATTTTTTCCAAAATTAATTAACATAAAATCTCAACAAATTTCTCCTCTTTACTTGGCCCATAACCGCTCCATTTTACTTGTCACTTGCAAAAATCTCGATACTTTTGACATTGCCATTGGAGACAGCTTCCCGTTTACTGGGGGAGCATTCACACTCAAGACATTGTTCTCCCATTTAGGGAAAATGCTATCGAAATTTAAGAGTTGGAATTACCTCATGAGTCATTTGACGGAATGTTCCTCTCAATACACATTTTTTTTTAGGTTTTTTTAGCTTATTTTTATATGGTTTTTGTGTATCAATTTTAATTTTTATATTTTATATTTTTTTCTTCCGTTATTGCATTTAGAGATGCATTCTATAGCTTAATATGAAGTATGAGGGAGATATGTAATTCTTTTTATGCTCATTTTGAGTTGACACATATCCCTTTTAAAATAAAAATAAAAATGAGCTCTAAATAAAAAACACTATAAAAAAATTTCTTCTTCCCATTCTTCGAGCAAATTATGGATTCCTGGAGGACATTAGTCCCAAATCTTGGGAGTACCAGAGGAAGGATAACCCAATTCAAACAAACCTTATATCTTTACTGGATTATGAAAAGCCTACTGGAGAAGGCCATGGAACAAATATCGGTGGGGATGGCTCTGTCCCTCAAAGACATGCCCAACTACAAACAAGATTTGCAGTGAATCCAATTCCAACTCCATAAGTAGGACATTTGACTGGATAGAATTCAAAGGCACATCCCATGCATCGTTGAATTAACTAAGATGCCTGGGGAAACTATCAAGGATCCGGCATCGGTGGAATCGACATCGGAAGAGCAGCATGGATAGTTAGTCAATCTGGTTTCTTAAATCCTGATGATGGATCCCATTTGGGATTTGAAACGTTGGTATAAAAATGTTCATACTGTGGATTCTCTGGTCACTGATTCAAATGGTTTCTTTTTGTTTTTATGCGGGTAGCATTTACTTTACATTATGCATGCTTATGATAGATAAACATATAACGTCTTGTCATGAAACTGAGACATACTTAGCTTGGTTAGAAAGACTGAAACTTTACTGTTTTTGGATGGCTTATAACGAGGATAGGTGGCCAACAGACTTGGTTTCCCAATGAGCAAGTTGAGTCCACCTAGCATATAAATGTGGTGTGAATTTTCCGTTTATAAATAGAAAATGAAGGGTCTTGCCAAGCTTAACAAAAAAAAACACTATAAAAATTAATATAAATAGAAATGAATATACATATTTCATTAGTTTTAAATAATTAAAACCATTTAAAACATCATTAATAATAATTAAATCATTTAAAACATCATTAATTTTGGTCTTACTATGCTTGTTTTCACTATTCTTTCTCCATTCATTATTAATATTACAATGGTATGTGATAAAAATATTTCACTTTTACTCTAGAAACTATAAATAAAATGTTTCCATGACTATGTTAAGTAACATAATTTTATATCAAATTTAGAGAGGTAAAGTAATTGAAAGTAAAAAATCTTATATTTTCATTATAAACATTTCAGTATAAGAGTTCAATAAATTGTATAGAGAGAGCATATTTGGGATTGAAGTATGCCCACCCAAAGGCATCTCAAGGGAAAGCCTACATTCACAAATAACAACTAGTGATTGTCCCCACTATTGATTTGATAACTGAGTTATGATAGATTTTCCCATTGTAAATATGTTGAGCATAGTAAAATATTTCAGTGTTCAAAAGGAAGAAGTCATTAAAATAAAATAATTAAACTACTTCCTAATAAGAAAGAGATGTATGAGAAAAGCGAGATGTGTAATTCATTCAATTCTTAATAGAAAATTTATGTGACATTCACAATATATTATTAATAATACAAATATTCAATGTAGGTCATAAATAAAATATTTCACCATGTAAAGTTAAGTAATATTGTATTTAAAAATATATAAATAAGAAAAAAACTTTAATATGGACCACGTAATTCATAAATAAGGTATTTCAATGCTTGTACAAATTAAAATATTTCATTATCAATTAGGGATATATGCTTATATTATATAAAATGATTGAAAAAAAATATAGTTAAAACATGTAAAGTAGTCTCACTATTTTACAACTCGCTCTTTTTTAGGTATATTTTTGGTCAGTCTAAAATCTGTCAAAGATTTATTGAAATTGCAAATATAGGTTGTGTAGTCTACACAATTCAAGCGTGCAAGGGGAATTTCAAGTCATTGTATCTATTTATACATTCAAAAATGCAATTTAAATTATGAAAACATATACATATCAAGCCCCTAGAGGAATTAAATTTATTTAGGTGGAAAGATTTTTTCAAGTTTTGCACTCTAAAAGTTTACATACCAATAAATTTGATCTTTCTCGGACCTTGGTAGATCCATGATTAAGATGCATTTATAATGATTTAATTGGACTATAAATCCAAATGCAGAGAATTTAAAAAAAAAAACATGACTTATCGAACAAACCCATGGTGAAAATGTGAAATTCTAGGGGTTTCTTCTAGTTGAAATTCATGTTGGCAATGACGTATGTGTTGGCGATGACATATGTGACCCGTGAGAAGGAAAAGGTGGTTAGGGAGTTCAAATCATTTTTGACATCGAACATATTCTAGATTGAAGAAACCAGTAGTCATAGATTAAAGGTGTTGTCTACCGACACCACAAATTCATTCGGACGACAGATTTCTTGTCGGAATCCAGTAAATTTTTTTTCAAAAAATCATAATTGTGGAGTGTTTGAATTGTTTTTTTATGGTGGAAATGGATTCAACACCATGAAAAACCCTTGAGGGACCTAAAATCCTGAAGTTTGACAATTGTAACCCAGATTTTCAAAAAATTATGCCATATTTTATCCTAATCTCACCGAAATTTCTATTATTTTCCAGACTAATTTATAAAAAATTTAAACTTTACTTAAATTAAACATGTTTTGCTAGTGTAATTGATTAATACAAACTTATTTATGTCTTCATAATCACAACCAAACATATAATTATAATGTTACTTATGAAAAAATAGTTGTCATGCTTAGCTATAAAACAACTCTCAATTAAATCAATTAATAAAAAAAAAATCATTCGTTCATTATCTTCAAACATCTTAAAAATTCCAAGATGCACCATGATTTTAAATTTAGACTATTGATCGGCAACACTGTTTACTTAATTCTTGTACCCATTCAAAATATCGGTAAAAGACAAAATCATACCCATCCAAACACCATTGTCCCACATTCATATGGAGATAATGTTGTGGCTATCATTTTATATAGTACTTTCTTTGGATTTTGAAGTAACGCTGGGCGGAAAATGTTTTAATATTTAATTCATTATATTACTATTGTTCTGGTAAGTCATGTTTGAAAAATAAAAAGTGATTGAATATTTTAGTAATTCATTATATTAAAGTTTCAAAAAATAAAAGGGCAAAGTGAAATTTAAAAAAATTATTATTTTTTAATATAAATTATATATGAAATGAATTAGTGGAAAGATTTAGTTCTAAAATAATTAATTTTTTAATATTAATTATATATCAAATGAAATTAATAAAAAAAATTAGTTTGAATAATGTTAAAAATTAGTTTTTCTGTGAGTGGGTTTAAGTTTTTGGAGATATATTATTTTTTTAGTTAGTGGGTTCAAGTCTTTAGAGACATGTTGTAATTGATCATGTGGAGTGTTATGTGAGGTCATGTGAGATCATGTAGGTTCAAGTTTCAGGAGATATGTTGTTAATATGTTTTTTGTGGCATTTATGAAATAATTGCATCTTGTGTAATAGTGGTAGTCAATTTTTGAAATTTATTGATTCTTTAGAAACTCTCATCCTATATATGTACCAGCATAGATCCATCTTAAATATAGATCTAACATGAGTTGAGAGAGTCCTATATATGTACCAACATAGATCCATCTTAAATATGGATCTACCATGAGTTGAGAGGGAGCCAATTTCTTCATGTGCAAATTGTTTTATTAATCCACATTATTTAAATATTTTGTATAGTTATTTAATTTTTTAAAATTTATATTTGGGCTGACAAGAGAAAAATTTCAACTTGATGACTTAATAACAGGTTACACATCACACTAGGATGTAGGCCCTCTAAGCTTAATGAAATGACTTTTTTAAATCAGAATCAAAAATACAATTTCAAGCAAAATTGCAATTTTTTTAATTTAAAGTATATTTTTGAATGCATAAATAAATTCAACATCATAAAAAACCCAAAACACTTAAATTCTACACATTAACTAAAAAATATTAATTAATTCTTTTTATTTATTTATATATAAATTATCATTAAAAAAATTATATATCTAAAAAAACCCTAATTTCATTTTCATTGCAATTTAAAAAAAATTACAAAAAATTGTTACATTAAAATTACACATTAGATATTATTAATAATTATTATTATTTATTTAAAACTAAATAACAAATTTTAATGTTAAATCATGTCGGCTACAAGGTTTTGAATCTTTTGACGTCCTCGACAACACATTCAAACTAGGTATAAAATTTGAATTTTATAAAATAAAAATTAAAACCTTAAAGAACACATAAATACCATTAAAACAGCCACTACCATGATGTATCATTACAATCATTTATTAAAATTAATCATTCAAACGTAAGAATGGATGAATGAAGCCTCATTCATTCTCAAGCAAAATTGCGAACTTTACATATATTTGCTCATAAGCATGATCTTATTTTCTTTATTATATTTTTTCAATATTTTTGATTATATATATATATATATATACTTACTTCCCTGTCACATATAGACCTCGTCTGTTTTCGTAAAAAACATGCTACTATTATTAAGGTTTCCGTGAAATAAAAAGCAAGAAACGATCATTTTTTAGAGCTTAAAATGTATCATTATTTCCTGAAAGTTTGGTGGTCCAAAGATTCAATAATTTCCAGCGCTTAGTAAACTGATTGAAACATTTTAATTATAAGGATTTTTTTAATTATAAAGTGTTTTGTTTTTTGTTTTATTTTTTGTTTTTTGTTTTTTTTATTTTTTTTATATAATATATATAATCTATATTAAAATATTTTATTTATGATTCATATTTTCTATATTAAAATGTTAATACATATCTCTTATATTTAGAAATAGTAAATATCTTTGTATATAATTGTTATATATATTTATATTAAACATCAGAAGAATTACAAATATTTCTCATATTTTAATTAGAAAGAGTCTTTTAATAGAATAAGAACTCATAAAATATTTTACTAAAGATGTGTATTGAAATATTTGATTTATGATCCACGTTGATTTTTTTTATTATTATTAACATAGAATGAATTAAAATCATATAATATTAATAATATTACTTTTACATATGGATCTGTGAACTCCATATTAAGTAGTAAAGGAATTACATATTTTTGTCATACTAATTTTTTTTTTTACTTTCAATTACAGTATGTCTCTATATAAAGTTGATGTAAAATTAAAGTATTTTATTAATCACCAACGATTTTTTTTGTTACTATTTTTCAATTCGCTAATATAAGTGTTATTTTATTATTTTTAAATGTAACATTATCTGATAACATTTCACTTATTAGTTATTAAGTATATTAAAACGCATATATAAAATCATAAAAATGAAGTAACACCAAAAAAGACATTTATTACTTTTTAATAAATATGATTTTTATGGAATTAATTAGGACTTTTGTGAACTTTATTTTGATTTTATTTGTATTCTAAAAGTGATATAACAAAAAAATATAATAATTTATATGTGTTATTTATTATAATTTTAGATTTGTTAAGTATTAAAAGGGATTAAGTTTTTTAGGTATGAATTTTTTTTAGTATTTTTTTTTAAAGAAAAGTTTAGGTTTAGAAAGATTTGATTTTTTCATAAATTTGATAGATTTAATAAATTTAGAGTTATGATGAATATAAATTGGTTTAAAATTAATAATAATAAAAAAACATTAAAAACTTGTTGGCGGGCTGGAATTATTCGCCAACATCCCTTGTGTAGGATCCCACATAGACCCCGCATCATTTGAGTTAGGGATCCCGTCTGGTATGTAGGCCTGACAGCTGCTCAGATGAGTTGAGCTTTCTTGGGACAAAAGTGGAATGCGGGCTCAATTGAACGCATGAACTTCAATAAATACAAGGAAATAATCGACAAATATCTTATAATGTGCATACCATGAATAACTAGATTATAAACAACATAAACCTTACATAAAGTAATTGTCAGTAGACTTCAAATAAGACTCATGTCCATAAAATAAAGTGCTTAACAATTGTAAAGCAGTTCACAGTAATCAAACATCTATAAGCGTAAGTAAACACAGTGAATGATAAGATTATGCCAATATCAATGAAACAATTCACCAATATAAGCATAGAGTTAGAAAATCATATACCATCCACGCATAGCAAAACAAGGCTTGTAGTATGAGACAACACATGAACAGACTATGTATCAAAGAACTCTCAGGAACATCTGATCCTGATATTTCATTTGTCGATGCGTTTCGAACCAACCAGTGTGGTTCATCATCAAGACAAGTTGAAGAATCAGATCCAGCTTTGCATGTTAAATAGTCAGAGTAGAACCTCCAACGGCTATAATCCTTGATCAGGTAATGGCTATAATGACTAACGGCTAAATTTGTCTGGGAAACGGTTAGTTATCTCTCATAAAATTGATATGGATCACAGAAGCCTCAATTCAACATCTGATCCATCAAGCGAAAAATACTCATGGCATTATGACATAAAAGATTTGTGGAACCCAATAGTGGAAAATAGCATATACTCCTTGCATCAGTTAGAAGAACATAAGTTCTCTCAAACAATATTGTCCCAAAAAAAGTCCTCAACTAAAAATTCCTTTACAATGTGTCATGACGGTGTATTTATAAAATGAGGGTGGCTCTTGACTTAACCCTTACTCTTTTGCTTCCTCATGACCTTTCAACTACCTGGTGACTCTTGGAATTCCTTGTAACTCTTAACATTCCAAAAATGTCCTATCTTATATAATTTCCAATAATCACAAAATAAATTGCTAATCTAATATATCAATTTAACAATAGTGAGTTCAGGAATGTCTAGGTCGAGCTTCTCCAATAGGTATGTGCGCCACAAATTGTATTCAACTGCAATGGGGGTGAACTGTGGTTGCTCTTCATCATGCCTATGTAGACATTCGAGGGCATCTGGTATGAGGGTGGTCCTCTTGGCGTTCACCTGATTACTCAAGGTTACAAGTTTGGAGTACATTCTTACTAGTTCCACCAGATAGCGTGTGATATTCTCTTTTGTAATGGGAAAATATTCTATAAGGGTTGTCTGTCTATATGTATCAATGAATGCATACACTTCCCATGAGATATCTTCCTTCTTCCTTACATGTCTGACTTCCCCAATGGACGAAACTCCATGAATTTCGATCATAGACTCTAGACCACTAAAAAGGTGTTTGTATGAAGCCAACACCCTGTCCACATCTTTGGCTAGTTTTTCCTTTGACTGGATCTTGATGCGTAGCTAGACCTTGGAATTTTTCATAGTGATCCAATCCTTCTTTTGGATTACCATCGGTGCTCCCGGGTACTTGACGGGCCATTTATGCATACTATCTAAAGCGCCCATGGCTTCCTTCAGCATAGAAGCTCTCTGTTTTGTGTGAAGTTGTATAACCAAGATTGGGGCCACCATGTGGTGTAGCTTTGACATCTCTTTGTAGACCATCACCATGGCTTCCCCGAGGGTCTCTGCCTCTCCTTTGATTGTTGACCGAAACTTCGTTGTGTAAGAGTGAATTAAATGGAGGGTTGCATTCTCTTCTTTTGCTCTCTTTCTCTCCTGTTCTTCTATAGCGGCCCTTTGCTTTGATGCATAAAGCCTATTCTGAAGGTCTGTGATCTGTTTTCTCATCCGAGCCACATTATGTTCTGTGGTGGTCATGAAAGCCATCCCAACCGAGGCGATCATCTCAGGATTCACAGTGGTGTCAGGCATAATCTCCTTGGCTGTGGTGACTAATAAGGGCTCTGCTGGGTTTCTAGCATAATACTTTTTCCTCTCCTACATGATTTTGAGGCTGACTTGGTCAAAGGTGAGCTTAGTGAGATCTAGGACTTCTTCTTCTTGCTCCTCCGAGAAGCCTAGATCTTGTAAGGGAAGGTGCCCTCCAGTGAGGGGAGTAGAAGGAGGAACATCTAATGGGGCTAGTTCACCTTGTTCCGTGTCCAGCTCAGACGTCTTACTAGTCTCTCCCCGTTCAATATTTCCTCTTCCTTACTCTTCCTTGGTTCTTCCTCCAGCTGCTTCCTCTCTTACTTTGATAGTGCATGTTTCTTCTTAAGCTCTTTAGCTTACTTAATTTTTTCTTCTTTCTCCTTTAGCTCTTGTTCTCGTCTCTTCTTCGTTTCCTCATTTTTGGATTTTTGTTCTTCTTATTGTCTTTTCTTTTATGCTGCTTCTTGGGCCCTTCATTCCCCCTGTTGCTTTTCTTCTAGCCGTTTCTGCTTTTCCTCCTCTTCTTGTTGCCTCTTCTTTTCGAGCTAGCCTGGTCACTAGACGCTTGAGATTGATTGAGCTCTTGCTCCCTTTCTCTCTTGAGCACTTGTTTCTTCTTTTCTACGGTGACATTCCTTTGTTATAGAATTTCGTTATCGTCCTCCTTTTCTAGGTTGTTTTGGATATCTTTGACCTCTTTCTCCTTCTTCTTCTCAGATTTCTCGGTGGCTTTCTGTGTCTCCTGTTGTTTCTTCTTCAGGGTGGAGGATCTCTCTTGAAGACTAACATTTTCCTGGGAGTGTTTGAGGAGCTCCTCATCTCTTTCTTGTTGCTCACTAGGGCCGAGTTCCCTAGTGGTGTTATACCAATTCTTGACCCCATCTTCGTGATCCTATCTGGCATGCGAATATGACTAGTTAAATTTTTCCCTCTTGCAGTGGGCAACCACAACTTTCTCAGGGTCGTATGTCCGATAGTTGAGGGTTACAAAGTGACTACCCTTCAAAGCTTCAGCTTCTTCTTCTACTTGCTTGAAGTTCTCAACTACATATGCTTCGATGATGAGTGAGAAATCCGACCATGGTTTCTTCTTGCCTTTGCTTAGTACCCTCGAGAAACCTTGCGTCATCTGGTAGCATGTTTCTCGCAGGAGTACTTTATCTGTGACAAACCTGGGCAGAGCATGAGGGGCCTTATGGGTACCGAAAACTCTAATGAACGTACCTTCCTGGATGGGGAACCAATGTGCCACCTTGACAATGGTTTCCATGGCCCTCTTTGACATGCACAGTGGCTCCTCCCTGAATAGTCGCTGGTATAGTGGGTGATAAAAGACTTGGAAATAACATCTATCATACCCTTATAGGCGGTGTCCCAGAAGACCTTGTAGTGGTGGTGCACCAGGCTAGCTGCTAATGTATCCCAGTTATAGCTCTAGTCATTGAACTAGCACCTTGCATAAATGACATCTATGAGGTATGAAGCCACGTAGGATTCTGGTGGCTGCTCTGGCTCTGGATATTTTGCTGAAATGATGTTTGTCCTTAGGGCCGAAATAAGAATGCTTGCCCAGTTGAAGATTGTTCCGCAGATGGTGAAAACATACATGAGAGGGACCCAGGTACCGTGGAATACATCACAGTCTGCTTTGCCATACAAGCGGCACATCATGGTGGCAATCAGTTGATAAAATTTTCTTAGCCCTTCTGTTCTGTACACTTAATCTATTCTAACCCAGAATTTAGACAGGTCTTGCCACCATTCCCTCAGGATGTCTTTGGTAGGCGTCATAAAGCTGGAGAGCCACCAGGTGTTGAAAGTCTCCTACTTCTCAGGGAGTCTGTAGTAGGTGGCAATATCCGTAGAAGAGATCACTGCTAAGGGTGCACCAGTATGGTCCCTCACTGTCCATGAATCTATATCTGTGTTTTGCAGGATCCAATCAATAGTTTCAACACACGGAAAAATGGGAGGGTGTGATGCTATCTTGTGGAGTTTATACCTCTTGACGTTCAGGTACACTAGGAAGTCTTCCTGATTTTCTGGTATGTTTGGATTGACGAACTCTTCATAAATGTTGTACCAGGAGAGCCTCATATTCTTATTGATATTGCAGGCCATGTATCCATAGATAGGCAGCTCCTCATATTGATAGATTTCTCATGAACTGCTCCCCGAGATTCTACGAGCTTTCTTTGTAGTTAGGGTGCCAGCTCGTCTTCAAAAGAGGATATGGAAATGCAATCAAGGTCCAAATCACCTGGCATGTATAATAAAAAATCCCATGATGAGAGTGACGACATGAAAATAAAATAGACTGCATAAACAAAATCAGTTCTAGATGCTGTGAGGAGGCTTTTATGTAGGTGTTACACAGTATTTTGTCACGCCTCCTGCACTTCCATGTGACATACCTTGACGTGCCTGAAACATGGCTATTATGCAGTATACACATCCATGTATACAACTCAAATCCCTCCTAAGACTTCATTTGGAAAATGTCTTGAGCTTTCCCTGAAGAAACAACTCTTAAAACCCTAAAATGACAGTCATTGCTCTTATGAAGTTCAAAATAGCGATGGTTTCCTGTTTCACTATGTATTACCCGCGATGGCATTTCTCTATTCCCTTGCATACCCGCGATTTCCCAAAGGAGATGAGAAGCTTTGTGATCTAGAATCTTTCAGAGCGACAAGCTGGAGGTGGTTTCACATAGATGAGGTTGAATCCTCATAACTTGACCTCTTTTTCTTATCCCTATGAGCTACCTCCTTGATATGTGGGCCTAATCCTATCTTTGGAGAAGTCCTAACTCCCTCTCCCAGCCTGTAAATTCCTCCTCTCCCATTCCCAAATTGTTGGTATATGTCCATTTGCACCCCTATGCTGAGCTTGTGCTTAGAGGATATTCATTAGACTTGGAGAAGGAGTGCTTACAGAGTTTATTGGCTTGGACTTGGATTACCACTCAAGGAGAGCCTTCAACATCAAGGTTATGGTTGTAAGATTCCCTTTATTCCTTAAATAATATACAGCTGTTGGTTCATCTTCCCAAAATATATCTGCTCATGTATGTGTTAGCTTGGCATTCCTTGATCAGTTAAGTAGGTTATTATTGGATTTTATATTGGTTTTGGCATGCTTTGTTGTCTCTTGATCACTTATGCAAGCACATAAGCGCTGAGAGAAGTAGGAACAAGTTTGTGACACAAGCGGTTTGAGGCCCTCAAAAAAGGAAATCAGAATAGCATCAGAACAAGGTAGGTCATCTCTTTCTTTCTACTTTTCAATTATAACCTAGGAAGCTGTCTAGTTGATTGTCACTTCAATTGCTAGACCCACTCATTGGGTTAGAGGGATCATCTATGTTTGCAGAGAGGACTAACCTTATCAACAAAATGATGACTCCACTGGGGATCCTATGACCCTTTCCTTCCATTTCTTCACCTTGTCTTTTGATGATTTTGATCAACCATTCATTTTTAGACTCCATTGCTTGTCTATAGTTAGTGTCACTTTCTGGTAGATGTCTAAAGGTTGTTAATTTGAGTTTTTCTTGAAGATTTTGAGTTTATTTTTTGTTTTCCTTGACCATCGCATTTTTAACCTTGATGGCCACGATGATATCGTGGGTTTGTTGATTACAATAGCGATGATCACTACTTTCCTCCTGGTAGGTGTGATGATTGCATAAGATTAATAAATTTAGGGTTTCTCTTCTTATTTTTAGTTTTGTTTACCTTCTCCCAGCAATTTACCAGTGTGATTTTGGTTGAATCTCTTATTGTCTGATTGCAATCACTTTTGAACTTGGTTTGAGTGTACTTGAAGTTTGATTAGCCTTTTAGGATTTCTAGGTCTTCTAGGTCAACCTTCATTCACTCGTTGGTCTCCTCATCAGAGATTAGAGATCAATTTCCCGTGTTAAAGAGTCTTTGTGTGTTCAGACATCCTGTGCACATCACTTTTGGTTCTTGTGTCTTAAGTTGTTTTCATTAGTAGATATTGTGAAAGTTGCTTAAGTTCTCTTTGACAAACAATAGATTACAAATTGATTGTCTCATTTGAATCAAAAGGAAGTGTTTGCTTTCAATTTTGTGTTTCGAAAAGTGAAAATGAAAGTGTTAATATTTTCATAGTTTTTGAAGCATTTTAGAGTTGCATTCAAATCATTAAAGTGAAAGAGATTTTCATATTTGTTGGCTTGCTTGCATTCTCTTTTACTTTTTCACTAGATTACATTAGTTGCATTTTGAAAAAGAGAAAAAATCATCATTATATCTTAAGAAATTTTTTCTTTAAGGTTTGTCTTGACATTGCATTTGATTATCATATAAAAGATTAGATTTCATATTTTGCATTTAGCGTTTGAATATTTTCATGGATGCACTTTTGCATTTGGTTTGATGCATGATTTGAGTGATCTTCTTCCCTACATAGATAGCTTTCATCCAATTGAAAGATTTCATTTCATCATCTAGTTTGCATTTTAGGAATAGGTAACATTGTTAAGGCCTTGAAATTGAGACATAATTCGAAGATCAACTTTAAAATCTATCAATTAGTGTAAGGAGCATTTGAAACATTAACATTCATATTTAGTGGTCTAGGATAGAGACATGTTCTGGCATATTTAAAACTTAGCAGTTTTCATTCACTTCAACATTAGACAATGCTAGCATGGACTTATGCTCCCCGTACCATCACGTATATAAAGGGATGCCCCCATAGGTTGCAAACCTTTATCCATACGAAACTAAGTCTGCCGCCCTCTAGACGTGATACACCGAACACAACATTCAGGGAGATTGCTTGCACGTACGTCAAGTTCTTGGTAAAAAAAATTACGAGGTGTTGTTGACACGATGAATTTTCACTATTCCGACAAAGGGAACCAACCCGATCGCTGACCCCAATCAGATCCGCTTTCGTTTTGGGTGGCTAGTTCCACCGGGTTTTAAAGGATCCCGTGAACTGTTATAGGGGCTAAAAGATTGCTTCCTGGATGAAGAATTTAATTAAATCAACAAAAGAAACAACTAACCTATATGCACCATGCTCTACCTATACTGATTCTACCTATTTGTGTTAATGTTACTATTCTAACCTATCCCGCAGGAGCCTAATTAAAAGAAATTAAGCATCATATATGGATTCCAGGTCCCAATGAATCAATTACTAGGTTCATCGATGAACAAAGCTATATTTAAGCTTAATTGTAGTCTAACCACTTGTAAAGGAATACACATTCCTTTTCCTACAAATCAAACTTGCAACTGATGTTTAATATGGTTTCGAATAGGAGTCTGCTCATGAGTTAACCATGATAATGAATTATATTCGGATAACCAAGACTAGTCATAAACTCTCTGTCATTACTGTGCACAAAACAAAACATATATCCTCATGCCAATGAAAATACTCTCATTCTTAACATAAAAACTGAAACTGCGAAAGGCTTCTTCTTGATCGAAACAGTCTTCTTTATTAACATAATAAAATTGACCCCTCTTCTTCCAAAAAAAATTCCTTTACCCATATCCAGAGGTAATACTTATGCAGCAAGACAACTGACCCTCGGTCTTCCATGAGTTTCCACCTTCCTGTTCTTTTCAATTTACAAATCAAAATATACAAACATAGAATAGTCAATGAAACCACTAACACGTCAAGGCCACATTTGCTGGAGCATTTATTTCCTGGAGGAAATGGATGGATGCTGATGGAAAGAAGAATGACTACAATCCATCTCTTCGCACCTGTATCGACTAAACGTTATTCCCTATTATTTCCTGAGGGCAAATGAAGACACTGCACTCATCATCGAACATCTGGCATGATTTAAGGTGTATCTGGAGGTAACAATAGCTTGATGGAGCTGCGTCGTCAGGAGTACCTCCACTTAACATAGAGTGTGCCTCCGTTATGCACTGTGGTGGTTCCATATCCCTTTCTTGCAGAGTATGTCTTTGCAATATCGACATCGGTGGTGCAAAGGTGTCATCTAGTTTCCCCAGAGCAACATAAGAACCCTTATACCAACATTAGTTCTACTTCGTGTATTCTTAGAATTTTAGGACATCCTACCCCATTCTATCCCAAAGCCACGACACATGGCAACAAAAATTCAGCTGGTAGAGGTACCATGTGGACTAGGCATGTTGTTCCTACGATGATCATTCAAAGGTTGCGTTACTTTCTTGAATTTTATTACCACCTCACGATCCCTTTGCATCTTTCATTGCAACCCTTCATGATGCTTATGCATCAACTCACTGACCTAACTTTTCTTCTCTTGGTCCTTGTTTGCATGAATGATCAACATTAGCTATGATTATGAGAGATGTGACAGAAACGCCTAAAACAAACCTTACCTTCATAAAAAATTTCATAAAGAGACAAACTCTGCAACTGGGGGTTGTATGAGTCCTTCTGCTCTAAATCTAAAGAGGACGCGAGGATCTTTGGGGATTGATGATTAAAAATGGATTGCAACCATAATTAATAAACCGTTGAACTATTCAGCTTTGAGGACATAAATCTATTTGACAACTACATTTATCATTTGGAGAGATGAAAGATCAAACTTCTCAAGGGACCCATTCAAATTTGCCCCCAGAGTAGGTTTTAATAGGGTGGTGGTTGTGGCCACAACAAATGGCGAACCAGTTACCTCTGTTACCAAATAAACCTTGGACCAGTAGAGCATTAGGGTGTTAAGATAAACTTGAAATGTAAACTGTATAGACAGATAGGCATGGGTTCCACTTCAACATTGTTCACCTCAGGAAGGATAAAGACAAATAGCTCTACTTACTAATAGGGTTTTGATTGGAATTCTCCACTGGTCACATTATGGGATTCATTGACCATCCTTTACCCGTTTTCTAATTTCAAAATCCTTTTGGGGCCATCACTGGTTTGTCAATACCTGTTTAGGTGTGTGCCTCAGCTCTTTATCTCGCATCAAGTTTGATGAATATATGTACACATGGTCAGCCGCACTTTATGCAAGAAATTTTAGTGCTATAGTTTTATATGATCGAATGGGGCACAGTCATGGATCATACCATATTTTTAAACTGCTTAAGCAAGGTTGGGGCTTGCTGTGTCAACCAATACTCTGAGTCCAGCAACAGTCCCTACTCCAACCAACTTCCCAAACAACCTATCCTTCTAGATTGGCACAAGGACTCGACATTTTATTTTATTTTAAATAAGTCCTTCCAGTTTTGGGCACAAGGACTAGAGCACAATTAAATTTGCCACAGGATATATGACAGCGAGCTTAGCCCATGAAAGGAGATTTACTTGCAGCTGATAGATACTGGTAATTTTAGTGTGGTGGGTGGAACCAATGGAGAATAACTGCAAACCTTATAGACAAGTATAGGCTAGGTCTAGGTAGGATTTTCAAAAATGCAGCATTCTGCCATGCCAGTCCAGCTGTGGTTACACATTTTTCATTTTATAAAGATGTCCCTACATGCTCAGGGTATCCAGGTTATCAACAGAGCCTACCTAGTTCCCAATAGATGCCAGTGAGTGGTTTCGATTCGAATTTCACCCCTGATTTTCTAGTTCTCAGAGGCTCATCAAAGGTTCGTTTGACTTGCAAAGTAATAATGAATTTAGGATCTGTAGACTCATCAACAGGTTAGTGAGGGAAGCAAAAATGCTGAAGGTAACGAATGAGGCAATCGAAAGAAAGTTGCAAAAGGTGAAAATGAAACTGAAAGACCAAAATCAAATGGCTGAAAAGGACTGAAGTTCAAAAACAAAAGGAAGATAAACTTTGCATAAAAACAAAAACGAGAAAAAAAAGAAAAATATAATTAAGCTAACAACAAAAATAAAATAAATCCTAACCTACTCAGGAGGTAACCACCATGTGGTGGCTGCTAGAAATATTTTTGAAGATGTTGGCCATTAACAGAGAGTTTTTCGGTTTCTCCCTGTAAAGTTTTTAATCTGTAGGTTTCCTGACCAATTTTTTCCTCAAATTGGAACGGGCCTAGCCATAAATGTTGGAATTTAGTGTGCTTACCCTTTGCCTCACTCAGCTTGTCCCATTTCAAGACTAGCTCTCTAACTTGATAATCTTTATTTCCCACCTGATGGAAATCAAACCATCTCTTCACAATCATTTGGTGATTCTTGAACTTATTTCTAGCATTTTCTCTCAATTCCTCCAACCTCACTAGTTGGTTGATTCTTTTTTGAAGTAAGGATGAAGGGGTCCCTCTCGAGGCTTGGGAGAGCTATAAAGAGGGAAGGGTAACATTGGGAGGTAAAATCGCTTCATGTCCATAGACGAGGAAGTATGGGGAATTCCCTAATGCTACTTTTGGGGTGACTCTATTGGCCCAAAGGGCGTTTGTTAGAGCGTTGTTCCAATTCCTCTGGTTTTCGGCAACAAATTTACGAATTATGTGGATGAGATTTTTATTTGAGGACTCTGCAACTCCGTTTCCCTGGGGGTAATAGTTTGCTACATACCTTATGCGAATTGATTTATCAATAACAAATTTAGTCAATTTTAGTGATGAAAATTAAGAAGCATTATCAAATATGAGAGTGTCACGAATACCAAACCTGTTGACAATAAATTTCTCAATAAAAGATATTACCTCGTCTTCGTTAACCCTCTGAAGCGGGATGGCTTCAGTCCACCTAGTGAAATAATCGGTTGTCGTGAGTATATACTTATGCTGCTATGAAGAGTTCGGAGTGATATACCCTATGACATCTAGGCCCCATTGCTGGAACGAGCAATAAATCATAACGGGCCTGAGGGGAACGACTAGCTTTATTTCTCACCCTGCGGCAGTTTGACATACCTTGCACTTCCGAGCATAGGCATGCGAGTCTCTGAACACTGTGGGCCAATAATACCTAGCTCTTAATATTTTGTGAGCAGTGGTCTCTCCACCATAGTGACCACCTATTGGGCCATTGTGCATTTCTTTCAAGACATGATCAGTGTCATCCTTTTCCAAACACCTCAGCCAAACTCCATCATAATTTTTCCTGTATAATGTGTCATTGGCCAAGTGATACTGATTAGATTTTAATCTGAGCGCTCTTCTTCATGATGCATCCATGTGCTCAGGACATGACCCCCATGTTAGATAGAAGCGTATGTCATAATACCACGAATTAGAGTCCAATGGGACTTCCAATATTTCGCGCTCATATATTAACATTTCATTGTCCCATCCGGGCTCTTCCCTGAATGCTACTTGAGCATTCCACGCGCACTGAATTTCTAGTTCCTCTAACATCCCTTCTTTACCTTCCATGGCTTCTACTGCAAGCTTACATAACCCTTGCCCCTGGACTATTTTTGCTAGTTTAAACTCAAGGTCGTATTCCTGAAGAGTTGTTATCTAGTTCCCTCTTCCTTCTCCCATCTCCCTCTACACGAAGAGGGTCTATACAGCAGGGTGGGCAACGATCACCTTGGTCCTGGCCTTCAGTAAATACGGGCGGAAATGTTTCACGGCTTTAAAAACCACAAAAACTTGTTTCTCCATGTCAGGGTAATTCAGTTTTGCCCCCTGAATATTAGAACTCATATAATAAATGGGGACTTCGTTTCCATTATCATTTTTTTGGGTGAGGATTGTGGCATATGAAACATCAAAAGCGAAAGTGTACAGGAGGAATTCCTTGTCAAAATTGGGGCTAACCAACTCAAGAGCTTCTGCGATGGCCTCCTTAACTCACTGAAATGATCTCTTAGCTTCATCGCTCCACCTATACACATCGTCTTTCTTCATCATCAGCTGAATGGGACGCACTATTTCTGCAAAGCCTGAAAAAAATTTCCTGATGAAATTAATTTTCCCGAAAAAGATTACATTGCTCTTTTATTTGTAGGAGGTTGTATTCTCATGATGGTCTATATTATTTCAGGATCGATAATAATTCCTTCCTTGGAGAGGATATGACCCAGTAGCTTCCCTTTTGTAACTGTGAAAACGCTCTTTTTGGGATTCAATGATATTTCGTACCTTCAGCATCTTTCGAAAATATGTTTTAGGTGATAAATATGATCCCTTTTGCGATAAGAATACATAGTAATGTCGTCCATGTAAACCAATACTGATCTGTTAATCAATCCTCAGAAATCTATGTCCATAGCTCTCTGAAATGTGGCACTTGCATTAATAAGTCCAAACGGAATTTTACGATATGCGTAGGTGCCCCATTTAGTGTTGAAGGTTGTCTTAAGTTGATATCCATTCGACACCAACACTTGATTATATCCCCAAAACTCATCCAATAAGGATAGCATTTCAGACCCAGAAAACACATTGAAGAATGTGTTCCATAGAAGGGACATGATAGTTATCCTTCTGCGATGCTCTGTTCAGGTTTCTGAAGTCGATACATAATCTGGTGTCTCCATTTTTTTTTTCTTATTGGCACGAGATTGGCTATCCAGCGAGTGTGCTTGACTGGAAAAATGATTTTAGCATCCAGCATTTTTTTTAATTCTTTCTTCACTAATGGTTCCAGGCTTGGATGCATCTTACGAAGCTTTTGTTGGTAGGGCTTAACATCCTTTTCCAAAGGAATTACATGCTGCATGATGCCGGTATCGAAGGTTTTTAAGTTGCCATGTGTCCTTGCAAAGACGTCCTTGTACTCTTTAAACAGCTTAACAAATGCAGCCTTTTTTGGTGGAGAGCATCCTAAGCCCAAATTAACATTTTTTGGGTCTTTTTCGGTTCCAAGGTTGACCAACTCATACTTCATGGATGAGCTATGCGTTTTGCAGTAGTCATCTTTTTAAATTTATCATGTAGGTCATAAAAGTGCTCCATCCTAAAAACTAACTTGGGAATTATATTGGACTGATCTTTTTCCTCATCTTCACTCTCATTCATAAGCCTTTCATGCTCTTTTTCATCAATGAGTGCATTTTTGAATGTCTTTTCGGAATGCAGGAACTCAAGGATTTGCTCGTCACCTTCGAATACTTGCCAATTTGAGATGTTATCAAGTACGAATGGTCTGAAAATCAATTCAACATAATATTTATTCTTGTTTAATCTAAGTTCAGGCAAAAGTTTTGAAGCCATACCAGCCATCAGATCAGCATCTTGGTTTTGCCCTCGCGGTATGCATGTGATATTAAAAGAATCAAAACTGTCAATTAAGCTCCATACATCATGTTGGTATCTTACCAAGTGTGGCGAATTGCAATGTATCCTTTTCCTTACCTGATCGACAATTATCTGTGAGTCACCAAAAACTTTAAGATTTTTCACCTCCATATCAATGGCTTTCTTCAGGCCCTGCAACAAGCCTTCGTACTCTGCCATGTTGTTGGTGCACATGAACTCCAACCAGCTAGCCATCAAATGTTGGTTCCCTTGTGGGTCAATGAGAATGCTCCCATCACCTGCGCCCTCTATGCAGTTAGAGCCATCAAAGTAGGGTGTCCAAAATATAGAATCTAATGTTACATCAATTGAACTGCTTTCTACAAAATTAGTCCTATCATCTACTATAATACATGATAGTTCATCAGTTGGACTATAGGGGAGAGCTTCCAATTGTGTGTTCATTGCAGTTTCTTCACTGTCTCTACATGGAATTCTCAAAAATAGGTTTCCATGGCATAAATGTTGAAACGACAATTCCCAAGGATAGAGTTGGTAAACATTACAGGTTCATCGGGGTCATTTAGTTCTGTCACTACATACTTCATGTATCTTTCTCGATCAACTCTCGGCATATCACCTTTTCCTTTCTGAGGCAACAAGAGATGGGACCAATTAGTTGAGAAATATCCATTCAAATTTGCTGACTAGTCCCTACTAAGAAGCATTCCATATGCCTCGGGTATGTCGACTACCACTATGTCAATGAATTTTGTGTACTGTGGTTTGGTAGTCATCCGAATCAACACATCTTTCAATTCTCCAATTATTTTTACATTCGTTCTATCCAGTTGCATAATGTGAGTTCCAGTTTTCTCGGGCATTGCATGAAGTCTTTTAGCAACAACGTAAGGCATAACAGTGGACGAGGCACCAGAATCTACCAGGAAATTGTGTACGTTCATGTTGAAGATTTCAAATGTGATAAGGAAAGGTGGAGTCATGGATTTTGATTTCCTTCCTATCATGGCTGCACTGACATCTTGGGGCGTTCGATTCATTTTTGACAAAGTGGCCTCCATGGCTGATGGAGTTTGGGATGTACTAGAGGTACTAACGGGTCTGGACACCAAAGTTTTGGTTTGACTACTTGGATTGGTGAGAGATTTGCAATTCCGTTCATTCATAGCTTTCAAAAGCAAATTTGTCTATTGCGTTAACTTTAACAAATTGAAGTACGTGATATTAGCTCGAGATTTCTTAAGATCATCCACAATGTTGTAATCAATGTTATAAATGGGGTAGGGCTGAGTAAACGTACCGGTCTTACCACTCTTAGGTGGGAATTTACCATTTTGAGTTGCCTTCATTGCATTTGGTGATGTATTATCCTTCTCTGGATAGCTCACGACTGGAGTACTCTTGGAATTACCACTAGGTTTATTCTTCTCAACAGGAGCCTTAGGAGCGGATGTCTTCGAAGGGTGGACATCTCTCTTTGTCTGGTCTACAGGCTTCATCACATCTGCAAGTGGCCCTTTACTTCGTGTGTGGATTTCATTAGTGTGAATTTCTTCTATACTATCTTCTTCGTCATCATTCCCATTTGCATAGAAATCCCACGGTACATTGACTTGAGATGCCTTGTCCCTGGGCTCTTCTACTTCGTAATCTTCCTCATCTTCCTGTTCTTGCTCCAGATTTGCTATAGGTTCTTCTTTGGTAAGAAGCGATCCGATAAGAGCCAGGTCTTCCATATTTAAAATCCCTTCATTAGGTGGAGCAGGCAATGCAGGTTGACCATGACCACCTTCTGTCTTCTTACGATAGAAAGGTTTGAAGGATTTCCTGTTGTTATTATTTCCTCCATTCCCATTTGTACTCTCTCCATGATTCCTTTCCATATCGATGACTATTTTCATCAATTTATTAATGACCCGATGCAAACCTTCCACATTTGTGGTGTCCTTTTCTTGGATCTCAGCCACTTTGTTATCACTCCCATTATTCTTCTTTGATGATTGAGAGGCTTTATTTTCTTCGGTCGTATGATGACATGCTGTGAGACTGATCATTTCATTCTCAACTTTTACTACTTCATCAATGGCACCCTATAAGGTTTGTGCATTACTCCTTTTGACCCACATCGCAGTAGGGACAGGGAGAGCAGTGATGTATAATTCCATGAGTACCTCATCAGTAGGTCTAATGTTAGCCTGGATTCTGTTGAAAAAATTGTTGAACCGGGTGTTAAAATCCTTGAACTTTTCTTTGGCTTCCATTTTTAAATGTGATACTTCTAAAACCAAGGTCGTAGGTGTCTTATCATCGCAAAACTTTTCTAAGAAGGCTCGCTGAAAAGCATCCCACGAAGCGATCGATCCTATTCTTAAGCTAAAGTACCATGTGGATGTCGCACCAATCAGAGTAAAAGGGAATAAGTGACATACTGCATCCTCATCCGCTACCCCCAACATGCGCACGACTAGGAAGAAAGAGTGAATATGGTTATTAGTTGTTTCTCCTCGCTCAGGGTCGAATTTGGGTAATACTCTTTCTGCGTTCTTGGGTAAGGCATGCTGCTACCCAGGTACTGCTATAGCATCCTATGCAAGCCAGGGAGGGAGTCCTCCCGGAGGGGGTGGGGGTTGATTCCCACCTGGAGGAGGCGGTGGAGGCTGATTCCCACTTGGAGGAGGAATGTTAGCCATAGTATGGTTGGGGAAGTTTTGGTTGAGGGTCTCCTATAGGCGTTCTTTGTTAGGGTTTTCCAAATCAAGCCAGGGATGCCTATTTCCTTGATCTTCCGAGCATGAATCACCTCTAGAGAGGGGATCCCTAGGGATTTCCTCCCAAGGAGTGTCGATACTTTGTAGGGACTCTAGCATAATATCTTCAAGAGAAAGGGCTGCAGATGTCTCTTCGTTTATGGGAAATATCCTTGGCTTTCTTTTAGCAGTCAGAGGTAAGGAATGAAAGATGGGGAGCTAAGAGAGGGAATGAGTGTAGGCATGAGTAAGTGCTCTAATTGGTTGTTCCTGAGTGACAAGATACTCCCACAGTCTCTCTTCCTTGGGTAACCAAAACTCGAGACTTAGAGTGACATTTGTTTCTTCAAAATGAGGCTCTTCCAAATGGGTGGAAGAATCTTTTTGACCTTTATGATCCATACATTAATCTTTCTGAATCCATGCGCAACATTTATATATGAAAACTTAAATAGTTGTGAATGGAGGTCAGGCCCTCCTTCTAGCGCCAGTTTTTTTGACATGACAAATTTTTGCTATGCCAACAATGGGAACCAACCCGATCACAGACTCCAATCGGAACTGCTTTCGTTTTGGGTGGCTAGTTCCAACAGGTTTTAAAGGATCCCATGAACTGTTATAGGGGCTGAAAGATTACTTCCCTGATGAAGAATTCAATTAAATCAACAAAATAAACAACTAACCTATATGCACCATGCTCTACCTATACTGATTCTACCTATTTGTGTTAATCTTAACTATTCTAACCTATCCTGCAGGAGCCTAATTAAAAGAGATTAAACATCATATATGGATTCCAAGTCCCAATGAATCAATTACTAGGTTCATTGATGAATGAGGTTATATTTAAGCTTAATTGCAGTCTAACCACTTGTAAAGGAATACACATTCCTTTTCCTACAAATCAAACTTGTAATTGATGTTTAATATGGTTACGAATAGGAGTCCACTAATGAGTTAACCATGATAACGAATTATATTCGGATAACCAAGACTAGTCATAAACTCTCTGTCATTACTGTGCACAAAACAAAACATAAATCCTCATGCCAACGAAAATACTCTCATTCTTAACATAAAAACTGAAACAACGAAAGGCTTCTTCTTGACCAAAACAATATTCTTTATTAGCATAATAAAATCAACCCCTCTTCTGCCAAAGAAAAGTCCCTTACCCATATCCAGAGGTAATACTTATGCAGCAAGACAACTAACCCTCGGTCTTCCATGACTTTCCACTTTCCTATTCTTTTCAATATACAAATCAAAATATACAAACATAGAACGGTCAATGAAACCACTGACACGTCGAGGCCACATTTGCCGGAGCGTTTTATTTCATGGGGGAATGAATGGATGCTGATGGAAAGAAGAATGACTACAAGCCATCTCTTCACACCTGTATCGACTGAATGTTATTCCCTATTATTTCCTAAGGGCAAATGAAGACACTGCGCTCATCATCGAACATCTGGCATGATTTAAGGTGTATCTGGAGGTAACAATAGCTTGATGGATCTCCATTGTTAGGAGTACCTCCACTTAACATAGAGTGTGCCTCCATTATGCACTGTGGTGGTTCCATATCCCTTTCTTGCGGAGTATGTCTTTTCAATATTGACATCGGTCATGCAGAGGTGTCATCTAGAGTCCCCAAAGAAACATAAGAACCCTTATACCAACATCTATTCTACTTCATGTCTTCTCAGAATTTTAGAACATCCTACCGCATTCTATCCCAAAGCCACGACACATGGCAACAAAAATCCAGTTGGTAGAGGTACCATGTGGACTAGGCATGTTGTTCTTGCAATGATCATTTAATGGTTGCGTTACGTTCTTGAATTTTATTACCACCTCACTATCCCTTTGCATCTTTCGTTGCAGCCCTTCATGATGCTTATGCATCAGCTCGCTAACCTCGATTTTCTTCTCTTGGTCCTTGCCTACATGAATGATCAGCATTAACTATGATTATGAGAGATGTGACAGAAATGCCTAAAACAAACCTTACCTTCATAAAAACTTTCATAAAGAGATAGACTCTGCAATTGGGGGTTATATGAGTCCTTTCGGCTCTAAATATCAAGAGGACGTGATGATTTTTTGGGGACTGAAGATTAAAAACAGATTGCAACCATAATTAATAAACCATTGAACCATTCAGCTTTGAGGACATAAATCCATCTGACAACTACGGTTATCATTTGGAGAGACGAAAGATAAAACTTCTCAAGGGACCCATTCAAATTTTCCCCCAAAGCAGGTTTAAGAAGGTGGTGGTTGTGGCCACAACATGTGTATATTGCAATTCACAGTTACTTGGTACTCCTTTTACCTAGATTCACATGAGCATTCATTTCAATCTTTTCTAGCTCTTTAAATTTGAAAAGATCATCGAGAAACTTGTCCTTTCAAGCTCGCTAAATCATTAAAAGCAACTAGAGTCGCCTTTTTGTTCTTTTCTCGACTCTTAAAAGATGAAAAGGAAAAGTTTTTGTTTCTAAAAATAACTACCTATGATAAACATGTCGAACCCAAGCAGTTGCTTCTTGGACCAATATTGAGTAATTCCTTATTAATTTCAAGATTTTTAAAAGCCCTAAATGAATATCCTTTCCTTTTTTTCATTTGAGAGGAAGTCATTGTGGCTGAACCATTGAGTTCATCTCATAATTCCCCTTCATTATCTGATACTAAAGGGTCCTCCCAAGGAGTTCATTCGGAACTTCCTCAGTCACTTGAGGATCAAGGTTTTGAACTTGGAATTATTCTGAGCATCCAACCTTTGTCTTCTCGTCCACCTCCATCAAATTCCTGGTCACCTCAAGAATCTGATCCAGATACCTTTGATAATCCTATTCAGACCCCTGAGAGTCCGCAGAGGCTTGTTTTCTATTCGTTGAATCCATTGTTCGATCCTGTTGTGATATCTCCTTAGCGTCCTTACAATCCATACGATCGGCTTGGTATTCCTTTGGAGTTATCTCCTCATACATCTCAGGTTCCTCGTCACCAATTGTTTCCATATATGGAGTCAGAAGGTGAAATCCCAACCTCTTCTCTGGGTCATTTGGAAGTTTCTGCTACCCATACTCCTCACATCGATGATGAGCAAGGATATGAATTTCCTCCAGAAGGATTTCCTTATACAGGAAGAGTCTCATCTCTCTCTTTTCTTGAAATTAGTGGACCCATGTTGCCACATGGTTATACCACCTTAGCTCAGTTAGTTTCGGGTACTCCTAGTGCCTCATCATTGTATCAAAACCCCATTTGGTCTTCCAATGCTATGCCTACATCAGGTCCATTCATTCCAAACATGACCTCTCGAACTTCTGTACAAATTGTAGTCACCTCAGTTCCTGTTCAACCTACCATTCTATCACAACCTGTCTCGTCGTTTCAATCAACTCTTCCAGTACAACCGACTATTTCAGGTCAAGTCTCAGTAATTTCTTCTACCCCTCCATCAAGTGGACAAAATGTACCACCGCCTGGGGGGAAAGATCTAAATATTATTCTTGTGTTAGGCAAAACCAATGTGAGTGGATTACAAACTCACATGGTTGGAGTTAATCAACCTTATTATGGTGCTATTCCTAACCTTACTTGTCCATCTGGGTCAGGTAACGTCCAATATTAGCAACCTTATATGGCTCAGATTCCACTCCAACAATATTATGTCCCATATGGTTCACAAGGCTTAGTTAATCTGTCTTACATTCCTCAAGCAGGAGTGTATGTCTAGCTTGGTTAGTTTGCTAATCCTAGTGGATATGGACAGATTCAATTCGGGAACTGTCAATAACCTCAGTGTATAACCCAAGGAACTATCCAAATACCCTTGTAGCAACAAGGAAAACCTTTACAGTACCAAGGGAAACCTTCGCAGAAATAAGGACAATCTTTGCAGTAGCAAGGACAAGCATTACAGCAGCAATGGAAACTATTACAGCAGCAGCGACAACCTTTACCGCTGTTGTAGCAGCCTTTGCAGCCACAAACTCAGTTTGTTCAGTAGTCCTCTCAACCTATTTCCCCATAAGGCCAACCTTTGAAGTAGCAAGGTCAACCTTTACAGTAGCAAAGTTAGCCTTTGCAGCAACAAGGTCAACTTTGGCAACAACAAGCTTTATATGCGTATCAGCAAGGTTAGCCTTTGTAAGGCCAAGGTCAACCCCTGAAGGAGCAGGGTCAATCTCCTTAAATCAAGGGTCATCAAGTTCAACAACCTTATAAACCATATGCCACGTACAATTCTTATCAACAGCCTATGGTAGGAAAATATCAAGCCTACTGTAGACCAAATCCACCTTATGGTTAAGGGAACCCTTAGTGGGGACAAAATCAGGTCCTGTATGGCCAAAATCCTCCACTATGGGGGGAAATCCTTACCAACGAGGATGGACTCCACAGTTTTAGTCTCCTTAAAGGATCTATATGCCGTTTAACATGCAATTGCCTTTCTTTTCTACATTGGAGCTACCTGATGTCTCGAGGCTCACGAATGATCCCATTCTTCATTTGCCTTACTGGCCTCTAGTTCCAATGAAAATTCTAAGTGATTTCCCCAAATTCGAGGGAAAATCTAAGGAGGATCCGCAAGCCCACGTGATGACATATCACCTCTGGTGCTCCTCCAATTTGTATGTCGATGATTCTATCCGTCTTCGACTCTTTCAGAGAACTCTCACAGGTGCTGCCGCTAAATGGTATATCGAGTTGCCTCGAGGTACCTACGGTGACTTCAACTCTCTGGCTATGGCTTTCCTCACTCATTTCCAATTGTCGGTTCGATATGAAACTGGCACTCATTTTCTTACATCCCTTAAGAAAGACACCGTGACCCACATTTTTGATCATATCCATGAATGGAGACGTCGACGTCGCCTCATCAAATTTGAGATTGCTGATGAGTTGTTGACAGAATGGTTCACAAAATCATTCATTAGCAAGATTGCTAAGGACATAGCTATGGGTGGATGTGTTACTGAACAATAAGATACCACCCATGCCCGGTATTTAGACTTGGTCTATTCACAATCTGGCACATTGTACGAGATGTTACCTGATGCTCCGAGACCATCATCGGGTCTGACAACATCAAAGTCTCTAGATACACCACATGTTGATGGTGTGATTGGTTCCATGTCTTAGACTTCTGCAAAAGCTTCATTGAAGTAGAAATCTATCTCGAACATTGGTTCCAATAATCCCTCAAGAAAGTCATCCTGTCTTGGTAAAACCTCTGAGGTACATGTTGTCCAGTCTACTGTAGTAGGTAAGGCCTCTAAAGGTAAAAAGAAGAGAAAAGGTAAGGCCAAAGTTGATGCCCCAAATTAGGACCCTCCTAAATCATCTGTTGATGATGATTCTAGAAGAAAGCTGAAATATCCTTGCCTCATCTGTGAGAAGGATCATTACACTAAGGATTGTCCTTAAATTTTTGAAGTTAATCGCTTGTTGAAAGGGACTTCGGCTGTCTTAAAAGAACCCTTTTCATCTCAACAGACGCAATTGGTAGACCAACCATAGTCCTCTGCTTCCTTAGGTTCCCAAGTGTTCATGATGCAAGGTTCATCACCTATATCGATCGCTACTCGAACTAAAGACTATCAAACCACACCTAAGGAGAAGATGGAGAAAGAAGCTACTGATACTCCTACTTTTACTCTGTCCAAATCTAGTCCGCTCCATATTGAGTGCCCTAACAATGAGTTCGTCATTCGACCACCTCCCGAAGGTGTTCTTCAGAGATCATCTTTTAATCTGAATGCTAGAGATGCGCAAAAATACAATGTTGTTGAGGATTTAGCTCAGGCACCTACCTTGGAGGTTCTCCAATCCTATCCAACGCAACAGAAGTCATTGTTGTCTGCCATAGGTGTGATTGATCCTTCTGATTCGAGTCTGATTACCTTTGATCTAGAAAATCATGTGCCTCGTGTTCCTCATTAGATTGCATTTCTGATACAGGTCCTTATCAAAGGAAAGATGATTCATCGAACAGTTATTGATGAAGGTGCCTCTACCTAAATCATGTCAGTTTGATGTTGGAAATCCATTGGCTCTCCTTCTCTTAACCAGTCTCTAAATACCTTGGAAGCCTTTGACAGTAGAGGTTCACATCCATACAGTGTTCTCATGAAATTTTCAATTACCTTAGAAGGAAAGACTGTTGAATTAGAAGTAGAAGTTGTAGATGAAAATCTCAACTACAACCTTCTTCTCAGGCAAAATTGGACCCAGGCAATGTTTTCTGTGGTGTCTTCTTTTTTCTATGTGCTTCATTTTCCTCATGAAGGAAAAATAGTCACTGTTGATCAACTGTCCTTCTTTTCTTCTGGTTCATCCAACGGGAATGTCCCTGACGTGGGAATACTGAGATTCCTTATGAGAGTGTGGGGGAAGGTCTCTTCAAAGACTCTGCTTTAATGGTACTTTTTCTCTCCCACCTCTGAATGTTCGTTCAGTCAATATGATCTCGGCCTCTACAGATCCTTGTATTATCCCTACCGCAGATCAGGTTGATTTATTTGGTGATGTTATTCCTTTAAGTCCATTGGAGAAAAATTATCAAGAACTTTTCTTGGCTTCGATGGCTGCTTCATAAAGTCATACTGTTTTTAGTATGAACCTAGACACTTATGTACCATCTCCTTGGCTTGGTTTTTGGGATTCTCTGGATCCTTTGAAAGATACATTCCCCATCGACGAGAGTATCGTTGAGGTCATGTATCTGGATGAAACTCCATGGAACAAACTACATAATCATTTTTCTTTTCTTCCTAGCCTCAATGAGATGCCTTCTTGTCTTGCAGTGTTTGTTTCTCATTATCCTACAACTCCACTTTAGACACCTATACTGGTGCATGAAGTATTGTTGGAGGGTGATATGGGAAACATCACTACAACCCTACCTGTTGACATTTCAGTTCACCCTGAAATTGTCAAAAATTTTCAACTGGAGGCACCTTTTCCTCGACATGAGATTAAGTTTTTCTTGCCTCCTCTCACGAGATATTTTCCTTGAGTCTATACCATTTTCCCATTATCGCAATGAGGTTTTCATCTTATGACTCGTAACCCTCACTCACCCGGGGGGCATGGGGGCATAACCTTTTATGAGTTTTACTCTATTGTTTGGCAGAGTTGATGCTTACACGTCATGTCAACGGTGAAACTCTAGTTTTATTCTCTATTGATTGATTACCTGAGTCCAGAAATGGACTCCATCTGAAGAAGTTTTATGCGTGAAATTCGTGTAATAACTTTTGTACATTAGTGTGTTAATTCATTAGTGTGAATTTTTTATTTTTGGTGTGTTTTTCTTCTTTGCAGACATGTGTTTTTCTGCTTACCTTGTGTTCCACTCAGTTTGCATATTTCGTCAAGACGTTACGTTGGTTTTGTTGACGGTGCTTGTCGTAGCACATGGAATATGTCTTCCATAGCATGGGTACTCTATGACCCTAATGGTGAGCTGATTAACTTACAAGGTATCTGCCTTGGTCAAACAACCAATAATATCATTGAATATAGTGCAGTTATTGAACTCTTGTCAGAAGTAGTTGCTCTTGGCATTAGGGATTTAGTTGTCAAGTTGGATTCATAGCTCGTTGTGTTACAATTAAACATTCATTACTCAGTGAGAAATCCACAAATATTGCATATGTATCTACGTGTTAGATTGCTGGAAAGAAATTTTGATTTTATTATAGATCAACATATTCCACGTAATTTAAATACATTAACATATGCATTAGCAAATTTTGTTCTTGATAGGAATTTGCGTAATTTATAAAACTGATCATGTTATGGACACATAAGTAGGAAATAAAACACACACACACACACATATATATATATATATATATATATATATATATATATATATATATATATATATATATATATATATATATATATATATATATATATATATATACATATATATATATATATATATATATATATATATATATATATATATATATATATATATATATATATATATATATATATATATATATATATATCGCGTCTTCCGGAGTCTTTATAACAAAATGTCAAAAAATATAGTGTTCTAAGACACTTGGCTTTCAAAGCCTACAAAATGTGTAAAACGACTAGATAAACTATCAGCCTGCATGGTGCTCATGATAGCATGAGACTGCTCTAATCACTCGGCCTAGCAGCCGACGCAGTCTTGCAGAGACTCCCACTATGTGTCTCTGCCAACGCAGTGGAACATCATCAATAGTGGCATACTCTGGGACTCCACGAGTTATCGCCTCCAGATTATGCTCCATCTCAGCTAAGGGGTCTGCCACTTCCTTGTAGTCTGCACCCACTATCTATGTTCAACTCACTGTGCTATTGGAGACATACCAGGTGGTCCCTCTGGTCCCACATCTGCACATTTATCACAAGTTGAGTCTCATTTTACACTTTTACAAAAAATCATAAAACTTGAAAAAATACAAAATACAGGTTTTTACTTGCATCGGTCCACTGTTCTCCTGGTGGTAGAGGTAGATTTGGATCCCTCCTGAAATATGTGCCAACATAAGCGTAGTCTTCCACCACGAGTAGTTAGCATTCTAGCCAAACGAAGAATTGTGGTGGATAATGCATATGTTGACCCGTGCCTCCTCGAGGCATGAGTTGAATCCATCTCACGAGTCTTAGATCTCGAGGGGTAGGATCTGGTACCTGTTCCCATTTTGATACCAAAATATGGGCACTCGCTCTAAAAAGAAGGTCACCAATATAGAACCGAACCTGAATTGCTTCAGGGGTCCATGCTTCTCCTTGGTCAGTTGTCGTTTCATGTTTTCTAAAAGGCCTCCACACCAGTTGTAGACGGTGGGGGTCAAACATGCAATAACATATTGGAACTGGGATTTTGAAGCCTCATGCAAGGCTTGCGTGCCAGATACACGTGCCATAGTGAAAAAATTCATTCTCAAAACGAGGTTGTTGGTGATTTTCGCTATCTTCACCTTACCTCCATTGGTCATTTTAGCATCGAGACAATACCTCTAGACTAGAGTCCTTGTACTTTCACCTCCTTGGTGAGATCCAAAGAGTTGAACTACTTCCCCTCATTGGGACAATCCCGTGATGAAGTAGATATCCATCTCCTCTAGTTCTAGTTCTTGGCCTTTTATGATGAAGATCTCTCGATCTACATCCCCTATGCTAAGTAGATAGGGAAGCAATTCCATTTGAGCCCTTACACCCATGGTCTTGAAGAATTTTAGCAGCCCACAATTCCTCAGAGCATATATGCATTCATGATCTTGATCTACTTGGAAGTCTTCGGCCTCATGGCCTCTTTCTTTCCACTCCAAGACCATTTTCTCTTGCAAAACATCATTTGAAACTTATTAATGCCTTTTTCATGGATCAATATCATCAATTTTTGCTTAAAAAGAGAGTTTTCTTTCTTAAAAATATGTCGTCGGCACCATTGTGCTTGTTTTTAAAAACAATGTGATGGAATCGCACTAGCCTTTGTGTTCGAGCGCGACCATCATGGGTCTAATGGCCATACCCATGATGGTTGTTGACACCCTAAAATTTTGAAATCCTCCTTTCTAGCATCAAAATTATCATTTAAAATACATAAAAAAGTGATTAAATGCAAGAGTAGGGATGAGCCTCTTACCTATCACAAACAGTTCATGAAATGGTACCCTGGATCTCCCGCAACAGCTACTTGAAAATCAAGAGATTTAGGGCACAAAATGAACTTTCAGAGCTCACTTTGGTAAAATGGTAAACAATAAAATTACTTTTTCCTATTTATAATTTTTGGAAGTCATTTTTGTTGATATTTCGTAATATTTTAATATTTTCTCTCGATATTAGTGATGGGTGTGTTTCTTGTGCAGTTACAGATACCTTCAAATTGAACAATGATCATTATTGATTGATTCTTATGAGTTTTATTTTATCTCTTTTTCAGAGTCATTAAATAAACGAAAAAGGAACCCCCCTGGAGTCATCTTTGAGCTCTTTTTTGACTCTCAAAAATTGAAAAGATTGTCAAGTACTTTTTGTTTTGAACTTGTTAAAGTAAATGAATTGATGTAACCTTAATATATGTTTACTCCTTTTTCGGGCTCAAATTGACTATTTACAAAAAGGTACGCCTTTGTCGACATGGTCAAGAGGTTCCCTCAGATATTGTTTTCTACCTTTTCGGGTTCGAGGGACAAATTATGAAAAGGGATGTGATGGAGTTTTCTTTTTCGTTTATTTTTCAAACTCTCTAAATGTGAAAAATATACAGAGTTATTCTTACATCGAACTCATTAAAACTCTATGACGAAAGACTTGTTACCATGATGAGACCGAGCTTCTCCTTCTTAGGGCTCGTAAAAATTACTAGGGTGGATTCATTCGAAGAATGAACTTACATGGCAACCATATGCTATCGCCTTTAAGCTTTTGATAAAAATAATTGCAGTACTCACTAGAAATAGTGGGGGGAAATGAAGATGAGACATCCTTTGTATAGGCAGCATGTCGCTCTTGAACATGAAACTCTTATGTTCTCGTGTTGGGTTTGGGATATCCTCACTCAGTCACTTGTCCTCCCGGGTTTGGGTTATCCATTTTACCTCTCATTTGACTATTCAATTCCGTCATCATGACCATTAGTCCTATGTTGAGTCGGATGCTGCCACACTCTGGAGTTGTGTCGCTAATGTTCAAGAGAATTCGAATATGCAGTTATTTACCTATACATTATTTGAGTCATTACTAAGGTCTTGAATATTATTCCACTTTATTCCTTGTTTCTTGTCGATGATGGGGGATTCATAATTTCCCTCCTTCGACGGGTTGCTTCCTGTTGACTTCAACTCATTATCCAAGAAGATGACTTAGAAACTCCCTTTGAGTACCTTAGAGATGGCATGCCCTAATGGCCAGTTCTTCGCATCCGACAACAGGTCTTCATCATTGGCTTTCGATAGGGTGATTCTATGAGTGTTCGAACTCATCTTCATTATCACATTCATACTATTGTACCTTGAGATCCATTATCATTATTGGTGGTTTCTCTCGTACCTATTAATGGTCCACATCATTGGCCAGTAATCAAGTGGTTTTCTAGCATGTTTGACTTCAACACATTTATTCGCATGTTAGGATTCATCCATTGATTGGGTCAGGATGGAGCATAAAACCCCGAGTCTTGTCTGTTATGACTCAAGTTGCATGGAGTTATATGTCATTCATGATTGTCCACATGTTTCCACTATACGGATGGTTGTGACCATACCGTGGGACTTGATATTTATGACGATCCTCATTATTTGGATGGCTATGACCATACCGTGGGACTTGATATTTATGATGATCCTCGTTATTTGGATGGCTATGCCCATACCATGGATATTTTCATATAGTCTTCATCATCTGGATGGTTGTGTCCATGCTGTGGATTCATGTCTTGATCTCATATATGTATATGTATATGAATCCTTGATTTGTAGGTCTCCTAACAATGCGTGTCCTCATCCTTGCAAGAGCTCGTAAAGCATCTCAGCCATCACTCCTTGTTCTGCCTTCATGCTTTAGGGGGAATCTGTTACACAATATTTTGTCACACCTCCTGCACTTCCCTATGACATACCCTGAAGTGCCCAAAACATGACTATTATACAATATAATCATTCATGTATACAACTCAGATCCCCCCTAAGACTTCATTTGGAAAATGTCTTGAGATTTCCCTGAAGAAACAAATCTTAAAACCCTAAAATGAGAGTCATCGCTCTTATGAAACTCAAAATAGTGATGGTCACTTGTTGCACTATGTATTACCCGTGATGGCATCGCTCTGTTCCCTTGCATACCTGTGATGATCCAAAAAAGGTAATTTTCCCAAAGGAGATGAGAAGCTTCGTGATCTAGAAGCTTCTAGAGCGGTGAGATGGAGGTGGTTTCGCATAGATAAGGTCAAATCCCCCTAGCTTGACCTCTTTGTCTTATCCCTATGAGCTACCTCCTTGAGATGTGGGCCTAATCCTATCTTTGGAGAAGTCCTAACTCCCTCTCCTAGCCTATAAATTCCTCCTCTCCCATTCCCAAATGGTTGGTCTATGTCCATTTTCACCCCTATGTTGAGCTTGTGCTTAGAGACTATTCATTAGACTTGGAGAAGGAGTGCTTGGAGAGTTTCTTGGCTTGGAATTGGATTACTACTCAAGGAAAGCCTTTCGACATCAAGACTATGGTTGTAAGCTTCCCTTTGTTCCTTAAATAATATACAATTGCTAGTTCATTTTCCCAAAATATATGTGTTCATGTATGTATTATCTTGGCATTCCTTGATCAATTAAGTAGGTTGTTATTGGATTTTCTATTTATTTTGGCATGATTTATTGTCTCTTGATCACTTGTGCAGGTACATAAGCGCTAAGAGAAGTGGGAACAAGTCCATGACACAAGCGGTTTGAGGCCCTCAACAAAGGAAATCGGAATAGCATTAGAATGAGGTAGATAATTTGTGTCGTTCTACTTTTCAATTATAACCTAGGAAGATGTCTAGTTGATTGTCGCTTCACTTGCTAGACCAAATCATTGGGCTAAAGGGATCATTTCTATCTGTAGAGAGGATTAACCTTGTCAATAGTAGGTCGCAAGGAGAGAAGTGTGACTTAGCGACTAAGTAGTAGAGAGGAGTTGCGGTTCGCAGGGGTAGCACCAGTTGTGGGGGTTGCACCGGTCGTGAGGTTGCACCGGTGGCGGGGTTGCAATGGTTGCGAGGTCGCATTGGTCATGAGATGTAGGCTATCGCGGCTATCAACCATACGACTTGTGCACTGGGCAAGTTAAAAAATGTAGCTTGAGACTTCAAGAGATGTTTAGAATTCCTCAAGGCCAAATGGCCAAGATCATAGGAGAAAACAGGGGTGGCTAAGGGCAAGGAATGGTTGTGAGGAAATAAAAAAGGGTTTCATGAGGCCATAGGAATTGATTTGAGGCTTGTGGTGAAAACTTAGGTTGAAATGTAGATAAAACCCCCTAGGGTTGGAATATGCATGGTTGGGCTGGAAGAGGGAGACACTTGGATGGAGAAAATGATTACATGGGAAAATGAAAGGTTGCCTACCTGGAGAAAACACGCATGTGCCTTGCTCGCATATCTCCCTAGTCTCTTATGTGACAGAAGAACCACTACAACATGAGCCATGGGCCACCAGTATAAATAATTTTAGTCACACGTATGGGGGTCGCATGGGTCACAACTCTCGGAGTGGCGAAGGAGTGCGACCTTGTGACATGTGTGACCTTTGTGACCTCCGAAGGTCGCTAGGTCGCAAGTGTCACGTGGCCATGGTGGATGTGATTTGTGACCTATGCGACCTTGCGACCCAGTGACCTATTGATCGCATAGTCGCATGGGTCACAAGGGTCACAATTTTCATAGATATGCCATATGCGACCTATGCGACTTGGGCTGGCCAGGTCGCATGGGTCGCACTAGTCGCAGGCAAAGGAAAGGTTGCATTATGCGGCTGCGACTGGATGACTTGGACCAGATTGCGACTTAGCTTGACTTGGAAGGAAGCCTTGGGTTCTTACGAGACTTTTTTGGTCTCTCAAGCTCTTAAATAGACTCTTAGGATGAGGAAAACTCTTGAAAGGTAAAAGGGGCTCCTAAATTTTGAAGAGCTTGAAATTTTGGAGGGGTTGTTGCAGCGGCTACAACAATTGGTGATTCACTAGGAGAACTCTAGGATCTCGAGACGTCTTATGGCCTAGCTTAAGGGGGACCTCAATGAGTGTTGTTTCCATAGAGTTGTGGGTCTTGCTGATGGTACCTAGGTCTCTCCTTTACATTTGTTGGCTATCCCCAATCTGTAAAAACTCAACCTTTAACACATGGAATAGGACATCAATTCCTGTTGGTCTGGGAAGGAAAAGGAAGTTGAAGTAATGATATGAGATTTAATTATTTTTGGTATAATAGTCATGGTACTCTGGTGTTGCTCCACTACCAGCAAGCCTGAATAGTACCCTGATGGAGTCACTACCTAGAAATCGTAAATGTTGCTCCACTGCCAGCAAGCCTAGTTAGTACCCCAACAGAGTCATAGCTTCACCTCTTTGTGCAGGAAGCCTTTCTTAGTCCTTTAGCCCTTATTAATAAATGGATGTGCTCATTGGCACTTATTTGTCTATGCTTATTTTCACTTATTTGAGGTGGCAATTTAAGTTTGGGCGAACGAGGGATCCCGACTTATTTGGCTTGCAAAGAGGTTGCTTCTAGTTTTTCAGAGACCTTATTGTTTTCTTGAAATGTGTGTGTGCTCAAAAAGGTTTCTTCAGTTTCCCTTCATTCCCAAAACAATGGGTGAGCTAGAACAACGCAAAATTTAGGCCAAATAAGCAATTGGGATAGGCCGATGAGAGAAAAAAGGGACCATGTGTGCCGTCAAGTTCCCCACTATTGTCAATTTTGAATACTCTGTTTTGGTTACTTAAGGTTTAGTCAAAAAACGATTCCATAGAACACCTGCAGGAACCAAAGCGCAAGGCCATTTGAGCCTCCACCTGACATCCAAAACTTTTATTTCAAAGAAAATGAAACTCAAACTATGCTGGAAAAACAAACTACCTAAAAAGGAAAACAAAAGGGAACTATAGTACAGGGTTGGACTAGCAACCTCGAGGTATGCTAGGTGAAGTAGAATTTGAGGTCTTGGCCATTCAAAGGAAGGGGTTCAACCTGCCCTCCTAGGGTTTGAAACTTATAGGTGTCCTAGACAATTTTCTCTTTGATGTGGAAAGAACCAATCCACAAGGCTTGGAACTTGTTGTGTTTTCCCTTGTCCTCATGGGCCCGATCCCATTTAAGAACTATATCTCCCACACCGAATTCACAGGTTCCTGTAAACTTCTTGTCAAACCACCTCTTAATCCAGTTTTGGTGAACAACAAATTTCTCCTTGGTCTTTAGTCTCTCCTCTTCCAATCTAAGGAGTGTGTCAATGCGGCTTTGAATGGTAGGGAAAGGGGAGCCTTGTGATTCTTGTGCTAGTTTGAGGGCTAGGAGATAAAGGTTAGGAAGAAGTAGGGGGATTTACCGAGGGATGGTTTGGGCGTGACCCGATCAGCCCACAAGGCTTTTTTGAGTACATTGTGTCAGTTTCTTTGGTGGGAAAGCAAGGTTTTCTTGAGGATGTAGATGAGGTTTTTATTGGTAGATTCTGCTAGGCCATTCCCTTGTGGGTAATAGTTGGCTGAATGTTTTAAAACAATACTGTTCTCCAAAGAAAAATCATACAACTTTAAGGATGAAAAATATGTAGCATTATCAAAGACAAGTGAGGTTGGGACACCAAACCTGGCCATGATGTATTGATTGATGAAAGATATTACCTCATCATCGTTGATTTTCCGTAACGGGATTGCCTCCACCCACTTGGTGAAATAGTCAATGGCTATGAGTATATACCTATGTTGTTTTGATGAGTTTGGCACGATCTCTCCAATGAAATCCAACCCCCATTGTTGGAAAGGCTCTTCTACTGCTATGGGTTGGAGTGGGTAGATGACTAATCCTGCCTTCCTGTGTGCTTCTGACAAATGGGACACTTTCAAGCATAAGCATGCGCATCCTTGAAGAGTGTGGGCCAGTAGAAACGTGCCCACATGATCTTGTGGGTAGTGGTGTCGCCCGCATAGTGGCCTCCCGTGGGTCCATCGTGCAATTCCTTCAACACTCAATGAGTTTTATCATAATCCAAATGTCTTAGTAGCACATCGAGGTGGTGCTTTCTGAATAGGTTTCCCTAGACCATTTGATATGAGGCAGCCTTGAGTTTGATTTCTCTCTTATTCTTGGCGGACAAAGTTTGTGGTAGGTCCCCCTACACTAGGTATTGTTTTAGGTAGGAGTAACATGATGAGGGATCATGTGAGTCGAGTAGCTCATTCTGGTACATTTCGATCTCATGCTCCCAATCTTCTACCTTTGAACCCTGTTGATCTGTAACCTCAGTGGTTAGTTTACAAAGCCCATGTCCTTTGACCATATGTGAGGATTTGAACTCAAAATCATATTCTTGTAGAGAAGTCATCTAGTTGGCTCTCCTCTCACCCAACTCTTGTTGGACGAAGAGTGATCTAACGATTGGGTGTGTGACCAATATTGTGACATGGTTTTTGAGAATGAATGGTTTGAAGTGTTACACTGCTTTGTAGACCGCATATGCCTACTTATCTATGTCAGTGTAATTGATTTTTTCACCTTACAACCCTATGCTCATGAAGGATATAGGACATTCATCATTTTTGTTATCCTTTTGCATGAGGACTGCGGCTAAGGATGAATCTGAGGCGAAAGTGTATAAGATGAAATCCCTACTGAAGTTCGGGCTGAAAAGGGAAGGGGCCTCAACGATTTCTCTCTTGATGCGATCAAAAGACTCCTTTTCTTCTTGATTCCATTTGAAGATTGAATCTTTCTTTATCATATTCTGCAAAGGCTTAACAATTTGTGCAAAATTTGAAATAAATTTGCAGAGAAAATTGATTTTACCAAGGAAGGACTACATACCTTTTTTGTTGCTCAGTGGAGGGATCTGTGCTATAGATTTTATGCAATCGAGATCGATAGTGATTCCATCTTTAGTGATGATATGTCTGAGGATATTTCCCTCGAAAACCATGAATATTCTTTTTTTAGGGTTGAGCGAAATTCCATATTTCTGGCACCATTCGAAAATCTGCTTCAAATGGTGAAGGTGATCAGACCTCTTCTTTGAAAAAATAGTGACATCGTTAAGGTAGACCACCACACTATGGCCCATTAAACCCCGGAACACGATATCCATTGCTCTTTGGAATGTTTCCCGACATTAATAAGTCTGAATGGCATGCAACGAAATGTGAACGTTCCCCACTTTGTTCTGAAGGTTGTTTTAATGGGTCTGGTTTGGCTACTAGGACTTGATTGTAGCTAGAGAAGCCATCAAACAAGGAGAATATTTCTAATCCTGAGATGGTTTGGAGAATCTGCTCCATGGAGGGAATCAGGTAGTTGTCTTTGTTTGATGCCCGATTGAGGTTTCAGAAATCGACGCATAAACGGATCTCTCCAGATTTTTTCCGTACTAGGACCAGATTGGATACCCACATAGAGTGCCTCACCTTGAAGATAATGCGGGCATCCAAAAGCTTCTTGAGTTCCTTCTAGATGAGGGGTTCTAATGCGAGATGCACTTTCCTCAACTTTTGCTGAAATGGTTTGGCCCCTTCTTTCGTAGGAATAACATGTTGGATGATATGCATATCATATGCTTTTAGGTCATCATATGTTCAGGAAAAAATGTCATGGTACCTCTTAAACATGAGGGATTTTCTTTCCTCGAGGGAGCATCTTATTCCTATGTTGACGAATTTGGGGTCAGACTCAGTTCTGAGGTTGATTTTCTCATGGGAGAGGGTGGAACTTTGGGTCTTGGTGTTCAGCGGGCCTCAGAAATGATTTTGTAAATCAAAATTTTTTTCTAATGTGACCACTCCTTTAGGTATATGATTTCCCTTATGTGAGTCTACTTCTTCCTGCAGAGACCTTTCATGCTCCTCCTCCTCAATGACTGCGTCTTTAAACACTTCTACATTCGTCATGAACTCCAGTATCTGTTGGTCATCATTGAAAATGTGTAAGTTAGTTATATTATCAGGAACAATTATTTTATAAACAATTTCAATTGAAAACCCATCTCTAAGGGGTGTAAATTTGGGTTATGCATTGGCTAGAGTATCAGTAATGACGTTATTAAATCTAGGAACAAAAATAATGTTAAAAGCTTTAAACGAGCTTATCAAGCGCCATACCTCTTGCTGGTAATTCTTGAGGTGTGATGATAAACATTGAATTGTGTTGCATGTAGAATTTTTGAATAATTTAACACATATTCACAGAGATTATCCTGATCATACAATTATAAGCGGAACATGTATAATACATAATCTCCTCTACGTTGATCATCAATTTACAGAAGTAGAAACATTCACAGGCACACATAGAAGCATCAATCAAACTCATTAACACAGTATGTATCCCGGGGAAAGCATCTCGCTAAAAACCCCACACTATCTGTATATTATATTGATTGAATCATGTAACATTACAAAGTACAATGATTATCACAAGCAATCCAGTACTAGCTCCACCTGTTACACACAATACAGCTCAGATCTGATCTCCAAATCTATTCCACTGCTTGCCTGCCTCCACTGCTCAATACCTGCTCAAGAACTGATGAGAATGACTTCCCAAACTCATATTTCACCTGCAAAATAGTCACTCACACTTTGTTGGACGTGAGCACAAGCTATAATGTGGGCAAATACGTGAGAAAACTCATTGGCACACTCAATCCCTTGATTGTGCAAGATCTGGTGCACAACTATAGTCACAACTAATAGCAATCTGATTCTCTACCACCTGTCCCTATTGAGCTGAACATGCACTGACATGAAACTAAGTTAACAGATGTATTCTATAGTTGTATTATGAGTTAATAATTTGTGAATTAATTAATAACTGATTCACCCAACTCATCTCTAGTCTATTGATCAGTTAGACTAAATACAACCAGTTTAACAAAGCTAAACTGAACACAAATCCATCAACTGCACCTCCAGTCCACTAAACTCAACTCACTTGAGTTCTAACTGAAGTCCTGCATGCAAATATTAGTCATCCCATAGGTAACCATGTATTTCCTTCTCGGATCTGCATGTACCACATCCGTAGCTCATCCTGAAGTGCTCCAAGAGAATAAGATTAAGTTTATAGTCCAAATATTATTGTGAGACAATAATATTTGACTTTTCTATTTTTGACAGCCAGTCTAAAAATAGACTTTGATCACTCACACTTTCATCAAAAATAGAAGTCCATCTATTTTTCCCAACTTGACCAATCGTCCATAAACAACAACCTGCAATCCATAGACATGATCCATATGTCTAAAAATAGACATAGTCTAAAAATAGACTTGCGCCAAAAATAGCCTGCGGGCCCACTTAGTGAAGGTGACTCTTTTCGCTAAGCTCCATCATCTTGTTGCACTCTCAACAAGCATTTCTTGTTGCACACTTTTCAACACTCCCTCTCAACAAGAAAGGCTTCCTCTCAAACCCGATCTTGTAACTCTGGAATGTTCTCCATGCAACACATCTGGCCGGTCCACTTGCTCTGTCATCAAAGTCTCTAACTGCTATTGCCTCTGTCGACTGAAACTCTGCATCTCTCTGCTCTTCAGTATCTGACTGCTCTAGCCTCTGTCACTTTGATCTCTGACTGCATCCGTGCTGCTGCTGGTTCTATCTCCCAGCATTGCATCCGCATTGCACCTCCCAACTGACCTCCCTGTTGGGATAGAAACACCCTCTGATGCTGAAGCTCTACCTGCTGCTGACAAGTGCTCCCTCTCTGACATCTGCGCTACTGCAACATCTCCATGCATCTCGCACCATTGCACACCTCTCTGTGCCACCTAGCACTGTGCAAAACACTTGTGCCTCTCACATTGCTACAGCCTGCTAGCTATGCGCTGTCCTGGGATTCCCTGCACTGTCGCTCTCTCTGCGGCTCCATCCGCATCTGTCTCTACCCAATCAGTCAGTTCCTGCTACTACACATCGGGGCTCCCGTAGCAAGGTCTTATCCAAGAGGTTGGGTACCTCAAGGATCCTGCCCCTCCTCCTTGGGACAATCAATCCACATCACCCCATCTCCTACCTGGAGGTATGGCTGCATGCGATCCCTCAGCCCACCTGGCTCGAAGTTTCCCGCTACTGGAGGTCTCTGGATGAGTAGATGTCTCTACTCGATCTCCTCTCAGCTTCCCTTGTCGTGGCTCCTCCACAATCTCCTGAAGCTGCTGCACCAATCGTGGCTCCTCCACAATCGTCTGAGACTTCTTCTGGCTCTGCATGTTGAGAGGTAATATACGCTCCCTCTCAACCACCAAGTCTCCATCAGTTGCCTCGCTGCTCAAGGCTTTGCATGCATCTTGAACCTCAAGAGCATATAGGTTCCTGACCCGTGAACCAATCTCATGACAACGAAAGCATCTCACCTTCGACTTGTCAACCTTCTTCCCATCACTGGAAGAACTGGATTCGGAAAGAGAAAGCTTCCCCTTCCCCTTCTTCGCCTTACTAGCTAAGGCACAGTTCTCCTCATCATGCATAGATGAAGAACTGTCTCTGGTGCTCCGTATGATCTCCTCCTGCATCAAATCCGACCATGGTCATTCACAATTTAGCAGTTTCTCCCTTCCATTCACCGAGTCCTGGTAGCTATGCCAACTCTTAGGAAGGTCAAGGAGTGCTAGACTCACCATCCTCATCTGACAGTCACCCCCACACTTCCCAGCTCATCCCGGAATTGGGTGAACTTCGTGAGATACTGGGGCATATTGTCTCCATTCTCACACTGAATGTTTCAGAGTTTTATCTCTTGCTTTGGAATTAAATTCGAATTCCACCAGCACAAAAACTCAATCGCTTCCGATCTAGAATTCGTGAGAACAAAGTATTTCTTGTACAGAGATAGACTGTATGGGCATTCACCGGATATCTCACCTTCCAAAAGAATGATGAATCCAAAGGCTACCTGGCCCGATAACAGACTCTGCCTGGAGAAATAAAATGTAAACACTTCCTGAATAATAGATCTGATGATCAATACAACACTGATATCATGTAGAACTTCTTCTACAAATCAGCTCGCTCTGATACCATGTAGAAATTTTGAATAATTTAACACATATTCACAGAGATTATCCTGATCATACAATTATAAGCGGAACATGTATAATACATAATCTCCTCTACGTTGATCATCGATTTACAGAAGCAGAAACATTCACAGGCACACATAGAAGCATCAATCAAACTCATTAACACAGTATGTATCCCGGGGAAAGCATCTCGCTAAAAACCCCACACTATCTGTATATTATATTGATTGAATCATGTAACATTAAAAAGTACAATGCTTATCACAAGCAATCCAGTACCAGCTCCACCTGTTACACACAATACAGCTCAGATCTGATCTCCAAATCTATTCCACTGCTTGCCTGCCTCCACTGCTCAATACCTGCTCAAGAACTGATGAGAATGACTTCCAAAACTCGTATTTCACCTGCAAAATAGTCACTCACACTTTTTTGGACGTGAGCACAAGCTATAATGTGGGCAAATACGTGAGCAAACTCATTGGCACACTCAATCCCTTGATTGTGCAAGATCTGGTGCACAACTATAGTCACAACTGATAGCAATCTGATTCTCTACCACCTGTCCCTATTGAACTGAACATGCACTGACATGCAACTGAGTTAACTGATGTATTCTATAGTTGTATTATAAGTTAATAACTTGTGAATTAATTAATAACTAATTCACCCAACTCATCTCTAGTCTGTTGATCAGTTAGACTAAATACAACCAGTTTAACAAAGCTAAACTGAACACAAATCCATCAACTGCTCCTCCAGTCCACTAAACTCAACTCACTTGAGTTCTAACTGAAGTCCTGCATGCAAATATTAGTCATCCCATAGGTAACCACGTATTTCCTTCTGGGATCTGCATGTACCACATCCGTAGCTCATCCTGAAGTGCTCCAAGAGAATAAGATTAAGTTTATAGTCCAAATATTATTGTGAGACAATAATATTTGACTTTTCTATTTTTGACAGCCAGTCTAAAAATAGACTTTGATCACTCACACTGTGATCACTCACACTTTCATCAAAAATAGAAGTCCATCTATTTTTCCCAACTTGACCAATCATCCATAAACAGCAACCTACAATCCATAGACATGATCCATATGTCTAAAAATAGACATAGTCTAAAAATAGACTTGCGCCAAAAATAGCCTGCGGGCCCACTTAGTGAAGGCGACTCTTTTCACTAAGCTCCATCATCTTGTTGCACTCTCAACAAGCATTTCTTGTTGCACACTTTTCAACATTGCATACCTGTCTTGTAATAATTTCATAATCCCCAACTACCTTTAGACACTCTACCTTTAGATCTATGGCTTGGTTGAGGCCAAGGATTAATGCCTCATATTTTGCAGTGTTGATGGTGCATTGGAACTCTAACCTACAAGATATAAGAAATTTGTTCCTTTTGGGATCTACCAAGACACAACCTACTCCAGCTTCGTCGTGAGTCTTCGAACTGTCATAATATAACGTCTAGATTCCATCATTGAGAATGGGTGGGTCCGAAGTGTACAGGTTTAGAGCATAGATTTCATTCTCATTAGTTGGGGGGTGCGATGGGAGTTCTAGCTGGGTACTCGAAGGGATGGTTAATGTTTGAGACTGATAGCAACCTAATAATGTCTCGAGGAAACACACCCCCAATTCCTCTTAGGCATTGTTGATCAGCTCGTTAGAGCCTTCAAGATCGGTAATGGTGTGTTTCATGAAAGGTTCATTGTTGAATTTGATTTGATTATTATTTCCTTTATAGGGTAGCCATAAGTGGGACCAGTCTATAGAGAAGTAGCCTTAAATCTTGTAGGACCAATCCTTGCTAAGGAGTAATCCATAGGCTTCTGGGATGTCCACCACAATAATTTCAATGCATTGATGCATCCGAGAATCAAAATACAACCTAATAATAATGTTATTCAACTCACCAATGCCTGGGACTTGGGACGTATTCGGTTGGATGCTCTTAGCATCTGGTTTTTCGGGCTGGATATTTAGCTTCTTGCAAACTGACCAGGGCATGACATTGGTTGACGCACCAGAGTCAACGAGGCAGTTGTGCACATTGTAGTTGAAAATCTCGAAGGTCAAGAGGAAAGGAGGGGTTGAACCTCTCGATTTTGCATTGGCGGCATTTACAATGGCTTGAAGGTCAATCACGGCTTGGGATTAGCCTGAGGAGTTAGTCCTAGCTGACGAGGAAGGTTTTGAAGCGGCGAGAGAGGCGAAGAAGGATTTGACGATCAATTTGTGTTGGTTGATCAACTTGCATACCTCATACAATGAGATTTTGGCTTGCGTCTTCTTCATGTCCTCGATGATATTATATTCCAAGTCTACGGATGAAGTATCTTCCAACGAGGGTTGCAAGGACAAGGTGGATTTAGTTAAAACCCCTTTGGTCAAACTTTTAGGTACGAATGTGTCTCCTTTTCCACCTGTCCGGGATTATTTAGTTCTTTGTCTAGGTGCCCCTCTGGAGGAAGGGGTGGATGGCCGCTTACTGTTAGTGGGTGGAATAATCCTTCTTAAAAAAGCCATTTTTTTATCTTCTAGTGTGGAGTTTGACATAGGTCCCTTACTCCTGAGGCTGTAACTTTTGGGAGGCTTTGGGGGAGGGGTGTCCCCCACGATGGCCTCTTGAGTGGTCAAAACCTCTCCCCCGTGGATGACTTCGAAGGCTAGCACAGCAGAAGGAGCATCATCATTGGGAGGGGAGGCTTCCTCTTTAGGGTCGTTAGTTTCTTCCTCACCCTCTCCTGTGGCCTGGTCTTCTAGGAGTTGGGTTACTATGGTGGTCATGTTATGGAGCCACTAGGGGTAGGTCTTCTCAGAATGAGAGGCCTGATGGAAAGTGCAGAAATTGTCCTTTCCTAGTTCTTCCACATTGAAGTTCGTACTGGATCCTTAAGGTGTCTTAGGGTGGGGATTGTTAGTCTTTCGAAAAAAAGGTTTAGTGGGTTTCCCCCCTGTGGAGGTGTCACTAGTCTTCCTTTTCAATTCAGAAACCTCATTAGTCAACTACTTTAAAGATTTGGCTAATCCTTTGAAATCAAAGGAATATTTGTCTTTATCAACAGGTTTACTGGTTGAGGCTTGATTTTTCTTAGTGGATGGTTTTTCCTCCTCTCGTGAATCATGCTCGAGGGCGCCAATAAATAGTAGATCTTTTTTTGACTTCTATGGTTGTAGCAATTTTTTCTACTAGGGTGGGGTTTGCTTCGCATTTAACAAACACGAAAAATGTCCCGTGGAAGGGATCTAGTGTAGTAATCGATTATGATGGAGTCATCAAGGGCCACATCTATCGAGAACTTATTCAAAATGGTGGTAAATCGTTGTTTGAAATATTTCACCTTATCCTTCTTATGGCACTTTAATGTACTGAGCTCGATGAGGAACATAGAAGGTGTCTTGTTTTCTGAAAACTTATCAAGAAAGGTTTTTTGGAATTCTTCCCATGTTAGGATTGAGGCTACAGGTAGTGACCAATACTAGGTGGAAACCTTATTTTCAAAAGTTCGAGGAAAAAGGTGGCAAGCCACGCCATCATATTGGACCCTCATCATTTGCAAGGGTAGGTAGAAATTGCTAATATGGTCATCAACCCAAGTTCTCTTTTTGGGGTCGAATTTCAGGAGGTGTTTCTTAGGATGGTGGGTCATGTTGTGAAGTTGGTCCCTGATGCCTAATGGGGATTGAGCCATCCAGGCCAAAGGATGACAATGATTTCCTCTAGGCAGGCGTGGAAATATGAGGTGATTTTTATTCCCCTCTGATTCACTACCGGTGCTTGACCCTCCACTGGTATGTGGAGGGTGCCTGCCTTCCCCTCAAGAAACTATGATGTGTCCTAGGTCTCTGGTGTTTCTCGTGTTCCTAAAATTCCTCAGGTCGCCATAAAATCTCATAAGCCATTGATTATTGTAGAAGTTAATACAGTCTCTAAGATGATCCTCAGTCCCCTGCCCTAGGGTCCCTTCAATATTCTCTCTTAGAGGTTGGTTGTTGACAAGGGTATCTTTTGGGGGCCGTTGATTGTTTCCCTGTGTTCCTCCCTGTCGCTACTGGTTGTTTCCCCTGGTGAATGTATTCTTGGGGTCCTCTCCTTCATCTTCTGGGGGGCTATCCAACCCCTCAATGAAGAGCCTTTCAATGATGTCTGCATAGTCATTGAGCACTAGCCCGATTAACTACGATATGGAATTAACTAGGACACCTTGACGAGTGTGATGAGGTGTGGATGTGCAAGGTTTGGATGGGGAGTTAGTGGCAGGAATGCATTTCAAACCCATCGAAAGCTGGCGAGTAATAAGGTGCATGGCCCTGAGTTGCTTGTTGGTGACTTCGAAAAGGGGGGGGTCCTGTCCTCCCTGGACATCTTCAAGAGGGGGAAGTTGGGAAACTTCTTGTTGGGGCCTCGTGAAAGATGGACCATAAGAGAGGATATATTGTATTTCAGAAGGCATGGGGGATGGGATTGGTTACTAGATTGATGGGAAGTTTTAGCGTGAGGGTGTGCATTGGTACCTACCATTGCCTTCCTTCTAGTGCCAAATCTGTTGATGGGCTGAGATTCTTCAGCAATAGTAAAGGGGATCTCCTGGGTGTAGTATCTAAATTAGACCCTGCACCATTTGATTTAGTGATCCTGTCTGGTATGTAGGCCTGGATGCTACTTAGATGATTTGAGCTTGCTTCAGACAAAAGTGGAATGTGGGCTCAATTGAACGCATGAGCTTCAATAAATACAAGGAAATAATCAACAAACATCTTATAACGTGCATACCATGAATAGACAAATTATAAACAACATAAACCTTACATAAATTAACTGTCAGCATACTTCACATAAGACTCGTGTCCATAAAATAAAGTGCTTAACAACTGTAAAGCAGTTCATAGTAATCAAACATCTATAAGCAGTAAACACACAACCAATGATAAGATTATGCCAATAACAATGAAACAATTCACCAATATAAGCATAGAGTTATAAAATCATATACCATCCAGGTGTAGTAATACAAGGCTTGTAGTACGAAACAACAATGAACAGATCATGTATCAAATAACTCTCAGGAACATCCGATCCATCAAGCGAAAAATACTCATGGCATCACGACATAAAAGATTTGTGGAACCCAATAGTGGAAAATAAAAATTACTCCTTGCATCAATTAGAAAAGCATAAGTTCTCTCAAACAATATTGTCCCAAAAAGAGTCCTCAACTAAAAATTCCTTTACAATGTGTCATGAGGGTGTATTTATAAAATGAGGGTGGCTCTTGACCTACCCCTGACTCTTGGGCTTCCTCATGACCTTTCAACTACCTGGTGACTCTTGGACTTCCTTATGACTCTTTACATTCCAAAAATGTCCTATCCTATCTAATTGCCAAAAATCACAAAATAATCTTATAATCTAATCTATCAATTTAACAATAGTGAGTTCAAGATTGTCCAGGTTGAGCTGCTCCATTAGGTATGAATGCCACAACTTGTATTTGGCTACAATGGAGGTGATCTGTGGTTGCTCTTCATCATTTCTGTACAGGAATTTGATGGCATCTGGTATGAGGGTGGTCCTCTTAGCATTCACCTAATTACTCAAGGTTACCAGTTTGGTGTACATTCTTACTAGTTCTACCATATAGCGTGTGATATTATCCTTTATACCAGTCAGATCTTTTAAAAGGGATACCTATCTATATGTGTCAATGAATTCCTACACTTCCCGTGAGATATCTTCTTGCTTCCTTACATGTCCGACTTCCCCGATGGATAGAACTCCATGAATTTCGATCATAGACTCTAGACTGCTGGAAAGGTATTTGTATGAAGCCAACACCCTGTCCACATCTTTGGCTCATTTTTCCTTTGACTGGATCTTCATGCGTAGCTGGACCTTAGCGTTTTGCATAGTGATCCGATCCTTCTTTGGGACTACCATCGGTGCTCCTGGGTACTTGAAGAATCATTCATGCATACTATCTAGAGCGACGATGACTTCCTTCAGCATAACAACTATCTCTTTTATGTGAGCTTGTATAGCCAACATTGGAACCACCATGTGGTGTAACTTTGACATCTCTTCGTAGACCATCGCCATGGCTTCCCCAAGGGTCTCTGCCTCTCCTTTGATTTCTACCTGGAACTTCGTTGTGATGGATTGAATTAAAAAGAGGGTCACATTCTCTTCTTCTACTCTCTTTCTCTCTTGTTCTTCTCTAGCATCCCTTTTCTCTAATGCGTAAAGCCTATTCTGAAGGTCTTTGATCAGTTTTCTCATCTAGGCCACATTATGTTTTGTGGCAGTCACAAAAATCATCCCAGTTGAGGCGATCATCTCAGGATTCACAGTGGTTTCAAGCACAATCTCCTTGGCTGTGGTGACCGATAAGGGCTCTGTTGGGTTTATACCATAATAATTTTTCCTCTCCTACATGATTTTGAGGCTAACTTGGTCGAAGGTGAGCTTAGTGAGATCTAGGACTTCTTCTTCTTGCTCCTCTGAGAAGCCTAGCTCTTGTAAGGGAAGGTGCCCTCCAGTGAGGGGAGTAGAAGGAGGAACATCTAATGGGGCTAGTTCACCTTGTTTCGTGTCTAGCTCAAATGTCTTACTAGTCTCTCCCCATTCAATCTTTCTTCTTTCTTCTTCCTTACTCTTCCTTAGTTCTTCCTCCAGCTGCTTCCTCTCTTGTTCTGCTAGTGCCTGTTGCTTCTTGAGCTCTTCGACCTGCTTAAGTTTTTATTCTTTCTCCTTTAGCTCTTGTTCTCGTCTCTTCTTCTCTTCCTCCTCTTTGGCTTTCTGTTCTTCTTTCTATCTTTTATTTTATGCTTCTTCCTAGGCCCTTTGTTCCTCTCGCTACTTTTCTTCTAGTTGTTTCTTCTTTTCCTCCTCTTCCTGTCGCCTCTTCTTTTTGAGCTAGCCTGGTCACTAGACTCTTGAGATTTCTTGAGCTCTTGCTCCCTTTTTCTCTTGATCTCTTGTTTCTTCTTTGCCAGGGTGGCATTCCTTTGTTCCAGTGTTTTGTTATCATCCTCCTTTTCTAGGTCGCTTGGGATATCTTCGACCTCTTTCTCCTTCTGCTTCTCGGATTTCCTGGTGGATTTTTGTGTCTCCTGTTGTTTCTTCTTTAGGGTGGAGGATCTCTCTTGAAGACTGAAATTTTCCTGGGAGTGTTCGAGGAGCTCCTCATCTCTTGCATGTTTCTCACTAGGGTCGAGTTCCCTAGTGGTGTTATACCAATTCTTGACCCCATCTTCATGATCTTGTCTGGTGTGCGAATATGACCATTTAAATTTTTCCCTCTTGCAGTGGGCAACCACAACTTTATCAACATCGTACATTTGATAGTTGAGGGTTACAAAGTGACTACCCTTCAAAGCTTTAACTTCTTCTTCTACTTGCTTGAAATTCTCAACTACATATGCTCCGATGACGAGAGGGAAAGTCGAGCATGGTTTCTTCTTGCCTTTGCTTAATACCCTCAAGAAATCTTGTGTCATCTGGTAGCATGCTTCTAGCAGGAGTACTTTATCTGTGACAAAATTGGGCAGAGCATGAGGGGCCTTATGGGTACCGAAAACTCTAATGAACCAATGTGCCACCTTGACAATGGTTTCCATGGCCCTTTTTGACATGCACAGTGGCTCATCCCCGAATAGTGGATGGTATAGTAGACTTGGAAATAACATCTATCATACCCTTATAGGTGGTGTCCCAGAAGATATTGTATTGGTGGTGCACGGGGCTAGCTGCTGATGTATCCCATTTATAGCTTTAGTTATCAAACTGGCATCTTGCGTAGAGGACATCTAGGAGGGACGAAGCCATGTAGAATTCTGGTGGCTGCTCTGGCTCTAGATGCTATGGTGAAATGATGTTTTTCCTTAGGGCTGACATAAGAATGTTTTCCCAGTTGAATATTGTTCCACGGGTGGTGACAATGTACATTAGATGGACCTAAGTGCCATTGAATACATCACAGTCTGATTTTCCATACAAGCGGCACATCATGGTGGCAATCAGTTGATAAACATTTCGTAGCCCTTCTGTTCTATACACCTATTCTAACCTAGAATTTAGGCAGGTCTTGCCACCATTACCTCCGGATGTCTTTGGTAGGAATCACAAAGCTGGAGAGCCACCGGGTGTTAAAGTCTTCTACTTCTTAGGGAGTCTGTAGTAGATGGAAATATTCGTAGAAGAGATCGTTTCTAAGGGTGCGCCAGTATGGTCCCTCATTTTCCATGAATATGTATTTGTGTTTTCCAGGATCCAATCGATAGACCTCTTGACATTCAGGTACACTGGGAAGTATGCCTAAGTTTTTCATATGTTCAGCTTGGCGAACTCTTCATAAATGTTGTACCAGGAGAGCCTTGTATTCTTATTGATATTGTAGGTCATGTCTCCATAGATAGGCGGTTCCTCATACTGATAGATTTCTAGTGAAATACTCCCTGAGCTTCTACGAGTGGCCTTTGTAGTTGGGGGTGCCATCTCATCTTTGAAAGATGATATGGAAATGTAGTGAAGGTCTACATCACCTGGCATGTCAAAAATCCAATCCCATGATGAGAGTGACGACATGAAAATAAAATAGACTGCTTAAACAAAATCAGTTCCATATGTTGTGAGGAGGCTTTTAGGTAGGTCACAGGGGTTGCAAGGAGAGAAGTGCAACTTAGAGGCTAAGTAGGAGAAAGGAGTTGCGGGTCGCAGGGGTCGCACCAGTCGCAGGGGTCGCACGGGTCTCGCGGTCGCACTAGTCGTGGTTTCGCACGGGTTGCAGGGGTTGCGCCGGTCGCGTGGTCGCACTAGTCGCGGTTTCACATAGGTCGCTGGGTCGCACTAGTTACAAGGTCGCATCGACTGCAAGATGTAGGCTATTGCGGCTATCGACCGTGTGACCTATGCACTGGGCAAGTTAAAAAAGGAAACTTGAGACATAGGGAGATGTATAGAATTACTCAAGGCCAAATGGCAAGGCTCACAGGAGAAAATGCTATCGAAATTTTTCAAAAGTTGGAATTATCTCATGAATCATTGGGCAGAATGTTCCTCTTAGTACCATTGGTTGATATTTTGGACTTTTTGTGTTATTTTATTTTATTTATTTATTTTATGCTTATTCTCATATGCCTTTTGTCTACCAAATTTTAATTCTCTTTTTTTTCAACTCTGCATACATATATTCAATGGAATTTCTAGTTATTTTATTTAGAGATACATTCTAAAGTCTAATATGAAGTATTATTATTATTATCATATAATTTTAAGGTCACAATCAAACCAAGCACCAAATTGGTGTATGAGACCCCTTGGTTTGTGGGACAAGGGACCCACCTTAGCGCAGTGATTTGACTGTTAAGTCTACGAAGGCATATGTACTCTACCCCTATGGTTTTCAACCTGTAAAAAGTATGAGGGAGATGTGTAATTCCTTTTATGCTCGACTTTGAGTTGACACATATCCCTTTTAAAATAAAAATAAAAATATGTTCTAAATAAAAAACACTAAAAATAATACAAATAGAAATTAATATACAGATTTGGTTAGTTTTAAATAATTAAAATCATTCAAAACATCATTAATTTTGATCTTACTATGCTTGCTCTCACTATTCTTGCTCCATTCATTATTAATATTACAATGGTATGTGATAAAAATATTTCACTTTTACTCTTAAAACTATAAATAAAATATTTCCATGTCTATGTTAAGTAACATAATTTTATATCAAATTTAGAGAGATAAAGTAATTAAAAATAAAAAATCTTATATTTTCCTTATAAACATTTCAATATAAGAGTTCAATAAATTGTATAGAGAGAGCATATTTGGGATTGGAGTATGCCCACCCAAAGGCATCTCGAGGGAAAGCTTGTCCGAGTTCAAACGAATTGTATAGAGAGAGAGAATATTTGGGATTGGAGTATGCGCACCCAAAGGCATCTCGAGGGAAATCCTGCCCCCTTAAGGACCACTAACGGGTAATTCCATGTGGTGTGGTTTTCCTTGAATAACAATGATGAGTAGGTCTACATTCACAAATAACAGCTAGTGGTAGTCCCCATTACTGATTTGAAAACTGAGTAATGATATATTTTCCCATTGTATATATGTCGAGCATAGTAAAATATTTCAGTGTTCAAAAGGAAGAAGGAATTAAAATAAAATAATTAAGCTATTTCCTAATAGAGAGAGATGTAAGAGAAAAGAGTGACATGTAATTCATTCAATTCTTAATAGAAAACTAATGTGACATTCAAAATATATTATTAATAATAAAAATAATCAATGTAGGTCATAAATAAAATATTTGACTATGTAAAGTTAAGTAATATTGTATTTAAACATATATTAATAAGAAAATCTCTTTAATATGGACCATGCGATTCATAAATAAGACATTTCAATGCTTGTATCAAGTAAAACATTTCATTGTCAATTATGCATATATGCATATATTATATAAAATGATTGAAAAAAAAAATTGTTAAAACATGTAAAGTAATCTCACTATTTTACAACATTTTTTTTCTTTTCTTTTGTAAGTCTAGAATCAATCAAAGATTTGTTGAAATTGCAAATATAGGTTGTGTGGTCTACACAATTCAAGTGCCGAGGGGGACTTTCAAGCCATTGTATCCATTTATATATATATATATATATATATATATATATATATAAAGCCCCTAGAGGGATTAAATCTATTTAGGTGCAAACATTTTTTTCAAGTTTTGCACTCTAAAAGAGTTTACCTATCAAGAAATTTGATCTTTCTCAGCCCTTGGTAGATCCATGATTAAGATGGATTTATACTGATTTAATTGGACTATAAATCCAAATGCAGAGAATTTAAACAAAAAAAAGCATGACTTGTCGAACAAACCCATGGTGAAAACGTGAGCTTCTAGGGGTTTCTTCTAGTTGAACTTCATGTTGGCAATGGTATAAGTGTGCCCTGAGAAGTAAAACGTGGTTAGGGAGTTCAAAGCATTTTTGACATCGAAAATATCCTAGATTGACAAAACGAGTAGCCATAGATTAAAGGTGTTGTCTACCGATGCTACAAATCTGCCGAGATGACAGATTTCTTGCCCGAATCTGATAATTTTTTTTTCTTCAAAAAATCAGAATGTTGGAGTGTTTGAATCATTTGTTTGATGGTGGAAATGGAGTTAGCACCATCAAGAACCCCTGGGGCACCCAAAATCCTGAAATTTGACAACTGTAGCCCAGATTTTCAAAAAAATCTGTTGGATTTTATCATAATCTTGCCAAAATTTCCATTATTTTCCAAACTAATTTGTGAAAAAATCCCATGAGATTTTATCATAATCAGGCCAAAATTTCTATTATTTTCTAGGCTAATTTGTAAGATTTTTAAACTATACTTAAATTAAACATATTTTGCTAATATAATTAATTAATATCCTTAATATAAACTCATTTAAAACTTATTTATATTTTTATATATTTATATCTTCATAATCATCCAAATATATATATAATTATAATTTTACTTATGTAAAATATTTGTCATACTCAATTATAAAACACCGCTCGATTAGAAAAAAACAAAAAAATAACCAAAATCATATATAGCTTTATTCCTAAATCAAAAAGAATATTATGTTGTTCATTTCATTTTGATAAAAACAACTGAAATTGACCTCAAATATATATCTTTTTGATAAAATGTTATAAAATCATTCATTCCTTATCTTCAAACATCTTAAAAATTCCAAGATGCACCATGATTTAAAATTTAGACTATTGATAGGGAACACTATTTACTTAATTCCTGTACCATTCAAAATATCGGTAAAAGACAAAATCATACCCATCCAAACACCATTGTCCCACATTCATAATAGCAGATAATGTTGCGGCTGTCCTTTTATATAATAGTTTCTGTGACTTCAGGTAACGCTCACGGGCGGAGTCTCTGTCATCGAATAACTCAGCTACGGGTCATACGAAGGAAAATGTTTTAATATTTAATTCATTATATTACTATTTTTCTAGTAATTCATTATATTAATGTTAATGTTTGAAAAATAATTATATTAATGTTAATGTTTGAAAAATAAAAAGTGAGTAATTCATTATATTAATATTAATGTTTGAAAAATAAAGAGTGATGAATATTTTAGTAATTCATTAGAGGTTGGTATAAAGACATGTTGCATTGTAAAACATTAATAACATTAAAATTATTGTTACTTTAAGTTTAAAGAAAAAATGTGGTGTGAGAAATATTTAGCACTTAAAAGAAAATTAAGATATTATAAGGAGGTTATCAACCGCATTCTAGAAGGTCAAAAGTATAAGAAAATTAATATAGCCAAGATTAGAATGAACTCTCATGAGCTCCATAGTGAAACAGGTCATTGGACAGTTCCTAAAACACCATGGATGGAAAAGTTTTGCCATCTCTGTGAGAATACGAACATCGAGGATGAAAATCACTTCCTCTTAGAGTGCCCCGCGTACAACCACATTAGATCTTAGTTTCAAAATCTTTGTTGCAACACTGACCTTCCTAGTCTTTTACATTGTTACGGTGAGCTGGAGAGGCTTCTCTCCAAGCTTTTTGAGCATAGGAATAAAATCTTAAATCAAATTAAATAATTCATTTCTTTAGGTCCGATAAACCAAAGTTTGGTCTCAGTGGACGTGAACCACCACCATCATCATAAAATAAAACATATTTAATATTAATTATATATAAAATAAAATTAATATTAGTTATATATAAAATAAAATTAATATTAATTATATATAAAATAAAAGAATTTTTAATATTAATTATATATAAAATAAAAAATATTTAATATTAATTATATATAAAATAAAATTAGTTTTATGTGACTTAAAGTGTTAATTTTGGTTAATTTTAGTTTAGTGGGTTCAAGTTTTGGAGTTATCCTGTAATTGTAGTCATGTGAATTTAATTGTTAACTCTTGATAACTCTAGTTTAATGGGTTCAAGTTTTTGGACACATGTTGTAATTGATCTTTATGTGGGTTCAAGTCTTTGGAGACATGTTGTAATTGATTGTCTTTATGTGGGTTCAAGTCTTTGGAGACATGTTGTAATTGATCGTCATGTGGGTTCAAGTCTCAGAAGACATGTTGCCCATTTGTCTTTTTGTGGCATTTATGAAATAATTGCATCTTATGTAATAGTGGTAGTCAATCTTTCAACATTATTGATTCTTGAAAAATTCTCATCCTATATATATAGATATATGAAATGACCTTTTTTAATCGGAATTAAAAGATACAATTTCAAGTAAGATTGTGATTTTTTATTATTTAAAATACATTTTTAATATATAAATAAATTCAACATCCTAAAAACCCGGAATAATTGAATTCTACATATTAAATAATTTAAACTGAAAAAATCATTTTATTTATTATTAACTTTTTATATATATATAATTATAATTATAATTATAAAAATATATATTTTTTTCCAAAAAAACACCATAAACTCATTACAACTTTAAAAAAAATTACATATCAAAAAATTTAAGAATATTAAAATTACACATCATATATATTAAAAATTATTACTATTTATTTAAATCTAATTTATATTTTATAAATAACAAATTTATTATAATTTAATTATTAATTAATAATAAGTATAATCATTATTCATTCATCTAACTAATTAATTTATATCGACAAATTTCATTATAGTCAAACTTATTTAATATAAAAGTTACTTAATATAATTTTACGTCATGTCCGCTAGAAGGTTTTTAATCTTTGGACTTCTAGACAACGCATTCAAACTAGATATAAAATTTGAATTTTATAAAATAAAAATTAAAACCTTGAAGAACACATAAATACCATTAAAACAGCCAGTACCATGATGTATCATTACAATCATTTATTAAAATTAATCATTCAAACGTAAGAATGAATGAATGAAGCCTCATTCATTCTCAAGCAAAATTGCGAACTTTACATATATTTGCTCATAATTGCTCACAAGCATGATCGTTTTATATATATATATATATTATTTTAAGGTGACAATATACATGGTGACAATTTAATGGATCTCTATATTGTTTTAGTTATGAGATGCTTTTCTCCTTTTCTTTTTCTTGTTATATATAAATTTAAATTTAGATTGTTGGTATAAGAAATATGTTACTATTATTAAAGTTGATGTGAAATAAAAGAAAAAATATCATTTTTTAAAGTTTAAAATTGTATGATTATTCTCTCAGAGCTTGGTGGTCCAATGATTCAATAATTTCCAACACTCCAGATCAAACTTGCAGAGTTTTCTTGGAAAGGTGATATGCCTTAGTGTTGAGTTTTGTCGGGATATGTTTGGTTTCCAACTATTCCAATTTGGATGCCTTGACTCTAATTTGTTGAATGATATGGAAGAGGTGAGGAACGATGATACCTACTTTGTCATGCATCTAATTAATTGCTCGTATAGATCCAACTTAAGCATGAATCTAACATGAGTTGAGCGTGATCGATTTTCTTCAGGTGCAAATTTCTTTTAGAATGCAAAATAAAATATGTAATTTTTGTTTAAATTGTATTTTGAACGCTATATATTGTACATAGCCTAAAATTGTAACCCTAAAAAACTTTGTTGGATTTTGACATAAAAATATATACCTAGATCTAACTTAAGCACAGATCTAACATGAGCCAAGAGGGATCAAATTTTTTTAGGGTATAAATTATTTAAGAATGCAAAATACAATATGTAACTTTTGTTTAAATTTATTTTTGAACGCTATACAAGGCATATAGCTTAAACTTGTAAGTCAACAAAATATTTGTTGGATTTCGACAAAAAAAATATACCAAAAAAATGACCAAACTGAGACCACTTCAAATGTTTTAACCATAAAATTTATTTTTTCAATAACTTTATATGTCTATATATATATATATATATATATATATATATATATATTTGATATTAAAATATTTTACATGACATGTGCATCGATACATTTTATCACTACACATTAAGATGTTTTTTTTGTTATTAATATATTTTTAAGTATATGTCATATCAATTCTTATTAAAACATTTTAATGATAATTGAGATTGAATATTTTATTCTATACAACATTGAAATATGTTGAAACAATTTTGAAAAGTATAAGGTTTAAACATCTTACTCACACATTTTTTTACTTCTAATTACTTTACATGAAATTATATTGGGTCATATGGACAACTAACTAAATACCCATAGCATATTCATTTTTGTTTTTTATTATAGTCGTCATTGTTTCTCTATTTAGAGAGTATTTTATTTTTATTTTAAGTGGGATGTGTGCCATCTCCATTAGTTAATATAGTTCTTCAAATAGTTTATTTAAATCAAATGTTGAAACATTTTTTAAGAGTATAAGGTTTAAACATCTTACTCACATTTTTTTACTTCTAATTATTTTACATGAAATTATATTGGGTCATATGGACAACTAACTAAACATGCATAGCATATTCATTTTTGTTTTTTATTATAGCTGTTATTGTTTTTCTATTTAGAGAATATTTTATTTTTATTTTAAGTGGGATGCGTGTCAACTCCACGTTCAACACAAACAAAATTAGTCATCACCCTCATAGTGGGCTGTAGAATGATCTGCGCGGCTTAAAAAATTGCGAGTATCCAAATATCAGTAGTTTTCTTTTACTTCAAAGTGATTTGTGATGAACAATAATGCCCAAAGGACTGAATGTGCTTCACTTGATGTTCATTTAAAAATAATACAACACTAGCCCCCTAAATCAGTGGCTGTCCCTCACTCGCACCATCCAAAAATTCCCATGGAGTATTTTCTTTCAGAGGAGGCATTATTAGGATTCTTGGCTTTTTATGTTTGGTTTCCACCTTGTATGCACTAGTAGTGGAATTGATCACTTCCATCACAACCTGAGATGGGATAATATCTTGAAATGTTGCCTAATTTCATGCCCATTAGATATAATGTGTCATAACAAATGAGAAAGTTGTATATGATGTAACCAATGGATCTATCATCTAATTCATAATAAAAACTATGTAATAGGTATAGACTTTGTTTCATAAAAGGAATGATGGTGGTAATAAAATCATGTATATATTTTTTTAAACTTTGTTTTATAAAATGACTACAGTTTTAGACTTTGTTTTACAAAATGAATGATGATGGTTCTTGGTTGATAAGAATCAGAGTATAATTTTTTTTTGTTGACTAGCGAAATCAGCAACGACGGTGGTATCGTACTTGCGTTACACAGGGTCGAATCCCACCGGCTGCCACTATAACCTCTAGGAGGAACCGCCCAGCCCACAAGAATGACCCTCAGTTAAGACGAGACTCGAACTCGTGACCTGCACAGTGGCACGGACGACTTAGCAGATCGTCCGCTAGCCACGTGACCAAACCTCTGCGGGCAAATTGGAGTATAATTTGATTAGAGATTGAGAAATAATTATAAATTCATAATCTTGACCATTAAATATTACATTTTTTTAAGCTAAAGTATTCTATTGATTGATAAATAAAATATATGATTAAATAGCCCTAATATGTCTTGGTCTATTACTAAGGAAACTAGACCATCGGTAATGCATTAATTTTTTTTCTAAGAGAGTTTTAAAGCCAAAATGTAAACCAAAATGTGTTAAATTTTCCAGATTGTTGTATGTTGTATCAATTAATTTACCCCAATTCAATACTTCAATTAGTAATCTTTTCAATACGAATTAATCTTTCCAATAATTAACAGTAGTTGAAGATAAAACGATAAATTCAATGACAAAGGAGACAATCAACACATCAAAAAGAGACACCATGTTTGGTCAAAGACCATGGAAAAACCCCACAAGGGGGGAAACCCTTTGAAATTGTTCTTTTATTAGATTTTCATAAAATGCTTAGTAGAGAGTATAATGAGCTCAATACAATATCATCTAGACAAATAACCCAATAACATTTGGGAATATGCTTCTAGCATCAATATATATCAAAGACAACTTTTCCTGACTGCGGTCAACTTCAGTCAACGGTCAAATTTTAGTCCAACTTTCCAATTGCAGGGAGGAGGAGTTGTGTGAGTGATTGAAAGCTTCCAGTCACTCCCTTACGCCTGTGAGCGAGCGATTGTCGCCAAATTTATCCTTTGACAAGCCAACATCTATAACCCAAAACCCTAGAAATAGTTGTGAGCTTCAGACCTTATTATTTTGGACCTTTGTGAACTTCTTTTGTCGACCCAACCTCAGACCTATGTGAACCAATTAATGAAGATGAGAAGAAGAATATTCTTGGTTATCTCCAAATGGGCTTGAGGTCACTTGTATTTATAGGCTTCTTTTGAAGACTAAAAAAATCGGGACTCCAACAAGGGGGATAACCACCCGGTCCGGACCTTAGGACAATTCCTTTTCCGTTTGGAATAGTGGCTCCGACTGGGGGTGATGGGACCAGTTTCCCAATCTTTTTATGATGTTTGTGCTAACGGGATGATGTTTTTCTTTTCTGGGTTTTATAGGGTGAATACTTATTCTAAACTTAATCTATCTTCTAACTATCATATGCAATCTATCATAATCAAAGAAAACATCTAATTTTAAAACTATCTCGGGAGTAACGTTTATATATGCGATCTAAAATGATTTCTGAAAGTAATTGATAATAAAGATCATTCAATCACGATAAGAAGAGAATCCATTTAATAATGATCGTTTCGTATAAAAAGTTAGCTGAAACGATATGAGAGATATATTGCATAAAGAGTCATTCATATATTCAGCATAAAGAATAAATCATCATCATACAAAAGTGCAATAATGATAACTAAGAATTTACCTCTCATACATAAATAACTAAAAATGATTTATTGCTTGATACACAAGTAAAAATTATTAAGAGATAGAACTACCATTTCTAATACGTCATACTCATTTGTTCCAACAATATTGATATACCTTCAAATCACTTAACATCAACTAAGAGTACAAAATTGCAATTTCAGTAGAAGATGCTAAACTCAAGTAGAAAATAAATCTCATTCCATTAATTTTACCAAAAGCTCCTCAGTGGGGGGCATAAGTGCACATTCTGAAGAATGTTTTTGATAAAATTTCTAGACCCCTCTCTAAATGCATCAGAGGAGTTTATACTAATTTATGAAATTTAAAAATAGAAATTACAAAAATAGATGAGGAGGTTTAAACGACCTGCCTCATTTTAAGCAAAAAATAAACAAAAACAAAAATAAAATATGTCTATGACTAATCCTGTATCTGGTCCTTGAGATCACAAATATCCAGCATAGGTTTAAGGAGCATCGGTTGGACGACTTCAACATTCAGTTGTCCTGTGAATACGGCATTAGTAAGTGCTGGCACTATTTTCTCGGTAGAAGTAATCAAGCACTTTAGGGTCATCCATTGGCTGTGTGGTTTCACTAAGTATTGCTAGTATGCCTCCCAGTTCAACCTGTTTACTTGTCTAATTGCCTCTGCCCTTTCCTCTGCCGCCTGTTTCCACATTGCTTGAAGCTGTTGTGCTTTTGGAAGAAAACCAGGGGTGGTTTTTGTGACCAAATTAGCATTGTGTAGATTTTCATTCACAGATTCGATGACGTTGTTTTCTGCTGCTGCCGCATCCTCCATTGTTTGTTTTTCCTCTCTAAGCCTAGAATCCCATTTCGCAAATAAGATTTCTTTGTGCGATTCATCTATTTTGGGCATGTCTTCTCTTTTCCCATCTTCGGATTTCTGCCAGTTTAAGAAGTTTGAAACTTTCTTAAGAATTGAATCATATTCAAGTCATAATTCCACAACTTGCTTTGTTATGTTATCACTCATTTTGCAGTGAGAATTCCACTACGAAATCTTCTGGCATAATAGTTCTTTCTGTTGTAAAAGCTGAGAATTAAGGCCAAGTGCTTCTGTGACAAATTGTTCAATTTTGGGATTATCTTTATGCAGTTTTTTTATGCTCTGCAATTGTGCTTCTTTACCAGCTAAACTGCTTTGATGTGCCAACTGCGCTTGCTGAAAATCTTGCTGAAGTTTTGCCAACTGCATTTCTGCTTGTTGGTTGATACTGACCTACTGTAACTGTTGTTCCAAAAACAATTTTTTATCTTCTTTTTCTTTGAGTAGCAGTTGTATCTCTGCTGCTTTGTCAATGGTTGCTGAAGCATATGTGGCTGCGACCTGCGAGAGTCTAGTGAGATTAGCTGATGGATCTGTAGATGGGTCTTTCCAGAGAACATCTAGAGGTTCATCCTCAGGAGTGAGCACAGAATCCAACTTTCTTTTCTTTCTTTGTCTTCTAATGATGGATTTATGTTGAGGGCTATAGAATACATCTAGAGGAGGAATTTCCTCTATTCTCAATACAATCTCAAATGTGGGAGCAATGGGAATGTGCTCTGTTTCTGAGTGCTAACAACTCTTTCTATTACCATTTCTGTGGTCATCACTTGTGGGTTTGTTGGTGGCTCTGCGATTACTTCCTCTGTGTTGAGTATCTTATTAAAACTTTCCCATTCTTCTTCTAAATCAATTACAAGTGGCTTTGCTTGTTTTGTAAGGGGAGTTGAGGCTTCAGCTTGTTTTACAAGCGAAGTATGCTGATTAGATTTTGTTGTGGATTGGGTTGTGTCTTTTATTGATTCCTTGCTCTTGCTGTGTTCATTCTTTGATGTTTTTTTTAGATTGATTGCCATACTTTTCTGTGGATTCATTTCCAGAATTTGTTTTGAATTTCTCTTTTGAATCTCCACTTGTGCTTGCACTGGGAGTAGGATCTCTTACTAGCTTAATGAGTAGTTGGTCCAATGGGACCTTAGATGACCTATTTTTTATGTAATTATCAAAATTTTGGAGACCTTCTTGATCAAAAAGTATTTGTGCCATATGCTACACTTCTTTGAAGGTGTTTTTCTGCAGGAAAACATCATCAAAGGAATTTTTTTTCATGGGTAAATACTCATATTTTAACCATTGTGTTAAAATCACTTACAATACCAAAGGGATCATATTGCCTTCCTGGGAACTTGGGTAATTGCAAAGATAATACATTGCCAACTTATTTAAAAGAATGTCTTAAGTCATGCAATGCAAATACTCTGCATTTTATAGGAAATTAAGGCCAAATGGCCGTCTTGGAATCTTTCAGTATCTTACTCATTCCTCCCTCGCCGCATGTTTGATAGGCTATCTCTCTAGCCATCAGTTTGTCTGGGACATAAAAAGGTAGAACATGGGGCAAGGCAATACTGTTGAATACTCTAATATATGTGAATAATTCTTCCCTGAACTATCTGGATATGAGGAGAATATCTACCTCATCTTCTTGGGAAAAACTTGGGGCATCTTGGTTGTAAATATTTTCGTGAATCGAAAGCATAAATATGTGACAAAATTTGAAGAAATGTGGCACGAAATTAGATTCCCACATGACTTTGTGATATATTTGAATGGGAAGTGGATTTTGAGTAGTCCACTTCCATCCCATAATAGGGAATTTGGAACCAAAGCAAATAGCGTCCATAACATAAGCGCTCATGAAAAATGGAGGGTAAACCCTCGAAGCAATACTCCTTTTTCTTCTGTACTCTAAAATTGCAGTGGCTAAATTATCTGACATGATTTGAGCCCAATTCATTATTGTATCATTGACAGCTGCATCTACTAGGGGTAACCATTCTGACGAGAATTTGGTGTTGTTTGGTTTACCAAACAATCTACATAAGATAGCGGCAGCAAAAAAGAAAGGGGAACTAAGAGAACCGGTGGCGTACATACCATTTTTATCTTTCTTGAGTCTTTCTTTATTATTTGACCGATTCTTTGTGCATTCTTCCAAGTCTTCATTTTCTTTGGCGAACTTCTCGACAAAATGCTTATTGTAGATGGCCTGTGGCTTTGGTAGATGGTACATGAGTCTCAGGCTTTCTGGAGTAAACGACCCCATGACTTCTTGGCTTTCCGTCTTGAATTCTCTATTTGATATGCCGGCATCATCTATCATCCACTTAACCATGTCGATATAAGGGAGTATCTTTGGTCTTGCAGCAATGCGGTGCAAGAATGAGCATGCAAGTTCAGTCAGAGAAGCATTAGAAGAATCGTGTCCATCCACTGTAATTGTTGTTTCCATAATTCTCGGTTGTTCTTCCTCTAATAGATGATACATAGTTTCCCATGTGGACGTCCCTGCATCTCGATTACAGGTAGTATCTGTAAATAGGGGGGTCATCTCTGATTTCTCATAAGCGGGTGCCTTTCCTTTTTTCACCATTTCTTCAGATGTCCTGATCTGTGTGTTCTTCCTGAAAGTTACAAGCAGAGAGCAGAATAGGATACAAATGATAGTGAATGTAGAAGCAATCAATAGAAGGACGAAAATAAGGTGACGAAGGGTCTTTAATTCTAAATCACATTAAAAGATATCAACTTGCGTCAAATAGCCTTTCACAACTGATCGTAATCGTTCTTTTAATAAATGTCCACTAATGAACCGTTATGATTAACTTAATGATCATAACTTCACATTGAAAGTCAAGAAGCATTCTCCTAGAACCGTGAGCCCTTTGAGTTGTGATAAAAGCGATTTTGCGATTTTCTACATAACATCGCAGATCGCTATATCGAAAAAACTTATTTTCGTTAAGACCTACCGTCATGTGAGTTGATGCAATATGTGATATGCAAGATGCTATCACATTTCGCAATATCTGCTTATACTTTATCAAGTAGCGTCGCATGGTTGAAACTGCGATGCGAGAAGATTATAGAAGTTTTTAAGATTTCACATTTCGTGGATATGGGATAAATTTTATAAGGACGATCCATTGTGATCGTTTTGCGATGCGAAAATAATCCTCTAAAAGCGGGTCTTTTCAAGGTTTATTTTAATATTCACGACTTTCCGAGTATAAAGTTACTCTTAAGCTTTTTTTATCATGTGGCACTTATTTAAGAAACTTATCGTTTGTAAAGATTTATGCGCCTAAAGTATGAAAAGGTAAATTTTCCATCATTTAGCAAGTTCCACTTTGACATATTATTTTATTCTAAAAATAAAAAGGCATGACTAGATGCTAAGATTTGATTTTTGGGAAGGGTCCCCATTTATTAATGTTATTACTAATACTAGTAAATGGGGGGTTGTTGATAAGCACAACAATTGGCGATTCACTTGGAAGAACCAGTTATCTATGAGGGTTTTTTGAATTTTCTAAAACTTCCAAAAGAGAGATGGTTTTGAAAATGAAACTACACTGTACGAAATATAAGGTAAATAATGCTATTTATTAATAACAACATCTTGTTCTAACTATCTTTATTCTGATTATCTTCTTCTCAGAGTTAGTCATTTTACTCACATCAGTCATTACTTGGTTGTAAAGATAAAACAAAAGCATCTCGTTAGATCAGTTTTGGTGTACTCATTTGTCGTAGGTAGAGCCTTTGCTGCCAACAGGCATTCATAGCCTCGACAGGGTTACCTATTACCCAGCAATGATCCAGTGTCCCACTTGAGAAGAATGCAATTTTCAAAGATAAATCCTCATATATACTTATTGCTTTTTCTTTTCTTATTTCTCTTTTATTTCTTAAAGAACAATGTCTTGGTTTGGTGGCCAAAATTGACAGTGCCATTCACTTGATTTATAACTTAACTGAACAAGCTGGCTCTTGATGAGACCCCTTGTCTTTTGATTGAAACAATCTCGAGCCATTACCTTGTTTTGATATTCAGTATGGCAATGTCAGTTAGTTGTAATCTTTATGACCATGATAAGCCGGCTATTGATCAAACCTCTTATTCTTTAAGTTTAAAGTGTATAATTGGATTACTCCTTGAATCTTGCAAATTCCTTGAGTGGGGGGGAAGTCATTGGTTCATTAAGAATGTTCTTGGATGACGATTGTAGAGTTTAAAAAATAGCTTTTCCGCAGAGAGTCTTTGCTTTGTTATTGATACCTTTTGTGACTGATGTAAGGAAAATTTCTTCCTAAGGTTGATTCTAATCAAAACTTAGATAGTTGAAACAAAATAATATGCAAAAATTTTCAAAATAATAGCACTTAACCATATGTTTCATAAATGAAGATTAATTTTCATAACCACTCCTAATTATACAAGCGAAAAAACAAAATTGAAATGAGAAACTATTCTTTTCGTGAAACCAAAAGTGAACATTCTCAACTTGTTTTATTATCAAAAGAAAACTTAACTAAAACTATGATCTATAGAAAAATAGAAGAGATCATCTTCTATGGAAAATATTTCTTTAGGATCTGTCCATTAATAGGTAAAGATTCCATTTTCCCTGCTAAATCTTGTAACATGAAAGTTGATGGGCCAATGAGTTCGACAGTCTGGAATGGTCCGAGCCACATCCGTTGGAATTTAGTATGCTTGCCTCTCTCTTCATGGGATTTATCCCTTTTTAATACTAAGTCTCCAAGTTGAAAATCTTTTCTAGACACTAAGTTTGAATCGAAAGAGGCTTTCACTAATTGTTGATGATGCACGTGGGTAATTCTGGCCTTTTCTCATTCCTCTTCAAGTTTAAGAATTTGTAATTGTCTTAATTGCATGGATGAGGAAGGAGTTTCTTCAATGAATTGAACCAAGGCTAGTGAAGGAATAACTAGATTTGTTTGTAAGACCACTTCTTTCCCATAAACTAAATTAAAAGGAGAAGTGCCAATAGAGGTTTTCTGAGTTATTCGGTTTGCCTAGAGAGCATACAGTAAAGACTTCTGCCAGTTTCTTTGATTTTGATCAATAGTCCGTTTAATAATTCTAATAAGGTTTTTGTTCGTTGATTCGGCTAACCCATTTCCTTGTGGATAATAATTAGCAGAATATTTGAGTTTGAAACCTCTTTTGAGAGCAAATTTTGTCATGGCATTGCTTGAGAAATAGGATGCATTATCAAACATTAAAGTAGAAGGAAAGCCAAACCTGGTGATGATGAATTGATCTATAAATTCAATGATACTCTCAGAGTTGGTTGTCTTGAGTGGAACTTCTTCTACCCATTTGGTAAAGTAGTTGGTAGCTGTAAGGATGTATTTATGTTGTTTAGAAGAATGAGGAACAATCTCACCTATTATATCTAATCCCCATTGTTCAAATGGTTGATCAATGTTGAACAGCTGTAATGGTAACAATGGTTTCTTCTGTCTTCCAGCAGCAATTTGGAAAATCTTACATCTCCTTACGTAACTGTGTGCATCTTTAAATAGAGTTGGCCAGTAGTAGTCAGCACGTAGGATTTTGTGTGCTGTTGCATCTCCTACATAGTGTCCACCTGCTGGTCTGTCATGGAGTTCCTGCAATACTTTTTTTACTTCAGATTTCTCGAGGCATCTAAGGAGAACAGAATCATAATTCATTCTGAACAGTACATTATTGTCGATTTGATATTGTTTAGCTTTTAGCCTTAGGGCTCTTTTCTTTGTGTAATTCAAAAGTGAAGGGGCATATCCATTTTTTAGGTAGAAAATGATATCAGCATATCTTGATTTAGAGTCGTTTAGGCTTACCTCATAAATTTGTACTTCACTATCTGGAGACTACGATTCTGATATGTTAGATGCTCCTGCCAACATCTTGCAAAAAGCTTGACCTTTTACGATATTTGCTGGTTTAATTTCAGCGTCATATTCTTGCATTGCTGTGACCCAATTTGCCCTCTTTTCACCCACATCTTTTTGTACCAAAACATTTCTTACTGCTGGAAATGGTACTATTATTTTGGTGTGAGCCTTGAGAAAGAAAGATTTGAAGTGTTTAATTTCTTTGAAAACAACATAAGCCCGTTTTTCAACATCAGAGTAATTTAATTAAGCTCCTTGCAAATTTGAAGTAACGAAAGCAACTGGGGCTTCGACTTTATCTTGATTCGCTTGTGTGAGTATGGCAACATATGATTTCTCGGAGGCAAATGTATATAAGATGAAAGGATTGGAAAAATTCGGTGTCGCTAGAGATGGGGCATTTATAATTGTTTGTTTTATCAAACTAAATGCTTCATGTTCCCGAATGACCACATTTGAAGAGAGAGTTTTTCTTTATCATGGCTTGGAGAGATGACACAATTCTTGAGAAGTTAGGGACGAATCTCTTAACAAAATTGATCTGACCAAGGAAAGACTGCATTTCTTTTTTATTATGGGGTAAAGATATCTCAGAAATTTCCTTGATTCTATCTGGGTCAATATGGATTCCTGATTTGGATACTATGAATCCAAGAAGTTTTCCTTCACTCAACGCAAAAAAAAGATTTTTTTGGGTTAAGACAAATTCCATATTTTTGGCAACGTTGAAAGATTTGTTTTAAGTCTCTAAGATGATTACTATGTTTTTTAGAATATACCGTTATGTCGTCTAAGTAGATTACCACTGACCTGTTTACTAATCCCTTAAATGCAATGTCCATGGCTCTTTGAAATGTGGCACCAACATCGATTAGACCAAATGGCATCTTTTGATAAGCATAAGTGCCCCATTTTGTTCTGAACATAGTTTTCAATTGATCATCCGGGTGGAATAAGATTTTATTATACCTTGAAAATCCATCTAAAAGGGACATCAACTCAGACCCCGCAATTGATTGTAATATCTGTTCCATGGGAGGCAATGGAAAATTATCCTTTTGGCAAGCTTTATTGAGATTACGAAAGTCTATACAAATCTGAATATCACCGTTTTTCTTTATGACTGAGATGAGATTAGAGAATAATTTGGAGTGTCTGATAGGAAAAATAATCTTGGCTCTTACTAATTTATTTAACTCAGATTTAATCTGGCTTTCCAAATTAGGATGTATCTTCCTTAATTTCTATTGAACAGGTTTTTCATCGGAGATCATAGGAATTGTATGCTGGATAATTGAAGTGTCGTAGGTTTTAAGATCATCGTAATTCTAGGCAAAGACACTTTTGTATTGTTTCAACAATCGAGTAAAAGATGATTTTTCTTCAGATGTCAGACCAAGACCTAGGTTGATGTTTTTTGGTTTCATATCTTTCCCCAGATTGACTAATTCATATCTTAGAGTTGAACTTTGGAGTTTTGAATTGGTGGATCATTTAAATCTGTCCTTTAAGTCATACAGGTCTTCTAACTTGACTGTAGATTTTGGTATAGCATTATTGTTGTTTTCTTGTTCTAGTTTTTTGTCATGTTGGTCTTTGTCAATTATTTGATCATTGTAAGAACCTTCTGAAGTAAAAAAATTCACAATATGAGGGTCATTGTTGAAGACTCTCCAGTTGGTAATGTTATCAGGAATAGAGGGTCTAAAAATTAATTCAATTGAGAATCTATCTCGGCTGTAATCCTCTAATGAAATAAGCTTGGAAGCAACATTAGCAAGAAGATCGGCACTAGTTGGTGGGCTCTAGTATTTCAGCAATAATGCTGCAACTCCTAGGGCTCCCTTCTTTACTTTTATCAACCCAGTAGTTCGTAACAAACTTGGAAGCGACGGTGCTATATGCACAAGTACTAGCTCTTGCTGCAGGTTGTCACTTGATTAGCTGGAAAAAGTCCGCTAAGAGCTTAAGCCAACTTCTATGAGCTCTTAGAAGAATATTTTAACTGTGATGGATGGAAACTAACTCAACCATAGGCTAATCTACTTGCAGAAAGAAGCGGAAAGCTAAAAGGAAATGCAAACCCTAGCCAACCCTAGTTTTATCGACTAACCCTACTGGTGCAAGTAAAAGGATGAAAGCTATAGAAATGGATGCCATTGACTTCTAGAAAGGTAAAATGCATGTGACTAAGCTACTTCTAAAGAGAAATATGAAGAAAACATCTTTTTGCATTTTTGAGTAATTTGTCAGAATTATTTTGCATGTGCTTTAACTGTTTTTGACAGTGTAGAGGTTGATTGGCGAAAAAAAATGGAGTAGGTGCTTACAGGAGGTTGGGAAGGTTAGAAGAGGGTCTAAGGGGTCCCTAGCACCCTTCCAGAGAGTTTCACAGTGATCGGATCTCAAGAAACCACTTTCGTGAGCTTCTACAGGATGTTTGCAGGGGTTCTACAGGATGTTCCGAAAGGGGATTTTCGAGGGTTGATGGTGGAAGAAAGGTGTAGAAGTGGGTATGGAGGTTGGATGATGATGTGGAGGGGTCCAAGACCTAGTGAACGAAGCGGGTGAGTGAGGAGGATGGCTGGATTTGTTCAAGGAGGGGTAGAGCAATGTTGCACAAAAATATGGAAATTAGGTCAAAGTGAGGGAACGTAGCAAATGTGATTAAAGAATCAGAGTTAGAGGATAGAGCAGGCGGTATTGATGGAGTAGGGGTAGGCAAAGAGGTATCACAGGTGCTCTGCAAGTTATTTTCCAAAACAAAGACTCAGAAAACCAAAGACCTAGCTACTTTAACCTAATCTGACCTAAATATCAGCAAAGAAAATGAACAGAAGTTTATTTGCAACGAAATCATGTGAAATAGCTATGCAAACTAAGCAATCATGAACCTAAGCATGTAACCACAGCTGGTATTAACTTCTACAAATGAGAATCTAACACTAACAATTGCATGATGAAGCAAAGATAGTGTTTTTGGTGGCAGCAAGGACACCTTGGTCTCAGCTCATGGTCCCACAGAGGGAGAGGTGAGATCATGGGTGCTTGATGGCCTTTTTATGAAGATATACTCTGTTATTAACCTATCAAATCAATCTGAACATGAAAAGCATTTTTAATCATCAACAATGACCTAGGTAACCAAGCAAGACTTTAATCTACTTAACAAAAATTATTTGATAAAGACATTAAAAACATATAATAGTACATGAAGGAGGCCTTGGCACTTGGGTTGGGCCCAACCCCAAGAGCTACAGGCTCCTAAGAAAAAGCTCAGAACTGGTGCCAAATGAAACTGCTTTCCATTACTCAAAAATAACCATGTCACAAAGAAAGTTGTACATCAGAAGCTAAAAAATGAGCTGAAAAACTAACAGCACTATTGTGCAAAATACAACTGCTCAAAAAGTAACCTACGAAGGCTAGAAGCCTTCCTATTTATGCACTACGAGGGTCTCCAACAATCCTCCTTAACTCGAGGGGCTCGGCTGCTCGAACTGCCAGTGATCAGTCACTTTACACAAAACTGCTCGGCTGCCCTTGGGAATCCTTTTCGGTGGCCTGTTGAACTCCGAGCTGAGGGTGGAGAATTCAAGGAAGGGGCCATTTAGTGTAGGAGACACCCTTCCTATGAATCCTCACCCTTGTTCCTTCATGCTTGGCTGTCATCTGGCTCATAAATGCTTGGCCTTGGTCCAAAATTTGTCCAAAAATCTACAATAACCACGTGTTAGCCTTCTTGGTCAAGTGACTATTCTCATTCGTTCAACTAACATAAATATACTAAAAAAACATGCATAAACAATGAAAAATGGTGGATTGATGAAGAAAAATAGGCAAAATGAGCCCAATAAGTTACCCACTTTTGGGGCTCATCACTAGTGTTTTGGAGTCTTGGAATAGATGAAATATTAAACGTTGTAAAGTGTGAGGTCAGGTCTTGTACTAAGGATTGATAGTGTTTCAAATGGCCCGACAAACAATGTATAGTATTTCTTACTTGTCTAATGAAAATCTCAGAGTCTCCAAATACTTGAAGATACTTAATATTAAGTTCGATTGCTTTGTATAACCCTTGAACCAATGCTTCATATTCAACATTGTTGTTTGTGCAATCGAATTCAAGTCTACATGCTAACACGGTTTTTTCTCCTTTTGGACTAACTAATATACAACCTGCTCCTGTTCCATCATTGGATTTAGAACCATCAAAAAAGAATTTCCAAAATAAGGTTTTATCTACAGGTTTATCTACAAAATTGATGCATCTAGAAGTGTCAGTTTGAGAAATTTTTTCTATCTGAGATAAAATGGAATTTTCCAAAAAGGGTGAAGTGTGAGCTTTGAAATTTCCTAAGAATGACTCAGTAGAATAATTTCTAATTATGTTGTTGCTATACACTACAGGCACGTTTTCTCCTTCTAACTCTGTCACTATGTACTTTTGATGTTTTTCTCGTTCAACTTTGATTTGATTTGGTTTGCCATTGTAGGGGAGCCACATATGAGACCAGTCAGTCGCAAAGTAACTGTGAAGCTTTTCTGACCAATCCATACTGAGGATCAGTCCATAAAATTTAGGAATGTCAACCACAAGTATATCAATAACTTGACACACTCTTGGGTTTGACGAAAGTATTATGGTCAATTGATTAAGTTCTCCGACGACTTCAACTTGAGACTAATCCAGCTGTACTATTCATACTGCAGATTTTTGGGGCTGGACGTTAACTTAGCACAAACTGTCTTAGGTAAAATGTTAGATGATGCACCGGAATCAACTAGATAGTTGTGCAAATTTTTATTGAAAACTTCAAAAGTAAGGAGAAATGGCGGAGTATGGGATTTTGATTTTCCGCTAATCAAAGTAATGTCAGTTGGATCAATTTTATTTGAAATGCTAGTTGGAGGTTTTCCCATTTCATGAGTAGCCTATGAAATCACAGCAGCGAGAAGAGGCGTAGTAGGTACTGCATTGAGTTCCTTCAAGAGTAATTTTTGTTGATATTTTAACTTACTGAGCTCATGAAGAGTAATGTTTGCTCTGGTTTTCTTCATATCTTCAACAATGTTATATTCTATTTCATCTAATATGATAAGTGTTTTAGATGAAGGTGTTGAATCAGATTGGATTCGGTTTTTCTGAGTAGACTTTGGTGAGGATTTTTTACCTACGATTTTATCCCTGGGAGGAGGAATTGGGTTTTTTTTGTTTTGTACTAGACTGTGGAGGATCGATTTGATTTATACTTCTAGTAGCAACAGGTAATGTTTCTTGATCTTCCTCATTTGGAATAATGAAGTCCGACATCCCTTGTAGTTCTATGATTTCTTCATCATTGGTTTGTTCCTCATTTGAAACTTCTTCCTCTTCTCCTTCTGATTCAGTGTTTGTTATAGCATTTGGAGGTTTAGAATTGGTTGGAGGATTTTGTTTATAGGATATAAAAGGTTTCTTGGAAGAGGTTTCTGCTACTTGTTTCTTTATATCAACCATTTTATTGGACATGGTTTTCAATACTTTTTGTAACCCTTCCAGATCGAAAGATCCTTTGATTGTTTCTTCTTGGAATCATCTCTAAAAGACACTTTTTTAGACTTTCTTTCCTCTACAACATTTCTCTTTTCTACGGATAGGATACGTTTCTCTACAGCTATTGCCTCTTTCATGTTTTTTTGCTAATGTTGGTTTGGCAGCTCTGTCTACAAAGATGGCTGAATTTGAAGGTAAAGCAAAAATATACCATTCATTTTGGACTTCATTGCTAGGCTTGTATGCTGTTGGTATTTTGTTCAATAATTTATTGAAGCGAGAGTTGAAGTCCTTAATTAGTTCCTTTGGTTCGGCTTTTAAATTGGAGAGGCCATTTATTAAGGTTGATGTGGACCTATCATCTCCAAATTTTGTTAAAAACTGATCTTGAAATGTATCCCAGTTATTAATGGAGCCTGATGGTAATGAAAAATACCATGATCTTGCTGCTCCTTGTAAAGTATAGGGGAATAATCTTACAACTATGTCCTCTTCTATTACTACATTCAAATTAACAGATAGCATAAAATTATTTATGTGTTCTTTAGCTAACAGGCCATTGTCAAGATTGAATTTGGGAAACCATTTCTCAAGATGAGCTAGTAATTGAGACAAAGGTGCAGCCATTCTTACAGCCCTTGGATTGGCCCATGGCCTCGGTGATAGATTTCCTGCCATCGTTGGGGTATGAGTAGGAGAAGGTGTGGTAGTAGTTGAAGGTGATTGGGTAGAGGAGGATGTTGCTTCTGTACCTGTATGAACCATGATCTAGAGTTGAGGGATGGATGAGTGACCTTGTGATGATATGGATGGGACGGTGGAAGAAAATGATGATAGAACCTCACTTTGAGATTCTACGGGTGTTTTCCTAGCTTTCTTATGACTTGGTAAAGGAAACTCAACTGGTGGGATTCCAAGTTTTTCGCTCTGTGCTCTAGTCAGTTGTTGAGATGGGGTTTGGTGAGAAGTGACACTACCTTGGGATAACTCAGATTCCTCTTGAGATATTGAAATCCCTTGTAACTTATGGATTAAAGTTTGTAATTCAAGGGATCTGAAGAAGAATGGTTTGGCTTGTTTGGGATTTCAGTAATGTGCTTTGTATTTTTCTTTTTAACTTCTGGTTTAGAGATAAGATATTTAGAATGCGAACGAGAAGTTGAGGGTGATGGTGAGGGAGTTTTACTCTTAGAATGGTGTGAAGATGTATATTTACTTTCTATTCATAGTTAGGCCCTCCTTCTAGCACCAAATATGTTGAAGACTCGAAAAATCAAGACTCCAACAAGGGGGATAACCACCCGGTCTAGACCTTAGGACAATTCCTTTTCCGTTTGGAATAGTGGCTCCGACTGGGGGTGATGGGACCAGTTTCCCAATCTTTTTATGATGTTTGTGCTAACGGGATGATGTTTTTCTTTTCTGGGTTTTATAGGGTGAATACTTATTTCTAAACTTAATCTGTCTTCTAACTATCATATGCAATCTATCATAATCAAAGAAAACATCTAATTTTAAAACAATCTTGGGAGTAACATTTATATATGCGATCTAAAATGATTTCTGAAAGCATTTGATAATAAAGATCATTCAATCACGATAAGAAGAGAATCCATTTAATAATGATCGTTTCGTATAAAAAGTTAGCCCAAACAGTATGAGAGATATATCGCATAATGAACCATTCATATATTCAGCATAAAGAGTAAATCATCATCATACAAAAGTGCAATAATGATAACTAAGAAATTAAATTTTCATACATAAATAATTGAAAATGATTTATTGCTTGATACACAAGTAAAAATCATTAAGAGATAAAAGTACCATTTGTAATACATCCTACTCATGTGCTCCAGCAATATTGATCTACCTTCAATTCACTTAACATCAACTAAGAGTACAAAAGTGCAATTTCAGGAGAAGATGCTAAACTCAAGTAGAAAATAAATCTCGTTCCATTAATTTTACCAAAACCTCCCTAGTGGGGGGTGGTGGGCTCTAGTATTGTAGCAATAATGCTACAACTCCTGGAACTCCCTTCTTTAATTTTATCAACCCGGTAGTTCGTAACAAACTTGGAAGCGACGGTGCTGTATGCACAAGTACTAGCTCTTGCCGCAACTGTCACTTGGTCAGCTGGCACAAGTCCGCTAGGAGCTTAAGCCAACTTCTATGAGCTCTTAGAAGAAGCTTTTTAATTGATGGATGAAAGCTAACTCGAAAGAAGCTAATCTAATTGCGAAAAGAAACTGAAAGCCAAAAAGAAACGCAAACCCTAGCAAACCCTAATTCTACCAGCTAGTCCTACTGATGCAAAGGAGAGAATGCAAACTACGAAAAGAGATGCCATTACTTCTAGGAAGGTAAAATGCATGTGTCTAAGTTATCACTATCTGAAGAAAACATCTTTTAGTATTTTTGATTAAGTTATTAGAATTATCATGCATGTGCTTTTAACTGGCTTTTCACTGTGCAGAGGTGGATCAAGGAGGAGAAATGCATGGAAGAGGTCAGGAAGGTACAGAGAGGGTCTAAGGGATCCCTAACATTCTTTCCGAGAGTTTCACAAAGTTTGGATGCCATGCAACCGTGTTTATGAACTTCTACAGGAAGTCTGCAGGGGTTTCTACAGGATGTTCTGTAATTCTTCTACAGGATGTTTCGAAATGGGATTTTGGAGCATGGATGGAGGGAAAAAGATGGAGGAATGAGTATGGAGGTGAAATAGGGGTGTGAAGAGGTCTAGGACTTGGTGGATGAGGCTAAGGAGTGATTGGATTTGTTCAAGGATGGATGAAGCGATGTTGCACAAGAAGATGAGAATCATGGCAAAGTAAGCGGATGAGGCAAATGTAAGGTAAGGTTTATAAGTGAAGGATGAAGTAGGTAGGTTGGATGGAGTATGGGTAGGTAAGGAAGGATAACAGGTACTCTGCAAGTGGTTTTTCAAACTGAACAAACAAAGACATGCAAGAAAACAAAGATCTAGTTATGCTACCCTAATATGATCTAGCTAACAGTAACAAGAATGGACAGCAGCTTTATTTGCAAGGAAACCATGTACAACACGTGAGCAAGAACAGTCCAAAAGATCTGAATGCATGACTAAATCCTACCACTCTATTCCAAACATAAAAATCTACTTTAACCATCAAAAGAAATCTAAATAACAAAGAAAGATCTAAATCTAGATAGCATATTTTATTTTAAGAACGCAACAAAGCACATAAAGATAAACAAAGGAGGTACTGGGCGCTTGAGATGGGCCCAACCCCAAGAGGTACAACCTCCAAAGAGAGATTTAGAGCTGGTGCAAAGCTGGATTCATCTTTATTGATCAAGAAATGAAGAGTTACATCAAAACTGTCCACAAGAAGGACTTGAAAATGAGCTGAAAGCAAAGCTAATCTATTGCATAAAAATCGAACTACAAACTAGCTAACTATTGGCTACAAAATGACTAACCACTAGCTACTATCTACTGGCTAACTAGCTAACCCAAATGAGGCCCTAAGGCTTCTTATTTATACAATTTGAGGACCCAACAGTCCTCCTAAAATTTAGGGACTCGGTTGCCCAAGACTTGTAGTTAATAGCAGTCCTACTTGACTTGCTTGGCTGCCCTTGTGTTGATTGATTTGGTGGCCCTTGAACTCCGAGCTGATGGTGGAGAATTTGAGGTAAGGGCCCATAAATGAAGGGGACACCTTCCTACAAATCCTCTCCCTTGTTCTCCCACGAATTTGGCTGCCAAGTGCTCATTAAGACCTTCAATTTTGTCTCCAAATTGACCAAAAAGGCTACACAAAGCACCCATTAGACTTGTTGGCATAATGACTAACCAAATTCACTCTATTAGCATAAATATAATAAAAAACATGCAATAAACTAATGAGAATGGTGGATTAAGTCAAATTAGGAGGTTGAATGAGCCCAAATAATTGTCCATTTTTGGGGCTCATCATCACCCCCCTACTGAAAGTGTTGCTCATCCTCTGAGCAACCAATCTCTCTCCTCATCTTTGATGGCCTTGGTGGTCTCCTCAGCTAAAATCTCGGTCGATTTCTCCTTTTGCTTCCCTTTCTCCAAACTTCCTGTAGAAACAGTTCTCTGTCTTCCTGTAGAAACAGTCTGCTAACTTCCTGCTGTTCATTCCTATCATTCTGTTTTTGCAAGATGTCGTCTTCCCAGCCTTCATGGTGATCAGAATCATTCCATGGCTCATCATCACTTGAGGTAGCTTTCCTCTAGTATTGATCAGGTACAGGTCATCTTCTTCGCTTTCTTAAATGGTTTGTTTGATCCTTTGGAGGTTTCTCAACCTCGTTGGATTCTTGAATATTGACAGACCTTCTAAGCCTTCGGAATTCATATGTGGGAGGATTTAGTTTAGATAAATCTCCTGCATCAAGCAACTTTGTTGAATGTCGAGCTATTGAGAGTGCAGACAATGATCTGGAAGCTTTTGAGACAGAATTTAAAGAAAATTTGTCCCCATCATCCTCTGTTGGGCGAGACCTTTGAACACGACGTTCAAAACCTTTGACTTGGTCAAAAGGTGTCAACACTCCTTTACGGATAAGCTTATCACGTTTAGTTTCAATGAGCCCTGAAGTTGCTGCATCCAACGCTGCATCAAGCTCATCATCCTCCTGCAACGAAACAATCTTCTTTTTCCCTCTTGTTGGCTTATCCAACAGACGCCCAGTTCCCTTAGTCACTGCTTCTTCTTTATTCTTCACTGAATCCAGAAGCACTTTATGTTCCTCAAGTTCCCATGTCTTGCCATCTCCCTTAAAAGCTTTTAGGTGTTTCTTAAGCTGTCCTCTTTCCTGCTTAAGGCTTCTAAGCCTTTCAGTAGCTAATGCTCGTTGAAGCACTCCTCCATCCACTACAAAAGGCTTATGTTCACTCGAGTCTTGATCATTTTCATCCTTTTCACCTTCTGAACTCTCTGAATCTTTGTCTGCAATGCTTTGAACTATTTCAAGGCCTGCTGAAACTACAACTATTTCAGCCTCCAGTGCCCTTAATTGAGCGTGAATCTGCATCTTCGTAAGCAAATTTTCTTGATTTCCTTCTTCTCTTTCAGGAGTTTTTCCACCATCGCTTACCTGTGCAAGTTGACTGATGTTTTTGTGAGCTCTGTTCTCAGCCTTAGCAAGTAGCTGGTGCTCAATGTCATCTGGGTTAGCAGATACAACACCTAAGCTAGTCAGCAAAAGTCTGTCCTCCTCTTTCATGCCTGTTTTATGTGGTACTCGATTTCACTCGTTTGGAGCTTGAATTTCGATGAAAATCCCATATTTTCTTTCTGCATGGTTGTTTATGCGTTTCCTGTAGAAGACCCCACCTGTTTCCTGTAGAATGTTATTCTGCCTTTGAGTGAGCTCGATGCACTAGAGAAATTCGAAAACAGGTAGAAAAACTCAGCGGAGGACGATAGGTTAATCATTTTGTGGAAGCAGAGGATGTATACTTCAGTTGAACATGTTGCAAGTGCAAGTTGAATAACAGTCTATCAATTTCAGCTAAGCGCTCATTAATTTCTGCGTGATTTTTGGTGGAGTGAGGTGGCAAAGACATGTGCTGGCCCATGCAAACTGTCGTGCTATCATGAACTGCAGTGGTTAACTATTTGTTCTCTGCCTGTAATCACTTACCATTAGTTGCACTGGAGTTTAGAATATCCACATTGTCTGATCCATGCATGCTGCGTGATTTTCTCGTGAGTGCTAGAGAACTGGATGTCAAGTTAACCTTCCTATATTTGTGGCTTAATTTCACCATTCCATTCGTTTATGCATTTCTTGAATTAGATTCATGCAATAGAGGAATAGGTTTTAGTCACGTACCTGAAGTCAAATGGCTGTTGTGAAGCTTTTTGCTGCTGCATGCTCGGATCCTTTGGTTGCATGAGGGCTTGGCTGATGATTTTTGATTGTTTTTCCTTGTGCAGGTGTCCTCTGGCTAGATCTAAGCTCCAGGCAATTGTTTCCACGTTCAAATCTGCACGTTCAAGCTGCTGCTGCTGCATTGTCACAGAACCAGAACTTGTTTTTGCCATTGCTCCCAAACGGTAAACCGGATTGATCTGAAACTTGCTGAGCATGTTTCTATCATCATTATGCATCTCCCATAGCAAAATCGTGATCAATGGATGCACGGATTTCGAGAAAAATGGAAAATGGCTGAAGATTTCAGAGATCGATTTCTCGGAAACCGTGCATCGGAATCGGCTGAAACTGCTTGGGTAGGTTACTATCACTCACATGCATATCCCCATGAAACAGGTTTTGAAACGGATGCACGGATATGGAGAAAATGCAAAAATGGCTGATGGTGATGGAGGCTGATTTCTTGGAAACCATGCACCGGAACGGCATGAAACTGCTCAGGCATGTTGTCATCACCCTTGTACAATTCCCCATAAAACGGTTTGTCAAATGGATGCATGGTTTTCAAGTTATGGCAAAAACAAATTTTGTTCTATGTATTTTTTCTTTAAGGCATTTTGCAAGTTTTTGCATGGAAGGAAAAACTGAGCTTGGGCTGTGATGCAGGTATGGAGATGATGGAGGAGGAGTTGGAAGATTGCATGAGGACTTCTGAACCCTTGAGGAAGCTACCATGTTCGCCAAACCACTTTTTGAAATCCATGTCTAGTTTCCCACAATTTCTACAGGAAGTTCCTGTAGAAGCACAATGAGAAGCACAATGAGGTGGAAAAAATGATGGAGAAAGGCAAGGGATGGACACACAAGTGCTTGAAGGCCTAATCAACAGATTCCCACCATCAGATTCCATTTTAGACTTGAATTTGGTTCGTCCAAAGGTTCTACAGGATGTTTCCTGTAGAAATACAGAGCTTCCTGTAGAAGGCACAAGAAAAATTCCTTTAACCTTGATTTGAGTGCTTCTCCTGTCATGAAACGTCCTTCTTGCAACCTACAATTAGCCAATGGAATTAGTTTTATTTTTCTTTTTCTTTTTCTCTTTTGTTTTTTTTTTTTGAAAAACAACTAGGGCGCCTCATGGAGGTTTTCACCCTAATTGCCTGCCTTGGGCGCCTCCAAGGGAGGTTTTCACCCAAAGATCTTATTGCCTTTTTATTTTCTCTTCTTTCCAACCCATTGACCGCCTCATGGAGGTTTTCAATCAATGAGCCAATCTAAGGCGCCTCCGAGGAGGTTTTCACCTTAGATTTTTATTTTCTTCTTATTTTCATTTTTTCTCTTTTTTTTTTCCCTTTTTTTTTTTTCTACCCTACCCTACTTGAAAAACAAAATCATTTTCAAGTATAAGAATACTTCCAATGGAGCCATGTGCACATCAAGATTAGAGACAAAATGATGTGGAGGCTCGAAATGCATGCTTGGATAGGTATCCAGATCTCAGAGACCAAATGATCTGACCTTGAAGGGATCAAACATAGCTGAGGAAGAGAGTACCACTGCAACTTAGTGACCTTTAGAAACCATATCTCAATATAGCTTTGATATCCATGGTCCTTTTGCTGATCTAGATCATTCTTCATGTCACCTTCTATCATGACCTTCTCATCTTCCTCTTTTTGCTGATCTTTCTCTTGAGTACATGGAGGATTTGATGGTAACCATGAAGGAACTCTCTTGATCTTTGATTCTGATCTCTTCTCTTCATCAAGTGCAGCCCATGGTTCTTTGATCTCCTCTTTGGAATCTTCTTTTTCCTTTGGTCCTTCAATGTTGTCAATATAATCTCTGTTTTGCAACACTCTTCCTGAGCTTTGGTGAACATCATTGAGCTCAAAAGGAGTCATTTGCACATGTTGTGCCTCAGCTTTGCAATTTGGTTGAGCTACTCCATGGTATGGCTTTGGAAACGGTACGGGTAGTTGAGTGGAGGTGTGAAATTGAGATGGAGATGGATGGCATTGTGGTTGGGTAGGCATTTGGGGTTGCCTTGGTGGAGGAGGAGGCGATGGTTGTGGATGAGCAGGTGGTGGAGGAAAAGAAGCGGGAGGAGTGTTGTATTGGGGCGTCCACTCCTGATGAGTTGCATTCCATTAAGGCTGTGGCTGAGCATAAGAGTGAAATGAATGAGGAACTGGTTGGGCATAATATGGATCTGTGAAGGAACAAGGAGGAGGTGTGAACCATGAAAGATGAGCAGGGGGACCCCAAGAAGGAATGAAAGTGGCTTGATAGGGGTCATAATAGGTCTCGGATGTCCCTTGCAGTTCCTGCTGGTAAGATCTAGGTCCATGTGGCCTCCTATGGTTCATATAACGGAGTGATTCAGTGGCTCCTTTGGTTCTCTGATATGAAGCTTTAATTTCGGGCAAGGAAGGGCACTGATTCGTAGGGTGGTATTCTTCACAGATGAAACACACTTCTAGGGAGTACAATGGACATTCGTTCCTAGGATGCTTTCTAGTGCGCCTAGGACAAAAAATGACCAAAGCCCTCTTGGCTTCCTCCTGCTTCTTTTGGATCCACAGGGTATCCAATTGCATGGCAAGAAACTGCCTCATATCACTCTTGAAATCTTCCATCTGATCTTCAAATTCGTCTTTGGACAAGGGACTGCTCCCAACATTTCTGCTTGTAGCCATTTGCTCCAGAGGAATGGTTTCTTCTTCTTCTTCCCTTGAGGTTCTTCAAATATGTCTTGTTGTCCACCTAAGGGTTCTTTAATCACAGCCATTGAAGAAGAGAGAATGTTGGCTGTGTGAAGCAGTGGGGGCATTGTGCAATCATTTTTCTAACTCACCTCTACTCCTTCAAGGCATGAAATGAAATCTTTTTGGTTTATTTTTGCTTTTTTCTACTTCTACCTGCAAAACTGAAATAGATTAAACTGCAACTAACTATCTTGCTAAAATGGAAATGCGGAATTGAAATGAAAGTAGGAAAGGACTAATCTATTTTTCTCAAATGAAATTGCAGGAATGAAATGCTAATCTACGCTTGCAGAATTGAAATTGCGGAATTGAAATGCTAATCTATGAAAGCGGGAAATGCTAATCTACTTTTGCATAAACGAAATTGTATAATGGAAATAAAATAAACTACTTAGCAGAAGATTGTAGTGGAAAATAGAAGAAAAGAGACAATCACCAATACTCTGACACTTCCCCGGCAACGGCACCAAAAACATGGTGGGCTCCAGTATTGTAGCAATAATGCTACAAATCCTGGAACTCCCTTCTTTAATTTTATCAACCCGGTAGTTCGTAACAAACTTGGAAGCGACGGTGCTGTATGCACAAGTACTAGCTCTTGCCGCAGCTGTCACTTGGTCAGCTGGAACAAGTCCGCTAGGAGCTTAAGCCAACTTCTATGAGCTCTTAGAAGAAGCTTTTTAATTGATGGATGAAAGCTAACTCGAAAGAAGCTAATCTAATTGCGAAAAGAAACTGAAAGCCAAAAAGAAACGCAAACCCTAGCAAACCCTAATTCTACCAGCTAGTCCTACTGATGCAAAGGAGAGAATGTAAACTACGAAAAGAGATGCCATTACTTCTAGGAAGGTAAAATGCATGTGTCTAAGTTATCACTATCTGAAGAAAACATCTTTTTGTATTTTTGATTAAGTTATTAGAATTATCATGCATGTGCTTTTAACTGGCTTTTCACTGTGCAGAGGTGGATCAAGGAGGAGAAATGCATGGAAGAGGTCAGGAAGGTACAGAGAGGGTCTAAGGGATCCCTAACATTCTTTCCGAGAGTTTCACAAAGTTTGGATGCCATGCAACCGTGTTTATGAACTTCTACAGGAAGTCTGCAGGGGTTTCTACAGGATGTTCTGTAATTCTTCTACAGGATGTTTCGAAATGGGATTTTGGAGCATGGATGGAGGGAAAAAGATGGAGGAATGAGTATGGAGGTGAAATAGGGGTGTGAAGAGGTCTAGGACTTGGTGGATGAGGCTAAGGAGCGATTGGATTTGTTCAAGGATGGATGAAGCGATGTTGCACAAGAAGATGAGAATCATGGCAAAGTAAGCGGATGAGGCAAATGTAAGGTAAGGTTTATAAGTGAAGGATGAAGTAGGTAGGTTGGATGGAGTATGGGCAGGTAAGGAAGGATAACAGGTACTCTGCAAGTGGTTTTTCAAACTGAACAAACAAAGACATGCAAGAAAACAAAGATCTAGTTATGCTACCCTAATATGATCTAGCTAACAGTAACAAGAATGGACAACAGCTTTATTTGCAAGGAAACCATGTACAACACGTGAGCAAGAACAATCCAAAAGATCTGAAAGCATGACTAAATCCTACCACTCTATTCCAAACATAAAAAGCTACTTTAACCATCAAAATAAATCTAAATAACAAAGAAAGATCTAAATCTAGATAGCAGATTTTATTTTAAGAACGCAGCAAAACACATAAAGATAAACAAAGGAGGTACTGGGCGCTTGAGATGGGCCCAACCCCAAGAGCTACAGCCTCCAAAGAGAGATTTAGAGCTGGTGCAAAGCTGGATTCATCTTTATTGATCAAGAAATGAAGAGTTACATCAAAACTGTCCACAAGAAGGACTTGAAAATGAGCTGAAAGCAAAGCTAATCTATTGCATAAAAATCGAACTACAAACTAGCTAACTATTGGCTACAAAATGACTAACCACTAGCTACTATCTACTGGCTAACTAGCTAACCCAAATGAGGCCCTAAGCCTTCTTATTTATACAATTTGAGGACCCAACAGTCCTCCTAAAATTTAGGGACTCGGTTGCCCAAGACTTGTAGTTAACAACAGTCCTACTTGACTTGCTTGGCTGCCCTTGTGTTGATTGATTTGGTGGCCCTTGAACTCCGAGCTGATGGTGGAGAATTCGAGGTAAGGGCCCATAAATGAAGGGGACACCTTCCTACAAATCCTCTCCCTTGTTCTCCCACGAATTTGGCTGCCAAGTGCTTATTAAGACCTTCAATTTTGTCTCCAAATTGACCAAAAAGGCTACACAAAGCACCCATTAGACTTGTTGGCATAATGACTAACCAAATTCACTCTATTAGCATAAATATAATCAAAAACATGCAATAAACTAATGAGAATGGTGGATTAAGTCAAATTAGGAGGTTGAATGAGCCCAAATAATTGTCCATTTTTGAGGCTCATCAGGGGGCATAAGTGCACGTTCTAAAGAATGTTTTTGATAAAATTTCTGGACCCCTCTCTAAATGCATGAGAAGGGTTTAAATACTAATTTATGAAACTTAAAAATAGAAATTACAAAAATAGATGAGGAGGTTTAAAAGACCTACCTCATTTTAAGCGAAAAATAAACAAAAACAAAAAATAAAATATGTCTATGACTAATCTTGCATCTGGTCCTTGAGATCACAAATATCCAGCATAGGTTTAAGGAGCGTCGGTTGGCCGACTTGAGCTTTTAGTTGTCCTGTGAATACAACATTAGTAAGTGCTGACACTATTTTCTCGGTAGAAGTAATCAAGCACTTCATGGTCATCCATTGGTTGTGTGGTTTCACTAGGTATTGCCAGTATGCCTCCCAGTTCAACTTGTTTACTTGTCTAATTGCCTCTGCCCCCTATTTCCACACTGCTTGAAGCTGTTGTGCTTTTGGAAGAAAACCAGGGGTGGTTTCTGCTACCAAATTAGCATTGTGTAGATTTTCATTCACAGATTCGATGACGCTATTTGTTGCTGCTACCACATCCTCCATTGCTTGTTCTGCCTCTTTGAGCCTAGAACCCGATTTCACAAATAAGATTTCTTTGTGTGATTCATCTATTTTGGGCATGTCTGCTCTTTTCCCATCTTCGGATTTCTGCCAGTTTAAGAAGTCTGAAACTTTCTTAAGAATTGAATCATATTCAAGTCATAATTCCACAACTTGGTTCGTTATGTTATCACTCATTTCGCAGTGAGAATTCCACTGCGAAATCTTCTGGCATAATAGTTCTTTCTGTTGTAAAAGCTGAGAATTGAGGCCAAGTGCTTCTATGAAAATCTGTTCAATTTTGGGATCATCTTTATGCAGTTCTATTATGATTTGTAATTGTGCTTCTTTACCAGTTGAACTACTCTGATGTGCCAACTGCATTTGCTAAAAATCTTGCTGAAGTTTCGCCAACTGAATTTCTGCTTGTTGGTTGATACTGACCAGATGTAACTGCTGTTCCAATAAAAAAAATTTATCTTCTTTTTCTTTGAGCAGCAGTTGTACCTCTGCTGCTTTGTCAATGGTTACTGAAGCATATGCACCTATGACCTGCAAGAGTCTAGTGAGATTAGCCGATGGATCTGTAGATGGGTCTTTCTAGAGAACATCTAGAGGTTCATCCTCAGGAATGAGCATAGAATCCAACTTTCTTTTCTTTCTTTGTCTTCTAACGATGGCTTTATGTTGAGGGCTGTAGAATACATCTAGAGGAGGAATTTCCTCTATTCTCAATACAATCTCAGATGTGGGAGCAATGGGAATATGCTCTGTTTCCTGAGTGCTAACAACTCTTTCTATTACCATTTTTGCAGTCGTCACTTGTGGGTTTGTTGGTGGATCTGCAATTACTTCCTCTGTGTTGAGTATATTATTGAAACTTTCCCATTATTCTTCTAAATCAGTTATAGGTGGCTTTGCTTGCTTTGTAAGGGGAGTTGAGGCTTCGGCTTATTTTACGAGTGAAGTCTGTTGATCATGTTTTGCTGTGGACTGGGTTGTGTCTTTTATTGACTCCTTGCTCTTGCTATGTTCATCTCTAATGTTTTTTCAGATTGATCGCCAGACTTTTCTGCAGATTCATTTCCAGAATTTGTTTTGGATTTCTCTTTTGAATCTCCACCTGTGCTTGCACTGGAAGTAGGATCTCTCACTGGATCAATGAGTAGTTGGTCCAATTGTTGGAAATAATACTGAGAAGGGGGGGTGAATCAGTACTATCTAATCAATATAACTTTTTCATTTCCAAATTCAGTTTCATATACGCTACTTCAGTTAAGGAAAACCGCGTGTATATGTAACTGTGTGAAATGTAACAAGCGTATATCTAGTAAACTTATAATTTAGTTAGTTGCTTCTTAATGAGTGCATCAGAACATTATTAACCATATGAACTGTAAATAGGAGCAGTAAAGCAGAACAAATCACAACACACATGAACACCAGGATGTAAGGTGGAAACCCAAATGTGGGTGAAAACCACCTGCTGCAATTCGTCTCTATCTTCTTTTAATTAGAAACTTCTTTTTACAATGATTCTGTACTTGTGCAGTCTTATACCAGTACGCAAGCTGCTACCTGCAGAAGGCTACAACCTTCTCTCATTATCCAGCTTCTCCTGGAAGGGAGATACAACCCCCTTAGCTCTTGTACTAGCTGAGGTACTAGTATGTAGGTGTTGACCTACAGAAGGCTACGACCTTCTCTTTTCTTCCAGGGACCACATTTCATAAATTTTCAGACTAGATCCATGAATAACATAAATCAAACATCAAGTATATCTGTATCAACCAATCTCTTTTGCACCAAACAAACTGAATCAAATAATCACTTCTCTGAATGCTGTACCCAGAAAGCAGTAACAGTAACCAAACACCAATTCTAAACCCAGAACCCTACAACAATAAACAAAAGTAGCTAAAACATATTTCAGGAGACATACACTACTTCAATGTGTACAACCTGCATGCATACGCTTATGAATTAAGGCCAACCAGCATATACACTGTTTTTACTTACTGAACCAGTGTGTATACGCGCCTCTGATGTGTCGAACCTGTGTACATATCTATAAAATATAGCTCACTCTTTCAAATATTCAGACATCAGTTATACCCAGATTATCAAATTTATAGATCAAGTCATGCGCCAAATATAACAAATCAAAAACACACAAAGATACTACTATTCAAGTCTTGAGTTTTGACCCATCAATAGAACTTATCCATCTTCTTGCGCTCAGGTTCCTCCTTGATTCAGATCTAGCTATGCACCATAAACCAATCACCAGTATTCTAGATCTTGCTCTTCATAGGATATTCAATACTTCCGTCAAAAGTACCTTTGCCAAACGATCTCCTCCTTTTTTATAGTTTTAGGCCTTACTCAAACCCTAGTCCAAAACCATAGAGAACCAATACTAGGGACCCAAAACCTGGGTTCAATACTTCGGACGCAATACCAAGGTCCAAAACCATAGGTCCAAATACCATGGTTCTAAAAATAAGCTTTCCCACATGTACGCACTTTTTCGTGCATGAAAGTGTGTGCATACACATACGCGACTTTTGATCGGCAATCCCGCGTGTATACGCGACTTCGTCAAAGGAAACCTGTGTATACCTCTTTTTCTTTCATTCTGAGAGCCTGAATAGTGATCTGCCATCTGAGTGAGTTGTCATCAAGGGCAACACCTGTGCCATAGTGCCAAACCTATGTCATAATTCCAACAATCTCCCCCTTTGGACTTGATGGCAACCCCAAATCATTCAAAGTCATTCTCCCCCTTTGACATCAAGGGCAAAGGGTTATGCTCCCCTTGAGTACATGCTGAAATCTCTGCTCTGCTATGCTGTCCATGCTCCCCCTGACTGTAGGCAAGGTCTGCAGAAAAATGATCTATAAGAAAGACCATGACTCTATACATCATAAGCGACCTTCCTATCACCAAAGACTCATACATACATACATCTCCCAACCAAGTAGGGATATACCAATATTGACTCATCCACCCAACCAAGTGGGGATACACCAAAAGTTTACACAAGATAAAACAAGAACATTACATCAACCATCCCAGGCATAGTGTGGAAATCAAAGAAGGCCGTTACATGACCTTGATAAGAAAATAAATACATGACATAGAGACAAAATATCTATAACTAGACTATGATAGTTATCAACAATTATCATCAGCAACATCTTTCAATCATCATTCAAACCAGCAACCATGTTCTCCTTCTGCACTTGTTCCCCCTGAAACCAAAACACTGTGGTCTTGAACCAAGATCTTCTTGGATAATGCCAACAATGCATTATTAGAAGAATATATATGCTCCCCCTTAACCTGTTCCAGATGGTCTCTATCAGACCCATATCAGACTCTTTTCATCTTGAGCCTAGCCCACTGTTTGTCTTCAAACCAACATATACGTGACTATACCCACATAAACCGGCGTATGTATGCGGATCCTCCTCATGAAACTCGCGTACACCCACTTTTCTCTGAAACAGACAAGTTTCAATAGCAAGATGATGCATCGACTACTCCCAGCTTCTGTTTGAGGTATTCAAATGTTTCCCTGGGTAGTGGTTTGGCGAGTATATCAACAACTTGTTCCTTGGAGGGAACATACTCTAACTTGACCTTTTGTTCAAGCACTTGTTCCCGGAGAAAATGATATTTGATAGGTATGTGCTTGGTCTTTGAATGCATGATGGGATTCTTTGAAATACTGATTACACTTGTATTATCACAAAAAATGGAGATAGGTGGAGTACAAGTGATTTGCATGTCTTGCAATGTTTGCATCATCCAAAGGAGTTGTGTGTAGCAAGATGCAGCAGCTACATATTCTACTTCAGCTGTAGACAATGCAATTGAACTATGTTTCTTGCTGAACCAAGATACTAATCTAGGACCCATGAAGAGTGCACCACCACTAGTGCGTTTTCTGTCATCCACGCTTCCTGCCCAATCTGCATCTGTATATGCATGAAGTGTGAGATCTATACTTCTAGGATACCATAAGCCATAGTTTTGAGTTCCTTGAAGATACTTGAAAATTCTCTTAACTGCCTGAATATGAGTTTCCTTTGGATTTGCCTGAAACCTTCCAACTATTCCCACTGCATGCATAATGTCTGGTTGGGTACCTGTTAGATAGAGCAGACTACCAATCATGGATCTATAGGTTGGTTGATGCACTTCTGTTGATTCATCATTTGCATTGAGGTTGCATCCTGTTACCATAGGGGTACATACTGGTTTTGAATCATCCATCCCATATTTCTCCAAGATCTGCTTGAGATACTTGGTTTGTGATAGAAAAATACTGTCTTTGTTTTGTTGGACTTGTAAACCAAGAAAATATGTGAGCTCACCAAGCAGGGACAGTTCAAATTCTTTTTGCATCACCAAGGCAAACTTTTGACTTATGTCTTCTTCATTGCTACCAAAGATGATATCATCAACATATACAACAAGTATTAGCAACTTATCATTGTCAATTTTTATATATAGATTGCTGTTTATTGATCCTTTTGTAAAACCTTGTTGATGAAGATACTTATCCAAACGATAATACCAAGCCCTTGGAGCCTATTTAAGGCCATAGAGAGCCTTTTTGAGTCTACATACAAGTTTTGAATCATTTCCAAGGATAAAACCATCTGGTTGCTCAATATACACTTCTTCATCCAAGTCTCCATTTAGAAAAGCAGACTTTACATCCATTTGAAATACTTTGAACTTCTGAAAGCTAGAAAGAGCAAGGAACATTCTTATGGCCTCAAGTCTAGCAACTGGTGCAAAAGTTTCTTCAAAGTCTATGCCTTCTTGTTGAGCATACCCTTTACAAACAAGTCTTGCCTTGTTTCTAATAACATCTCCATTTTCATTCAGTTTGTTTTTGAATATCCATTTTGTGCCTATTGCTTTTTTATCGTTTGGTCTAGGAACCAACTCCCAAGTGTTATTCTTTTCAATCTGCTCCAGTTCTTCATTCATGGCCTTGAACCAGCATTCATCTTTGCATGCTCCACTTACATTTTGTGGTTCAGTGGAGGAGAGCAATGCTAGGTAGCTTGAAGCTTCTAAAATAGTTCTTCTTGTTTGTACACCTGCCTCTTTTTGACCCAAAATTTGAGTTTCTGGATGATTCTTCTGAACGTACCTGGATGGAGTCTTTTCTTCTATCCTTATCTATTCTTCTAGTGCCTCATGGGTTTCTTCTTCATCATGAGTCTGATTTGTTGTTGAAGGATAGTCCTCATCATCTTCGAAATCCTCAGATTTTATTTGCCTTGGAATGTTTCCTTCTTCATCAACCACTACATCAATATTTTCAACAAATTTTCCAAGTCTTTTATTGTAACACTTATATGCTTTGCTATGGGCAGAGTAACCAAGAAGAATGCCTTCATCCGCTCTAGGTTCAAACTTACCAAGGTTTTCATCAGTCTTTTTGATGTAACATTTGCTTCCAAAAATTTTGAAGTATTTTACTGTGGGAGTCTTACCATACCAAAGTTCATGAGGAGTTTGAGTGCTGTTCACTTGGACGATTTTCTTGTTGAGAATAGTGATGGCAACAAATGCAGGTTCACACCAGAAGGTTGCAGGAGTCCCAGACTCATCAAGCATTGCTCGAGCCATTTGTTGAACTGTTATGTTCATCCTTTCTACTACTCCATTTTTCTGAGGAGTCCTAGCAGTAGAGAATTCCCTTCTTATTCCATGTTCTTCACAAAAATCAAAAAATTCATTCGAGGTAAATTCCCCACCTCTATAAGACCTGAGGCATTTGATTCTGCGATTTGATTTGTTTTCAACCAAGGCTTTGAATGCTTTGAACTTTTCGAAAGCTTCATCTTTATGCTTCATAAGTCCTATCCAACACATCCTAGAAAAGTCGTCAATGAACAGTATAAATTATTCTTCTCCTCGAGGTGACCTTTTTCCTAGATGGACCACATACATCAGTATGGACAAGTTCAAGTGGCCTACTAGCTGATCCTTCCTTCTTAGGGAAATTAGTTATGGTTTGCTAAACTGACATGATTTGCATATTGTGTTGTTTGGAATTCTAATGTCAGGGAGATCATGAACCGCTTGATGTTTACATGCTTTCCTTATTTGAGAGAAGCTTAGATGCCCCAATCTTCTGTGCCATAGCCAGTGTTCATCATTCTTGCTAAGATAGCATTGCTGTTGTCCTCCCTTGAGTATGTATAAATTATTTGGAGTTCTTATGCCTTTAATCACGGTTTCTCCTGTATCAAGCTCACGAACAATACATCCATTTGATCGAAATATTACCTCATTTCCTTGATCACACATCTGACTGACACTTAATAGATTATGCTTTAAGCCATAAACATACATAACATTCCCAGCTTTGACCTTTTCTTTCAAAATAATAGAACCTTTACCTTTTATGAATGCAGGGCTGTCATTTCCAAATGAGACCTTCTTTTCCTTTTCTAAGGAACTATATGATTGAAGTTTTTCTTTATCACCTGTCATATGTTTCAAGCATCCACTGTCGATGTACCACTGATTTTCCTGCCCTTCCGCATATAAGGCTATGCCACATCTTTCTGCTTGCGGTTCTTTCTTCCTCCATGTTTTGGGGTTCAATGAAGCATGATTCTTCTGAGTTGTTTGCCGAAACCTACTCCTGCATTCAGAATCTTCATGACCAAAGTTGTTACAGATAGAAAATTCTATTTCATTTTCAAGAGCAGAAAAGTTATTGTAGGTTCTTTTCATGATTCCAGTCACACTCGTTTTATTTTGTGCTTCTCTGGTCATGATGGTCTTGTAGGCAACACATTGAGCTACTTTATGTCCAAAGTTATGACACGAGAAACATTGGCCATTGAAGAAATTCCTGCAATCATCAAACCTTCCATTGTAATAGCCATTCATTCTTGAGGTAAATTGAGAATGATTTACCTGCGGTTGGTTGTAGCTTCTATTCATCCTTGAAGTAGACTGCCCTCGATTTACTTGGTAATTTCTGTTCATTCTTGAAGTAAATTGTCCCCGATTTACCTGGTGATCTTCATTGTGCCTTTGTTGTTGATTGTCAACTAGTTCATTTCTCCTTGTAGCTTCAAGATAACTTTTGGAGGTAGATGGATTCTGTGCTTGAGATGTTTCTTCAGTATACCCAAGACCTGTCTTGATTAGAGGAGAACGCTGCACTTTGATAATCTCATCTAAAGTTTCAGATCCTTTAGCAAATCTAAGATTAAGAGCTTTTGTTTTCTCAATGTCCTTTCTAAGTCCCACAATTTCACATTCTAACTTTTCATTGTGTTTCTCCATTTCAGTAAGTTGGAATGTCAGAGTATCTCTAATCATATTCTTTTCTTCTAAGAAAATTTTGAGTTTAGAAATTTTTTCATAAAGACCTTCTTCATCTATAACATCCAAGAAATCATCATCTACAAAAGCCATCAAAAGTCTATAATCATTACCTTGTTCATCTTCATCACTATTTGAAAATCCATCACTGTCTTCATGTGTGTAATAGCTCTTCTTACTTACATTCGGTTTTCGGTTCCATCTAACTGATTCCTTACCTTTGTCAAGATTATCTTTATGAGGATACTTGGCAGCATAGTGACCGACTCTTCCACAAGCAAAACATTTGAAAGGTAGCTTACCTCTGAATTTTCCAGAACCCCGTTGAAGGTTCTTGACCAAATTTGATTCTTCCTCTTCTTCCGACATATGTCCTGAGTCATTGTAATCTCCTTTTCTTGAGGCTTTGAATGTGGCTTCCATCTTGTCTGATGGCCCCCCTTTTCTCATTTCATAAGCGGTTAGGATTCCATGTAGCTGTGACATGGTAAGGCTCTGTAGATTCTGTTTTTCCTCTATGGTAGAAACTTTTGATTCAAACTTAGAAGACAAAGATCTTAGAACCTTTTCAACCAAAACAAATTATTTTATTTCTTCACCCAAATTTTTCATACAATTAACAATCTCATCTATATGTAGGAAATAGTTAGCCACACTTTCATCATTGTACATTTTGAGATTTTCATATTGAATTCTGAGAGTTTGTAGTTTTGCTCGTTTTACCTGATCATCTCCTTCATAGCTTAGAACGATCTTGTCCCATATTTCTTTTGCGGTTTTGAGTTGCATAACCTTGACGAATTCTGATTGAGATAGACTCCCTAATAGAGTATTGACAGCCTTTGCATTTGTTTCATACTGCTTCTTACCAGCCGTATCTGTAGGAGTTGCTGATGGAAATGTGTATCCTGTTTCCACGATATCCCAGAATTCTGTACTAAGAGATTGAAGATATGCTGTGATTCTTACCTTCCAATAGACGAAGTTGCTCCCATCAAAAATTGGTGGCCTGATCGATGCTTCTTTCTCATAATTGCTCATGATGATAGATCTTCCTTCAAGCGATCAAGCTTCTTCTGAAGGACCTGCTCTGATACCAATTGTTGGAAATAATACTGAGAGGGGGGGTGAATCAGTATTATCTAATCAATATAACTTTTTCATTTCCAAATTCAGTTTCATATACGCTACTTCAATTAAGGAAAACCACGTGTATATGCAACTGTGTGAAATGCAACAAGCGTATATATAGTAAACTTATAATTCAGTTAGTTGCTTCTTAATGAGTGCATCAGAACATTACTAACCATATGAACAGTAATCAGGAGCAGTAAAGCAGAACAAATCACAACACACATGAACACCAGGATGTAAGGTGGAAACTCAATGTGGGTGAAAACCACCTGCTGCAATTCGTCTCTATCTTCTTTTAATTAGAAAATTCTTTTTACAATGATTCTATACTAGTGCAGTCTTATACCAGTATGCAAGCTGCTACCTGCAGAAGGCTACAACCTTCTCTCGTTCTCTAGCTTCTCCTGGAAGGGAGCTACAACCCCCTTAGCTCTTGTACTAGCTGAGGTACTAGTACGTAGGTGCTGACCTACAGAAGGCTACAACCTTCTCTTTTCTTCCAGGGACCACGTTTCATAAATTTTCAGACTGGATCCATGAATAACATCAATCAAACATCAAGTATATCTGCATCAACCAATCTCTTTTGCACCAAATAAACTGAATCAAATAATCACTTCTCTGAATGCTGTACCCAGAAAGTAGTAACAGTAACCAAACACCAATTCTGAACCCAGAACCCTGCAACAATAAACAGAAGTAGCTAAAACATATTTCAAGAGACGTACACTACTTCAATGTGTACAACCTGCATGCATACGCTTTTGAATTAAGGCCAACCAGCATATACACTGTTTTTACTTACTGAACCAGCGTGTATATGCGCCTCTGATGTGCCGAACCTGCGTACAGATCTATAAAAAATAGTTCACTCTTTCAAATATTCAGACATCAGTTATACCCAGATTATCAGATTTATAGATCAAATCATGCGCCAAATATAAGAGATCAAAAACACACAAAGATACTACTATTCAAGTCTTGAGTTTTGACCCATCAATAGAACTTATCCATCTTCTTGTGCTCAGGTTCCTCCTTGATTCAGATTTAGCTGTGCACCATAAACCAATCACCAGTGTTCTAGATCTTACTCTTCATAAGATATTCAATACTTCTGTCAAAAGTACCTTTGCCAAATGATCTCCTCCTTTTTTATAGTCTTAGGCCTTACTCAAACCATGGTCCAAAACCATAGAGAACCAATACTAGGGACCCAAAACCTGGGTTCAATACTTTGGACACAATACCAAGGTCCAAAACCATAGGTCCAAATACCATGGTTCTAAAAATAAGCTTTCTCACATGTACGCGCTTTTTCATGCATGAAAGTGTGTGCATACACATACACGACTTTTGATCGGAAATCCCGCATGTATATGTGACTTCGTCAAAGGAAACCTGCGTATACCTCTTTTTCTTTCATTCTGAGAGCCTAAACAATGATCTGCCATCTGAGTGAGTTTCCATCAAGGACAACCCCTGTGCCATAGTGCCAAACCTTTGTCATAATGCCAACACCAATGGGACCTTCTATAACCTCTTTTTTCTGTAATTATCAAAAGTTTGGAGACATTCTTGATCAAAAAGTATTTGTGCCATATGTTGCACTTCTTTGTGATGGAAATAATACTGAGGGGGGGGGGGGGGTGAATCAGTATTATCAGATCAATAAAACTTTTCAAATTTCATGCTCAGAAACATATACGCTACTTCAGTTAAGTTAACCAACGTGTACACGCTACTGTGTCTAAAGCAACTAGCGTATATCCAGAAATCTTATGATTCAGTTAGCTTATCTTCAGTAAATGCATCAGAACATTATTAACCACATTGACAATAAACAGGTGCAGTATAACATAACAGATCATCACATAAAAGCCACACACATGAACACCATGATATAAGGTGGAAACCCAATGTGGGTGAAAACCACCTGCTGCAAGTCGTCTCTTTCTTTCTTTAATAAGAATCTTCAGTTTACAATCTTTTGTACTGGTGCAGCCTTATACTAGTACGCAGGCTACAACCTGCAGAGGGCTACAACCCTCTCTCGTTTTCCAACTACTTTTTGGAAGGGAGCTACAACCCCCTCAGCTCTTGTACTAGCCGATCCATTTACTAGTACGTAGGTGCTGACCCTACAGAAGGATACAACCTTCTTTCCTACAGGGACCACGTTTCATCAATTTTCAGACTGGATCCATGAGTATAAAACAAACACTGCTGCAATACAATCATCAACTTATACTTGCATCACAATTCTCTAGATCACCCAATACTGAATCACTGAAACCCTGTCATCAAGAACACAGAACACAAACCAGAGCCCAGAACTCTGCAACAACCACCAGAATCAACAACAACCTGAAATATCAAATCTTATTATGCATACGCTACTTCGATATACCAAAACAGCGTGTATACGCACTTTCTCCAAAGGCAACCCGTGTGCAGATCTAGAAATAATTACTTATACCTTTGCTGTCAGATCCGACCCTTGCTAAGCGTCCCGAACAGATAACCAGCAATACCAGATCTTCTCACTTCATCAGACACCCATTGCTTCACTACTTTGCCTAATGATCTTCTCCTTATATAGCCTTAGGCACTTCACAATACCACGGACCAAAACCATAGTAACACAATACCATCAACTTCAAAACTAGGGATCGACACGCCCGTCGAGACACCATGGTCCAAAACCATAGGCACAACTTCCAAGGACTAACCGCCACGGACCAAAGGTACTTTTCACATGTACGCGCTTTTACTGAAGCCAACCTGTGTGTACACGCTGGTTTTCCTTAATGAACCTGCGTATATCTCTTTCTTGTCCTGCTGTACTGAGATCTGTCCTCTGATCAAGTTGCCATCACTTGTACCTGTCTCTGAGTGAGTTGCCATCACGGACAACACTTGTATCATAATGCCAACAATCTCCCCCTTTGGACTTGATGGCAACCACCACACCAAGTCACTCTCCCCCTTTGAAATCAAGGGCAAAGGGCGGACCAAGATATTCTCTTCTTTGGTATACCTTCTGTTGTCCATACTCCCCCTGAGTACCTGCTGAAATCTCCAAATGTGCTCCCCCTTTGTGTATGCAAAAGTGTACCAATCTATCCATGCTCCCCCTGAGCAGATGCAGGTTCTAAGACCAGTAATAACTAACATTTATCATATATGATCTGTACCATACGCATAAGCCTGCAATACCATTCCTTTGATCAAACAACAAGATGTATCATTTAGTTTCATCAGCAACTTCCAACCATAATGCCATCAATGAATAATTTGAAGTATATGCTCCCCCTGAGCGTGAGCCAACCATGACAGAACCATTTCCTGAGTCTGTTCTGCTGCCCTTTATGCTCCCCCTGAGCCTGAGCCAACCATGACTGAACCATTTCCTGGGTCTGTTCTGCTGCCCTTTCTACATATACGTGACTTTGCAGCCTGTAACTCGCGTATATATGTGACTTGTCTTCATTATATCAACGTATGCAAGACGGAATACTGAAATTCATCACTTTCAGATTCCCCTGTGTCTGTTATGTCAGCTTTCTGAGTTATGCCACACCTTTCTGTCTCTGTCTTCTTCAATTCCTGGAACTGTGATGATGTATGGTCCTCTTGTTTTGAATTTTGAAATCTACTCCTGCATTCCCTTGCTTTATGCCCATAGTTGTTGCATGTATAACATCTTATATATTTCATGTTCCTTCTATCGCAATCAATTGCTTTGTGTCCATATGCATTGCAGGCAAAGCAATATCCTCTGAAATACCTGGGATGTGATGATCTTTTGTAATGGTCTTGACCCATTCTACTTCTACATTTGGCTGCAACATGTCCAAGATTATGACATACATAACATTCAACATTATTCAGTGGAGGAAATAATCGTCTATCACTTCCATAGTTAGGAGTAAAGGATCTTCCTTGAGGAATTTCTTTCCTGGGTTGTTCCTTGTTCAGCATTTCAGATTTCTCATTAGAATTCCTTGCCTCACCTTGTGCACTAGATTCACCTTCAACATATTCATGAAAACCAAGACCAGTTTTGATAGCAGGAGACCTTTGACTATTAAGAATATCATCCAAGACTCTAGTACTATCTTGAAATCGTAAAAGCTTATCCTTTTCTTCTAGTTTACCTTTCAAGATATTTACCTCAACTTGATGTTGTTCTTCCTTTTCTAGATACTGATTCCTTAGGTCTTCTTCAGCTTTTCTTCCTTCTTCCACTTGTCGCTTTAGTTTGATCACTTCATGTTCTTGATCTTCAAGAGCTTCTCTGTTCTGTTCTCTTGATTTTTTAAGATCTTCTTTTAGAGAGAGGATCTTTGATTCAAGTCTCTGAATAGTTATGCTCTGATCCTTTACTATATCTTGCAATTGCTCCCTTACCCTGGTTTCTGTCTCCAATTGTTCATTTAATTTGGTAACTTCTTCAGTTTCTGCATTCTTCTGTTCATGTGCCATGAGACTTCTAATATCTTCACTATTATTGGATGAAGCATTCTTCTTTTCATGTGCCATGAGACTTCTAATATCTTCACTATCATTGAATGAACTTTTAATATGGGTATAATAGCTTCTACCATCTTCTTCAGATATCTTTCCTTTGTTATGAGGGCATCTAGCAGCATAGTGACCAACTCTACCACATAGAAAACATTTTAAAGGTAGCTTACCTTTGAACCGTCCAGTTCCCCGTTCAAGATTCTTGACAAAATTTACCTCATCTTCTTCCTCTGACGCTTCGAATGCGGCTTCTGATGGTACCTCTTGTCGCATTTCAAAAGCAGTTAAGATCCCGTGAAGCTGTGACATGGTGATTTTCTGCACATTCTCCTTTTCTTCTATGGCAGATACTTTAGAATCAAATTTAGCAGACAGAGATCTCAAAACCTTTTCAACTAAGACAACTTCCTCAAATTCTTCACCCAGATCCCTCATACAATTTACAATCTCATCCATATGCAGGAAATAATTAGCTATGCTTTCATTACTATGCATCTTAAGAGTTTCATACCGGATTTTGAGAGTTTGAAGCTTTGCTCTTTTTACCTGATCATCTCCTTCGTAGCTTGTAACGATTTTGTCCCATATTTCCTTGGCTGATTTGAAATGCATGATCTTCATAAATTATGATTGTGTCAAACTACTCAATAGGACAGTAACAGCTTTGGCATTGAGCTCATATTGCTTTTTCTCTGCTGGATCTGTAGGAGTTGCTGATGGGAATTTGTATCCTCCTTCTACGGTTCCCCAAACTTCTGCTCCAAGAGATTGTAGATATGCAGTGGTTCTTATCTTCCAGTGGGTAAAATTGTTCCCGTCAAAGATTGGTGGCCTGATGTGTGCCTCTCTTTCTGGATTAGCCATTCTGATGGATCTTTTCCTTCAAGCGATCAAGCTTCCTCTGAAGGACCTGCTCTGATACCAATTGATGGAAATAATACTGAGAGGGGGGGGGGGGGGTGAATCAGTATTATCAGATCAATAAAACTTTTCAAATTTCATGCTCAGAAACATATACGCTACTTCAGTTAAGTTAACCAACGTGTACACGCTACTGTGTCTAAAGCAACTAGCGTATATCCAGAAATCTTATGATTCAGTTAGCTTATCTTCAGTAAATGCATCAGAACATTATTAACCACATTGACAGTAAACAGGTGCAGTATAATAGAACAAATCATCACATAAAAGCCACACACATGAACACCATGATATAAGGTGGAAACCCAATGTGGGTGAAAACCACCTGCTGCAAGTTGTCTCTTTCTTTCTTTAATAAGAATCTTCAGTTTACAATCTTTTGTACTGGTGCAGCCTTATACCAGTACGCAGGCTACAACCTGCAGAGGGCTACAACCCTCTCTCGTTTTCCAACTACTTTTTGGAAGGGAGCTACAACCCCCTCAACTCTTGTACTAGCCGATCCATTTACTAGTACGTAGGTGCTGACCCTACAGAAGGCTACAACCTTCTTTCCCACAGGGACCACGTTTCATCAATTTTCAGACTGGATCCATGAGTATAAAACAAACGCTGCTGCAATACAATCATCAACTTATACTTGCATCACAATTCTCTAGATCACTCAATACTGAATCACTGAAACCCTGTCATCAAGAACACAGAACACAAACTAGAGCCCAGAACTCTGCAACAACCACCAGAATCAACAGCAACCTGAAATATCAAATCTTATTATGCATACGCTACTTCGATATACCAAAACAGCATGTGTACGCACTTTCTCCAAAGGCAACCCACGTGCAGATCTAGAAATAATTACTTATACCTTCGCTGTTAGATCCGACCCTTGCCAAGCATCCCGAACAGATAACCAGCAATACCAGATCTTCTCACTTCATCAGACACCCATTGCTTCACTACTTTGCCTAATGATCTTCTCCTTATATAGCCTTAGGCACTTCACAATACCACGGACCAAAACCATAGTAACACAATACCATCAACTTCAAAACTAGGGATCGACACGCCCGTCGAGACACCATGGTCCAAAACCATAGGCACAACTTCCAAGGACTAACTGCCACGGACCAAAGGTACTTTTCACATGTACGCGCTTTTGCTGAAGCCAACCTGCGTGTACACGCAGGTTTTCCTTAATGAACCTGCGTATATCTCTTTCTTGTCCTGTTGTACTGAGATCTGTCCTCTGATCAAGGTGCCATCACTTGTACCTGTCTCTGAGTGAGTTGCCATCAAGGACAACACTTGTATCATAATGCCAACACTTTGATGGTGTTTTTTTGCAGGAAAACATCATCAAAGGGATCTTTTTCATGGGTAAATACTCTTATTTTAACCATTGTGTTAAAATCACTTACAATACCAAAGGGATCATATTGCCTTCCTGGGAACTTGGGTAATTGTAAAGATAATACATTGTCAACTTCTTTAAAAGCATGTCCCAAGTCATGCAATGCAAATACTCCGCATGTTACAGGAAATTGAGGCCAAATGGCCTTCTTGGAATCTTTCAATACCTTACTCATTCCTCCCTCGCCGCATGTCTAATAGGCTATCTCTTTAGACATCAGTTTGTCTGGGACATAAAAAGGTAGAACATGGGGTGAGGCAATACTACTGAACACTCTGATATATGTGAATAATTCTTCCCCGAACCATCTGGCTACGGGGAGAATATCTACCTCAGTTTCTTGGGAAAACCTTGAGGCATCTCAGTTGTAAATATTTTTGTGGATCGAAAGCATAACTTCGTGACAAATTTTGAAGAAATGTGGCACGAAATTAGATTCCCACATGACTTTGTGATATATTTGAATGGGAAGTGGATTTTGAGTAGTCCACTTTGATCCCATAATAGGGAATTTGGAACCAAAACAAATAGCATCCATAACATAAGCGCTCATGAAAAATTGAGGGTAAACCCTCGAAGCAATACTACTTCTTCTTCTGTACTCTAAAATTACAGTGGCTAATTTATCTGACAGGATTTGAACCCAATTCATTATTGTAGCATTAACAACTGCATCTACTAGGGGTAACCATTATGATGAGAATTTGGTGCTATCTGGTTTACCAAACAATCTACATAACATAGCGACAACAAAACAGAAAGGGGAACTAAGAGAATCGGTGGCATACATACCATTTTTATCTTTCTTGAATCTTTCTTCATTATTTGACCAATTCTTTGTGCATTCTGCCAAGTCTTCATTTTCTTTGGCGAACTTCTCGACAAACTGCTTGTTAGGTTGTTTGGAGTAAATGACCCCATGACTTCTTGGCTTGCCATCTTGAGTTCTCTGTCCGATATGTCGGCATCATCTATAATCCACTTAACCATGTCGGTATAAGGGATTATCTTTGGTTTTGCAGCAATGCGGTTTAAGAATGAGCATGCAAGTTCAACTAGAGAAGCATTAGAAGAACCACGTCCATCCACTGTAATTGTTGTTTCCATAATTCTCGGTTGTTCTTCCTCTAATAGCTGATACATAGTTTCCCATGTGGACATCCCTGCATCTTGATTACAGGTAGTATCTGTAAACAGGGGGGTCATCTCTGATTTCTCAGAAGCGGGTGCCTTTCCTTCACCACCATTTCTTCGGATGTCCTGCTCTGTCTGTTCTTCCTGAAAGTTACAAGCAGAGAGTAGAATAGGATAAAAATGATAGTGAATGCAGAAATAATCAATGGAAAGACGAAAATAAGGTGACGGAGGATCTTTAATTCTAAATCACATTAAAAGATATCATCTTGCATCAAATGGCCTTTCACAACTAATTGTAATCGTTCTTTTAATAAATGTCCACTAATGAATCGTTATGCTTAACTTAATGCTCATAACTTCACATTGAAAGTCGGGAAGCATTCTCCTAGAACCGTGAGCCCTTTGAGTTGCGATAAAAGTGATTTTGCGATTTGCTACGTAATATTGCAGATCACTATATCGCAAAACTTATTTTCGTTAAGACCTACCGCCATGTGAGTTGATGCGATATGCGATATGCGAGATGCTATTGCATTTTGCAATATCTGCTTATACTTTATCGAGTAGTGTCGCATGGTTGAAACTGCGATGTGAGAAGATTATAGGAGTTTTTAAGATTTCACATTTCGTGGATATGGGATAACTTTTATAAGGACGGTCTATTGTGATTGTTTTGCGATGCAAAAATAATCCTCTAAAAGCGAGTCTTTTCAAGGTTTATTTTAATATTCACGACTTTCCAGGTATAAAGTTAATCTTATGCTTTTTTATCATGTGGCACTTATTTAAGAAACTTATCGTTTGTAAAGCTTTATGCACCTAAAGTATGAAAAGGTAAATTTTCCATGATTTAGCAAGTTCACTTTGACATCTTATTTTATTCTAAAAATAAAAAGGCATGACTAGATGCTAAGATTTGATCTTTTGGAAGGGTCCCCATTTATTAATGTTATTACTAATACTAGTAAATGGGGGGTTGTTGATAAGCACAACAGCTTCTAAGGGTGACCAATTTCCTATTAGGGCTAGCCTATCCAAATGTGCATATGTGGGCTTTCCTTTTGAAGTACACTTACCTTTATCTAATTTCAATGATATTTAGGTCAATTTTGGTCCTCTCTAAAAGTGGAATTCAATGAAATCATCATCTCCATCAAATGAGTTGTCCAAAGTTGAATTTGAACCTAGTTTTGTAATTTAAGACTCCCTCTCAACTAGAGAGAATTCCACCCATGAATATCAAACCATAAGTCATCATGTCATGTCCCATATCTACTCAACTCTATCTATTAAAACATTCTCAAATATAAAGAATAAGAATCATCATGGAGCTAAAGCTACCACCCTCTTCATCTTTGAAGAGAACATCTTAGCCTAAAACCACATCGAGGAGCACATATCAACCTAGAATCTCATGGGGGAGATAAGCATCTACAACTCCATATCGAGCAATAGGTGATATAGGGGAGCACATATCAACCCATCCTATTTACCACTGATCTTCCCAACAATGACCCTCAAAATTCATGTGGTAGGACACCTGCATCATAATCAACTTGGGTTTTACACCCCAAGTACACTCTTAACCCGTTGGCTAGACGAGGAGCGATATTCCCAACAAGCCCAACTTATGGTTATGATTCCAACTGGGGTATACTCCACAAAGACCTAGATAGGGGAGAAACAAATCCAACCCTTTGGGTAACAGATATGGGAGCAACATCTACAACCCTATTGTCTAGAGATTCCTCAACCCTAGGAGCCCTCCATCTCAATTCCTCAACCTAGGAGCTCAGACAAAGGGGAAATGCAGGCTCAGTGTCCTTGATCAACAATGCCCCTTATTAGGAGGGGTCACATCTGTCATTCCAGGATACTCTCTAAATACCAATAACCTCCCTTTCGGTAAAGCCTTGGTGAGAATTTATTTAATATGTTCATTTGTCAATATGTGATGGAGTCTAATGGCTCCTCTCTAAACCATGTCTTGAATGAAGTTTATATCAAATATAAATGTGCTTGGAATTGTCATGAAGTACTTGATTATCTGCAAGACATATCCCACTCTTGTTGTCACAATATATCAATGTAGTCTCTAGGACCTACTCAAATAGTTCTCCAAAGAGCTTCCTCAACCAAACTGCTTCGCAGCTAGCCATGCTAGTGGTAATGTACTCTTTCTCAACGGTACTCAATGCTACAAACTTATACTTCTTGCTCATCCAAGATATAATTGCAGATCCAAGGCTAAAACAACATCCATATGTACTCTTCCTATCGATAACATTTCCTACCCAGTCAACATCAGTGTATCCATGAAGTCGAACATCTCCGACATAATATCTCAGACCAAGTGTGATCGTCCCATGAAAATATCTCAAAATGTGTTTGGAAATGATCCAATGTGCATGGAGAGGCCCAGTCATGGATTGAATCAATGTATTTACTACATAGCATATGTTCGGAAGTGTGTTCACTAGGAACATCAAAGCCCTAATCAACTGTTTATACTCGGATGGATTTTCCAAATCGGGTTATGCAACCTCTCCACATAACTTCTTGAAATTCATTTCCATCAGTGTGGGTATGTACTTGGATTTTATCATTCCAAATCTCTCCAATAGCTTCACAATATATTTTCCTTGAGAAAGGAAAATCTCACATAGGCTTTTCCAAATCTCAAGGTCTAGAAAGTAGTGCATGAGTCCAAGGTCCTTCATTTCAAATTTAGAGGCTATATCCCTCTCACACTTGATCATTAGAGGATCACTACCTATTAAGAATATATTGTCAACATATAAAACCAAAATCAACAACATACCTTTGACTACCTTGAAGTAGAGGTTAGGATCGACACTACTTCTTCTTAATCCCAACTTCACCAAATAACTGTCTATCTGGGCATACCATGCTTTGATGTCTTGCTTAAAACCATACAATGTTTTCTTCAACCTGCAAACATGTGTCTTTCGATCCTTTACTTCAAATCCTTATGGTTGTTCAATGTACAATTATTCTTGTAACATGCGATGGAGGAATGTAGTCTTCACATCCATCTGATGAAGGGTCCATCATTAACTTGTGACAAAGGAAGCTATCGAATGAATTGTTATATATCGAGCCACTGGTAAAAATATAGCATCATAATATTCTCCCTCTTTCTGGTATAAACCTTGGGAAAAGAAACTTGTTTTATATTTCTCAATGCTACCATCAAATCCATGCTTGATCTTGAATAGCCACCTTGAAGTCACCACATATTTCCCCTTTGGTATCAACACAACATCCCATATCTCATTCTTCATAATTGATTCATATTCTTCGACTATTGAATCCTTCCAAAATTTTTCTCTCACGACTTCTTCAAAGGTGGTAGGTTCAACTTGAATCATTGTGCTCATGGCTAGAACATATCCCTGGTACTTGCAAGGGTTCTTGCTTTCTCTCGATGTTCTTTGAATGAGAGCTCATCTTTCATCATCCTGTAAAGTATCACGAAGACAAAGTGGCATCTTCCTAGTGAGAGGATCACATGGAGGAGGATGTAAGGGATCCATGGACTTCATGGGATCATCAACAATATTTGTCTTATATTCAGGCATGTAAGAACCATAAAATCCATATCATCATTCTTCTTGGGAGGTGGAGGCGAAGGAAGGCCCCTTTCTTTCCTGAGGGCAACATATTCATCAAATGTAACATCCCTAATAATTTCAACCTTCCTTTGACCAAGAATATATATTCTAAATTCTTTAGAAATTTCACAATATCCAACAAATGTACCTTTTCTTCATGTGGCTTCCAACTTGTTTCTTTCGTCCTTCGACACATGAAAGTGTATGGGAGAGCCAAATATACAGAGATGACCAACATCAGGCTTGACACCTGTGAATACTTATTTGGGGGTATTTTTGTCTAATTCTTGATGAGGCACCTTGTTTTGAACATATATGACAACATTTGTTTCTTCTCCCCAAAGGAATTTTCACAACTTTTGATCATGGATCATGGCACGGGAAACTTCTGTAATGGACCTTTTCTTTCTTTTAGACACTCCATTTTGTTCGGGATTATAGGGCATGTTGATGGTGTTGGGCCCTCCAACATTCGAGGGGATCTCCTGGTAAGAAGTCACAACTAGACCTTAGACTGTTTGGAGTAGGAGTCCCAATAGTGGGTGGTAATGTAGTGCCTTGATCGCGGTAGCACGCAGAGATAAGTATGATGAATTTGGTCGGAAGTAAGTGTGTGACCTTGCAACAAGTCAAGTGAGATGCATGGGGGTTCTAACACATGGAGGGGAAAAGAAAATGTGTCCCTTAGAAGCATGTAATAGTACATAGCCTGAAAGGAACAAACGAGTGGAATGACATCACATGCTAGAAGTTGAATATTCCACAAACCAAAGTTACGAGTTAATCCAACAACATGCCTTCAACAGGATTCATACAATTTCATAAAAGATAGTTCATAAGAAAATGCCTAAGCTAAACAACATACATTGCTAAAGTAACCATAATAGTTAAACTACAATAACAACATGTGCATGAAAATGTGTTGGCTCAATTATATTATTAAGTGAAAGTTCCATCCATATATACACTAGTGACAATTACTAGCACCAATAGTGGAACATTACAGTCAACACCTCCTGCTCCTCCAAAGAATTCTACTCACTCTACACTATGGAGAAGCCAAGGCTCATCACAATACTCCCAAGCCTTCTCTAAGCCTAAGCCTAGCCAAAATCTTGGCTCCCAAAATCCTCTTCTATGAGTTATGAGGTTCTATTTATAACAAAGGGTGGGGTGACCTTTGACATTTCCCTTTGACTCTTTAACTACCCCCATGACTCTTAAACTCCTTTATAAATAAATATTTACATTAGATAGTGATTGTTCACATTCCACTAGTGATAATTGGAACTTCACTTACAATATATTCACAAATAATATACAATTTCCACATATACCCATGTGGGAAAAAATAGGCTTGAGCTAGCCTAATAAGACAAACACCATCGATTCAAAATCTTGGGGAAAGACCAACTCGGAAACATCCTCTTGATGGTATATGGTGACAAACTGATACCAAGTTGGGTACTGCACTATGGTGTCCCCATACTGTTTGGTGATGTCGTTCTGGAAGCAGACTCTTTCCTTCATGGATTCTGGGCATATGGTCCTGGAACCTTTGTAAAACTCATCTTGAAGCATGTGTAGCATTGTCCTAAGTGTGGCTGGACCACTAATGTACTTCTGCATGTTTTCTGCACTCAGTTGCAAGTCATCGCTGGTGGCCTCTCGCATTAACTCCTCAATGTACCTATCGACCTCTAGTTGGACTTGTCTCTTCCAAATGGCTTGGGTGAGGGAACCGATTAAAGGGATGTTGTGTGTCCTCACCATGAAATCCAAACTCTTGAACAATTGTGCATTGGAAGCCTCAATGCTACTGATGAGCAGAGGGAGATGCTCATAGTTCCGGATCCACATCTGGATCCGTGCTTTGTCTAGCTCTGCCTGCGGCTTCATTATCTTGTGCAAGTAAAGCGGGGTTCCCTTATATCTCATTGTCCATTCATGTATGTGTGCAATAGCAACATGTATGTCCTTGAGAGTTTGGGAAATCTTCATGCACTATTGCTGAAAACCATGCAGATGGACAACTCCCTTATGCACAGTAAGAAATCCGTTATAAATTCTTCGCATGGTGGTCTCAAGAGTTGATACTTTAGCAAATATCACTTTCCTCATCTCTGCCATAGCGGATCCTTAGGATTGTTCTGCCCTCTACGTGGCCTCTTGCAATTCCTTTTCCATCTGATCATTCTTTGCTAACAAGAACTTGACATTTAATATTGTGGCTTCTGCATAAGCTTTAGAGGCATCGACCATGGTAGCTGGATGTTTTCTAACATCTGACACAATCACCTTTTCCTTCGTATGTGAAGGTGACATGTTATCATCCGGGAAATGCTTTCTCCGTGCTTGTACAATCCTCTGCTGCAACTCATCAAATGACAGGTTGTACACATCCATCACCAGATCATCATCAAGGAGAACAACCTCTCCTTTCCCTCTCGGGACTGGTTCTAATGCTAGAGGTAGTGGAGATTGAGGGGTGATCATGGATGCTCTTGGCATGAGGTCGATATCTTGGTCCTATGGCTCCTATTTCAACTCCATGTTCGTTTCCTCAACCATTTTCTCAATCTGCTGAGCAAGCTCCTGAACCTACATCTGCTCACCCTCTTCTTGATATGCTGGTTGTTCTAACTCCTTTACCTATATGGGTGCAGTTTTCTTTGTCATCACACCTTCCCCTTCTTCCTGCTCCTTTTTCTTCTTCTCTTCACTCTCTCTCCTTCTTAGCTCCTGCTCTTCTTTCATCTTCTTCTCTATTTCCCACAACTTCCTTTCTGCTTCCTCCAACCTTTGCTTCCCTCTCCTCTTCCATTCTACTCTATGCATTGTTGCCTCTTTGCCTCCACTACCAAAGCTTCTTTCTCAACGCGAGGATCTTTTTTAAACTTGTAGCTTTGCTTAGCCTTTGGTTTTTCAGCAAAATTCCTCTTGCCTTTGTCCTGTGCTAGTTTGCTGCTCACTGTTGTTGTTGTTGTTGCTTCTTGTGGTGCTGCTTCTTGCAGAGCAACTTTCCATTCTATTACCATGCTAACCAGTTCATTGAACTTGGAGGCATTGTAATAATACCTCCACGAATCTTCCTATGCCCAATGAAATTTCCTGTGGATCCATGGATAATACACCTTTGCATAGTGGTTCTCAAAAATACATTGGGGATCATACAGATTGTAGTCCTTAGTTCCGAACTCAAACTTTTCTAAGTCCTTGGCTTTGGCATCTGCATCCTTCAAGCTCCTGATCTCGTATAATCCAATCCACAATGGAAGAGTAGGCCATGGTGCCTTCTTCCTCCTGTGCAGTATTGCTAATAACCCTATGGAGGTGTGATATGCAACCTCTTGCATGACCAAATTATCCATGGGAAACCTTGGTAGCACATGCACAAGTGTCTCTCCGCCAAACATCTTGATGAAGGTGCCACCAGGTGAGACATATCAATATGCAATGTTAATTAATTTCTCCATTGCTTCTTGGGACATGCAAGTTGACCCTGTTCAAAGATCAACTTGTAAACTGAGATGATGGAATGGTTAGATAGCATCGCCATGACTCCTCTGTAGCTACACTCAGAAAGAAACCTGCAATAAATGTTCACAATAGTCTCTGATGGTGTTCATGTCCAACCCATTCTAGGAAACTAATGCTGGATACTGATTTCATCAAGTAGGTACGTAGACATATAAAATCTTGCTTTCTCTTCCTTGGGTGGATTCCAGGAATTAGTCACATGAACTTTCAGTTGAAGAGCCAATAGATCAGACCAATTGAATGGCCTTCCATCATTTACCAACTGGTCCAACACAACCACCCAATTCTGCAAAAAGGTCTCCATGCTCTATTGACTGTACTATCGCCATGCAAAGATGATCAAGAGTTGGTAGGCCTTTCTGATTGACTTACTATTGTACACATGATTGTGTGTCATCCTTAACTTTGACAACTCTTTCACCCAACGCTTTATGATGTATCTAGTGTTCACATTGCTGTTGGGGGCATAGAAAAGTGCATCCATTCAGTTCACCGGTTTTGGTAAGTGATACGTCTAAGGATAGCTTTCCATCCTCAAGGTAGCAAGATGTGTTCCAATGACACTGTTCAATGTCACCATCTCAGGATTGGTATGTGAGACAATCCAGTGAATGATGTCCAGACATGGGAAGGCGGGGTACCTGGATGCAACCTTGACTTGTGGATGTTGACATAGACCTACAAATATTCTAGATATTCCTTAAAGCTTCCTCCAAATATATCCTTGATATCCTGCCATGTTATCTTCATGTCCTTCTCTATGTACAACTATGTGTCTGTGTAGACTGGAAAGTTCATTGACACATGTTCAACTACATCCCTAGTGTTGCTCTTGTAGGAATTTACAGGGTAAGTTCCTCAAACAAAACACCAAAGGACACCGCTCACAAATAGATCAAAGATCAATACACCAGTACTTTTGACGTGGTTAAAACCCTCAAAGAGGGAAACAGTCCACGGCCTGAGCCAACACGGCCACTTCAAGCAATTTATTAAAAAAAGAATGAAAATTTACATAAGCTTCTCTCATGAACGATTAACCTACAAATGACCCTCCATGCTCTTTAAATAGAGATCATGGACCAATCGGATGTTAAGCCACGGATCAAGTGTCGATAATACCGAGGAGAGAATGAACCGTCGGATCACTACATATCGTGACCGTCGGATTGTAAGTTACAAAATGTACATAGTAAAGAAACACACTTTACCCTAACTCTATACTAGACCAAGTTATACTTAACTATTTCCTATGTGTCGGAATATCCTAACATCCCCCCTTAAGAACAACTTGGGATAGGATTGAAGGATTTACAAATATGACACAATAGGAGAAGGAAGGAGGCACTAGAGCCTATCCCCCCTTAGTGACAACTTCTTGAACTCCAACCAGAAATTGAAGTTTAGTGAACTTCGCCTCTGTGAGAGCCTTTGTAAAGATGTCTGCAACTTGATCATCTGTTGAACAATATTGCACTTCAAGAACATGGTCGTGGATGAGCTTTCTGATGAAGTGCATGTGCAGTTCAATGTGTTTGCTGCGCTGATGTTGGACTGGATCTTTGCATAGTTGAATGGCACTTTGATTATCACACCAAAGTGTAGTCGGATGTTGCTGCCTAAAGCCAAACTCTAACAGGATCTGACGAAGCCACAAGGCTTCCTTACTAGCTTCTACGACACCACGATATTCTGCTTCTTCTGAAGAAAGAGAAATGGCACCTTGTTTCTTGCAGGCCCATGTAATAGGTCCTGAACCAAGAGTGAACACATAACCCGTAGTAGACTTCCGATCATCAGGGTCACCAGCCCAATCGGAATCAGTGAAACCAACCAATAGAGGAGATGCTTCGGCACTGTAATGAATCCCAAACTGAACTGTACCTCGAACATAACAAAGTATTCTTTTAGCTGCTTTCCAATGACTTTCATGTGGGTTTTGCATAAACCAAGCAACAAGGCCAACAACAAAGGAAAGGTCAGGACAAGTATGGGTTAGATAGAAAAGTTTTCCTACAAGTTGACGGTATAAGGTAGCATCAACTTCAGGAGAAGTACAAGTGACTGAAAGTTTGACTCCAGATTGAAAGGGAGAAGGGGCTGGCTTACAGTATTCCATGTGAAAATGGCGTAGAATATCACAAGCATACTTGGACTGGGAAAGGGAAATACTTTCCTTAGATTGCAAGACTTGAAGACCAAGAAAATAATGTAAGTGTCCTAAGTCTGTCATTTCAAACTTCCTTTTAAGGCTAGAGTTCACATGGTTTATGAGGTTGGGATCACTACCAGTCAGGATAAGATCATCAACATAAAGAACAAGAATGATAAGAGACTTGCCCACTTTCTTGGTGTAGACAGTATTGTCAGAATGACACCTAGAAAAGCCATTTTCTAAAAGAAAGTTATCCATTTTGGCATACCAAGCTCGAGGAGCTTGCTTGAGACCATAAAGGGATTTCTTAAGCTGACATACAAGGCTGGAGTCTGTTTGTATAAAGCCAATAGGTTGTTGAATATAGATTTCTTCATGCAAGTCCCCATGCAAGAAGGCAGATTTAACATCCATCTGATGGACTTCCCATTTGAAAGAGGCAGCAAGGGAAAGAACAAGGCGGATAGAGTTCATTTTGGCAACAAGGGAGAAGGTTTCAGTGTAGTCAATTCCTTCGACTTGTGAAAAACCCTTAGCAACAAGACGAGCTTTATGTTTATCAACTTTCCCATCTGGTCCATACTTGGTTCTATAAACCCATTTGCATCTAACAAGTTTTCGTCCCTTTGGTAGAGGAACAAGATACCATGTATCATTTGCCAATAATGAATGATATTCTTCATTCATAGCTGCTTCCCAATCTGGATGGCCTGAAGCTTCTACAAAGGTGTCAGGATCATAATTCATTGAAGCTTGAGCCAGTAAAGAAGAGGCTCTCTCGAACTGAGAACGTGTACGTCACTGATCTGTAAGATCACCAGCAAGATCACCTGCTGCATCCCGAGTAGCACGGACCCATTTTGGGAGCTGAGGAGCTGAAGGAGGATCCTGAGAAGGTGGGGGAGGATTGTCATCCTCTCTTTCATCATCTGAAGAAGAAATATTTTCAAAAGTAGAAGAGATAGGAAGAGGTGGCACATCCGCCGAACTAGGCTCGTAGGCCGATATATTTTCAACAAACTTTACATCTCTTCTAATGATAACATTATTGGACTTAAGTGGAATAAGTCTATATCCTTTGACATCTTCAGAATATCCAACAAAAATACATTTTTCACTCTTAGGTTCTAAAGCTTTATGTTTCTCATCTGGAATATGGGCCCATGCTTCACTTCCAAAAACACGAAAGTGACTTACATCTGGTTTAATTGAGCTCCATGCTTCTTCTGGAGTGATATTCTTTAAAACCTTAGTAGGAGTGCGATTTATTATGTAATTTGCACAGTTAATTGCTTCTGCCCAATAATTAAGACTAAGTCCTTTAGGTTGAAGCATACAATTAACCATTTCCTTTAAGGTGCGATTCTTCCTTTCAGCTACACCATTTTGTTGTGGAGTATATGGAATAGTATGTTGCATTTGAATTCCATGCTCAGTGCAAAAGTTGATGAAGTTGTTTTTAACATATTCTCCGCCATTATCAGATCTTAGCTTAAGAATTTGATGTCCAGATTGTTTTTCAACAAAGGCCTTAAAGGCCAAGAACATGTTAAATACTTCACTCTTGAGTTTTAAGAAGTATACCCAAGTGCGTCTGGAGAAATCATAAATGAAAGTTAAGAAATACTTGTAGCCAGAGAAGGAAACAACTGGAAGTGGACCACATAAATCACTATGCAAAAGCTGTAAAGGGGCTGAGGCGTGCCAAGAGGCACATTTTTCAAAACTGTCCCGATGATGTTTTCCGAGTACACATCCGGAAAAAACACCATCTCTGCAAGATACCATTGGAAGACCTGTCACCATATTTTCTTTACATAGATTCTGAAGAGAGCGATAGTTTAAGTGACCAAATCGCTCATGCCAAAGTTTTCTCACTTCATCATTATGAGCAACAAATACTGAGGGAAGATTTAATGACCCAAAGTTGTGAAAATTATACAACCTTGTAGAATCATCAGCAATGCCAGTAGCTAAAATCTGTCTAGGATCTCTTAGGTCCTTAATTACAACATCGTGAGGTGAAAATTCAACGATTTTACCTTCACCTGAATGGGTTATCTGATATACAGATAGAAGGTTGCAGGATAAGGTTGGAACACATAATACATCATTAAATTGATCATTGTCTATATGAACAGTTCCAGTCCCTACAACACTAAGAGATCTATCATCACCAACATATATATTTTTGGTGTTACAATCATTTAAAGAAGAAAACATGGCTTTGTTTTTGGCCATGTGATAAGAAGCTCCAGAATCAATGAGCCACTCATGAGAATGAGAAGAAGAAGATACATTTAGTGCATAGCCAGACCGAGATGCTTGAAAACCACATGAAAAAAGTGCCATTCTTGAAGATGAAGTTGAAGTTGAAGAGTGCTCCAAATGGATGTTATGCTTCTTCATTGCTGCTTCCAAGGCTTCCATCTTCTTAAAGAATTTGGATTCTAAGTGGCCATCTCAATTACAAAAGTTGCAATGTCTATCAGTCTTCTTCCCTTTGTTTTTATTTGTCTTATCATTTTGTTGAAATGATTTTTCATTTTGAGGCTGAAATTGCTTAGGACCCTTGTTTGGTTTAGGACCATTCTTTTTAGGATACAGCTTCTTAGGATTCTTTGGATTTGGTTGCTGCTGGGTGGCTAACTCTTTCTTAGAAGAGTTTCCAAGATTAAGAAGACTAAGGTGTAAGAGTTTTTCTTGTTCTCTTATTAAAGAATCACAAAAAGAATCAAAGGAAGGGGACTTGTAGTATTGTCCTTGAGAAATGAAGGTTTCTCTTGTAGAATGGAAGGTGGAAACAAACACAGAGTAGGCTGGTCCCAACTTAGTAAGAATGGAATATATAAGGTTACTATCTTCTTTCTTAACCTTAACACCTTCCAAGAGAAGTCTAAGGGTCTTGAACTTGGACAAAAAATCTTCAATGCAAGAAAAATTATTGGGGTCTAATGTAAGCAACTCATTTTCAAGTTGATGGGCTCTAAGTTCATTTTTAATTCCAAAGACTTTAGTAATCTGTTTCATTGCTTCATCAGGAGCATCAAGTTCTGCAACATGGAATCTAAGATTTGGAGAAATAGACATCCCTATCAACCCATGTGCTTGATCTTGCCTATTTTCCCATTTAGCTGCCTTATCTTCATCTTTCGGTTTGGTTTCTTGGCCTGTGGCTATTCTGTAGAGACCTTTACTTCTAAGTAAATCCACAATGTAGGACCACCATTGGAAATAGTTGGTGCTGTCAAGAATAACTTGGCATGGACTTTCCATTTTAACAGAAACTGAAGCTATAGATGTTGAAACTAAGTGTTCGAATGGAAAGATCTCGAAAAATTAGGCCGTTTAAAAAAAACGGTTTTGAAATCGGCTTCTGGATGAAGAAGTTATGGCTTTTTGAAAAAAAATTGATGAAGATGCCGACGAAGTGTGGGAATGTGCGGAAATGAAAGAAAACGCCCCCTTTCCAACAAAAAGGAGACTTGAACTCAAGACCTCTACTCTCATAAATTAGCTTTGAACCAAGTGAGCTATACAAAAAGTTTGAGAGAGAGAGAGGGGGGGGGGTTGAAGCTTTGGGTTGCGTGCTTGCTTTGAGAAAGCTCTTTTTCCCTACAAAACAAAAAACACAAAACCCAACACGGACATACAAAAAAAAACGAACCTTACGGCTCGAAGTTAGCTTTAGCCAGAAACTAAATATTTTCCTCAATGTTTCTGATTTTCCGAGATCACACTAAGGCGCATCGGAAAAGAGCATACGCATGAGAAAAATCCTTCCTTTCTGTTTCTGATTTGCCTAGATCGCACAGAGTCGCGGGGCAAAGAGCATACACAGAAATGAAAGGTATAGATCCGGTAATAAAAAAGGCTAAATAAACCGAAACCGAAATAAACAGAGAGAAAATAACTGTAAACTGCAATAAACATTGTATACCTCTAGATCTTAAAAATGATGCAGCTAGGGCTACTGGAAACCTTTTCGCGTGAAACGAAAGGGGTTCCTCACTCGAACAGATGCTCCCAACACAACGGAGCAGTCCTCTCAGCCCTAAAGCAGTCAGAAATAGTAGATCTAGGAAACGGTAGTCGGATGCAGTTCTACCGGCTTCAGATTTGGATCACCAACGGACGCGGCCCTAAAATAGCTCTGATACCATGTAAGAATTTACAGGGTAAGTTCCTCAGATAGAACACCAAAGGACACCGCTCACAAACAGATCATAGATCAATACACAGTACTTTTGACGTGGTTAAAACCCTCAAAGAGGGAAACAGTCCACGGCCTGAGCCAATGCGGCCACTTCAGGCAATTTATTAATAAAAGAATGAAAATTTACATAAGCTTCTCTCATGAACGGTTAACCTAAAAATTACCCTCCATGCTCTTTAAATAGAGATCATGGACCAATCGGGTGTTAAGCCACGGATCAAGTGTTGATAATGCTGAGGAGAGAATGAATCGTCGGATCACTACATATCGTGACCGTCGGATTGTAAGTTACAAAATGTACATAGTAAAGAAACACACTTTACCTAACTCTATACTAGACAAAGTTATACTTAACTATTTCCTATGTGTCGGAATATCCTAATAGCTCTCGACAGTATCCTTTGATGCAGCTTTCTTGGAATCCATGTTACTGGTACTATTGAAGAGATGCTCAACAACTTTTGTACCTGGAGACAAAGAGGACAGTCATGGCATGCAAATGTTAGCTTGAAACCAAAAACACTTGAAGAACAAACCAAGAAGAAACTAGCCAACTTCTAGGGAGGACAACACAATTCTAGGTTTAAGAGGAGAGTGAATGTCAGTTGGATTTGTGCATTATGAAGTCCCAGATGCCAGTGGGGAGGTGATGTTAACTAGAACTACACAATGCGCACTTCTGTCTAGCTTGAGCTAGATGCAATCCCAGTGGCGATGGCTCCAAGACTGGCTCCTGGAACTACACAGTACGCAGTTGGAGCTAGTTGCTAGCAGCCTCTGTGCAATTCCTTGAGCCAAGGCAGAGGCATGAGATCCAAAAATGCAGAGTGCATGACAGGAAGAGCTAGATCTAGGCCAAGGAAGCCTAGATCTAAAAGTGCAAGTGATGTTTGGTGTAGATTTGAGTGAATGGTGATGCATGCAATAAAAACAATTGTAGGAATCAATCAAACTAAAGAACAATGAAGCTTATGCAGAAAGTTTCCGCAACGATGACTGTTAGTGAAAAAACTGAGTTATGCATGTGACACTTGGGAAAGGAAATGAAATTTTTTTAAAAAAACTTCTACAAACTAAAAAAAATCAAAACACCACTGGTTGTTCAATAAAACGGGTAAAACAACACTCTCACAAGCCCAGGAAACAAAAGTGATAGAAAAAGCAACCAAAGACTAGAAAAGAAAAAATTACCAAAAAAAGCTACAATGACTGTGCTAAAGGTTCCTAGATCTCCTTAGGAATCCCAGAGCTCCAAGATCGAATTTAAAAATAAGATCTGGTGGCATACATCAAATATATTTGGTCGTTTTAAGGTTTATGACGTGAAGGCCAAAAATCTAGGAAAAAACAACACATGGCAGAAGTTTCCAAAATAACTCAAGTGGAACTCCAACTGCTAAAACTAGATCCCTATTTTTTAGGGATGATTTTTCACTTTTTTATTTTTTTCTTTTTTGGGAAAAAGCTACCATGCATGCACAGTTCTCGGGGAAATTGGACAATTGATTGGCTCATGCATTAGGCAGCTATTGACCGAAAGCTTCCATGCAATTCTTGGGCTGAGTGGATTAGGTTTCCTCTCATGATTTGCACAGTTTCCCAGCTAAATGAAGGCTTCCAGCTGGGTCTGTGAAATTCTTGCGTTGAAGCTCATTGTGGACTTGAACTGTGCATTTTCTCAGAGAAAGGATGGTTTCCCTCTAGGATTGCGCAGGTCACTAAGGCAATGCTAGAACTGGATTGCAACCAAGTCAAGAGATCATCTTGTGGTTAGAGAACAAAGCAAGTAAGAAAAAAAAAGTTGCAGTGAAAGCACAAGTACCTGGGTCAGTGCGAGATAAGCTGGTGGGATTTTAGAAGGGAGGCTCCAAAATGAAGCGTAGGCAAAATTTTAGAGGGTGGTTGTGCCACTACAACAGGGCACAATTTTCTCTTTCTTGATACCTTCCTTCTTGCAAAAGTTAATGAAATCCTTTGATGTGTACTCTCCACCATTATCAAACCTGAATATTTTTATTTTCTCCCTAGAGGGGAAGGGTCCCCTTGTATTCTTCCATTGGCACAACCAAGACATACTCCATCATGATGGGCTTTAACCTTGGGAATCCCTGAGACCAATTTCTCCAACTTTGGAAGAGCATCATAATGTAGATGGGATAATATTCAGTGCCATAGCTCACTTAGATGATTAGTATCATGGACCAATGCTAGAAGACATCTTCCAGTAACCCTGTAGAGTCGTTAATGTTTTGATCCCAATGTGAATGAATCTCTCATAGGTGATCCAACAGGCCAAGTAAGAACCTTTCCCTGAATGAAGGAAACCTTCATCCCTTTGTCTTCCAAAATGGATATTTATACCAAATTCTTCTTTAATGCTGACACATACATCACATCATGGAGAAAATAGATTCCCCATAACTCAAATGAAATTTGATGGACCCAAAACCTTTGACGGGATGAGTAGAGTTGTCTCCAAGAATAATTTTCAAATTCGACTCCCTCTCTACCAAATTAGAGAGAACTTCCTTATATCCAAAAAAGTGACGAGTTGCCCCAATATCAACAAACCATCTATCCCACGAATATAGAGGAGATGAACTAGTAAGGGAAGAAATAAGGATTTATTCAGATTGATTTGAAACATTGATTCCATACCTAGAGAATCTTGACTTCTTTCGGGATGACAATCTTCTTCATGGTTAGTAGGAGCATCTCTTCTTCTTCTTCCATCTCTTCCATTGTGATTGTTCCTTTTGCCATTTCTTCTTATTTGATCATAAAACCTATCGTTTTTTCTTTTAGTGTTGTAGCATGGGCCATTGTTCTTCTCGAGTCAATCTTGAGCATAATGACCCTTCTTGTGACAATTGTAGCATTCAATGTGAGATGATGATCTATCATTTCTTCTCTTTTCATCTCGAGATGGAGGCTTTCTTGAGTTTTATGGACCTCCTTTTCCTTTCTTCTTCTTGTTTTGAGTGACGAATGTAGCAAGATCTCCCTCTTCATGCCTTTGAATGCTTCCTCTTGATATCATCCTTGATTCTTCTTGCGTGAGATTTCCAACAATTTCATCAAATGATGGGAGGGTATTTTTTAAGTTTAGTTAACAATGGTATGTTCAATGATTAGCACAATTTACTTCAATGATTTGAAAATGGAATAGGTGATTTCAACCTCCCTTCCCAAAATTAGATGAAACGAAGCTAGGATCATGTTGACGCTTTACTAGCATGAAAATGGGTCTTCATAAGCAACATGCTTGTTTAGTGTCCCTTCAAGCATGAATTAGTTCTCATGTGCAAGTTAATCATTATGAACATAACACATATAATTCATGTAGGCATAGAGAAGAGCAACACAAGGTTTGATGACAAATTCCCCCCCTCCTGGGCTACATCTCGAGTCTGCCAACATGAACAGACCACTCATATTTCAGTGTAAAAATGAAGTACATAAAGTATGATGATGACTATGTGGCTATTTCCCCTCCAAAGAAATGTTCCCTTGCAGAGAACTCTCACATAAAAACAACATGACAACCTTCAATCACCATGTAAACTACAACAATACAAATATTATTCAACAAAGACCCTAGACCTCATCTAAAAATGAGTATACATGCAAAAATAAGGACATAATCCAAGCTTCCCTCAACTTGACATAGAGAGAAAAATGTCCAAGAGCTGAACCCTGCAAGTATCAACTGCTACAAATGAATTCTGAAGGTGGAAAAACCCCTACAAGGTCTTCTTCATGCTCAACACCCTTAATAAATGCTACCAAACTCTGCTTGATCCATACACCTCTTAGCCTACAGCATACAAAAATGCCATCTAGATGTGCTCAAAACAAAAAGAAAAGGTCACCAATGGATTCAAAGCATCCAAAAACCCCTAGGTAGCCTCTTTCTGAGCTCAAATTGGTGAAAACCTCAAAAGGAAATGAGATCCAAGCTCATACATGAATTTCACTGTTAACCATCATACAATTTTGCCCTTTTGGCTAAAATTCCACCCAGAAAATCGCTAACTGAGCGACAAATTTTCCCTCCTCAGGTGTAATTTTTTAGACCATTAATTCACCCTCTAACGTCTTGGAACTAAAAATTGTGGTCGTGTGGGCATATAGGGCTGTGGGTTGGGCCTTAATGACCTCCCACGCCAGCCTAGCCCTTAAAATCCAGGCGAACAGTTACATGGGGTCATGGGTCCATGGGTTGGGCCTTAACACTCACCCTACCCATCGAAGCTCCCAATACCTTTGGTGCATGGTCATATAAGGTCTAAAGGACCTGGGGTTGGCCCCCTTGTTGCAAGTACCTTCTGCCTTAGCACCTAACCCTTACTATGGGCATATGCAATGCGTGTGTTTGAGGGCTAGAGACTTAGCCCCGACGCGTTCCTCCAAAAGGCACCAAGATAAACCTTAAATGGTATTTAGGTTCTATAGTTAACAAGAACCACCCGATGGTCTATTGGTAAGGCACTCCGTTGTTTGAATAGAGGTCACGAGTTCGAATCCTGGTTGGGCCTCCAGCCAACCCATATCAAATTTTTAAAAACCTGGGATGCCATGTGGAAACCTCCCATTGGGCCACATGTCTCTTATTCATAGGTCTAATTCAACCAAGCACAACTAATCAAATTCGCTCAAAAACCAACAGATCGGATGATGCCACTTGTTAGCTTTTGGTTGGCTCGTACTTGTACGGTCATCGTGCTGACTCAGCACTACGGTTGACCCAGTCAACTTCCCTGCTCAAATTTGAGTTGTTTCACCAAACTGTCAGCACAAGATTACTTAAGCATACAATGGTAGATTGAGGTGAAACAAACGTTGTTGGATTCGGAACAATGAGCACTTTGATTTGGCACCAATTTCAAGAAGTTATGGGTACTTTCTTTTTTGAGTGAAAATTTGATCACCTGATCACACCTCCCCACTAGGAAATTTTGGACTCCAAAATTTTACTTCCCTAGTTCATATAATGAGGTTTCAACTCAAAAATACCCAAAAACTCAATCCAAATTATAAAATTTCAATTGGTGCCCTTCAAGCCCAAATAAAGGCACTTCACTTATCATCCTCATGAAGACCTGTTGTCCTATCAAGAATCCATCCAGCATTCTTATCATTGTTGCAGGAACAAAATAACGATGAGTGGAATATGGAAATTCTCTTTAATATCATCTTTGTACGACTCCAAAAAACTTCATCTTGAAGTAATAAATTGTTGAAGACAAACTTGATTCCATATTGGAACTCAGAAGAAAAATGAATATGCTTTAGCATCCTCAAATTGAGCTTGTACATGAAAAGTACATTTCTGCAAAAATTTTCAATGACAACATTGGCCTTGCCTACAAACACAGTCATCTTATACAATATTGAAAACAAAGATTTGATTCACACAAGTTTCATGTTGAATACTTGTATCAGTGAACATGCGACAATTCATAGACAAAATTGAACGACAAACTTTGTACATTCACTAAAAAGTCCTTGAACATGTGGACTTATAAAAATCCAATACATACATCAATGAAAACATCTACTTGTTGAACATAGTGACAATGATGTTCACTTTATAAAAGTACCTAAATAGGTAATGAAAAGTATTTACAAACAATGTACAAAACATATTTACAACAAGTCTACCCAAATCTTGCCTCTCCTAAGCTTTTAGGTTCTCTTCTTACAAAAGAAAGTCATTATGTTTGATGCATAGAATTTCATTCATTCTTTTGACCATTACTATGTGTTTCTTGCACACAACTACACAATGGTCAGAAGCATCACAAAATGTGCAAGGGTATTGATTCCATAAGTATTCAAAACTTCCATGCATTGGAAAACACTCCTGAGAGTTATACCTCTCTTTAGAGTTGCAAATTTGATGGTTGTTACAAGGTTGTGACATCGCATGCTCAGATGTTTGAGGTACCTCAAGCCTTTTGGAGCATTCTCCAAACTCCCTTCGATTATATCCCAATCCCTGGTACTTTTGTCTTTCCTCAACCATAATCGGATTGGTAATTCCTTAACCATTTTTTCCAAGACCTCCACCTTCATATCCCATCTTAGAGAGAAACCTCATACCTATACCCTTGGTATGTTTCTCAAACTATGCAAAAGAGTTATTATGCAAATGAATGGAAGGAGTAGTACTTGAGATATTGATTACCTCTTTAAACTTGTCATGCATCCTTTCTGCTTTTGATGATGATGATGATGACCAACTTGTAGATGAATCTAACCATCCACTCTTGTCCACTGCCATAGGGTGTGCTTCTTGGAGATGCTTGCAAAACTCACATGCATCATCTTCTTCATATGGTCCAAAACCACTATTTGAACCATGAGCACATATTGGCTTCATCTTAGAGGTATTTTTTTCTGGTGCAAGAGTAGCACTTTCTGCAACTTGTTCATCAAGCACTTGTTGTAACACAAAGTGCCTGCACATCTTCTCCTCTTTAGCTATCTCTAACATCGTTCTCAACTCTATATTCTCCATCTGAAGAGCCAAATTTCGCTCTTCAAGTTCTCGGATACTATTTTTTATTCCCATCTTGTAACTTGGTCAACTTGTTCTCTGATACCAAACTGATTGGAAAATGGAATAGGTGATTTCTGCCTCTCTTTCCAAAATCAAATGAAATAAAAACTAGGATCATGTTCATGCTTTGCTAGCATGAAAATGGGTCCTATTAAGCAACCTGTTTGTTTAGTGTCCCTTTAAGCATGAATTAGTTCTCATGTGCAAGTTAATCATAATGAACATAACACATATAATTCATGTAGGCCGGAGTTCACCCATCCTGGGCTACATCTCTAGGTATATCAACATGATTAGTGATCCAGGTGGATATTGGTGGCCACCTGCCAAGTCCACCTGGACCCCCAGCATTGTCTTTCTCAGCATTTTCAGTTTCCTTAATTGTAGCACAACTTACTATTTTTAGCAGTTTTTCGGGTCTTGAACTTCCGGAGCCGTTTTGAGGCCCTAAACGACGTTTTTTGGGGAATCCGGGGCAACATGGGTCCATGGAATGGACCCATGTTTCCCATTCCAACAATGGTAGTGCTCGGATAGATCTTTCTAACGAGCTATTGTATGCATCAAACGGAGATCATATGCCAAAGTTACGACCCCGGGAAGTTGATGTACCAATTTACCCCAAACGGGGCCCACAGTTTGGCGTTTCATCTCCTAGGGTTAGGTTTTGGAATGTTAAGGGTTTTCCATTGTTTCTCAACAATAAATAGGCCTTCGAGCCTCATTGTAACACAGTTCAGAGGCATGTAGCCATCACATCTCTTCTCAGAGATAAGCTACCATCGCCCTAGCTGGTTTATTTCCATTTCTGGTTGTAAGCATATTTCAGTATTTTCCATTAATGAAATGAAGTATTATTTCCGCTGCATCTTTGTGTATATGGTTATCTCTGTAATTTGTTGCGTTCCTGTTTAAATCCGGATCAGTGGTATCAGAGCGGTTTGCTTTTTCTTTGTTTTTCTTTGCATGTCCCCAACAAGGTCGGGATATAAGGAGTTAGGGCTTGAACTAGTTGAACCTTTGCAAGACCAGCCTCGCAAATCCCGACGGCCTCCCATGGAGGATGAGAAGAAAGACGAGGGGGTAGGAGATCCCATCAAAATCTTGCTCGAAGAAGCCCTCGAGCGACAACGGAACGCGATGATGGACAGCTTTGCCCAGATCCTTCAGCGGCTACCCAGAAGCGACGCATCGGCTTCCAGCAGCTACTCTGGAAACGCCACACCCTTTAAGGTACAAGTTAATTTTGAAATCCCCATATTCGAGGGTCAGATAGACGCAGATGCCGTAGATAAATGGTTAAATCTGCTAGAGGGTTATTTTTCTGTTCATGAATTTTCGAGTCGGGAAAAGATTGTTTTTGCTCTTCTCAAAGCAGCCCCCCACGTCAAGGACTGGTGGGAAACCTACTGCGAGCAGAGGGATGAAAGTACTGGCTCACTATTTTCAGCCGCACCCACCTGGGATTCGTTCCGGGATGCCATCAAGGAGCAGTACTACCCTGTTGGAAGCTATGAGGATGAATACATAAAGTGGACCACGCTGCGGCAGGGAAGGGACCAAGACGTGCCGGAGTTCACCAATCTTTTCCATACCCTTCTCACAAAGTTGGGTATCAAGGATTCAGAGCAACATTTGATACTCAAATACCGTGGCTGCCTGCACAAGTACATCCAGGAAGAAATACAATTCCTAAACATCCCCTCGCTCGGCGCAGCATACCGATATGCCGTCAAGGTCGAGCAGAAGTTTAAACAAAAGAAGCGAGACTTTGGATTTGCGAATCCAAAGCAGGGGAAAGGTGCCCCTAAACCACAGAACAAAGGACAAAGCCAAGGCGGGACAGCCCAAGACAACCAGCCGAAGCTGCAAGCAAAGAACAGCGCCGCGAAGCCGAGAAAGGACACTGGAAAATGGTGCGAGTTCCATAAGAGCTCCACTCACAACACAAGTGAGTGTCGGGCCAAGCATTCACTGGTGGCTGAGCTAAACGTTTCAGAATCAGATGCATGTTCCGACTCTGAGTCAGAACTCGATAAGGGGTATGAAAAAGGGAAGCAGATCATTGATGCGGATCCCAGCGCCACTGTTGCTACCGCAAAGATCCAGAAAAATGAACCCGAAGATCCAGAGGAGGAGGAGCGTCTCTTCCACTCCCAGATGTGGGTAAAGGGCTCCCCGATACAGTTCATTGTTGATAGCGGGAGTCAAAAGAACCTCATTTCGGCAGAGGTCGTGAAGCGGTTGGGCTTACCGACCACAGCACATCCACAACCATACACCATTGGGTGGCTTCACCAAGGACGAGATCTTCGCGTGAGCCAGCAGTGTCGCCTTCCATACAACATCAAGCCCTTCACGGATGAGGTATTGTGTGACATTGCTCCCTTTGAAGTTTGTGATGTATTACTAGGACAACCATACTTGTGGAAGCGACATGCTGTGTATGAATCAAGGCCTCGTGCTGTGATTATTACATTGGGAAATAAGTTGTTCAGGATACCAGAGGTAGCACCACCTGCCGCCATCTCTTTGATTACTCCAAAACAATGCAGTAAGATCATTTCCAAAACCAAGAAATTTGTTTTCCTGATGATACGCCCTCAAGGAAAGAAGAAGACAGTGGCCGCAGCCTCCAGACGGGGTCCCTATGCACGACAACTACAGATGGACAAGATTGTGGAGGAGTACGAGGACATCTTCACCTCCCCGGCAGGGGTTCCTCTGCACTGTCAAGTCAAGCACTCCATCGATCTGAACCAGGTGCGCCGCTACCCAATGGACCAATTTATCGGCGCTCCGTTCTGGAGAACAATGAAATCAAGAGGCAGATTCAGGAGCTCCTGTAGAAAGGTCACATCCGTCCGAGTTCATCGCCCTGTGGGAGCTCGATCGTGTTGGTACAGAAGAAGGATGGGACGTGGAGACTCTGTATTGACTATCGGGCGCTGAACAAGATCACTGTCCGTAATAGGTACCCGATCCCGTGGATTGATGACCTCCTAGACCAACTAAAGGGGGTAAAATATTTCAGCAAGATCGATCTGAAGTCAGGATATCACCAGGTACCAATCGAACCCTCTGATGTGTGGAAGACTGCCTTCAAATCCAAGGAGGGCCTCTTTGAATGGTTGGTTATGCCTTTCGGATTGACGAATGCTCCTGCAACCTTTATGAGGCTAATGGATGACATCTTGCGGCCATTCACCAACTCCTTTGTAGTAGTATACTTGGATGACATTCTGATCTTCAGCCAGAGTTGGGAAGAGCACCTCCACCACATCCGACAGGTTCTCCAAACACTACGGCAACACAAGCTATGTGCCAATTTGGAGAAATGCACTTTTGGCATGACCCAGGTTCAGTATCTGGGATACATCATTGATGAACAGGGGGTGCATGTCGATCCAGCCAAGATCCAAGTCATTCGGGATTGGCCCTCTCCAACCACTCTAACAGAGCTCCACAGCTTTCTAGGTCTTGCCAACTTCTACCGCAGGTTTGTGTTGGGGTTTTCTCATATTTCTTGGCCCTTGAGTCAAGTCACCAAGGGAGGGGCGAAAGCAAAATTCTTTTGGTCTGAATCTCAACAGAAAGCATTCATGGAGTTGAAGGATCGCCTCTGCACGGCACCAGTGCTCGCGTTACCAGATTTACAACAACCATTTGAGGTCGAGACAGATGCCTCTGACTATGCGATTGGGGCAGTCCTTACTCAACATGGACATCCAGTGGCATATCACAGTGAAACACTTTCAGACACAGTCTGGAAGTACCCCACTTATGATAAAGAGATGTATTCCATTGTACAGGCCTGCCGATAATGGAAGCATTACATTTTGGGGAAGGAAACGGTCATCCACACAGACCACCGACCCCTGCAGTTCATACAGACCCAAGGGAAATTGCAGAATGATCGCCATCAGAAGTGGTCTACATACCTGCAACAGTTCCACTTGAATATCAAGTATAAGAAGGGCAGCACCAATAATGTTGCAGATTGCCTCAGTCGACCACCGATCATGGCGTTAACCACCGTGCTCAACTCTTGTGGGCACGAGACTTCTGATTGGCCACTTCTCTACAAAAGCGACCCAGAATTCGGCCACACATACCAGACACTCTTGGAGGGTCGGCATGTTGCAGATTTTCACCTCCAGGATGCCCTATTATGCCACCTCGGTCACCTTTGTGTTCCTTCAAGCGAGTGTGCCAAGATGATTTGGGAAGCACACTACAGTCGGGCTGCTGGGCATTTCGGGGTCGAGAAAACAGTGGCAGTATTGCAAAATTATTTCTATTGGCCGAATCTTCGACAGGATGTTGGGAAGTACATCAGATCATGTACTGCCTGTGCCATTGCCAAACCGACCATTAAGAAGCACGGCCTCTATACCCCATTGCCTACCCCTAGTCGACCTTGGGAATCCATCTCCATGGATTACATGTCAGGCCTTCCTTCCACTAAGCATGGAAATGACTGTGTTTTTGTGGTCGTCGACAGGTTCTCAAAGATGGCCATTATGGTGGCCTGCAAGAAGAATATCACAGCAGAAGCCACTGCTAAACTCTTCTTTGAACAAGTGTGGGTGCACTTTGGGATCCCACAGTCTATCATCTCAGATCGGGACAATCGGTTTCTCAGCACATTTTGGTCCAGTCTCTGGTCAATGCTGGACACCAAACTCACGAAGTCCACAGCCTTCCATCCTCAAACTGATGGCCAGACAGAGGTTGTCAATAGGATGATTGTGCACATTCTGCACATGTATAACTCAAAGCATCCACACACATGGGACGAGAGCCTCCCCTATGTTCAGCACAGCTACAACCGAGCTCTTCACAGCTCCACTGGCCATAGCCCTTTTCAGGTGGGTTTGGGATTCCAGCCACTATGCCCCATTGATGTGGCCATGCCACTTGCAGCTACTCACATGAATTCAGCTCATGTCCAGTCCGAAACAGATAAGGCCACCAGCTTCATTGAGCGCATCCAACATATTCGCCAGCAGGTCCATGACATTCTTGAGAAATCAAATGCCAAGTACAAGCAGCGACATGATCAACATCGGGTGCCACACAAGTTTCAGGTGGGCGACAAAGTCTGGTTGCATTTGCAAAAGGAACGCCTTACTGGAGCCTATCGGAAATTGAGACCACTCCGATATGGTCCTTACACCATTACTAAGGCTATGGGCGACAATGCATTTGAGCTCAGCATTCCCCCATTCCTTGGCCTGCACCCAGTGTTCAATGTGGACCGCCTTCGGCCATACTTTCCACCATTTCTAGACACATCCGACATTGCAGAACAGCTCAAACCCACAGAATTAAATCCAGATTGCATGGAACAAGCTGCAACTGATCGGATCATGGACACACAGATCAAGAACACTCACCAACAGAATATCCAATTGTATCGAGTTGTCAAAGCAGGCCAACTCCTTCAACAGGGCAAGTGGCTCACCAGGGAACAAGTTCAGCAAAAGTTTCCTCATCTCATGGAGGAGCTCAACGCAATGGGGACCATTGCTTCCTAAGGGGGGAGGAATGATCCAGGTGGATATTGGTGGCCACCTGCCAAGTCCACCTGGACCCCCACCATTGTCTTTCTCAGCATTTTCAGTTTCCTTAATTGTAGCACAACTTACTATTTTTAGCAGGTTTTCGGGTCCTGAACTTCCGGAGCCATTTTGAGGCCCTAAACGACGTTTTTTGGGGAATCCGGGGGCAACATGGGTCCATGGAATATGTTGCCCGTTCCAACAATGGTAGTGCTCGGATAGATCTTTCTAACGAGCTATTGTATGCGTCAAACGGAGATCATATGCCAAAGTTACGACCCCGGGAAGTTGATGTACAAATTTACCCCAAACGGGGCCCACAGTTTGGCGTTTCATCTCCTAGGGTTAGGTTTTGGAATGTTAAGGGTTTTCCATTGTTTCTCAACAATAAATAGGCCTTCGAGCCTCATTGTAACACAGTTCAGAGGCATGTAGCCATCACATCTCTTCTCAGAGATAAGCTACCATCGCCCTAGCTGGTTTATTTCCATTTCCGGTTGTAAGCATATTTCAGTATTTTCCATTAATGAAATGAAGTAATATTTCCGCTGCATCTTTGTGTATATGGTTATCTCTGTAATTTGTTGCGTTCCTGTTTAAATCCGGATCAATTAGACCACTCATATTTTAGTGTAAAAATGAAGTACATAAAGTATGCTGATGACTATGTGGCTATTTCCCCTTCAAGGAAATGTTCCCCTGCAAAGAACTCTAACATTAAAACAACATGACAACCTGAAATCAACATGTAACTACAACAATACAAGGAGTCTTCAACAAAGACCCTAGACATCTGAAAATGAGCATACATTCAAAAAGAAGGAGATAATCCTAGCTTCCCTCAACTTGACATAGAGAGAAAAATGTCCAAGAGTTGAACCCATAAGTATCATCTGTTGCAAATGAATTTTGAAGGTGAAGAAACCCCTACAAGGTATTATTCATGCTCAACACCCTCAAGAAATGCTACCATACTATGCTTGATCCATACACCTCTTAGCCTCCAAATTACAAAAAGGCCATCTATATGTACTCAAAACAGGAAAGAAAGGTCACCAATGGATTCACGACATCCAAAAACCCCCTGGTAGTCTATTTCTGAGCTCAAATTGGTGAAAAAATAAAAACGTTATGAGCTTCAAGCTCATCCATGAACTTGACTATTAACCATCCTACAATTTTGTTGTTCTAGCTAATGATCCTACAATTCCACCCTGAAAATCACTAACCGAGTAACAAATTCACCCTCTGCAGGTGCAATTTGTTAGACCATTAATTCACCCTCTAATTCCTTGGAACCAAAAATTGTGGTTGTGTAGGCATATACGGCCGTGGACTAGGCCTTAACGCCCGCCCCTGCGAGCCTAGCCCTTAAACTCCAGGCGAATAGTTACATAAGGTGATGGGTCCATGGGCTAGGCCTTAACGCTCGCCCTACCCATCAGAGCTCCCAATACCTTTGGCGTGTGATCATATAAGGTCCAAAGGACCTGGGGCTGACCCCCTTGCCATAAGCACCTTCCGCCTTAGCGCCTAAACCTTCATCGTGGGCATATGGACTGCGTGTGTTTGAGGGCGAGGGACTTAGCCTCAACCCCTTCCTCCAAAATGTGTCAAGAAACCTTAAATGGTATTTTGGTTCTATATTTAACAAGAACCACCTAACAGTCTCTTGGTAAGGTGCTCTGTTGTTGTAATAGAGGTAATGGGTTCGAATCTCGGTCCGACCTTCGACCGACCCATGCCAAATTTAAAAAAATTCGAGATGCCGCGTGGTAGTCTCCCATTGGGCCATGTGGCTCCCATTCATAGTTCCACTTCAACCAAGGACAACAAATCAAATTAGCTCAAAACCCAAAAGATCAGATGATGACACTTGTCATCTTCTGGTTGCCTTGTACCTATATGGTCACCCTGTTGACTCAACAGTATGGTCATCCCAATCAACTACCCTACCATTGAAATTGCTGGACCCACCAACATGTCAGGGGATCTCCCTGGTAAGAAGTCCCAATTTAACCACATATTGTTTGGTGTAGGAGTCCCAGCAGTGTGTCGTACAATAATGCCTTGACCGCGATTTCGCATAGAGGCAAGTAAGATAACTCTGTTGGTAGCAAGGGTGCGACAACTGCAGCGAGCCAAGGAAGGTGCATGAGAGGTTTTAACACATAGGGGTTGAGATGAGTGCGCCCCTTGGAAACCTGTAATAGTACTCGGCTTGGAAGGGAACACACGAGCGAAGATGCATCACAAGCTGGAAAGCAAGTTAGCGAGCAATCCAAAGTGATGGTTAAACCAACAACACATTTAAGAAAGATTCATATATACTTATAAATAATAGTCCATACATGCATGCGTAAGATATATATATATATATATATATATATATATATATCATTTAGAGTAAACCATATAGCATAGAATACAATACAACATATGCATGAAATGTGTTGGCTTTGTTATATTAAGTGTAAGTTCCAGTCATACAATACATCCATGTCCAATCACTAGTTCCAATAGTGGAACGTTACAGCCACAACTGCTTGGTCCTTCAAAGAGATGTACTAGCTCTACGCAGTGGAGAAGCCATGGCTGGTTACAATACTATCTAAGCTTTCTCTAAGATACTCCTATCGAAGCTTGGTTGGCCAAAAGCCTTTACAATGAGTTATGAGGTTCTATTTATAGCAAAGGGTGGGGTGACCCTTGACATTCCCCTTTGTGACAATTCATCTACCCTCATGACTCTTCATCTACTTTATGATTGTTACATCCAACTATTGACACGACATTACATTACAATGCACATGTGCTCATGTGAGAAAAAATGGCTTGAGCAAGCCATGCAAGACATCACTAACACTTGGTCCGTTGAGGTGAGACCAACTCTTTGACATGCTTGCGATGGTGAAGGTGGTGAGATGATGCATAACATGGTCATCCGTGATGGTGTGCATGCAGCCCATGGTGACATCTTGCTAAAGAAAACTCTTGCCTCCTTTGCATCTAGGTGCATTGGTGTGGCTCCTCCATCCAACTCATCTTCTAGCATGCACATGGTCTTCTTCGTGCAGCCAAACTAGAAACACCTTCTAGTGTATGTTGGTGGTCATGCGCATCAACTGTCAACTACATGTTCAGCTCCAATTAGACTTGCTTCTTGCCTTCACCTTGCTGAGTGTGCTGAATGGGTTGGATCACATGCGTGTGCACAATGACATGTACGATGCTGAATCCATTGCATGCGATCATCAACACTGCTCACCATGTCTGATCAGTGCCAGCTGCAGGGATGGATCTATAACTTGTACAGGCACAGTTTCATCCGTGAGTGAATGTTATGCCTCATGATGTTCCTGTTCCTACTGCAACTCATTCACTTGTTTGTGCAACTCATGTTCTTCCTTGAGCTGCTGCTTCAGCACATGCAACTCCTTCTTTGTTCCATTCTATGTCTTCGTGTGATTGCGCCATCACCTCATAGCCTGAGTCTCTAAAGTTTCTTTCATCATCAGTGGATCTGCTTGAGCTTGCAACTCTGTTCTGCCTCCGTGTTGTCAACAACCTTCCTCTTGCATTAGTTGCATCCAGTATGCTACCTTCAGCTGATGTTCATGATGTTTCTCACTATGATGATGCTTCCATCATATCTTGATGTCCTTTTCTACAAACAATTTGATGTCTTCGTGGGTAGGCAAGTTCATAGACACTTGATCAAATGCATCCCCAAGTGTGATATGTATGGTGTCTTTGTCTTTACTCTCCTGGAGACCATTGTACCTGTATTTCTAAGAGGTATATGAACACTTGTGATACCTAGAGACATGGAAACAATCATGGCAAGCAATCTATTAGTCGAAAACCAAAATGAACTTGAGAACTGACTTGCATCATACTTGGGTGACTAATCATGAAGGTTGTGCAATTTCTGCCGGGAGGTCGAGAGACTGAATGCCAAGACTATGCAAGGTACAAACTGGGCTACTGGAAGGGTGACTGATTTCTGGAACTGCACAATGCATAGTCCAGTCTGGCTATTGACAACTAGAATTATGTAATACACAATCTCAGCTGGAAATGGCTATAGGCTCAGTGACTGCATTGCGCAATTTTCTGGCCCAACAGTCATTGTCACTCAGAAATGCACAAAAAAGTCTTGGAGGAAAGTGCCTAGGAAGAAATGCACATTTATAGAGAGGAAGACAGAGCCTTCCTTCCCCAAATTGCACAATGTTGTCAGTGAAGGCAGAGTTCGGGCCAAGGTTGGCCAGAATCGCTGATGGGCAACTTAAAGAAAATATGACAGTGAATGCATGGCGAAACTAAGTGAAAGCAGAAGTGATTGATAGTGCATGCAAAAATTGAATGCAATATTCAGTAAATAGATCAACATACATGTGGGTGAAGCGAGTCGCTGAATTGGAGACCGTTCACATAAAACAGTTTCATGCATGCGGCAACAGTGAGATAGAAATGAAAACAAAAATGGTGCTAGTACAAGCTAATATGTATCAAAACGATAGCAAGCACTCACTGAATTCAAGCAGACAATGTTCATACGAAGCAAAACACAAAAAGTGCCAGAAATGCAACACAAGACATGGAAAGCGGGCTTACCCCAAAACAACTGAGTTGAATGGCCGACAACTCCGAGATGCAATGTGGGATGCTAGAGCTGCAAGGTTGATGTGAGGAATGAAATCTACAGTGTCCAGTTGATGAGTTTTGATAAAATCAAGGTTGTGATGTGCATGCCACAAATATAGGGAAAGCGACACTTGGTAGGAGGTTTCTGAAGTGATCCTTGCATGTAACCTCCAACTGCCAAAAACTAGATCCCTGAAACAAGGGATGCCTTTGCATGATGTCTTTGGAGAAGTAGCCTATGCATGCAAGTTTTTTTTTCTCAGTCCCAGAGGGAAACAATCAACTTAGTTGCACATACAAAAGCCTGCTCAACTGCTGGGAGAAAATGCGCATTTCTGGCTGGGAGATTGGCTGGCTGCTCAAAAGGTTTGCGCAATTTTTGGGCAGAGCAGATCACTGCTACCCAGATTTGCGTAAATTTTGGGCTGAGAAGCCCAGCTAGGAAGGATTGCAAAATTTTCTGGGTGAAGCTTGCTCAACAAAATTGTGGAATTATGGGGCCCAACAGGTTTCCAGTCAGGATTGCACAATTTCTGGAGGGAAGCTCGGTTTCCCTCCAGATTGGTGCAAATTCTTGAAGGAGCTGCTGAGCTTGCTGCTGGACCAAGTCTGGATGAACAACCTATGAGGGGAATGCATCAAGGTTTGATCGGAATGCCATATTTTTACAAGAAAATCGCTGGAGCTTGTGTACTTGACGAAGCAAGACGTGCTGTTGTGAAAGGTTTGTAGGGCAGCTCCAAAACGAAGCTAAGGCAAAATTTTGGAGGGGTTTTCTAGCCTCTACAACACTTGGTGACACACTGGTAGAACTCCAACTCTCTGAATGGACCTTGTTCGTGAAAAGCAAGTCTAACACCTCTGGAAGTATTTTTTAGTTCTTAGCTTGTCTTGGTTTCACACTAGATTGATTGTAAGATGTAGCATCCATCAAGCTCTTGGTCGATTGACACACATTCCAAGCCAAGTCAACATGTTTGTTTCAATTGGGGTTGAGGGGTATATTGATGCACAAACATTATAGTCGTGAGAGCCTTAGTTTCATCTCTAGTGTTGCTCTACTGCTAGTAGTCCTAGACAGTACCCCGATAGAGTCACATAGGAGCACAAGCATTGCTTCGCTGCCAACGAGCCTAGTCAGTACCCCGATAGAGTTACTTGCATCACCTCTCTACACAGGAAGCCTTTCTCTTCTTTCACCTTATTAATTTTTCATTTTCTCAAACTTTTTTTTTTCACTTTTTCATTATTTCATTTTTCATCTTCATAACTGTGCATATCACTTATTCATTTCAGAGGCGGAAGAGGGATCCCGACTTATTGAGAGCAGAAGAGGTTGTTCCTGTAGAGAAGTAGTTTATCATAACTCTGAAGTGCCTATTAAGTTTTCCCCCTCACCTTACTCTACTTGACTGATCTGACAAGGATTAACGCAAAAACAATCGACTAGAGTAGGTGACACTAGTGAGCGCACATGCATTGTGTTTTCACAAAGGTTCACTTTGAACATTACAGATAACCAAATGTTGATAGTTGTACAAGTCATCTTGTACTTTATCCAACTTGTTTCAAGAGTCATACATGGTTTCATGTGAAACTAACCTACGAACAAAACAAGCAAACATACAGTAAAGCAAAGCAAAAGCAAAAGCGAAAGCGGAGCGAGTAAGCAATCAAGCAAGTAAGCGAAAAAACAAACAAAGCAAGTAACTAAACAAGTATGCAAGTAAACAGATTGAAAGCAAACACTACTACTACTCCTAAGCTAATGTTGCATGGGCCATCTCACGTGAAGTGATACTTCCAATGTAACCACCGACGCATTGGTTGACCCATGTTAGTGAAGGCATGGTTTGCGAACAAGACAACTATGCTAACCAACAAACAAGAAAGATATAACAATGAAGACAAAAACACTTTGAGTTTACAAGTGACCACAGAACAAAGATGAGTGAAAGTGCATGACATGCACTCTGTGGAGTTGCCATGGTGCTATGCTACACTGCATGCAGATGTTGAGTGTGTGCATTCTCTTGACTTGACATGCAAGAAAACGTGAGAAAGGTAGACCACTTATATTGTGCATGTGCGCTTGCTGCGTAAGATTCCTCCAACACATGAGTGATGGGATTGTGTAGTTCGAGTGGACAAAGTGAAATCTAGGTGTTTGGTTGATCTCCAATGCAAATCAAAGAGTGATGAGGAGCCTTGAGTGTTTCAACAATTTCTTGACTAGAAGTGAAACCAACCTCAGGACAACGAGGGCTTGGTATAACCATCAACTCGGGTTGAAGTGCCTCGACATTCTGCAGGGTCTCAACTTCATTGATAGATAGATCATTGTAGACCAGTGCATTAGATAGATTAATAATGATTGTGATACGAATGGAAAATGGCATCAACCCATGGTATTCATCCACCCATGTTATTCATCCACTTGTTATCACTTAAGAAATGATTTCTAAATTCGGAGCATCAGTTCTATTCCAAAGGATTCGTGTTAGTATTGGTCTAGTCTTTCCATGGTTGCTTTAGTGTCTAAGATCTAGAAAAGAGTCTTGTTGGTATGGTCAAATAGGGTCAACGCTCCATTCTTTCCCATCACTGGTCCCACATCACACATTATTTCCATGTGTCAAGCTTGTGTCAAGGTTTACATTTCACATTTGTTCCTAAGTCATAATGTTAGATGGTGGTTAAGTTGTTGTTATGGTTTTTATATTCTAAGTCATAGGGTTAGAGTCTCATTTCCATCATCAAATAAAGCTCAACAACCTTGTTTTACACTTTATGGATCTCATATCATCTTTTGAAAGTCATGTGTTTATCCATTTTGGAAAATTTTTGAAACTTGCTACGAATCCACGTTTTCGTAGCGCGGATAGTGTAAAAAACCAGTTTTGCGCTACGAAATCACTGAACTAGGAGTTTTCGTAGCTTGCTACGAAACTCCTAAAAAAGCCTGTTTCAGCATAAAAAACTCTATTTTCAGCGTTTACTAGTCAACTTCCAGAAGGGGTCTTGAGGAGCTGAGAACTCAATTTTGAAAAATGAAATACAATTTTCTTCCTAACATGCCAAACTACAAAAACCTCTTTCAGTTTCTTCAAATTCGTTTTGAGGTGGGAGGAATTTATGGTTAAACTTGCGCTACGAAACTGCTGAAAGTCAAGCTTGGTCTTCTGGTTTTAGCAGTATTTCTCAAGATCAGTTTCTGGTCACATGAAAAGGTATTTTGGAATTTTGAAGGAGGTTTCTCTTCCTAAACTCTCTAGATACAATAACCTATCTCAAGTTCTTCATAAGTGTTTTCAGTTGGGAGATAATAAGCTTTCGTTGAGACTCTAAGTTCAGAGAACAGATTTTTCCTGTTTGACACGTGTTTTTCAAGGATAGATTCTGGACAGTTGGAGAAGTGTTTTAAAAAACCAAGAGAGGTTTTTGTTCTGGATGGCATGGAATACAGAAACCACCTTCATTTTAGTAAAATATGTCATGAGTGATAAGATAAGGGCTCTGTCTCACGTGCCATTTTCAAGGATCCTAAGCCTAAAAACAGGGAAACATGTTCCCTAATTTCTAGGGTTTATCATCAGCAGTCAGGTGAAAACGTGGGAGGCTTCATCAAATTAGAATTCATGAGGTTGTAGCTGTCAAAGAATGCATTTAAATGTTTAGATAAGGTTGTTGTAATCATAATAAGGAGTTACACTCCTAGTTGTATTAGGTCTCTAGGACTGCTAGTTAGCTGTCAAATGCATTTAAAGGTTTGTTTTATGGTTAGAATAGGTGTCACTGATGGAAAATTAGAATTCTCTTGATGAGGGATGATGGAATAATAATTGTAAATGCTATATATGAAGCAAGAGGTTGAATTAGCAAAGGGTTGAAGACTTTTTGGCCTAGCTGCTGCTTTATGCTATGAACTATAATCAGTAATGCAGAGAGGTTTTCCTGAACAGATCTGAGTTCTCATGGGGTTAATCCTTTCTTGATCTATATGTTATTTTAATTACTTGCAGTAGATCTTATTGTTAATACTCAGAATTCATAATCTAATGCTCTGACTTCCTTTAACAATAATATGACTGTGTTTTATATTTGAACCACCAGCACTAGATTACATTGCTATTATTTAGAATTCACAACCATGTGCTCTATTTTCTTTTAGTAATGGAATGATCGTGTTGAGCATTATATCTCATTGCTCTTACTTAGAATTCACAATCTTATGCTCTGACTTCCTTTAGTAATGAGATGACTGTCTTTTCATAATCTTGTGAGGAACCACACCTTTGAACCATCAGCAAGTAGATTTCATTACTATTACTCAGAATTCATAATCCTATGCTCTGACCTCCTTTAGTAATGGAATGACTCTTTTGACCTATGTTATTGAGTGAATTTTCTTTTTTAAGAACCTTATTTGTCTCAGATTTCATGTCAAGAAACCTTGCCACTAAATTTATTAACTTGTTGACTCCATAGCCCAATGGTAGCAAGCCTTCATCTTTTCAACCTACAAACAGACAAAACCAAGATAGAGTCAGCCATATATATTATCATTAATCAATATCATTAACCCTTGAGAGAGTCCTCTTAGGCTGAGGAGGCTAAGCCTCAGCCAAAAGATCGGTTTGAAATAGTTACACCGAGATAGTCTGATCAACAGCCTATCAGGGTCCTATTTTGGTGATAATATTTTGGTGCGTCTGCCGGGAGTCTGAAGATTATTCATTCCCAAAATCAAGAGACTGAACTTCTGAAGGTAGTAGGAGCTCATAAATATTTTTGAGGCTGCAAAACTACCTTGGCGACTCCATTGCTGAAGAATGCGAAATTCATAGATTCATGGTGATTCCACTGGAGTTATGAAGAACTTAGATGCTACCATTCTTATTTCAAGGTATGCATGAATAAATTTTTCAGGAATTCATGGTTTCCCAAATCATTTTCGCAAGGATACATATTTTCTAAGGAATGGTCCAAAATTCAATGGAGAAGATTTGAGTTTAACTTTGAAGCATATATAAGATTTATGTGATTTGACCGAGCTTCTTAGAGTCAAACATGAGATGTTTGCATTATGCTGTTCTATGATTCATTTCAAGGGAAATGCAAATAGTGGATTGAAAGCTTTCCTGCCAAATCTATTAAGTCATTTGCAGACTTTTGGCTTATGTTTTTGGAGGAATGGATAGATAGATCAGATTTGGTGGCAAACTCTCCTTCAATTCAAGGTTTCAAACAATGTAATGATGATCATATTAATGAAGAAATAGATGAAATTTTTTCTTTGTTCTTGTCTTCTTATCTAAAATCATTTGAGTGCAAGATAGAAGATAAGATGAAATTTTTGGATGAAGTTGCTAAGAACATTGAGAAAGAAATTGAAGGTTTACAAGGTCAAATTCAATCATATAGTCTTCATGATCATGATCACACTTTTCAAAAGCTTTCTATGGCAGAATACAAAGAGAGGGTGTTGCTTCCTTTCTCTTTTGAGATTGAGGAAGAACACATTATTTTTGAAAATCAATTTGAGGAGCAGTTTGAGAGCACACAACTGAAGCCTTATGCAGATGATCAAAGTATTGGTGAGTTGTCTAAAGCTGCAAAATATCACAAGAAACATCAAACTAACCATGTGTTTTTGGAACCTATAGCTAACTACATGGAAAAGATTTACTGTTCAGGCTTTCAGTTATATTTTCATCTTGAAGAATAGTTACACCTCATGCTTCCTTGGTTATTTCAGTATCTGGTTTATTTTTGCTTCAAGCATAGTCAAGAGATTCAAGTGTCAAATCAGATCGATGACTGGCTTCATTGGAAGTTTCATGTTCCTTGAGCTACAAGTGGAGATTACAGCTGATAGGGTAGGTAGATGAAAATAAGCTCAGGGTAGGTTGACTGAGCATCTATTTCAGTAGGTGCAGTTTGAATTCTTCTTCCAAAAAAATCATTAAAGGCTTGAGGAGCATATTGGGTAGAAGTTCAGAGTTTTATTCTAGAGAATGGATAGCGGCACTGGAGCTACAAGTTCTTAGTGTACGATAGGGGCACACTATCCCAAGTGGAGCCACTATTATCACTTAATAAATGATTTCTAAATTCAGAGCATTAGTTCTATTCCAAAGGATTCGTGTTAGTATTGGTCTAGTCTTTCCATGGTTGCTTTAGTGTCTAAGATCTAGAAAAGAGTCTTGTTGGTATGGTCAAATAAAGGTCAATAGTCCATTCTCATTCACCATTGGTCCCATAACTTACATAGAATCTCTTTATAAAGCTCGTTGTAAAGGTTCTTAAGTGTTATGAAATGCTTTAGGTGTTTTCGTAACGCAGTGCAGTTTAGGTGATTTCGTAGTGCATAACCCAGATTTTACACTGGCTGTGCTACGAAATCGAAGATTCGTGCAATCCGTAGCAAATCTTTCTTAACTATCAGATCTGTCAAGTTCAGTTATGGTTGAATCATCCACTGTTAGCTTATACACTTCACCTATCATGTCCAACCACTTTTCTTCATCATTACAGTCATTAGGTACCTTGGTACACTCGGATTGCAAGTTTCAAGAAGAGACAGACATTCACAGTCATAATCATGATTGTATTCATTGCATGAGGAACAAATTTGCAAGCGTTCAATTTGAATTCATTGTACATCAAGCGAGGCAGTTATCAAGCAAGGCAGCCATCAAGCTAGGCAGGGATCGAAGATTGAGCAGTGATAGTATTTCAAACCTTCATTACGCTGAAGTCTCATGGAAGGAGCTACAGAAAGAAAAGAGCACAGGTCAGGGAGATGTTTGAGGAACGAACCTGAAGGTTTAGACATTATCTTGAAGAACGCAGAAGTTGAGCATGCATTCAAGCAGGTTGGATGTTGGATTTTTTGCGAGAAACTCCAGGAAGGTCATGCACAAATCACTAAGGAATTTGCCTTGAATTTCATAGGATTGAATTCAAAGGTTTGGATGCTTGAATTGAAAATCTCACCAGAGGTAATATCCACAGTTACTGAGATTCCAAGGGGACAAGAAAATTGGTTTTAAAATTTCAAATTTGATATGACCCCCTGCAAAAAATTTCTGAAGCCGAAATTCATTGACTCAGATTTAAACAAGTCTGTGACTAGAAATTATGTCAAGGACTCATATGCCAATTTGCTTACCTGCATACAGAGGTACCTTACCTGTGAAGGGAGATATAATAAGGTGTATTCATATCATTTCAAGCTTCTGTTGCATTTCAGAGGGAAAATATCTCTTGATTTACCTTTCTACTTATTTCGTAGCTTAAGAAAAATGTGTGACAAGGTGCAACCAAGGAAAGAAGCCCGTGAGACCTCATTATTTCACCACGGCTTAGTTAAGTTGATCGTTCTGCTTGAACTCCAAAGAGTAGGTAGAGACTGGCCCACGTTCATGTTTATGTCTGGCTTTAAAAATGAAATTGGTCTCAGCCCCCAAGCTGTGAAAAATTCTCCACCAACAACTGGTCATCATACAGAAACAAGATCCAATAGATTCACAAAATTGAAAGCTAGGAAACAAGTAAGGGAGCCCGCCAGATCAATGGTTATCCAAGACACACCCCAGCAGTCCCTGAAAGAGAAAACTCAGATCAAAGAAGGTAGAAGTGAATCATCTACAGGAGAAGTAGTTCAGAGAAGAATGACCAAGAGTCAATTAGCCAAGGAAAAAGGCAAGAAGGTGGTTGTTGAGGAAAGCCCTATTTCAAAGGGAAACTTGAATGACTTACTGCAAGCCATTGATATTGAAGAATCTCCCCTGGTTCAAGCAGATTTGATAGAATCAGGTAAAGAAAAAACTAAGAGAATCAAAGCCTCAAAAAAGCTCAAGTTTGCTGATCAGGTTGCTCAATTTGTCTTTAAGCCCAGAAGATCCATAACGAGGAATTTCAAACAGTTACAGGAGACACTGCCAGAAGTAGGTGAAACAGAAGAGATCATAAAAACTCATGACATACCTGTTACTTCATTAGAAACATCATCACAACTTCATAAAGAAAATAGAGGGAAGGCAATTACCCCGCAAAAGGAATTTTGTGTTGAAGAATTGAAAGGTAAGTTGAGGTTAGCAGGTCTTGAAATTGCTAGATTGAAGAAAGCCTCTAGGAAGCATGAAATCAAGGAAGCCCATTTTGACAAAATGCAAGCTCTGTGGGAAGACAAAACATTTCAAATACCCGAGTTGGTCGACTGTAATGCATAATATTATACCTGGACAATCCCTGCAATAAAAGAAGCAAAGTTCATCAGAAGAGTTAATATGAAACTTAGAGCTAGGATCAGGGTCATGAAGAGACAAATTGAAGAGTTGAAGCTGCAGCTAAACCAGTGGGAAAGATATCCTTAAGGAAACCACACAGCAAGTAAGGTTATATTCAAAATTTTGATGATTTACCTTGTTACAGTTTCTTGAAGAATGATACATCTCTACTCAGTTTTGATAGCTTCAGGGCAGTTGAAAGGGATATGTCAAGATAAAAGAGGCTCAATTCAGTCAGATTTTGGTGTTAAACTGTGTTTTGTGATTACACAGTAGTTTCGTAGCGCGCTACGAAACTGCTGAAAAGAACGTATAATGCATAACAGTTTCGTAGCGTGCTACGAAACTGTTGTAGCTGCATAAGTAAAGCTCAGTCGACCAATTTTGAGGGACCAAGGGGACATTTTTGAAAGGAAATCTCAGAAAAGATCATTTACAATGTGCAAGCAACTAGCCCCGACAAAACAAGTGGAAAGAAGTTATATGAATTTTAAAGTTTTTGTTATGCAAATGATAGTATTGTAAATGACTTTTCAATCAGCTTTAAAAAGGGTTTTGTCATCACACATGTATATGAGAAAGGCTTACATCACATGAAGGACGTGGCACTCAAATAGATGGTTGGGTAATTAAAGAAGATCAACATGGTTAATTGGTTCCAAATATCTTTGAGGAAACCAAAAGCATAAAAACAGGGCATTTTCCTACTTCTCAGCAACAGTAAAGGGATAAGACATTAAGGACCAGTAAGGAGCTTCGAACATCCACCACAGCTAAATCGAAGGAGACCACTTGTCAGAGAACGAGATTTGATTGTAATTAATGTTATTATCAGCATGATGTGGAGTTAGACTCCTAATTGTCTTAGGTTTCTAAAAAGTCTAGTTAGCAGTTTATTACATTTAATAAGTAGTTAAAGTTTGAACCGGTATCATAGCAAGCAGACTTCGAACTATTGTACTTGGGGTTGGAAAATTTCAGAGAAATTGGAACTATTGTGCTATGTATATGACTCAGTTTTAGTAATACAATACTTGTCTTTACTTCTCAGGAATCAGAAGGCGTTTATTGTTCAGAATGTTGTGTATTATCCTCTCCTCAGTATTTGCAGTGGTATAGATGTGTGATTACTTAGAAATCACTGATTATGCTCTAATTTCTTTCACATATTTATAAACTGTGTTGTCCTATATGTTTCTGGTCAGTTCTGAATGGTTGAAATCTAAATGTCCTGACTTCTATGTAAGGTTGATATCATTGTTATACTGAAACGATTTTGACTCCATAAGCCCAATGGATACTTTTTTATTTTGTTTCCACCACTTACATTTTTATCTTTGTTTCATAAGAGTTAGCCATCTTAATCATAATAAAAAATCATTAATCCTTTGAGAGAACCCTCTCAGATTGGGGAGGCTAAGCCTCAGCCTAAAGTAGGTTTGAAATAGTTACTTAAGGTCTTCCTGGTCAACAACCTTCCAGGGTATGATTTTGAGATAACACCACCTATGGAATTTACCAATGGTACTGTAAGCGGTATCCACCCATGATATTTATCCACCCATTGTATTGTAAGTGACATCCACCCATGGTATTCATTCACCGATAGTATTGTGACATCCACCCATGGTATTCATTCACCCATGGAATTGACCCGTGGTATTGTAACTGAAAAATACTATAAGTAACAAGTCACATTTTGTAAAAGTACAGTTTGTCTGTGGAGGACGTAGCATATGCCTGAAGTTTGTTGAATATTACTGTAAAATTTGAAACTGAAATACGCTTCAAACCCTCATTCCCATGGAATTATAACCTGCTACGATACCAGTGAGCATTTTCTTGGGCCAAGCAAGAAGAATTTTTCTTTTTTCATTTTTTTGCAGGAATGTTTTTAGGTGACGATTTTGCATATCAAATCTGAAATTTTTGGTGAAAAATTTACAAAAAAAAACATATCTGGATTCCTTGCGAAAAAATACCCAAATTAAAAAAAACAATTGGCCGAATCAGAGTCCGGATGAGGGAGATATCACTGATTTAAAATCAGTTCTGTTGCAGAAATGTTTTTGACGGAAATTCATGGACGACGACTCTCCTATATATATTTTTTGCAATTTTGGTACAAAATTTCAAAGAAGTGATTCTAGATCTGCGATTCTCTTGAAAAATCATTGAATTTAAAAAAAAATGGGTTGAATCGCAGTTGGGATGTGGGAGGTATGGCTGATTTAAAATTAGCTATTTTTTTAGAACTTTTGTGACGACATAAAAGTTGTAGTGCGAATCTGAGTTTCTAGAGTGTCCAGATAAGGATTTCCAACACATGGGAAGATGAAAAATGTTCCTTCTATTTCCAAAAATAGGTTATAATAAATATTATGAGTTATAGTGACCAAGTTATGTCCACTTTAATTATGGAGCAACATTTGGAGTGGGTTCCCTTTGGAGATGTGCCCTCCCACCCCGCTTTAGTAGGAACTTGCTTCACATTCATCAATTTTAGAATAACATCATTCGTCTTGGGTTCTTTGGAAATGTGCCCTCCCACCCTAGGCTATATAGGAACCTGCTACTTCATCAACAACCAACATCACGGTTATGGGTCAACCACACAAAATCCTTGTCATCGAAGCCCATTTGCTAGGCCACACACTATTAGTATCACAATTAGTCACAAGCATTATAGGTTATCTCTATCCTCGGATCTTTGTTTGTCATGGTTATGGGTCATCCAAAAACTCACACTTCATCGAAGTCCATTTTTTAGGCCACACGCTGTCAGTATCGTAGTTGGTCACAAGCATTACAAGGTATCTCTATCCTCAGATTTTCGTTCATCATGGTTATGGGTCATCCACAAACCCAAACTTTATCAAAGTCCATTTTCTAGGCCACACATTGTCAGTATCATAGTTAGTCATAAACATTACAGGGTATCTCTATCCTTGGATATTTGTTCATCATGGTTATGGGTTAACCATGTAAAACCATTCTCTTTAGTGGCTCTTCATATTCAACAAAGGCTTCGCAGGAGGGAACTTCACGCCATGGGGACCATTGCTTCTTAAGGAGGGAGGAATGATCCGAATTGGAAAATGGCATCAACCCATGGTATTCATCCACACATGTTATTCATCCACCCATAGAATTTACCCATGGTATTGTAAGTGGCATCCACCCATGGTATTTATCCACCCATTGTATTGTAAGTGACATCCACCCATGGTATTCATTCACCCATGGTATTTTCCCATGGTATTGTGACATCCACCCATGGTATTCATTCACCCATGGAATTGACCCGTGGTATTGTAACTGAAAAATACTATAAGTAACAAGTCACATTTTGTAAAATGACAGTTTGTCTGCCACAATGTAGCTTTTACAGTTATTCTCTGTTTTAATAAAAAAATTCTTTGTGGTTTTGTTTATTGGGCATTCTCCTCTTTTTCTTTTGGCATTTCAATTTTTCAGATCTTGGGGGCCTCTCCCCCAAAATCCATTTCAATCTTTTAGATCTTGGGGGCTCCCCCCAAGATCCAGATCAGTGGTATCAGAGCAGGTTATGATTTCATGGGAATGAAGGTTTGATGCATATTTTAGTTTCAAATTTTTCAACAATATTCACATTTTGTAAAGGACAAATTTTCTACCATAATGTATCTTTTATAGTTAATCTCCGTTTTAATAAAAATTTTCTTTGTGGTTTGTTTATTGGGCATTCTCCTCTTTTTCTTCTAGCATTTCAATTTTTCAGATCTTGGGGTCTCTCCCCCAAAATCCATTTCAATATATTAAATGGACAGTTTGTTTGCCACAATGTAGCTTTTACAAAATGTGACTTGTTACTTATAACACATATTTCATTAAAATTGGAAAATATTTATTACAAGGATACCACTAGAATTGAGTTTTTTGGTTATTCTGAAATTCTAGATTCACTATTTAATTCCAAATTTAATGAAATATGTGTTTTATAGTATTTTTCAGCTACAATACCACGGGTCAATTCCATGAGTAAATGAATACCATGGGTGGATGCCACAATACCACGGGAAAATACCATGGGTGGATGTCACTTACAATACAATGGGTGGATAAATACCATGGGTGGATGCCACTTTTACAATACCATAGGTAAATTCCATGGGGTGATGAATAACATGGGTGGATGAATACCATGGGTTGATGCCATTTTCCATTCGGATCAGATTGAATCAACATTGTGATCAGATGAAGAAGTAGAGAGATAATGACATCCAAGATCAGGAAATTTAGGATGTTTGTCGACATCCTCATGATTTGATGAATCGGGTAGAGGGGTAGATGAGAAGCAAAGATGTTCACCCTCTTTGTTTTAAGAAATGAAAGATGATAGATTGGACGGATTTCCAGAGGAAAATGTGTCCTCTCCGCACTATGATGATAAACTGACATCCAACGTGTCCTATGAATGATCGGAAGTAGAAACATCCAGAAATGGGTTTTCACAAGGGAAATCAGCAGTGGCAGAATCACAAGGGAATTTAGGATGAAGAGACTGAGGTGTGGATGTAAGGGAGTCATCCTTCACCACAGGTTCTTCTTTAGATTCCCACACTCAGTCATCGTGAATGATGGCACAGGTTGGCAACATAACACCAACTTCGTGGAAAACTTGATCCTCGTTCACAATAGGTGAGGAGTCTGGAATGGAAGAAGACAAGACAGTACAATCTAGAGGATCAATAGAATGCGAGGATAGAGGTTGAGGGAACGAATCCACATGATGACCAACAGGATTGGAAGCAAAATCTGCACAGATATCAAGAGCAGGTGGGGTGGGAGGATGTGATAGTTCAATAGAGGTATGTGCATGATATTCCACATCACTCCGCAGCGGTGGAGCTGTTTGATGAGGTGAAGGTGGAAAATCACTTGTGACAGCGAATGTACTTGCTCATTATTGTGCAGTTCCATCACCGGAGTATGAGCGGGATTCGAGTGATTTCAAGAATTGCGGATTTTTAGATATGTAAAGAAGATACCCAAATCTCCCATTAAGAAATTCTCAATCAATATCATCTTCGGGGAATCGGTATGCAATATTACAAAAGCGTGTGTGAAACTATTCAACGGATTCATCTGGTGCTTTTCGTAATTTCAGAATTTCTTTGTTGAGTGCTTTACGATCAAAGTGATTGAAAGCATGATCTATCTCTGTGACCAAATGAGAAAGAGAATGAATAGATTTTTCATGTAGCGTGGCACAACAGTGCATTGGGTGCTCATGAAGCGTGTAGATGAATAAAACACAACTCATGTATTCTTCAAGGAATCCATGTCTTTCTCATGAGCCTACAACACTAACCGCATGCCTAACCAAGACTACATGGCCTCCACCATCATATGTTTTATGAGACAAGTTATCCAAGTGCTTTTTCAAGATCATGAAATCGTTTCCATAAGACATATATTGCAGAAGAGCAACTCGGTAGTTAGTCATGATAGATATGTAGAGATTTAAAACAGATGTGAGGACTCAGCTTGTCATTTGGCCTTCCTTCTAGTGTCAAAATGTTGATGGTGCTAGACCCCCTAACATGTCAAGGGATATCCCCGGTAAGAAGTCCCAATTATACCTCATACCATTTCGTGTAGGATTCCTAGCAGTGGGTCATACGGTAATTCCTTGACCGCGATTTCACATAGAGGCAAGTAAGATAACTTTGTTGGTAGCAAGGGTGTGACAATTGTAGTGAGCCAAGGAAGGTGAATGAGAGGTTCTAACACATGGGGGTTGAGATGAGTGAACCCCTTGGAAACCTGTAATAGTACTTGGCTTGGAAGGGAACACACAAGTGAAGATGTGTCACAAGCCGGAAATCAAGTTAGTGAGAAATCCAAAGTGATGGTTAAACCAACATCACATTTTAGAAATATTCATACATAGTTATACAGAATAGTCCATACATGCATGCGTAAGCAAAAAAATAGATATATCAATTAGAGTAAACCAGATAGCATATAATACAATACAACATATGCATGAAATGTGCTTCCTCTGTTATATTAAGTGTAAGTTCTAGTCATACAATACATCCATGTCCAACCACTAGTTCCAATAGTGGAACGTTATAGCCACAACCAACTGCTCCTCCAAATACATGTACTAGATCTGCACAGTGGAGAAGCCAAGGCTCATTATAATATTGTCCAAACTTTCTCTAAGATACTCCTATCGAATATTGGCTGACCAAAATACTTTACAATGAGTTATGAGGTTATATTTATAGCAAAGGGTGGGGTGACCCTTGACATTCCCCTTTGTGATAGTTCATCTACCCTCATGACTCTTCATCTACTCTATGACTGTTACATCCAACTATTGACAGCACGTTACATTACAATGCACATGTTCTCATTTGAGACAAAATGGATTGAGCAAGCCATGCAAGACATCACTGACACTTGGTTTGTTGAGGTGATACCAACTCTTTGACATGCTTGTGATGGTGAAGGTGGTGAGATGATATCAAGCTTGGTCGTCCATGATGGTGTGCATGCACCCCATGGTGACATCTTGTTGGAGTGAACTCTTGCCTCCGTTGCATCTAGGTGCATTAGTGTGGCTCCTTCATCCAACTAATTTTCTAGCATGCACATGGTCTTCTTGGTGCAACTGAACTAGCAACACAATGATGCATAGTGTTCATGATGATCTTCTAGTGTGTGCTGGTGATCATGCACATCAACTGTCAACTACATGTTTAGCTTCAGTTGGAATTTATTCTTGCCTTCGCCTTGGTTAGTATGATAAATGGGTTGGATCACATGCGTGTGCACAAAGTCATGCATGCTGCTGAATCCCTTGCATGCGATCAACAACACTGCTCACCATGTCTGATCTGTGTGAGCTGCTGGGATGGATCTATAACTTGTATGGGTGCAGTTTCATCTATTAGTGCATGTTGCACCTCCTGCTATTCATGTTCATGCTCATCCTACAACTCATTCGCTTGTTTGTGCAGCTCATGTTCTTCCTTGAGTTGCTGCTTCAACACATGCAACTCCTTCTTTGTTCCATTCTTTGTCTTCACGCAATTGTGTTGTCACCTCATAGACCAAGTCTCCAAAGTTTCTTTCATCATCAGTGGATTGGCTTGAGCTTGCAACTTTGTTCCACCTCCATGTTGTCAACAACCTTCCTCTTGCATTTGTTGGATCCAGTGTGCTTCCTTCAGCTGATGTTCATGATGCTGCTCATTGTGATGCTACTGCCATCATATCTTGATGTCCTTGTCTACGAACAACTTGATTTCTTCGTGGGTAGGCAAGTTCATAGACACTTGATCGACTGCACCCCCAAGTGTTCTCTAAATGGTGTCTTCGTCTATGCTCTCCTGGAAACCATTTTACCTGTACTGCTAAGAGGTAGATGAACACCTGCAATATCTGGAAACATGGCAACACTCATGGGAAAAAAATTGTCTGTCGAAAGCCAAAATGAAATTGAGAACTGACTTACAACATACCTGGGTGACTGATCATGAAGGTCATGCAATTTCCATTGGGAGGTCAGGAGACTGACTACCAAGACTGTGCAAGGCACACTCTGGGATGCTGGAAGGCTGATTGATTTATGGAACTGCACAATGCACAATCCAGTCTAGTTGTTGACTATTGGATATGCGCAATGTGCAATCTCAGCTGGAAATGGCTGCAAGCTCGATGACTACATTGCGAAATTTTTTGGGCCAACAGTCATTGTCCCTCAGAAATGCGCAAAATAGTCCTAGAGGACATTGCTTGGGTAGAAATGCACATTTCCAGAGAGGAAGATAAAGCCTTCCTTCCACAGATTATGTAATGTTGTCTTAGTGAAGGCAGAGTCTAGGCCAAGGTTTGCCAAACTCGCCGAGGGGAAATTAAAAGCAAATATGACAGTGAATGCATAACAACACTAAGTGAAAGTAGAAGTGATTGACAGTGCATGCAAACATTGAATGAAAGATTAAGTAAATAGATCAACATGCATGTGGGTGAAGCGAGTCGCCGAATTGGTGACCGTTCGTGAAAAACTGTTTCATGCATGTGACAACAGTGAGATAGCAACGAAAACTGAAATGGTGTGGTACAAGCTAGTATGTATCAAAATGACAAAAAGCGCTCTCTAAAATCAAGCAGACAACGTTCATACGAAGCGAAACACAAAAATCACTAGAAATGCAACACAAGACATGGAAAGTGGGCTTACCCCAAAATAACTAAGCTGAATGTGCCAACAACTCTTAGATGAGATGTGGATTCCAGAGCTGCAAGTTTGATGTGAGGAATGAGCTCTGCAATGTCCAGTTGATGAGTTTTGATAAAATCGAGGTTGTGACGCACATGCCACAAATCTAGGGAAAGAGAGACTTGGTAGGAGGTTTCTGAAGTGATCCTTGCATGGAACCTCCAACTGCCAAAAATAGATCCCTAAAACAAGGGATGCCTTTGCATGCTGTCTTGGGAGAAGCAACCCATGCATGCAAGTCTATTTTGCTCGGTCCTGGAGGGAATCGATTAACTCAGCTGCACATGCAAGAGGCTGCTCAATTGCTGGGAGAAAATGCGCATTTTTGGCTAGGAGCAGGGATGGCTGCTCAGAATATTTGCGCAATTTCTGGGTAGAGCAGCTGAATACTGCCCAAATTTGTTTAAATTATGGGCTAAGTAGCCCAGATGGGAAGGATTGCGCAATTTTCTAGGTGAATCTTACTCAATAGAATTGTGAAATTCTGGGGCCCAATAGGCTACCAGTCAGGATTCCACAATTTCTAGAGGAAAGGATGGTTTCCTTCTATATTTGCGCAAATTCTTGAAGGAGTTGCTCAACCTTTTGCTGGATCAAGTCCGGATGAACAACCTGTGAGGGGAATGCATCAAGGTTTGATTGGCAAGCTGTCTTTATGCAAGAAAATCACTGGAGCTTGTGTACTTGACAAAGCAAGACATGATGTTGTGAAAGGTTGGTAGGGTGGCTCCAAAATGAAGCTAAGGCAAAATTTTGGAGGGTTGTTGTAGCTGCCACAACACTTGCTCAAATTTTAGTTGTTTCACCAAACGAGAAGGACGCGATAACTTGAGCATACGGTGTCAGATTGAGGTGAAATAAACGTCATTGGATTCATAACAATGAGCACTTTGATTTGGTTCCAGTTTCAAGAAGTTCTGGGCACTTTCATTTTGAGTGAAAATTTGATCACCTGATCATTCAATGTTCCTTAGAACCTCAAGAATAATTTCCAATTTTCAATAGCAATCACAATAATCAAATTGATAGTAAAATAAGGTAGAACATGAAACAAAGTGCAGAAGACAAGCCAAGACAAGAAGACACCAGATTTGGTGGATGCCAGGGAAAAGCCCCAATGTGGAAAAAACCCTTTGATCAATTATTCTTATTATTAAATCAAAATTTCAACAAAGAGAGAGAGTACAAAAGTAAAATTGACTTGCTTAATACAAACTCAAAATAACCTTGTAATTTTCTGCAGTCAACTGCAGTCAAACTTCATCCCTAACCAAAATGTCAACGCTGGTTAAAACAAAAGCAAATCATCCTCAAATAAACTCAGTTTTCCTTCATCAAACTCGGCCTGATCAGGAGGATAAATTCAACTGAAAACAACTTAGTCAAACTCAATCAAAGGATAGAGAAAACTATTGTAATTTTTTATGGTCAAAAAACTGTCAACCCTAAAGTAACCACAGGTTAAACAATCCAGAATTTCTCAATTTATGTGCCTAGAAATGTAGCCTATAAAAATCAAACCCTTGACCCTCAAAAAATAGTCAAACTTGGTCAGAAACTCCTCAATCAATGCTGGTCAAACCTGTCTCTGAAGTATGAAATTTCACCATATAATTCTTCCTAGAAAATATGTCCTCCTTGCCACACGTGAGAGAGAGAGAGGCTGCCCAATAGCTATATGAACCAATATGATGAAGATAGAGAAGAATGTACCAAATGAGGTGTGGGGTGTCTTGTATTTATACAATTAATTATGGGTGAAGAGACATATCCATTGGGCTTCTTGAGCCTACATGATGATGAAGCCAACTTGAACAACTTGCACATGTGTGGGAATAAATTCAAAATCACACTTTTTCTTGTCCGAATGAGATGATATTTATATCAATATTGGACCTCTCTAAAAGAAAAATCTAATGCAATAATCATCTCCATCAAATGAGTTGCCCCACAGAGGAATTTGGCCCTAGTTTCCAATTTTAACACTCCCTCTCAACTAGGGAGAATTCCACTTGCCAATCCATCTTTCATTATCATGCCATCCTATCGTCATATACCATATCTGACATCTCATATGTCCTTTGCTGAACCATGAAGTAATAATGAAGAAGAATCAATCAAGAGTGATTCATAATACCTTAATACTCTCCACTAACAAATTTTAGTCTAGAGGTAGAGCCTAAAATGATCCTAGATCAAGCTGTTTAACACCATGCATCTTAGACGTAGGCATTACCACTTTACATGATGCGTACATCGATAGTGCTATGGTCCCTATCCACGTTTCCCAACTCATTGGCAGGTACTTCTCATGAGTCCTAGACTACATGGGTAGGATGTATGCTGGGGCATCAACAAGAGAAGGTGAAACACTTGTCCTTCTCGTATGCCACAGGAGAAGGTGAACCACTCATCCTATGCATATGTCAATCGTAAGGGAAGGTGAACCACTCACTCTAAACACATGTGTCTAGTAGGGGAAGGTGAACCACTCACCACACACATGTCATCATGGTGTATCACAGGGGAAGGTGAACCATTCACCCTATACATAGTGCACCATGTTGGGAAAAATATTGTGCGGGAGGGAGGGTGAATTAGTATTTTCAGATCAATAAATTTTATTTTCATATTCATATTTCCATACGCGAATTTAGTGAAAGGAACACACATGTGTACATGACTGTTCTTAAGACAACTAGTGTACATCCAGTAAACTTATGATTAAGTTAATTCATTATATGTTTGTCTTCAACCAATGCATCATTACTTTATTAAACATTAGATAAACAGTAACCATGTGTTGTAATAAATAAACCATCACACATAAGCAACATACATGAACACGAGGATTTAAGGTGGAAAAGCAATGCAGGCGAAAACCACCTACTGCTGTCGTTTATGTATCCTTTTTAATATAAAGAAAAATCTATTTACAATCTTGTACCCAGCATAGACTCATAGTAGTACGTAGGCACCCACTTGCAGAAGGCTATAACCTTCACTCGTTCTCCAGCTTCTATTTGAAGGGATTTACAACCCCTTGGGTCTTGTACTGGCGTAAACTTGTACCAGTATGCAGGAACCAACCTGCATAAGGCTACAACCTTCACTCGTTCTCTAGCTGCTACTGGAAGGGAGCTCCAACCCCCTGATCTAATCACTAGCTACTACTCGCAGGAAGCTTCGACTTCCTCACTGAAGGATCCAACCCTCAGCATCCCCCATGAACCACGTTTCATCAAATTTTTATAGTCGATCCACCTACTTCAACACATCATAACTTGCAGGCCATGTTTCATCAAATTTTCATACTGGATCCACCTGCTTCAACACATTGTAACTTGTAGGCCATGTTTCATCAAGTTTTCAGACTGAACCCATTGTTGGTATCCTAAATTGCCCTATTTTCTACCCCATTTCCATCAATATCAACCTCTGTTTTACCTTAATAAAAGACCCTTCTTCCCTGCACTAGTACAAGATGGTTACCCATTTCCTACACATGCTCATAGTTTGCATTAAGATTTTCTACAACACTTTATTAATCTTTTTATGTAGATTTCATGTTATTTACATATTCTTGCAACTCAGATTCATTTCCTAGAAGTAATCATGGAATATAGTGTTAATAATGTATGAGTTGACTAGTGCAGGAAGATTCCTGCACTGCCACTATCCGAGATTGTGAGAGCTATCTTCCACGAGGATGGATCTCGATCTTTGACTCTGAGTTTAACTACTGATAAACTAAAGTAGGTGGTGCACATCCAGGGATTTTTCTCCAAAGATAGATCATTTCCCAATGAAGCTTGTGTTGTTATAACCATTGGCCAAGTTTGTAATTTGGTTTCTAAGTCTGTTTTGCCGAGAGGCCTGAACGACAATTATCTATAATTAGTGTAAATGGCTTAGAGACAAAGGATGTATATGATGTAAATCGTAGATAGGAAAGCTAGCGAACCATTGGTTATCATTTTGGTTTATGTAATCTAGTTATCGCCTTGTTCTAGGGCTGGACTACTTCGTAATGTAATTTTGTAAATCAGGTAAATACAAGAGGATCATTGTGGTTTGCACACACAACGTGTAATTTCATCTGTGATGTCTTATTTGAAGTGTTGATCGCTTTCATTCCTTAGAAGGGGAACGAGCTAGTTGGCCAGGGCCCGGCCAACCCAACTCATTGATCCCTCTCGCTTTCGTGATTTGGGAAGACGGTGTGTTTATTTCGTAGCAACTGTGTGATGAAATAGTTTAATCGTTAACCTTTGAGTTAAGAATTAAATTATCTTCTGTAGCCTATGTGTGGAACGGATCCGTAGATTGCAGAGTATTTTTGTTCACTTTGTTTATAAGATATCTTTTACGCATTTACTTTTTTCTTGCTTTCTGTTTTAATTCATTTTCAAAGCAGATTGTGCGAGGAACACTTCCCTTCACCAGTGCGTGTTGTTTCTTGCACCGCGCTCAGTCATTCGTTGCAGCAAACATTAAATCAATCACCTGCATTTTATTTCCTATTATTTCGCAAGTGAATGAATCAATAAATCAAGTAACTATTTTTGGTATTAAAAGTTCATCTCTAAAAAGATCTAGAAGTAGTTATATTAACTACCAAATTATACTTGCAAAGAATATCATTATTGTGGGTGAATTACCAAAACTGGTTGACACATGCAAAGTATTCGATTGTCGAATTAAGGCTTCTGTGATCTATGTCATGTTTTTTGAGAAGAGTCTTCGGCAGAAATCACGTAATAATACATTTGTCGACGTGTTTCAAACCAACAAGTGTGGTTCATCGTCAGGACAAGTTGAGGGACCGGATCATGGCAACAGTTTAAATAGGGAGAGCAGATCATCCAATGGCTATAATTGACTAGGAAACAATATATTTGACTAGGAAACAACTATGTTTGATCAGGAAACTGTACCGAGAAACCACTATATTTGACCGAGAGACTGTATTGGACCGAGGGATAGGGATAGGGCCATTCAAAAAAGTTTGTTATGTTAACTTTATTACTAAATAGGAAAAAACATTTAACTATTTATATTAAATGAGTATAAACTAATAATAGATTCATTATTATTATTAAAATTATATAAATCAAATATAAATTAATATTATTAAACAAAAATAAAACCTTAAATTTAGTTAGATAGATATTAAATCAAAGGACCTTTATTAGTTAAATTCATTTTTAATTTCTTATTCATTTATATTAAATACATAATGGGGTAATATGCACCAATGATTAAATTTATTTATTAAGGTGAAACTTATTATATTAATTATTACACCATCCTAATAATTAACTAAGGTTTATTTTGATAGATTTATTATTCCTATTAAAGCTATACAATTTAAAAACAAAATAATGTTATTAATATAGAATAAAATAATAAGAAATTTTTAGAACTATTTATTAAGGGGCCAACTTATCCTGTTAGTTAGATCATGGAAATATCTTATCATTAATGTCATATGAAATAATAATGAAGTTTTTTATAAAAGTTTATTTAAGTAGATTAACTAATTGACCTCATACTAAATTAAAGAAATCTCACAGTAGGGAATTAGAATATTAAATTAAAGAATTAATGAGAAAGAATATAGCTATTCCTAATAGGTTAGTTAATTCATTATTAACTATAACCAAAGGGTTGGTAAGATCAATAGTACACAACTTTAAAATTCTTTCAACAATTTTAATTCCATATCATAATGATAATTGAAAGGATTATTATTACTTACTAATCTAGAGGGAGGGAAATGCCAAAAGACGAGGGGAAAAAAAGAGCAAAGAAGACCTCTCAGAAAGGAACAACGCACGGGGCGGGGGGAGGATGGGGGGGGGGGAAGGCAGCTAGGAAGAAAGGGCAGGGACCCAACAACTGCTAATATTCCAGTCATCATCTCTATTGAGATTGCTCGGCCTTTTCTCAATTTCTATAGCTTCCCTAAATTTCCGGTGATGGAAATGCACAACATTGGCAATCACACGGGCCTCTTCAATACATACATGATGTTTAGTCTTTTCTGCGTGTTCTGCCAGTGTGGAAGACTGGGTCCTCCCATGTTTTATGTTGGCTGAGTGCTCATTAATCCTTTGATTAATAGAATGACTAGTCTCACCAATATAAGGGGTCCCACAAGAACATTGTATACTTATTATTATGTGATTTCCACTGGAGACTCTTCTAAAAAAAAAAACATGCAAAGTACTTAGGCTATTGATTGATTCTTTTGTAAGTGTTTTATCTCATGAAGTTTCTTTCCCTTCTGAATTTTAATGAGTTGAAGCATTTTCTTTCTCGTAGCTAGTTAATTCAGAATTTCATTATAGTTGCAATTCCTTTTCAACATATCTTTTCAGCTTTCAAAAGTAAACCGGAAACTGAGTAAAGGGAACCCTACTTCGGGGCAAGAGCAAGTCTCTTGACACCAGAACAGAGTGCTCCAAGCCCTGAGGCTTAGAGCACCTTCACTCAGACATAAGTATTCAGTAAGGAAGATTGAATATACTCTTACACAGAAATACTATACCTGCACTAGTGCAAGCAAGATTGCAACTATGCAAGGATAGGTTGTTTGTGTGGGAGAAAGATTAGAAGAAAGGCAGAAATCTGCAAGGGCCCACTTGTCAGACTCCTTATCATCCATATGAAGATTAACATAGCGTTTCATTCAACATTTAAGATTGTTTCTATTGTGTGGAATTTCTTTACTTGATTTACTTGCAAATTGTCTTTTACATTCCAGCACTAGATTTGCCTTGGTGTAAATTGCCTTTCCAATTGTTTTCTATCTGATTATGCAAAACATTCCCTTCAAGAAGTAGGATTAGAAATAGGAAAATTTCATACCATTTTTGGCATTTCCTGTGCTTCGTCTCTAAGTTTACAAAACCCTCGGGTTGACAATTAAGTTTTGAGGAGTTTGCTCAAGCGCAATTCCTGCACCCAACATTTTAGCGCCGTTGCCGGGGAGGCAATTTGAATTGGTAAGAATGTTCCATTTTTTGCAATAGGGGTAAGTCTGCTATCATTTTTCCGTAGTGTGCTTCTATTGTTTCAAGGAGTTCATAGGTGCCGATTTATTTCTAAAACTTGTAGCTTTTACTTTTTGAATTTCATTTGTCATTTTTTCTAAAATGAATGCCTAAAAGAGGTAGGGGTCCGAAGCCCACTAGGGGCCAATGAAACACTGACAAATCTGAAACCAAACTCAGACTCATCACACAGGAATAGTCCACCTAGGCTCTGGTAGCAGTAGTTCAGGTGTTACACAACCCATAAAGGGGAAGAAGGGGACTGTTGGAATCCATAGTCGGCCTTCTTAGCATGCTAAGAGTAGTTCGTATGGAAGAACAACAATTTTAGATATGGGAGACCACGCAGAAGGAAGTGGTGAAAATTAGGTAAATGAGGAACAATCTACTTTTGGATTCCCTATTGTGAATCCTAATATACAAGCACAAATGAAAAATATTTCACCATTAGCTCTTCCTCATTTCTATGGTAAGGTACACGAAGATCCAGAATCTTTCTTATTTGAGTTTAATATTTTGTGTAGAAGTTATGATTACTTATCTGATGCCCAGAAGTTAAAGTTGTTTCCTGCAACTCTCAAGGACACAACACTTCGCTGGTTCATGGGACTAGGAGGAAACACTATAAATTCTTGGGAGAAAATGAAGAAAGTGTTTTTATCAAAATATCAAGAATATTGTAAAACTAGAGATATCCAAGATGAAATCTTTACTATTGTGCAAAATGATGATGAAATGCTAGAGGACTATTTGGATAGATTCATGTATATTCTCCAAAGGTCAAAGCACAAATTTGATATAGTTACTATTAGAACCTTGTTCTTACGTGGACTTATTGATGATTCTAGGAGTAATCTATATCTATTAGGATAAGGGGATATTGCTAAAAATCCTTTTGATCAGATCTGTGACTTGTGCAGGAAATTCTTAAGGAACCAATATAGATCCGGTAAATTAATTCAGAATAAAAATAGGAAAATTGAATCTACTGATGCTATTATTATTGGATTAGAAAACAAAATCGACAATATGAAATTTGAAATAATGAATAATGTTAGTAAACAAATAGGCTCTTTGAAGTTTCAAAAAAAAAATTTAGAAGAGCAAGAGACATTGTCTATTTTCTATTCAAGATGTAGAAGAAAGCATCCTCTAAGAGAATGTCCTCTAGATATCAAAGAGACTAATAAATGTGCAATTTGTGCAGATAACCATGCCACAGAAAAATGTCCCTCCTTACCTGGGCTAAAAGCTGTATTCGAAGGGGGACAACCTGAAGATGAATCATTACATGAAATGGGAGCACAAAGAAATTGGCCTCAGGTAAGTGCAGGTATGGTTCCTAAACCCCCACCACATTTTTTTGGCTATAATGCACACTCATATTCCTATCCTAACACTGGTCACTCTCAGCATTGGCAAAATGGGAATCAATATCAATATGGACAGTGCTCCCAATCTTGCCAACAAGGATGGAGAGGGCCAAACCATTAACATCATTCACATAATTCCTATCATGCACCGATGCAATCATATCCTCCTACATATGCACCTTACCCAATGCCTCAATCATCATTACCTCAGTTGAGTCAACCTATGCCACCATTACCTTTACCTCCATCGTTTTGACCTTCTCAGCTGCCTGCTCAACCTTTACCCAATCCTAATAATAAAGCAGTATAAATGATCCATTCTATGACCCCACTTTCTTCATCTAGATTTTAGACTAAAACAGTTGGAGTCAATGATCTCCAATTGAGATAAGGGAAAGTTTTAACCTCAGAAAATCAAAAGTAGCCCATGGTGATTATCGATGAGAAAGGAGAGGAGGAAACTCCTAACCATTCTGGGAAAGATGACACCATTCAACCTATCCCTGTACATTATGAGCCCTTGTCATCTTCTTCCAACCGACCTCCCTATCCAGAGAGGTTAGTTGTGGAGAAGAAAGGCCCCATTCCCGAGTCTAGCCTGGCTTCTGAGCTTAGGAACCTTTTTATAAAGGTACCTTTGCTCCAAGCTATCAAAGAGATCCCCATATGTACAAAAATCATTAGGGAACTCTACCTCAAGAAGCTAGGGAGGAGAAGATTGGAACCCCAAACCATTCAATTTGTTTATAGAGCAGCAGAGTTAATGATGGGATGTATGAACATGGAAAAATATACCAACCCCAAAAACCCTGTTGTCTCTGTTTAGATAGGTGATTTCCTTGTCTCCAATGTACTTATAGACCTATGGGAAGCCATTAATGTTATGACCAAGCAAACCATGGATCAACTTGGATTGGTCCATATTCATCCTACTCCCACTATGCTTGAACTGGTAGATAGATCTAAAATCTAGCCAGAAGGAGTATTGGATGATGTGATCATTTCTTTAGATTCTTGGGAATATCCCATAGATTTCATTGTGCTTTAGCCAAAGAATCCTATAGGAGGGCATCCCTTGATCTTGGGACAACCATGGCTTGCTATGACTGATGCTTATATTGGATGTCGTTATGGTGATATGTATATTTCCCATGGATATTATAGAAATAAAGTCACCCTATATCCACTTGCTAGATCTACTAAGGAGCTCCAAGACACTTTATGGTTAGACTATAGTAGTGATGAGGAGACCCAACCTATTTCATTGATACATCAGAATGTTGTGTCCTCACAGGAGGGTGAGATTCAATACTTCCTAAACAATATAGACACCATGCCTAATTTTGAGTCATTTAGTCAAATTTTGAGTCTAGATTTTTAGGAAGGATATGAATCTCTACCTCCATCATCATCACCTCTAGTGACACCTTTGTGTACTCTATATCCTAGCGCTACTCTTGTTGAGATTAGTCTAGGTAAATCCTTGTATATCAGTTCAGACTTGGACCCTTCTCAATGAGAGCAGCTTGTGAATTTGTTGCAATACCATCTTGATGACTTTGCATGGGGTTATGAGGATATGAAAGGCATCCCTCATAAAAATTGTACACACCATATCTATATTCAGGATGGAGCCCAACTTTTTCGACAATCCCAGAGGCAAATGAACCCAGCTCTAAGAGATGTTGTAAAGGAAGAATTGCGAAAACTCTTAGATGCTGATTTTATCCATCCTATTTCTGATAGCCAGTGGGTCTCTCCATTAGTGTTAGTCCCGAAGAAATATGGGAGATGGCGCATTTACATTGGCTATAGAGAATTAAATAAAGTCACTTCTCAATAAAGTCATTCTATATTTCCTCTGATGCCTCAGATACTGCTATTGGCACAAATGTAGGACAGGAAGAAGACAAACAATATTATGCTATTTATTTCATTAGTAAAAACTTGTCACCTACTGAACTCAATTATATTGTTATTGAAAAAGAGTTTTTAGCTGTATTTTTTTCTATTAATAAATTCAGAAATTATATTATAGGATATGAAGTTTTTGTACATACTGATCATTCCGCTATAAGATATTTGATGAATAAACCATTAACTAGCGGTAGAGTGACTAGGTGGTTGCTATTATTATAGGAATTTAATATTACTATTGTTGATAGACTAGGGAAATCGAATGTAGTAGCAGATTATCTTTCAAGATTAAATAATTGTTATATATCTAGGGGGGATAATATGGGGTACCAAGGGAGGTACCCAAGGTAATAATGTAATAATGGGATGGGCCATAGTAATAAATAAGGTGGTTAACCCATGTCATGTAAGGGACCACAAGTAGTTAATAATAATGTAATGGGCCCATGGTATTAGTTGATGGTATGAGGAAACCATGGTAATGATGCATGGTATTGTATGTATGAGGCCTATATAAAGGCTAGAGACTCCACATGGAGAGATATGAAGATGAAGAGAAGTATTCTTGTATGAATAGGCATATGGCTTGTGGAGTGTTCTCCTTCCTTAAGGAGTGAATGTATGGTGTTGCCCTACCTTAAGGGTTTTGATAATAAAGAGAATCATTTCTATATATTTGATCTTGTTATTTTTGGGTTATTTATATTTTCATATATTTCTGGGTTAGATCCACAACAATAATCCTGGTGAAGCAATTCTTGTTGATGATGATTTTCCTGAAAAACATATTTTTGCTGTGTCAACAAAGTCTCCATGGTTTGTTGATATAGATAACTATTTATTCATCGGAAAATTACCACCCCACTTATCCGCGTGAAAAGAGGAATATCATTCAGAAAAGCGTTGCATATTCCTGGATCCAAGGAGACCTCTTTTACACTAGAGCAGAACTCATTATCCGTAGATGTGTAAGAGAGGAAGAGGTGTTTGATATCTTAAAATCTACAAAGTGTACGAGATGGCTATTTTTGTCCTTCCTTTTTTAATGATGCCAAACAATACATCAAGCAATGCGATAGTTGTCAGTGAATTGGCTAGCCTAACCAAACCAATGAGATGACTTTATGTCCTCAAGTTATGATTGAGCCTTTTGAAAAATGGGCTATTGATTTCATAGGATCAATAAATCCTTCATCATCAAATAAAAAGCATATCTTGGTTTGTACAGATTTTGTTACTAAATGGGTAGAAGCTAAAGCTGTTTCTTTTGATACCGAAAGAGTTTTTTTTGATTTTCTTTTTACTGAAATCTTTACTAGATTTGGTATACCTAGATAAATTGTTTTTGACAATGGATCGCAATTTATTTCTAATCTGGTACAGGGTTTAATGGAGCAGTACAAAATCCAACACAGGAAATCCACACCATATCGCCTGAAAGCAAATGGCAAGGTAGAATCCACAAATAAGGTGATTGAGTCTATCCTCACAAAGACGGTAAATATGAACAAAAAGAATTGGGTTGAGAAATTACTGGAAGCATTGTGGGCCTATCGAACCACTTGGAGAAATAGCATGGGACACACACCATATGAGTTGGTGTATCGGAAACATGTCCTTTTGCTGATAGAATTCCAGATCAAGACTTTCAAGGCTGCAGTACAATTGGGGCTAGATCTCTCTAAGGCACAACAACAATGCCTTCTACAATTGGACGAGTTTGATGAAATCTGAAGGGATGCTGTTTGGTAGAATATCTTGGTTCAATAATAGCACAAGAAGTGGCATGACGAGTCCATTCAGAAAAAGAAATTCCAACCAAGTGATTGGGTTCTCCTTTATGATTCAAGATTTAAACATTGTAAAGGGAAATTCCATACACGCTGGATGGGAACCTATGAGGTGGTCAAAGTGTTCGAAAATGGAGCGGTATAAATCAAAACTATTGATGGATGAAATTCAATGTTCCTAGTAAACGGGCATAGATTGAAGGTATATTTTCAGCCCCTTACTAAAGGATATTTTATGCAGCAAGTCCAACAACCGTTTGAAAAGGAGTTGGTAGGTTACAACATCGACCTGTTGAAGAATTGATTCCTTCTTGTCCTTATTTTAAAGATAAAAATAATCAATGAAAAATAAAAAGAAAAAAAATGACAGAAATAAAAAGTATAAAAAGAAAAAATTTCCAGTAATTGTGAAAATCAATTGACTGACATGATTGCAGAAGGATCAACTTGAAAACTAGCATGTTGGTAGGAAGATCAAAAATTTTCATAAAAAGGGAATGTTACTTGAATTTTAGATACGCTGGCTGCCACCAACAAGAAGCAGGTTCACGAAATTGAGCCCTTACCCAAGTTTGGGGTAACTAGCATGGACATTTTTTCCAAGTAAAAGCTTACTTCCTACTGTAGTTATTTTTCCTGTGCTAGTGTAGCCAGACTTCAAGGTAAAATCTTCTTCTATTTCCAATTTCGAAATGTCTCACTAGTTTCTTTTCTAAATTACCCAATGAATTACCTTCCTCTTTCTTCCAAGAAACCACCCTTACCCGATTCGTAGAATCCTTCTTCTCCCTTGAATTTTTTTTCGACATCCTGTTTCGTTATCCCTCTTGATGATATCGTTCTGAAATCCCTCCTGTAATATTCCTTCCCAATCTGAAATTTTTACCCCTTTCCCACTTCTTTATTCCCTCATAAGTTGATTGCAGAATTTGATGTAGTCATTCAAAAGGAATGTTGAGAAGCACCAAAGGATGGCGAATAATTTTTTCTTGTATAATGAGGAAATTTTTTTAAAAGTCCAGCTACAGAAGTATGTCCTATTAGAGTTTCTATATGGTAAAATTCTTTGGTGCAAGCACAAGTGCAACAGGTCTGGTGCAGAGGTACAATTGACTTTGGGAGCAATTTACACAGTCCTGATGTTAGGCCCCTATACTACTAGTGTAACCCCTTATTGTTATTAGTAGAACCCACTTATTATATTGATGTACCCATGTAGTGCCCATATTGTTACTATTGTGCCCCATAGAAGCCCACTATTGTTATTATTGTGCCCTTACATTATTATTGTTATGTCGGCTCTGATTATGTTATGACCCCTTAGGCTCCTATATATAGAAAGGAGGTATTTTCATTTGTATCATCCAAGAATTGTTCATTTATGTAATGCAAAGGAGGTTGCCCCCTCGAAGAGGCTGAAATCTAAGGCGTTGATCTATCTTTTCTATCTTTTCTTGAGCTGGTTTCATAACATTTGGTATCAGAGCTTTGGATTCTAGGGTTTCGCTACTCCAAACAGGTCATCGTGGCATTTTCGCTATAAATTTTTTTCTGTGGCATTTCAGAAGTCGCAAAAAAACCCATTTGAGAAGAAATCGCGCTGAACCTTGGGTCCGAATTTCAGAGCTTTTCGCGCGATATTTGCGGAGATATGATCTGAGGAAGTTGGTCTTTTTCCAGACTCCCGAATTACAATCAAAACAGGTGACCTGGGGAAAATCGTCATAACTTTCTCTCTGGGGATCGGATTGAAATTTCATAAGTAGGTAAAGAAAGAGGACGGATTGTAGTTTCTTGTATGCATTTTCCAGATCCAAAGGTTGAAACAGTGACTCGTGGCACGTCGTACAAGTTCGCTCTATTGAACTAGTCTATAATCAGGTCATCTTGGGAGATTGTGCATAACTCTTTCTTGGAGAATCCAATTTGGATCAGACTGGTGGCATTAGAAAGAGGACACATAGGGCTACTATAGGTCACAATTTTAGAACTTAAAGATCCGAAAGTACATAGTTACAGTCGTTTCAAGGTAGAGCTCCTAAAATCAAGAAAAAGCAAGATGAGGAAGTTTGATGGCAAGGATCCGGTAATTTGGATACTTCAGATGGAGCAATATTTTGATATACATGGTGTACAAATGTTACAAAAGGTATGTATTACATCTTCATATTTAGAACCAGATCAATTTTTATGGTACAAAGGGCTTTGTTCTCGTAAACAACTTGTTACGTGGTCAATTTTCACAGAGGAAATGATAGCACATTATGAGGATACAAAGAGCAACACCTTCTTTAGAGCAACACCACAACAATTGGAAAGAGTAAAAGGGCTTTGTGACATAGTGGAAAGAAAAATTATGGAAACCAGGAAGTGTACCCCTCACAACTATAAAGCTGGAAGTGTTGTTTCTCCTAGCCTTCCACAACCTACAAGGGTTACACCACCACAATTGGAAGAAAAAAGAGAAAAAGGGCTTTGTTACAATTGTGATAGCAAATGCACTAAAGGTCATAAGTGTGCTGAGAATAAATTATTTTACATAGAATATGAAGAGGAGGAAGAAAAGGATCAAAAAACAACAAAAGAAGAAGATATATGCCAGGACCCCACCCCAGAGAAAGAAGAAATGAATCAGACCATATCTTGTAAAGCATTGGCAATAATTACCACTCCTCAAACTCTCAAGATAGAAGGACATATCAAGAAGAAAAAGGTGCAAGAAGTGAAAGATCAGATCGAGAAAGAAGAAATGAATCCAACCATATCTTGTAATTCATTATTCAAAATTACCACTCCTCAAACTATCAAGATAGAAGGACATATAAAGAAGAAAAATGTTCAAGAAGTGAAAGATCACATCGAGCATCAAGAAATAAATCTGACCATATCTTGTAAAGGATTGGAAGAAATTACCACTCCTCAAACTCTAGAGATAGAAGGACATATCAAGAAGAAAAAGGTTCAAGCAGTGAAAGATCACATCGAGCATCAACAACAAGTTCTCCAACTTTTAAAGGATAACGCCACTTTGGTGAAAAATCAAACGAAACAACAGGCACTTAAACAATGGCGACCTTACCGAATGGGAAGACTCTTCAAGGATGAGGATGTGGAAGCATTGTTTTGTGCTATTTATATTATCCAACCAGATTGGATAAGCGAAGCAAGGGATGAATGGAAGAAGGACGAAGAAGTATGGCCACTTATTCAAAAGTTGCAAAAGATCCAAATTCAAACAATATTGCCAGAAATTAAAGAGGAAGGAAAAATCATATTGGAACCTGGAGCAGTCATAGAAACAAGAACCCGACAGCTACGAAATCGATCAATTTCAGAGTATCTCATCAAGTGGAAGAACTTACCCACTGAATATTCCACATGGGAGGACAAGAATTTTATATAGAAGCATCAAGAACTACTCAAGCATTGAGGACAACGCTTTTTGAAGGAGAGGGGCATGTTAGGCCCCTATACTACTAGTGTAACCCCTTATTGTTATTAGTATAACCAACTTATTATATTGATGTACCCATGTAGTGCCCATATTGTTACTATTGTGCCCCATAGAAGCCCACTATTGTTATTATTGTGCCCTTACATTATTATTGTTATGTCGGCTCTGATTATGTTATGACCCCTTAGGCTCCTATATATAGAAAGGAGGTCTTTTCATTTGTATCATCCAAGAATTATTCATTTATGTAATGTAAAGGAGGTTGCCCCCTCGAAGAGGTTGAATTCTAAGGCGTTGATCTATATTTTCTATCTTTTATTGAGCTAGTTTCAAAACACCTGAAATGGTTTATCAAAGATCTATGGGCTTGTATTTTTGTACATATGTTGATATGATAACTCAATCCATGTTTTAAATTGATGCTTTGTTTCATTAATTACTAATCTAGGGATAAATCTTTAAAGTGAAATCTAATATTTTTTAATAAATGCTAAAAATAAGTTTAGTTGAATTATGATGATGACTGCGGAAGGGTACTCCATCCGATAACCTACACTCACCCTCTTTGCAATTATTTCGCACTATCCTAGCATCATTAACCTACGTGTGATCAGATCATTCTAGCCATTGCATCAACACCACCCATACTGCCACTACATCCAGTGATCATGATTCACCTATAACAATGATCGCTGACACGGATCTACATATGAAGTGGAAGGACTGTTCCATCATAGCCGGGTAAGTAGGTCTACAAAGACAGAAGGCAAGGAACTTTCGGTACAGAATTCTCGGTGAATGTTGGAGTTACCCTGAAATTTTTCTGAAGGTCTGATCAGTGAAGTGGAAGAGGCTCGAAATGGAACCCGTGAGGAGTGAACCATTTTCGCTATAGGAGATTGAACAAACTGTCGAGTACAAGAACAATCTTTCACTTTTGCGAGAAACTGGGTTCCTTCCATTTCTCCAAAAATTTGACGGATTCGACATGGGCATAGTGCTAGAATTTGTAAGAACATTCAAGGAAGGTTGAGTTAGGGTTGGGTCCTTAAAATTTAAAATCACTGAAGAGTTCATTTCGCAAGCCACAGGTTTGCCACTTACAGGTGAGTGCTGGTTTAAGAAGGAGCGGTTGACAAAGAAGCGTTGGCAATGGTTTGTGGTTGATAAGAAGATTGAGGTCGATTGGAGAAAGGGATTGCCATAGACCACCTTGGTCGAAAAATGGCAAGATTTACTATTTATATTATAGAATTTTGTCACAGGTGAAGGACATATACCTTTGCATTCATATACTACTTTCGACTGCTATCACATTTTGAGGTACGGAAATTGATTATTTTCCATCATTTCTTGCTCAGGAGCCTCGAAAAGATGGCGAAAAATGTGCAAAGCGCAAGTGCAAGCCGGGTTGCAACCAAACTTTGCCACAATGGACTCATTAGGATGCTGGTCAAGAAGATGTTAGAGAAAAAGGGAATAGCATGGGAGGCATTTCTGAAGGAATTATGAGCAAAGGATGCAGAAGAACCTGCTAGCACAAGTGCAAGCAAAAAGAGAAAGGCGGAGACATTGTCTCCTGCCAAGCGAAGAAGTAAGGGCTCACCAGTGCAAGCAGAGAAAGGGCCCATTGAAAACACTCCACCTGCAGCAAAGACAAGGAAAACTAGGACCTCAGTGATGAGGAAAGTTATCAGCCAAGGAACAAATCAGTTGGGCTCCTCAATTGTAATCGTCGACTCACCCCAAGTTTCCCCCACAGTTCACAATCTGTCGGTGCTTACAGACGTAGTAGCACACAGTTTGGAGGATGAGGAGAATGTAGAATATGACATGTTATTGTCAAGATTCATCTGCAGGCTAAGGAGTAAGAGAAAAATGTCGACACCAAACACTGGAGAAGTCCAAGAAAAGGAGGACAAAGAAGAACAACATGAAGAATCTCTTGACAATTTCAGTGAACCAGAGGTGGAGAACCTTAATGATTTCGAGGACCAGGGCATTGAATACCCTATGGTTTTTGAAGGATAGGGCATTGAAGACCCTGTGGGTTGTGAAGATCAGGGTATTGAAGACCCCACAATTTTTGAAGATCAGGGCACTAAAAACCCTCCGGTGTTTGAAGGACAGGGTACTGAAGTCCCTGTGGTAGTAGAAGAATGGTGAATTGAAACCCCTATTGATTTGGAAGGACAGGGTGTGGGATCCGCTGAGAAAATGGGAGAGCAAGTTAAGATCCTGAGGAATTAGGCGCACAAGGTACTGAAACCCCTGGCACAGAGATTGGTGAGGGTATCCAAACCCTCAGCGACAACAAAACCCTAAGCATAGAAGCCCTTGACGATGTCTTAAAGAAAACTTTTGACAGTCTTGAAGTTGATGTTGAGTCCATGGTATAAATTGTGTTTGCTCCCGAAGATCTCAGTACAACACTGTCCACTCTCTTCCTTCATAGCAGAATAGTAGACTTGGAGCAACAAGTCCATGACCTAGAAGCTCTAAACCAAGTCATGAAAGAGCAGAGTTGGCAGAAACAGAGTGAGGTGGAATTATAGGCTGAAGTAAAGAAGTAGAAGCAGTAGGTAAAGGTGTGGAAATACCGGGCTTCCAGATGCTATAGATGCCTGAAAAAGGTAACTAAGCAGCTGCGAAAAGCCCGGGACAGGAAGCCAAAGATAGTAAAGACAGGAATAAACATTGAAGTGCAGAACTAAGGTGTGGCCACTCATTTTTGAAGGTTTTTTTGTAGAGGTAAAATATTGTGTGAAGACACACAACAACTTAGGGATGGAAGGATCTTGGCATCCTAAATTGCCCTATTTTCTACCCCATTTTCATCACTATCAACCTCTGTTTTACCTTAATACAAGATCCTTATTCCCTGCACTAGTGCAAGATGGTTACCCTTTTCCTATACATGCTCATAGTTTACATTAAGATTTTCTACAACACTTTATTAATATTTTTATGTAGATTTCATGTTATTTACATATTCTTGCAACTCATATTGATTTCCTAGAAGTAATCATGGAACGTAGTGTTAATAATGTATGAGTTGACTAGTGCAGGAAGATTCCTGCACCGCCACTGTCCGTGATTCCGAGAGCTATATTCCACAAGGACAGATATCGATCTTTGACTCCAAGTTTAACTACTGATGAACTGAAGTAGGTGGTGCACATCCAGGGATTTTTCTCCAAAGATAGATCATGGCCCAACGAAGCTCATGTTGTTATAACCATTGGCCAAGTTTGTAAGTCGGTTTCTAAGTCTATTTGGCCGAGAACGAAAATTATCTGTAATTAGTGTAAAGGGCTTAGAGCCGAAGGATATATATGTTGCAAATCATAGATAGGAAAGCTAGTGAACCATCGGTTATTAGTTTGGTTTATGTAATCTATCTATCGCCTCATTCTAGGGCTGGACTGCTTCGTAATGTAATTTTCTGAATCAAGTAAATACAAGAGGATCATTATGGTTTACACACACAGAGTGTAATTTATTCTTTGATGTGTTATTTGAAGTGTTGATCACTTTCATTCCTTAGAAGGGGAACGATCTAGTTGGCCAGGGCCTGACCAACCCAATTCGTTGACCCCTCTCACTTTCGTCATTTGGGAAGACGGTGTGTTTATTTCGTAGCAACTGCGTGATGAAATAGTTTAATCGTAAATCTTTGAGTTTTGAATTAAGTTATCTTCTGTAGCCTATGTGTGGAACGAATCTATATACTGCAGAGTATTTGTGTTCACTTTTGTTTATAAGATATATTTTATGCATTTAATTTAGTCTTGCTTTCTGTTTTAATTCATTTTCAACGCAAATTGTGCGAGGAAATATTTCCTTCACTAGTGCATGTTGTTTCTTGCACTGTGCTCAGTCATTCGTTGCAGCAAACATTAAATCACTCACCTTCATTTTATTTCCCATTATTTCACAAGTGAATGAATCAATAAATCAAGTAACTATTTTTGGTATTAAAAGTTCATCTCTAAAAATATCTAGAAGCAGTTATATTAACTACCAAATTATACTTGCAAAGAATATCATTATTGTGGGTGAAGTACCAAAACTGCTTGACACATGCAAAGTACTTAGGCTATTGATTGATTCTTTTGTAAGTGTTTTATCTCATGAAGCTTATTTCCCTTATTAAGTTTAATGAGTTGAAGCATTTTCTTTCTCGTAGCTAGTTAATTCAAAATTTCATTACAGTTGCAATTCCTTTTCAGTATATCTTTTCATCTTTTGAAAGTAAATCGGAAATTGAGTAAAGGGAACCCTGCCTCAGGGCAAGAGAAAGTATCTTGACACCGGAACATAGTGTTCCAAGCCCTGAGGCTTAGAGCACCTTCACTCAGACATATGTCTTCAGTAAGGAAGATTGAATATACTCTTACATAGAAATACTGTACCTGCACTAGTGCAAGCAAGATTGCAACTGGGCAAGGATAGGTTGTTTGTGTGTGAGAAAGATAAGAAGAAAGGCTGAAATCTGCAAGGGCCCACTTGTCAGACTGCTTATCATCCATCTGAAGATTAACATAATGTTTCATTGAGCATTTAATATTGTTTCTGTTGTGTGGAATTTATTTACTTTATTTACTTGCAAATTGTCTTTTACATTCCAACACTAGATTTACCTTGTTGTAATTTTCCTTTCCAATTGTTTTCTATTTGATTCTGCAAAACATTCCCTTCAAGAAATAGGATTAGAAATAGGAAAAGTTCATACCATTTCTGGCATTTCCTGTGCTTCATCTTTAAGTTTACAAAACCCTCAGGTTGACAATTAAGTGTTGAGGAGTTTTCTCAAGCGCAATTCTTGCACCCAACACCCATTATCATCACTTAAGCTCAATATAAAAAAAACAAACTGTAACAGTCATTTATCTCTGGCACAACTGAATCAATCAATCACTGAAACCCAATCATCAACCACTGAAAGTCAATCATCCATCTATGACATAACTGAAGCCTGATCATTAATCTCTCACATAACTGAAACCCAATAATTATTCTATGAATCAACCGATCACTGAAACTTCTGACATCAATCTTTGACACAACTAAATCAATCATAGAAAACCTAATTAACTGACACTTAATCAAAACTCAACCAATTAACTGGAATAGTTAGATAATTGTAACCAGTACACAAAGCTGAACCAAGAACAATACATCAACAACCAGAACCAACTACAACCTCAAAAATCATAGGTCAGAATGTATACACTACTTCAATGAGGAAAGCCTGCATGTATATGACACTTTCTGTAACTCAACCTGCGTATACCTGTAAAGATACCGAATCATAAAAGTCCTGAACCCAAAACTATACTAACCAAAGATATTATGAATATCTACTGTCATATTATAGAGTTCTAAACATATAGCAACAAAAGATCACCGTTCTTACTCAATCAATCGGTTAGACATACTCAATCACCTTATACAATTAGTTTAAGTTCAGAACTATTGAAGAGATCATTGAAAAGCAATAGTAAAATAGTAGCATTGATTAGATAGATCAGTTATTTCTGAACAACAAGCCCTTCCTTGGCATATGATACTTGGAAGTGCCAAATCCACATGTATACGTGCCTCCACTAAGGTGAATTTGTGTATAGATTTGAAAATAATGACTTATAACTTTGAATCTTTTCAAGACTTCAGATATACCCAGATCATGGAATTTAAAGGATCAAACATGCATTAGCACTTAGATCTAGCCTATCCATTATCAGATCATACAATGATAAGTCATTTTAGGTCTCATGATCCTGATCCAATATTGTATCCAAGGGTGCACAAGATGTTTCAGATCTATATCATAACCATAGTCCTTACTGTTGGGTTGTGTTATATTCTTTCCACGACTAGCCCACATAGTTAATCGAGGGGTTAGAGGGGGGACGGAGCCCCCCGATTCATTGCGCCGATTGTGTAGTGGGGAGGTTCAGAGAGGGTTTGAGGGGTGTAGGTAACCCCACTCTATGGGGTTTGGGGTAGCACCCCGAGAAATTTTGGTTTTGGAACCTATGTTAGGTTGGACGGACCCGCGTATGGTTTTGTTCATGATTTTCACACATGTTTTTGGACGCGATGGTTTTCGGTCCATGGTTTTGGATGCGATGGTTTTCGGTCCATGGTATTGGATGCTTTGGCATGTATAGATATGTATTATAACATTGAAAGGAACATAATGAAAAATCAAGCTGGTAGTCCCGGTTTTGGGATCCAGGGGAAAGCTCTGTGTATATGTGTTTTATGTCTTATGCTCTTGCATTGTTTATTTTATGTGTTTTAGAGTTCGTATGCAGGTAATTTCTGTACGGGGTTAAAACCTACACTTACAACACAAAATATACTTCAGATAGAATTATTCATGAAAAACCCTTTTTCTTGCACATTAGCCCTTTGATCTTCTCCTCCTTATATACTTAGAGCATTTTTCAATACCATGAACCAAAAAAAAACTTAGAACCTATGGTATTCTTAGATGGGATCAAGTAACCATTATTCTGCTCAATATTGTGGGCTAATACCATGGTATGGACCCATCATATTCTTTAACCTTAATTTTCCATCCCATACATGGTTTTCCTTCTGTGAAACTGCGTGCATATGTATATGCGCATTTTATTCTATGTACCCATGTGTATACGCGACTTGGACTAGGTTAAACATTGTACACAACTTAAAACATTCTTTTTCCTTAGTTTCTTGATTCTGATCTGTAATCCTTTGTCCCATCATCCTGTTCTTCTGTGCCATTAATTTTCTACCTCTAAATTGACCTGTTACAATATTAGTTGTCATCATTCATCAATTTATCATTTCTAAACTAACCTGTGGATACATTTGGTTATCATATATGTGAGTTTCCATCAAGGACAACACATGTAGCATAATTCCAACAATCTCCCCCTTTAGAATTGATGGCAACAATATTGGTGTTCACAACTTCAAGCGGTAGAACCTATTAGATATATCAAACAACACCAAGATACTCTCCCCCTTTGACATCAAGGGAAAAGGGTGAACCAAGATATTCTCCCCCTTTGTACATGCTGAGATGCACTATACTGTCCATGGTCCCCCTGAGCACATGCAGAGTTTGCAGAAATATTTTTCAAAAGAATAACATGACTCTATAACTCAACTATGTGAGTATGAGCTTCATATCACCAATGAATCACACATACATCTATCACCCAACCAAGTGGGGATAGATCAAATGTTCATACATGACAGAAAATTTCAATTATTACGTCATCCTTCCCATGCATAGTGGGGGTACAAATTACATCATGTGTCCAAAAGGACCCATTCATAATAGATTATGACAGAAAGAGACATATTATTACACCATAGGTCTCTACATGACCTTTACATAAAATGCTATACATGAAATTTATAACAAAGACCAAAGACCAAAGAGCTAAACAAGATCATGATAGTTATCAACAACTATCATAGATCATATATGATCTACACCATAAGCATCTGTCATCAACATCAAGAACAACATCCTGTATATGTCCATCATTAGTTCGCAAGATAAGTCAATACAATTTTAGTATCATCAACATGTGACTAAGTATGCTGCATATAGGTATCAACTAATCCTCTTTATCTTATCAACATCAACTTGCTCCTTATTTCATGAATCGACTAAGCATATATCATCATCAAATCATTGTAGCAGGGACTATCATCATAAAGTAAGAAGTCATCATCATTATGTGACTAAGTAACCCATGTCTCCAATTAGGTATGTATTCATGACACTTGCAATAACACCATTCTCTTTCCCAACCAACATTATTTACCAATGTGTAATTTAATTAATCATCCATGTATCCAACATAATAATATGTATCTAGCTTCTTATCAATGTGAAAAGAAAACCTTGAGCTTAGAGTCATTTGTCAAACCTTCTTGATGTCATCGAGATCAACAATCCTAAACCAATATACCATGTGAGATTCAAGAACTATAGGAATCCTCATTCATAACCGCACTCTATGAAATTTATGCATGACGGCAGCTGCATAACAAAAATGAGTGACACTTAACATCATCAAATAATAAAGATGTGTACTCAAGATTTGTTCTTCTCCTTGAACTTATGAAGATCACCATGTGAGCAACATAAGAATCATCACCATTGATAACTATCATTATGTATGAAGGACTTCTAAAGAAAACACAATGCCAACAATGCATTATTAGAAGCATAGAATATGCTCCCCCTGAACCTGTGCCAACTGTTCACTGTTAAATCTGATCATTCGATATGTCCGTAAGAATCATCAAGGCATATACATCAAGTCATAAACAACTTATGAGGGTCAAAAGCACTTCTAAATAACATCAACAGACTATAATCATCAATCATCCAGATTAAAAAAGACAATTGATCATTGACTGAACCATATCAGACCCTTTTCCTGAGTCTATCCCACTATTTCTTCATCAACATAACATATATGCAACTATGCAGTTTCGAACTCAAGTATATATGTGGCTTGTCTTCATAAGCTCCGTGTATGAAAAGTGGAATATTGAAATTTCATACTTTCAATTTCCCCTGAGTCTCTTCTGACTGTACCTGGCCCTACAACTTTTGTTGAAACATCAGTTCCAAGAATACCATTATCATGATGATTCTTCATCAGAGACTCCTTTTTACTCTTCTATTTATCTTTGTCTTTGAAAGAGTAGAGAGCAAGATCACACCTTATCTATTATTCCTTTTCTTGATTCTTGGTGGATTCATCTTTTTCAGATTTTCTGATATAACTGTGCTTATCTGATTTCTTACCATATTGTGTACGAGGATCCCTAGACTTGTCCCTGCATTCTTTCACTATATGCCCAAAGTTATTACAAGCATAACATCTTATATGTTTCATATTCCTTCTATAGAAATCAATGGTTTTGTGACCACACATATTGCAAGAAAGAAAATACCTTAAAGTACCTGGAAGCTGATGATCTTTCTGTGAGATGGTTATTAGCTTGAAACATTCTACTTCTGCACCTAGTTGCAACATGTCCACAATTATGACATATAGAAAATTCAACATTATTGATCAGAGGAAAGAATCGATTGAAACTTCTATAGTTAGGAGTAAATAATTTTCTTTGAAGACTTTCTTTCCTTGGTTGTTGATGGGGTTGACTTCTTATTTCCTTGTTGATCATTTCAGATTTTGCATCAGAATTCCTTGCTTCAGTTTTTGAGCTAGATTCACCTTTAACAGTTTCATGAAAACCAAGACCAAATTTGATGGTAGGAGACCTTTGACTACTAAGAATATTATCCAGCTTCTTAGTACTATCTTGAAATCATAAAACTTTATCCTTTTTTTCTAATTTACCTTTTATGATATTTACCTCAACTAGATATTGCTCTTCCTTTTCGAGATACTACTTCTTCATGATTTCTTCATCTTTTCTTGCTTCGTCCACTTGTTGTATTAATTTGAGAATCTCATTTTACTGTTCTTCAAATGCTTGAAGTAGTTCTTCATTATGCTTATTTGAATTTTCAATATCTTCTTTTAGAGAGACAACCTCAACTTCAAGACCTTCACAGTAACTGGTTCTTTCTATAAGTTCCTTGGTTGTTGTGTCATTTTCATTCACTTGATTTCTTAATGATGTCACTTCATCTTGCAGCCTTTGACATTGATCTTCCTTTTCTTTGTACTGCTTCCTTATTTTGTTTCCTTCCTCCAACTGAGTTTTTAACCTAGTAACCTCTTCTTTGTAGGTACAATCCCTTTTGTCAAATAGATCTTGTTGATCTCTAATTTTATCTGTGAGCCTTTTAACTTCTTCCTCTATTATATTTCTTTCACTTTCACCCATAAGAGAAAATTCAATTGTTTCACTGTCACATTCATTATCTTCAATATTGCATGAATAGAGAAATGTATCACCAGAGGACCAAAGATTAGTACCTGATAATTATTTTTCTTGTTCATCTTCATTTTGAGGTGATTATGAATCTGAATAATTGCTTCCACCTTATAGTCAATTGTCTCTCGTGATGTCAATGTTCCTGATCCGAATGGAAAATGGCATCAACCCATGGTACTCATCCACCCATATTATTCATCGACCCATGGAATTTACCCATGGTATTGTAAATGGCATCCGCCCGTGGTATTGTAAAATCCACCCATGGTATTCATTCACCCATGGAATTTACCCATGGTATTGTAAATGGCATCTGCCCGTGGTATTGTAAAATCCACCCATGGTATTCATTCACCCATGGAATTGACCCGTGGTATTGTAACTGAAAAATACTATAAGTAACAAGTCACATTTTGTAAAAGGACAGATTGTCCGCCACAATGTAGCCTTTACAGTTATTATCGGTTTTAATAAAAAAAGTTTCTTTGTGGTTTTGTTTATTGGGCATTCTCCTCTTTTTCTTCTAGCATTTCAAGTTTTCAGATCTTGGGGGTCTATCCTCCCAAGATCCATTTCAATCTTTTAGATCTTGGGGGCCTCCTCCCAAGATCTGGATCAGTGGTATCAGAGCAGGTTATGATTTCATGGGAACGAGGGTTTGATGCATGTTTCAGTTTCAAATTTTGCAGCAATATTCAACAAACGTCAGGCATGTGCTACAACCTCCATAGAGCACTTTCTTGGGTCAAGCAGGAAGAATTTTTCTTTTCTCATTTTTGTGCAGAATTTTTTTTTGGGCGGCGACTTTGTAGATCAGATCTGTACATTTTGGTGCAAGATCTGCAAAATATAATTGCCGATCTGTATTCCTGGTGAAAAAATAGCCGATTTCAAAAAAAAAATCGGTTGAATCGGAGTCCGGATGAAGAAGATATCGCTGATTTAAAAATCAGTGGGGTTGCAGACAATTTTCAGGGCAGCGATTTTGCGGCGCCGATCTAGATGTCCTGGTACAAAATCTGCAAAATCTAATTGCAGATCTGGATTCTTTGGGAAAAACTACCCAACTTCAAAAAAAAAATCAGTCGAATCGGAGTCCGGATGAGGGAGATATCGCTGATTTAAAATCAACTCTTTTTTGCAGAAATTTTGGTGACGGCGGGAGAGTTGCAGCGCAGATCTGGAATTCTAGTGCCTGGATCAGGATTTCTATCATATGGGCAGATGCAAAATGGTCTTTCTGCTTCCAAAAATAGGTTATAATAAATATTCTGAGTTATATTGGCCGAGTTATGTCCATTTTAATTCTGGAGCAGCATTCGGAGTGGGTTTCCATTGGAGACGTGCCCTCCCACCCCACTTTAGTAGGCACCTGCTTCACATTCATCAGTTTCAACATAGCAGCAATCGGCTTGGGTTATTTGGAGATGTGCCCTCCCACCCCAGGCTATGTAGGCACCTGCTACTTCATCAGCAACCAACATCACGGTTGTGGGTCATCCACAAACCCACACTTCATCGAAGTCCATTTGCTAGGTCGTACACTGTTAGTATCACAGTTGGTCACAAGCATTACAGGGTATCTCTATCCTCGGATCTTCGTTCTTCATTGTTATGGGTCATCCACAAACCCACAGTTCATCGAAGTCCATTTGCTAGGCCACACACTGTCAGAATCACAGTTGGTCACAAGCATTACAGGGTATCTCTATCCTCGAATCTTCATTTATCAGGGTTTTGGGTTAACCACGTAAAACCCTTATCTTCAGTGGATCTTCATATTCAACAAAGGCTTTGCAGGAGGGAACTTTACGCAATGGGGACCATTGCTTCTTAAGGAGGGAGGAATGATCCGAATGGAAAATGGCATCAACCCATGGTACTCATCCACCCATATTATTCATCGACCCATGGAATTTACCCATGGTATTGTAAATGGCATCCGCCCGTGGTATTGTAAAATCCACCCATGGTATTCATTCACCCATGGAATTTACCCATGGTATTGTAAATGGCATCTGCCCATGGTATTGTAAAATCCACCCATGGTATTCATTCACCCATGGAATTGACCCGTGGTATTGTAACTGAAAAATACTATAAGTAACAAGTCACATTTTGTAAAAGGACAGATTGTCCGCCACAATGTAGCCTTTACAGTTATTATCGGTTTTAATAAAAAAAGTTTCTTTGTGGTTTTGTTTATTGGGCATTCTCCTCTTTTTCTTCTAGCATTTCAAGTTTTCAGATCTTGGGGGTCTCTTCCCCAAGATCCATTTCAATCTTTCAGATCTTGGGGGTCTCTTCCCCAAGATCCATTTCAATCTTTCAGATCTTGGGGTTCTCTCCCCCCAAGATCCATTTCAATCCTTTAGATCTTGGGGGCCTCCTCCCAAGATCCGGATCAGTTCCTTTGATATGTCTTCTTTTGAGATGCTTTCTTCTTTTGCTTCTTTCCCATTGTTACAACGGATCTCCTTCAAGTGATCAAGCTTATGCCAAAGGACCCACTCTGATACCAATTGTTGGGAAAAATACTAGGGGGGGGGGGTGAATTAGTATTTTCAAATCAATAAATTTTCTTTTCATATTCATATTTCCATATGTGAATTTAATGAAAGGAACACATTTGTGTACGTGACTGTTCTTAAGACAACTAGCGTACATTGAGTAAACTTATGATTTATTTAATTCATCATATGTTTGTCTTCATCTAGTGCATTAATAATTTTTAAATTTTGAAGCCAAAGAACCCATAGTAATAACCATTTTTTCATCAACGTTTCAAATCCCAACAGGGATCCATCATCAGGACATTCTTGAATGATGATAGAAGAAGAGCTTTAATGAGGGTTGAAATAGTTTATAGTAAGAAGTGGGAAGACATGTTAATTGAAAAAATGCCTTACTATTAAATTTGTTATGTAATCTATGGTTAACTTGTGCAAATGAGGGAATAAGATTATTGTCACGACAGTTCTTAAGAAATTGAAGGTCTACAGCTCTTCTTGCTATCTTCACCCTAACTTTTTCGAGATTTTTTCATCAACGTTTCAAATCCCAACAGGGATCCATCATTAGGACATTCTTGAATGATGATAGAAGAAGAGCTTTAATGAGGGTTTAAATAGTTTATATTAAGAAGTGGGAATATATGTTAATTGAAAAAATGCCTCGCTATTAAATTTGTTATGTAATCTATGGTTAATTTATGCAAATGAGGGAATAAGATTTTTGTCACGATAGTTCTTAAGAAATTGAAGGTCTACAGCTCTTATCTTCACCCTAAATTTTTCGAGATTTTTTCATCAACATTTCAAATCCCAACAAGTATCCATCATCAGGAAATTCTTGAATGATGATAGAAGAAGAGATTTAATGAGGGTTTAAATAGTTTACAGTAAGAAGTGGGAAGATATGTTAATTGAAAAAATGCCTTGCTATTAAATTTGTTATGTAATCTATGGTTAATTTGTGCAAATGAGGGAATAAGATTATTGTCACGACAGTTCTTAAGAAATTGAAGGTCTGCAGCTCTTCTTGCTAGCTTCACCCTAAATTTTTCGATATTTTTTCATCAACGTTCCAAATCCCAATAGGGATCCATCATCAGGATATTCTTGAATGATGATAGAAGAAGAGCTTTAATGAGGGTTTAAATAGTTTATAGTAAGAAGTGGGAAGATATGTTAATTGAAAAAATGCCTTGCTGTTAAATTTGCTATGTAATCTATGGTTAATTTGTGCAAATGAGGGAATACGATTATTGTCACGACAGTTCTTAAGAAATTGAAGTTCTACAGCTCTTCTTGCTATCTTCACCCTAAATTTTTTGAGTTTTTTTCATCAACGTTTCAAATCCCAACAGGGATCCATCATCAGGACATTCTTGAATGATGATAGAAGAAGAGCTTTAATAAGGGTTTAAATAGTTTATATTAAGAAGTGGGAAGATATGTTAATTGAAAAAATGCCTTGCTATTAAATTTGTTATGTAATCTATGGTTAATTTGTGAAAATGAGGGAATAAGATTATTGTCACGACAGTTCTTAATAAATTGAAGGTCCGCAGCTCTTCTTGCTATCTTCACCCTAAATTTTTCGAGTTTCATCAACGTTTCAAATCCCAATAGGGATCCATCATCAAGACATTCTTGAATGATGATAGAAGAAGAGCTTTAATGAGGGTTTAAATAGTTTATAGTAAGAAGTGGGAAGATATGTTAATTGAAAAAATGCCTTCTTGCTATCTTTGCCCTAAATTTTTCAATAAGAGCTCTTACTATAATCTATTTAAGCCCTCATTAAAGCTCTTCTTCTATCATCATTCAAGAATGTCCTGATGATGGATCCCTTTTGGGATTTGAAACGTTGATAAAAAAAAATGGTTATTACTGTGGGTTCTCCGGCTTCAAAATTAAAAGATATAAACCATCGAGGTCGTAAATCCAGATTCATTAATAATTTATTAAACATTAAATAAACAGTAACCATGTGCTGTAATAAATAAATCATCACACATTAAAAACACAGATGAACACCAGGATTTAAGGTGGAAACCTAATGCGGGAGAAAACCACATGATGCTGTCATCTTTTTCTTCTTTTTAATATAAAGAAAACATTGTTTACAATCTTGTACTAGTGCAGACTCATACCAGTACACATGAACCCACCTGTGGAAGGCTACAACCTTCACTCATTCTCTAGCTTCTATTGGAAGGGAGTTACAACCCCTTGGTTCTTGTACTGGTGTAAACGTGTACCAATACGCAGGCACCAACCTATAGAAGGCTACAACCTTCACTCATTCTCCAGCTACTACCGGAAGGGAGCTCCAACCCCCTAATCTAATCACCAGCTAATACTGGCAGGAAGCTTCGAAGTCCTCACTGAAGGGTCCAACCCTCATCATCCTCCATGGACCACGTTTCATCAAAATTTTAGAATAGATCCACCTGCTTCAACACATCATAACTTGTGGGCCATGTTTCACTAAATTTTCATACAAGATCCACCTGATTCAACACATCATAACTTGTAGGCCATGTTTCATCAAATTTTCAGACTGGACCCATTATCATCACTTAAAGCTCAATATAAGAAATCAAATTGTAACTGACATTTATCTCTGGCACAACTAGATCAATCAATCACTGAAACACAATCATCAATCATTGAAACTCAATCATCAATCTCTGACATAATTGAAACCTAATCATTAATCTCTAACATAATTGAAACCCAATCATTAATATCTGAATCAACTGATCACTGAAAATTATGACATCAATATTTGACACAACTGAATCAATGACAGAAAACCCAATTAACCGACACTTAATAAAAACTCAACCAATTAACTAGAACAATTAGATCATTGTAACCAGTACATAGAGTTGAACCCAGAACACTACATCAACAACCAGAACCAACTGCAACCTCAAAAATCATATGTTAGAATGTATACTCTACATCCATGAGGAAAACCTGTGTGTATACACCACTTTCTGTAACTCAACCTGCGTATACCTCTAAAGATACTGAATCATAAAAATCTAGAACCAAAAATTGTACTAACCAAATACATTCTAAAGATCTGCTATCATATTACAGAGTTCTAAACAGATAGCAGCAAAAGATCACCCTTCTTACTCAATCAATCAATCATCCAAACTCAATATCCTTATACAATTGGTTTAAATTTAGTTCTAATGAAGAGAACATTGAAAAATAGTAGTAAAACAGTAGCACTGATTAGATAAATTAGTCATTTTTCAAAAACAAGACCTTCCTCGGCATATGCTACTTGGAAGTACTGAATCTGTGTGTATAAGCACCTTCATTGAGGTGAACCTGTGTATAGATACACAAACAATAACTTATAACTTTACATCTTTTCAAGACTTCAGATATACCCAGATCATAGCATTTAAAGGATAAAACATGCATTAACACTCAGATCTAGCCTATCCATTATCAAATCATACAATGATAAGTCATTTTAGGTCTCATGATCCTGATCCAATATTGTATCCAAGGGTGCACACAATGTTTCAGATCTATATCATAACCATAGCCCTTACAACACAAAATATACTTAAGATAGAACTATTCATTAAAAACCCTTTTTATTGCACAGTAGGCCTTTGATCTTCTTCTCCTTATATACTTAGAGCCTTTGTCAATACCATGAACCAAAACAATACTTAGAACCTATGGTATTCTTAGACGGGATCAAGTAATCATTATTTCACTCAATATTGTGGGCTAATACCATGGTATGGATCCTTAGCATTCCTTAACCTTAATTTTCCATCCCATACAAGTTTTTCCTTTTGTGAAGCTACATACATACGTATACGTGCCTTTTATTCTTTGTAGTCGTGTGTATACGTGACTTGGACTAGGTTAAACATCATATACAACTTAAAACATTCTCATTCCTCAATTTCTTGATTCTGATATGTAATCCTTTGTCCCATCATCCTGTTCTTATCTGCCATTACTCTGTTTCCTCTGAATTGACCTGTTACAATATGAGTTTCCATCATACATCACTATAACATTTTTGAACTAACCTGTGGATACATATGGTTATCATATATGTGAGTTTCCATCAAGGAAAACACATTTACCATAATGCCAACAATCTCCCCCTTTGGACTTGATGGAAACTATATTGGTGTTGACCACTTCAAGCTATAGAACCTGTTAGATATATCAAACAACACCAAGATACTCTCCCCCTTTGAAATCAAGGGCAAAGGGTGGACCAAGATATTCTCCCCCTTAGTACATGTTGAGATGCACTATACTGTCCATGCTCCCCCTAAGCACATGTATAGCCTGCATAACTATTTTTCAAAAGAATAACATGATGTTATAACTCAACTATGTGAGTATGACCTTGCTATCACCAATGACTCTTACATACATCAATCACCCAACCAAGTGGGGATACATCAAATGTTCATACATGACTGAAAATTGCAGTTATTACATCATCCTTCCCATGCATAGTGGGGGTACAAATTACATCATGTGTCCAAGAGGATTCATCCATAATAGACTATGATAGAAAGAGATATATTATTATACCATAGGTCCCTACATTATTTACATCAAATGATATACATGAAATTTATAACAAATACCAAATACCTCAACAAGATCACAATAGTTATCAACAACTATCATACATCATAAATGATCTTCACCATAAGCATCTGTCAACAGCATCAAGAAAAACAACCTGTATATGTCCATCATTAGTTCGCAAGATAAGTCAATGTAATTTTAATATCATCAAACTATGACTAAGTATGATGCATATAGGTATCAACTTATCCTCTTGATCTTATCAAGATCAATTTTCTCCTTATTTCATGAATCAACTAAGCATACATCATCATCATATCATCGTACCAGGAACTATCATCATAAAGTAAGAAGTCATCATCATTATGTGACTAAGTAACTCATGTCTCCAATTAGCTATGTCTTCATGAAACTTGAAATAACACCATTCTCTTGGCCAACCAACATTATTTACCAATGTGTAATTTAAGTAATCATCCATGTATCTAGCATAATATTTATCTAGCTTCTTATCAATGTGAAAAGTAAACCATGAGCTCACAGTCATTTGTCAAACTTTATTGATGCCATCAAGATCAACAATCCTCAAACAATATACCATGTGAGATCCAAGAACTATAGGAATCCTAATTCATAACTTCACCCTATGAAATTTATGCATGATGGCAACGACATAACATAAATGAGTGACACTTAACATCATCAAATAATGAAGATGTGTACTTAAGCTTTGTTCTTCTCCTTGAACTTATGAAGATCACCATGTAAGAAACATAAGCATCATCACCATTGATAAACATCATTATGTACCAAGGACTTCTAAAGAACACATAATGCCAATAATGCATTATTAGAAGCATAGCATATGCTCCCCATGAACCTGTGCCAACTGTTCACTGTCAGATCTGATCATTTCATATGTCAGTAAGAATCATAAAGGAATATATGTCAAGTAATAAACAACTTATGAGGGTCAAAAGCACTTCTAAATAACATCAAAATAATGTAATAATCAATAATCAAGATAGAAAAGACAATTGATCATTGATTGAACCATATCAGACCCTTTTCCTAAGTCTGTCCCACTGTTTCTTCATCAAACCAACATATACGCGACTTGTAGTTTTGAACTCGCGTATATATGTGGCTTGTCTTCATAAGCTTTGCGTATGAAAAGTAGAATATTTAAATTCATACTTTCAATTTCCCCTGAGTGTGTTCTGACTATACCTGGTCCTAGAACTTTTGCTGAAACATCAGTTCCAAGAATACCATTATCATGATGGTACTTCATCAGAGACTCTATTTTACTCTTGTATTTATCTTCATCTTTGAAAGAGTAGAGATAAAGATTACACATCATCCGATCTTATTTTTCTTTATTCTTGGTGGATTCATCTTTTTCAGATTTTCTGATATAAATGTGCCTATTTGATTGCTTACCATACTGTCTACAACGATCCATAGACTTGTCCCTGCATTCTTTTTCTATATGCCCAAACTTATTACAAGCAAAACATCTTATATGTTTCATATTCCTTCTACAAAAATCAATGGCTTTGTGATCACACATATTGCAAGAAAAACAATATCCCTTAAAGTACCTGGAAGCTGATGATCTTTTTGTGAGATGGTTATTAGCTTGAATCATTCTAGTTCTGCACCTGGCTGCAACATGTCCAAAATTATGACATATAGAACATTCAACATTATTGATCAGAGGAGGAGAATTGATTAACACTTCTATGGTTAGGAGTAAATTATTTTCTTTGAAGACTTTATTTCCTTGGTTATTGATGGGGTTGACTTCTTATTTCCTTGTTGAACATTTTAGATTTTGCATTAGAACTCCTTGTCTTAGTTTGTGAGCTAGATTCACCTTCAAGAGTTTCATGAAAACCAAGAACAAATTTGATGGCAGGAGACCTTTGACTACTAAGAATATTATCCAAAATCTTAGTACTATCTTGAAATCATAAAAGTTTATCCTATTCTTCTAATTTACCTTTTAGGATATTTACCTCAACCTGATATTGCTCTTCCTTTTCCAGATACTACTTCTTCATGATTTCTTCAACTTTTATTCCTTCTTCCACTTGTTGTCTTAATTTGAGAATATAATTTTCTTGTTCTTTAAATCCTTGAAGTAGTTCTTCATTCTACTTATTTGAATTTTCAATATATTCTTTGAGAGAGACAACCTCGGCTTCAAGACCTTCACAGTAACTGGTTCTTTCTATAAGTTCCTTGGTTGTTGTGTTGTTTTCACGTACTTGATTTCTTAATGATGTCACTTCATCCTACAACCTTTTACATTGATCTTCCTTTTCTTTATACTGCTTCGTTATTTTTTTCCTTCCTCCAACTGAGTTTTTAACCTGGTAACCTCTTCTTTGTAGGTACAATCCCTTTTGTCAAATAGATCTTGTTGATCTCTAATTTTATCTGTGAGCCTTTTAACTTTTTCCTCTATTATATTTCTTTCACTTTCACCCATAAGAGAAAATTCAGTTGTTTCATTGTCACATTCATTAATTTCAATATTTCATGAACAAAGAAATGTATCACCAGAGGACCAAAAATTAGTACCTGATAATTCATTTTCTTGTTCATCTTCATTTTGAGGTGATTATGAATCTAAATAATTACTTCCACCTAATAGCCAGTCGTCTCGCCTGCTGCCACTGTTTCGTTGATATGCCTTCTTATTTTGAGGTGCTTTCTTCTTTTGCTTCTTTCCCATTATTACAATAGATCTCCTTCAAGCTATCAAGCTTCTGCCAAAGGACCTGCTCTGATACCTATTGTTGGGAAAAATACTGAGTGGGGGGGGGAGGGGGGGTGAATAAATATTTTCAAATCAATAACATTTCTTTTCATATTGATATTTCCATATGCGACTTTAGTGAAAGGAACATGCATGTGTATGCAACTGTTCTTAATACAACTAACATACATCCAGTAAACTTATGATTCAGTTAATTCATCATATGTTTGTCATTAGCTAGTGCATAAGTACTTTATTAAACATTAGATAAACATTAACTATGTGCTGTAATAAATAAACCATCACACATAAGCAACACACATGAACGCTAGGATTTAAGGTGGAAACCCAATGTGGGAGAAAACCACTTGCTCTTGTTGTCCCTGTCTTCCTTTTAATGTAAATAAAAAGATGTTTACAATCTTGTACTCATGCAGAATCATACTAGTACACAGACATCCACCTGTAGAAGGCTACAACCTTCACTCGTTCTCCAGCTTCTACTGAAAGGGAGCTATAAACCCTTGGTTCTTGTACTGGCATAAACTTATACTAGTACGTAGGTGCCAACCCACAGAAGGCTACAACCTTCACTCGTTCGTGAGCTGCTACCAGAAGGGAGCTCCAACCCCCTGATCTAATCACCAGCTACTACTAGTAGGAAGCTTTGACTTCCTCACTAAAGGCTCCAACCCTCAGAATCCTCCATGGACCACGTTTCATCAAATTCTCAGAATGAATCCACCTGCTTCAACACATCATAACTTGTATGCCACGTTTCATCAAATTTTCATACTAGACCCACCTACTTCAACACATCATAATTTGTAGGCCACATTTTATCAAATTTTCAAAATGGACCCATTATCTTCACTTAAGCTCAATATAAAAATCAAACTGCAACTGTCATTTATCTTTGGCATAACTTAATCAATCAATCATTGAAACACAATCATCAATCACTGAAACTAAATCGTCAATCTCTGACATAACTACCAATCATTAATCTCTGACATAACTAAAACCTAATCATTCATCTCTGAATCAACTGATCAATGAAACTTCTGACATCAATATTTGACACAACTAAATCAATCACAAAAAACCCAATTAAATGACACTTAATCAAAACTCAACCAATTAACTGGAACATTCAGATCACTATAACCAATACACAGAGCGGAACCCAGAACACTGCATGAACAACAAGAACCAACTGCAACCTTAAAAATCATGTCAAAATGTATACACTACTTCAATGAGGAAAACCTACATGTCTATGCCACTTTCTATAACTAAACCTGTGTATACCTTTAAATATATTGAATCATAAAACTCCTGAACCAAAAACTGTACTAACCAAAGACATTCTGAAGATCTAATATCATAGTACAGAGTTATAAATAGATAACAACAAAAGATCACCCTTCTTAATCAATCAGTCAGGTAGACTCAATCTTCTTATACAATTAGTTTAACTTCAGATCTAATGAAGACATCATTAACAAACAACAGTAAAACAACATCACTGATCAGATAGATCAATCATTTCTGAACAACAAGCGCTTCCTTGGCATACACTACTTGGAAGTGCCGAATCTGTGTGTATACACACCTTCACTAAGGCGAACCTGGGTATAGATATGAAAATAATGACTTATAACTTCAAAGCTTTTCAAGACTTTGGATATACCCAGATCATAGCATTTAACGGATAAAACATGCGTTAGCACTCAGATCTAGCCTATCCATTATCAGGTCATACAATGATAAGTCATTTCAGGTCTCATGATCCTGATCCAATATTGTATCCAAGGGTGCATAAGATGTTTCAGATCTATATCATAACCATAGCCATTAAAACACAAAATATAATTCAAATAGAAGTATTCATGAAAAACTCTTTCTCTTGCACATTATCCCTTTAATCTTGTCCTCTTTATATACTTAGAGCCTTTGCCAATACCATGAACCAAAACAACACTTAGAACCTATGGTATTCTTAGACAGGATCAAGTAATTGTTATTCTGCTCAATATTGTGGGCTAATACCATGGTATGGACCCTTGGTATTCTTTAACCTTAATTTTCCATCCTGTACACGTTTTTCCTTCTGTGAATATGCGTGCATACATATACACACATTTTATTATGTGCACCCGTGTGTATACGCGACTTGGACTAGGTTAAAGAACACATACAACTTAAAACATTCTCTTTCCACAATTTCTTGATTCTGATCTGTAATCCTTTGTCCCATCGTCTTGTTCTTTTGTGCCATTACTCAGTTACCTCTGAATTGTCCTGTTACAATATGAGTTGCCATCATATATCACTTTATCATTTCTGAACTGACCTATGGATACATTTGGGTATCATATATGTGAGATTCCATCAAGGAAAACACATGTACCATAATGCCAACACACCACATAGGGGAAGGTGAACCACTCACCTATGGTCACTCATAGCTCCAAGAAGTACCCCAAGCCCCGAGGAGCTCCCAAAGCTCAGTGTCCAAATCAAGCGAGACCCTTATGTGATCCGTAAAATGCTGTGGATATTCCATTGGACAATTCGTCACAACATATATGATAATATTATATTAAAGTATAAGATTCTACACTATTATAGTTTTATTTAATTTATAGATTTGTAAAATTAACTATAATTAGTGCATGCATGTAAAATTAAATCAAGAAGAAAATTAGAGAATGAAAAAGCAAGCTCACACACACATAATACACAAGATATGCTCTCTAGGAAACCCTTTCGGGAGAAAACCTAGCTGGAAGGTGAGGCCGCTTCGCTCTCTTTCTCTGTCTGGAAATATGGCTGCAGATATAAAGAAGTAATGTCTGTGGCCCATTGGCTGCTATAGTGCACAAATCCTCTCTGTGTGCTGTACCTCCTATTTCTACTGGCTATATTTTCTCAACTATGGAACAAAATCCTCTCAAAAGAATGGAATGTCTCTTCTTCCTAGTGGCCCAGTTATAACACAGCCTGATAGCCTACAAGTGGTTAAGTTTGACTACATCAACTCTGAACTAGAGTTACAAAATAGACTCTTCCAGATTATTTTACATCAAAAACACGTGGCTAGCCTCTTTTCCATGAATAATGGGGCTGATGTGGCATCCTCCCAAACTATAGGTGTGAAAACAAGAAGGCCAACTTCTGAGTGGCATAAATTTCTCACACAGACTCTGGTTGATGCAATTCTTGCATCGTTGGAAAGATCTATGTGTTTGGAATAACGTGAAAAGGCTCTATGTGTAAGAAGAAAATTTTACCCCCCTAAAAGCATCATTTGATGCCTCAAAATGCTCCTCAGAGGTTTCAGACCCTGTTTTGTGAAACTAGGTCCTACCAGTAAAAGTGGTCCCATGAGGTGATTCCTCCACTTTTTCCACTGCAAATGCATCGAGATGGATGCCAAACAATATAATGATCCAATTCGGATCATTATGGGAGGGTCTTTCCATGAATCCTAGTCTCTCTGAGAAGGTTAATAATTTGACCTTCCCCATGGGCTTCGTGAGGATATATATGACCTTATGATCAATTCTGATGTGTTTGAGCCTTATTGCTCCTCGTTGTACCATATCCTAGATAAAGTTGTACCTGATATCAATGTGCTTGGATTGGTCATGGAACACAGGATTATCTGAAAGGCGAATCCCACTTTATTTGTAACAGAATATCATGGTGGTATCCAACACATGTTGAAATAGCTCACTGAAGAGCTTCCTCAACCAAACAACTTCACAACAGGCCATACTAGTTGTAATGTATTCGACCTTGGAAGTGCTTAGAACAATCAATTTATGCTTCTTGCTCATCCAATAAATTGAAGCAAACCCTAATGAGAAGCAACATCCAGATTTGCTCTTACAATCCACCACAATTCCAGCCTAGTCAGCATTTGTATATCCATGCAACCTCAAATTCTCGATCATGCATCTCAGTCCATAATAGATTGTGCCCTCGAGATATCTAAGGAGATTCTTGGCAACAATCCAAATCATGTGATGATGATCAACCATAAATTGACTCAACGCATTCACAATGAAGCATATGTCAGGATGGGAGTTTACCAAGAACATCACCCCCCCCCCAAAAGTTGTATATATTCAAGAAGGATTTTCCAATTTAGGCCCAACAACATTTCCACATAGCTTCTTGAAGTTGAGTTCCATTGGAGTAGACACAGACTTGCAATCCACCATCCCATATCTCTTGAGAAGCTTCACAATATATTTTCCTTGAGAAAAGAAAAACTCACTTGGCTTTTGCTAGGCCTCCAGGACTAGGAAGTAGTGCATCAGTCCTAGGCCCTTCATATCGAACCCAGAAGCCAACACCCTCTTTCATTGATGAATGAGAAGGTATGCACCTATCAAAAAGATATCATCCACATAAACGACGAGAATGAGAGGCCTGTCATTTTCAACCTTGAAATATAGGTTAGGGGTAGCATTGCTCCTTGTAAATCCCAAATTCATAGGGTATCTATCAGTCCTCTCATACCAAGCCCTGAGTGCTTGATTCAACCCATAGAGGGCTTTATTCAATATGTATACGTGTGTCCTATGATTTTGTACTTTGAACCCCTCAATTTTTTCCAAGTAGACTTCCTCCTTAATCAAGCCATGCAAGAAAGTAGTCTTAACATCCATTTGGTGTAGGCTCAATCCTTGAGATGCAACAAGAGAAATAATCAAATGGATAGTGGTATATCGAGAATCTAGTGAAAATATCTCATCATAGTCCAACCCTTCCTTTTAAGAGAAGCCTCAAGCAAAGAATCTGGCCTTGTATTTTTCATCACTCCCATCAGCTCCATGTTTTATTTTCTAAAGCCATTTAAACGTGACGAAAGAATTTTCCTTGAGTCTAGGAACCAAATCCAAGACATCATTCTTCATGATGGGTTCATACTCCTCATTCATTGTATCCTTCCATACTTGGTGTTTCACGACTTCTTTGAATATGAAAGTATCAGATTGAACAATATTACTCATAAAAGAAAGGTACCCTTGATACCTAGCAGACTTATTACTTTCACAAAATGTCTCTCTTGGAGAAATATGATTTTTAGCATCTTTGAGAGTGTCTTTGAACCACAATGATATTTTCCTTGAGGTAGAGGAATCACTAGGAGGTGGATCAATGGGATCCATTGAACCTTCAACATCAGGCATAGGCTCATCAGATGGAGGTCCTTCCTGATTTCTTGTAGAATCATCATTTTAAGAATGGGGAGATCTCTATCTTTCCCAAGAGAAGCATCTTCATCAAATGTGACACCATGGCTTACTTCCACATCTCATTGATTAGGAACATAGATTATATATGCCTTTGAGTCTTCACTATAGCCCACAAAATTTCCTTTCTTCTCGCATTCTCCCAACTTGTTTCTCTTCTCTTTAGGCACATGAAAATATACGAGACAACCAAATATTATAAAATGAGAAACATCAGGTTTCTTACCAATGAAAACTTCTTCGGGTGTCTTGAAATTCAATGCTTGATGTGGACACCTATTTTGAAAATATATGATGGTATTTTCTACTTCATCCCGTAAGAACTTTGGTAGACCTAGATCATGAGGCATGGCATAGGTGGCTTACATAACCATTTGATTCTTTCTTTCAACAACTCCATTTTTCTCAAGAGTGTATGCAATGGTTTTATCCCTCTTAATCGCAATTTCTCTACAATGGTCATTGAATTCATTTGATTCATATTCGGTCCTATTGTCGGTCCTCAATATTTTGATCTTCTTCCTTGTTTGATTCTCCACCAAGGCTTTCAAATCATGACATCATTTGAATACTTCATTCTTCTTCTTCAACAAAAAGATCCATGTTTCGAGAGAAAATTCATCCACAAAAATAACATAATATACCTAATGCTGTTACGAGAAACATACCTGATAGGTCAGAATGGACTAGTTGAAGAATATCAAAAGTTTGACTTTCGCTTGAGGGGAATGCTCCCTCTTAAGTTTCCCATCTTCACATCCCTGTCAAACACCTTCATTATTCATGTTGAAATCGGGCATACCTATGACCATCCTCCTTACCTTAGGTAAGGCTTTGTAATGAAGATGGGAAAACCTTCAGTGCCACAAATTAGATTGAAGAGAAGTGTCACAAGGCATGGATCCCAAAGGAATTCCTCAAACTTGATAAATAACATCAACCCTGAATCCAAGTTTAAATGTGTATTTATGGTTTCTTTTCCAAAGACATACCTTTCCATCAATGAATTCTACCTTTAAGCATTTATCTTCCATCACAGAAATAGAGACAAGGTTCTTCTTCAAATTAGGCACATACAATACTTCTTGTAGATGAATGGTTTTACCTTGATTCAAGTGAAGAGTGACGACACCTATTACTTTCATGGGATAGGTGGCATTATCTCCAAGTATGATTTGCAAGTTAGTCCTCCTTTCAACAAAATTTGAGAGGGCCTCTTTGCACCCAATGAAGTGCCTTGAGGCTTCACTATCAATCAACCAATGATAAAATGTATCAGAGGAGAGGTAGTAGATAAAGGAAATAAAAGATAAAATTCATTTTGATTTTCTTCAACATTACTTTCCTCATACCTATAATTTCTTGATCTTTTGGGAGGATGACCATTTCCATATCAAGCAGTGGGGGCATTCCTCTTTACTTTGTTGTTGAACTTGTTGTTCCTTTGATTTCCATTTCCTTTGTAGTTGTTGTGGTTATTGTTGTCATCATCCCTTGGAGTATCCTTTTTGTGAGGACAATCTCTAGCATAGTGGCCAAACTTGTTGCAATTGTAGCATCTTCCTTTTCTTCCTTCTTTGAATGCCAATTTAAATCCTTGACCTTGTTTCCTTGGACCAACATTTTTCTTCCTCTTAGCATGCGTGGAGAAGGAAGTAGGATCATTTCCATTTGAGGTCTTATATATCTCCATCATCCTTATTTCTTCTTGAGTGCATCTAGCTAATAATTCATCAAAACCCAAAATCTTGTCTTTGTTGAGGATGGTGGTGTTAAACACATCACGTGCCCTTATAATACCTCCAAGTGCAATAAGAGTGAGCTCCCTGTCACCAACAACTTCTCCAATATATAGAATATCATTCTTGATTTCGGTAATCCTCATGAAGTAGGATTGAATAGACTCTCCTCTATCCATCTTGATGTCTTTCAACTTTTTCTTGAGAAAGAGGACTTAATTTTCATTGTTTACTTTGAACATCCCAACCAGTTTATCATACATATCCTTAGATGTTTCCAAATTATAAATGTAGGCAACCAAATTATTTTGAATGAAGTCTACAATAATTTTCTTAGGTTTGACCTCACCTTTCTTGTACTTTGTTTTTTTAGTAGTGGGTGCATTTGAAGGATGCTCCACCACTCTTCCCTTTACATAGTCCATAGCATCATTCTCTTCCAAAGTAAAATCCAAATTCATATTCCATGCATGATAGTTTATTTTTCCCTTGAGCTTGTCCTCAGATTTGAAGCATAATGTAGTCGTCATTGAAGCTCGACAAATATTCTTGTCCAATAGCTCTCATTAGTGATTACTTTTCTCACTCTTTCTTGGGCTTTGTCTTCACCTGGGCTTTGATACCATGTTAAATTTAGTTAACAATGGTATGTTCTATGCTTAACGCAATTTACTTCAATGTTCTTTAGCAACCCAATAACAATTTCCAATTTTCAATAACAATCACAATAATGACATTGATGGTAAAAGCAGATAGAACATGAAACAAAGTGCAGAAGACAAGCCAAGACAAGAGGACACTAGATTTGGCAGATGCCAAGGAAAAACCCCAATGTGGGGAAACCCTTCGATTAATTATTTTTATTATTATATCAAAATTTCAACAAAGAGAGTATAAAAAATTCAAAATGAATTTCCAAATACAATTTGAAAACAACCTTGTAATTTTCTACAGTAAATTGCAGTCAAACTTCTGCCCTAACTAGAAATTCAATAGTGGTCAAAACAACAACAAATCATCCTCAAAGAAACTTAGTCTTCCTTGGTAAAAGTCAGCCTGATCAGGAGGATAAATTCAGCCCAAAATAGATCGGTCAAACTAAGTCAAAAAAGAGAGAAAACTATTGTAATTTTTTGCGGTCAAACAACAATCAACCTTGGAGTTAAACGCACGTTAAAAAACCCATAATTTCTCAGTTTTTTTCCCAGCAATGCGGTCTAGAAAAATCAAACATTTGACCCTCAAAACACAGTCAAACTTGGTAAGCAACCCCTCGGTCAATGCTCTTCAAACCTATCTCTGAAGTCTGAAATTTTAGCTTGTAATTTTTCCCAAAAAATATGTCCTCCTCGCTACACATGTGAGAGAGAGAGAGAGGCTGCCCAATAGTTGTATGAACCAATCTCATGAAGAGAGAGAAGAATGTGTGGGTGATGAATGTATGAAATGAGGTGTGAGGTCTCCTGTATTTATACAATTAGTTGTGGGTGAAGAGACAAACCCATTGGGTTTCTTGAGCCTACATGATGATGAATCTGACCTAAAAAATTTGCACATGTGTGGGCATAAATTGAAAGTCACACTTCTTCTTGTCCGAATGAGATGATATTTATATCAATCTTGGACCTCTCAAAAATAGGAATCCAATGCAATCATAATCTCCATCAAATGAGTTGTCCCAAGGTGGAATTTGGCCCTAGTTTCCAATTTTAACAGTATTGTTATTACTTATAGTAGTAATGAAGGTTTTCAAAATAGGAGGGAGACCTATTAGTGTCACAATCACCAATTCCTTGTCAGACACAGGTTCCCCAACTCTTTGCAATTGATCTCTAAGATGATATATCCTCATAATATATGATTTTATAAACTCCAATTTGTTCATCTTTGTGTCTTTGAGTTGATCTTTCAAGGAGATGATTTCATTCAAATTGTTGACTTCATACATGCCAGCTATCTTATCATACATGTCATTAGACTTCCTCAAATTTCCAACATATGCAAGTAAATTATCTTGTAAACCGTCAACTATAATTTGTTTTTCTTTTAAATTACTTTTCTTATGCTTGTTCTTGACAACAACGAAAGCATTCTCCAGAGGCTCAAATACTTTTCCTTGAGTGTGATTTAAAACATCATTGTTTTCATCTATGATCTTTGTTGTTGCTCTGAGAGACGAACTTGGATTTCTTACAATACTAGTGCCTGGGCACATCTAGATTGGTGAGTCTCAAATGATTCTCGGGCAAGAGGAGACATCACATGTTTTCTATATACATATATACATAAATATAAAAGAGGAGTGGGTTGGTTCATTCATCCAAATGCACAACTCATGTATTTCTGGTACTTATTTGCATACACAGTTCCTAGAAATATACACATAAAATAGTGGAGCCCGAGTAATTCGAGGACTTACAGTTTAATAAGGTTTTGCAGAGTAAATGAGAGAGGATAAGGTGAAATCGTAACTCATCACATAGAGTCCAAAGCATCAAGAATTCTATATTTAACACATAGAGCTTGAAACAATAATAATTTCTACACTTATTTGAGTTACAGGTAGATATAATGGACAAAGAGAGGTTGGGTGCTATGATTCATGTAGTGAAGTTTTAAAGATATAATTTTAGACCTTCATACAAGCATATGCATTAACAAAGAAATACAAATGAATTTGTAGGAAGAATGAAATATTTCTAGTAGCTATTTTTGCATGAATTGAGAGAAGAAGCATAAACATAATGGATTTTAATAGGAGGATAACATACTGTAATACTAGAAGGGGGAATCACCACCATTTATTGATATTATAAAAGATCTGTAATATAAATTTATATAGTCTAAAAATAACATGTAGTGTTTTCTTTAGAATTTTTGAACCTTTGTTAAGTGTTGCTTCCTCCTATTTATCAGGAGAGGAGGAGTGTTGAACACTCATTACATCAAAAATGATTCAACCGAGTCTCAGCTATTAGGTTGACTAGCTGTCTCGGCCAAGGATGGCTCTATGGCCCAAAAGAATTACAAAACATTAATCGCCTCATTAAAGGGAGGCACCTTACAGGGTAAAAAATTAGTCAATCACATAAGAATGTCAACAAAATATCTCTGTGCCCATCCTATGCACTTGCGCTTCAGGCTGTAATTTTCCAACGGTATGGCCTCCTGTGTTGCTCAGCCGACTCCTGTCCCTTTTGATTTTACTACTTGAACCATTCATATTTTAAAGCTAGGAGTGGGCGCTATCAATTTCACTCTGTAGTACTGGAGGAGAGGGCCCCTGGGAGGTACTTATCATTTCATATGTATGGGGACACCGTGCTGAGTAATAAAGTCTTCCCAAGCTACCAAGTCCCGTTTACTTCTGTTAGCGTCGACCCTAGTTCTATGTCACAATGGGACTTTCTGGATCAGCCCATGCTGGGCTTGAATCCACCATCTATTTTCTTAAAAGCCACAATTTCCGATGCATCACACCTTTAAAGTCCTGAACTGCACTTATCAATGCCCTAATATGCCTAGTGATGTGGTTATGGTGTAATATGGAGGAATTTCTGGTGTTGGTCCCTATCACTAAGACATTGTGAAACATCCTAGTCATGATTCCCTTTAGGCCCCTTTGCTTCAACCCCTTTCTGTAATATTATTCATATGACCGGGGTCTTGAACCAGGTGCTAGAGCCTTTAAAAGCCTGTCTGGGGGCCTTTTTTCTTTAATACATGAAATCTCACACTTTGTCGATTTCTGATTGTTGCCATTGATATTTCCTTTGGACCCTTACGATCGCCGATCTGCGGGGTTGGGCCCACAAAAGGTATCGCAATCGCAACACGGGAGAGGGAGTTGAGGACGAGTGGTTTTTGAAGGGGGGCATGAGTGGTAAGTGCTAAGTGAACGGGGGGTGCAAAATGATATGAGAGGGACACGTAGCGGAGGGGTCTAGCAGGGTATCCACTTTTCGAATGCCCCTCCTGCTGATAAATGGAAACATGGCAGGGGGGCCAAAAAGGTCTGGGAGCCATTGATTTGGGTGGAGTTAATATGGGCCATCCAGAGATGGGGGGTGTTAAATGAGCCTACGACCTTTGAAAGGGATGGACCCATTAGCTTTAAAACTCCATTGTATAAAATATCGCATCCGGGAAGTTCCCACATATCACAATCGAAAGTTGGGAGGGACTTCGGTGGAGGGGGGGATTTTCTTTGTGGGATCATCGATTTCGAGATTGATGATGTCATTATTGCCATGTGGCATCTCCTGAGTCGTGACATGTGTCACCTGGAAATGCCCCCATAGGACCCCTTAAAATGCCGAATCTATGAGCCACGTGTCCTCATACTACTACGTCATGCTGACATCAGTTGCCATGTGGATTCATTTGGACCAATGGCGATCTACCATGTGCCCCCCTGGAGGAGAGAGAAAAGGTCCATTTTCCTTTGGCTTTTCATTGAATTCCCTTGTTAAATGAAATCGCCCCTCTTAGCGCTTTAAAACTAAAGCTCAGTTTTCAGTGATTTTTTGTGATATTGACGTTCAATGATTTCCATGGCCAAGTGCTTGTGTGCTACCCTTTTGCACCTGTGATCACCGATATCCAATATCAGTGCTCTATTCCATGAACCACCGATGTGCTATGTGCCATGAAACTCTGGTCACTGACTTGTGATTTGCAATATTGGTGATCGACCAATCGCAGGTTTCGTTTCCTTCCACTGTTGCTATTCCAGAAAAGCCCCGATTGTGATTGGCAATGGGCCTGGCCCTAAGCCAATTTTTCTTTGTTTTTAGGCTTTGAAAGGGCATCTTCAACCTACTCTAACTTTTGACCCAGGAGTCTATTTTTGAACTTCCACCTACCATTGGAAATGGTATTCTTAGCACTATGAAGTTGAGAGGATTGGATTTGGATTTGAGTGCTTCTGTGGCCTGGAAGATGGATTCAAACTTCACTTCTCTTTGGAAACTTTGATCAACTGAAAACTCATAATGCAATGAGTGACAACATTGGCTCTAACTCGGGATAGTTCCTTGCTGGCAAGGTGCTGATAACTTGCAAACTAGTAGCCTTCCTTCCATTGGGCGTGGAGTCATTTTAAACAAATTGTAATTATGTGCAAATGGACTTCTTAACATAAAATGAAAATTTCATATAACAATTACAATACACACACCAGTATTTACAATGAGTGTAACACATGTACCTCTAGTTTTAGAAATAGAGTTTAAGGAACTGACCGTTTACCGGCAGTTCCAAAGATTAACCATCTAGATTCTCAAGCATGTACGTGCTATTTCCTCTTTCTTCTGCAATCTTGAAAGGGACGAACCATAGCAGATATAATTTTTCGTGTTTTCCTTTGTCTTCCTGTCGAACGTCCTAGTGGAGAACTAAATCTCCTGCTTGAAGAGGTAGATCCTTGGCCTTCTTGTCAAACATTGATTTCATATTTTGTTGGTAATTTGACAATTTCCCTCCACCTGTTCTCTATTCTCATGAAGCTTGACAAATTGATTTATCCTTCAGGTTAAGGCACTTGGCTCTTCCTCTGCTTCTTGTAGTAACCTCACCACCAACATTGCTAATTGGATCGGGAAGACTACAAACTTATCATACACTAGCTCAAAATGTGATTTCCCCATGGATCGTTTAGGTGTTACCCGGTTGGTCCATAGAGAAAAATTCAGTTGGGACTCCCAGTTCCTCTGATTCTCGATGATGGTCTTCTTCTACACTCTCACCATGGTTTTGTTTGAGGACTCAGCCAAGCCATTACCTTGAAGATAGTAGGTAGTGGAGTTACCGATTATTATGTTGAATTTATGGTAGAAGCTGGTGAACTTGGCAGATTTGAAGACTTGAGCATTATCGTTGATAATTTTGAAGGGACGACCAAAGCGGGATAATATGTTCTCCTCCATAAATTTGATTACCACTGAGTCTGTAGCATTTCTGGATGGGATGGCCTCTACTCACTTGGTGAAATAATATGTGGTCGTTAATATCCACTTGTTACTGGATGGTGGGTTGATTTCTCCTATGAAATTGAGTCCCCACTGTTTGAAAGGTTCTTCCACATGTATTGGAATCAAGGGGAGAGGAGAAAGCTTTTGCCTCTCAGCAAATACTTGGTACTTCTGACATGACCTTACTTGGGAATGAACATTCCCAAATAGTGTAGGCCATTAGAATCCTACCTTGAGGATTTTATGTGCTGTGGTCTTCCAGCTGTAGTGACCTTCACAAAATCCTCTGTGAAAATCCTCAATCACCTTCTAGGTTTCACTCTCCACCAAACATAACAGCAATACCCCCATCGGGTCCTTCTAGTAGAGTAGACATATGACATATTTTTGCACTTGCAATCTCAGACTTTGGTATTTGGATTTATCTAGCCCCAACAGGAACCTCAAGAATAAGGGATAATGAACGATGTTCTTATACCAGGGTGATCCCTTAGATTTGGCATATATTTTCTGCTCAGATGTTTTAATCCCGCTATGATGATCCTATGGTCTGCCTTCCTCTATGACCAGGTTTATCCATGAAGCTTGGAAATTAGATTAAGATAAAACCTTGGCCAACCCTTGGCCTTTTATGAGTTTGGTAGGCTTTATGTCTAGCTCATATTCTTGTATCTTGGATATCCACCTACCCCTTTTTCCTTCGCTGTCTCCTTGCACCAGGATGTCCTTGATTGCTGTCATTGGGACAAACGATATGATTTCCGATTGCAGCACATACATATGAAATTCCTTCAAAGCCTTAATGAATGAATAGGCTTGTTTCTTCAATATGTTATATTTTAGCTCAACATCCCTTAGGACTTGGCTGAAGAAAGGCGACGGGTTGTTCATACCCATCTTTATTTTTCTATAGCAGAACTACAACAATAGCCTGTGGAGAGGTGAAAAAAAAGATGTAGAAAGGAACTGAATAGTCAGGGCTGATTAGTACTAGGGCTTCAACCAAATCTTCTTCAATTCGAATGAAAAAATCTCAGGGGGGGGGGGGGGTGGGTGGGGCAAGGCTCTACTTGACTTAATTTTCCTTCTTAAGCATGTTCGTAATACCCTTGACAATTTCTATGTAGTTGGGTATGAACCTCCTCAAGAAATTTATTCTCCTTAGAAAAGCCTGAACCTCTTTCTTATTCATGGGTAGAATAATATGGTTGATGGATTCAACTCACTTAGGATCAATCTTCACACCCTTTTGTGCTACTATGTGTCCTATTAGCTTCCCCTCACTCAGGGCGAACTGCTATTTCTTAGGATTCAGAGAAAGACCATACCTCCTGCATTTTTCAAAGGTGAGATTTAAGTGGAGGATGTACTCTTCATCAGTCTTAGAAAATACTGTGATATCATCTAAATAAACCACCACGAATTTGTATTGCTTCCCTATGAAAGCTATGTCCATGGATCTATGAAATATGGCCCCTACATTAATAAGACTGAAGGGCATGCAAGCGTACATGAATGTTCCTGATGGGGTAGTGAAGGCAGTTTTATTTTGATCATCAGGGTGGATTACCACTTGGTTGTAACCAAAAAACCCATCCATCATGGACATTTTGGCTGAGCCAACCACCTTCTACAATATATGATCCATCTTAGGCAATGGGTAGTTATGTTTTAGGGATGCCCTGTTAAGATTTCGAAAATCTACACATAACCTTATTTCTCCACTCTTTTTCTGGATAGGGACTAGGTTGGCCACCCATTCAGAGTACCTTAAAGGCACTATGATCTTTGCCTGTAGCAAATTTCTCACCTCTTTTTCAATGGAGGGGAGTAAGAGTGGATTTATCTGCCTGAGTTTTTGTTTGCATGGCTTTATTCCACTCTTCAAAGGAATATTATGCTGAATGATGTTAGTATCAAATGCTTTCAAATCCTCATAAGACCAAGAAAATACATCCTTGTAAATTTTGAATAGATTTAAATACCTTTGTCTGTATTGCAAGGGGATTCCTTTTGATAGCCTGATCATTTGGGGTTCCTCCTCTGAGCTGATGTTGTAGTCTTCTACTTGATCATCTATCTTCAGGGCCATTGGTTTGGATACTATGTCATCCTTATTAAAAATCCTTTCCAGTGGGACTAGTCCACGAGGGATGGTATTCCCTTTCGGTTGAAATATTTTTCATCCAACTACTGTGTCTTTCCACGAAGTGGATTCTTGATTTTCTTATTCTTCTTCTTGATTGATGGTGGAGTGGGAAAACTACCCAATGACTTCTATGAATCATTTCACTTTCTTTTCGTCCTTGAATACCTGCCAATGCTTAATATTATTAGGTATTGAGGGTCTGTATCTGACTTCTACCTCATATATGAGGAGCAGATTTTGAGGGTGTCTGCAACTACTTACTGTTATGGCAAGGGATTTAGCCATTATGTTTCCTTCCGTGGGAAGAAATTAGATATTAAAGGCTAGGAAAAAATTATCAATTGGATCCCACACTTCATTCTGGTACGTCCTGAGTCTCGGGTGTTTGGCCTAGCATTGATTTCTGATCTGCCTTACGACCAACTCAAAGTCTCCATAGACCATTAGGCATTCAATATACATATTTTTTGTTGTTTTTAACCCAAGGAGAATTGATTCATACTTTGCCAAATTGTTGGTTGCTTCAAACTCTAGCTTGAAAGAAAGGGGTATTAGGCTACCCTCTGGAGACACCAAAAATATTCCAGCTCCATTTCCTTCTTTTGAGTTTTCTCCGTCGAAGTATAATTTCCATACTTCATTTTCATTTGCACGATGGTGCTCTAGCTACCTTGTTAGGTGTATTGGTGTTTTCTCTAAGAAGGTCTCATCTTCTTCTAGGAATAGGTAGGAGAGATCACTTTCTTTCCCATGCACTGGAGAATTTTTTGAGCCTTTAGATAGGGTCATAGTTTTTACAAACTTGGATTCTCTGTACAACCTCCTTTGCTCACCTCCAAAAGTGGGAATAGTGGTATAAGTCATATATAACTTGATAGAGACCCCCACCTTGGAAATCCAAGATCTAGATAAGAGCATGCTGAATCAAGGAGTAATATCGACCACCACTATGTCCATTACCACACTCTTCACAGGGATCTGAGCCAGGTTTACCACCAAATCCTTTATCATCCCTAATCACTTGACTCTCTTAGAGTGAAAGGAGTACAGGTCCTTGTATGGTCTGGTGATATCCAAGCCCTACTGTTCCATCATTGTTAATGGCATGAGGTTGTGTGAGGCTCCAAAATCCAACAAGTAATTATGCAGTAAGAAGTTGTGGATTACTAGGGTCATGTAGAAGGGTGTAGTAGAAGGATCCAACTCTTCCACATGTGGCCCAAAAACAAACATTAGCCTCTCCTCTTGGAGGTTTAAACTACCATGCTTGGTGCTGAGGTAGATGGATGCATGAATTGAGGGACTTGAGCTTTATAAGTAGGCTGCTTTAGAAGCTCAGTCAGAGGAACAAGAATTTTTACCTTTTCAAGCTCCCCTTGGAGATTGAATGTGGGTTGGACTTTTTTATATACCTCTTGGCTCTATTCCTTCTTCCTTACCATTGGAGGTTTTCAGCAGAATAGGTGCCTCCTTTTCTATGTCCCTCAGAACTATTGCTTTCCTTATTCGAGGGGAATTTAATCTTGGAAGGGTGAGAATTTAGCTTACCTTTCCCTTTATCTAGTACTAGAGGAATAACTTGGGGAGAAACCCCCTCTTGTTGTTCAAGTATATCTTCCTCATTTGTTGTTGCTTCTCTATCATGACTAACCTCTTGGTGAGCCATATTCCCATGCTCTTCTTCGGAAAAAGAATACAAATTTCCCTACATCTCCTGTGTATCCGAAGGTTGCTCATCAGGATCCTCTTCTAAATATAGAGGATGAGGGATCTGATCAAGATCTTCCTTTCTTTCCCATGAAAGTATTTGCAATGGAGGTCTTCTATACTACAAGTTATAACCCTGGTTGTTGACCTGAGCATTCTGTTTGGAGAGATTCTTATTCTCAAGTTCAAGATTTCCAACCTTATGTCATAAAATCCCGATGAGTTTGTTGAGGTCATCCCACTTCGGGTATGCCGTTTCTCTATCTCGACTAGAGGAGGATGCCTCTTCTTTCCCCCTTTTATTCTTAGTAGGTTCTTTATTTCCTCTTGACTTTCCAGCTGAGGTGAAATTCACTTCCACCTCAAGTGCATCAATTTGGAGTTGATCTAGAGTGAGAGACTTCCTTTCCCTTAGCGTAAAGCCAAAATTAGATTCAAAGGCTCCCAAAAAATCTACTCGAGTAGCAACTAGAGGAGGCTTTATCTCAGCTGGCAGGTTATTGTACTACTTGTTGAACCCTTTTATAAATTCTGAGATATCCTCTTTTGGCTTCTTCTTTATGGCATTAAACTTTGTGAGGAGGTACTCATGATTTCTATTTTCACCCCATTTCTATGTGAAAGAGTTTTAATTTCCTCCTAGGTAGTGATGGAGGCATTGGGTAGGGCTTTGAACCACTTTCTGGCCTCTTGATTGAGGGATTGTACAAAAAGTCTAATGAGCACATCCAGCTGTTCCACGTTTAGGTTCTCAGCAAAGGCACAAAAGGTTTCAATGTGTCTCTGTGCTGTGTTGTCATCCTCCCCATTGAACCTAGGCAGAATATTTAGGTGGTATTGGGGAATAGCACTTAGAGGCTGAGGTAATTCAAGAGGTGCATATTTATTTAGAAAAAAACCTGGAAGATCCATTTGGATTAATGGAGGGGGATTGAGACTTTCCTGAGGAACTTGGCCCAAAAACACAATGGTAGCAGTGGCTAGACTGAATACAAGGTATGTAAGGGTCTTAGGAGTAAGTCCTAAGTAGTGAGTAACAGAGTGTTGGGAGTTGGATGAGGAGGCTTCAAAGACTAATGAGATGGTAGTGTAGGCAATAAGAGTTTTCTCCTTCCAGAATTTCCTAAAAATTATTTTCTTTGGGTCAAATAAAAATGGGGCTTTTTGCTGAGAGGTATCTGAGCAAGTGTTATGCTTCTTAAAAGCTAGGATGATGAAATGATGATGGGCTGTGTGGAGTCGCCAACGTGATGTGGATGCAATTAGAGTGTCTCTACTCACCTACACAAAGAGTGCTCAATTTTTCATATCCCAGGGGAAAAATCCTTCAATACGTTCCCCACAACGATGCCAAAAGATGTTGTTTCTCCTAGAGACAACCTTGGATTGCTTACAAGACCAGTGCCTAGGCACATCGAGATTGGTGTGTCTGAAATGATTCTTGGGCAAGAGGTGACATCACACACACACACGTGCATGCATGCACGCACGCACACACACACACACACACACACACACACACACACATATATATGAGGAGTGGGTTGGTTCATTTATCCAAAGGCACAAGTCATGTGTTTCTAGTACTTATTTGCATACACAGTTCTTAGAAATATACACATAAAAGAGCGGAGGCCGAGCAGTTTGAGGACTTACAATTTAATAATCTTTTGCAGAGTAAATGAGAGAGGATAAGGGGAAATAATAACTCATCACATAGAGTTCAAAGCATCAAGAATTCTATATTTAACACATAAAGCTTGAAACAATAATAATTTCTACACTTATTTGAGTTACAGGTAAATATAATGGAAAAAGAGAGGTTGGGTGCTATGATTCATGTAGTGAAATTTTAAAGATATAATTTCATCCCTTCATACAGGCATATGCATTAACAAATCAATACAAATGAATATGTAGGAAGCATGAAATATTTCTAGCAGCTATTTTTGCATGAATTCAGAGAAGCGTGAACATAATGGATTTTAACAGGAGGATAACATATTGTAATACTCGAAGGGGTAATCACCACCATTTCTTGATATTCTGAAAGATCTGTACTATAAAGTTATACAATCTGAAAATAAGATGTAGTGTTTTCTTTAGAATTTATAAACCTTTGTTAACTATTCCTTCCTCCTATTTATTAGGAGAGGAGGAGTGTTGAACACTCATTACATAAAAAATCTTCAGCCGAGTCTCAGCTGTCAAGTTGACTAGTTGTCTTAGCTAGGGATGGCTCTTTGGCCCAAAAGCATTACAAAATAATAATCGCCTCATTAAAGGGAGGCACCATACAGGGTAAAAAATCAATCAATCACATAACAATGTTAGCAAAATATCTTTGTGCCCATCTTGTGCTCACTTCCACTTTAGGCTATAATTTGATCATGGTATGGCCTCCTGCGCTACTCAACCTACTCCCGTCACTTTTACCTTTACTACTTGAACCATTCATATTTTAAAGCTTGGAGTCAACACTATCAGTTTCATGTTGTAGTACTAATGAAGAGAGGCCCTAGGCAGTACTTAGCATTCCATATGTATGGGGACACCATGATCAGTAATAAAGTATTCCCAAGCTACCAAGTCCCTGTTTACTTTTGTTAGCGTTGACCTTGGTTCCATGTAACAATGGGTCTTTCTGGATCAGTCGATGTTGGATTTGAATGCACCACCTATTTTCTTAAAAGCCACAACTTTCAACCCATCACGCCTTTAAATTCCTACACTGCACTTATCGGTGCCCTGATATGCCTGGTGATGCACTTATGGTGTAATATGGAGGACTTTCCAGTGCTAGCCCCTATCACTAAAACATTGCAAAACATATGAATCCTGATCTAGTTTAGGCCCCTTTGCTTTGACCCCTCTCTATAATATTCTTCATATGACTGGGGTCTTGAACTAGGTGCTTAGCCCGAAGGCGCTAGAGCCTTTAAAAGCCTGTTTGGGGGAATTTTTCCTTTAATACATGAAATCCCACTCTTTGGGGATTTCTGATGTTTGCCATTGATATTTCCTTTGGACCCTTGCAATCATCGACTTGTGGGGTTGAGCCCATAAAAGGCATCTCAATCACAACATGGGAGAGGGAGTTGAGGACAAGTGGCTTTCGGAGGGGGCATGAGTGGTAAGTGGTAAGTGAACCGGGGCGGGGGGGTGGTGTGAAATGATATGAGAGGGACATGTAGCAGAGGGCCCTGGTGGGGAGACCGTTTTTCGGACCCCCCCCACTGATAAACGAAAACATGGTGGGGGATGGGGGGGGTGAATAGGCTTGGGAGCCATTGGTCTAGGCAAAGTCGATCTGGGCCGTCTGGAGATGGGGGTTGTTAAATGAGCCTGCGACCTTTGAAAGGGATAGACCATCAACTTTAAAACTCCATTGTATAAAATATCGTGTCTAGGGAGTTCTCGCATGTCGCAATCGCAAGATGGGAGGGACTTCAATGGAGGAGGATATTTTCTTTGTGAGATCACCGATTACAATATTGATGATGTCATCAGTGCCACATGGAACCTCCTGAGTGGTGACATTTGTCACCCAGAAAAGACCCCATAGGACCCCTGAAAATGTCAAATCCACATGCCACATGTCCTTCATACTACCACATCATTCTGACATTAGCTTCCACGTGGATTCATTTGGACCAATGGTGATCTTCCATGTGGCCCCTTGGAGGAGAGAGAAAAGGTATGCCTACCTCCGGTTTTTCCTCGAATTCATTTATTAAATAAAATCGGCCCCTCCCAATGCTTTAACACTAAAGCTCATTTTTTTGTGATTTTTCATGATATCGGCGTTCAAAAATTTCCATGTCCAAGTGCTTTTGTGCCACCCTTTTGTGCCTACAATCGCCGATATGCGATATCAGTGCTCTACGCCATGAACCATCTATGCGTTATGTTCCATGGGCCTCTAGTCTCCGAATTGCGATTTGCGATATCAGTGATCGACCAATCGTAGGTTTCACTGCCTTCCACTATTTCTATTCCAGAAAAGCCCCCATTGTGATTTGCGATGGGCCTGGCACTAAGCCAATTTTTCTTTGTTTTTAGGCTTTGAAAGGGTATCTTCAACCTGCTCTAACTTCTGACCTAGGAGTCTATTTTTGAACTTCCACCGATGATTGGAATGCTTATTCCGAGCACTATTTAATGGAGAGGATAAGATTTGGATTTGAGTGCTTTTGTGGCTTGGAATATGGATGGAAACTTAACTTCTCTTTGGAAACTTTGATCAATTGAAAAATCATAATGCAGTGAGTGATAATAGTCTCCAACCTGACTTTCCATGTAACAAAATTAGATGAGTCACCCAACTTCTCATTTTCCTTGAAGAAGGAAGACATCTTAAATTGACTATATTGGCTCGTTCAACTTTCCAAAGATGATTGCTTCAATGCATCTCTCCTTTTGGGCTTGTCCTTCACCTTAGCTCTGATTCCATGTTAAAATTTTCAGATTGTTCTATGTTGTATCAATTAATTTAACCCAATTCAATACTTCAATTAGTAATATTTTCAATACCAATTAATATTTCCAATAATTAACAAAGACTAGGGAGAAACCCTAAAAGGGGGAAAACCCTTTGAAATTATTCTTCTATTAGATTGTTGTAAAATATTTAGCTTAGAGTAAAATGAGCCCAATACAATATCATACAACAAAATAACCCAATAACATGTAGGAATATTTTTCCAGCATCAATATATATCAGAGACAATTTTTCCCTTTGCGGTCAACTATGGTCAACTTTGGTCAACGGTCAAATTTCAGTCAAACTTTCCAATCACAGGGAGGAGCATCTATGCGAGCGACTAAGAGCTTCCCATCACTCCCTTAAGCATGTGAGCCAATGATTGCAGCTAAATTTATCCTTTGACAAGCCAATGGCTGTTGCCCAAAACCCAAGAAACAGATGCGAGCTTCACACCCTATAGTTTTAGACCTTTGTGAACTTATTTTTTCAACCTAGCCTCAAAACCATGTGAATCAATCAATGAAGAAGAGAAAAATAATATTCTTGGCGATCTCCAAATGGGTTTGAGGTCACTTGTATTTATAGGGTTCCAAGGGTGATCAATTTCTTGTTAGGGATGACCTGTCCACAAGTGCATATGTGGGATTCTCTTCATAAGTACACTTTCCCTTCTTTGATTTGTGTGATCTTTAGGTAAATTTTGGTCCTCTAGAAAAGAGGAATTAAATGCAATCATAATATCCATCAAATGAGAGATCAAAATTTTAATTTGAACCTATTGTAGCGGCTGCAACACCCTCCAAAAGTTTGGCTTGCATCCAATTTTAGAGCCTCCCTTAGGTTTTAACTTGATGTTTGAAAGAACTGGGGATCACCCCATGTGCTCGTGTTGAGCCTTTGCACCCTCCTTACTTGACTGTTCAATGAACATATTTTTGCATGTTGGTCACAATGTCATGCTTGCAGCCATGTTCTGGTCATGCACATGGTTCCGCTTCATGTGTACAAGTTGTATTCACTATGTAAACATTTGTTGCATGCACACACGAAGTTTTATGCACTGTCGCGCAAGTGTCATCACTGTTTTTCAACAATCTATCATAAGAGTTGTGCTTGTCACTAGCACCATTGGTTAGTCATGTTGGGTATATGTTGCCTTGATTGTTTGAGGCGTCTTGTTGTCAAGTTATGTTGAGTGTGTGTTCGCAAGGTCACGTATGCAAAAATTCACTCACTCACACACTTACTCATTTTGCTAAAGTTCTGATGGCCAAATCACCCTTCACCGGCCGGACCTCCACCCTAGAATCGACTCGACTGACTATCACCCAGAATAGCATAGAAGTGTCCAATAAGCCATTTCAATTTGCGTTACCCGCAAGCTAATCAACCAACACTCCTTTTGGTCAACCAAATATTTTGATCGGGCAGTGACCCCGAGACTCACTCCCCTAAAAAATTGTGCAAAAGCTGCAGACTTTTCCTATTCTACTAACTGAAGAAACTACACAGACATGCCGGATAGACACCAAGTGTCCATCCCTGTCTCCCTCAAAAATTTGCACAGTTTTTCTAGTCAGCCACCCAGTCACCGATCGATTGCTCACCCAGAAAACTGCGCAGATTTCATGATTAGTCCCTCAGTTGCCGAGCATATCGTTCAACTAATAAAAAAATAGAGGTGTTCATCAGATTAGCCTCCCAGAAATTGTGGAGGTTTTGTCACTAGTAATTCAGCAACCCGTTGCCATCTCCATTAAAAAAATGCACATTTTTTCCCAGCAAGCCTCTTGCAGCCCGCTGCAATCTTCCCGGAGGAATTGCATAGTTTTTGTTGCCAAACCCCTCTACTTCCTACACTACTTCCCTCATGAAATTGCATAGATCTTCCCCCAGCCAAGTCAGATCCTATAGACAGTCATTGCGGATCCATATTGTCCATCTCAGTCTCCCAGTGAATTTTGTGCAATTTTCATGAGCCATGCCCGGAGCCCGCATCCCAGCTTGAAATCTTCCTTGCGTAGTTTCATAGCCTTATCCTCTCTGTTGGTCACCTGCATCCGAAAGAGAATTAAAATGAATCATGGTAGACTAGGAGGTTTATGGATTTGATGTCATCTCATCATGAGTGATTGCAGATACAGGTACATGGATGAGACATGATGCGAAAAAAAATGGGATGAACAAAGAGAGCACATGCAAGGAGATTTGTTCGTCAATGGACGAACAAATGATGAATGAGAAGAGATTTGTGAAGCGTGCCAAAGCACAAGCAAAGTAATGACGTGCACATGCAACATCAAGCAAGCACCAAGATCATCAAAGACTCTGCACACCTTGCCATGTGGAGGTGAAGCTATGATACACCAAGAGGACATCCATCACTCAGTAACACTACAACTTGACATGGACACCACCAGTAGCATAAACATACCAACACTATGATGTTGATTCATGTCATGAGTCATGTCGGCCACATCACTACTATGGGCCATACTATTGTAAATCAATGTAATGTAACGTGGAAGTCCAAGAGACCCACATATAATTTAAAGAGTCATGTAAAGTTGAAGTCATGAAATTCAAACATTCATGAGGGAAGTTGAATAGTCACAAGGGCCAGTTTTACCCTTGGCTATAAATAACCCTCAATTGTACATGCAAAAGACTTTTTCACCTTGGCTCCTCCCACATAGCCTTGAGAATCTGTAATATTTTCTTTGAGAAGAGAGGAGTGGCTCCAATGACCCTCTTATTGGGTTAGTAATGCATGGTGTGCTGATGTGTCTTGAGAATTTTGCTTAATTCAGAATCCTGATAATAGGCCAGCATGTTTTCACACATGTATTGTAATTTTTTGTAAGACTAATCTTGAAACACTTGTAATTCATGTTTCTTTAACCTGTGTTAAAAACTATTTTGCTTTCTCTAATACATATGTTTATGAAAATGTGTTGTATAAGTTTTTAACATTGTCTTGCCTACGTGGGATGCCTCATCAAACATTAGTCCAAACCTTTCCCATGAACTTGTTATAACAACTATCGCACTCACGTGGACTACTTTGTTGAGTGTTGTACGTATTATCCCTTCTTGTGTGTTGTCACTGCCGCATCTGTGTGGACTACTCCACTAGAAGCTATGCATGTATTATTGTGTTCAGTGTCTCTAACAGAGGTGGGACTCCTCCCTTTCGACAGGAGACTCACTTCCACCATCTCCCACTGCGGTGAAAGAACCTCGACACAAGTAACACTAGTGCTCACCAGGCACGTGAACATCACAGTTCGAAGATGAAGAAAACCACTCTCACGTGCTCAAAAGAAAGAGCTAAGGCATATCTTTAAGATAATGGCAACCAGGCCATCGTACTGGATGGGACTCCTACACCAAACAATGTGAGGTCTAGTTGGGACTTCATACCGGGGAGATCCCGTGAATGTTGGTGGGTCTTGTACCATCAACAAAACCTAGTTGCATAATTTAACAAAATTCACTTGAAGTTGTTGCTGGTTTGGCATGTTCATACAAGCTAACCAAAGATAAAAACTAAATATAATAACATAGGACAAAAACATAAGGACTAAGTTGAGACAAATGGTTTCGCCTCGATGGGTTCTTTGCCTCATTGGTTATTGTTTGCTAGAGTCAGTGAATGAGCTAAGTGTGCATTGATCCTCTCCAATATTTTCTCTAAGTCCTTCATTTGAAATTGAATCTCATCCAACGTGAGTAAGATATCATATTTTCCATCATTACTATCTAGAAGCACCTTCCCTAGAAAAAATTTTCATTTGTTAGTATAATTCTATGATGTGCAAGCATTGCTTTTGTTACCCCCAAGTATGCCCAATGTATGAGATCCATGCTATCACCTCTACATCTATCTTTGTGTCTAAGAGACAAACTATTTTCCCATCAATTTCCTACTCAATATCCAGGGGTTCTTGCTATATATTTGGAAAAATATTATCATGAAATTGGTGGTAAAATGATTTTTCTTTGGGTTGGGCTCTCAAACCTCCATGGCTTTCATAGCAAGTTTCTCCCTGCATGTTATGGGAGTGTCATCATAGCATCATACCTTCTAAGGATTTGGGAAAAGAGTAGAACAAGACTAAAATGGTGTTAGATGGTTGCAAAGCATCAAAGGGGATAAGAAACAAATATCTAGGGTGGAGCCTACTCTTTTTGCAACTGCTACACTAAGAAACAAACACACTAGGACCACAAAGATGAAGAAAGGGTGGAGGACGCCACCACCAAGTTCTATAATATTGAATATAAAAATGATAGGAATGGAACAACCAAGAGAAATAGTGCACAAAGTGAAGTTTAAGGTGTGCTTCCCAGGGGAATTATCCCCTCCAAATTGCAACAAATGTGAGGAATAAGTCCCCATCCAAAACACCACTAGATACAAACTCCACATAATCATTATATGAAGTTGGCACAAGACTCCATAATTCACAGTCACAGGGTAGGGTATTGAATGAAAAATACTTGATGTAGTTAAGAGCCACCATAATTTAAACTTTGGTAGAGATGCCTTACATGATTAGTTAAGGGAGGGGTGACATGGCACACATGTTCCATTTATTACTATAGAAGTTCCTTGTAGATTCAAAACTACTAATGTAATTTCATAAAACAAAAGACTTGAATCTACTCTACTCATCAGTGTAAAAAATTAAACGATCAAGAAGTCACAACATAATAATGAGACAAGATCAATAACACATGCTCAAAGATTTATCTAGGGGAAAGAAAATGTTCAAAACCCCTTCCTATTTGTATTGAATTAATAATAAAATAGAGGAGAAATGCAATGCTTTCTCAAGCCTGAGCAACCTCTACACTAGTATAATCTATCTCACTGCTTCAAAGATTAGTTATGGTCAATACTTAACAAAATTAATGCCTTACCAAGTACCTATTTCCTTGCGATTTTTCTCAAGGAAATAACGCCCTATTAATTAGAGAAATTCTCCATGTAGAACTGCGAAATCCTTGTAGGCCCTTCTCTGACTGCATGCACCACCTCTATAATTTGGATTTGTCTACAATTGATAGTACACTGCCCTAAAACTACAATATCAACTAAGTACATCGAGTTATCTCCATGCATCAATTATTCTAAGATGATTTATGAGTTAACTGGTTGATCACAAGCAAACTTACCCCACTACGAGACCTTCTACTAGTTCTTAATCAGTTAGAACTAGTTAAAATCACAATAACTCAAATTAATCGAAATGAACATAAATCAAGTGTATCCAAATCGAATTAACTTATTTAACTGAGTGATAAGTTCCATATCACTTTAGCTAAATTCCTCCAAGAATTTTACGTAAATTGGAATTCAAATTTCTCCTAATTTAAAATTAGGAATTTCTTGTTGTATTCTCAAGACTCCCTCTTAGCAAGAAAGGGATTATCTGATACCTTGACCTTGCCTCTATGGAAATTTATTTTTCCTCTTGAAAAATCTTTTGTCAAAGCATATGCATCCTTTTCCTCTGTAGGAATGTACTCCAACAACATGATCCGCCTCTGTACACAATATCATAGATGGTGATATCGGATGTCGATATGCTTGGATCGATCATGAAATAATGGATTCTCAAATATTTAGATAAGGTATGATTGTCATGGTAAATTACAATAGGATCCATCATTTGACTAAATAACCCAAAATAATATTTCTCATCTAGATAGCCTCACATGTTGTTTGACTTTCAGCCATGTAATCTGCTTTTGCTGAGCTGAGTGCAATAAATCTTTACTTACTACTATACCAAAAAATCGTTGTTGATACAACACTAAAAATTCATCTTGATGTTCTCTTCCTATCTGATGGACTACCTACCTAATCTGCATCTATGAAGCCTTGTAGATTCACTCCCTCTGTCCACTTGTACCAAAGACTAAACTGAGTGGTGCCTCTGAGGTATATCAACACATGCTTTGTTTCCTTCCAATACGGTTTGGTTGGCTTAACCATAGCTTGACTAAGTTGGTTAACTACATAACAAATGTCTGGTTTTGTGCGCTTCAAATACATAAGTGAATCCACAAGATTCTTGTAAATGGTAGCCTCCACTACTTCACCTGAAGTAGCATCTTCTTTCCTCCAATTCCTTGTTAGAGGAGTCTCCATGCATTTGATTCTCTCCATGTGGAACTTCATCAATATCTCATTGGCATACTTGCACTGAGAGACAAATAGTTACCGATCTCATTGTCATACTTCAATACTAAGGAAATAATGCATGAGCCCAAGTCCTTCATCTTAAATTCTCTTGAAAAATCCTCTTTGCAAGAATTGATCAACTTCTCATCACTGGTTAAAATTAAATCATTGACATAAAAGACTCTAATCAATAATTTACCTTCAACAACAATATGGTAAAGGTTTGCATCTACTTCACTTTTGGTGAAGCCCAACTTGGTGAGATAGTTGTCGATCTTGGTGTACCAAGCATAGGGTGCTTGCTTCAATCCATACAACCCTCACTCAAGTTTGCACACATGCGGCTCTGTATTGAAGGTCTCAAATCTTTTTGGATGCTCAATGTACACGTCCTCATCAATCACTCCATTGAGGAATTATATCTTCACATCCATATGATGGATCTTCCATCCCATCTACACTGTAAGTGCTAGAATTGATCTGATTGAAGAGTACCTTGCTACTGGAGAAAAGGTCTCCTCATAATCAATTCCCTTCACCTGAGAGAACCCCTTGGCCGCAAATATGGCCTTGTGTATCTCGATGCTTCCGTCTGCTACTTGCTTCACCTTGTAGATCCACTTGTAACGTACTATTGATTTTCCCTCTTGCCTTGGAATAGCTTCCCAAACACTATTTCTGATAATGGAATCATATTCCTCTACCATGGCATCAACCCATACTAGTTGCTACACTGCGTCCTTGAATGAGGATGGCTCAGTATCTACAAGCTCACTGATTAGAGCCTTGTAGCTAGTGTACTGATCTGGTGACCTCATCTTCCTTCATTGTGATGTGGATGCTCCCACATTCTCTTTAACATCATTCCATAATCTTTCAGCTTCTCTAGTGTGTTTCCTTCGATCTCTGGATGTCCTTTCTTAAGTGGATATCTCCACTCTTTGTTACTCCTCTTTTTGCTGCTCCACAACTTCCTGAGGTTCTTCCCTTAGAGCCAGAATCTCTTCATCTAAATACAACTGAAGCTCCCTCTCAAGATAAAACCTCATTTCATTCTCCCCTTAAAACTTCACATCTCTCCTAACAAATTTCATCATGAGATTTGGAAAGTACACAAGATAGTAGTGAGGTGTTTATGTGTATCCCAGAAATATGCCCAACTCAATTGTAGGCTATAGCTTTTTCCTTGCATCCTTGGAAGCATCATAGTAAACTGATGATCCAAAGATCCTAACGTGTGACAGATCTGGTTTCTTCCCTGAAAAAGATTCCTCTAGTATACTCATGCTAAGAATCCTGTGAGGACTCCTGTTCTACAAATAAACAACTGTGTTGCATGCTTCAGCCCACAAGTGCAACGGTAGGCTATTGTCATGCAACATGGCCCATGCAACTCCAATGTGAGTACAAGTGCAAAAAAGAGGTAGTGCTTTAGCTCAATGAATGTCTTTTGTTGGGATTCTAATCAAGAAAACTTTTATTTCACTCCTCCCTTGGTAATCTAACTCAAACACCACGTGATGTGGCAGAACCGCAACAAAAACCTCCAATAAAAATTTGCGAGGCCCAAAAAGTTGTGAAGTGTTGTTAGAGTGGTCAAGGCTTGCCAATCCCAAATGACATGGATCTTAGCTAGATCCACATACATGCCTTTCTCATTTATGATGTAACCCATATATTGGACTTGACTCATGCCAAAGGTGCATTTCTCTAATTTCTAGCACAGTTTGTCCTACCACAGGGTTTGAAGGACCTACCGAATGTGTTGCAAGTGCTCTTCCCAACTCTTGTTGAAGATGAGGATGTCGACTAGATAAAAAACCATGAACAAGTTGGTGAAATTCCATAAGATGTCATCCATTAGCGTCATAAAAGAAACAAGGTCATTTTCCAACCCAAAGGGCATGACCAACCATTCAAAAAGACCTTCCTTGAATTTGAAGGTGGTATTCCATACATCTCTAGGCTCTATTGGAACACGGTGATAGCCAGACTTCATATCAATCTTGCTGAAATACTTGGCCCCCTTGAACTGTTCTAGAAGGTCATCGATCCATGGGATTGGATAACTGTTCCTGACATTGATTTTGTTTAGTGTCCAATAATCAATGCAGAGCCTCCATGTCCCATCCTTCTTCTGTTCAAGTAAAAATCAGGCTCCCACAGGGTGAGGAGCTTAGTTGGATATGCCCTTTTTGCAGCAACTCCTAGCTCTTCCACTTGATCTCTTCATTTTTTGGAATGGAGTGGTTTTACATCGACCCATTGGGTAGGGTTGCTATAGGAGTCAGATTGATTGAATGCTTGACTTGACAGTGCAAGGGTATCCTTATGGGTGAGTAGAAGATGTTCATGTATTATTCCATGATCTTATCCAACTTCTTCTGTTGTGTGTAGAAACCCTTCCCAGGGGCCATGGATTTGGCCACGATATTCCCCTTACTTTGAGATCAAATTGGAAGAAAACAAATTTCTTGGTCTGGGAGATGATCTTATTGCATTTATTAACATAGATCAAAGAGATGAAGGTAGTTGGGGCTACCTATGGTATCATGTATAAATTATTACCCAAAGTAATAATAATAGTGTGAGGCCTAGACTTATACATAACATGCAACTTCCAAAAGTATGGTTGTCCTAATAATACATCACAAAATTCAAGAGGATCAACATGACAAAATACCTCATCCATGAAGGGCTTGATGTTGTAGGGAAGGTTACCCTGTTGTCTCACATGGAGATCTCATCCTTGGTGAAGCCACTCGATGGTGTATGGATACGAGTGTGGTGTGGTCGGTAGACCCAACTGCTTCATGGAGTATACTAAGATGAGGTTCTTTTGGCTCCAATTGTTGATAATGAACTACAGTGGAGAAGCCTTCACCCAAATTTGTGAGTGGAAGAGAGACCCCCACTCCTCTAGATCTTCATGCCCAATCTTCTGTATCTGGTGGTGGAAATGATGGTGCCGGGCTTTGCATCAATAATATCCTTCACTTCGTCATTCCCCTTGTTGGTTTCTAACTCAGAGTCAGAAAATGCATCTGACTCTTAATCCTTTAGTTTGACCACTAAGGATTGCTTAGCTTGACACTCACTTTTGTTATGAGTGGGGATCTTATGGAACTCACACCACTTTCCTGTGTCCTTCTATATCTTTGTGGTGTTGTTCTTTGGTTGCAACATCACAAGGTTGTTGTTTGTCACCCTACCTTGGTTTTTTCATTTGTTTTGTGGCTTGGGGGTGCTCTTTCCCTACTTATGAATTGTAGATCAAAATTCATCTTCTTTTGTTTAATTTTTTGTTTAATCTTGTTAGAATATCAGTATGTTGCACCAATTGAGGAAATTTCTAAGAAATTTGTTTCTTTTTGAATTTATTTGTGCAGATAGCCACAATACTTGAGCACCAGATGTCACTCAGAGTCTTTGATACCCAAATTTGTGCATAGAGTATCAAAAATATTTGTGAGTGCATGCGCACCTTTGGCCCTTTGTATGTACTTTTCCTCATAGCTCCCCATGAGGTAATATTGTTCCTTAATAGTGTCTTAGAAAGAGTTCCAAGAAGGGGAGACTATAAATAGAGAGGGTTCCTTGTGACGGGCCTTCATATTAGACACAAATTAAGGCCCATATAACCTTTCTTAGATGCATGAGTCTATATTAAACCTCTCCTTCTACACTTAATAATGTTTTTTAGCTTTAATATGTTCATTAGGAAGGTTTAGAGATAATTTCATATTTGTGCCTAATATTATTTATTTCTAAAGAATATTGTGAGAATATTGGGAAGATTATGAAGATTTGGAGGATGAGATAATCTAGGTACTTGCTCCCTACTACATGAGGATCAATATTGGATAATAAATCAACAAGATATTTTGAAATTATTGCGGAAATTCAGGAGCGCCAATGATTGAAAAAATCTAGGAATTTGTTCCCTGTCATTTAATGTAGATTCCTAGTGTTGGGAACCAAACCCACTATTTGAGGGACTTTGGAGGGGAAATATTCCTCATTTCAAGGAGAATGCTTCCTCATCATTTTTTATAAGTACCAATTCGAATTTTCCTCTACGGGTTGGTTTTTCTTAGTCTTCTTGTGGAGAAAACTTGCATTTTTGTAGCTCCACTTTCAATTATAGCAGGGATGTAATTGAATTGATTCAAATAATGAATATTGGTGCCATCTTTCTCTTCTAAAGATTGGTATACCTCATAGGAATCTGAGTATCCTTGGGCTTGGCCATCCCAGGAGCCTCAAAGCCAATTTGTATAATTTACTTTTCTTCTTTTCACTTCTTATTCACATGCATCCCTTGTTCTCGTTTTTCCTGTTTATGCATTTCATATTGTTGTAGGATTGGGTTAAATGGTTTAGGTGAGCTCTTTTGTAGGATGAAAAACATCATTTCATCCTTGTAACAACTTTTGAAGTTCATAGTAATCATTGAGCTACTTGGATTAGTTTTCTTATTAAAAAATCTAAAATATTTTGGAAGTCCCTTATAGCAAATAGTAATATTTTTCTGAATTTTTGAGAATATAATAATGAGCTTCGTTTGAGTTTATTCCACTTGCATTAGATCAGGAAAAATTCAATTTAATAACAAAATTTACCCCATTTCATTTTGACTTGATTATGTTAGTCATTTGATAGGTTAACTAGCTCACTAGCTCTTGAAGTTCTAGATTTTAGAGTAGAAATTTTCTACTATTTTTTAGCACGTGTTAAAAGGGGTATTTCTTAATGCTTCCACATGGAATAGAGACTAAGATATCCTATTCAATAAAAAAAATTGTCCCATCCCATTTGAATTTTTATTTACTTGGTCATTTGGTGAATTATATCTTGTTGTAGCAAACCTGTAACTGCCTGTAGCAAACACTGTAACTTCCTCTAGCACGTGTAAAATTCACCAAATTTGCTCAAAAAGCTTGGTTTTTGTCTCTTAGGGTTGAATCATAACCCGTAGGCTCTAAATCTATGATTGAGGAAGAATGTTTAGGATTTTATTTCATTACATTCACTCCATTACATCATGAAAACGAAAGAATGACACATTGTATACTCCACATATAGTGTTGATACCTCTTAAGTTTGTACGAACCCCGGGTTGATAATTAAAGTTGGTAGCCTTGGGAGTTGCAGCATTCTTGTTGCAATACTAAGGCTCATCACTTTTTGGCACCATTACCGGAGAGGTGTCAAAGTATGAATTGTTTTCTTTACTAGGTGATTAATTTCTTTACATTCTACAAAAACAAAAAATTGCACTAGGAATATCTCATTTCAAGAACATAAAATTGCATTGCATTAGAATTCTTATTCAAGAAAAATTCCTCAACATGAAATCCCCACCCCCCCTCCCCCCATTTGATCACGTGATTCAGTAAGAACCACATCACTATCCACTTCTACAGATAGAAGAGGAAGAGGTGGTAGATAAGGTAGAAGAAATGGATGGAGATAATGATAATGAAGAAGATCCTCTTGGATTTCCCATTAAAGATACTAATGTCAGTGTGCATATGAAGAAGATCCCTCCATCTTTTCTTCCCAACTTCCATGGTATGAGGTCAGAGGATATGGAAACCTTTCTCTTTGAATTTGAAATTGTGCGTAGATATTATGGTTACTTATTAAACACTCAAAAAATGAGATTGTTTCTGACAACATTGAAAGATAGAGATCTTAGATGGTTCATGAGTTTAGGGACTAATTCAATAGGATCATGGAATGATATGCAAAAGATATTTCTAGAAAAATATAAAGATCATGATCTTAAAGAAGAAATCTTTAGAATGAATAAAAAATAAGATGAGAGCCTTGAGGATATAATAGATAGGTTCATGTATAATGTTAAGAGGGAAAAGTTATATCATTTAGGATATGACACACTAAAAACCCTCTTAATTAGAACAATTAGGGATGAGTGTGTTATCACTGACAAAATTTCAATGCCAAATGTCTTACATTTGTTTGATGGTAAAGCACATAAATCCTTTTTAGCAGTTTCGCAGCGCTACATGTTTAGGTGGTTTCATAGCGTGCTACGAAATTGGGGATTTGTTCGAGTTTTCAGTAGAGGTCAAAATCCTAGCATGCCTATTGAACAGAGTTCTGCTTCCCTCCAGAAATCTGCTTCTAGTGAGAATCTCACAGGGGAACATACATCAGGTCACCTAAATTTTCCGTCATCAGATTGCCAAAGAGGAGCTATACATGGTATCCCAGTGTTGCAAATATCTCTGATTCATGTTCTGTTTCACAAAATAATTCTTTGCAACAAGAAGCATATGCATCAACTGGTCACCGGCAAGATAATGTTCATACAGGGAGCTCTTCCAAACAACTGTTAGTTCAATGTGCAACTGCAATATCTGAAGGTGAATGCAGAACAGACAGATTCGCGGTTTTGTTTCAAAATAATTTCACCATCAGAACATCATAGGGACTGTGGAGGCAGAACGGATTTCTGTTGATCATGTTGCACACTTAAAACCCTCAAATGAAGATATAAAGATGGCAGTATGACTTCTGGGAAGAACGGGCTCTTGCCACCTTTTCTTGTTTATAATTTGCAAAAAGTCTTGAAGAACAGAAAGATATCCTAAGGAGCTTGTTCTTGCTGTTGACATAGAGCATTTAAATCTATTTGCTGGCCTTGCTGATGGTGTTTAGTGACTTGGTGCAAGTTCAGTCAATATTATCAGAGGATGCTAAAATTGGGATATTACTTGAATATCTCGAGATTAGTTTTAATGATGCAACAGTTTTGAAAAGTTACATTTATGTGCAATAAAGGATGTGCCCCCATGTTGTCTGATCAATCTGAAGGTAATGAGTTCCTATGTAGAGAAGTGCATTCTGAAAATTCTGAATCTCTTCTTTGTCTACTTATGAATGATTTTCTATCCCTTGCATTGGATCCGTTTTATGGGTTTGAAAGGGACTGTCCATCAAAGGTATCTCATTTCTTCCTAAAGTTCAGATCTCTGGTTTATCAGAAAAGTCTGACTTCAATTTCATCTTTGGAGGCATCTAAAAATGTTGAATCATTACACAAGGTCAGAGATATTTAGGAAACTAAGAACAGAAATGCTAGACGGGAGTTTGATCTCTTGTCATCCTTGCCAGAGTCAAATGATTCTAATGTCACGGATCCCTTAGCTGATGAATATGGCAGAAGCGTGGAGCAACGAACAGGTGATAGAAAAAATGAAACCCTGAGTGATATTAAAGTTGAGCTACTAAAAGGTTTTGAGGAATGGCAGCATGAACATAAACCACTAACACAAGATGAGGAATTTTATTTTCTTATTGGAGAAAGTGAAGAGAGTCTTTCTGAAGGGAAGATTGTACAAGAAACTGTTCGTTTTGTCCAAAATAATCGTGTAGTATGTGATCTGGAATCAGGATTGACAGGAATAATTATGAAGGAAGAACTTTCTGATGATAGAGATATTGATCCAATAGAAAAGATCACTGAAGGCAGTATCCTTACCTGTCGGGTGAAAAGTATTCAGAAAGCAATGTACATAGTGGATTTGACTTGCAAAGCGAAAGAGTTAAGGAGTGATCATTAGCAGAGTGGACAGGTTAAGGATCGGTTCTATGCAAAAGATGAATCCCTTTTACACAGCGAGCAGGAAAAAGCAAAGAAGGAAAAGGAACCAAATGAAATGTTGAGGTTTGGCAAACATTACTAGCTGTTCGTGCATTAGTTCTTCCACCGACAGAGGACATAGACACATGGTTGACGTTTGTTTCTCTTTGCCGGAAAAGTGGTCGTATTAGTCAAGGTCATTCCACCTTGATTAAACAGTTGGCATCTCAAGAGGAGCAAATGCAAGCTCGGTTGAAAAGACTTCTCGACTCATTTGGCAAAAATACAGAGGAACTATCAAAAGCGCAGACTGAACTGGGTCAAATGCAAGATAGACATCGTAATTCCAGGACAAAATATGATAACTTGAAGGCAAAGGTTGATGAAATAGAAGTTCAATTGCGTGAATTGAAGGCGGACAAGCGTGAAAGTGAACGGAATGCCAAGTTATCTGAGACTGTTGAAAGCTTGAAGCGTATATTTCCCGGTGTACATGGTCGAATGACAGACCTTTGTAGGCCTATTTAGAAGAAGTATAATCTTGCAATTACTGTTGCCATGGGAAAGTTCATGGATGCAGTTGTAGTGGATGATGAAAATACTGGGAAAGAATGTATCAAGTATCTAAAGGAGCAACGACTTCCTCCTCAAACCTTTATCCCCAATCAAGTAGTCCGTGTGAAACCAATACATGAGAAGTTGCGCACACTGGGAGGGACTGCAAAACTAATTTTTGATGTTATTCAATTTGATCCGGCATTAGAAAGGGTTATTCTGTATACAGTGAGCAATACATTAGTCTGTGATGGCCTTGAAGAGGCTAAAGCTCTTGGCTGGGGCAATGAGCGCTATAGAGTGGTTACTGTGGATGGTATTCTGCTTACAAAATCTGGTACGATGACTGGTGGAATTACTGGTAACATGGAGGCTAAATTCTAGAAGTGGGATGATCGGGCAATTGAGGTTCTTAAGAAGAACAAAGAACGTTATGAATCAGAGATGGCAGAGCTAGGATCTGTAAGAGAAATGCAGATCAAAGAGGCAGAAAATAATGGGAGAAATTGTCATGGAGCCTTCAGAGGAGAAAACAACAGGCTGTAGTGCTTTACTGTGGCACATTTTGAAGGGTCCAACATTAAAATTTCATTCGAGAGCAGAGCAAGCCCTTCGCCTTTTGTTGGATAGATCTACTTACTCTATCTCTACCAATAAGTGTCATGATAAGAGTCAGAGTTGGAAGGTATTATGTTTGGATTTCAAGGTTGAAGCAAAATTTTGGATTCTTTAATCAAATAAAATGGCATGTTCACAAAATCAGCCTATCAAGAGTCTTAACAAAGGGCCTAGTGGAAAACGCTTTGTGTTCAAGAATTTCTCTCAGCGACTTGAAGAGGTTGATATTGTTGTATTTCGAAGTCTAGCACCTGTGAAACAGCCAGGCTTGTCCAATGGAGAATAGAAAATTTGGCTTCTTATACTTCCTACAGGAAGTCTGATCCTTTCAAGACAGGGATGTGGAGTTGGCACATTTCAATAGAAAGAAGTAAATTATCATATGTACGATGTTTTTCAGAACCTACAAAGCTGTTGAAAGAGCAACCTCCAATAGCATCATTTATGGTTCAAATTCAGACATTGGGAGGAAATCATCAGATTTTAACACATCCAGAAGTAATCGACAAGGTGGTCAAAAGCAAGCTAAAAGACTCAGCAGTTTCGTAGCGCGCTACGAAACTGCTGTAGGTGTTGATTTTAAATGCAGACAAACAGTTTGATGGGAGGATCAGAAAATTTTCAAAGGAAACATCTAAGGGACATTTAGGGGACCACATGAAGCTAGCATAGCCATTCAAATGATGACAGGTGTTCCTTTTTTTTTGTAAAGTGAAGTGTTTTGTCTCGAGTTAAAAGTTTTTATTATAAAGGCACTTTATTACTGGTCATTGGGGTTTGGAAGGAGCTGCATACGGGGAGTTTTGTCTTGCACACCTGTTCATCAACGAAGCCTCCAGCACATTTGGAAATATGGTGATGCTCATCATTTTTGGGATACTAAAGAGCTGGAGACATGCTGCTACATTTTCGAAGAGGTGGTGGAAGACAGGGACCGGAAAAACAGGGGTTTTCTCCTAACATCAGTGAACCATCAAAGCATTCAGCATCCAAAGCTAGCGTAGAACATTGAATCAGCCTCTCAGTCATCTCGGCCAAGGTAAAAGGAGACATGTGTCAAGGAGCAAGAAAGAATCATTCTACGAGGAGGATAGAATTAGAGTTTTAGTTTAATTAGAACTCTTTAAAATTCCAGTTTAGCACTTATTGTATTTAATGAGTCAGTTAAATAGCAGATAGGGGTAATTAGTAGCAGTCATCGAGCTCCCCTCATGTTGGAGGAGGAAGCTCTAAGTAGTTAGAAGTATGTGTCTATATATAGCTGAATGATCTATGTAATTGGGGTTGGATATTTGAGAAAACAGAGTTTATTTTGGCTTGTGTAAAAACTTATTTTCAGTGATACAAATGACTGCTTTTCTTCTCAGGATTCACACAGTGTTTCAAATGCTCAAGATATATGTGGTTTTGTTTTATCCTTTATGTTTTACAACTGTATAGATACACAATCACTCAGAATTCACTTTGCTGCTCTGATTTCCTGTGTGTATTTGTAAGTTGAGGTTTCTATGAGAGGTATTTTGAGTGTTTAAACATTACATGCCCTGACTTCTATGAATGAGTAGTTTTATAGTTTGCTGAAATGATGATTAACTCCATGAGCCCAATGGAAGTCTTTGTAATGTCTGTCCAACCAACATATGTGTTAAATTTACTTTGCAAGAGTTAGCCATCTCATCAATATTTAAAATCAATAACCCTTTGAGAGAGCCCTCTCAGGCTAAGGAGGCTAAGCCTTAGTCAAAAGTCTGGTTTGAAATAGTTACATAGAGTCTAACTGATCAGCAGCCTTTCAGTGCTTGATTTTGTGATAACATTTTGGTGCGTCTGCCGGGAGTCTGAAGATTATTCATTCCCGAAATCAATGGTTGAACTTCTGAAGGTAGCAGGAGCTCAGACATCTTTTTGAGGCTGCAAAATTATCTTGGCGACTCCACACATCAAATAAGGAATTGGAAGGTGACTCCACTGCTAGAAGATCAGTAGCTTGATGAAGTTTCAAGACGGATTCTACTGCAAGAATGAATGCCAGGTATGCTCCTATGAGTCGGTCTCATATTCCTGGTTTTCCAAATCCTATGCCAGAGGTTGATTGGTTAGATGATCTTCCAATATTCAAAGATGAAAAGAAGGATAATGCTGCTCTTCATTTGGTTAAATTCCATATGCATGTACGCAATCTTAAGGTTCATTTCCCTGAAGATTGTCTCATGAAAATGTTTATGACCACTTTAGAAGGAAAAGCATGGTCATGGTATAAAAGTCTGGAAAATGGTTCAATATATTCGCTTGCTAGTTTTCATGATGAATTCTGTGAAATGTATAAAGAAGGTTATCCTTCCTTATTGCTGCTTAAAGATTGCTGTAGGCATTCTTTAAATCTTATTTAGTATTTGAAGGATTGTTATGATGATGATGAGTTTACGGATGAAGAAATTTTAGAGGCTTTTCATAACAATGTATTCCAGCACCAAGGAGAAGGTATAACATCCCATGAAATGCAGCATGAAGATCAGCAGAGGTTTACTTATGAAAACCATGTTCAATCCTCTGATATTGATGTAGAGATGCAACAGACTTGTCAGTCTTCGGATCATTATCAAAATGAACATGATTACAAACACCAAGAAGAAATGTTGGAAGAAATTTTTTATGACCTTCAGGCAGAGGAAAAGCTTGTTCAATTTTGTAATTCCTTGCAGCAGCTTACTTCAAATAATAATCATAATAGTGAGGAAAATTACATTGTTTGTGAGCATCATTCAGAAAGGCAGTTGGATAGCATATCAAATAAATTTGGTGTGGCTGAGGATAAGTTGTTTGAAGATATAGAATGTTATGAGAATCAGCAAACTAACCATGTGTTTTTTGACCCTATAGCTGAATACATGGAAAAGATTTACTGTTCAGGCTTCCAGTTATATTTTCATGTTGAAGAACAGTTACACCTCATGCTGCCTTGGTTACTTCAGTATCTGGTTTATTTTTGTTTCAAGCACAGCCAAAGGACTCAAATGTCAGATAAGATAAGTGATTGGCTACATTGGAAATTTCACATTGATTGAGCTGAAAGAAGTTTGAAATTGATAGGGTAGGTAGGTAGGATAATGCAAATAAGCTCAAGGTTGACTGAGCATTTTTCAGTAGATATAGATTTCTTTCTTCCACAGTGATCATCAAGTTCAAGCCCGAGGTGAAGGCCCAAAGAACTTAAAGAAGATGTTTGTCCAATAAATTTTATAAGGCACTGGAACTGCAGGTTCTTAGTGTACCACAAGGGCACACTATCCCAAGTGGAGCCACTATTATCACTGACAAAATTTCAATGCCAAATGTCTTACATTTGTTTGATGGTAAAGCACATAAATCCTTTTTAGCAGTTTCGCAGCGCTACATGTTTAGGTGGTTTCGTAGCGTGCTACGAAATTGGGGATTTGTTCGAGTTTTCAGTAGAGGTCAAAATCCTAGCATGCCTATTGAACAGAGTTCTGCTTCCCTCCAGAAATCCGCATCTAGTGAGAATCTCACAGGGGAACATACATCAGGTCACCTAAATTTTCCATCATCAGATTGCCAAAGAGGAGCTATACATGGTATCCCAGTGTTGCAAATATCTCTGATTCATGTTCTGTTTCACAAACTAATTCTTTGCAACAAGAAGCATATGCATCAACTGGTCACCGGCAAGATAATGTTCATACAGGGAGCTCTTCCAAACAGCTGTTAGTTCAATGTGCAATTGTAATATCTGAAGGTGAATGCAGAACAGACAGATTCGCGGTTTTGTTTCAAAATAATTTCACCATCAGAACATCATAGGGACTGTGGAGGCAGAACGGATTTTTGTTGATCATGTTGCACACTTAAAACCCTCAAATGAAGATATAAAGATGGCAGTATGACTTCAGGGAAGAACGGGCTCTTGCCACCTTTTCTTGTTTATAATTTGCAAAAAGTCTTGAAGAACAGAAAGATATCCTAAGGAGCTTGTTCTTGCTGTTGACATAGAGCATTTAAATATGTTTGCTGGCCTTGCTGATGGTGTTTAGTGACTTGGTGCAAGTTCAGTCAATATTATCAGAGGATGCTAAAATCGGGATATTACTTGAATATGTCGAGATTAGTTTTAATGATGCAACAGTTTTGAAAAGTAATCGACTACAAATGTCCTGCATCCCCGCTTCTCCTGTTACAATTATGTGCAATAAAGGATGTGCCCCCATGTTGTCTGATCAATCTGAAGGTAATAAGTTCCTATGTAGAGAAGTGCATTCTGAAAATTCTGAATCTCTTCTTTGTCTACTTATGAATGATTTTCTATCCCTTGCATTGGATCCGTTTTATGGGTTTGAAAGGGACTGTCCATCAAAGGTATCTCATTTCTTCCTAAAGTTCAGATCTCTGGTTTATCAGAAAAGTTTGACTTCAATTTCATCTTTGGAGGCATCTAAAAATGTTGAATCATTACACAAGGTCAGAGATATTTAGGAAACTAAGAACAGAAATGCTAGACGGGAGTTTGATCTCTTGTCATCCTTGCCAGAGTCAAATGATTCTAATGTCACGGATCCCTTAGCTGATGAATATGGCAGAAGCGTGGAGCAGCGAACAGGTGATAGAAAAAATGAAACCCTGAGTGATATTAAAGTTGAGCTACTAAAAGGTTTTGAGGAATGGCGGCCTGAACATAAACCACCAACACAAGATGAGGAATTTTATTTGCTTATTGGAGAAAGTGAAGAGAGTCTTTCTGAAGGGAAGATTGTACAAGCAACTGTTCGTTTTGTCCAAAATAATCGTTTAGTATGTGATCTGGAATCAGGATTGACAGGAATAATTATGAAGGAAGAACTTTCTGATGATAGAGATATTGATCCAATAGAAAAGATCACTGAAGGCAGTATCCTTACCTGTCGGGTGAAAAGTATTCAGAAAGCAATGTACATAGTGGATTTGACTTGCAAAGCGAAAGAGTTAAGGAGTGATCATTAGCAGAGTGGATAGGTTAAGGATCGGTTCTATGCAAAAGATGAATCCCTTTTACATAGCGAGCATGAAAAAGCAAAGAAGGAAAAGGAACCAAACGAAATGTTGAGGTTTGGCAAACATTACTAGCTGTTCGTGCATTAGTTCTTCCACCGACAGAGGACATAGACACATGGTTGACGTTTGTTTCTCTTTGCCGGAAAAGTGGTCGTATTAGTCAAGGTCATTCCACCTTGATTAAACAGTTGGCATCTCAAGAGGAGCAAATGCAAGCTCGGTTGAAAAGACTTCTCCACTCATTTGGCAAAAATACAGAGGAACTATCAAAAGCGCAGACTAAACTGGGTCAAATGCAAGATAGACATCGTAATTCCAGGACAAAATATGATAACTTGAAGGCAAAGGTTGATGAAATAGAATTTCAATTGCATGAATTGAACGCAGACAAGCGTGAAAGTGAACGGAATGCCAAGTTATCTGAGACTGTTGAAAGCTTGAAGCGTATATTTCCCGGTGTACATGGTCGAATGACAGACCTTTGTAGGCCTATTTAGAAGAAGTATAATCTTGCAATTACTGTTGCCATGGGAACGTTCATGGATGCAGTTGTAGTGGATGATGAAAATACTGGGAAAGAATGTATCAAGTATCTAAAGGAGCAACGAATTCCTCCTCAAACCTTTATCCCCAATCAAGTAGTCCGTGTGAAACCAATACATGAGAAGTTGCGCACACTGAGAGGGACTGCAAAACTAATTTTTGATGTTATTCAATTTGATCCGGCATTAAAAAGGGTTATTCTGTATACAGTGAGCAATACATTAGTCTGTGATGGCTTTGAAGAGGCTAAAGCTCTTGGCTGGGGCAATGAGCGCTATAGAGTGGTTACTGTGGATGGTATTCTGCTTACAAAATCTGGTACGATGACTGGTGGAATTACTGGTAACATGGAGGCTAAATTCCAGAAGTGGGATGATCGGGAAATTGATGTTCTTAAGAAGAACAAAGAACGTTATGAATCAGAGATGGCAGAGCTAGGATCTGTAAGAGAAATGTAGATCAAAGAGGCAGAAAATAATGGGAGAAATTGTCATGGAGCCTTCAGAGGATAAAACAACAGGCTGTAGTGCTTTACTGTGGCACATTCTGAAGGGTCCAACATTAAAATTTCATTCGAGAGCAGAGCAATCCCTTCGCCTTTTGTTGGATAGATCTACTTACTCTATCTCTACCAATAAGTGTCATGATAAGAGTCAGAGTTGGAAGGTATTATGTTTGGATTTCAAGGTTGAAGCAAAAGTTTGGATTCTTTAATCAAATAAAATGGCATGTTCACAAAATCAGCCTATCAAGAGTCTTAACAAAGGGCCTAGTGGAAAACGCTTTGTGTTCAAGAATTTCTCTCAGCGACTTGAAGAGGTTGATATTGTTGTATTTCGAAGTCTAGCACCTGTGAAACAGCCAGGCTTGTCCAATGGAGAATAGAAAATTTGGCTTCTTATACTTCCTACAGGAAGTCTGATCGTTTCAAGACAGGGATGTGGAGTTGGCACATTTCAATAGAAAGAAGTAAATTATCATATGTACGATGTTTTTCAGAACCTACAAAGCTGTTGAAAGAGCAACCTCCAATAGCATCATTTATGGTTCAAATTCAGACATTGGGAGGAAATCATCAGATTTTAACACATCCAGAAGTAATCGACAAGGTGGTCAAAAGCAAGCTAAAAGACTCAGCAGTTTCGTAGCGCGCTACGAAACTGCTGTAGGTGTTGATTTTAAATGCAGACAAACAGTTTGATGGGAGGATCAGAAAATTTTCAAAGGAAACATCTAAGGGACATTTAGGGGACCACATGAAGCTAGCATAGCCATTCAAATGATGACAGGTGTTCCTTTTTTTTTGTAAAGTGAAGTGTTTTGTCTCGAGTTAAAAGTTTTTATTATAAAGGCACTTTATTACCGGTCATTGGGGTTTGGAAGGAGCTGCATACGGGGAGTTTTGTCTTGCACACCTGTTCATCAACGAAGCCTCCAGCACATTTGGAAATATGGTGATGCTCATCATTTTTGGGATATTAAAGCGCTGGAGACATGCTGCTACATTTTCGAAGAGGTGGTGGAAGACAGGGACCGGAAAAACAAGGGTTTTCTCCTAACATGAGTGAACCATCAAAGCATTCAGCATCCAAAGCTAGCGTAGAACATTGAATCATCCTCTCAGTCATCTCGGCCAAGCTAAAAGGAGACAGGTGTCAAGGAGCAAGAAAGAATCATTCTACGAGGAGGATAGAATTAGAGTTTTAGTTTAATTAGGACTCTTTAAAATTCCAGTTTAGCACTTATTGTATTTAATGAGTCAGTTAAATAGCAGATAGGGGTAATTAGTAGCAGTCATCGAGCTCCCCTCATGCTAGAGGAGGAAGCTCTAAGTAGTTAGAAGTATGTGTCTATATATAGCTGAATGATCTATGTAATTGGGGTTGGATATTTGAGAAAACAGAGTTTATTTTGGCTTGTGTAAAAACTTATTTTCAGTGATACAAATGACTGCTTTTCTTCTCAGGATTCACACAGTGTTTCAAATGCTCAAGATATATGTGGTTTTGTTTTATCCTTTATGTTTTACAACTGTATAGATACACAATCACTCAGAATTCACTTTGCTGCTCTGATTTCCTGTGTGTATTTGTAAGTTGAGGTTTCTATGAGAGGTATTTTGAGTGTTTAAACATTACATGCCCTGACTTCTATGAATGAGTAGTTTTATAGTTTGCTGAAATGATGATTAACTCCATGAGCCCAATGGAAGTCTTTGTAATGTCTGTCCAGCCAACATATGTGTTAAATTTACTTTGCAAGAGTTAGCCATCTCATCAATATTTAAAATCAATAACCCTTTGAGAGAGCCCTCTCAGGCTAAGGAGGCTAAGCCTTAGTCAAAAGTCTGGTTTGAAATAGTTACACAGAGAACTGATCAACAGCCTTTTAGTGCTTGATTTTGTGCTAACAGAGTGGATTGATCTTCTTGATCTTATGAGTATAGGTGATGTATACCAATTTTATGTAGAAATTTTGAATAATTTAACACATATTCACATAGATTATCCTGATCATACAATTATAAGCGGAACATGTATAATACATAATCTCCTCTACGTTGATCATCAATTTACAGAAGCAGAAACATTCACAGGCACACATAGAAGCATCAATCAAACTCATTAACACAGTATGTATCCCGGGGAAAGCATCTCGCTAAAAACCCCACACTATCTGTATATTATATTGATTGAATCATGTAACATTACAAAGTACAATGCTTATCACAAGCAATCCAGTACCAGCTCCACCTGTTACACACAATACAACTCAGATCTGATCTCCAAATCTCCCCCGCTGCTTGCCTGCCTCCACAGCTCAATACCTGCTCAAGAACTGATGAGAATGGCTTACCAAACTCGTATTTCACCTCAAAATAATCACTCACACTTTGTTGGACGTGAGCAAAGGCTACAATACTGGGCAAATACGTGAGCAAACACATTGGCATACTCACTCCCTTTATTGTGCAAGATCTGGTGCACAACTATAGTCACAACTGATAGCAATCTGATTCTCTAACACCTGTCCCTGCTGAACTGAACATGCACTGACATGCAACTGAGTTAACTGATGTATTCATTAGTTGTATTATGAGTTAATAACTTGTGAATTAATTAATAATTAATTCACCCAACTCATCTCTAGTCTATTGATCAGTTAGACTAAATACAACCAGTTTAACAAAGCTAAACTGAACACAACTCCATCAACTCCACCAAACTCAACTGATTGAGTTCTAACTGAAGTCATGCATGCAAATATTAGTCATCCCATAGGTAACCACGTATTTCCCTCTGGGATCTGCATGTACCACATCCGTAGCTCATCCTGAAGTGCTCCAAGAGAATAAGATTAAGTTTATAGTCCAAATATTATTGTGAGATAATAATATTTGACTTTTCTATTTTTGACTTTGATCACTCACACTGTGATCACTCACACTTTCATAAAAAATAGAAGTCCATCTATTTTTTCCCAACTTGATCAATCATCCATAAACAGCAACCTGCAATCCATAGACATGATCCATATGTCTAAAAATAGACATAGTCTAAAAATAGACATAGTCTAAAAATAGACTTGCGCCAAAAATAGCCTGCGGGCCCACTTAGTGAAGGTGGCTCTTTTCACTAAGCTCCATCATCTTGTTGCACTCTCAACAAGCATTTCTTGTTGCACACTTTTCAACACTCCCTCTCAACAAGAAAGGCTTCCTCTCAAACCCGATCCTGTAACTCTGGAATGTTCTCCATGCAACACATCTGGCCGGTCCACTTGCTCTGTCATCAAAGTCTCTGACTGCTATTGCCTCTGTCGACTGAAACTCTGCATCTCTGTGCTCTTCAGTATCTGACTGCTCTAGCCTCTGTCACTTTGATCTCTGACTACATCCGTTCTACTGCTGGTTCTATCTCCCAGCATTGCATCCGCACTGCACCTCCAAACTGACCTCCCTGTTGGGATAGAAACACCCTCTGATGCTGAAGCTCTACCTGCCGCTGACAAGTGCTCCCTCTCTGACATCTGCGCTACTGCAACATCTCCATGCATCTCGCATCATTGCACACCTCTCTGTGCCACCTAGCACTGTGCAAAACACTTGTGCCTCTCGCATTGCTGCAGCCTGCTAGCTATGCGCTGTCCTGGGATTCGCTGCACTGTCGCTCTCTCTGCCGCTCCATCAGCATCTGTCTCTACCCAGTCAGTCAGTTCCTACTACTACACATCTGGGGCTCCCCTAGCAAGGTCTCATCCAAGAGGTTGGGTACCTCAAGGATCCTGCCCCTCCTCCTTGGGACAATTAATCCACATCACGCCACCTCCTACCTGGAGGTATGCCTGCATGCGATCCTTCAGCCCATTTGGCTCGAAGTTTCCCCCTACTGGAGGTCTCTGGATGAGTAGATGTCTCTACTCTATCTCCTCTCAGCTTCCCCTGTTGTGGCTCCTCCACAATCTCCTGAAGCTGCTGCACCAATCGTGGCTCCTCCACAATCGTCTGAGACTTCTTCTGGCTCTGCATGTTGAGAGGTAATGTATGCTCCCTCTCAACCAAATCTCCATCATGACAACGAAAGCATCTCACCTTCAACTTGTCAACCTTCTTCCCATCACTGGAAGAACTAGATTCGGAAAGAGAAACCTTCCCCTTCCCCTTCTTCGCCTTACCTGCTAAGGCACAGTTCTCCTCATCTTGCATGGATGAAGAACCGTCTCTGGTGCTCCATCTAATCTCCTCCTGCATCAAATCCGACCATAGTCATTCCAAATTTTGGCAGTTTCTCCATTCCATTCACCGAGTCCTGGTAGCTATGCCAACTCTTAGGAAGGTCAAGGAGTGCTAGACTCACCATCCTCATCCGATAGTCACCCCCACACTTCCCAGCTCATCCCGGCATTGGGTTAACTTCATGAGATACCTGGGAATACTGTCTCCATTCTCACACTGAATGTTTCTGAGTTTCGCTCTTGCTTTGGAATTAAATTCGAATTCCACCAGCACAAAAACTCAACCGCTTCCGATCTAGAATTCGTGAGAACACAATATTTCTTGTACAGAGATTGACTGTATGGGCATTCACCGGATATCTCACCTTCCAAGGGAAGGATGAATCCAGAGGCTACCTGGCCCGATTACAGACTCTGCCTGAAGAAATAGAATGTAAACACTTCCTGAATAGTATAACTGATGATCAATCCTCGCTTGATATCCTATAAAAATCTCTTCTACAAATCAAGCAGCTCTGATACCATGTAGAAATTTTGAATAATTTAACACATATTCACAGAGATTATCCTGATCATACAATTATAAGCGGAACATGTATAATACATAATCTCCTCTACGTTGATCATCAATTTACAGAAGCAGAAACATTCAAAGGCACACATAGAAGCATCAATCAAACTCATTAACACAGTATGTATCCAGGGGAAAGCATCTCGCTAAAAACCCCACACTATCTATATGTTATATCGATTGAATCATGTAACATTACAAAGTAAAATGCTTATCACAAGCAATCCAGTACCAGCTCCACCTGTTACACACAATACAGCTCAGATCTGATCTCCAAATATCCCCCGCTGCTTGCCTGCCTCCACAGCTCAATACCTTCTCAAGAACTGATGAGAATGGCTTACCAAACTCGTATTTCACCTCAAAATAATCACTCACACTTTGTTGGATGTGAGCAAAGGCTACAATACTGGGCAAATACGTGAGCAAACTCATTGGCATACTCAATCCCTTTATTGTGCAAGATCTGGTGCACAACTATAGTCACAACTAATAGCAATCTGATTCTCTAACACCTGTCCCTGCCGAACTGAACATGCACTGACATGCAACTGAGTTAACTGATGTATTCATTAGTTGTATTATGAGTTAATAACTTGTGAATTAATTAATAATTAATTCACCCAACTCATCTCTAGTCTATTGATCAGTTAGACTAAATACAACCAGTTTAACAAAGCTAAACTGAACACAACTCCATCAACTCCACCAAACTCAACTGATTGAGTTCTAACTGAAGTCATGCATGCAAATATTAGTCATCCCATAGGTAACCACGTATTTCCCTCTGGGATCTGCATGTACCACATCCGTAGCTCATCCTGAAGTGCTCCAAGAGAATAAGATTAAGTTTATAGTCCAAATATTATTGTGAGATAATAATATTTGACTTTTCTATTTTTGACTTTGATCACTCACACTGTGATCATTCACACTGTGATCACTCACACTTTCATAAAAAATAGAAGTCCATCTATTTTTTTCCCAACTTGATCAATCATCCATAAACAACAACCTGCAATCCATAGACATGATCCATATGTCTAAAAATAGACATAGTCTAAAAATAGACTTGCGCCAAAAACAGCCTGCGGGCCCACTTAGTGAAGGCGGCTCTTTTCACTAAGCTCCATCATCTTGTTGCACTCTCAACAAGCATTTCTTGTTGCACACTTTTCAACACTCCCTCTCAACAAGAAAGGCTTCCTCTCAAACCTAATCCTGTAACTCTGGAATGTTCTCCATGCAACACATCTGGCCGGTCCACTTGCTCTGTCATCAAAGTCTCTGACTGCTATTGCCTCTGTCGACTGAAACTCTGCATCTCTGTGCTCTTCAGTATCTGACTGCTCTAGCCTCTGTCACTTTGATCTCTGACTGCATCCATTCTGCTGCTGGTTCTATCTCCCAGCATTACATCTGCACTGCACCTCCCAACTGACCTCCCTGTTGGGATAGAAACACCCTCTGATGCTGAAGCTCTACCTGCTGCTGACAAGTGCTCCCTCACTGACATCTGCGCTACTGCAACATCTCCATGCATCTCGCACCATTGCACACCTCTCTGTGCCACTTAGCACTGTGCAAAACACTTGTGCCTCTCGCATTGCTGCAACCTGCTAGCTATGCGCTGTCCTGGGATTCCCTGCACTGTCGCTCTCTCTGCCGCTCCATCCGCATCTGTCTCTACCCAATCAGTCAGTTCCTGCTACTACACATTTGGGGCTCCTGTAGCAAGGTCTCATCCAAGAGGTTGGGTACCTCAAGGATCCTGCCCCTCCTCCTTGGGACAATCAATCCACATCACGCCACCTCCTACCTGGAGGTATCCCTGCATGCGATCCTTCAGCCCATTTGGCTCAAAGTTTCCCCATACTGGAGGTCTCTGGATGAGTAGATGTCTCTACTCTATCTCCTCTCGGCTTCCCCTGTTGTGGCTCCTCCACAATCTCCTGAAGTTGCTGCACCAATTGTGGCTCCTCCACAATCGTCTGAGACTTCTTCTGGCTCTGCATGTTGAGAGGTAATGTATGCTCCCTCTCAACCACCAAGTCTCCATCATGACAATGAAAACATCTCACCTTTGACTTGTCAACCTTCTTCCCATCACTGGAAGAACTGGATTCGGAAAGAGAAACCTTCCCCTTCCCCTTCTTCGCCTTACTTGCTAAGGCATAGTTCTCCTCATCCTGCATGGATGAAGAACCGTCTCTGGTGCTCCATCTAATCTCCTCCTGCATCAAATCCGACCATAGTCGTTCCAAATTTGGCAGTTTCTCCCTTCCATTCACCGAGTCCTGGTAGCTATGCCAACTCTTAGGAAGGTCAAGGAGTGCTAGACTCACCATCCTCATCCGATAGTCACCCCCACACTTCCCAGCTCATCCCGACATTGGGTGAACTTCGTGAGATACCTGGGAATACTGTCTCCATTCTCACACTGAATGTTTCTGAGTTTCGCTCTTGCTTTGGAATTAAATTCGAATTCCACCAGCACAAAAACTCAACCGCTTCCGATCTAGAATTCGTGAGAACACAATATTTCTCGTACAGAGATTGACTGTATGGGCATTGACCGGATATCTCACATTCCAAGGGAAGGATGAATCCAGAGGCTACCTGGCCCGATTACAGACTTTGCCTGAAGAAATAGAATGTAAACACTTCCTGAATAATAGATCTGATGATCAATCCTCGCTTGATATCTTGTAAAAATCTCTTCTACAAATCAAGCAGCTCTGATACCATGTAGAAATTTTGAATAATTTAACACATATTCACAGAGATTATCCTGATCATACAATTATAAGCGGAACATGTATAATACATAATCTCCTCTACATTGATCATCAATTTACAGAAGCAGAAACATTCACAGGCACACATAGAAGCATCAATCAAACTCATTAACACAGTATGTATCCCGGGGAAAGCATCTCGCTAAAAACCCCACACTATCTGTATGTTATATTGATTGAATCATGTAACATTACAAAGTACAATGCTTATCACAAGCAATCCAGTACCAGCTCCACCTGTTACACACAATACAGCTCAGATCTGATCTCCAAATCTCCCCCGCTGCTTGCCTGCCTCCACAGCTCAATACCTGTTCAAGAACTGATGAAAATGGCTTACCAAACTCGTATTTCACCTCAAAATAATCACTCACACTTTGTTGGATGTGAGAAAAGGCTACAATACTGGGCAAATACGTGAGCAAACTCATTGGTATAGTCAATCCCTTTATTGTGCAAGATCTGGTGCACAACTATAGTCACAACTGATAGCAATCTGATTCTCTAACACCTGTCCCTGCTGAACTGAACATGCACTGACATGCAACTAAGTTAACTGATGTATTCATTAGTTGTATTATGAGTTAATAACTTTTGAATTAATTAATAATTAATTCACCCAACTTATCTCTAGTCTATTGATCAGTTAGACTAAATACAACCAGTTTAACAAAGCTAAACTGAACACAACTCCATCAACTCCACCAAACTCAACTGATTGAGTTCTAACTGAAGTCATGCATGCAAATATTAGTCATCCCATAGGTAACCACGTATTTCCCTCTGGGATCTGCATGTACCACATCCGTAGCTCATCCTGAAGTGCTCCAAGAGAATAAGATTAAGTTTATAGTCCAAATATTATTGTGAGATAATAATATTTGACTTTTCTATTTTTGACTTTGATCACTCACACTGTGATCACTCACACTTTCATAAAAAATAGAAGTCCATCTATTTTTTTCCCAACTTGATCAATCATCCATAAATAGCAACCTGCAATCCATAGACATGATCCATATGTCTAAAAATAGACATAGTCTAAAAATAGACTTGCGCCAAAAATAGCCTGCGGGCCCACTTAGTGAAGGCGGCTCTTTTCACTAAGTTCCATCATCTTGTTGCTCTCTCAACAAGCATTTCTTGTTGCACACTTTTCAACACTCCCTCTCAACAAGAAAGGCTTCCTCTCAAACCCGATCCTGTAACTCTGGAATGTTCTCCATGCAACACATCTGGCCAGTCCACTTGCTCTGTCATCAAAGTCTCTGACTGCTATTGCCTCTGTCGACTGAAACTCTGCATCTCTGTGCTCTTCAGTATCTGACTGCTCTTGCCTCTGTCACTTTGATCTCTGACTACATCTGTTCTGCTGCTGGTTCTATCTCCCAGCATTGCATCCACACTGCACCTCCCAACTGACCTCCCTGTTGGGATAGAAACACCCTCTGATGCTGAAGCTCTACCTGCTGCTGACAAGTGCTCCCTCTCTAACATCTGCGCTACTGCAACATCTCCATGCATCTCGCACCATTGCACACCTCTCTGTGCCACCTATCACTGTGCAAAACACTTGTGCCTCTCGCATTGCTGCAGCCTGCTAGCTATGCGCTGTCCTGGGATTCCCTGCACTGTCGCTCTCTCTGCCGCTCCATCCGCATCTGTCTCTACCCAATCAGTCAGTTCCTGCTACTACACATCTGGGGCTCCCGTAGCAAGGTCTCATCCAAGAGGTTGGGTACCTCAAGGATCCTGTCCCTCCTCCTTTGGACAATCAATCCACATCACGCCACCTCCTACCTGGAGGTATGCCTGCATGCGATCCTTCAGCCCATTTGGTGCGAAGTTTCCCCCTACTGGAGGTCTCTGGATGAGTAGATGTCTCTACTCTATCTCCTCTCAGCTTCCCTTGTTGTGGCTCCTCCACAATCTCCTAATGCTGCTGCACCAATCGTGGCTCCTCCACAATCGTCTGAGACTTCTTCTGGCTCTGCATGTTGAGAGGTAATGTATGCTCCCTCTCAACCACCAAGTCTCCATCATGACAACGAAAGCATATCACCTTCGACTTGTCAACCTTCTTCCCATCACTGGAAGAACTGTATTTGGAAAGAGAAACCTTCCCCGTCTCCTTCTTCGCCTTACTTGCTAAGGCACAGTTCTCCTCATCCTGCATGGATGAAGAACCATCTCTGGTGCTCCATCTAATCTCCTCCTGCATCAAGTCCGACCATAGTCGTTCCAAATTTGGCAGTTTCTCCCTTCCATTCACCGAGTCCTGGTAGCTATGCCAACTCTTAGGAAGGTCAAGGAGTGCTAGACTCACCATCCTCATCCGATAGTCACCCCCACACTTCCCAGCTCATCCCGGCATTGGGTGAACTTCGTGAGATACTTGGGAATACTGTCTCCTTTCTCACACTGAATGTTTCTGAGTTTCGCTCTTGCTTTGGAATTAAATTCGAATTCCACCAGCACAAAAACTCAACCGCTTCCGATCTAGAATTCGTGATAACACAATATTTCTCGTACAGAGATTGACTGTATGGGCATTGACCGGATATCTCACCTTCCAAGGGAAGGATGAATCCAGAGGCTACCTGGCCCGATTACAGACTCTGCCTGAAGAAATAGAATGTAAACACTTCCTGAATAGTAGATCTGATGATCAATACTCGCTTGATATCCTGTAAAAATCTCTTCTACAAATCAAGCAGCTCTGATACCATGTAGAAATTTTGAATAATTTAACACATATTCACAGAGATTATCCTGATCATACAATTATAAGTGGAACATGTATAATACATAATCTCCTCTACGTTGATCATCAATTTACAGAAGCAGAAACATTCACAGGCACACATAGAAGCATCAATCAAACTCATTAACACAGTATGTATCCTGGGGAAAGCATCTCGCTAAAAACCCCACACTATCTGTATGTTATATTGATTGAATCATGTAACATTACAAAGTACAATGCTTATCACAAGCAATCCAGTACCAGCTCCACCTGTTACACACAATACAGCTCAGATCTGATCTCCAAATCTCCCCCGCTGCTTGCCTGCCTCCACAGCTCAATACCTGCTCAAGAACTGATGAAAATGGCTTACCAAACTCGTATTTCACCTCAAAATAATCACTCACACTTTGTTGGACGTGAGAAAAGGCTACAATACTGGGCAAATACGTGAGCAAACTCATTGGTATACTCAATCCCTTTATTGTGCAAGATCTGGTGCACAACTATAGTCACAACTGATAGCAATCTGATTCTCTAACACCTGTCCCTGCTGAACTGAACATGCACTGACATGCAACTAAGTTAACTGATGTATTCATTAGTTGTATTATGAGTTAATAACTTTTGAATTAATTAATAATTAATTCACCCAACTTATCTCTAGTCTATTGATCAGTTAGACTAAATACAACCAGTTTAACAAAGCTAAACTGAACACAACTCCATCAACTCCACCAAACTCAACTGATTGAGTTCTAACTGAAGTCATGCATGCAAATATTAGTCATCCCATAGGTAACCACGTATTTCCCTCTGGGATCTGCATGTACCACATCCGTAGCTCATCCTGAAGTGCTCCAAGAGAATAAGATTAAGTTTATAGTCCAAATATTATTGTGAGATAATAATATTTGACTTTTCTATTTTTGACTTTGATCACTCACACTGTGATCATTCACACTGTGATCACTCACACTTTCATAAAAAATAGAAGTCCATCTATTTTTTTCCCAACTTGATCAATCATCCATAAACAACAACCTGCAATCCATAGACATGATCCATATGTCTAAAAATAGACATAGTCTAAAAATAGACTTGCGCCAAAAACAGCCTGCGGGCCCACTTAGTGAAGGCGGCTCTTTTCACTAAGCTCCATCATCTTGTTGCACTCTCAACAAGCATTTCTTGTTGCACACTTTTCAACACTCCCTCTCAACAAGAAAGGCTTCCTCTCAAACCCAATCCTGTAACTCTGGAATGTTCTCCATGCAACACATCTGGCCGGTCCACTTGCTCTGTCATCAAAGTCTCTGACTGCTATTGCCTCTGTCGACTGAAACTCTGCATCTCTGTGCTCTTCAGTATCTAACTGCTCTAGCCTCTGTCACTTTGATCTCTGACTGCATCCATTCTGCTGCTGGTTCTATCTCCCAGCATTACATCTGCACTGCACCTCCCAACTGACCTCCCTGTTGGGATAGAAACACCCTCTGATGCTGAAGCTCTACCTGCTGCTGACAAGTGCTCCCTCACTGACATCTGCGCTACTGCAACATCTCCATGCATCTCGCACCATTGCACACCTCTCTGTGCCACTTAGCACTGTGCAAAACACTTGTGCCTCTCGCATTGCTGCAACCTGCTAGCTATGCGCTGTCCTGGGATTCCCTGCACTGTCGCTCTCTCTGCCGCTCCATCCGCATCTGTCTCTACCCAATCAGTCAGTTCCTGCTACTACACATTTGGGGCTCCTGTAGCAAGGTCTCATCCAAGAGGTTGGGTACCTCAAGGATCCTGCCCCTCCTCCTTGGGACAATCAATCCACATCACGCCACCTCCTACCTGGAGGTATCCCTGCATGCGATCCTTCAGCCCATTTGGCTCAAAGTTTCCCCATACTGGAGGTCTCTGGATGAGTAGATGTCTCTACTCTATCTCCTCTCGGCTTCCCCTGTTGTGGCTCCTCCACAATCTCCTGAAGTTGCTGCACCAATTGTGGCTCCTCCACAATCGTCTGAGACTTCTTCTGGCTCTGCATGTTGAGAGGTAATGTATGCTCCCTCTCAACCACCAAGTCTCCATCATGACAATGAAAACATCTCACCTTTGACTTGTCAACCTTCTTCCCATCACTGGAAGAACTGGATTCGGAAAGAGAAACCTTCCCCTTCCCCTTCTTCGCCTTACTTGCTAAGGCATAGTTCTCCTCATCCTGCATGGATGAAGAACCGTCTCTGGTGCTCCATCTAATCTCCTCCTGCATCAAATCCGACCATAGTCGTTCCAAATTTGGCAGTTTCTCCCTTCCATTCACCGAGTCCTGGTAGCTATGCCAACTCTTAGGAAGGTCAAGGAGTGCTAGACTCACCATCCTCATCCGATAGTCACCCCCACACTTCCCAGCTCATCCCGACATTGGGTGAACTTCGTGAGATACCTGGGAATACTGTCTCCATTCTCACACTGAATGTTTCTGAGTTTCGCTCTTGCTTTGGAATTAAATTCGAATTCCACCAGCACAAAAACTCAACCGCTTCCGATCTAGAATTCGTGAGAACACAATATTTCTCGTACAGAGATTGACTGTATGGGCATTGACCGGATATCTCACCTTCCAAGGGAAGGATGAATCCAGAGGCTACCTGGCCCGATTACAGACTTTGCCTGAAGAAATAGAATGTAAACACTTCCTGAATAATAGATCTGATGATCAATCCTCGCTTGATATCTTGTAAAAATCTCTTCTACAAATCAAGCAGCTCTGATACCATGTAGAAATTTTGAATAATTTAACACATATTCACAGAGATTATCCTGATCATACAATTATAAGCGGAACATGTATAATACATAATCTCCTCTACATTGATCATCAATTTACAGAAGCAGAAACATTCACAGGCACACATAGAAGCATCAATCAAACTCATTAACACAGTATGTATCCCGGGGAAAGCATCTCGCTAAAAACCCCACACTATCTGTATGTTATATTGATTGAATCATGTAACATTACAAAGTACAATGCTTATCACAAGCAATCCAGTACCAGCTCCACCTGTTACACACAATACAGCTCAGATCTGATCTCCAAATCTCCCCCGCTGCTTGCCTGCCTCCACAGCTCAATACCTGTTCAAGAACTGATGAAAATGGCTTACCAAACTCGTATTTCACCTCAAAATAATCACTCACACTTTGTTGGATGTGAGAAAAGGCTACAATACTGGGCAAATACGTGAGCAAACTCATTGGTATAGTCAATCCCTTTATTGTGCAAGATCTGGTGCACAACTATAGTCACAACTGATAGCAATCTGATTCTCTAACACCTGTCCCTGCTGAACTGAACATGCACTGACATGCAACTAAGTTAACTGATGTATTCATTAGTTGTATTATGAGTTAATAACTTTTGAATTAATTAATAATTAATTCACCCAACTTATCTCTAGTCTATTGATCAGTTAGACTAAATACAACCAGTTTAACAAAGCTAAACTGAACACAACTCCATCAACTCCACCAAACTCAACTGATTGAGTTCTAACTGAAGTCATGCATGCAAATATTAGTCATCCCATAGGTAACCACGTATTTCCCTCTGGGATCTGCATGTACCACATCCGTAGCTCATCCTGAAGTGCTCCAAGAGAATAAGATTAAGTTTATAGTCCAAATATTATTGTGAGATAATAATATTTGACTTTTCTATTTTTGACTTTGATCACTCACACTGTGATCACTCACACTTTCATAAAAAATAGAAGTCCATCTATTTTTTTCCCAACTTGATCAATCATCCATAAACAGCAACCTGCAATCCATAGACATGATCCATATGTCTAAAAATAGACATAGTCTAAAAATAGACTTGCGCCAAAAATAGCCTGCGGGCCCACTTAGTGAAGGCGGCTCTTTTCACTAAGTTCCATCATCTTGTTGCTCTCTCAACAAGCATTTCTTGTTGCACACTTTTCAACACTCCCTCTCAACAAGAAAGGCTTCCTCTCAAACCCGATCCTGTAACTCTGGAATGTTCTCCATGCAACACATCTGGCCAGTCCACTTGCTCTGTCATCAAAGTCTCTGACTGCTATTGCCTCTGTCGACTGAAACTCTGCATCTCTATGCTCTTCAGTATCTGACTGCTCTTGCCTCTGTCACTTTGATCTCTGACTACATCTGTTCTGCTGCTGGTTCTATCTCCCAGCATTGCATCCACACTGCACCTCCCAACTGACCTCCCTGTTGGGATAGAAACACCCTCTGATGCTGAAGCTCTACCTGCTGCTGACAAGTGCTCCCTCTCTAACATCTGCGCTACTGCAACATCTCCATGCATGTCGCACCATTGCACACCTCTCTGTGCCACCTACCACTGTGCAAAACACTTGTGCCTCTCGCATTGGTGCAGCCTGCTAGCTATGCGCTGTCCTGGGATTCCCTGCACTGTCGCTCTCTCTGCCGCTCCATCCGCATCTGTCTCTACCCAATCAGTCAGTTCCTGCTACTACACATCTGGGGCTCCCGTAGCAAGGTCTCATCCAAGAGGTTGGGTACCTCAAGGATCCTGCCCCTCCTCCTTTGGACAATCAATCCACATCACGCCACCTCCTACCTGGAGGTATGCCTGCATGCGATCCTTCAGCCCATTTGGTGCGAAGTTTCCCCCTACTGGAGGTCTCTGGATGAGTAGATGTCTCTAATCTATATCCTCTCAGCTTCCCCTGTTGTGGCTCCTCCACAATCTCCTAATGCTACTGCACCAATCGTGGCTCCTCCACAATCGTCTGAGACTTCTTCTGGCTCTGCATGTTGAGAGGTAATGTATGCTCCCTCTCAACCACCAAGTCTCCATCATGACAACGAAAGCATCTCACCTTCGACTTGTCAACCTTCTTCCCATCACTGGAAGAACTGTATTTGGAAAGAGAAACCTTCCCCTTCTCCTTCTTCACCTTACTTACTAAGGCACAGTTCTCCTCATCCTGCATGGATGAAGAACCATCTCTGGTGCTCCATCTAATCTCCTCCTGCATCAAGTCCGACCATAGTCGTTCCAAATTTGGCAGTTTCTTCCTTCCATTCACCGAGTCCTGGTAGCTATGCCAACTCTTAGGAAGGTCAAGGAGTGCTAGACTCACCATCCTCATCCGATAGTCACCCCCACACTTCCTAGCTCATCCCGGCATTGGGTGAACTTCGTGAGATACTTGGGAATACTGTCTCCTTTCTCACACTGAATGTTTCTAAGTTTCGCTCTTGCTTTGGAATTAAATTCGAATTCCACCAGCACAAAAACTCAACCGCTTCCGATCTAGAATTCGTGATAACACAATATTTCTCGTACAGAGATTGACTGTATGGGCATTGACCGGATATCTCACCTTCCAAGGGAAGGATGAATCCAGAGGCTACCTGGCCCGATTACAGACTCTGCCTGAAGAAATAGAATGTAAACACTTCCTGAATAGTAGATCTGATGATCAATACTCGCTTGATATCCTGTAAAAATCTCTTCTACAAATCAAGCAGCTCTGATACCATGTAGAAATTTTGAATAATTTAACACATATTCACAGAGATTATCCTGATCATACAATTATAAGTGGAACATGTATAATACATAATCTCCTCTACGTTGATCATCAATTTACAGAAGCAGAAACATTCACAGGCACACATAGAAGCATCAATCAAACTCATTAACACAGTATGTATCCTGGGGAAAGCATCTCGCTAAAAACCCCACACTATCTGTATGTTATATTGATTGAATCATGTAACATTACAAAGTACAATGCTTATCACAAGCAATCCAGTACCATCTCCACCTGTTACACATAATACAACTCAGATCTGATCTCCAAATCTCCCCCGCTGCTTGCCTGCCTCCACAACTCAATACCTGCTCAAGAACTGATGAGAATGGCTTACCAAACTCGTATTTCACCTCAAAATAATCACTCACACTTTGTTGGACGTGAGCAAAGGCTACAATACTGGGCAAATACATGAGCAAACTCATTTGCATACTCAATCCCTTTATTGTGCAAGATCTGGTGCACAACTATAGTCACAACTGATAGCAATCTGATTCTCTAACACCTGTCCCTGCTAAACTGAACATGCACTGACATGCAACTGAGTTAATTGATGTATTCATTAGTTGTATTATGAGTTAATAACTTGTGAATTAATTAATAATTAATTCACCCAACTCATCTCTAGTCTATTGATCAGTTAGACTAAATACAACCAGTTTAAGAAAGCTAAACTGAACACAACTCCATCAACTCCACCAAACTCAACTGATTGAGTTCTAACTGAAGTCATGCATGCAAATATTAATCATCCCATAGGTAACCACGTATTTCCCTCTGGGATCTGCATGTACCACATCCGTAGCTCATCCTGAAGTGCTCCAAGAGAATAAGATTAAGTTTATAGTCCAAATATTATTGTGAGATAATAATATTTGACTTTTCTATTTTTGACTTTGATCACTCACACTGTGATCACTCACACTTTCATCAAAAATATAAGTCCATATATTTTTTTCCCAACTTGATCAATCATCCATAAACAGCAACCTGCAATCCATAGACATGATCCATATGTCTAAAAATAGACATAGTCTAAAAATAGACTTGCGCCAAAAATAGCCTGCGGGCCCACTTAGTGAAGGCGGCTCTTTTCACTAAGCTCCATCATCTTGTTGCACTCTCAACAAGCATTTCTTGTTGCACACTTTTCAACACTCCCTCTCAACACGAAAGGCTTCCTCTCAAACCCGATCCTGTAACTCTCGAATGTTCTCCATGCAACACATCTGGCCGGTCCACTTGCTCTGTCATCAAAGTCTCTGACTGCTATTGCCTCTGTCGACTGAAACTCTGCATCTCTGTGCTCTTCAGTATCTGAATGCTCTAGCCTCTGTCACTTTGATCTCTGACTGCATCCGTTCTGCTGCTGGTTCTATCTCCCAGCATTGCATCCGCACTGCACCTCCCAACTGACCTCCCTATTGGGATAGAAACACCCTCTGATGCTGAAGCTCTACCTGCTACTGACAAGTCCTCCCTCTCTGACATCTGCGCTACTGCAACATCTCCATGCATCTCGCACCATTGCACACCTCTCTGTGCCACCTAGCACTGTGCAAAACACTTGTGCCTCTCGCATTGCTGCAGCCTGCTAGCTATGTGCTGTCCTGGGATTCCCTGCACTGTCGCTCTCTCTGCCACTCCATCCGCATCTGTCTCTACCCAATCAGTCAGTTCCTGCTACTACACATCTGGGGCTCCCGTAGCAAGGTCTCATCCAAGAGGTTGGGTACCTCAAGGATCCTGCCCCTCCTCCTTGGGACAATCAATCCACATCACGCCACCTCCTACCTGGAGGTATGCCTGCATGCGATCCTTCAGCCCATTTGGCTCGAAGTTTCCCCCTACTGGAGGTCTCTGGATGAGTAGATGTCTCTACTCTATCTCCTCTCAGCTTCCCCTGTTGTGGCTCCTCCACAATCTCCTGAAGCTGCTGCACCAATCGTGGCTCCTCCACAATCGTCTGAGACTTCTTCTGGCTCTGCATGTTGAGAGGTAATGTATGCTCCCTCTCAACCACCAGGTCTCCATCATGACAATGAAAGCATCTCACCTTCGACTTGTCAACCTTCTTCCCATCACTGGAAGAACTGGATTCGGAAAGAGAAACCTTCCCCTTCCCCTTCTTCGCCTTACTTGCTAAGGCACAGTTCTCCTCATCCTGAATGGATGAAGAACCGTCTCTGGTGCTCCATCTAATCTCCGCCTGCATCAAATCCGACCATAGTCGTTCCAAATTTGGCAGTTTCTCCCTTCCATTCACCGAGTCCTGGTAGCTATGCCAACTCTTAGGAAGGTCAAGGAGTGCTAGACTCACCATCCTCATCCGATACTCACCCCCACACTTCCCAGCTCATCCTGGCATTGGGTGAACTTCGTGAGATACCTGGGAATACTGTCTCCATTCTCACACTGAATGTTTCTGAGTTCCACTCTTGCTTTGGAATTAAATTCGAATTCCACCAGCACAAAAACTCAAACGCTTCCGATCTAGAATTCGTGAGAACACAATATTTCTCATACAGAGATTGACTGTATGGGCATTCACCGGATATCTTACCTTCCAAGGGAAGGATGAATCCAGAGGCTACCTGGCCCGATTACAGACTCTGCCTGAAGAAATAGAATGTAAACACTTCCTGAATAGTAGATCTGATGATCAATCCTCGCTTGATATCCTATAAAAATCTCTTCTACAAATCAAGCAGCTCTGATACCATGTAGAAATTTTGAATAATTTAACACATACTCACAGAGATTATCCTGATCATACAATTATAAGCGGAACATGTATAATACATAATCTCCTCTACGTTGATCATCAATTTACAGAAGCAGAAACATTCACAGGTACACATAGAAGCATCAATCAAACTCATTAACACAATATGTATCCCGGGGAAAGCATCTCGCTAAAAACCCCACACTATCTGTATGTTATATTGATTGAATCATGTAACATTACAAAGTAAAATTCTTATCACAAGCAATCCAGTACCAGCTCCACCTGTTACACACAATACAGCTCAGATCTGATCTCCAAATCTCCCCCGCTGCTTGCCTGCCTCCACAGCTCAATACCTGCTCAAGAACTGATGAGAATGGCTTACCAAACTCGTATTTCACCTCAAAATAATCACTCACACTTTGTTGGACGTGAGCAAAGGCTACAATACTGGGCAAATACATGAGCAAACTCATTGGCATACTCAATCCCTTTATTGTGCAAGATCTGGTGCACAACTATAGTCACAACTGATAGCAATCTGATTCTCTAACACCTGTCCTTGCTGAACTGAACATGCACTGACATGCAACTGAGTTAACTAATGTATTCATTAGTTGTATTATGAGTTAATAACTTGTGAATTAATTAATAATTAATTCACCCAACTCATCTCTATTCTATTGATCAGTTAGACTAAATACAACCAGTTTAAGAAAGCTAAACTGAACACAACTCCATCAACTCCACCAAACTCAACTGATTGAGTTCTAACTGAAGTCATGCATGCAAATATTAATCATCCCATAGGTAACCACGTATTTCCCTCTGGGATCTGCATGTACCACATCCGTAGCTCATCCTGAAGTGCTCCAAGAGAATAAGATTAAGTTTATAGTCCAAATATTATTGTGAGATAATAATATTTGACTTTTCTATTTTTGACTTTGATCACTGACACTGTGATCACTGACACTGTGATCACTCACACTTTCATCAAAAATAGAAGTCCATCTATTTTTTTCCCAACTTGATCAATCATCTATAAACAGCAACCTGCAATCCATAGACATGATCCATATGTCTAAAAATAGACAGTCTAAAAATAGACTTGCGCCAAAAATAGCCTGCGGGCCCACTTAGTGAAGGTGGCTCTTTTCACTAAGCTCCATCATCTTGTTGCACTCTCAACAAGCATTTCTTGTTGCACACTTTTCAACATTTTATTTTGAAGAAATTTGTGGAACATGCAAACACATATCAAGAGGAAGAACAAGAGTAAGTAAATCAACATCAAGATCAGTAAGTCAAGCTACACTTGGAAATTTGTTTGATGACTTTAAAACAGAAACTCTTAGCAATCTAAGAAAGAAAGTAGAAATGTTAAGAATGAAAGATGAGGAAAAAGAAGATGCTGATATTTGTGTTGTCCATGCAGAATCACATGATTTTAAATATTTCCCATCATTACCAAGGTTGAAGGAAGTTTACCAAGAGTAAAATGGAGAAATTCAATCACCAAAGAAGTTATGTTATGTATCTCAAAGAGGACCATGACAACCTAGCCAACCTGGTATGATGCAAGAACCTAATCCAGAATTTGAAGGTTATGTCATGATGGGCCTCTAAATTAGACATAAATTAAAGCCCATGTGACCATCCTTCAGCACATTAAACCTCTCTTTTTGCATTAGATAATGTATTTTTAACTTTAATATGTTAATTAGGAAGGCTTATGGATAATTACATATTTGTGCCTAATATTATTTATCTTTGTGGAATATTGTGAGAATATTAGGCAGATTATGAAGATTTGGAGGAGGAGATAATTTAGGGACTTGCTCCCTACTATAGGAGGATTAATATTAAATAATAAATCAAAAATATATTATGGAATTATGGCGTATATTGTGGAGCTCCAATGATTGAGAAAATATAGGAATGTGTTCCCTGCCATTTAATGTAGATTCCTAGTATTGGAAACCAGGTCCACTAATCAAGGGATTTTGGTGGGGAAAGCTTCCTCCTTTCACGAGGAATGATTCCTCATCATTTTGTATAATTACCAAGTGGAATTTTCCTCTAGGAGTGGATTTTTATTAGTCTTCTTGTGGACAGAACTTGTATTTTTGCAGCTCCATTGTCATTTCTTGCAGGGATGTAATTTATTGATGGAAATAATGAAGATTAGTGCCGTGTTCAACTTCTAAATCTTGGTCTCCTCCATAGGACTCTGATTCTCCTTGGGCTTGGCCATCCCAGGAGCCTCAGAGCCCTTTTGTATCATTTTTTTTTCTTTTTTTTTTTCACTTCTTATTCACATGCATCTCTTGTTATTGTTTCTTTCTATTTCTGCGTTTAGTACTAATGATTTCTTGTTGTATGATTGGGTTAAATGGTTGATGTAAGTTATTTTGCAGGATCACTAGCATAATTTATTCCTTGTAAAAGAGTTGTAAGGTCATATTAATCATTGAACTACTTGGATTAGTTTTCTTATTCCCAAATCTAGATTTTTGGAACTCCTTTGTGGCAAATAACAATAAATTTTTGCTATTTTTTAGAGCATGCTAACGAGATTAAATTGAGTTGGTTCCACTTTCATTAGATCAAAAAAATCTAATTAATAAAAAAAATTACCCCATTTCATTTTAACTTGATTAGGTTAGGCATTTGATATATTTAAGAGATCACTAGTTCTCAAATTTCTATATTTTAGACTAGTAATTTTATGCCATTTTTTAACATGGGTTAACAGAGGCATTTTTGAGTGATTCCACTTGGAATGGAGACCTAAGACATCCTATTCAATAAAAAAATTGTCCCATCCAATTTGGATTTGATTTTGTTGGTCATTCGATGAACTATAACTCCCTATAGCAAATCTACTATTTCCTGTAGTAGTACTGTAGGAAACCCTGTAGTAGCCTTCCAACATGCATATACTTGCCATGATTCACTCAAGAAGCTTGGTTATTATCTATTAGGGTTGAATAAATGTCCCTAGGATATAAATCAATGATTAGGGAAGACTAAAGACCACTTAGGACTTGTCTCTTTACCCATGCAAAACATTTCAGTGATTTGGGCTAATGGATAGATTTATGAGATGGGTAATACAATGATGATTCTATTGATTGCCACATCCAATGAACTTTGTTAATGGACCTAAAGTATTTGAAATGTAATGGTTGACATTTAGTTCATGATATTTACTTTATGCAATTAAAATAGGTTTCTTTCCTTTTACTTTCTTTGTTGGAATAGGCTGAGGTTTCCATTTCGAGCATTTCATTTTCTGCAATTAGTTTAGCATTTGACTCCAGTAAATGCACTCCATTACATCATGAAAGTAAAGGATGGAGACAATGTATGTTTCACATATAGTGCCAATACCTCTTAAGTTTGTACAAACCTCGAGTTGATAAATAAAGTTGGTAGCCTTGGGAGTTGCAACATTCTTGTTGCAATACTGAGGCTCATCATTATGCACATCAATGTCAAAGTAATTGGAACACCCCCTTTCCTTGGAAACCTTGGCCATCTCAAGCCCCAAAAAAATCTTGGCAACAAGGTTGGAAAGGACCTTACGAGAGAAATCCACAATATCCTGAATATTTTCCTCAATATCCTCCATACCCACCTCCATGTTATCCCTACCATCCACCTCCACCACAACCTCAATCACATCCATCGCAAAGATCCACTCCCACTTGACTACCTGTACCACCATTTCCAAACCCACACAAGGAAGTAGCTCAGTCCACTTAAAATGTTGAGGCACAACACTTCCAAACATATCCTCTTGATCTAAATGATATTCATCTTATATCAGGAAAGGTATTGCAAAAAAGAGATTCTATTGATGCCATGAGAGGACAACATCCAGAAGAAGAAGATTCAAATGGTGAGACCCAAGGATCAAGGGCAACACTTGATAGAGAGAAAATATCAAAATAAGAGATTGAGGAAGTTACATCAACGCTCACCATTAGATCCTCTACGTGTTCAAGATAATAATAATAAAAAAATAAGATCTGAATTTCACGGAAGAAGAAGACATCCAAGATGATCCAAATTAGCAAGTGGACTAGGGGCATCACAACTATATTGAAATATGGTTCCAGAAAATTGTTAAGTTGTAGCAACACACTTTTCTTCAACAATTTTTGGTCTCATCTTAGCCAAAGCAGTTGGTATCTCACATTCAAGTACATGTCAAAGTGGCTCCATTCGAAGTATTCCTACATTTGAAAATGATTTTGTTTTTTTCAAGTAAAGTAGGATAGAAAAAAATAAGAGGAAAAAAAAATCTCAAGTGAAAACCTCATTTTAGGTGCCTGAGATTGGCTCATTGATTGAAAACCTCCATGAGGTGGTCAATGTGTTGGGAAAAAAGAAAAAAGAGAGAAAAAAAACATCCTAGGTGAAAACCTCCTTTGGGGCACCTAGACAGACCTACTAGTTGAAAACCTCATTGAGGCAACTAGTAGGCCTAAAAGAAGAAAAAGAAAAAATGAAAAGAAAACAAATTATGGTTTTCTGTATGTATCTCTCTGATGAATGTAGGTGCTCTACAACCTTTGCAAGCAACAAGAACACTTTAACACCAAACAAAAAAAATGATCAAAACTCTAGTTAAACGAAGTCAAACTTGGAATTTCTCCTCCTTTTCCTAGATGCTCCAAAAGGACCAAGGCCATGTCAATCCATCACCCTCATCTATTTCCACATCCACCCATCATTCCTAAGATTTTCCCATTCATTTTCCTTTTTGTCGTAAATGCTATAGGAAGGCTCTGTTTTGCTACAAGAAGCCAAAATACATAGAGCAGAAAATTATTTTTATCATATCTTGAAAACTGTGCATCCATTTTCTGATCCGTTTCATGGGGAGATACATATGGATGATGGTAACATGTTCAAGAAATTTCAACAAATTTTGGTGCACACTTTTTGAGAAATAGACCTCCATCACCTACAAGTATTTTTATGTTTTCTCGAGATTCGTGCATCCATTGGACAAGAATTTTTTTGGGGAGGTGCATAAGGATGACGGAAACATGCTCATAAAATTTTAGGTCAATCCATTCTACTGTTTGAGAGATATGCATAAAAAAATTTAGGTCAATCCATTCTACTATTTGAGAGATATGCATAAAACAATTTTGCTACAGGAGGCTGTCCTAAAATGCTATATGAAGGTTTGAATTGTGACAGGATGGCCGAGAAGAAGCTACAGGAGGCAGATCTGATTGGAGAAAGGTGTCAAAAGGTAATATCTTCTTTAGGGAAGGTTGAGAGAGGTCCCCCATCACCACTTTCATCACTCATTGACTCCATTTCACCTAAAACTTGCTCAAAATGTTCACTCTGTCCTGCGTAAAAAACACACACACACAGAGCATTGTTCTCCATTTTTCCATTCTTCACATTACCTCCTCATGAATCCAACCTTGTTTACATGGATTTTCATCACTCCCCTCAAAACTACCATGCCAACTAAATACTAGAAGAAAGGATCAAAATGTTTCTACAGGAAGACACTCCTCTTGTAGCAACTGGTGCAGTTAAAAGAATTTTATGATATTTTTTTCTCCCCATGAATAGGAAGAATGAGGGATAAATGTTTGAACCCAAGAAGGGACTCATCAGCCTCATAAACGAATTCCACTAGCATATGCAGCCCATTCATGAGAGAAACACCTGCACATAGACAGGAACATAATCAGTCAAGGTGTAATCGAATTCAAAAGACATGCACAACAACCTTACCCCTGTTTAGAAATAATATATGATTAGCTACAAAACTCAAATAAAGAGAATATCAGGAGTAGAGCAGCAACAGTAGGAGGAAAGCCTAGAGGACCTCCAACATATTGTCACATTCAACTTCAAGATCATTAGTAGTAGCTTTAGGACCACCAAAGGAAACTTCAACATTCATAACAACAACCTTAATATCACTTGAAAAAACACATCAAGGGTAAGAATAAGGTTTGCAATCCCTTAAAAATTTCCTACGAAATTATTTTAGCTTTAAAGACATTGCAAGTGTATGCAGGAAATTTTTTTTATAACCAAGATTAGTATGAGAGCAACCTCGACCTTATCTAGCAATTAACTTCACTTTTCCACCAAGACACCCACACATGGGGGAGAGGACAAGACAAAAGTGAAGAGGACTTGAGAAAGTGGGATGTATTCATTTAGCCATGATGGAAGACAAGGAGTGTGAAGGGGTAGGTGAGGGCCAACTCAGCTAACTCAAAGCACTTTGAGTTTATTTTGCATGAAATGAAAAAATAGAGAAAAAATGAATAAATAAAAAATAATGGAAAAAAATAAAAATAAAAGAAATAAAAGGTGGACCCACCACCTCTTGGCATGAAAATATCAATTTCTACATGATTAAGCTTGTATACATCTCATGTAATCACCACTCTCCTGACAAGCCTCATAAATGGGTAATTATATGGGCTCGTTTTACCTCCTAACCTAGTCAAATCAACCATTCTCTTAGCTTATTGTATGATTTTTTGATTTTATTTATGCTTATAGAGTGAGTTGAGTTAGTTATGATGCCATGTAATCCAACATGTATTTAATGCATAGTGTTGATGGATTTCAAGGTCAAATTCAAGGATCTAGTGGTCAAATGATAGCAATAACTCGAAGTAGACAGAGGAGAGGACTTATAGGAGGGAATCCCTCTCATTTATTACTCCTCACTTCGAATTCCCCTTCATTCAGCTTGGAGTACAAGCAGATGAATCATGCACTAGAAGGCAGCCGAACAAGTGGAGGATGATTGATAGTTATCACGAGTTTTGGAAGCCAAGCCTCCCTAATTTCAAGGAAGCTGTTGGTAGCTTCAGATGTATAAGTAGATAGGCCTAGGGCCTCACTAGGGTCAGATTTTTTCTTATGTAAACTCTGCTCAAATTTTGAGCTTACTATTTTGTAACAGTTTCATGTAAACTTGCTATTTTTTGATAATGAAGATGGAATCCTTTTTGAGCTAGCATTGAGTTACCTCAGAGGGCTAAAGCTCTTGGGTTAGGGCCCAATCCAAGCATCCAAGCTTCTATTTACTTGTATTTGTATGCTTACTTCAGTTGTAGATTAATTTGCTGTTAGATGTATTTCTTTTATGCTTAAGAATAGGTTGCTTTTGATGATTTAGTAGTTTGCTTCCATTTGTGTTTTCTGTAGTAGGTTAAGTAGTGATAAGAGAAGATTCAAAAGGCTAGCAATATTACTTTGGCCTCTCTTTCTCCCTTTGGGACCATGATTTGAGGCAAGGACCCTCTTGCTACCCCAAAAACACATATTTTCCTCATTCATAGGAATCCTAGTGTTTGCAGCTTTTTAGTAGGTTAATAGTCCAGTTTTTCTTTTCTTTAGATCTTCCTTATCATGTTCACTTTCTGATTTGCAATTGTCCTCTTTCATGCTTTCCTTTCCTTATCATGTTCACTTTCTGATTTGCAATTGTCCTCTTTCATGCTTTCCTTTCTTGGAAATTTTCTTAGCATTTCCTTTCATAGGTCATAGTTTAGATCGTTTTAATGCAAAACTCTATTTTTCCTAAATGAACTCATTTCATTGTTTGTTTGATCTTCTTGGTTAACTGTCAGTTCCTTTGTAATAGATCTATTCCAACAGTAGCCCAGCTTATCAGCAATCACATCCACCATCTGATCCTTGCCCTATAGATCTTCCCAAACCTCACCTCAATTCTGCCTTAGTTTTCTGCATTTTTCATAGAACTTCTTCCTCTCTCCTTGAGAAAACCCAATCAGCTTTCCCTCTCCTGGTCATTCATGGTAGACGATAGTAACCCTAACACATCCTTCCAACCTTCATCCACCTTTTCCACCCACTCTCACACCCTCAAAATAGCAGAAATTGCTCTCGGCCTCCTCCTGTAGTTTCCTTGTGTCCTCCTGTAGTTTTTCCTGTAGGCTCTATTTTGAAGACCAAGTGTGGGAAAAGCCTCTAGAAGGCCACCTAAGACATCCTAGGACCCATCCACACCATCTTCCATCCTCCCAAGCTCCAAAACCACCCTTTAATGCCACCTGTTCACTGCCACACTCACACACAATAAATTTGATGCATGTCAAATTCACATAAAAACACATAGAAATCCAAAAATATGTTTTTTTTCTTACTTACTTCCAGAAATAGCATGGTTAGATGTTGTTTTATTTCTTGAGTAGGTAATGGCATTGATTTCATGGTTTTCACAGTGTTTTTGGTAAAAGTAGAATTAGCTTGTTAATTAGGGTTTACTAGGTCTTGCTTTACATTCAGTCCTTTTTCCTGTCTGCAATTAGAATAGCTTCTGTAGAGTAATCTTTCTTTCTTTCATCACACATAGAGATTTTTATGAGATCTATAGAAGTTGGCTTGAGCTCCTAGTGATCTTGCGTCGGCTGAGCAAGTGACAACCTGCAGTAAGAACTAGTACTTGTGCATACAACACCGACGCTTCCAAGTTTTTTACAAACTACCGGGTTGATAAAAGTAAAGTTGGCAGCCCAAGAGTTGCAACATTCTTGCTGCAATACTAGTGCTCACCACTTTTTGGCGTCGTTGTTGGGGAAGCATCAGAGTATTATGTGATTACTGTTTTCTTCTATTTTCTATTACAACATTATGCTAATAGTTTATTTCTGCAAAAGTAGACTAGTCATTTCTTTTCTTTCAGTTCTGCATTTCCTTGCTTTCCCTTCCAATTCTGCAAATTTCATTTCGGCAAAAGTAGAATAGTTATTTCCTTTCTCTCCGTTCTACATTTCCTTGCTTTCCTTTTCAATTCTGCAAATTTCCATTTAGCAAGTTCATTTTAGGTAGTTGCAATTTGTTTTGTTCTATCACATTTTCAGTTTCTGTAGGTACTATTAGTGTGGGGAAAAGGAAAAAAACCAACCAAAAAGATTTCCTTTCATGCCTCATAGGAATAGATATAACTCATGAAAGTTTTTTCCCAACACCCCTACTGCTTCATGTAGCCAACCTTCTCTCTTCTTTAGTGGTTGTGATCAAGAAGAACCCTTAGGTGAACAACCAAACATATTTGAAGAACCTATAGGGGAAGAAGAAGAAGAAAACATTCCTCTGGAGCCAACGGCTGAAAACATAAATGCTAGGGGAAATGGAGAAAGAATAGAGGGTACCTTTCCCATTTAGGAGACCAATGGGGACACCAAAAGGAAAAATATAAGTCCTTCAGCCCTACCTCACTTCCATGGCCTAACTACAGAAGATCTTGACACCTTCTTGTTTGAGTTTGCCATCATCTGTCGAACTTATGACTATGTAGAAGATGAGCAAAAGTTTAAATTGTTCCCTTCTACTCTCAAGGACGCAGCATTGCACTGGTTCATGGGGTTACCTAGCAATAGCATCACAACTTGGGCTTAGATGCAACAAGCCTTTAACAACAAGTATCGAGACTATTGTAGGTCAAAAGATACTAAAGAAGAAATCTTCCGAATGACCATGGGAAGTGATGAGTCCCTAGAAGACTACAAAGAGAGGTTCCAGCTCAATTACAAAAGGGTCGGGTGTACACTTGACCCTGAGTCTCTGAAGTTGGTCCTGCTCAGGGGAATCTGGGAAGACCTTTTAGACACCCTCCATCTACTGGCCGGGGGAGACATTTACCAACTATCCTATGAGGACATAAAGATTATTTTTCGAAACCATTCTAGGGCAGCCAGAAAGAAAGGTGGGCGGGTCAACCCATAGCCAGTACCTCTTCTTCCAATGCATCCATAAAAGGGGAAATTGGAAGCATGTTGGAAGACTTCTAGAGTGAGATGCTGCAGACTCTTGCCATGTAAATGGATACCTTACATATCAAGAGAAAGCAAGAGGAAGCAGAAAAGGATTTGGACATTTTTTGTCCTAGATGCACTAGGAGGCATCCTAGGAACGAATGCCCATTGAACTCTATAGAGGTTTGTTCAGTCTGTGAACAAAATAATTCTATAGATAAGTGCCCTTCCTTGCCCGGTCTTAAAGCTGTATACTAAGGGGCTGAAGGAGCCACTGAACAGATCTATTACATAAACCAAAGGAGGCCGCATGGACCTAGACCATACTGGTAGGGGACGCAAGGGACATCTCAGGCATACTATTGTTACACAGTAATTTGTCACCATTGGTCACCGTCCCTATCGCCCTGTTTCCATACATTGGAGGACGCATTCCGGAACCTGTGAATAGTGACATAACCCAAAAACACTTGCATTATGTTCCCCTGAGTATGTACTTCATGTTCCCTGAAGACACCTTCTGCAAATTCTCCCTGAAAAATACTCTTTTTCCATTGGCGCAGGTCCACAAGTATCTTACCCGCGCCAATCACTGAGATCCTCAAAAGAGGGCGCGACCATTGGCGCTCTGTCACAGAACAACACCCGCGCCAGCCCAGTTTGGTAATGATTTTTGCTAAACGCACGCCCATCTGTTTTTTCCTTTCAGATCACGAAGTCTTTTGAGGGAAAAATCCATCTGATAGAGGTCGAGAGTCATCATCTACCCTTGATATCTATCCACAGTGGCTTTTCAGAGATAATGCCAATCCACAATGGGTGTCCTGGTTCATCGAATCTTTCTCCCTTCTCCATCTATAAATATCTGTCCTCATGCATTAGACAAGCTAGTTTTTAATCCTTGGAGGAATGCTAGTTGTGATTATGCTTGTCGTGAGTGATAGTGAAGCATAGAGAGGTTATGCTGCCGTAGAGGAGGTACATTGCAAGACACATATAGTTTGCTCGCCCAGCCAAAGGAGAGGTTCAACGTCAGAACCTTGGTTGTAACTTTTCCTGTCTATTATTTATTAATGAATGACTGCTGTTATGGTTCCAATCTCATTGTCTATTATAGTGATGTTTGATTTATTTCCTTTCTGACTGAAATATAGTTGTGCCTTGGTGGATTTTATGCTTATATTTGTTTCTTCCGTTGCATGTGCAGGTGTCCGTTTGCAAGGATCGCAAGGATTGTGACCTGTCGGAGCGAGGGAGCGGGAATACCAACTCTGCTTCAACTATAGCGTTGGATTCCAGGTTGGTCTTCTTAATTCACCTTTAATGTACAACTAGGAACTTGCGTGGCAGCGTGAATTGATTGTGGCTAGTTCTGTTTTAGGCTAGTGGGATCGCCTCTGTCCGCAGAGGGGATTTACCTATCCAACAATTTGGCGACTCCACTAGGGAGAAGCTATTTGGAATTTGTCTTGCATGTTAATTTTCTCTTGCTTGCTTGAGTGAATGAGCTTTCTGGGTCAGTTTTGAGATTGTTATTTGCTGTTTGATCCATCTGAGCACTGTAGGCCCGACCTGGGGTCGTGTTATTTATTTTTTTAGCCAGCAAGCTTAGTTGGCGCGGTTTTTATTCTGACAGTTGCGCCAGTTGGCGCATGTTGCTCGACAGCAACTCGCGCCAATCTTTTGGTAGCGCAAGTTGCAGGCTGACAGTCGCGCCAGCCCTGTGAGTTTTGCCTGTGTGTCGGTTGGAAGCTCTTTCGACCCAGATTTTTATCTTTTTATATATTTTACAGCCTCTGGAAGTGTGTTGAACCTCTGTTTGACTGGTTTTGGCCTTTATCCTTCAGTTGTTTGCTGATTTCTATTGATTTTCGTCTCAGCCCTAGAACATCTAGTGGCTTCGCATGTCTAGCCTTCTGTGGGAAGTTTCGGTCTTTTGATTTTCCAGTCAACTTGTTGGTTGTGTTCCGCACCTATCTAGTGATTGTTAAGGCTTGGTCTTCTATGCTTTGGGTGATTCACTTCTAGCTCCTTTGGATTTTGCTCGACTTCATTTGAACTTAGATTACATGGTTCATTGAAAGTCTTTGTGTTTTTCCTTGTTTTCATAGTTCATTTTGGTGTTTCAGGATTGGTTCTATTTCATTGAGTGAACTTGGATTGTGTATACTTGTGAATATCTCTTAAGATTTGTTTACATGCATTATGCCATCTTAAAGGAAAGAAAAACAAAAAATCTTTTGCATCATATTAATTAGCGTTTATTGTTATTTGTTACTATTAAAAAGAAAAAGAAAAAAATTTCACTTCTTGTTATTAGCTGCATCAGGATCTTTGTTGTTTGCTGAGTGATCATTTCATTCGTGTAAAGATCTCAACCTTCCTGTAGATAGAATTCATCGAATGAAATGGTATAGTTTTGGCATGTAGTTTGCATCTAAGAAGCTTTTGAGATATCACATACGGTAGGACCAAAAAACTGAAACATAATTGAAGATAAACTTTAAAATAAACTCAATGAACATAACAACGCATTGGAACCTAACGCAAACATTTTAGAGGTCTAGGTTAGAGACGTGTTCCGGCGTCTTTAAACCTGGTAGCTTACCGTTGAGTGGTTGGGTGATTCCTCCACGGTGAAACGATAGGTGTCAATACGGACTGAGCTCCCACGTACCGTCGCGTATATACGGGAGACCCCACTAGGATATCATCCTTTATCCATAGGAAGCCGAGTCTGCCGCCTTACAAGCCGTAATGCACTGAACACAGCATTTGGGAAGATTGACTGTAGTACGGGAAGTCCTTGGTTTTCATCTGATTGCCGAGGTGTATAAGCAGTTTTACGGATTGTTTGGTAAACCTCTTGGCTAGTTTTCCAGAGCAGTCACTTTTGATCCTTTTCGGACTCCCTAAAAGAAAAGGTGCCTGTGAGCGTCTTGTCACTTCATGCTCATTAAATATTCGAAGGAGACTAGAGTCATCTTTTGTCCTTTTCTCGACTCTTAAAACATGAAAAGGTCAAGTCGTGTCTTTGCGTCTTAAAATTTATCTGGCTACGATAACATCTACCCAATTAGATTGCGTTTGCGTTAGCTTGAGTAGGATTATTTCTCGCTCAATGGCATCCTTCCCTTAGCCCATCGGCCAAGGTGTTCCCCCTGATGGCAACCCTCGTCCATTTCCTGCTGTTGGAAATGTCGGTGTTCAGTATATCGCAACTTTGACTTTGCCTGGGTTAACCATCGGTTTGCCCGTTTGGTTGTTTTCCAACTCGGTGGTCTCGAGTGTGATAACTCCTGTTCCACCACCACCTTCTCCACCCGAACAATATCATGTTGATTCCAAGGTGGACACCTCCCCTTCTTCGCCTATTGCTGCGTCCTCATCTTCTACTTCACCTGGTGAAACTCTGGATTCAAATAACCAGGTGGCTAAGAATAAGAAGAAGAAGACCAAAAAGAAGAAGTCTCCCAAGGGAAAGGTCGCATCTACCCCGAGTATACCTCAAGTAAAGCCGCCTTCTGCTCCCCTGCGGAAGGCTAAGTTTCCTTGTCAACTATGCAAGGAGGACCATTTTCTTACTGATTGTCCTGGTATTCCCAGGGTCCTAGATATATGGTCCCGTGACCCGACTCGCCCCTCGTCGTCGCAGATTGACGATACCTTATCAGCTGGTAAGAGAAAAGGGAAGGTTCGTTTCCCTTGTCAACTTTGTGAAGGTAATCATCTCCTTCGCCTTTGTCCACTTATGGATGAAGCCTCCCATCTTTTGGAAAGTCTGTCAGCTCCCTTACCTCAACTACCTGCTGGATATCAACGTCTTTTTGCTACTGCAGATCATCTCTCCGCTAACCAAGAGATCAAGCATGATTCCTCTTTGGTCCAGCCTTCTCTTCCCGAACCTGGCTGTGCTCAGCCTGTCCCAAACCAGTCCCTGGTCGGAAAGAGTGTTGATTTACGTTCATCGTCTATGCACCACTTTGTTCCGGGAATGTTTCTCATCCAGGATGAACCATCTGAATCCAAACCAGACGAAAGTCCAAAGGTCCAGATGACAAGTGACCCGGTCTTTCAAGAGGTCCAGATGACAAGTGACCCAGTTTTGCCTTCAGAATCTGAATCCAAACCAGACGAAAGTCCAAAGGTCCAGATGACAGTTGACCCGGTCTTTCAAAAGGTCCAGATGACAAGTGACCCGGTTTTGCCTTCAGAAGTTCCATACTCAGATGATATTATCACTGTAAAGAATGAAGACCACACCGTCCAAACTCTATTCATAAACACAGACTCTTATGATCAAGTGAACATCCCTCTCATTCCTTCGCAGCAGGAAGGAAATTCATCAGAGTCATATCCGGCCGTTTATCCGGTCCCACCTCCAAGCAACCTAGTTGTTTCCTTCAATTGGGATCAACTAGGCAATCCCTGGTTACCAGCTTCCATACCATTTCGAATTATAGTTCAAGTCTACCGAATGGTTATGGACGGTACCATTATTGATGAGGGATCTCCTGTGAGCATCCTTTCTTCAACAGCTTGGGAAGCACTTGGTTCGCCACTGCTTCTGCCTGAGATGAGAAACCTTACAGGTTTTCATCGAGAAACCATTCGACCTTTAGGAATTATTCCCAATGTACCTATCACATTAGAAGGGAAGACCGTTCAAATGGGCATCATGGTAGTCCAAGGTCCGTTAGATTACAATTTACTCCTTGGGCGGGACTATATTTATCGCATACGCGCAATTGTGTCCTCACTCTTCAGAGTGATGTGTTTTCCACACGAAGGAAGGACGATCAAGGTCGTAGACCAACTTTCATTCCCCGGCTCACACTTCACGTATAGTCATCTACCATTCCTAAATGGTCTTATTTCCACGGGAAATGCCTCAACATCCAGTCCGTCATCTTGATGACGGCAGCTGACCCGGGCGCGTGACTGAAGCCCGGGGGGCATGCATCCTCCTTTTTAAAATCGAGTCTTTCCAAGTGAACCTTCATTCCATCCACTCCGTGAATGCCATAAAGCTTGGGGGGCCTGTACCTCGATTTGCATTATCATGCTGGGGGCATGCAAATTTATATCAAGCATAGTTTTTCGTTTCAAGCTTGTGTAAACATGAAACCGAATTCAAGCAAAGTTCTATATGGTTCAAGCTTGTGTAAAAATGAACCCATACCTGATTTACATCCCGTGATTGCCTTTTATCTGCTAAATTCTGCTAGATGAGCCTTGGTTGTTTCATTCCATCGCCACCATCTCTTTGGCCGACCATATGCTTTCACTTGGTTGTTTATCCTTTCCTGAGGAACCGCAACGATGAGTGGTTTTATTAGCCAGCCTCTTGACCATTACATGTTTTGAGCAGTTCCACCATTACCGGAACCAGTTACTACTCTTTATACCACTCGTTCCTCTAGGACGAGTCTCCTTTAAGCTCTTTTCAGACTCGTAAAATATGAAAAGATTGCCGAGTATTTTTTTTTCTTTTGACTCGTTAAAGAGAATAAAAATGGAGGTTTGCTTTCAGCTCTTTTTCTGACCATTTAAAAAAGGAAAAGATTGCCGAGTTACTCCCCTTGACTCGTTAAACATTAATAAGGGGCGGTCGTTTTAAGTTCTTTTTATCGACCGTTAAAACATAAAAAGATTACCAGGTTTTGTCGTTTCAAACTCGTTAATGGTCATGAAACGACGTGATTTCAACCGCTTTTTTACTTTTTCAGGTCGGAATCACTATTTATGAAAAGTACTCCTCGATCATAATGGTCGGGCGGTTCTTTCGGGCATTATTTTATACTTTTTCGGGCCCGAGAGACACAACTTTACGAAAAAGTACACCCCTGGAGTTTCCTTTTCTGCTGTCTTTTCAAACTCTCTAAACATGAAAAGGCGCCGAGTTCTTCCTTTGTCAGACTTGTTAAAACCTGATGACATCGGATTTTGTCGAAATGACGTACCACAAGCATATGCTATCCCCATCAAGCTTGTTAAAATTAATTGGGGTACTCGCCAGAAATGGCGGGGGAAAAAAGGAACCATAGTTACCGTCGTGTCGGCAGTATGTCGCTCTTGAACATGGCACTTCTCTGCTTTCGTGTCCAGGGTGGGGATATCTCATCTCATATTTTTCACTTGCTTCCATGGACTTGGGTACCCTATTTGACCTCTCATCTACTCATTGCCTCGTCATCATGACCTTTGATCCATCGATGTCAAATACTGCCAATTCCATTAATGTGCCGCCAATATGTTCAAGAGAAGTTGACCTCTGCAAAGAAACAACCTCCCTTTGATAATTCACACAATCTTGATTCACAACATTATCTCTCTGTCTCGTGTCGATGATATGGGAAACATTATGGCCCACCTTCGATCAAGGTCACTTCCTGTCGACTTCAGCTCATTATCCAGGAAGCTGATCTAGAGACTCCCTTCCGGTGCCTTGGAGCCTGCATGCCTCAATGGCAGGTTCTTCGTGTTCGACGTGAGGTTTTCGTCATTGGCCTCTGATCGAATGATTCTACGGGTGTTCGATGCCAGCTCATTAATTCACACGCCGTAGATTGTACCTATAGTACCTTGAGGGCCATTGTCATTATTGGTGGTACCTCTCGCGTCTGTTAACAGTTTCCACTATTGACTGGTAATCAGACGATGTTCATGCATGCTCGACTTCTGCTCATATATTCGCATGCTTGAACTTGTACTCTTGTTCGGGTCGAGATGGAGCGGAAGACCCTGGATTGTGTCTGTTGTAATCCAGGCGTGATTCTTGATACATGACTCATTCACTGGATGGCTGCGACCATACCTGAGTCAATTCATTGATCCTAACAAGATGGCTGCGTCCATACTATGGATCTAGATTATTTATGTACTCTCTTATGGATGGCTGCGACCATACCACGTACATCATGTAATTGAACTATCAGTCATGTCTCTCAATGCAGATCCTCGGCGGCAGCTATATGTGTTCTTGTGTGTTCCTATAAAGCATTTCACCCCTCTCTTTCCCTCTCGGACTTCATGCTTTAGGGGGCATCTGTTACACAGTAATTTGTCACCATTGGTCACCGTCCCTATCACCCTGTTTCCATACATTGGAGGACGCATTCCGGAACCTGTAAACAGTGACATAACCCAAAAACACTTGCATTATGTTCCCCTGAGTATGTACTTCATGTTCCCTGAAGACACCTTCTGCAAATTCTCCCTGAAAAATACTCTTTTTCCATTGGTGCAGGTCCACAAGTATCTTAGCCGCGCCAATCACTGAGATCCTCAAAAGAGGGCGCGACCATTGGCGCTCTGTCACAGAACAACACCTGCGCCAGCCCAGTTTGGTAATGATTTTTGCTAAATGCACGCCCATCTGTTTTTTCCTTTCAGATCACGAAGTCTTTTGAGGGAAAAATCCATATGATAGAGGTCGAGAGTCATCATCTACCCTTGATATCTATCCACAGTGGCTTTTCAGAGATAATGCCAATCCACAATGGGTGTCCTGGTTCATCGAATCTTTCTCCCTTATCCATCTATAAATATCTGTCCTCATGCATTAGACAAGCTAGTTTTTAATCCTTGGAGGAATGCTAGTTGTGATTATGCTTGTCATGAGTGATAGTGAAGCATAGAGAGGTTATGCTGCCGGAGAGGAGGTACATTGCAAGACACATATAGTTTGCTCGCCCAGCTAGAGGAGAGGTTCAACGTCAGAACCTTGGTTGTAACTTTTCCTGTCTATTATTTATTAATGAACGACTGTTGTTATGGTTCCAATCTCATTGTCTATTATAGTGATGTTTGATTTATTTCCTTTCTGACTGAAATATAGTTGTGCCTTGGTGGATTTTATGCTTGTATTTGTTTCTTCCGTTGCATGTGCAGGTGTCCGTTTGCAAGGATCGCAAGGATTGTGACCTGCCGGAGCGAGGGAGCGGGAATACCAACTCTGCTTCAACTATAGTGTTGGATTCCAGGTTGGTCTTCTTAATTCACCTTTAATGTACAACTAGGAACTTGCGTGGCAGCGTGAATTGATTGTGGCTAGTTCTGTTTTAGGCTAGTGGGCTCGCCTCTGTCCGCAGAGGGGATTTACCTATCCAACACTATCACCCCAACCAAGTCACCTCCATGCCTTCTTGGGCCCTCCCTGCTCATCCTTCCTGGTCCAAACCTCCTCCTTGGTCCTTCACATCTCAATATCATGCACAACCAGCCGCTCATTCATTTCAACCCTATGCTCAGTCGCAACCTCAGTGGAATGCATCTCATAAGGGGTGGAGGCCCCCATACAACTCTCCTCCCACTCTTCTACCTCCACCACCTGTCCAACCACAATCGTTACCTTCTGCACCACCAAGGAAACCCCAAATGCTTGCCTCGCCAAATCTGAACCCGAACAACAGATAGGCTCAACAAGTGTATAGTGGGGAACTGTCATGCCCAACTTATGTTGTGGAGATTCAAGAAATCAACTTGCGATCTGGGAAAGTTATCCCAGATAGCCAACCTCCACCTAGGGAGGTTGAGGAAGATAAAGAGGAAAGTGAACCTAAATCAAATCCACCCTTTCTTGAAAGACTATCCATGAAAATCTAGCCTACCCCAGACTGAACTCCTGGGAGAATTGAAACATTTATGTGTGAAGATACCACTTCTCCAAGACATAAAAGATGTGCCTATCTACAATAGGTTGATCAAAGATAAGTGCTTCAGGCATCCAGGAAGGTGCAAGAGCGATGCCCCAACCATCAATGTCATAGGACAACTATTTGACCTGATGTTGGGGTAGATAATCTGTCCAAAATATCTAGATCTTGGAAGCCCAGTAGTTGATGTCCACATAAATTGCACAATGGTACCACATACCTTGATTGATCTAGGAGCTGCCATTAATATGATGATGAAGGACATAATTCTCAAACTTAACATCCAGGGCTCCTTGAGGAAGACCGCGACGATGCTGTAGCTAGCAGACTGCTCCACCATGACCCCTGAGGGGATTGTGGAAGATGTGATGGTATCTGTTGATTCTTGGGAGTACCCTACTGATTTCTTAGTTCTCCAGCCAAAGGGAAAGCTCACTGGGTATCCTCTCATTCTAGGAAGACCTTGGTTGGCTACATCCGATGCCTACATCAGCTGTCAAGCTGGGAACATGACCATCAAGAACGAGCATATGTCCAAGAAGTTGACCCTATATCCTCCTGCCCAACCCTTGCTAGAACCTGATCTACTTCTCTGGTTGGAGGAGGAGGAGGAGGATGAGGATGAAGTTTATTTTGCACCACTTTGTGCATTGGAAATTACCATGGGAGGAAAACCGCAAGATGAGGATGATATGATTGAAAATTTGATTCGGAATCCACCTCCCAGTGTATCACCATTAGAATACATAGTAAGAGAAACCCAAAACAACCGCTCAAATGATATTTGTGTGGCCGACCCTACTTCTATCCATGTCAAAAATATAGAGTTGGCCTAGAAAGAACACTGAAAATCAATCCATCCATATCTCCTTCCAAGGAGAAGGAGTTATGCAGCCTACTGAGAAGACATCTAGATGCCTTCACTTGGAGTTATAAGGAGATGAATTGAGTGCACCCTTCAGTATATACTCATCATGTATACATCAAGGAAGATTGCAAGCCACTCAGGCAGCCTTAAAGGAGGATGAACCCAACACTTAAAGATATTTTTAAGGAAGAACTACAGAAATTGCTTGATGCAGGATTCATCTATCCCATTTCTGACAGTGAATGGGTCTCTCCTTTGGTGTTGGTGCCAAAGAAAAATGGCATGTGGAGAATCTGTGTCGACTATCAGGAATTAAACAAAGCCACTAAAAAGGACCACTTTCCTTTACCTTTCATAAATCAAGTGTTAGATAGTCTGGCAAGGAAAAAGTTCTTCTCCTTCCTAGATGGGTTTAGCGGGTACAATCAGATTCAAATCAGCCTGGAAGACCAAGATAAAACCACTTTCACTTGTCCTTGGGGTACCTTTGCATATCGGGTCCTTCCTTTCGGTTTTTGTAATGCTCCAGCCACTTTCCAAAGAGTGGTATTGAGTATATTTTTTGAACTGGTTCATGATGCAATAGAAATATACATGGATGATTTTACTCCTTATGGTTCTGACTTTTAGGAAGCTTTATCTAACCTAGGAAAAGTTCTATATAAGTGTATTGAGATGAACTTGTCCCTCAGTCTAGAAAAATGTGAATTTTTGATGACTGAAGGGACTGTGCTAGGTCATGCAATATCTCAACAGGGACTGCAGGTGGACCCAACAAAGTTGCCATCATCCAAAGGGTCCCACCTCCTCAAAAGGTGAGAGATGTTAGAAGTTTCCTAGGCTTCGTTGAATATTACAGAATATTCATTAAAGACTTCAACAAGATAGCCTCTCCTTTTTTTAGCCTCCTAGGCAAAGATGTTGAGTTCATATGGTCGGGAAACTGTCAAGAAGCCCTAGATACCTTGAAGAGAAAGCTCGTGGCTGCCCCAATTATTAGAGGCCCAAATTGGGCCTTACCATTTCACATTGACATAGATGCTTCGAACAAGGTGATAGGAACATCCTTAGGACAACTTGATGAAAATTTACCTTATGCCATATACTTTATAAGAAAAAACTTGTCAAAGGCAGAGTTAAACTATATAGTGACTGAGAAGGAACTCCCAGCTGTCGTGCATTCATTAAACAAATTCAGACATAATATCACAGGCTATCAAACCTTTGTGCACACTGATCATGCTGCATTTAGATATTTAATGAACAAACCAGATGTAAATTCTCACATTATTAGATGGTTGCTTTTACTGCAGTAGTTATATTTGACAATTATTGATAAGCCTAGTAAAGAGAATGTTGTTGCTGACTTTTTGTCTAGAGTGAATTTGCTTATAGGTGAAGAAGGAATGGTGGATGACCAAATGCCAGATGAACACCTATTTTCTATATCAGTACTCTCTCCATGGTTTGCTGATATAGAAAACTACTTGGTTTCAGCACAGTTCCTGCCACACCTGTCCTCAAAAGAGAAGAGCAGGATAGTAAGGAAAAGCGCCCCTTTCACTTGGATTGGAGGCAATCTCTTCAAAATTGGCCCAGATCAGATCTTGAGAAGATGTGTTAGGGAGGAGGAAGTATTTGACATCCTCCTGACCTGTCATGATGGGCCTTGTGGAGGTCATTTTGCAGCAAAAAGAACTGCCTTCAAGATATTGCAAGCAGCCTATGACTAGCCCACTCTTCATCAAGATGTGAGGAGATACACGAGCCAGTGTAATCAGTGTCAGAGGATGGGGAATCCACTCCATAGGATGAAATGCCCATGCAACCTCAAGCAACATTTGAGCCATTCAAGAAGTGGGGCATGGACTTTGTGGGGCCTATCAACCCCCGTTCAAAGTAGAAGCAATACATCATTGTGTGCACCAACTACCTGAAAAAGTAGGTAGAGACAAAAGCAATCAAAGCAATGATAGAAGAAAAAGTAGCTAAGTTTTGGAGAAAAAACATATTCTATAAATTTGGGTAGCCAAGAGAGTTGGTCACAGACCAAGGCAGTTAATTCACTTCCAGCCTGATTGAAGATCTACTCACTCATCATAAGATCAAGCATAGGACTTCCACCCCTTACCATCCACAAGCCAATTGGTAAGTGGAGGCCACTAACAGAGCTTTGGAAGGGATCCTAACCAAGGTAGTTAGCAGCAACAGAAAAGACTAGGCATATAGATTAGTTGAGGCCACTTGGACCTACAACACAACATGGAAGATCACCATCGGGTTCACACCTTATGAACTGGTCCATGGGAAGAAGGCTTTGCTATCAATAGAGTTTGAATTCAATACCCTAAGGATGGCAGCTCAGCTAGACCTAGACCTCAGCCATGCACAAAATGAGAGATTACTTCAACTCAATGGATTGGATGAATACAGATTGCAAGCCCTTCTCCATACAGAGGTAGTTCAACTTCAGAGAAAGATATGGCATGAAAAAATTATCAAGGAGAAGCAATTCCAAGAGGGAGATTGGGCACTACTCTATGATTCAAGATACAAAGATTTCAAAGGCAAGCTGAGGACAAGATGGTTGGGACTCTACACTATGGGGAAATGCAATGCCAATGGTTCAGTTCTGATCAAAACCATTGATGATGAAGCCATCCTCATGCTTGTCAATGGAGATCGGTTGAAAGTCTACAAGAAACCCCTCTCCAAGCGAAAGTTTATTGAAGATTTGAATAAAATAGTGATGGTAGTGGAGCATGTCTTAGCTTCCACTTCACCCACTCACTGAAGAAAAGAAAAAAGAAAAAATAAGGACTCAAGTGAAAACCTCTATGAGGCGTTTGAGTCCCATCATTGGGTTGAAAACCTCTTCCAAGGCGGCCTAGTGATGAAAAAAAGAGGAAAAAAAGAATAATATCCCTAGGTGAAAACCTCCCTTGGAGGTACCTAGGGCAGGCAATCAAGGTGAAAACCTCTCTGAGGCGCCCTAGTTGTTTTCGAAGAAAAAAAAAAGAGAAAAGAAAAATGAATTTTTGTTGCATTGCAGGTTTACAGGAGGACTACAGGAAGCAGAAGAAGGTGCCAAGGGAACCTTGACATTGACACCAACATCCTTCTCATCTTCTCCACACCTTCCTCCATCATATTTGGCATCTCTTTCACCCCACTGTAATTTTTTTTTCAAAACTGTGTTTTCTACAGGAGGTTCTTGTAGGAATTACAAAGAGCCAAAAATGTCTATAGAAGGAAATTTGAGGGACCAAGAGAGCTTCATGAGGAACTTATCATCCCTCTTACCCCCTTCAAGCCTCCTTGCTATCATTTCCAAGCCTGCATCACACCCCCAAGCATCATTTCCTTTCTTGTCCAAGAAAAACACAAAAAAAATAGTTTTCCAATATGGAAAAAAAAAAAAAAAAAAAAGGAAAAAGGCACCAATAAACCTTACCTGAGGCCTACCTATTTTCCCTCCATCATTTATGACACCTCTAGCATTATTCTCGAGCTCCAAGCATAGGGAAAAGCTAAATTTTCAAGGGGAGAAGCAGCTACAGGAACTCCTGTAGGAATTCTTGTGGCAGTTGATCCCATAGAAGTCCAACACCAACAGAAAAAGAGTGCACATCTAAAGGTTGGAAAGGCACATGCAGCTCAGCTCCAGCAAAAGAAGAACTTGCAAAAGTCCACAATCACACATTAGCTAGCAGAGACAGCATGCATGAAGAAGAATGAAGGCATGCAATAGAGAGAGCCACAACACCTCACAACAAATACACTCAGATCATAGGTAAGTAACTAAATCACTCCTCTATTTGAATTTGTGTAATTAGGAGTCATACAAAGGCAATGAGATGGTTGAGATTGAATGAGGAAAAGGTGGCCAATTAACTTGGCCACCTTCATCTAGTTGACTCCACTCATCCGAGATGTCACCCACACGTGCGCACAGTCAACTCAAGAAAAAGATGCCAAGGACAGGTAGTGGAGGAAGAGTGAACTCCGATGTAATAATGAGGGATGATTACGAGGAGGGGCCATGATGACCAAGTAGGTGGGGAACAATGGTCTGAATATGGCCAACGTACACCTTGCTAGGTCAGCACTCATAACCGAAAATATTCATAAAGGGTAATGAGCACTCCTCCCCACGTATTCTCACCACATTTTCTTCATCTTCTCCTCGTAACTCAGCTACAACAACCTTCTTGTGCCCCCACAGCCTCATAACCACCATCCTCCATCAATTTCCTCCCTATCTTTGCTCTTGGAGTTTTCTACAAGAGCACCTACAGGAAATCTACAGGAGGGACAACGGGCTTCTACAGGAGGGGAAGTGAGCCACTTTGAAGGGAGAAAACACAGTTTTTGGCACGAAATTTAGTCTGAAGAGGTAGGGTTCATGCATACCCCCTGTTGAATATCAATATATGAAAGAAGTGGTCTCAATTTTAGGAGGAAATAAGTCTTTAGGAGGGCAAAAAATACATAAAAATTTTCTGTTATTAAAAGAAAAAACACAGTCTCCTCTGTTTTTTCTTTTTTCTAAAAAAATCTCTATCTCCACCTCCATATTTAGTTTTAAAAAAAGCACAGGCAGTATGATAGGAGGGTTTATGAGAAGGGAGCCCAATAACTCCACTAGGCTCCATGCACATCCCCAAGTAGTGGACATATCAAACTGGATGAACTTCTTTAAGAAATTCTGAGGGTTTGATGAGGAGATTGCCCAAGAATTTTCTCTCTGTCTAGTCCCTCACACAAGAACACATGCCACTGTAACCATTGGAGGCCTCTCCATCGAAATAACCCAAAAATTCATCAGTAGGGTCACTACCCTTCCTCTTGGGCTGCCTTGGAGTAAAGATGAAAAACCCATTGGCCAGGCTGCCAAGAAGAAATTCTTCCAAAATAATGAAACCCCTGTGGAAGCTAAAAATGGAATTAGAAGGGATAGTATACCATATCCCTGGGATGAGGTTAGCTACCAAATAAACAAATACATTTCTTGTGAGGGGAGGCACAACATTGTATATGGTTATCATTTCAGAATCCTCCATGACTTGAGGTATGGCATGTATACCCCAGCACATCAAAGCTCAGTATCCCTTATTTTCTCCTTTAGTCCCTCATTGACTCCAGCACCAAGGTACAAGCAGGAAATTCAGGGTAGTTAGCTCACCATGGCTTAATCAAACTCCTAGTAGAGGAAGCCCTCCATACCTTTACACTCCCTATAGCATGGGAAGTTTTGCGAAATATGATAGCTGAGGATGACATAAAAGCATTGACCTATGATGTCAGTCCTACTGGCCTTGAAGAGGGAGAACAACAAGGAGGAGAAGGTGAAGCTAGTGGTGACATACCAGAGCAAGAAAGGAAGGAGGAAGGAAAAGAAACATAGGAGGGAAAAGTTGAAGAGATAGAAAAAGAGACAGAAGAAGGAGAAAAGGGGGCAAATAAGGCAGAGCAAGGGGAAGAGTCCCCTGAGGCTTTGGAAAGAGAGGAAGCAGCTACCCTCACTACCCTCAGTACATGAGTCAAGCCAAAGCAGAAGAGGAAAAGACAGACCTCCATGTATTTCAGGGCAACGAAGAGCACAAGAATTAAAACAGGCAAACCTCAGCCCTATTCAAAAGTTCCCATTACCATTGAAGATTCACCATCTACCAAGGTGAAAGAATCTCCTTCCAAGACACCTATCACATATGAAAGGGGGACTCCAAGATCTTCTACATGGAAGGGAAAGGTAGTACTACAAGACCCAAAGCCAAACCTACAGGAGGCTGAGACAGTCCTACAGGAGACACTATCTAAACTACAGGAGACCCAAAAGCTTGAGGAAAGGATAGAAGGATAGCCAGAGGTGAAGGAGGAAGCAAAAGAGCTACAAGAACCTGACCCCCAGCCTAGTCTTGCCTCCTATTACAATCTACTTGAGGGAGGTAGAATAATCCCATAGAAATTTGCAATTCCACTATTTTTCGAATTGGAGAAAGAAAGAGTGAGAACACACAGGTGGATGCAGATAGCCAAATCCAAAGGGGTTGAGGATGTTGGCCATATGGAAAAACAACTCAGGGAAATGGGTAGAGAATTGAGTGCTCTTAGAGATCGAGAAGCCATCATAAGAAGCCACCTTGAAAATGAGAATGAAATCCTAAGGAGGCAGCTGCAAGAGAAAGAGACTCAGCTGGCATACATGGCCAGCGTATCCATGGAGGCATTATAATGCAGAACACCAACCAAATCTTATGGCCTCTATCTGAAGGACCAATGGCTTCAATTACAAATAAATATTTTGGCACAAAGAGGCACAATGCCTTTCCAATACTATAGGTAGTTAATGGACCTATGTGATTAGAGCACCTTGGAGGATAAAGCAAACATGGCAAAGTTCTACCTACAAAACATGACCCTCACAAACATGAATGTGTAGGACCCCAATTCCAATCTAGGGGACATGCAATTAATGGCAATGGCCTCATGGATGAACCATGAAGAATTGAGGGCAAAAGAAATGAAAAGATTGATGATAAAAGAGCAGAATGAGCCATTAATGATAAGAGCTGAGCCATCAGATCCTATGGCACTCATCAGCACACACAACTTGCTTGCCAATGACCCTCAGATTGCCCCTAAATATCTAACCAATCAGGCACAAGCCATTGCACACTTTGAAGATATGCAAAGGCTACTTGGGGATGACTGTGTGCATGCATGCATGAGAAGATGGAACACCTTACCTCACAGTTTGCAGATCAGGGAATACCATTCCCCCATGAGGCTGAAGGAGGCATTGAAAAGAGTGCCAATGTACAAGCGCTCCATGCAAAGGCTGAAGGTCAATTGGATTGGCCTCAAACTAAGTCCCCCACTCCTATTAGGCATGCTAGAAGGCAAAAGAGAAGAAGAAGAGGAGCAGTGGAAGGACATAGAAAGAAAGGTAGGGTTTTATGGCCAACATGAGCAGACCACATTAGAAGCCTGGGATGCTAGGGAGGCCACTAGGTGTTATAGACATATTTGGGAACTTCAACCCCAATCTTATATGTCGATAAAATAGGGTTATTTAACCCTTAAAATAGTTGTTTCATACCCTAAAAGGGCATGGTCATATGATTACATCATTCCCAAAAATTTCCACCCGAAAAACCATCCAAAAATGGCCTAAACTGAACCATACTAACTGCTACACTAGCCAGGTACGATGCATATTGAGTGATACACTGCTAAAGTGCGATGCATACTATTTGGGCCTTCTATAGGGTGTGATGAGTGAGGATGGACAAATGTCCGGGACAATTTGCTAAGTGGATGCTCATAGAATCTTCTAGAAACTTCCCCTCTGACACTTTCCTTTCTGAATTCGCCCATGGATGGGTAAGAGATCTAAACTTCAGTTATCTCCTCCTTGTGGAACCAAATGTAACAAGTGGAATGACAGTAATCAAAACCCTAGAGATGACTCACACCCTTGCACACATCTATAAATGGATCCCCTGTCTAAGAGATCTAGAGGCTAGAATATTATGAATTGCAAGTAAGAGTTGATAGTTTGAGGAAGGAGCATTGTATTGTTGGTGTGATCTTGCTATTTCATGAGGTAAAGAGGGCTTGATGTTGGGAGGATGATGCTTAATCAGACAACTGGGTTGTAATTCTTGTTGGAAATAATACTGAGAGGGGGGGGGGGGGGGTGAATCAGTATTATCAGATCAATAAAACTTTTTCAATGCTCAAAAACATATACGCTACTTCAGTTAAGTGAACCCGCGTGTACACGCTGCTGTGTCTAAAGCAACTAGCGTATATCCAGAAATCTTATGATTCAGTTAGCTTATCTTCAGTAAATGCATCAGAACATTATTAACCATATTAACAGTAAACAGGTGCAGTATAACAGAACAGATCATCACACAAAAGCCACACACATGAACACAAGGATATAAGGTGGAAACCGAATGTGGGTGAAAACCACCTGCTGCAAGTCATCTCAATCTTCTTCTTAATAAGAAAATACTTTTACAATATTTGTACTGGTGCAGTCTTATACCAGTACGGGAGCTACAACCCCCTTTGCTTTTGTACTAGCCGATCCATTTACTAGTACACAGGCTGCTACCTGCTACAATGCTCCAAAGATCTCCCTTAGCTTTTGTACTAGCTTAGATACTAGTACGTAGGTGCTTGCCTACAATCTTCTCACCTCCAGGTACCACGTTTCATCAATTTTCAGACTGGATACACTGAAGCACAACACATAATCTGTAAGGCCACTTTTCATCCAATTTTCATACTGGACCCATAACTATCATTGAAGCTCAAAACAATCATCAAACTCTGAATCACTGAAACCCTGTTAACAAAAGTCACCAGAACACAGAGCAGACACAGAACTCTGTAATAACCATCAGACCCATCTGCAACTTCAAGTATCAAGCTTTACAATGTATACGCTACTTCGATGAATCAAACCCGCGTGTATACGCGCTTTCGCCAAAGACAACCCGCGTACAGATCTAAAAATAATTTCTCATAACTTGCAGCTGTACCAGACATCAATCATACTCATAATACTTATAGAACAATACATGCGTCAGTATGTAGATCTAGAATAAGCATCATAAAGATAGTTCATTTCAAACCATTTGATCCCGATCTCTCCTTAGATCTTGCTCTCCATCAACCGATGAGATCTCTCCTTAGCTCAGATCAAGCAATGCATCATCAACCCATAACCTGCATACTGGATCTAATGCTTCATCAGATATTCAAGACATTTCAGATACACTTGCCTAATGATTTCCTTCCCTTTATATAGCCTTAGGCCTTGTTCAATACCAAGAGCCAAAACCATAGAAATCCAATACCATCAACTTCAAAACTAGGGATCAACACGTCCGCCGAGACGCCAAGGTCCAAAACCATAGGCACAACTTCCAAGGAATAACCGCCATGGACCAAAGGTACTTTTCCACATACACGCGCTTTTGCTGAAGCCAACCTGCATGTACACGCGACTTGGGCTTAACGAACCTGCGTGTATGAACTTTCTCTTCTTCTTATAGTCTGATCATCAATTCCTTGCTGCTGACCTTCTGTACTATGATTTGTCATCAGTGAGGTTTGCCATCAAGGACAACACTTATCTCATAATGCCAACAATCTCCCCCTTTGGACTTGATGGCAAAGCTAACTTGTCACACTTAGAACTATCATCTGATTCCTTTGAGCCGTCCTCCATCAGTCACATCTGATATCTCTTCTGAAGATTCATCCAGTTATACATAAGTGAGATATTCTTCTATGAGAGGGTTGCCATCAAGTACAACACATGCATCATAATGCCAACAATCTCCCCCTTTGGACTTGATGGCAACAACACCAGATCACTCTCCCCCTTTGACATCAAGGGCAAAGGGTGGACCAAGATATTCTCTTCCTTTGCTGAATCATCCCACTGTCCATACTCCCCCTGAGTACCTGCGGAAATCTCTGAATAATCTCCCCCTTTGTATATGCCAAGGTGTACCAATCTGTCCATGCTCCCTCTGAGTACATGCTGAATCTCTGTACCGCTGAAGTGTGCTGTTCATGCTCTTCCTGACTGTAGGCAAGATCTACAAAAGATGTTCTTCAAGAAGAACATGACTCTATACATCATAAAAGACCTTCCTATCACCAAAGACTCATACATACATCCATCTCTCAACTAAGTGAGGATATACAAACATTGACTCATCCACCCAACCAAGTGGGGATACATCAAAAGTTTACATATGACAACCAATCATATTGCATCAATCATCCCAGGCATAGTGGGGAAACCAACATAGGCCGTTACATGACCTTGACACCATAAAAGAGATATCACAAATGAGATACATGACATAGAGACAATAGATCTAGACCAAGACTTATGAAAGTCACAAATAACTGATATCGCCAGCATCTTGTCAATCACCATTCAGATCAGCAACCAAGAGATCCTTTTGTTCTTCCTCTGACTTTGTTTCACCTGAAATCAACAACAACTTGTGAACTAGAACCAAAGGCTTCTAAGATAATGCCAACAATGCATCATTGGAAGATTATCTGCTCCCCCTGAACCTGTGCCAGATGGTCTCTGTCAGACCCATATCAGAATCTTCTCATTCTGAGTTTGACCCACTGATTTCCTTCAAATTATCATATACGCGACTGTATCTTTATAAACAAGCGTATATATGCGAATAGTCCTTATCCAACTCGCGTATACAAATTTCCATATCAGCAACCTGTAAATGTCCTGTAGAGAATAAGTCATCAACCTATAACAAGGTATGTCTGCATCAATTCATCCCTTTGAACAGAATTCAGAGTCATTCACATGTGTGAAACCACCATAGCCATTTCATCAAGCTCTACATGATCCAAGTATCATTACTTGGGAACATCTGCATCAACATATGTAAGTATCAACCTATATAGATATGAACTCATCATCATGTCTCCAACACAGTGACTTTGAGGAGTCATCCATGTATCAACACTATGTATCTTGAGCTCAACCTTTTTTTTCTTTTTTTGACAAAGCTTCTTGATATCATCATCAGCAACAATCCTTATCCACAAGAGTGCCTGCATCATAACTGTATGATTTTTTATGCATATGACAACAGCAGTATATGAGTGACCCATCATCAAGTGAGGAAGATGTATATTCAAGCTTTGTACTTCTCCTTGTCCTTATGAAGATCACCATGTAAGCACCATATATGCATCATCCATAAATCTGATCTGAACATCTACTATGTAGCTTCAAGAATCATATGAGAGTTTATCATAGACAACTCACAACATCATATCATAGCAAGATATATCATTTAGCCATATAAGAATCATCACCAAGGATTATTAACCATAATTCCAACAATGAATTACTAAAGGCATATGCTCCCCTTCAACCAGTGCCATCTGTTAGATCTGATCATGCATATATCAGTAATAAGCATCAAAACATCATCATCCTCAAGTTAGGATGAAAACACTTCTAGACATCATACAAGTAACAAAACATTTCCACACATCCTCAGCAGACTGTATCCAATAGAGCAAGTAATAGCCTGAATCATATCAGATCCCTTTTCTGATCATGTCCCCACTGCTTTTCCTCAGACTGACATATACGCGACTTTGCAGTGTCTAACTCGCGTATGTACGCAACTTCCCTTTAAGGAACTTGCGTATGAGATTCAGGACACTGAAGTTTTACACTTTCAGCTCCCTCTGAGTCTGATATGTCTGTGTTGTGCTGTGTCTCAGTACATTGTGCTGACTGTACTTCCTTCTTCCTCCATATCTTCAAGTGTGATGAGGTTTTCTTCTTTTTGTGTGATGTCCATCCTTTGTTCCTGCATTCCTTTGCTATATGTCCAAGCTTGTTACATGCATAACATCTAACATGTTTCATATTCCTCCTGTAGCAATCAGCAGCTTTGTGACCAAACATATTGCAAGCAAAGCAATATCCATTAAAGTACCTTGAATGTGATGATCTTTCTACATGATGGTCTTGAACCCTTCTTCTTCCACATCTAGCTGCAACATGTCCAAGATTATGACATACATAACATTCAACATTATTCATAGGAGGAGTAAACGATTTTCTTTGAGGAGTCTCTTTCCTTGATTGTTGATGGGGTTGACCTTTCATCTCCCTCTTGATCATTTTAGTTTTCTCTTTAGAGTTCCTTGCCTCACCTTGTGAGCTAGATTCACCTTCAACAGATTCATGAAAACCAAGACCAGTCTTGATTGCAGGAGACCTTTGACTACTAAGAATATCATCCAAGGCTTTAGTACTATCTTGAAATCTCAAAAGTTTATCCTTTTCTTCTAATTTACCTTTCAAGATATTTACCTCAACTTGAAGTTGTTCCTCCTTTTCTAGACATTGCTTCTTCATGTCTTCTCCATCTTTTCTTCCTTCTTCCATTTGTTGCCTTAGATTGAGTATCTCCTTTTCTTGCTTTTCATACAGATCCTGCTGAATTTGACGAACTCTGAAGGCACATTCCAACTGTGATTTTAAGCTGATGACTTCGTTGTCTTGTTTTTCAATTGCTTGGTGTAGATCTTCATTTTGCTTCTTGGATTCTTCAAGATCTTCCTTTAGTGAGAGGATCGTAGCTTCAAGATTTTCATAGTAGCTGGATCTATCTTTGAGTTTCTTGATGGTTGTGCTTCTTTTGTTGACTTCTTTTCTTAATGATGTCACTTCATGCTACAATTTTTGACATTGGTCTTCCTTGTCCTTGAGTAGCTTTCTTACCTTGTTTCCTTCTTCTAGTTGGGCCTCTAGTTTGGTAACTTCTTCTTTGAAAGCACATTCCCTTTTGTTCAATAGATCTTGTTGATCTTTAACTTTGTCTGTAAGCCTTCTAAATACTGCCTCTATTTGGTACTTTTCTTGCTCACCCATAAAAGCATGTTCAGTAGTTTCACTATCACTTCCATCACTTTCACAAGGAAATATAGCAGGAACATCAGAGGATAACACATTCATACCTGATAATGATTCTGAATCTAATTCTGAATCTGAAGAGCTTCTTATACCTAATCCCCAATCGACTCTCCCACTGTCATAGTCCTTCTGAGATGTCTTCTTTTTCTTATGAGCTTTCTTCTTAAGCTTCTTTCCCATTGTTCCACGGATCTCCTTCAAGCGATCAAGCTTCTACCAAAGGACCTGCTCTGATACCAATTGTTGGAAATAATACTGAGAGGGGGGGGGGGGTGAATCAGTATTATCAGATCAATAAAACTTTTTCAATGCTCAAAAACATATACGCTACTTCAGTTAAGTGAACCCGCGTGTACACGCTGCTGTGTCTAAAGCAACTAGCGTATATCCAGAAATCTTATGATTCAATTAGCTTATCTTTAGTAAATGCATCAGAACATTATTAACCATATTAACAGTAAACAGGTGCAGTATAACAGAACAGATCATCACACAAAAGCCACACACATGAACACAAGGATATAAGGTGGAAACCGAATGTGGGTGAAAACCACCTGCTGCAAGTCATCTCAATCTTCTTCTTAATAAGAAAATACTTTTACAATATTTGTACTGGTGCAGTCTTATACCAGTACGGGAGCTACAACCCCCTTTGCTTTTGTACTAGCCGATCCATTTACTAGTACACAGGCTGCTACCTGCTACAATGCTCCAAAGATCTCCCTTAGCTTTTGTACTAGCTTAGATACTAGTACGTAGGTGCTTGCCTACAATCTTCTCACCTCCAGGTACCACGTTTCATCAATTTTCAGACTGGATACACTGAAGCACAACACATAATCTGTAAGGCCACTTTTCATCCAATTTTCATACTGGACCCATAACTATCATTGAAGCTCAAAACAATCATCAAACTTTGAATCACTGAAACCCTGTTAACAACAGTCACCAGAACACAGAGCAGACACAGAACTCTGTAATAACCATCAGACCCATCTGCAACTTCAAGTATCAAGCTTTACAATGTATACGCTACTTCGATGAATCAAACCCGCGTGTATACGCGCTTTCGCCAAAGACAACCCGCGTACAGATCTAAAAATAATTTCTCATAACTTGCAGCTGTACCAGACATCAATCATACTCATAATACTTATAGAACAATACATGCGTCAGTATGTAGATCTAGAATAAGCATCATAAAGATAGTTCATTTCAAACCATTTGATCCCGATCTCTCCTTAGATCTTGCTCTCCATCAACCGATGAGATCTCTCCTTAGCTCAGATCAAGCAATGCATCATCAACCCATAACCTGCATACTGGATCTAATGCTTCATCAGATATTCAAGACATTTCAGATACACTTGCCTAATGATTTCCTTCCCTTTATATAGCCTTAGGCCTTGTTCAATACCAAGAGCCAAAACCATAGAAATCCAATACCATCAACTTCAAAACTAGGGATCAACACGTCCGCCGAGACGCCAAGGTCCAAAACCATAGGCACAACTTCCAAGGAATAACCGCCATGGACCAAAGGTACTTTTCCACATACACGCGCTTTTGCTGAAGCCAACCTGCATGTACACGCGACTTGGGCTTAACGAACCTGCGTGTATGAACTTTCTCTTCTTCTTATAGTCTGATCATCAATTCCTTGCTGCTGACCTTCTGTACTATGATTTGTCATCAGTGAGGTTTGCCATCAAGGACAACACTTATCTCATAATGCCAACAATCTCCCCCTTTGGACTTGATGGCAAAGCTAACTTGTCACACTTAGAACTATCATCTGATTCCTTTGAGCCGTCCTCCATCAGTCACATCTGATATCTCTTCTGAAGATTCATCCAGTTATACATAAGTGAGATATTCTTCTATGAGAGGGTTGCCATCAAGTACAACACATGCATCATAATGCCAACAATCTCCCCCTTTGGACTTGATGGCAACAACACCAGATCACTCTCCCCCTTTGACATCAAGGGCAAAGGGTGGACCAAGATATTCTCTTCCTTTGCTGAATCATCCCACTGTCCATACTCCCCCTGAGTACCTGCGGAAATCTCTGAATAATCTCCCCCTTTGTATATGCCAAGGTGTACCAATCTGTCCATGCTCCCTCTGAGTACATGCTGAATCTCTGTACCGCTGAAGTGTGCTGTTCATGCTCTTCCTGACTGTAGGCAAGATCTACAAAAGATGTTCTTCAAGAAGAACATGACTCTATACATCATAAAAGACCTTCCTATCACCAAAGACTCATACATACATCCATCTCTCAACTAAGTGAGGATATACAAACATTGACTCATCCACCCAACCAAGTGGGGATACATCAAAAGTTTACATATGACAACCAATCATATTGCATCAATCATCCCAGGCATAGTGGGGAAACCAACATAGGCCGTTACATGACCTTGACACCATAAAAGAGATATCACAAATGAGATACATGACATAGAGACAATAGATCTAGACCAAGACTTATGAAAGTCACAAATAACTGATATCGCCAGCATCTTGTCAATCACCATTCAGATCAGCAACCAAGAGATCCTTTTGTTCTTCCTCTGACTTTGTTTCACCTGAAATCAACAACAACTTGTGAACTAGAACCAAAGGCTTCTAAGATAATGCCAACAATGCATCATTGGAAGATTATCTGCTCCCCCTGAACCTGTGCCAGATGGTCTCTGTCAGACCCATATCAGAATCTTCTCATTCTGAGTTTGACCCACTGATTTCCTTCAAATTATCATATACGCGACTGTATCTTTATAAACAAGCGTATATACGCGAATAGTCCTTATCCAACTCGCGTATACAAATTTCCATATCAGCAACCTGTAAATGTCCTGTAGAGAATAAGTCATCAACCTATAACAAGGTATGTCTGCATCAATTCATCCCTTTGAACAGAATTCAGAGTCATTCACATGTGTGAAACCACCATAGCCATTTCATCAAGCTCTACATGATCCAAGTATCATTACTTGGGAACATCTGCATCAACATATGTAAGTATCAACCTATATAGATATGAACTCATCATCATGTCTCCAACACAGTGACTTTGAGGAGTCATCCATGTATCAACACTATGTATCTTGAGCTCAACTTTTTTTTTTTTTTTTGACAAAGCTTCTTGATATCATCATCAGCAACAATCCTTATCCACAAGAGTGCCTGCATCATAACTGTATGATTTTTTATGCATATGACAACAGCAGTATATGAGTGACCCATCATCAAGTGAGGAAGATGTATATTCAAGCTTTGTACTTCTCCTTGTCCTTATGAAGATCACCATGTAAGCACCATATATGCATCATCCATAAATCTGATCTGAACATCTACTATGTAGCTTCAAGAATCATATGAGAGTTTATCATAGACAACTCACAACATCATATCATAGCAAGATATATCATTTAGCCATATAAGAATCATCACCAAGGATTATTAACCATAATTCCAACAATGAATTACTAAAGGCATATGCTCCCCTTCAACCAGTGCCATCTGTTAGATCTGATCATGCATATATCAGTAATAAGCATCAAAACATCATCATCCTCAAGTTAGGATGAAAACACTTCTAGACATCATACAAGTAACAAAACATTTCCACACATCCTCAGCAGACTGTATCCAATAGAGCAAGTAATAGCCTGAATCATATCAGATCCCTTTTCTGATCATGTCCCCACTGCTTTTCCTCAGACTGACATATACGCGACTTTGCAGTGTCTAACTCGCGTATGTACGCAACTTCCCTTTAAGGAACTTGCGTATGAGATTCAGGACACTGAAGTTTTACACTTTCAGCTCCCTCTGAGTCTGATATGTCTATGTTGTGCTGTGTCTCAGTACATTGTGCTGACTGTACTTCCTTCTTCCTCCATATCTTCAAGTGTGATGAGGTTTTCTTCTTTTTGTGTGATGTCCATCCTTTGTTCCTGCATTCCTTTGCTATATGTCCAAGCTTGTTACATGCATAACATCTAACATGTTTCATATTCCTCCTGTAGCAATCAGCAGCTTTGTGACCAAACATATTGCAAGCAAAGCAATATCCATTAAAGTACCTTGAATGTGATGATCTTTCTACATGATGGTCTTGAACCCTTCTTCTTCCACATCTAGCTGCAACATGTCCAAGATTATGACATACATAACATTCAACATTATTCATAGGAGGAGTAAACGATTTTCTTTGAGGAGTCTCTTTCCTTGATTGTTGATGGGGTTGACCTTTCATCTCCCTCTTGATCATTTTAGTTTTCTCTTTAGAGTTCCTTGCCTCACCCTGTGAGCTAGATTCACCTTCAACAGATTCATGAAAACCAAGACCAGTCATGATTGCAGGAGACCTTTGACTACTAAGAATATCGTCCAAGGCTTTAGTACTATCTTGAAATCTCAAAAGTTTATCCTTTTCTTCTAATTTACCTTTCAAGATATTTACCTCAACTTGAAGTTGTTCCTCCTTTTCTAGACATTGCTTCTTCATGTCTTCTCCATCTTTTCTTCCTTCTTCCATTTGTTGCCTTAGATTGAGTATCTCCTTTTCTTGCTTTTCATACAGATCCTGCTGAATTTGACGAACTCTGAAGGCACATTCCAACTGTGATTTTAAGCTGATGACTTCGTTGTCTTGTTTTTCAATTGCTTGGTGTAGATCTTCATTTTGCTTCTTGGATTCTTCAAGATCTTCCTTTAGTGAGAGGATCGTAGCTTCAAGATTTTCATAGTAGTTGGATCTATCTTTGAGTTTCTTGATGGTTGTGCTTCTTTTGTTGACTTCTTTTCTTAATGATGTCACTTCATGCTACAATTTTTGACATTGGTCTTCCTTGTCCTTGAGTAGCTTTCTTACCTTGTTTCCTTCTTCTAGTTGGGCCTCTAGTTTGGTAACTTCTTCTTTGAAAGCACATTCCCTTTTGTTCAATAGATCTTGTTGATCTTTAACTTTGTCTGTAAGCCTTCTAAATACTGCCTCTATTTGGTACTTTTCTTGCTCACCCATAAAAGCATGTTCAGTAGTTTCACTATCACTTCCATCACTTTCACAAGGAAATATAGCAGGAACATCAGAGGATAACACATTCATACCTGATAATGATTCTGAATCTGATTCTGAATATGAAGAGCTTCTTATACCTAATCCCCAATCGACTCTCCCACTGTCATAGTCCTTCTGAGATGTCTTCTTTTTCTTATGAGCTTTCTTCTTAAGCTTCTTTCCCATTGTTCCATGGATCTCCTTCAAGCGATCAAGCTTCTACCAAAGGACCTGCTCTGATACCAATTGTTGGAAATAATACTGAGAGGGGGGGGGGGGTGAATCAGTATTATCAGATCAATAAAACTTTTTCAATGCTCAAAAACATATACGCTACTTCAGTTAAGTGAACCCGCGTGTACACGCTGCTGTGTCTAAAGCAACTAGCGTATATCCAGAAATCTTATGATTCAATTAGCTTATCTTCAGTAAATGCATCAGAACATTATTAACCATATTAACAGTAAACAGGTGCAGTATAACAGAACAGATCATCACACAAAAGCCACACACATGAACACAAGGATATAAGGTGGAAACCGAATGTGGGTGAAAACCACCTGCTGCAAGTCATCTCAATCTTCTTCTTAATAAGAAAATACTTTTACAATATTTGTACTGGTGCAGTCTTATACCAGTACGGGAGCTACAACCCCCTTTGCTTTTGTACTAGCCGATCCATTTACTAGTACACAGGCTGCTACCTGCTACAATGCTCCAAAGATCTCCCTTAGCTTTTGTACTAGCTTAGATACTAGTACGTAGGTGCTTGCCTACAATCTTCTCACCTCCAGGTACCACGTTTCATCAATTTTCAGACTGGATACACTGAAGCACAACACATAATCTGTAAGGCCACTTTTCATCCAATTTTCATACTGGACCCATAACTATCATTGAAGCTCAAAACAATCATCAAACTCTGAATCACTGAAACCCTGTTAACAACAGTCACCAGAACACAGAGCAGACACAGAACTCTGTAATAACCATCAGACCCATCTGCAACTTCAAGTATCAAGCTTTACAATGTATACGCTACTTCGATGAATCAAACCCGCGTGTATACGCGCTTTCGCCAAAGACAACCCGCGTACAGATCTAAAAATAATTTCTCATAACTTGCAGCTGTACCAGACATCAATCATACTCATAATACTTATAGAACAATACATGCGTCAGTATGTAGATCTAGAATAAGCATCATAAAGATAGTTCATTTCAAACCATTTGATCCCGATCTCTCCTTAGATCTTGCTCTCCATCAACCGATGAGATCTCTCCTTAGCTCAGATCAAGCAATGCATCATCAACCCATAACCTGCATACTGGATCTAATGCTTCATCAGATATTCAAGACATTTCAGATACACTTGCCTAATGATTTCCTTCCCTTTATATAGCCTTAGGCCTTGTTCAATACCAAGAGCCAAAACCATAGAAATCCAATACCATCAACTTCAAAACTAGGGATCAACACGTCCGCCGAGACGCCAAGGTCCAAAACCATAGGCACAACTTCCAAGGAATAACCGCCATGGACCAAAGGTACTTTTCCACATACACGCGCTTTTGCTGAAGCCAACCTGCGTGTACACGCGACTTGGGCTTAACGAACCTGCGTGTATGAACTTTCTCTTCTTCTTATAGTCTGATCATCAATTCCTTGCTGCTGACCTTCTGTACTATGATTTGTCATCAGTGAGGTTTGCCATCAAGGACAACACTTATCTCATAATGCCAACAATTCTCCCTTGTTTTTAATAAAGTTCTTTGAGTTTTCTTCCATATAACTGTGCAATTGTGAATGTTAATATTTGTGAATGCCATTATATGTTCATTATATTTCTGATTCCATAATGATTATGATATAATAGATCAAGATGCTTTGATGGTTCTTTGTTACTGTGTTTTTACAGGTACTCTCCAAGCGGGAAAAGTACGGAGAGGAGTTGCAAGTTCTGTCAAGGGGGAGAGAGATCAAGCAAGGAGTTAAGCGAAAGATCCAGGTTGGTTCCTTTGTCTTTCTCTTATCTATTATACATAGAAGAAATCACGAATTGCTTTAAACTATTGTTTCTATGATAGCTGCCAAACCTAGAGGGCTAGTCGATCGAAAAGACACTAGCTTTCCCAGAAACAAATTGGCGACTCCACTGGGGATCAAATAGATGTTTGTTTGTTGTTGTTTTTTGTTTTATAAACTATAGACAGAGCCTAAAGTTAGCCAGGTAGCCTTCGAACTGCTCTTTCTTTGAAATTGCATAGTAGATGAACGCTGCTTCAGTCAATCTCTGATTTAGTTTATGAATTAAACATATAACTTACAAGCATTCTAGATGCCCTTTTGGTAGCTCAATAACCTCTCAAGATCATTCCTCCGTACTCTTCTCTTTATTGTCCATCATAGCTCAACTTAACTCACTGAAATCAGCTGTAAATTTGAGCCAAAACCCATTTTAGTTGCGCTTCCTAGCCCATCGCACTATCTATCACTGTGAACCAGTATGAATCACACTTCTTGACTGTAGCAGGTGCGATGCATCCCTATTTCTATGAAGCCTAGGTGCTATGACTGACTGAACCTATTTCAATTCTTGAAATTTGGGGTTTTTGTCCTTGTTTTTAGTTCTCTTTAGTTGATTTGTTGCGTATGAACAGTGCCTCCTTACTGAAGCCTCCTTGAATCACATAGATCAGCCTCCATTGATTGGGATTAGTAAATGCTTTTATGTATTTTTCCATCATTTACAATCCTTTGTCGAAAAGTTGCTTAAATTGATCTGTTGTTTTGGTACAAAAAGTGTCGTAACTGTCGTTTTGTGTCAAAAAGAGAAGTGTCGTTGAGTCTTCCTTCCCTGGATAGTCGATTAAAATTTTTGTCATGTACTTGATTTTATTTGTTGATATTTGAAGTTTCGAAAGCATTTTATATTCAAAATTTAAAAGTGTCGTTTAGTCTTCCTTTCTATTTTGAAAAAGAAATTGTCGAAAATGTCGCCTTGAGTGAAATATTTCAGGTCTTTGCTATACTTAGTTTTCCTTTTTGACATTTTTTCACATTAAGGGGAACGAAAAACAAATACATGCATTTGCATTTGCATTTAGTTTGTGTGCGAAATATGATTTAGGAAAATGCACTAGTGTGTGCTCTTTGCTCTTTGTTTGAAAGAATTGTAATCTTCTTTCCCTAGTAGCTAGGATTTTCATTGATCGAAATAAACAAAGATTGTTTATCATTATAGATTAAATTTTAGGAATTTCAAATCATCATCACATGGTGAACCATTGAAAGGAAAACTTTAAACAAGATCAACTTTAAAATAAATCTCAATGAACTTAACAATGCTTTGGAACTTAACGCAACATATCTAGAGGTCTAGGTTAGAGACGTGTTCCAGTGTCGTAAAATCTAGTAATTGTCATTTTCATTGAAGGTTGGGTGATTCCTCCTCCTTGATACGATAAGTGCTAGCACGGACTTCTGCTTCCCATACCATCGCGTATATATTAGGAGACAAAAATAGGCTTATATCCTTTATCCATAGGAAGCCGAGTCTGCTGCCCTATCGATCATAACGCACTGAACATAGCATTCAGGAAGATTGACTGCCGTACATAAGTCCTTGGTAATTTCTCTTTAATTTATCACCAAGGTGTATATTGCAGTTTTGCGATTGGTTTGGTAATCCCTCTGTCTAGATTTCCAGAGTAGTCACTTTCGTTCCTTTTCGACTCTTTAAAAGAAAAGGTCCATCTGAGCACTTGTCACTTCAGGCTCATTAAAAATCGAAGGGGACTAGAGTCATCTTTAGCTTTTTCTCAACTCTTAAAAATTGAAAAAGAAAAGTTGTGTCAAAGCGTCATTAAAATTTATTAAATTCGGAATAACATCCCTGTTCCTTCGTTGATCTTAGGTTGAGATAATGGAGTCCACCAATCAAGGAATCCCTTTTGAGGGGAATCCTAGTCCTTTTACTTCTTGGGGAAATATTGGTGCTCCTCATATGGCCACATTGTCCCTTCCGGGACTTACCATTGGCCTGCCAGTATGGCTGTTCTCAACCTCTATGGTTCAAAATACTGTGATTCCTCCGAAATCAAATCAGCATCCAGTTGATACTGAAGTTGACCCTTCACCTTCTTCTTCGTTTGTTTCTCCCTCCCTTTCTTCCTCTTTGCTTGGTGAAATTAGTGATGCTAGTAACCAGGTGGTTGAGAAGAAGAAGAAATGGAAGGAGAAGAAGAAGAAGAAGTTGATTCAACAAGGGGGAAACCATGAATCATCTGGTGAAAATCCGTAGATTAAATCTCCTAAACCCAATTTCCCTTGCATAATTTGTAAAGGAGACCATTTTCATCGAGACTATCCTTGCCTTCCTTAGAACTTGAGAGAATGGTCTCCCCGTTTGAACCGTTAGGTGTCATCAACCTCTGGTGATCATGTTGACAACATACCATCAACTAGTAATAGTGAAGTTCATGGACAGAAAGGAAATGTCAAAGTTCAATGTAGGTTATGTGAAGGAGACCATACCCTTCACCGTTGTCCCTTTCTCGATGAAGCCAAAAGAGTCTTGGATAACCGTCCTGCTTCACTACAACGACTCCCATTTGGATACAAGAAACTCTCCCTAAGTCCCTTACTAGTCGAAAAACTGACTGACTTAACTCAACCGTCAGTCGAAACACCTATCACTAAAAGTGAATCTTCTGAGTCCATACCCGACAAAAGTCAACAGGTCGAGGTGATAGTTGACCCAGTTTTACCTTCAGAAGATCATACCCTTCCCGAAGAGAGTAAGAACGATACCGTTCAAATTCTTTTTGTCACTTCAGAGTCAGATGAACTTGGGGGAAATCCGCCTGTTCCTTCACAACAGGAGGAAAATCCCCCAGTTCCCACTACTCAAGGGGTTAATTCAACCATTTATTTGGTACCCCCTCCAAGCAGTCTAGTCACTTCCTTTAATTGGAATCGACTAGGAAGATCCTTCCTTCCATCTTACGTGCCTTTCCGGATCATACTACAAGTTTACAAAATGATCGTGTCTAGCACTATCATAGATGAAGGGGAATCAGTGAGTATCCTTTCCTCAACTGCTTGGAAAGCACTTGGTTCACCATCACTTATGCCTATTACACAAAATTTGTCAGGGTTTAACAAAGGAACCAACCGACCATTAGGGATCCTTCCTAAGTAACCGATAACTTTAGGAAGGAAAACCGTTCACTTGAATGTGATGGTAGTCCCAAGACCATTAGATTATAATATACTCCTTGGACGTGACTATGTTTATAACATGGAGGCTATCATTTCAACACTCTTCCAAGTGATATATTTCCCGTATGAAGGCAAAATTGTCACTGTTGACCAACTTTCATTTCCTGGTTCAAGCATAGCTCCAAGTCGATCATCATCCCTAAATGGCCCTTGTACATCAGTAGTGTCTCTTGAACCTTCATTCCATCCACCTAATTACCGCGAGTAGTTTGGTGAATGTAACAAAGCTTAGGGGGCATGCACCCTTGTCTATTTGGCATACGAACCTAGCTGAAAAGATAAGTTTCCCTGTAGGTTATGTGATTGGTCTGACACACCATTCACCTTTGTCTACTCTGTGGACAAAGCCAAGGAAGTGTTTTGTCTATTCTGCGGAAGAAACCATCCTACATAACCACAGTAAGTTTCCATATAGCTACTGGAGACTCTCCTTTTCACCATGCTGGGGGCAATTGCAAACTTGTCATTTTTTAGCTTTTTAGCTTTGTCATTTTCTAGCTTTTTTAGCTTTGTTGTTTCTAGCTTTTTAGTTTGGAGTTTGCACAGAAATAGAAACTTATTCAAGCATATCTTTCCATTTTAGGCTTGTAAAAAAATGAAACTGAAAACTGAGCATAGTTCCCCCAGGATTCAAGCTCGTTAAAAATTGTATCTTCGAGTAAATAACTTTGTGATTGTCGTTCTATCAACCTTTTGAGCCTTGGTTGTGTACCTCTCATCACCTCCATTCTTTTGGCCGATCATACACTTCCACTTGGTTGTTTACCATTTTGAGGAACAGCTGTGACGAGTGGTCTTGTTAGCCAACCTCTTCCCAGAAATCACCATTTTTGAGAAGTTCCAAGCTTACCCAGAACCAGCTGCTACCATAAACACCACTCGTTCCTCAAAATCGAGTCCCCGTTAAACCCTTTTCAGACTCATTAAATATGAAAAGATTGTTGAGCAATTGGCCTCTCCAGCTCGTTAAAGTGATTGGAAGTGCCATTTCTCCTGTAAATTTAAATATTTTTTAAACCTGAGGGATTATCTCATGAAAAAGTTTGAGCGCTTATCTTTTTCGGCTCGTTAAAGTGATCAAAAAGTCATCCCTTTTGTATTATTTTAATCTTTTTCGGACCTAAGGGATTATTCTACGAAAAAGAACCTCTGTAGTTTCCTTTTTGTCCCTTTTCAAACTCTCTAAACATGAAAAGACCGAGTTATCCTTGTCGTTAAACTCGTTAAAAAAATAGCGACATACTTGTCCACCAAGAGAAGAACTAGTTTCATTGTCGCTAGACTTGTTAAAACACAACGACAGGTTTGCCCGAAGGCCAAATTATAGAACAAGCATATGTTATCTCCTCAAGCTTGACAAAAATAAAGAGGTATTGGTCAGCAATGATTAGGGGAAAAGAGAAGAAAACTTGAAAAATTTATGGTAGCAGGTTGCTCTTGAACATGACACTTTCACTTTGTCTCCGTGATCGAGTTGGGTTGGGTTATTTTGTTCACCGGTCGTCTCACCATTGGTCTTTCACACCATCCATCTTTTGGGGTTAACGCTACCAATTCATCTCAGTGTCGCCGATATGTTCAAGAGAAGTCATTCAGTCGAGAATTCACCATCTAGTTGATGTCTCATCCATTGCAATACCTTCAACCTTCATTTTTCATGACCACCATTCCTAAACCTTGTGTCGTCAGATCGTTTTCATCTCCAAAAAATCATTTTCTTCGTTTCGTGTCATAGATGTGGGATACATCAAGGCCCTCCTACAATGAGTCACTTCTTGTCGACATCAACTTATTATCCAAGAAGTTGACTTAGAAACAACCCTTTCAGTGCTTTGAAGCTTGCATGCCTCAATGGCAAGTTTCTCACTTCCCGTGACAGGTTGAAATCAATGGCCTTCGACTAAAATATTTTGCGTGGTGTTCGAAATCGGATCATATATTCACACCACATGAATTGTACTGTAGTACCTTAAGGGTCATCATCATTATCGGTGATTCCTCTCGCATCTGTTAATAACTCACACTATTGGCTGGTAATCAGGCGATGTCTTTCCATGTTCAACTTCAGAACATAGTTTAACATGGATCGACTTGTACATCAGGCGAAGATTGAACGAGTTTGAAGACCCCGGATCTAGTTTCATCCATCTGGGCTGCGATATATTTAGGGATATAGAAAGATCAAATGTACAAAGCTGCTACACAGATGGTCATCCAAACCAAGGATGATGACTCTACATATGGAGAACCACCAGTGTGCATCTACCAACAACTATCTGATCTATGTACATGAAATGAATTTATAAAGTTGAGCATGGGAATGCCCACCTCAACTAGATCATGAAAATTATATTATGATGATGTATTGTATTGTATCTTATACAGGTCACCTTCCGTTTCGAAACCTCGGATCCTCATGATAAATCATTTCACCCAACATCAAAGATGTATGACTTCATGCTTTAGGGGGAAACTATTATAGACATATTTGGGCACTTCAACCCCAATCTTATATGTCAATAAACTAGGGCTCTTTAACCCCTAAAAGAACATGGTCATCTGATTACATCATTCCCCAAAAGTTCCCACCTAAAAAACCATCCAGAAATGGCCTAAACTAAACCATATTGACTGCTACACTGGCCAGGTGCGATGCATACTGAGTGATACATTGCTCAGGTGTGATGCATACTATTTGGGCCTTCTATAGGGTGTGATGAGTGAGGATGGACAAATGTCCGGGATAGTTTGCTAAGTGGATGCTCATAGAATCTTCTAGAAACTTCCCCTCTGACACTTGCCTCTCTGAATTCACCCAAGGATGAGTAAGAGATCTAAACTTCAGTTATCTCCCCTCTTGTGGAACCAAATGTAACAAGTGGAATGACACTAATCAAAACCCCAGAGATGACTCACACCCTTGCACACATCTATAAATGGATCCCCCATCTAAGAGATCTAGAGGCTGGAATATTGTGAATTGCAAGTTGATAGTTTGAGGAAAGAGAATTGTATTGTTGGTGTGATCTTGCTATTTCATGAGGTGAAGAGGGCTTGATGCTGGATCAGACAACTAGGTTGTAATTCTCCCTTCTATTTAATAAATTTCTTTGAGTTTTCTTCCATATAACTGTGCAATTGTGAATGTTATTATTCGTGAATGCCATTGTATGTTCATTATATTTCTGATTCCATAATGATTATGATATAATAGATTAGGATGCTTTGACGGTTCTTTATTACTGTGTTTTTACAGGTACTCTCCAAGCAGGATAAGTACGGAGAGGAGTTGCAAGTTCTGTCAAGGGGGAGAGAGATCAAGCAAGGGGTTAAGAAGAAGATCCAGGTTAGTTCCTTTGTCTTTCTCTTATCTATTATACATATAAGAAATCATGAATTGGTTTAAATTGTTGTTTCTAGGATAGCTGCCAAACCTAGAGGGCTAGTCAATCGAAAAGACACTAGTTTTCCCAGAAACATCAGGGCCATAAAAGACAAGAAGATTGACTAAGTTGCTAAGAGGATGAGCAACACCTTCAGTAGGGGGGTGATGATGAGCCTCATAAATGGGTAATTATATGGGCTCATTTTACCTCATAACTTAGTCAAATCAACCATTCTCTTAGCTTATTGTATGATTTTCTAATTATATTTATGCTTATAGAGTGAGTTGAGTTAGTTATGATACCATGTGATCTAAGATGTATTTAATGCAGATTATTGATGGATTTAGAGGTCAAAGTCAAGGATCCAGTGGTCAAATGGAAAAAATAACTTGAAGTAGACAAAGGAGAGGACTTATAGGAGGGAATCCCCCTCATTTATTACTCCTCACTTTGAATTCCCCTTCATTCAGCTTGGAGTACAAGCAGCCGAATCATGCACTAGAAGGCAACCGAGCAAGTGGAGGATGATTGATAGTTATCTCGAGTTTTGGGAGCCAAGCCTCCCTGATTTTAAGGAAGCTATTGGTAGCTTCAGATGTATAAGTAGAGAGGCCTAGGGCCTCACTAGGGTTGGATTTTTTCTTATGTAAACTCTGCTCAACTTTCAAGCTTACTATTTTGTGACAGTTTCATGTAAACTTGATATTTTTTTATAATGAAGATGGAATCCTTTTTGAGCTAGAATTGAGTTACCTCAGAGGGCTGAAGCTCTTTGGTTAGGGTCCAATCCAAATAGCCAAGCTTCTCTTTACTTTTATTTGTATGCTTACTTCAGTTGTAGATTAATTTGCTATTAGATGTATTTCTTTTATGGTTAAGAATTTGTTGCTTTTGATGATTTAGTAGTTTGATTCCATTTGTGCTTTATGTAGTAGGTTAAGCATCGATCAAAGAAGATTCAAAAGGCTATCAATAGTGCGTTGGCCTCTCTTCCTCCCTCTGGGACCATGATTTGAGGCAAAGACCCTCTTGCTACCCCAAAAACATAGATTTTTCTCATTCATAGGACTTCTAGTGTTTGCAGCTTTTTAGTAGGTTAATAGTCTAGTTTTGCTTTGCTTCAGATCTTCCTTATCATGTTCAATTCCTAATTTTCAATAGTCCTCTTTCATTCTTTCCTTGCTTGCAACATTTCTCATCATTTCCTTTCATAGGTCATAGTTTAGATCATTTTAATGCAAAACTCTGTTTTTCCTAAATGCACTCATTTCATTGTTTGCTTGATCTTCTTGGTTAACTGTCAATTCCTTTGCAACAGATCTCTTCCAGTAGTAGGCTAGCTTATCAGCAATCACATCCCCCATCTGATCCATGCCCTACAGATCTTCCCAAACCTCACCTCAATTCTGCCTTAGTTTCCTGCATTTTTCATAGAACTTCTTCCTCTCTCCTTGAGCAAACCCAATCATATTTCTCTCTCCTGGTGGTTCATGGTAGACCATAGGCACCCTAACACCTCCTTCCAACCTTCATCCACCTTTTCCACCCACTCTCACATCCTCAAAATAGCAGAAATTTCTCTCGGCCTCCTCCTATAGGGCTCCTGTAGTTTCCCTATTTTCCTCCTGTAGTTTTTCCTGTAGGCTTTCTTTTGAAGGCCGAGTGTCAGAAATGCCTCCAAAAGGCCACCTAAGACCTCCTAGAACCCATCCACACCATATTCAATCCTCCCAAGCTCCAAAACAACCCTTTAATGCCACCTTTTCACTGCCACACTCACACACAATAATTTAGATGCATGTCAAATTCACGTAGAAACACATAAAAATCCAAAAATATGTTTTTTTCTTATTTACTTCCAGAAATAACATGGTTAGATGTTGTTTGCTTTATTGAGTAGGTAATGGCATTGCTTTCATGGTTTTCATAGTGTTTTTGGCAAAATTAGAATTAGCTTGTTAATTAGGGTTTACTAGGTCTTGCTTTACATTCCAATAATTTTTCCTTTCTGCAATTAGAATAGCTTCTGTAGAGTAATATTTCTTTCTTTCATCAGACATAGAGTTTCTTTTGATCTATAGAAGTTGGCTTGATGTCCTAGTGATCTTGTGCCAGTTGAGCAAGTGGCAACCTACAGTAAGAACTAATACTTGTCCATACAACACCAACGCTTCCATGTTTGTTACGAACTACTGGGTTGATAAAAGTAATGTTGGCAGCCCAGTAGTTGCAGCATTCTTGTTGGAATACTGGTGCTCACCATCTCCATCATCCCAGTAGCTCAAAAATCAAATGTCAACCCTTCTCTTGATTGCTATAGGAAGATCCTGTAGCACTACGAGAGGGCTTAGAAAAGCTATAGGAAGATACAGGAAGCCTGCAAAAGATATAAGAAGGCCGAGAAACTACTACAGGAAGTTAATAAATTGCTATACGAAGGAAATTTTCCCCCTAAAACCTTGGGGAGCAAGGAAATATTCAAAGGAAATGGTAAGGGTGCAAACAAAGATGCTACAGGAGAAAATAGGGTAGCTACAGGAAGTAACAGAGTTGCTAGAAGAAAGAACATAAGTGCTATAGGAGTATCGGGAGTGCTACAAGAGTACCAATAGGACTACAGGAGAGCTCCTTTATAAAAAAATTGTTACTGGGGTGTTGAAAAATGATTAATTAATTTCCAAAAGGTACAAAGAAACATAATAGATTTGGAAAGGATTTGCTACAGGAAGTTTGGGTTGCATAATGGTAAATTCTCCAATGGTGAAAGGTATCCAAGTCACCAATTTGGTCATCACGTCATTCCTTTCTTTTGCTTCAGTTTATTGACCATCATATCTCCCTCTATAAGAAGAAAGAGGTCTATGTTAAGTGTTTTCAATTCCAAAATTTAATGAACAAAGATAATTCAGATTGCTAATCAAGGGTGTTCATAAGAATTTTATGGATAATATGATGTGTCATGGATAAGAATTTGTATCAATAGTAAGAGGCTTGGACTTCAATGAGAATGAAATTAGTAATGAGGTAATGGATGCCAATAAATCCTTATTTTCACAAGGAGAAGTGCCAAAGGAATACCAAGAAGAAAAACCAAAAGCAAGGTGTTTCCCTCACAAATAGAAACCATTACAATTGAAAAATCACATGAGAGAGAGAGAGAAGAAACATAAATCTGCATTAGAAGTAACATGGGAAACTAAGATACGAGAAGAAATGCAAATAGAAGAGTAGCAAGAAGAGAAGAAGAATGAGAAGCACATGGACCAACAATCAGAGAATGAAACATGCCAGCATACATGAGGAACCACAGGTAAAGGAGGATGAATAGGTTGCTCAAAGGATGTGCAAAAGTTTCAATGGCGGGTATGATGGGCCTCCAAATTAGACACAAATTAAGGCCCATCTAACCTTTCTTAGGCACATGAGGTCCATATTAAACCTCTCCTTCTACACTTAATTATGTTTTTATCTTTAATATGTTCATCAGGAAGGTTTAGAGATAATTGCATATTTGTGCCTAATATTATTTATTCTTAAAGAATATTGTGAGAATATTGGGTAGATTATGAAGATTTGGAGGAGATATGTTGGGACAAGGTCCCTTGGGGTTAATTTTGTAAACAATTTTGTTATTATTGTAAATTCTCTACATTTTGAGGAGTGGAGTGCAAGGGTTACTAGGAGTCAGAGGGGCTTTAGGAAGGTCAAAGCCCCTTAGTTTGTTAGAAGTTAAGTTTTTTTGTGACCCACACATGGTTTGCGAACCATGGTATTATAACAGAAGATGATATAAAAAGGAGTCATAGAGAGCCATGAAAGAGATCTAAGTCAGTCTATGGGTAATTGATCCGAGAAGTCTTATTTTCTATACTTAGGCGAAGGGGTAGGCTCCTACAATTGTGTGTATGAAGACCTTGGTAAGTCCGCAACTGAGTGCGTGGGCCCCTGCAACTGTGTGCACAGGGTAGAAAGAGTCTATAATTGAATATCTTAGCATAATAAAGGCTATTTTGGAGCATAAATTGCATATATGTGTGTTAATATTTACTTCTGCAACTACTCTGTATTTGCTCTGTTTATTGAATTTATCATGAAAATTAATGAATAGATGTTTGAAAGTGGTAGATCTATTAGTTTACTTGATGTTATGAATGTTTAGAGAAATCTACGTAGAGTTAGAATCTGTTATTTATAAGTTTTGTAATTTCCGCGTTTCAAGGGCTAGGGTTCACGAAAGTTGGAATAAAGACCTAGAAGTAACATAAACATATCACGTAGACCTCTGGATGTAGAAACCTAGTTCTGGCATCCCCTAATACTGACTTGGGTGAGACTGCAGCCTATGCTATGCAGGTTGTTACTGAAAGGGCCAGTAGTGTAGGGTTTTTTTGGTTAGCACAACTAACTCGAAACTTGGTTCCAAGCCCCTTGAAGCCAACAAATGGTTCTGTTGCCAAGACTGAGCTCTATCTGAGGATTATGTGATGACCAATAAGTGGATATCGACTAATAAAGAAATTGAGAAGTGGATAGATTGGAAGTTTCACGAATTTGCAGCCTAGGAAAACAGGAATCCATGCCTGTCTAAGGAAGAGTGGTTGAATAGATACCTGTATACAAAAGAACACAAAATCTTCTTTTTCTCTTTCCTGTGTGAGTTATATGGATGGTTTTCTAGATTGGTGGATGGTCAAGGTACGTGGAAGCTAGATAACTGTACTGTTTCGACTCCAAAGCTAGTGAGACGCTTGGAAGGTTCAAAAAACAAGATTGCAAGGGCTATCAAATATTGGATCGATAGCATTTTGGGTGGATTTATTACTTAGTTTGCAATTGATACATATTTTATTTATAGCAAAGTTGAAGGTCGGTTTTTCAAAGGTCCAAGAGGTAAGTATCTAAAGTCCCTAAAACCTCAATTAAAATGCTATTGTGAGAGAAAATGGTCATGTTGATGAATTGATGTTTAGAAGAGAGTTTTTGAGAACTATGCGAAGTGGAAAAACATTCAAAAGAGATCTATATTCAGGTGCTGAGTATAGTCCTTTGTTGGGAGCGTTTGATTCTGATGAAGAGAGTAATATTTTGAAAATGCCTCAAGGTGCGCTATAGATATTAAATCAGGGTATTGCAAGAATACCACACTCATCCACTCCACCTTTGCCGTCACCTCCACCTCACACACCTACACCTACACCTCCACCTTGATCCGAATGGAAAATGGCATCAACCCATGGTATTTATCCACCCATGATATTGTAAGTGACATCCACCCATGGTATTCATTCACCCATGGTATTTTCCCTTGGTATTGCGACATCTACCCATGGTATTAATTCACCCATGGAATTGACTCGTGGTATTGTAACTGAAAAATACTATAAGTAACAAGTCACATTTTGTAAAAGGACAGTTTGTTCGCCACAATGTAGCTTTTACAATTATTCTCCATTTTAGTAAAAAATTTACTTGTGGTTTTGTTTATTTGGAATTCTCCTCTTTTTCTTTTGGCATTTCAATTTTTCAGATCTTGGGGGCCTCTCCCCCAAAATCCATTTCAATATTTTAGATCATGGGAGCCTCCCCATAGGATCTGGATCAGTGGTATCAGAGTAGGTTATGATTCCATGGGAATGAAGGTTTAATGCATATTTCAGTTTTAAATTTTTTAGCAATATTCAACAAACTTCAGGCATGTGCTAAGTCCTCCACAAAGCATTTTATTGGGCCAACTGGGAAGAAATTTTCTTCTTTTCGTTTTTTTGCATGAATGTTTTTAGGCGGAGAGTTTGCAGATCAAATCTAAAATTTTTGGTGCAAAATTTACAAAAAGAAATAACATATCCAGATTCCTTGCAAAAAAATACCCAAACCCAAAAACAAAATCGGTTGAATCAGAGTCTAGATGAGGGAGTTATCACTGACTTAAAATCAGCGATGTTGTATAAATGTCTCTCACAACAATTCGTGGATGATGGATCTACTATCATTTTTGCAGTTTTTGTTCATAATTCTAGAACAATGATTGCAAATTTGAGATCCTCTTGGAAAATCACCCAATTTAAAAAAAATGGGTTGAATCAAAGTTCAGATGTGGGAGATATCGCTGATTTAAAATCAAAGATTTTTTCAGAACCTTTGTGATAGCGGAACAATTGCAGTGCGAATATGAGATTCGAGAGCATCCAGATAAGGATTTCCAACACATGGGAAGACGTAGAATGGTCATTCTATTTCAAAAAATAGGTTATAATAAATATTTTGAGTTATACTAATCAGTTTATGCCATTTTGAATTTGGATCAAAATTCTGAGCGAGTTCCCTTTGGAGACATGCCCTCCCACCCAGCTTTAGTAGGCACCTGCGTTACATTCATTAGTTTCAACATAGTAGCATTCAGGTTGGGTTCTTTGGAGACATGCCCTCCCACCCCAGGCTATGTAGGCCCTTGCTACTTCATCAACAACCAACATCACGGTTATGGGTCAACCACACAAAATCCTTGTCATCGAAGTACATTTGCTAGGCCGCACAATGATAGTATCACACTTGGTCACAATCATTACAGTGTATCTCTATCCTCAGATCTTCATTCATCATGGTTATGGGTCATTCACAAACCTACACTTCATCGAAGTCCATTTGCTAGGCTACACACTGTCAATGTCACAATTGGTCACAAGCATTATAGGGTATCTCTATCCTCGGATCTTCCTTCATCATGGTGATGGGTCATCCACAAACCCACACTCCATCGAAGTCCATTTGCTAGGCCGCACACTATTAGTATCATAGCTGGTCACAAGCATTACAGGGTATCTCTATCCTTAGATCTTCGTTCATCATGGTTATGGATTAACCACATAAAACCCTTCTCTTCAGTGGCTCTTCATATTCAACAAAGGTTTCGCAGGAGGGAACTTCACGCAATGGGGACCATTACTTCTTAAGGAGGGAGGAGTGATCTGAATGGGAAATGGCATCAATCCATGGTATTCATCTGCCCATGTTATTCATCCACCCATGGAATTTACCCATGGTATTGTAAATGGAATCCACCCATGGTATTGTAAGTGACATCCACCCATGGTATTGTGACATCCACCCATGGTATTCATTCACCCATGGAATTGACCCATGGTATTGTAACTGAAAAATACTATAAGTAACAAGTCACATTTTGTAAAAGGACAGTTTGTCTGCCACAATGTAGCTTTTACAATTATTCTCTGTTTTAATAAAAAATTTCTTCGTGGTTTTTTTTATTAGGCATTCTCCTCTTTTTCTTCTCACATTTCAATTTTTCAGATCTTTGGAGCCTCTCCCCCAAAATCCATTTCAACCTTTTAGATCTTGGGGGCCTCCCCCCAAGATCCAGATCACACCTCCACCTCCACTATTCAATATGGCAAACGCTATGAATATGCCCATATTCAAGGGTCTGGGACAGAAGACCTTGAAAACTTTTGGTTTGTAGCAGATGCTCTGTGGAAGTCATAGTAGATAACGGATGATGACTTGAAGAAAGTGCAGCTGGTCACAACATTGGAAGATAGAGTGCTAAGATGGTATATTAAGTATTGTTCGACCCATCCAGCTGTGACGCTAAAGGATCCGAAGGAATTGATGAATAATGAAATCAAGAAACCTAATTCACAAGCCTAATTGGTAACAGAAGTCAAAGAGATCCAACAGAAGGCAAATGAGTCTGCGCGGGATTTCGATTAAAGGTTGAATGTTTGCTCAATCAGGCTAATATGCAGATCACGGATGACCAACACAAGGATTGGTATATCGCTTTGCTATTACCCCATTTAAGATTGCCATTGTTGCAGTAGAATGTTGGAACAGTGGTTGAGGCAATGGAGATTGCTATGAAATTAGAAGCCTCACCTATTTAGGATAGGAATATGGGAGTGCAGTAGATTTAGTCGTAGTTGGCTAGCCTAAATATGGAGTTTTAGAGCCTCAAGAAGGGAAAATAAGTCTAGAATGAGGTCCACAAAGAATTATGGTGTTTAAAATGTAAATTCCATGGTCATGACAAGGATCATTGAATGGTGTATCAGAATTATCTAGTTGGAGAAGGTTCTATCCCCTTGAAGCCGAAAAATATGACCAGGAGGAGTACATGTGTAGTGCCATGGTGCACTATCTTCTAGATCATAGGAAAACATACGACATACAATTGTCATTTGCTACAGAAGTATATGCAGACTCCCTAATAGCTTTTTTATAATTTATGTAAGTCTATAGGCCATGATGAGCCCAATTGACGAAGTTACGAATTAACGATGGATAGAAAAACAACATATAGGGTATGGATAGAGGCACATCCTCAGAAGGATCAAGGCACAACTATAGTGCATGGAGGATTCCAAGGACAAGGAAGAGGATGGGGAGGAGGATCTGGAAGAGGTCGAGGCTAGATCATTTGTTACAATTGTGGAGAATCTGACATGCCCCTCTTGTCAATAGTTTTATAATGTCATAGAAAATTGTCCTGTGTTCATCCTGAAGATGCAAGAAAAGAATATCTAGACCTAGCAACCTACGCAGAACATCCAGATGATGAGATCAAAATCACGTGAATATGGGCCAAGTGTTAATATTGTTACGTGGAGCGGTATAGCTACTGGGGAGAATAAAGGGAAACAACTAGAGGAAAATGTCTAGGTACATATGGCTACTGAAAAGGAAGTTGGATTTGATGTGAATAAAGTGAAGGAAACCTTTATGGAGGCGAAATGGATCTTCGTAGACGCAGGAGCTTCTACATCAAGGGCTCAAAGTACACGCATGGAGAATCCTAAAGGAGTCATTACTATGCAAGAAAAATATCCATCATTGTTAACATATTTCTTATAGACCTACATGAAGATCCAAAGAGACCAAAAAGTAGTAGAGGGTAAGCAGTTGCCTGAACAACACACAATACACAAAGTAGACAAGGGTAAGAAAATGACTGGCAATGAAATGAGATTGACTTCCCAGATTGGAGAATTTGAAATGGAACAATTAATCCTTGATTTGGGGTTTGATTCAAATGTTTTTCCAAAGAAAACCTAGGAACAAATGGGAAGACCAACACTACCCCGATCCAGCTGAGAATGTGAATCATCACAAGATTATTCCTATGGGGAAGCTATATGGAGTGGCCACGGATATTGAAGGGGAGCATGACATAGCCGATTTTTAGGTGATTGAAATAGTGCATGACAATAATCCATACCTAGTGCTCCTTGGCATTGATTGGGCATTTGATATGAATGCAGGCGTCAACCTCAAGAAGTACATCATGACATTTGAAAAGAAGGAACTAAGGGTTATTGTTCTATTGGATCCAGCTGAGGGAGCGCGATATAATGGACCAGTTTGAGATTATTATGAGGAGGATGATATTGAGAAAATCTATAAGCTTAATGCATGAGATGAGGATTAGATCAACTCTACGGCGGATGGGAAAATTACTTGGGAGAAATAAAATTATTGCAATTTAGATTCATATGAGGAGCTTGTAGCACTGGAATAATAGATTGCATGAGGTATTGCCACTGCGATGAAACAATATTCCTAAGTCACTCCAGTGTATATCCACTGAGGTACACAACTTACCATATTATGATGGTTTACATGATGTCAATTTATTTCTGGATAAATTTGAATGAGATGTTGTTTGGCCAATTTAATGTCTTTAAATTGTTAATCATAAATTATCAACCAAGGTAGGTATACTGACGAAGTACAGGTGCACTATATGTGCTAGAAGTTATTTCTTATTTCGTTATGTTCTTGTTAGGGTCTAAACTTAAGATTAGTATGGAGATGGTGTCGTTACTTATATTAATTTATCAATCCCTAAAGTTATCAACTAATTTCTTAGGAGTTATTCCCTATTGAATCAGTGTATGGATGATATGGGAGTGCTTCTAGATTTTACTTGTGTTAGACTGTTTTGGATTTTTGTATTGAATTTTTATGCTGCACCTCTAATTTACTAAGTGCAAGAGAAATCTATTCTATCAAACTGTAAAGGAATACAGTCTAAATTCAATTGTTAAGGAGAAGACTCTCACTCTTTTACTTATTCAATTTCATTCAAACAAGATATTCTTAATAGCAACTACGCTATGAAGTAACACAGTTGGACTAAACTAGATAAAAAGAAATTGAAAAAACCATACTATACCAGATAAAAAGCAATTCAAATAGCAGATTAAACTAGGTATAAAGAAAAGGGAAGTGCTCATGCATATAACAATTCACTAGTGAACTCATCATACTTCATTTCTTCACACAAAAACAGAGTATTAAAGGGATGAAAGAAATCTAATTGCAATTGGTTAATGACTTGTTACTGGTCATAGGGGCCCTCCGTGAGTTATTCCATAATCTCCAATCAACACAGTGCATACACACATAAAACCAATTCTATTACTTGCAAAACAAAATTTAACAAACTTGTTTAAAAAATTACATCATTTGGCATGCACCAAATCACAGTGCGGCCATAGTTTTTATAATAAGTCTTTGGCATAACAACATTAGCATTTTAAGCCTAAATATCTCTATTTCATTTAAACTATATTTCTAAACCTTCGACTTGCTATTCCAAAAGCAAATCGATAAGGTTTCGATGAAACTTAGATTTTGTTTCAGTGACAATCCTGTAGTTGAATTTGGGGTTTGACCGTGATATCCTGCGATCATCTTGATGAACTGGTTCAAGGGAATAGGAAGGAATCCACTAGGGGACCATTCCTTATCCATCTGTATCCTTCGTCGCTGAGCTGGAGCTTCTGAACCTTGCAAACAATGGAGGCAGCTGCAGAAATCTGGATTAGCTGCGGAAACAGACCAATTATGTAGCCAAATGCATTCTTTAACAAAACAATAGGGTATATAGTCAAACATGAAGAAGAAGACATGTTATTGCTTACCTTTAACAAAACCTTGTGTCTATGGCATTATTTAGGTGGTAAGTATAGGAAAAGAGAGGAAATATAGGCAAAAAGGGATGTCAAGGTAATACAATCATTGGACTCTACATTCCCCCAGGCTGGGGGTTTTGTATGTCCTCATACACTTCATCATTGTCAGTCACTTGTGCCTTCTATTCATCACCTCCAAGTTTCACTTTTTTCATCTTTTTGGTAGCGACTGGCATCCTAGGTTTTCTCATAAGAATTTTGTATTTTAAGCTAATAATCTCTCTTTGCATTGTCCTATTTTCCTTCTTCAGCTTTTTGTTCTTTTTATACCACAAACTCAAATGAAGTACGAGATTGCCACTTTTTGCAATCTGGATCTCACTTTGTGCCTTCAATGCTTGATTCTCATTCTTGAGATACCTATTCAATGTTTCTAACTCAAAAATCTCTTGCTTTAAAATGTTTGAGGCTGAGTGTTCCTGTGGTTCATTTAACTGATTGCTCCCTTCTCTAGGACTTTGAATTGTTTCTTTAGTTATTGTATCTTTTCTTTCTAATGAATCTATATAGTCATATATCTCTTGTTGAATAGGGTCAACACCTGGACTATGCGTTGGGATTCTTGGAGGTGAGCTACAAGGTGGTGGTGACACTCTTGTTGATGATTTTGGTGACATTTTTGGAGAACATTCAGAGTTTTCAGTTGGCTCGTTTTCCTCAAGATCAATGTATTATGTAGATTTTGAGACTGTTTTCTGCATTGTGCTCAACCTTGTGCTCCTCCTTAGTCCCGAGGTTTGTAATCCCTGTACTTTCCTTCTTTTAGTCTCTAATTTTTCTTCTTGAGGAAGGGTCCTGGTTTGTGGTATTTCCTTTTCTCTTTTTCTAAATTTCTTCCTTCTAAGATTTCCCTTTTTCATTCTTTGCAAGATATCTACTATGGGCAACTCTTCTTCTGATAATTCCAAGTGAGTCCAGGGTTCCTGCTCTTTTACTACTTCTATTGTTCTCTTCCTTCCTCTGAGGGTCCTACTGCTGCTGGCTTGTTCTGGGGATCTTTCTTCAAAATGGTTCCTCACTAGGTAACTCTCCCAGTTATCCCCTGTACTCCAAATATGGAACTCAGCAAATATCTTAATCAGGCCATGATGATACATGGTATTTTCAATAAACTGAATTCTCTTTTGAATGATTGTGGACATTTTCTTGAGACTATGTAAGAGAAAATAATGAAGATTCATCTGGTGATCTTCAAGAAAATGCATCATCATCCTAACATGGTAAAAATACATATACCCAAACCGACCCTCACAGGTGATAAATTTTTGAAGTATAAGCAATAAATTTCTCCATTTACTCTTAAGGGTTGTGCTAGGAATACCTTTCTTGAAGACAGTGGTGTCCATATTTGGATTTTTCAGGAAGACCTTCTAATATTCTCCATTAATTCCCCTATTGTTGAACCATTTTCCCCACTCTTTGGTAATTCAGTAGCTTCTGTGATCATGGAATCCGTTATGGTGATCTTAATGTCTCCTGATTCGGCTTCAGTTCCATCAAACGAGCATGCAAATGTCTTTGTCACTTCCCTATGAAAAATATTGAATTTCTCAATTAACTACAACCATTGTTTCTTTTGTAGTAGCTCCTTGGTCTGAGGATATCCCTCCAAGAATTTCTTCCCTATTGGCTCGGTTCAAACAATGATCCCCATTATAAAGGATGCTTTGCCTCAAAGACTGGTTACCTTGACAAGAGAATGGTGTTGGTAGGATTTTTCTAAGTTGCGGAAGGATGGAGTGGCTATGAAAGTTCAGAGGAGTGTAAGAATAGGTGGATTATAATAAGGGTTATAGGAATGAATTGGACCATTGGGTGCATTTAAAATGATGATTCGGTAATTACTTCGGTGGATTTGGAATGAGGACATGACATGAATTTTAAGTGGTGGATTATGATGTTTTGTTAGGCAACCATCACCCTTAAATTGTAATGATTTTGTTTCAATTTTTGGCAGTACTATGTCTTCTTAGTCATATATGCAATATATCAATCCCTATTGCTAAATTAAAGTAGCACATACCTGTGATCCACTTTGCTAACCTTGTTTGTTGTTCTGAGATCTCCTGCAGGTACTTTGCTCTATCAGTTGTCTTTCAATTCAAATCACCAAGTGTCCTTGTAGGCTAAAAAAACTTATTAAGCTGTAAAAACTTGTCGTAGCTACAGAAACTTGTTTGAGCTACAGAAATTTTTTGATTCTACAGCTGAGAGAAAAAAAAACTTTTTAATAAAGGAACTTTATTGTTTTCTTTTTGAAAGGAAAATTTGAAGTGCCAACAAAAATTGGTTTTCACTCTAAATTTTCTGTATAAACCTGCCAACAACATGTTGGTTTTCATGTTTATTCCTTTATTATTATTATTATTATTATTGTTATTATATGTATATATATACATATATTATTATTATTATTATTATTATTATTTTTAGAGAGTAAATTGAGTAAAAATTTTTAAGGTGGAAAAGAAGAATAATTCTTCCTGATCATTTTTCGTTCTGAATTATCTTGGAACATTTTAACAAATTCCTCTTTTGTCAATGGCTTTGGGTACAATATGAGTCGATGCCCATTTACTAATAGAGGAATTTTCTCTTCATCAATAGTCCTGATTCTAACTGCACCATTGTCAAAAACACTTTCAACTTCATAAGGTCCAAGCAAGTGGGTTTGGAATTTCCCTTGAAAATTCTTGAACTTTGAATCAAAGAGTAATTCCCAATCTCCTGGATGAAATTTCCTTTCTTTAATTTACTTATCATGCCATCTAGAGCTTTGTTGTTGAACTAGGCTAGTTCTCTGAAGCGCTTCTTGTTTGATTTCATCAAGTTCATTTAGTTGTCTCATCCTTTTCTTATGTACTTCTGATAAGTCAAGATCTAACTGGACTACTGTCTTATAGGTCTGGATTTGGAACTCTATCGTAAGTAATACTTGCTTCCAATAAACAAGTTTATAGGTGAGTATGTCCTATAGTATTCCTCCATGTAGTTCTGTAGGCCCATAAAGCTTCTAGAAGCTTTTCCACCCAGTCCTTTCTATGTAGATGTACAGTCTTGGTAAGGATTGCTTAAATCACCTTATTTGTGGACTCAACTTGTCCATTGGCTTGTGAATGGTATGAAGTGGGCTTCTGATGTTTGATTTTGTATTGATCCACAAGCTTCTGCACTAATTGGGATGTGAACTATGTCCCTTAATCTATTACAATTTCTCTTGGAACACCAAAACAAGTAAAAATATCCTCAAAAAGAAATGAAACTACAACATTTTCAGTAGAAAAAGGAAGTGCTTTAACTTCTACCCATTTGGTGACATAATCAATACATACCAGAATAGACTTCTTTTGCTTTGAAGGTGGGCTGATTGGTCCAACAAAATCTAGTGCCCACTTCTCAAATGGTTCGATGAGTAACTGTGGTTGCAATGGCATTTCATTTGAAAGAGTGGGTTTGCCCATTCTTTGACAACTGTCACATATTTTAACATATTCTTTGTTGTCCTTGAAAATGGAAGGCCAATAATATCCTAAAAACAAGATTTTGTAAGTAGTCCTTCTGTCCAAAAAATCTCCCCCACATGGCTCATCGTGGCAAGCTTTAAGTATTTTTGGTATTTTGTCCTCTCGAACACATCTTCTGATGATGAGATCTGGTCCTGGCTTGTATAACTCTTCATTTATCCATGAATAATATGTGCTATTGTGGGCTATTCTTCTCTTTTCTCTACGAGATAAATGAAATGGCATTTTTCTTGTAGCTAAATAGTTAGCAATATCTGCATACCAAGGTGATTTAGTAGATACTGCAAAAATAGTTTCATCAGGAAATTTATCCTCTACAGGTTGATCATTATTTTCATTTTGTATTCTAGATAAAAAGTCAGCAATTGTATTCTACGTTCCTGGCCTATCTATAATGGTTATGTTGAATTCTTGTAATAGTAAGAGCCATCTAGTTATTCTTCCATTAGTGACTAGTTTATTCATTAGGTATCTAATGGCAGAATGGTCGGTGTGAACAAAAGTTTCATAGCCTGTTATGTAATGTCTAAATTTGTTAATGGCATGAACTACAACTAAAAACTCATTTTCAGTTAAAATATAATTTAACTCTGCAGGAGTTAAATTTTTACTAGTATAATAGATTGCATAAGGAGTAAGATCATTTTGGCTGTGCTAAGGCTGAATCTGAAGCATCCGTTGAGATATGGAAAGGAAATTTCTAGTTAGGTCCTTTTAAGATAGGTTCTTTAGAAATTCTTTTTTTTTCAAAGTTTTAAAGGTAGCTTGACATTCAGAAACCCAATTGAATTTACAGTCCTTGGTGAGCAATTTAAAAAGTAGGGATGCAATTTTTGTGAAGTTTTCTATAAATCTTCTATAATATCTAGTAAAATCGAGAAAAATTCTAACATCTCTTTGAAAAATTGGTACTGATAACTTAGAGATGACTTCAACTTTAGATGAGTCTACCTTGATTCCATCTCCTGAAATATGATGACCTAAAACAATTCCTTCGTTAAACATCATGAAACATTTTTCATGGCTTAACGAGAGATTTGTTTCTTTACATATTATTAATACTTTTTCCAAATTCTCCAATGCTTGATTGAAAGAATCTCCATAAACTGTGAAATCATCCATGTACACTTCCGCACAATCATGAATAAGATCAGAGAAAATTCCAAGGACTGCTCTTTGGAATGTTGCTAGAGCATTACATAATCCAAAGGGAAGTACTTAGTAAGCATAAGTTCCCCATGGACAAGTAAATGTAGCTTTATCTTGATCGTCAGGGCCTACCTGAATCTGGTTATATCCACTGAACTCGTCCAAGAAGGAATTTTTTTTCCTGCTAATGTGTCTAAGACCTGATCTATAAAAGGTAGTGGAAAGTGGTCTTTTAATGTTGCTTTATTTAGTTCCCTATAATGATTCATACTCTCCATTTTCCGTTTTTATTAGTAACGATTAATAGGGGTGAAACCCACTGACTATCGGATATTGGATAGATGAAATTTACATTTAACAATTTCTGCAACTCCTTAACAATTTATTTTAAATTTGGGTTCATTCTCTGTTGAGGTTGTCTAACCGGTCTTGCATTTTGTTCAATGTAGATATGGCGTATTCAAGTTTTAGGATCAATTTCTCTCATGTTAAGTGTAGTCCCATGCAAAAGCAGAAGAATGTTTCTATAAAATTTCTATCAATTGATTCTTTTGCACTTTTTCCAGGTTTTCATTAACATTCAAGGTTTTTCCTGGAAAGATTTCTATCGAGGAATTCCCAAATAAGTTGCAAACAATTGTTCAAAAGAACCACCATCAAATGTTCTGATGAGCCAAGGAAGCTTCAACCAACATCCTAAGTCTATCCTCCTCCTTTTTGTGGTTTTCTCTATCGCCTAGCTCTATTTGCTGAGGTGTTACTGCTTGTGTTTTCCTCCTCCTCATAGTCTCGGTCTTCTTGGTCCATGCTTGCAAGGCTGACGTGTATGAAGGGAATAAGGGAAAGGCCTTTAGGAATGAGGGGATGGGAGATGAGCTTGTGACTAGGAAATGAATGGAGGAGTAGGAAATGAAAGGGTCGACTTGTTTTCTTGAGAATTTGATCTTACAGAAGAGGGACAAAGGGAATGTGAATGATATGGAATAGAGGTAAAGGGAAAAAGGGACAAGGTGATAGGGAAATAGGGAAATGTGAATTTAGAACTGTAGGGATAGGTGATAGGATGAACAGTGAAGATTTAGAGTTTAAGTATCATTAGGGAGATTTTAGGGTTTCATTTTAGACATGGAAAATGATGCTTAAACATTGGATTTGCAAACCAAAACTAAAGTGAGGAATGGCCACTTACTTTTAATGATGGAAGGAGAGAGAAATTTAGAGTTTCCTTGAGAATTTTAGGGTTTTTAAGCTCTCCTGCTGAAAGCGCAGTGCCATTGCCAAAAGCGCAGTGCCACCTTGCCAAAAGTGCAGCGCCACTTCAATTCCACTTTTGTCTACCTTACTAATGTCTAAATTGGTCACGGGATACGTCGTTGGAAAGCTGGTTAAGTCTACTTTCTAGAAAATATTGAATGTTTCAATTTGTATCTCATTTTCCCTATCTAAAGCCCAATCTCCCAAGACTAGTCAAAATGTGCAGAATGAGGCTGCCAAAATGTAGAGTGATGTGGCAGTCAACTTTTGAAGGTCTTACTCAACTCCAAATTGAGCTCATGATAGCTCACTGGAAATCTCTCTGTGTCTAGTTATCATTTGAATCATCAAGCAAGTCATTTTTTCAATATAGATAGGTATTCCTCAGGTTGAAGGAAGGTAATGCGAGGGTAACCACAAACCACGCTTAGCCAAGTAGCTTGCCCTACTAGGCCAGGAGAGGACTCTCTCTGTAAAGATCGCAGCCAAGATGACTGGATCAGGTAAATGATTTTAGGCTAGGTATAGTAGCATGAAATTTTTGATTGGATTTTGAAGGGGTTTTGTCAGATTAGGAGGTGCTGGACAATTTAGGTCTAGTAAACTAGGTCAGAAATGCAGGGTGTTCAATGGGGCAAGGTAGGCATAGGCTTCAACACTTTAGGGCTTGATGGGGTGAGATGTTTTAGACTAGTGAGAAGTTAAGAAGGGAATGTGACAATCATGGATCCTTCTTGGACTGTAGAAAACATGAAATGGTGAGTGGTTTCCCAAGGCAAAGCACTAATGCAATGAATTCTGCCTATCACACTTGAAAACATTCAACTAGAAGAAATGAAATGATTAATGGCATACATTGAAAATATAAACATATAATCACAGAAGAAGAAACTGTACTAAAACTCCATACCATAGGGATCCCATAAAAATTGCTGCAATTCTTATTAATCTCCTGCCAAACTGCTTACAAAGGTGTACAATCAAGGTCTGAGCATCCAACTGAGTCCAACCCCCAACAAAGAGAAAGAATAAGAAGATATAGAAAAGAATTCAACCTCCTCCCATCTTCAAGAGTCGAATCCCTAAGATGAGGAGCTAATCTAACTGATACTGAACAAGAAACAGGAATATAGGCATCTCAACAACTTACCTCTAAAAGTGGAAACTAATTCATTTGAGCTCAAACCAACTCCTAAAGCAATGAATCTACCCTCTATTACTATTTATCTATCATAATTACATGCCAAGACATTATTTACAACAGTAAATCATCCACCGTGAGAGAGAATCCATAATTACAATAAAAAACTGGAAAAATAGCAACCCTGAGCAAAAATTGCCAAAAGCGTAGCGTCACTGGTCAAAAGCACAGCGGCACTTTCAAGTTCATTTTGGAGGCCTTCCCGAAATCCCAATTGAGCCCATGATAGCTCATTGGAAATGTCTTCAATTCTATTTTCCAAAACACCTTTAACTTCTAAATTTTCAGCTCATTTGAGCCCTCAAAACTTGATTCTCCAAAGACTGCTTCTGTGTCCAAAAAGTGGCAGAAAGGCCATTTTTAGGGTGTTTTTTGACCTTTTGGTGGACTAGTTCTACCCCAAACACTTTGAAACTTGCTAGGGTACATGTCCTCATTGCTCTGAATCCAAAAATTAAAACCATTTCTTTAATGGGTTCCCATAGGAAAGGCGCATTGCCGGTGGCGCTGTGCTTCTAGGCAGTTTTTTCTGTGTATTAAATTCCAAAATTTGCAAATGACAAAATTTGCTCCAAATTTGCCAAAAATTTGGGAGAAGCACCATCTTCAAATGTTATAATGAGCCAAGGAAGCTTTAGCTAGCATCCTAAGTATATCCTCTTCCTTTTTGTGGTTTTCTCTGTTGCCTAGCTCTATCTGCTAAGGTGTCACTACTTGCGTTTTCCTCCTCCTCATAGTCTTGGTCTTCTTGGTCCATGTTTGCAAGGTTGAGGTGTATGAAGGGAATAAGTGAACATGTTTTTAGGAATGAGGGGATGGGAGATGAGCTTGTGACTAGGAAATGAATGGAGGAGTAGGAAATGAGAGGGTCAACTTGTTTGCTTGAGAATTTGCTCTTGGGGAAGATGGACAAAGGGAATGGGAATGATATGGAATAAGGGGTAAAGGGAAAAAGAGACAAGTTGATAGGGGAATAGGGACATGTGAATTTAGAGCTGTAGGGATAGGTGATAGGATGAACAGTGAAGATTTAGAGTTTAAGCATCATTAGGGAGATTTTAGGGTTTCATTTTAAACATGGAAAATGATGCTTAAACATTGGATTTTCAAACCAAAACTAAAGAGATGGATGGAAACTTACCTATATTGATGGAAGGAGAGAGAAATTTAGAGTTTCATTTAGAATTTGAGGGTTTTTAAGCTCTCTTTCCAAAAGTATAGCACCACTACCAAAAGCGTAGCCCCACCTTGCCAAAAGCGCAGTGCCACTTCAAGTCTACGTTTCACTGCCTTATTGATGTCAAAATTGGGCACAGGATAGCTTGTTCAAAAGCCGGTTGAGTATACGTTGTAGAACATCATGAATGTTTCAAATTGGAGCTCATTTTCCCTGTCCAAAGCCCAATCTCCCAAGACTGGTCAAAATGTGAAGAATGAGGCTGTCAAAATGCAGAGTGATGTTGCAGTCAACTTTTGAAGCTCTTCCTCAACTCAAAATTGAGCTCATGATGGCTCATTGGAAATCTCTCTATGTTTAGTTATCATTTGACTCATCAAGCAAGTCATTTTTCCACCACAGCTAGGTCTTCCTCAGGCTGAAGGAAGGTAATGCCAGGGTAACCGGAAACCACACTTAGCCAAGTAGCTAGCCCTACTAGGCCTGGAGAGGGCTCTTTCCATAAAGATCTTAGTCAAGATGACTGGATCAGGTAAAGGATTTTAGGCTAGGTATAGTAGCATGAAATTTTTAATTGTTTTTTGAAGGGGTTTTGCCGGATCAGGAGGTGTTGGACAATTTAGGTCTAGGAAACTAGGTCAAAAATGCAGGGTGTTCAATGGGGCAAGGTAGGCACAGGCTTTAGCACTTTAGGGTGATGGGGTGAGATTTTTTAGACTGGTGAGAAGATAATAAGGGCATGTGACAATCATGGATCCTTCCTGGACTTTAGAAAACATGAAATGGTGAATGGTATCCCAAGGTAGAGCACTGATGCAATGAATTCTGCGTATCAAACTTGAAAACATTCAACTAGAATCAATGAAATTATTAATGGCATACATAAAACATATAAACATATAATCATAGAAGAGGAAACTGTACTAAAACTCCATACCATAGGGATCCCCTAAAAATAGCTGCAAGTCTTATTAATCTCCTACTAAACTGCTTACAAAGGTGTACAATCAAGGTCTGAGCATCCAACTAAGTCCAACCCACAACAAAGAGAAAGAAGAAGAAGATATAGAAAAGTATTCAACCTGCTCCCGTCCTCAGGGGTCAAATCACTAAGATGAGGAGCTAATCTAACTGATACTGAACAAGAAACAAGGATATATGTATCTCAACAACTTGCCTCTAAAAGTGAAAAACTGATTTATTTGAGCTCAAACCAGCTCCTAAAGCAATGAATCTACCCTCTATTACTATTTATCTATCATAATTACATTCCAAGACATTATTTAAAATGGTAAATCATATACCATGAGAGAGAATCCATAATTACAGTAAAAAACTAGAAAAATAGCAACCTTGAGCAAAAATTGCCAAAAGCGCAGTGCCACTGGTCAGAAGCGCAGTGCCACTTTCAGGTCCCTTTTGGAAGCCTTCCTGGCATCCACATTGAGCCCATGATAGCTCATTTCAAATGTCTTCAAGTCTAGTTTCCGAAGACACTTGAATTTCTAAATTTGAAGCTCATTTGTCCCCTCAAAATGTGTTTCTCCAAAAACTGCTACTATGTGTCCAAAAAGTAGCAGAAAGGTCATTTTTAGGGTGGTTTTTGACCTTTTGGTTGACCAGTTCTGCCCCAAAAACTTTGAAACTTGCTAGGGTGCATATCCTCATCACTTTGAATCCAAAAATGAAAACCATTTCTTCAATGGGTGCCCCTAGGAAAAGCACAATGTCACTGGGCAGTTTTTTCTGTGTATTAAATTCCAAAATTTTCAAATGTCAAAATTTGCTCCAAATTTTCCAAAAATTGGTGAGAAGCACCATCATAAAATTTTCTGATGAGCCAAGGAAGCTTCAGCTAGCATCCTAAGTCTATCCTGCTCCTTTTTGTGGTTTTCTTTGTTGCCTAGCTCTATCTGCTGAGGTGTCACTGCTTGTGTTTTCCTCCTCATCATAGTCTCGGTATTCTTGGTCCATGTTTGCATGGCTGAGGTGTATGAAGGGAATAAGTGAAAATGATTTTAGGAATGAGGGGATGGGAGATGAGCTTGTGACTAGGAAATGAATGGAGGAGTAGAAAATGAGAGGGTCAACTTATTTTCTTGAGAATTTGCTCTTGGGGAAGGGGGACAAAGGGAATGGGAATGATATGGAATAGGGGTAAAGGGAAAAATGGAAAAGGTGATAGGGGAATAGGGATATGTGAATATATAGCTGTAGGGATAGGTGATAGGATGAATAATGAAGATTTAGGGTTTAAGCATCATTAGGGAGATTTTAGGGTTTCATTTTAAACATGGAAAATGATGCTTAAACATTTGATTTGCAAACAAAAACTAAAGTGAGGGATGCCCACTTACTTGTAATGATGGAAGGAGAAAGAAATTTAGAGTTTCCTTGAGAATTTTAGGGTTTTTAAGTTCTCTTACTAAAAGCACAGCGCCACCCTGCCAATAGCACAACACCACTTCAAGTCCACTTTTATTGCCTTCTCGATGTCCAAATTGGGTATGGGATAACTCATTGGAAAATTTGTCAAGTCTAATTTCTAGAATATATTGAATTTTCCAATTTGGAGCTCATTTTCCCTATCCAAAGCCCAATCTCCCAAGACTGGTCAAAATGTGCAGAATAAGGCTTCCAAAATGCAGAGTGATGTTGCAGTCAACTTTTGAAGGTCTTCCTCAACTCCAAATTGAGCTCATGATAGCTCATTGGAAAGCTCTCTATGTATAGTTATCATTTGGCTCATCAATCAAGTCATGTGGTCACCACAACTAGGTAAAAGCTTGATTTTCCCAAGGTCACTCTAGAAGTGCAGCAACTCTCTTGTAGCAACTGTATGTTTGACATTTCTCTAAAACGATGACACCTGTGTAAAACATGAATGAGGTTTTTATTCCTTGGCCTATTGTGGACAAAATCCTCTCTCACATTTTCCAATTCTTCCCTATTTTTTCTAAAACATAGTTTGAAGAAAAATTGGCCCTATGTGTGGCAAATGATTTGTCCCTTGGAATGACTTATTGAAAAATGATGGAGACATGATGTGTATGAGTTGGAATGGCGTCATACTCGATGAAATGACCTCCCTTATGCCTCATATACTCAAATGTCTCTGATTTCATAGCCAACCCTAGCTCAACAGGTGAGGAAATTAGGGTTTAGTGCTTGTGGAAAATGATGATTTGGACACCCTTGGGAAAAAACAACCTCCTTTGGCATGCACTTAACGCTTTGAAACTGTACCCTTTCACATGACTATTTCCTTTGAAAAATTGATCTTTTGATGGTCTGGCATCTTTGGAACACTGGGTTAACAACTTGGGATTGTGAAATTATTACATTTGAAAGACATAAAATTACATAATGAAATAAGCATTTCTCTTTACAAATCATCTTCACATGGTGAAGGGATGTTATTTGATCACCCTTTACTTGCTGATCTTATGAAATGGAATGGAACCTTGGCAACCCTAATGACCTAATGAAACCTTAAAAAACCCTAAAGACCTAATGAGACCTTGAAGGATTGAATTTCAAGATGACATAATGACCTCATGATTGATATAAATGACATGATAAAAATAACTTCATGGATGATGTACAGTCAACAAGATATGAAGCTATGCTAGCAAGTAATCACATTTAAGGAAGAGTGATGTTTTTGGACTAGGACTACCATCAGTGACTAATTTTTTGAATGACCTAGTGGAATGATAAAAAAATGGCTGAATCGAACCCTTAAAATGATATGAAAAGAGGATTTTTGATCATTGACGGCAGGATGCAAATACTAACACTAACATTGGCTCCATTTGGGATGGTAGCTCCTTGGAGGTGCCAAGAACACCGTAGACCAAGTAGCCTTATCCATTGGGCATGGAGTAAAAAAAACGTAATCTGAAATATGTGACTGAATACTGATGACTCAAGGACACAAAATGACTTTTACTCAACTAAAAACTGGCTCAATACCAAAACACAACTGACAACTAGAAAAAAAATGCTCAAAATGGAGCTTATTCAATAAAACCTAATCTAACTATTCCATTCATCACCTGATCAAGTGAAATGAAACAACCAATGCAACCAAGTAAGCATTCTAGCTGCTGTTTGAATTCTCCACAAGTGTTGGCTTATGAGCAACAAAAAAGAGCTAATGAAATGCAACTCCCATGAAAACTTGTAAACAGATCAAAATTTTCCCAAATCGAATAATATGGATTCTCTATCTTACTCCAAAAGCACTTCATGAGGATCTTGAATTTCATGTGTACTGGGACTTAGCTCATCGAATGGATTACTTTGCTTCTCCTCATACCATGAATGAAAATTTTCATATGAGCTTTGTGATGAGACTCCTACTGAAAATGACAAAGAAACTGGCTGTCGGATCAAGTTTGTATCAATAATTTTTTCAAGCTCATAGTTAGCTAATGGAGAAGGACTTTGATTGCAGATATCATCCAACACATTAGCTATTGGATCATGAAAAACTTGAAAAGACTGTTGCAACCCATTTTCTAATTGTTCTGATGAGATTGCATCATTTTCTACAGGTTGCTCATCCTTTATTGAAGATATACTATGCAAATTTCCCTTCAAAAACTAAAATGATGCAAAACATAATGGTACAGAATCATCTTTCATCATTCAGTCATATTTTCTAGCTTCCGAGTCTTCATCTGCAACCTGACATTCAATGGAATTCAGGGGCTGCAAATCTATATATGAGAAGTCTTGAACAAGGATTCCATTGCCCTCATGATGGTCGAGATCAAAACTTATCGACGGTTGATTTCTGAATGCATGAAAGTTGTCTCTGATGAACTGAAACGAAGTAAAACAAAGAGGCAAATATCCTTCACTTACTTCAAAATTTATTGCACTTTCCTCCTCACTTCCATAGATGATATGCATCAACTGATCATTGTATTCGAGCTTCTGAAAGTGAACTTCGTCCTTCCACAAACCAACTCTTGATTTGTCTGCAAGACTAGCTTCTATTTCGAGAAAATAATCATCATCATACTGATCAAACTTAGGTAAATCATCAGTATAAAACACATCATCAAGCATACATGTCAGATCAATAGATATCTCTTCTCCAAGATGATCTATAAAACAATCATTATCAGAACTATGACAACTGGGATAAGAAACAAAATGTTTTGGATCGGCCACTTGTTTTCTTCAATAAGCGAGCCATAGTCTTAAACATCATACTCATACCTTGTGGTGATATTTTGCATCATCTCTTCCACTGCACTTACCAAATTGTCGAGCTTTACCTCTAAAGACATTGATTCCTCTAGATCTATGTTCTTCATCTCTTCTTCCTTCAACATCTCCCTTCTGATCAGCAGATTAGCCTCTACATCTACTACACTATTTTGCATCTCTTCAAGTGTTGCAAGGTTCCCTTCTCTCAGCTGAAACTCCATTTCCAGATCAACGGCTTTCGGGTAGTGTAAGAGAGTGGATCTAGGAGGAGGCCTTATATTAGCAGGCATCAAAAAATAGACTTGGTTAAACTTGGCAGAAAACTATTGTACTATCTCCCCTCACTATATTTTTAGCTGGTTATACTCTTCTAGAATCAAGAAAGGGTTCTATCTAACCACCCACTTGTTGAGGAACACTTTGATGAACTGCTGGAAATCTGAGATGTTCACATCAAGCAGGGTTTTTAGCCAACTCTTGACTTTTCCTTGCAAAGAAAGAGCAAAAATCCTAATATTGACATTCTCTTCATCAACTTCAAAAAGGTCAAGAAAAGACTCAAAATTCAGTACATGTCTCTCAGCAGTGATGCTGTCACATTCACAATCAAATCTTGGTAAATATAGGTAATGATTTTTAGGGAAAGCATGGGATATAGGAGGTAAAATCAGAGGCTTGTATCTATCTGGAATTTTACATGGTATAGGAATATAAAAAGAAGGTGTAGAATCAATCTTGGTCTCTTGAGGCTCATCAGTTTGAAGATGGACATCATAAGATTTGGAAGAAGGGTCTTGATCAAGATCAAAGGCATGCAAACATTTTATATTCACAATCTTCAAAGAGAAAGAATCAAATGTAGGTCTAGGATCTTTTCTTAAATACAATATACTTCGTAAAGCCTTCTTGATGTTCTCAAGAAAAGAGAAGAAATAATTTATAACAAAGAACATAATGTCTTGGATGAAATTCCAACTTGAATACCTGATCTTTCCATATTTTCCTTTCATGTTTCTGCTAGTCAGGTTCATCCTCTAGTGGAGTCCTTGGATCTGATCTCAAAACTGATTTAGAGTCGCCAAGTGAATGATTTCAGCCTTCCGGTGTGTGATCGTTGTCCACCATCAACAATCAGATCTGAAATTGATACATTTTGCTGAGGAACATAAAACTACATTCCCCAGTATGGTCGCCACTATGTTATCACCTGGATTGAAACTTAGGCTGAAGGAAGGCAATGCCAGGGTAACCATAAACCATGCTTAGCCAAGTAGCTATCCCTATTGTGTCGGGAGAGGGCTCTCTCCGTAAAGATATCAATCAATATGACTGGATCAAGTGAAGGATTTTAGGCTAGGTATAGTAGCATGAAAGTTTTGATTGGATTTTGAAGGGGTTTTGCTGCATCAGGAGGTGCTGGATAGTTTAGGTCTAGGAAACTAGGTCAGAAATGCAAGGTGTTCAATGGGGCAAGGTAGGCATAGGGTTTAGCACTTTATGGTTTGATGGGGTGAGATGTTTTAGACTAGTGAGAAGCTAAGAAGGGCATGTGACAATCATGGATCCTTCCTGGACTGTAGAAAACATGAAATGGTGAATGGTTTCCCAAGGCAGAGCACAGATGCAATGAATTCTGCCTATCAAACTTGAAAAAAATCAACTAGAAGCAATGAAATTATTAATGGCATACATAAAACATATAAACATATGATAACAGAAGAATAAACTATACTAAAAATCCATACCACACGGATCCCATAAAAATAGCTGCAATTCTTATGAATCTCCTGCCAAACTGCTTATAAAGGTGTACAATCAAGGTTTGAGCATCCAACTGAGTCCAACCCCCAACAAAGAGAAAGAAGAAGAAGATATAGAAAAGTATTCAACCTCCTGTTGAAGCCTCGAAAATCGGGTCTACAACAAGGGGGATACCCATCCGGTCCGGACCTTGAAAGCAACTCCTTTTCCGTTTTGGATGGTGGGTCCGACTGGGGATAATGGGGCCAGTTTCCCAATTTGTGTGTGTGTGATGAGAATTGATATTTCCTTTCTAATAATTCCTAAGTAAAATGATTTTAATCTAAATCTAATTTAACGATATGCAATTATATTCTAATGAATAGAAATATCTAATTCTAAAACTAACTTGGGGTTTAATTTTTCAGTTATGCAATCTAAAATAATTTCTAACAACAATTGGTAATAAAGATCATTCAATTGCTATGAGAAAATAATTCAATAAAAATAAACCGTTTCGTATAAAAAGTTGGTCGAAACAATTGTGAAAAGCATATCACATAATGAGTCATTCATACATTAAGTATAAATAGAATAGTCATCACCGTACAAAAGTGCCAAACGATAACTCAAACATTCAAGCAATCATATATAAATAACTGAACATAATTATCACTTTAACACATAAGCAGAAATAATTAAGAGATAAAAGTACCATTGATAACAAGTTCTACTCATGAGCTTCAACAATAATGATTTATCTCTTCCTAATTCAACATCTACTAAGAGTACAAAAGTGCATTTCATTAGCAGACATTAAACACAGATAACACTAAATCTTGTTCCATTCATTCATCAAAACCTCCTCTGAGGGTGCAAAAGTGCATGTTCTGAGGAAACGTTTTTGACAAATTTCAGGGCCCTTCTCTAAATGCATGAGAGGGGTTGAAATACTACTAGCTAAATCCTAAAAATAGTCTATTACAAAAATATAGGAGGAGGTTTAAATGACCGTCCTCATCTAAGGCAAAAATAAGTGAAAACTAAAACTAAAACTAAATCTGGAAATTAACTATCTATGTATCTGTTCTCTGTGGTCGCAAAGCATTCAACATCGGCTTGAGGAGCATCGGTTGGCCGACCTTCAATTTTAGTTTCCCTGTGAAAACAAAATTGGCAAGTGCTGGCACTATCTCCTCGACAGAGTTCGTAAGGAATTTGAGAGTCATGCATTGACTATGTGGTTTAACCAAGTACTGCCAGTAAGAATCCCAATTCAGCTTGGTTAACTTCTTGATGGACTCTGCTCTTTCTTTAGCATTTTTTCTCCCACTTGTCTACAAATGTTGTGCCTTTGGGAGAAATCCCAGAGCGGTCTCTGATATGAGGTTTTCTCTGTGCAAGTTTTCATTGACATAGACATGTTGTGGTCACCAACACCCCCCCTCTTTGATTGGTATTAGCAATAACACCAAGTAAATGGGGACCCTTAACGAAAATCCAAAAAACATTTTATCAAAAAATTTTGTATTTTAAGCTCCCTAAAAGCTATATCACATCGCGAAGAGAGAGTGAGACGTTTTCCTATGCGCATAATAAACTGCGAAGAAGCGACGCGAAATTCATCGCATCGCTTATATTGTGACGCGCTCTTAAATGAAAAACTTAACGAATCGCCGACGGCCGACATGCGACGTCGCATATCGCAACATCGCATATCACAACATCGCATAAACAACACACGATGATTATGAAACTGCGATCTGCGATACTGCGATCTGCGATACTGCGATTTGTGATTTGCGATCTGTGATGAATGCGATCACCAGTTCCTGCGATGATACATCTTAAATGACGCAATCCTCGACACTGCGATGCGAGTCGCAGAAATCACTCGTCGCAAAGGTTCCTCGGCACAACGTTCAAGGAAATCTGTCTGCAGACCAAATTGAGCGCGCACTTAAAAAGAATTTAATGATTATACGCCAAAGTATCTGAGAAGGATTGTATTGTGTTTTTCGAAGAGTCAGTTCATTATGAGTGTCATGATTATGCATTCATTAGAGCTTAAAGCTTTCATGTCAATCTTTTTGTCGTTACTCTTTTTCTTTGCGTAAACTACAAGACAGCAACTAATATAAATCAATATGCAGGAAACATCTAAGGAGAACAGAGAAGAAATGCCTTCGCAAACGGATGCTGCATGCAACAGGACCGCGGATTCCAGAGTATCACTCAACAGATACTGATGGAAATAGACTATCCAAGACCCATAGTCAAAGGCGCACAAAAGCAGCATGTTCACAAAATATCCTGAAGCTTAGACTGGGTAAAGCAAAAAGAAAAACGCTAAAGAGGGAAAGCGCTCCAGAAAAGCCTGGAACAAAGAATGGAAGCAGTTTTCAATTCAGAAAATTGTCCAGAGAGCAAAGTCCCTGATTTATTCAGTCATTCGTAAGGCCGGAAAGCGAAATAGCAACAAGACAATCAGTTTGAGAGAAATTTGGGTTATTACCAAGAATACACGCAGCGAATACATTGAGTCAGAGGAAAATATCTTCTAGTTTTTCAGAAAAGCGGTGCCAGCTCTTGTTGTTTCTATTTTCGTAACTCAAACGAAAGAAGAAGACAACCAGCCGACTCTTCCCAGGTGAATGTTGCATTTCTTACAGCACTAAGGAGCAAATACAGAAACGGTTAAAAATTAGATTTAATTTTTAGAAATAAATTTGCTTTAGTAGAAGGGCGGTCATTCGAAACCGTGTCCTAAATTTATGTAATTAAGATTAAATAGTTAGTAGTATTTAAACCCTTCTCAGGCATTTAGAGAAGGGTACGGAAATTTTTCAAAAAACTTGTCCTCAGAACATGCACTTTTGCACCCTCGGAGGGGGTTTTTGGTGAATGGATGGATCAAGATTTATCAATGTTTGCATTTAATGTCTGCTACTGATGTTGCACTTTTGTACTCTTAGTAGATGTTAGAACAAGTAGAGATAAATCGTTATTGCTTAAAGCTTATGAGTGGAACCAGTCATAAATGGTACTTTTATCTCTTGACCTGTTTCTGTTCATATTCTTAAAGTGATATGCAGTTTCAGTTGTTTATACGTTAATGCATGAACGTGTGGGTTACCATTTGGCACTTTGTACGGTGGAGTCATTTATTCGTGCTTGATATATGAATAACTCATTATGCGATATGCTGTTCACAACTATTTTGCCTAACTTTTTATGCAGAATGGTTTATCTTAATTGATTTCTATTCTTATGATAGCTGAATGATCTTTATTACCAGTTATTGTTTGAAATCATTTTAGATCGCATAATAGAAGAAATACACCCGGGTTAGTGTAGATTAGATGTGTTGTTTTTCCTTTATTAGATTACAATAGCATAGAGTTAGCTTAGAAGTTTGAATTAAATTAGCTTAGAACACTCCTAGATTAGCATCATTCAACTCTACACACACACACACCCCTTAGATTGGGAAACTGGTCCCATTATCCCCAGTCGGACCCGCTATACCAAACGGATAAGGAGCTGCCAACCAAGGTCCGGACCGGGTGGGTATCCCCCTTGTTGTTGACCCGATTTTCGGGCCTTCAACATATTTGGCGCTAGAAGGAGGGCCCGAACTATGAATGGCATCTAAATCAAAATCTAAACACCATTCTGAGAGTAAATCGCCCTCACCAACTCCCCCGACTTCTCTAGTACGATTAAATCCAGAGTCAGAAGTCGCTCGGGTATCAACCGCTGCTACACACCCTAATATTTCAGACCAACCTATCATTGAACCCCCTGAAGTTCAAACTCTGATTCGCAAACTCCAGGGATTTTCTATTTTTTCTCAGAGGTCTGAAAAATCTCAAAGCAGCGTGACTTCGCAGTACAATCCTGCTCATCCTCTGACCAGATTAAAGAGCGAAAAATTTGGCATCCAGCCAACTGAGTTTCCTCTTCCCACCAGGAAAAGAGCAAGGAAAACACCACCAGAGTCTGACAGTGAGACTCTTTCATCTACGTCGTCCATCTCAACCCCCTCACCGTGAAGTCAGCCACCCACGTCTTCATTTCAAACCATTCATCCATCTTCCACAACCCCTCCTCTTCAATCATCAAAGATCATAATACCTTCATCTTCCCAGCATCAGGGATCATCCTCTGCACTTACATTCACTAGCAGCTCAACGATGGCCCAGTCTCCATGGAACAATCCTGGGGCAGTTTTAATGCCTCCACCTCTTAGCCCAATGCCCGCCCATCCTGAGAAATGGCTACCCAAGTTCAATCCAGAAGCAGACATGCTAGCTGAAGAACATATCAATAATTTCATGCTTTCTGTTAATCTCAACGGAGTTACCAATGAGGATGCTGTCGTCCGGCTTTTTCCCTACACAATGCAAGGAACAGCTGGGTCATGGTACTTTTCATTACCTTCCGGGTCTATCACAAGTTGGGACACTTTTCAAAGTCAATTTCTTACCAAATTTGGCGATTACAGATCAACGACGACATTAATAAACGACCTATCCAATCTCAAAGCCGAGGCTAGAGAACCCATCAAAGACTTTAACTTACGGTTCAATAAAATCCTCAACAAAATTCCTGCTGCTTCCCAGCCCAGCGAAGAAGTGAGATGTGAATGGTATATTACTGCCTTACCATCGAACTTGGCAATCTTCGTGGATAGGGAAAATAAGACAACCTTAGTCGAAAATTTGACAGAGGCGATAGCAGTAGAGAAACACGTAGTAGCCCTGGAAAAGAGATCTACGATAGAGGAACGCAAATCTAAGAAAGTCTCCTACAAGGAAGACCCCAAGAAGAAACAATCGAAAGATCCTTTCGATTTGGAGGGATTACAAAAAGTGTTAAAAACCATGTCCAATGAGATGATTGACATAAAAAAACAAGTAGCAGAAACTTCTTCGAGAAATCCCTATAGAGATTTTAAAAGAAATCCTTAAATGGAGGTGAAACCACCCAACTCTATCTCAAACGTCGAATCTGAAGAAGAAGAAGAAGAAGAAGAAGAAGAGAATACCACTGAAGGGCAGACCGATGACGAAGAAGTTGTGGAACTACAAGGAATGTGGGATTTCATCCTCCCACAAGAAGAAGATCAAGAAGCATTTCCGGTTAGTACACGAAGCAAAAATCAACTTGATCCTCCCCAAACTACCCCCAAGCAGAAGGGCGCAAGCCCTGCAGCAAAAGACAAAGTCGCAACAAAGAAAACAACTGCGAAGGCGACTCAATCTAGCCCAGTCCGATCAGATCAAACACCTCCATCAAGAACACTCATTGTGTAGGATGAAATGGATTATAACATTATTGATGACATGAAAAAGACTAGGGCTAATATCACTCTTTATGAGTTGAGAAAATTGAAACATCAATAGAAGATAATGATGAAAGAATTACATGCCGTACCTACTACATCTTTTCCTACAGCTGTAGCTTCCCATAACAGGGGAAGACCTCCAACCAACACGATCAATAAGATTGACCCAAATGACATCGCCTTGATTGGAGGGAGATCAAGGTCTCACACTCCCCCTTTTCTTCTCACTTACAAAATTTTCAACAAAAACGTGCACAATTGTTTGATAGATTCTGGTGCTTCAACGAATATTTTACCCAGATCAATATGTGCCAAGCTAAATGTTCAACCGCAAAAATCTGCAGTGCGCATAGTTCAGCCTGATCGATCCCAAGTCGAAGTGATTGGTGAACTTAATCAAGTGACCATAAGATTATCATCTAACCCGAAGGTGTATCAGGTTATTGACATTCTAGTAGCTAATATCCCTGAATCCTATGGCTTAATTCTTAGCAGGGATTGGTCCGAAAAACTCCATGGATATTTCTCAACCGACTGGTCGCACATGTGGTTACCCTACAATGGTAAACCGAATCAAATAAAGGTTGAATGAGAGTTACACCAGAAGTACATAGTGACATAATTGGAGGGAGAAAATGAAGCAATAGCATACAATAGCAGCATCATAGGAAACTACTCGGTAGATTCTTTCCTCGGCAATTTTAATGTTCAGACCTCACCTTACTTAGAAAATTCAGTTTTGTCCCAAGTAGAAAATTTTTCCCAAACTGATGATTCGAAGTGTGTTAATTTTTTAGATAACTCTGTAAATACATCTTTGTTTTGGAAATTATATTTTGATGGCTCCAAATCTAACGAGGGAGCAGGAGCAGGATGCGTTCTGATTAGCCCAGATAGAAATAAGACCATGCTTACGTGCAGGCTTGAATTCGATTGCACGAACAATATAGCGGAATACGAGGCCTTGGTGCAAGGCCTATACAAAGCAATCGGGTTGAACGTCAAGTACCTTCAAGTCTTCGGAGACTCTGAAATTGTCGTCAAATAGGTACGTAACACCATACATTGCCTCTCAGGTCATTTGAAGCACTATCAATCTTTAGTTCAAGATCTGACTACACATTTCATAGCATTCGATATTTCGTCAATCCCAAGGCTCCAAAATGTGAGCGCAGACCTGTTAGCTAATGTAGCCTCTAGACTTATTCCCTCCGAAGATTTTAGTCCAGATAGATTCTCTATAGAATTAATTTTTAGACCGTCCATCCCTGACAACATTACAAACTGGAGAGTGTTCAATGACGATCCAGACATTGTAAATTTCCTCACTTCTGAAGGATCCTACTCAAATCAAATAATTGATGAAGACCATCACGATCATCAAATACAACAGCATAGTACTGATAATGCTATACCTAAGTCAGTGGTTAAATTAGAAGACTTATATGATTTGAAAAGTCGGTTTAAAAGGTCTACCAATGCTAAACTTTACAGTTCGACTCTGAACTACGATTTAGTAAACCTAGGAACCTATGAGAAACCACAAAACGTCAATCTAGGCCACGACCTAGCACCTGAAGAGAAATTAACATGCATCCGTCTTTTGAGACAATACAGACATGTTTTTGCCTGGAACTACGATGAGTTGAAAACATACGACACTTCTATCATTCAACACACTATCCCGATGATTGACAATGAAAAACCTGTCCAACAGAAGGTCAGAAAAATCCACCCCAATTTAGAAAATCAGATAAAAAATGAGCTAAATAAGTTGTTGAGAGCCAGAATAATCTTCCCCGTCAGACATTCCAAATGGGTCTCTAATATGGTACCCGTTAGAAAGAAAAACGGAGATATTCGAATTTGTATTGATTTTCGAAACCTCAACAAAGCCTGTCAAAAAGACAATTTTCCCCTCCCACCTATGGAGCAGATATTACAGGCAGTAGCAGGCTCAGAATTAATGTCTTTTTTGGATGGATTTTCAGGATAAAATCAAGTGCTGGTGCATCCTGATGATCAGCTAAAAACCACATTCCGAACTAAATAGGGCACATACGCATATCGGAAGATGCCATTTGGTTTGATCAATGCCGGCGATACATTTCAGAGAGCCATGGACATCGCATTCAAAGGCTTGGTCAATAAATCTGTAGTGATTTACTTGGATGATATAACAGTGTACTCCAAGAAGCGAAGCGACCACCTCAAAGACTTGAAACAAATCTTTCAATGATGTTTAAGGTATGGGATTTCACTTAACCCGAAGAAATCTTTTTTCGCATTAAGTGAAGGAAAACTTCTAGGATTCATAGTGTCAAAATCTGGCATTCACATTGAACTGACAGAATTAAAGAAATTTCCGAAATATCCATGCTTCATAACAAAAAGGCCATGCAATCTTTCCTTGGTCAAATTAATTTTGTGAAGAGATTTGTCCCAGATTTCTCACGTATTGTTTCTCCTTTGCAAAATATGATAAAAAAGAATTCAAATTTTAAATGGGGTGAAGATGAGCATAAAGCATTCAACTTGATAAAACAAGCCATCATTAACGCTCCATCTTTAGCAACCCCGAATTTTTCAAAATCTTTTATCTTATACACATTTGCCTCAGAAAAATTTTATGCCGCGATTCTAACTCAAACAAATCAAGAGAAAGCGCAAGCTCCAATCGCATTTTTTAGCTCAATTTTACAAGGTGTTGAACTCAACTATTCTGATGTAGAGAAACAGGCGTACGCTGTTTTCAAAGCAATCAAATATTTCAGACCTTTCTTACTCAAAGCTCATACTAAGGTCATAGTACCGTTTCCAGCGGTAAGGAATCTTCTGATACAGAAGGATGTGGGCGAAAAAAAAGCAAATTGGATCACCGCTTTACAAGAATACGATCTTGAGATCAATCCAACAAACATTGTGAGAGGCCAAGGCTTCTGCAAAATGTTGGCTGGAGCATCGCAAATTCCTGAGAATTCATCTGACGAGGTACATACGTATGAGGTAAGCCTAAACGATGTGGAATCATTATATGATGACACCATTTATTATCTTAAGAACGGGTATGCTCCATCATGCCTGGATCACACCAAGAAAATAGCTCTGAGGTTGAAAGCCAAACAATACCAGCTCATAAATGATGTTTTGTTTAAAAGGAATTATGATTCTGTGCTTCTTAGGTGTCTTGAGAAAACTGAAGCCGAAAAGGTTTTGCAGGAACTCCACGATGGGCCAGCAGGCGGACACTATGCTGGAGATACTACTGCACATAAAATCTTACATGCAGGATATTATTGGCCCACACTGTTCAAAGACTCACACAGTTACGTGAGGAAATGCCAAATCTGCCAGACTGCTGCAGGGAAACAAAAGAAACTGTCCATGCCACTACAGCCGGTAAACATCGAGCAACCATTCAGCCAGTGGGGCTTGGACATAATAGGTGAGATCGTTCCTCACTCTTCTAAGCAGCATAGGTACATCCTAACGACAACATATTATTTTACTAAATGGGTAGAAGCAGTTCCTCTCAAGACAGCTAATTCTGAAAATATTATTGAATTCATAGATCAATTTATAATCACTAGGTTTGGATTTCCAACGGCCTTAATATTTGATAATGCTTCATACTTTTCTGGAAATACAATGACTGAGTTTGCACTTAAAAGAGGGTTTAAACTGAAATATTCGGCCAACTACTATCTGCAAGGTAATGGATTGGCTGAATCAACAAACAAAAACCTGATTAGGATTATTAAAAGAACAGTCGACCAAAACCAAAAGAATTGGCACAAAGCGTTGGTAAATGCTTTATGGGCAGATAGAATAACGAAGAACGCTTCAATTGGCACTTCTCCCTTTAATTTAGTTTATGGGAAAGAAGTGGTTCTTCCAACTCACTTAGTCATTCCCTCTTTATCTTTAGTACAACACATCGATGAGGTACCCACCTCCTCCATACAACTAAGGCAAATGGAAATAATTAAATTAGAAGAACGACGAGAACAAGCTAATAAAACCCATGCTCATCACCAAGCGTTGATAAAATCCTCTTTTGACTCAAGCATAATGACCAGAAAAATTTTTCAGATGGGAGATTTAGTTTTGAAATGGGATAAGGCTCATGAAGAAAAGGGCAAACATACGAAATTTTCAGAAACTGTGACTTGGTCCTTTTCAAATTGTAGAAGTCATAGGCCCATCGACGTTTGTGTTGCAGGATTTAACAAGTAGAAGAGATTCTTTGCCTGTTAATGGACAGATTCTTAAAAAATATTTTCCATAGAAGATTACTCTTCTATTTTTTTAGGATAGTTTTAGTTTTTATTTGTTTTCTCTTTCTTATGAATAAAACCGGTTGTAGATGGTCACTAAAAGGGTTCATGGAAAGAACACCAATTCTTTATCAGATTTTGAGCTTTTCGCTTGTACAAGTAGCAAAAATTTTCGAAAGATCTGATTTTTATTATTGACAGGTAGAGTTAACTTTAGCCTAAACATTGATGCTAGTTTCAACTTCAAAAAAATTGATGAAAGCAACCTTTTGGTCAAAAATTGTTTTATATCAGCACAATGAAAGGTATCAATAATAAAATAAATATTCTCTGTAAGGCTGCTGCTTTCAAACTCTATTATTGTCGTCCAGAGCTTTCTTAAGGAAAGACAATGACTTCCTCCCTGCTAAAGGAAATTGCAATGTTCAGAAGAACAATCCTGGAAAACACTATATGTCAAAGAATAAGAGGTCTCATCACGAGCCGGCTTATCATGATCACAGATATTATAACTTGCTGACTTTTCCAATACTTTCTACCAAAACAGGGCAACAACTCAAGATTGTTGCAATCAAAAGACAAGGGGTCTCATCACGAGCCAGCTTGTTCAGCAAAAGTGTAAATCAAGTGAATGACTGTGTCATAATTTGGCCACTAAACCAAGACATTGTTCTTTAGAGAATAAAAAAAGGAAAAAGTGTCAAAAAGGGTTTTCCTCTGAAATGTTGTAAATAACCTCAAGCAGGATAAAGGATCATTGCTAGATAAACAGGTAACCCTGTCGAGGCTATGGACACTTGCGGGCAGCAAAAGCTCTACCTACGACGAATGAGCATATTTTAAAAGGTCGGCACGCAGAGAAGACCTTATTTTATCTTTAAAACACCAAGTAGTGTTTGGTGTGAATACAAGAACTAAGCCTGAGGAAACAAACGACTGGAATTCGAAAAAGTTGAGATGAAGTATAAATGTTAGGATAAGGCATAATGTACTCTATCCGTCCATAACAAAATTTAGATATATGAAAATGTTTCTGCTTCGGAAGTTGAAATTCAATAGAAAAATAGAGATAACTGGTTCTTCACAGTGAATTGCCATTGTTGTGGTCACCAACACCCCCCCTCTTTGATTGGTATTAGCAATAACACCAAGCAAATGGGGACCCTTAACGAAAATCCAAAAAACATTTTTTATCAAAATGTTTTGTATTTTAAGCTCCCTAAAAGCTATATCGCATCGCGAAGAGAGAGTGAGACATTTTCCTATGCGCATAATAAACTGCGAAGAAGCGATGCGAAATTCATCGCATCGCTTATATTGTGAAGCACTCTTAAATGAAAAACTTAAGGAATCGCCGACGGCCAACATGCGACGTCGCATACCGCAACATCGCATAAACAACACACGATGATTATGAAACTGCGATCTGCGATACTACGATCTGCGATGAATGTGATCACCAGTTCCTACGATGATACATCTTAAACGACGCAATCCTCGACACTGCAATGCGAGTCGCATAAATCACTCATCGCAAAGGTTCCTCGGCACATCGTTCAAGGAAAGCTGTCTGCAGACCAAATTGATCGTGCACTTAAAAAGAATTTAATGATTGTACGCCAAAGTATCCGAGAAGGATTGTATTGTGTTTTTCGAAGAGTTAGTTCATTATGAGTGTCATGATTATGCATTCATTAGAGCTTAAAGCTTTCATGTCAATCTTTTTGTCGTTACTCTTTTTCTTTGCGTAAACTACAAGACAACAACTAATATAAATCAATATGCAGGAAACATCTAAGGAGAACAGAGAAGAAATGCCTTCGCAAACGGATGCTGCATGCAGCAGGACCGCGGATTCCAGAGTATCACTCAACAGAGACTGATGGAAATAGACTATCCAAGACCCAGAGTCAAAGGCGCACAAAAGCAGCATGTTCACAAAAGATCCTGAAGCTTAGACTGGGTAAAGCAAAAAGAAAAATGCTAAAGAGGGAAAGCGCTCCAGAAAAGCCTGGAACAAAGAATGGAAGCAGTTTTCAATTCAGAAAATTGTCCAGAGAGCAAAGTCCCTGATTTATTCAATCATTCGCAAGGCCGGAAAGAGAAATAGCAACAACACAATCAGTTTGAGATAAATTTGGGTTATTACCAAGAATACACGTAGCGAATACATTGAGTCAGAGGAAAATATCTTCTAGTTTGTTAGAAAAGCGGTTCCAGCTCTTGTTGTTTCTATTTTCGTAACTCAAACGAAAGAAGAAGACAACTAGCCAACTCTTCCCAGGCGAATGTTGCATTTCTTACAGCACTAAGGAGCAAATACAGAAACGGTTAAAAATTAGATTTAATTTTTAGAAATAAATTTGCTTTAGTAGAAGGGCGGTCATTCGAAACCATGTCCTAAATTTATGTAATTAAGATTAAATAGTTAGTAGTATTTAAACCCTTCTCAGGCATTTAGAGAAGGGTCCGGAAATTTTTCAAAAAACTTGTCCTCAGAACATGCACTTTTGCACCCTCGGAGGGGGTTTTTGGTGAATGGATGGATCGAGATTTATCAATGTTTGCATTTAATGTCTGCTACTAATGTTGCACTTTTGTACTCTTAGTAGATGTTAGAACAAGTAGAGATAAATCGTTATTGCTTAAAGCTTATGAGTGGAACCAGTCATAAATGGTACTTTTATCTCTTGACCTGTTTCTGTTCATATTCTTAAAGTGATATGCAGTTTTAGTTGTTTATACGTTAATGCATGAACGTGTGGGTTACCATTTGGCACTTCTGTACGGTGGAGTCATTTATTCGTGCTTGATATATGAATAACTCATTATGCGATATGCTGTTCACAACTGTTTTGCCTAACTTTTTATGCAGAATGGTTTATCTTAATTGATTTCTATTCTTATGATAGCTGAATGATCTTTATTACCAGTTATTATTTGAAATCTTTTTAGATCGCATAATAGAAGAAATACACCCGGGTTAGTGTAGATTAGATGTGTTGTTTTTCCTTTATTAGATTACAATAGCATAGAGTTAGCTTAGAAGTTTGAATTAAATTATCTTAGAACACTCCTAGATCAGCATCATTCAACTCTACACACACACACACCCCTTGGATTGGGAAACTGGTCCCATTATCCCCAGTCGGACCCGCTATACCAAACAGATAAGGAGCTGCCAACCAAGGTCCGGACCGGGTGGGTATCCCCCTTGTTGTCGACCCGATTTTCGGGCCTTCAACAAGACAATGACACTGTTTGCCATAGTGGTTGCTTCTTTTGCTGCTTGTTCTGCCTTCCTAATATGTGCATCCCACTTATTAAAGAGCATTCTTTGTGGGCTTCATTGATTCTAAGTGCACCTAATTTCCTTCCTTCCTCTAATTCCTGCCAAGCCAAATAATCAGAAATTCTTTTATCAATTAAATCATAATCATGTCGCAAATCCACATCTTGATTAGTAATTTTGTCGATCATCTCGCAATAGGAGCTCCATTGCGATATTCTTTGGAATAATGTTTCTTTCTGTTGCAAGAGTTGGTCGTTTAAGGCAAGTGTTTCTGTGAAAAACTCTGTAAGCCTGGGATCATCTCTATGCATCTCTAGCATAACCTGCAACTGATTTTCTTTTTCGACTAGACTGTTCTAGTATCCTAGCTACATCTGTTGAAAATCTTGCTGTAACTTTTCTAATTTTTCCTCTACTTTGCGGTTGCAACTGGCTTGCTATAGTTATTGCTACAAAACCTGTATTTGTTCCTCTCTATCCTTCAGTAATTGTTACACCTCAGATGCTTTGTCAATGGTCGCAGAAGCATAGGCACCTGCGATCTGAGATAACTTAGTGAGATTTTCAGTAGGGTCAGTGGTAGGATCTCGCCAAAGGACGTCTAACTTCTCCACCTCAGGTGAGAACACGGTGTCCAATTTACTTTTCTTTCTTTTCCTTCCTACCACTACTTTATGCTGCGGACTATAAAATACATCTAGAGGATGAATTTCCTCTACTTTGAGCATGATTTCAGAAGATGGGGTAATGGGAATATGCTCCATTTCTAGAGCATTGCTTACTATTCCAATGACCATATCAGTCACTGTCTGCACTGTATTCTCAGGTGTCTTTGTGTTCTGTTCCTCAGTATTAATCAATTCATTGAATGTTTCCCATTGTTTATCCAGCTCAGTTCTCACTGGCTTTGGTGGTTGGATGATGAGAGGGGGAAGATTTACCTATGGAGTAGTCAAGACCTATTGCTCTGGGTGTTGTTTAGATTGGGCAGTATCTCTTACTGAACCTTGACTTTTATTATGATCACTCTTGGACCTTTTAGAGCGTTCTGGTGACTCTCTCCCAGACTTAGATCTAGACTTGTCTGTGCATGAACTTCCACTTAAACTAATACTGGGAGTTGGCTCCCTTATTGGTTCCAAGAGTAACTTATCCAAGGGGATGTTAGCTAATCTCCTTTCTATGTAAAATTTGAATTCTTGAAATTATGCTGGGGGAAATTGAATTTGGGCAAAGTGCATAAATTCTTTTAGTGTGCTTTTGTGTTGAAAGGTATCATCAAAAAGATCGTCTTCTCTGGAAAATAATTTTATCTTGACAGCAGTAGTGAAATTATTAATGACATCATAGGGGTCGAATTGTCTCCCTAGAAACTTGAATAGTCATAGACATAGCATATTGTCTACTTCTTTGAATGCATGACCTAAATCAAACAGTGAAAAGGCCTCCCACAGGTCACAGGAAATTATGGCCAAATGGCCTTCTTCTTGTCCTTTAGCTCTTTGCTCATACCTCCGACCCCGCAGGTCTGGTAGGCAATCTCTCGCGCCAATAATTTATCAGGGACATATAAGGGTAGGACATGAGGGGAAGAAATGCTTCTAGATACTCTGAAATAGGTGAAAAGATCTTCTCCAAACCATCTTGCGACAGGGAGAATGTCAACTTCCGCTTCAGGGGGGAATCTTGGAGCGTCCCAATTATACAACATTTTGTGTAGAGGTAGCATGACTTCATGAAAACTTTTGTAAAAATATGGAATAAACTTGGAATCCCATAATTCCTTATGATAAATGTGAATGGGCAAGGGATTCTGAGTAGTCCACTTCCAACCCATTAAAGGAAATTTGGAAACATAACAGATTGTATCCATAACATAAGCAGCTAAATAGAAAGGAGGATAAATCCTCTGAGTAGTAGTTCTTTTGGACCGGTAGTTCCAAATAGTTGTAGCTAAATTATCAGACAATATCTTAGCCCAATCCACAATAGTAGCATTAGTGGATGCATCTAATAGGGGTAGCCACTTAGATGAAAACTTGTTGACGTCGGGCTTTCCAAAAAGTCTACATAGCATAGCAGCAACAAAGCAATACGAAGAAGAGAGAGAACAAGTACTGTACATACCGTGTTTATCCTTTTTTAGTGGTTCTTCCCTTGCCGACTAGTCCTTGGCGTAATCTACCAAATCCTCATTTTCTTTGGCGAATTTCTCCATGAACTATTTATTGTAGGTTGCCTGTGGCTTTGGTAGATGATACATGAGCCTTAAATCTTGTGGAGTGAATGACCTAATGAGTTCTTGACTCTGAGTCTTAAATTGTCTATCTATTATATCAGCACTATCCAGTACCCATTTGACCATGTCTGTATATGGAAGAATCTTGGGTCTCGCCGCTATCCAGTGCAAGAATGAACATGCAAGTTCTGTGATCGACGCCTCAGATGACCCGCGTGAGTCTGCAGTTGCTTTAACGTCCATTACTCTGGGATTTTCTTCTTTGAGTAGACTGTACATGCCTTCCCAAGTAGTTATCCTAGCATCTCTGTTACAGGTGGTGTCTGTGTATAAGGGCGTCATTTCTTTGTCTTCAGAAATCGGAGCTTTTCCCTTCTTTCCCATTATACTCTGAACACTACTACGTATATCTTTCTGCTTTCCGCTCCTGCAATTTACAAGTAAGGAAAGAGTAATGATAAGAAATAAGGTGACGGGAAAGCTTTTAATGCCGAAATCATATAAAATGTACCACCCTATGTGAAATGACCTTTCGATCAGATCTGAGCCTTATCTCATTAATGATTATCGACTAACGCATTAAATTGGCATTAATGCGCATAACTTGGTATCGAATTACGATTTTTTTTTTGAACGGTGAGCCCTGCAAATCTGCGATAAAGTGATTTTGTGATTTGCTTCGCAATATCGCAGATTGCAATATTGCTAATTTGTTGTGTTTAACAATCATCTATCACCAAATGTTTCTGCGAGATGTGATTTGTGAGATGCCCTATCACATATTGCCGGGTCGAGATATTTTACCTTAAGTGATACTTGAGGCATATGAAAACTGTGACACGCAATGAGCTTCTGCAACATGTGATTTCGCATCGCGATTTCACAATCTTAGTAGTTTTCTTATATGGTGTCATCCATTACCTTTTGTGATGCGACGCTTTATTATTAAGAAAATGATTTTATTCGAAATTATCATAAAACTTAAGTCCTGTTGGATTTTGCGGGTGTTCTCCTAAGTTTATGATAGTAAGATTTATTCAAAAGGGGAATATAAGTGCTACTTTTTATTTTTTAGAAGGGTCCCCATTTATTTAGTTTAGCAATACAACTAAATAAAAGGGGGGTTGTTGCTGGCCACAACAATTGGCAATTCACTTGGAAGAACCAGTTATCTCTGATTATCTTTTGAATTTTCTAAACTTCCAAAACAGAATAGTTTTCTGGAAAATAAAACTTTATTATAGAAACATAAAGTACATCATGCTTTCAGTTGTTAATGATAGTTTTTTTCTTCTATGTTAACTTTGATTATTTTCTTCCTAAAGCTAGTCATTGTATTTACATCAACCACTACTTGGTTTATAAAGATAAAAACAAAGTCTTCTGTGTAAATCAGTTTTAAATATGCTCATTTGTCATAGGTATAGCCTCTGCTATCAGCAGGTGTTCATAGCCTTGACAGGGTTACCTGTTACCCAGCAATGATCCTGTATCCTACTTGGAGAAATATACAATTTTCAAAGGGAAATCCATATCCACACTTATGGCTTTTATTTTCTTTTAATTCTTAAATAACAATGTCTTGGTTTGGTAGCCAAATTATGAGAGTGCCAATCACTTGATTTATAACTTTGCTGAACACGCTGGCTCGTGATGAGACCCCTTGTATTTTGATTGCAACAATCTTGAGTCATTGCGCTATTTTGGTATGCATTTTTTGGCAAAGTCAGCAATCTATAATATCTATGATCATGATAAGTCGGCTCGTGATGAGACCTCTTATTCTTTAAGTTTATAGTGTATCACTGGATTATTCCTTTAAGCTTGTAATTCTCTAGGTGGGGAGGAAGTCATTGGTTCCTTAAGAATAGCTTTGGATGACAATTATAGAGTTTTTGAAAAGAGCTTTTCTACAGAGAGTCTTCATTTTTTCTTATTGATTCTTTTCATTTACTGATATAGAACAAATTCCTACTAAAGGTTGCTTTTTATCAAAATTCGCTAGGTTGAAACTAGTAACATTTCCAGGCTTATAGCCTTTGACTATATTTTTCAATAATACTGACCAATTTTCCAAATCAATTCTATTTATACAAGCGAAAAACAAAATATAAAAGAAACACTAGTCTTTTTCGTGAATTCCAAACGTAACCTTTTAAAACTGATTTTATTATCAAAATTAAAGGTAAAAACACTAATTTACAAAATAGAAGAAGTGATCTTCTATGGAAAGTATTTTTTGAGGATCTGTCCATTAACAGGTAAAGATTCTCTTTTCCTTGCTAAATCTTGCAACATAAAAGTGGATGGGCCTATGATTCCCACACTTTGGAATGGGCCAAGCCACATTCATTGGAATTTCATATGTTTGCCTTTTTCTTCGTGAGCCTTATCCCATTTTAAAACTAAATCTCCAATTTGAAAGTCCTTTCTAGATACCATGCTTGAATCAAAAGAAGCCTTTACTAATGTTTGATGATGAGCATGTGTTATTTTAGCTTGTTCTCATTTCTTTTCTAGCTTAAGGATCTGCAGTTGTCTTAGTTGTAAGGATGAAGTTGGTGTTTCATCAATAAATTGAACTAAGGCCAAAGAGGGAATTGATAGGTGAGTTGGGAGAACCACTTCTTTCCCATAAACTAAATTAAAGGGAGAAGTGCCAATGGAGGCTTTTTGCGTTATTCGGTCTGCCCACAGAGCATACATCAAAGATTTGTGCCAATTTTTATGATTCTGATCGATGGTTCGCTTAATGATTTTAATTAAGTTTTTATTCATTGATTCAACCAAACCATTCCCATGCGGGTAATAATTGGCAGAGTATTTAAGCTTAAAACCTCTTTTGAGTGCAAATTCAGTCATAGCATTGCCAAAAAAATATGATGCATTATCAGACATTAAAGTAGAGGGTAAACCAAACCTGGTGATTATGAACTGATCTATCAAATCAATGATGTGTTCAGCATTAGCTGTCTTGAGAGGAACTGCTTCTACCCATTTAGTAAAACAATCTGTAGCTATAAGGATATACCTATGCTATTTAGAAGAGTAAGGAACGATCTCACTTATTATATCCAATCCCCATTGATCAGAGGGTTGATTGATATTGATTGGTTGCAAAGATAATGATGGTGTCTTTTGTCTTCCAGCAGCAATTTTAAAAACTTGACATTTTCTACATATCTATGTGCATCTTTAAATAGTGTAGGCCAATAGTACCTTGCGCGCAAAATTTTATGTGCTGTAGCATCTCCAGCATAATGTCCACCTGTTGGTCCATCATGGAGTTCCTGCAACACTTTTTCAGCTTTAGATTTCTCAAGACATCGAACGAGAATAGAATCATAATTCATCGTAAAAAGTACATCATTTACGAGTTGATATTGTTTAGCCTTCAATCTTAGGGCTCTTTTCTTTGTATAATCCATGTTTGAAGGAACATATCCATTCTTTAGATAAAATATGATATAAGCATATATTGATTCAATATCGTTTAGGATTACCTCATACATTTGTACTTCTTGATTTGAATATGGTATTTTAGAAATAAGCGATGTTCCAGCCAACATTTTGCAAAAGCCTTGACATTTTACAATATTTGCTGGTTTAATCTCAGCGTCGTATTCTTGTAAGGAAGTAACCCAATTTGCTCTTTTCTCACCCACGTCTTTCTGTACTAAGAGATTTCTTACTGTTGGAAACGATACTATGATTTTTGTATGGGTTTTAAGAAGGAAGGGTTTGAAGTGCTTGATCACTTTAAAAACAACATAAGCTTGTTTCTCGATGTCAGAATAATTTAATTCGGCCCCTTGTAGATTTGAACTGAAGAAGGCAATTGGGACTTCCGCCTTGTCTTGATTTCTTGAGTGAGTATCGCAGCATATGATCTATCAGAGGCAAATTTATATGTGATGAAAGGATCAGAAAAATTTGGAGTTGCTAAGGATGGGGCATTTACAATTACTTGCTTAATCAGATTGAACGCTTCATATTCCTCTTGGCCCCATTTGAAAGCAAATTTTTCTTGTTCATTGCTCATAATGGAGATACAATCCTTGAGAAGTTTGGAACAAATCTCTTAACAAAATTAATCTGGCCAAGGAAGGATTGCATGGCTTCCTTGTCGTGAGGAAAGGGTATTTCGGAAATCTCCTTAATTCTATCGCGATTAATATGGATTCTGGATTTTGACACTATAAACCAAAGAAGTTTTCCTTCACATAATGCAAAAAAGGACTTTTTTGGATTAAGTGAAATCCCATACCTTTGGCAACGTTGGAAGATCTTCTTTAAGTCCCTAAGGTGATTACCACTTTTTTTAGAATATACAATTATATCATCCAAGTAAATCACTACTGGTTTGTTTACTAATCCCTTAAATGCGATGTCCATGGCCCTTTGAAATGCGGTCCTAGTTTTGATCATACCAAAAGGCATCTTTTGATATGCATAAGTACCCCATTTGGTTCTGAACGTGGTCTTTAGTTGATCATCAGGATGGACCAAAACTTGGTTGTAGCCAGAGAAACCATCTAAAAAGGACACTAATTCTGATCCTGCAACTGCTTGTAATATTTGCTCCATAGGGGGGCAGGGGAAAGTTATCATTTTGGTAGGATTTGTTAAGGTTTTGAAAGTCAATACAAATTCTAATGTCTCCGTTTTTCTTTCTGACGGGAACCAAGTTGGAAACCCATCTAGAATGTTGAACGGGAAAAATAATTTTGGCTTTCAATAATTTTTTGAGCTTAGATTTATTCTGGCTTTCCAGATTCGGATGGATCCTCCTCAGCTTTTTCTGGGTTGATTGATATTGACTGGTTGCAAAGGTAATGACAGTTTCTTTTGTCTTCCGACAACAGTTTTACAAACTTGACATTTCCTTACATATCTATGCACATATTTAAATAGTGTAGGCCAATAGTACCCTGCGTGCAAAATTTTATGTGTTGTAGCATCTCCAACATAATTTCCACCTGTTGGTCCATAATGGAGTTCCTGCAACACTTTTCAGCTTCAGATTTCTCAAGACATCGAAGGAGAATAGAATCATAATTCATCCTAGAAAGTACATTGTTTACGAGTTGATATTGTTTAGCCTTCAATCTTAGGGCTCTTTTCTTTGTATAATCCAGGTTTGAAGAAGCATATCCATTCTTTAGAGAAAATATGATATCAACATATACTGATTCAATATCATTTAGGCTTACCTCATACATTTGTACTTCTTGATTTGAATATGGTATTTCAGAAATAAGCGATGTTCCAACCAACATTTTGCAAAAGCCTTGACCTTTTACAATATTTGCTGGTTTAATCTCAGCGTCTTATTCTTGTAAGGCAGTAAACCAATTTTCTCTTTTCTCACCCATGTCTTTCTGTACTAAGATATTTCTTACCATTGGAAACGGTACTATGATTTTTGTATCGGTTTTAAGAAGAAAGGGTCTGAAGTGCTTGATCACTTTAAAAAAAAATAAGCTTGTTTCTCGACATCAGAATAATTTAATTCGCCCCCTTGTAGATTTGAAATGAAGAAGGAAATTGGGGCTTCTTCCTTGTCTTGATTTCTTGAGTTAGTATTGTAGCATATGATCTATCAGAGGAAAATTTATATAAGATGAAAGGATTAGAAAAATTTGGAGTTGCTATGGATAGGGCATTTACAATTTCTTGCTTAATCAGATTGAACGCTTCATATTCCTCTTGGCCCCATTTGAAGAGAAAATTTTTCTTGGTCATTGCTTGTAAGGGAGATACAATCCTTGAGAAGTCTAGAACAAATCTCTTAACAAAATGAATCTGGCCAAGGAAGGATTGCATGGCTTTCTTGTTGTGAGGAAAGGGTATTTCGGAAATCTCCTTAATTCTATCGGGATTAATTTGGATTCCATATTTTGACACTATAAACCCAAGAAGTTTTCCTTTAATTAATGCAAAAAAGGAATTTTTTGGATTAAGTAAAATCCCATACCTTTGGCAACGTTGGAAGATCTGCTTTAAGTCTCTAAGGTGATTACCAATTTTTTTAGAATATACAGTTATATCATCCAAGTAAATCACTACTGATTTGTTTACTAAGCCCTTAAATGCAATGTCAATGGCCCTTTGAAATGTGGTGCCAGTGTTGATAAGACCAGAAGGCATCTTTCGATATGCATAAGTACCCCATTTGGTTCTGAACATGGTCTTTAGTTGATCATCAGGATGGACCAAAACTTGGTTTTAGCCAGAGAAATCATCTAAAAAGGACATTAATTCTGATCCTACAACTACTTGTAATATTTGCTCCATAGGGGGCAGGGGAAAGTTATCATTTTGGCAGGCTTTGTTAAGGTTTCGAAAGTCAATACAAATTCTAATGTCTGTGTTTTTCTTTCTGACGGGAACCAAGTTGGAAACCCATCTAGAGTGTCAAACGGGAAAAATAATTTTGGCTTTCAGTAATTTGTTGAGCTCAAATTTAATCTTGCTTTCCAGATTTGGATGGATCTTCCTCAGCTTTTGTTGGTTTGATTGATATTGACTGGTTGCAAAGGTAATGATAGTTTCTTTTGTCTTCCAGCAACAGTTTTACAAACTTGACATTTCCTTACATATCTATGCACATCTTTAAATAGTGTAGGCCAATAGTAACCTGTGTGCAAAATTTTATGCGCTGTAGCATGTCCAACATAATGTCCACCTGTTGGTCCATCATGGAGTTCCTGCAACACTTTTTCAACTTCAGATTTCTCAAGACATCGAAGAAGAATAGAATCATAATTCATCCTAAAAAGTACATCGTTTACGAGTTGATATTGTTTAGCCTTCAATCTTAGGGCTCTTTTCTTTGTATAATCCAGGTTTGAAGAAGCATGTCCATTCTTCAGATAAAATATGATATCAACATATATTGATTCAATATCATTTAGGCTTACCTCATACATTTGTACTTCTTGATTTGAATATGGTATTTCAAAAATAAGCGATGTTCCAGCCAACATTTTGCAAAAGCCTTGACCTTTTACAATATTTGTTGGTTTAATCTCAACGTCATATTCTTGTAAGGAAATAACCCAATTTTCTCTTTTCTCACCCACGTCTTTCTGTACTAAGAGATTTCTTATCGCTGGAAACGGTACTATGATTTTTTTATGGGTTTTAAGAAGGAAGGGTTTGAAGTGCTTGATAACTTTAAAAACAACATAAGCTTGTTTCTCGACGTCATAATAATTTAATTTGGCCCCTTGTAGATTTGAACTGAAGAAGGCAATTGGGGCTTCCGCCTTGTCTTGATTTCTTGAGTGAGTATTGCAGCATATGATCTATCAGACGCAAATTTATATAAGATGAAAGGATCAGAAAAATTTGGAGTTGCTAAGGATGGGGCATTTACAATTGATTGCTTAATCATATTGAACGCTTCATATTCATTTGAAGAGCGAATTTTTCTTGGTCATTGCTTGTAAGGGAGATACAATCCTTAAGAAGTCTTGAAAAACTCTCTTAACAAAATTAATTTGGCCAAGGAAGGATTGCATGGCTTTCTTGTTGTGAGGAAAGGGTATTTTAGAAATCTCCTTAATTCTATCGAGATTAATATGGATTCCGGATTTCGACACTATAAATGCAAGAAGTTTTCCTTCACTTAAAGCAAAAGAGGAATTTTTTGGATTAAGTGAAGTCCCATACCTTTAGCAACGTTGGAAGATCTACTTTAAGTCTCTAAGGTGATTACCACTTTTTTTAGAATATACAGTTATATCATCCAAGTAAATCACTACTGATTTGTTTACTAATCGCTTAAATGTGATGTCCATGGCCCTTTGAAATGTGGTGCCAGTGTTGATCAGACCAAAAGGCATCTTTTGATATGCATAAGTACCCCATTTGGTTTTGAACGTGGTCTTTAGTTGATCATCAGGATGGACCAAAACTTGGTTGTAGCCAGAGAAACCATCTAAAAAGGACATTAATTCTGATCCTGCAACTGCTTGTAATATTTGCTTCATAGGGGGCAGGGGAAAGTTATCATTTTGGCAGGCTTTGTTAAGGTTTCAAAAGTCAATACAAATTCTAATGTCTCCGTTTTTCTTCCTGACAGGAACCAAGTTGGAAACCCATCTAGAATGTCGATCGGGAAAAATAATTTTGGCTTTCAGTAATTTGTTGAGCTCAGATTTAATCTGGCTTTCCAGAATAGGATGGATCTTACTCAACTTTTGCTGGGTTGATTGATATTGACTGGTTGCAAAGGTAATGACGGTTTCTTTTATCTTCTAGCAGCAGTTTTACAAACTTGACATTTCCTTACATATCTATGCACATCTTTAAATAGTGTAGTCCAATAGTACCCTGCGTGAAAATTTTTATGTGTTGTAGCATCTCCAGCATATTGTCCACCTGTTGGTCCATCATGGAGTTCCTGCAACACTTTTTCAGCTTCAGATTTCTCAAGACATCGAAGGAGAATAGAATTATAATTCATCCTAAAAAGTACATCGTTTACGAGTTGATATTGTTTAGCCTTCAATCTTAGGGCTCTTTTCTTTGTATAATCCAGGTTTGAAGCAGCATATCCATTCTTTAGATAAAATATGATATCAGCATATATTGATTCAATATCGTTTAGGCTTACCTCACACATTTGTACTTCTTGATTTGAATATGGTATTTCAGAAATAAGTGATGTTCCAGCTAACATTTTGCAAAAGCCTTAACAATTTACAATATTTGTTGGTTTAATCTCAGCATCGTATTCTTGTAAGGCAGTAACCCAATTTGCTCTTTTCTCACCCACGTCTTTCTGTAGGAAGAGATTTCTTACCGCTGGAAACAGTACTATGAATTTTATATGGGCTTTAAGAAGGAAGGAGCTGAAGTGATTGATCACTTTAAAAATAACATAAGCTTGTTTCTTGACGTCAGAATAATTTAATTCGGCCCCTTGTAGATTTGAACTGAAGAAGGCAATTGGGCCTTCTGACTTGTCTTGATTTCTTGAGTGAGTATTGCAGCATATGATCTATTAGAGGCAAATTTATATAAGATGAAAGGATCAGAAAAATTTGGAGTTGCTAAGGATGGGGCATTTACAATTGCTTGCTTAATCAGATTGAATGCTTCATATTCCTCTTGGCCCCATTTGAAGAGCAAATTTTTCTTGGTCATTGCTTGTAAGGGAGATACAATCCTTGAGAAGTCTGGAAAACATATCTTAACAAAATTAATCTAGCCAAGGAAGGATTGCATGGCTTTCTTGTTGTGAGGAAAGGGTATTTCAGAAATCTCCTTAATTCTATCGGGATTAATCTAGATTCCGAATTTTGACACTATAAACCCAAGAAGTTTTCCTTCACTTAATGCAAAAAAAAGGAATATTTTGGATTAAGTGAAATCCCATACCTTTAGCAACGTTGGAAGATCTGCTTTAAGTCTCTAAGGTGATTACCACTTTTTTTAGAATATATAGTTATATCATCCAAGTAAATCACTACTGATTTGTTTACTAATCCCTTAAATGCGATGTCCATGGCCCTTTGAAATGTGGTGCTAATGTTGATCAGACCAAAAGGCATATATTGATATGCATAAGTACCCCATTTGGTTCTAAACGTGGTATTTAGTTGATCATCAAGATGGACCAAAATTTGGTTGTAGCCAGAGAAACCATCTAAAAAGGACATTAATTCTGATCCTCCAACTGCTTGTAATATTTGCTCCAAAGGGGGCGGGGGAAAGTTATCATTTTGGCAGGCTTTGTTAAGGTTTCGAAAGTCAATACAAATTCTAATGTCTCCATTTTTCTTTCTGACGGGAACCAAGTTGGAAACCCATCTAGAATGTCAAATGGGAAAAATAATTTTGGCTTTCAGTAATTTGTTGAGCTCAAATTTAATCTGGCTTTCCAGATTCGAATGGATCTTCCTCAGCTTTTGCTGGGTTGATTGATATTGACTAGTTGCAAAGGTAATGACAGTTTCTTTTGTCTTCCAGCAGAAGTTTTACAAACTTGACATTTCCTTACATATCTATGCACATCTTTAAATAGTGTAGGCCAATAGTACCCTGCGTGCAAAATTTTATGTGTTGTAGCATCTCCGGCATAATGTCCACTTGTTGGTCCATCATGGAGTTCCTGCAACACTTTTTCAGCTTCAGATTTCTCAAGACATCGAAGGAGAATAGAATCATAATTTATCCTAAAAAGTACATCATTTATGAGTTGATATTGTTTAGCCTTCAATCTTAGGGCTCTTTTCTTTGTATAATCCAGGTTTGAAGAAGCATATCCATTCTTTAGATAAAATATGATATCAGCATATATTGATTCAATATCGTTTAGGCTTACCTCATACATTTGTATTTCTTGATTTGAATATGGCATTTCAGAAATAAGCGATGTTCCAACAAACATTTTGCAAAAGCCTTGACCTTTTACAATATTTGCTGGTTTAATCCCAGCGTCGTATTCTTGTAAGGCAGTATTCTTGATTTCTTGAGTGAGTATTGCAGCATATGATCTATCAAATGAAAATTTATATAAGATGAAAGGATCAGAAAAATTTGGAGTTTCTAAGGATGGCGCATTTACAATTGCTTGCTTAATCAGATTGAACGCTTCATATTCCTCTTGGCTCCATTTGAAGAGCGAATTTTTCTTGGTCATTGCTTGTAAGGGAGATACAATCCTTGAGAAGTCCGGAATAAATCTCTTAACAAAATTAATCTGGCCAAGGAAGGATTGCATGGTTTTCTTGTTGTGCGGAAAGGGTATTTCGGAAATCTCCTTAATTCTATCGGGATTAATATGGATTCCAGATTTTGACACTATAAACCCAAGAAGTTTTCCTTCACTTAATGCAAAAGAGGACTTTTTTGGATTAAGTGAAATCCCATACCTTTGGCAACGTTGGAAGATCTGCTTTAAGTCTCTAAGGTGATTACCACTTGTTTTAGAATATACAGTTATATCATCCAAGTAAATCACTACTGATTTGTTTACTAATCCCTTAAATGCGATGTCCATGGCCCTTTGAAATGTGGTGCCAGTGTTGATAAGACCGAAAGGCATCTTTTGATATGCATAAGTACCCGATTTGGTTCTGAATGTGGTCTTTAGTTGATCGTCTGGATGGACCAAAACTTGGCTATAGCCAGAGAAACCATCTAAAAAGGACATTAATTCTGATCCTGCAATGGCTTGTAATATTTGCTCCACAGGGGGTCGGGGAAAGTTATCAATTTGGCAGGCTTTGTTAAGGTTTTGAAAGTAAATACAAATTCTAATGTCTCCGTTTTACTTTCTGACGGGAACCAAGTTGGAAACCCATCTAGAATGTCGAACGGGAAAAATAATTTTGGCTTTCAGTAATTTGTTGAGCTCAGATTTAATCTGGCTTTTCAGATTTGGATGGATCTTCCTCAGCTTTTGCTGGGTTGATTGATATTGACTGGTTGCAAAGGTAATGACGGTTTCTTTTGTCTTCCAGCAACAGTTTTACAAACTTGACATTTACTTACATATCTATGCACATCTTTAAATAGTGTAGGCCAATAGTACCCTGCGTGCAAAATTTTATGTGTTGTAGCATCTCCAGCATAATGTCCACCTGTTGGTCCATCATGGAGTTCCTACAACACTTTTTCAGCTTCAGACTTCTCAAGACATCGAAGGAGAATAGAATCATAATTCATCCTAAAAAGTACATCGTTTACGAGTTGATATTGTTTAGCCTTCAATCTTAGGGCTCTTTTCTTTGTATAATCCAGGTTTGAAGAAGCATATCCATTCTTTAGATAAAATATGATATCAGCATATATTGATTCAATATCATTTAGGCTTACCTCATACATTTGTACTTCTTGATTTGAATATGGTATTTTAGAAATAAGCGATGTTCCAGCCAACATTTTGCAAAAGCCTTGACCTTTTACAATATTTGATGGTTTAATCCCAACGTCGTATTCTTGTAAGGCAGTAACCCAATTTTCTCTTTACTCACCCACGTCTTTCTGTACTAAGAGATTTCTTACCACTGGAAACAGTACTATGATTTTTGTATGGGTTTTAAGAAGGAAGGGTCTGAAGTGCTTGATCACTTTAAAAACAACATAAGCTTGTTTCTCGACGTCAAAATAATTTAATTCGGCCCCTTGTAGATTTGAACTGAAGAAGGCAATTGGGGCTTCCGCCTTGTCTTGATTTCTTGAGTGAGTATTGCAGCATATGATCTATTAGAGGCAAATTTATATAAGATGAAAGGATCAGAAAAATTTGGAGTTTCTAAGGATGGGGCATTTACAATTACTTGCTTAATCAGATTGAACGCTTCATATTCCTCTTGGCCCCATTTGAAGAGCGAATTTTTCTTGGTCATTTCTTGTAAGGGAGATATAATCCTTGAGAAGTCTGGAACAAACCTCTTAACAAAATTAATCTGGCCAAGGAAGGATTGCATGGCTTTCTTGTTGTGAGGAAAGGGTATTTCAGAAATCTCCTTAATTCAATCGGGATTAATCTAGATTCTAGATTTTGACACTATAAACCCAAGAATTTTTCCTTCACTTAATGCAAAAAAGGAATTTTTTGGATTAAGTGAAATCCCATACCTTTGGCAACATTGGAAGATCTACTTTAAGTCTCTAAGGTGATTGCCACTCTTTTTTAGAATATACAGTTATATCATCCAAGTAAATCATGACTGATTTGTTTACTAATCCCTTAAATGCAATGTCCATGGCCCTTTGAAATGGGGTGCCAGTGTTGATCAGACCAAAAGGCATCTTTTGATATGCATAAGTACCCCATTTGGTTATGAACGTGGTCTTTAGTTGATCGTCAGGATGGACCAAAACTTGGTTGTAGCTAGAGAAACCATCTAAAAAGGACATTAATTCTGATCTTGCAATTGCTTGTAATATTTGCTCCATAGGGGGCATGGGAAAGTTGTCATTTTGGCAGGCTTTGTTAAGGTTTCGAAAGTCAATAGAAATTCTAATGTCTCCGTTTTTCTTTCTGACGGGAACCAAGTTGGAAACCCATCTAGAATGTCGAACAGGAAAAATAATTTTGGCTTTCAGTAATTTTTTGAGCTCAGACTTAATTTGGTTTTCCAGATTCAGATAGATCTTCCTCAACTTTTGCTGGAAAAGTTTTTCATCAGTTATCATTGGGATAGTATGCTGAATGATAGATTTGTCGTAAGTCTTAAGGTCATCGTAGTTCCAGGAAAAGACACTTTTGTATTGTTTTAGGAGATGAACATAGGCTAATTTTTCTTCAGGGGTTAGGCCAAGACCTAGGTTGATATTCTGCGACTTGGTATCAGTTCCTAGATTTACTAATTCATAGTTCAGAGTTGAACTCTAAAGTTTTGAATTGGTAGATCTCTTGAATTGGTCTTTAAAATCATATAGGTCTTCCAACTTGAATACAAATTTTGGCATAGCATTATTAGTTCTTTCTTGTTGTAACTGTTTGTCATGTTGGTCCTCATCAATTATCTGATTAGTGTAAGGTCCTTCTGACGTTAGGAAGCTTACAATATCAGGATCATCGTTGAAAATTCTCCAGTTTGTAACATTATCAAGAATCGAGGGCCTAAAGATCAATTCGATTGAGAATCTATCTGGGCTATAGTCTTTTGAGGGAATGAGCTTGGAAGCTACATTTTCCAGGAGGTTAGCACTAGCATTTTGGAGTCTGGGAATTGGTGAAATATTGAATGCTATAAACTGTTCACTCAAATCTTGCACTAAAGATTGATAATGCTTTAAATGACCTAATAAACAATGTATAGTATTTCGTACTTATTTAATAACAATTTCAGAGTCTCCGAAGACTTGTAGATACTTGATATCTAATCTGATTGCCTTGTATAATCCTTGTACTAAAGCTTTGTATTCTACAGTGTTATTGGTGCAATCAAACTCGATTCTACAAGTAATCAGGAGCTCAGGACCAAGTGTCGTAAAATGGTAAAAAATGAAAGTGCTCAAAACTGGCTCGAACCTGAACGACCGGATAGAGATCGTCCTCCTGATTCTGGGCCTGCCACGTATCAACCTGTGATTGGCTGCCCAAATGGAATATTCCAAAGAATATTCTACGAAATATTCTTTTTTTAATATTTTTTTTTGAAAAATATTCAAAAATTAAGGGTTATTGGGCGATTTTGTTTTTGGCATAACTTTCTCATACGGCGACCGTTTTTCAAACCATTTGCGATGCCAGAATCAGGAGGACAGGCTTTATCTGGTCATTTAGGTTCGAGCTACTTTTGAGCACTTTCATTTTTGACCATTTTACGACACTTGGTCCTGAGGGCCAACAGGGCCATTTCAGTGCTTGAGCTGTTTGGGGGTTGTGTTCGTCCATTTTTGGTGATTCAAAAGGCTATTTCTGCTATTTTCGACCTTCTAAGTCTAATGACAGAGGTTTCAGAACCAATTGAGGCCATCTTCACCTAGAAATTCTCCATGCAAGTTTAAAGTGCCACTAGGGCCAATTGGGGAAAGTACTGTAGAAGGTACAATTTCACTGTTTAGTGTTTGGGAAAGAGCATGTTTAGCTAATTCCTATCTTCTGATTTTGTATTTACAGTCAGATCTGTCTTTCGAGACACTCATATTCTTGTATTAGCCTTTGTAGCATTTTTAATACAAGAGGACAAGCCTAGTTTGAGAGGCTTGGTCCAGCAGATGTAGCCCAGAAGGGGTGAGCTGCTTTATCATTTTGATGTCTTTATTTGCTAAAGATGATATGCTAAAAAAAAATAATATAAAGTGTTAAACAACAAATATACATAACTTGCATACACACATAATCACCTATTTAGCTGCAAAAAGTTATTTGTCTTATTCCGCAAGACATCAAACTTCAAGTATGTGTATGTCAAAGACTTATAAAGTGTTTACTTTGTTATTTCTTTAGGAAGAGCCTGTAGAGGGCTAGGTAGCCTCTAGAACTCATCCTCTCTTTAGAGGTGACATGTCCGATGAATGCCCCTACAGTCTATCTCTGTATAAGAAATAAGAAGTTTTCACCTTTTTAGAGGTCACTTGGAGTGTATAACTCACATTTGAAATTATGGAAAATGGATACCTTGCACCCTTAAACAAGTACATTCCATTTTCAGATCAACAAGTTAGCATAGTTTTGTTTCCCTCTGGACTAACTAATACACATCCTGCTCCTGCTCCATCGTTAGACTTAGAACCATCAAAAAATAACTTCCAAAATAAAGATTTATTTATAGGACTATCTATAAAATTAACACATTTAGAACTATCTATTTGAGAAAAGTTTTCTACTTGAGATAGAACAGAATGTTCTAAGTAAGGCGACATATGAGCATTAAAATTTCCTAAGAAAGAGTCAATAGAATAATTGCCAATTATATTGTTGTTGTATTCTATAGGTTCATTTTCTCCTTTCAATTCCGTAACTATTTATTTATGGTGTCTTTCTCGCTCAACCTTTATCTGATTCGGTTTACCATTGTAAGGGAGCCACATATGTGACCAATCGGTCGCAAAGTATCCATGAAGCTTTTTAGACCAATCCCTACTAAGAATTAAGCCATAAAATTCGGAAATGTCTGCAACTAAAATATCAATGACTTAACATACCTTTGGATTAGATGACAGCCTTATGGTAACCTGATTTAGTGCACCGATCACTTCAACCTGCGACCAGTCCAGCTGAACTGTGCGTATTGTAGATTTTTGAGGTTGGACGTTTAACTTTGCACATATTGTTTTAGGTAAGATATTAGATGAAGCTATTGAATCTACCAAACAATTATGCAAGTTTTTGTTAAAAACTTCATAAGTAAGAATGAATGGGGGAGTATGAGATCTTGACCTACCTCCAGTTAAAGCGATATCATTCAGCTTAAATTTATTAGTCATATTAGCTGGAGGTCTTCCCATCTCATGAGAAGCTTGCGAGATTACAGCGGTAGGCAGAGGTGCAATAGGTATTGCGTGTAACTCTTTCAAAAGTAGCTTTTGTTGATGTTTCAATTTGCTCAATTCATGAAAAGTAATGTTAGCCCTAGTCTTCTTCATGTCTTCAACGATATTATACTCCATCTCATCAGAAACAATCAATGTTTTAGATGGAGTTGGTGAATCAGATTGGACTAGGCTTGTTTGAGTCACTTCTGGTGATGATTTCTTACCTGCGACATTATCTTTAGATATCGTGCTTGCACTCTTCTATTTAGGACTAGGTTGTGGAGGATCAAGTTGATTTCTACTTCTGGTATTGACTGGTGATGCCTCTTGATCCTCTTCATCTGGGAGGATGAAGTCCCACATTCCTTGTACTTCTATAACTTCATCTTCATCAGTAGGTTCCTCGTTAGAAACTTCCTCTTCTTCTTCTTCTGATTCTGCATTTGTGATAGCATTGGGAAGCTTTGAATCAGTTGAAGGATTTTTTCTATAAGGCTTGTAAGGCCTTTTAGAAGAAGTCTCCGCTACTTGTTTCTTAATGTCAACCATTTCATTAGACATGGTTCTTAAGACTTTCTACAATCCTTCTAAATCAAATGGGTATTTTGATTGTTTTTTCTTAGGATCATCTCTAAAAGTGACCTTCTTAGATTTTCATTCATCGACAATGTTTTTCTTTTCTAAGGCTAAGATACGTTTCTCTACTGCTATTGCTTCCTTCATATTATCAGCCAAAGTTGTTTTGGCAGCCCTATCAATGAAGATCACTATGTTTGATGGTAGGACAGATATGTACCACTCACTTTGAACTTCTTCGCTAGGATTGGAAGTGGTAGGAATTTTATTCAAAAGTTTATTGAAACGCGAGTTAATATCTTTGATAGGTTCTCTCGATTCAATCTTAAGATTTGATAGATCATTGATCAATGTTGTAGTTGACCTATCATCACTGAACTTAGTCAAGAATTGCTCTTGGAAAATATCCCAACTAGTGATGGATCCTAATGGTAATGAAAAATACCAGAATCCGGTTGCTCCTTGCAAAGTGTAAGGGAAGAGCCGGACAACAGCATCTTCATTATTAACTCCATTTAGATTTACAGTTAACATAAAATTGTTTATGTGTTCTTCTGCTAGCATGCCTGCTTCAGGATTAGACTTAGGCAACCATTTTTCAGGATGGGCCGATATTTGACTCAAGGGTGCAGGCATTAAGACCGCCCTTGGGTTATTCCATGGGGTTTGGGCCATCGTTGAACTACTACGAAAGGAAAGCACAGAAGATGTTCCTTGTAGTTGGGAAGATGATGATATTATAGATCCATATGATTGAGAAGTAGATTTTGAAGTTCCAGTAGTCTGGTGGACAACAATTTGAAGTGGAGGGGTGGTTGGTTGACTTCGTAGTGGAGAGGTCAAGATGGATGATGATGATGAAAGAGTCTCACTATCAGACCCTTCAGGTGACTTCCTTGCTCTTTTCCTTTTAGGTAGAGGTAATTCAGTTGGTTCGATACCAAACTTTTCACTCTACAATCTGGTAAGAGGATGAGAAGGATTATATTGCGAAGTCACACTACCTTGAGATATTTCAGATTTTCGGGGTGACATGGAAAATCCTTGAAGTTTATGAATCAAAGATTCAACTTTAGAAGGTTCGATAGTGGATTTCTCTGAAATGTTCAGGTTTGTGAGAGTGATTGTCATTTTATCGACTTGTCACTCAAGATTTAAAGATTCCAAGTGCGATGGAGAAGTCAGGGGAGATGTTGAGGGTGATTTACTCTTAGAATGGTATTTAGATTTAGATTTACTAGCCATTCACAAATCGGGGCCCTCCTTCTAGCGCCAAATATGTTGAAGCCCTAAAAATCGGGTCTACAACAAGGGGGATACCCACCCGGTCTGGACCTTGAAAGCAACTCCTTTTCCGTTTGGGATGGTGGGTCCGACTGGGGATAATGGGACCAGTTTTCGAATTTGTGTGTGTGTGATGAGAATTGATATTTCCTTTATAATAATTCCTAAGAAAAATGATTTTAATCTAAATCTAATTTAACAATATGCAATTGTATTCTAATTAACATAAATATCTAATTCTAAAACTAACTCAGGGTTTAATTTTTTAGTTATGCGATCTAAAATAACTTCTAACAACAATTGGTAATAAAGATCATTCAATTGCTATGAGAAAAAAATTCAATAAAAATGAGCCATTTCATATAAAAAGTTAGCCGAAACAATTGTGAAAAGCATATCGCATAATGAGTCATTCATACATTAAGCATAAATATAATAGTCATCACCGTACAAAAGTGCCAAATGATAACTCAAACATTCAAGCATTCATATATAAATAACTGAACATAAATATCACTTTAACACATAAGCAGAAATCATTAAGAGATAAAAGTACCATTGATAACAAGTTCTACTCATGAGCTTCAGCAATAATGATTTATCTCTTCCTAATTCAACATCTACTAAGAGTAAAAAAGTGCATTTCAGTAGCAGAAATTAAACATAAATATCAATAAATCTTGTTCCATTCATTCATCAAAACCTCCTCCGAGGGTGCAAAAGTGCATGTTTTGAGGATTTTTTTTTGACAAATTTCAAGACCCTTCTCTAAATGCATGAGATGGGTTGAAATACTACTAGCTAAATCCTAAAAATAGTCTTTTACAAAAATATAGGAGGAGGTTTAAATGAACGTCCTCATCTAAGGCAAAAATAAATCAAAACTAAAACTAAAACTGAATCTGGAAATTAACCATCTATGTATTTTTTCTCTGTGGTCACAAGCGTTCAGCATCTGCTTGAGGAGCGTAGTTTCCCTGATCTTTGATTTTAGTTGCCCTGCAAAAATAGAATCGGCAAGTGCCGGCGCTATCTTCTCGGTAGAGTTCGTAAGGAATTTGAGAGTCATTCATTAACTATGCGGTTTAATCAAGTATTGCCAGTAAGAATCCCAATTCAGCTTGGTTAACTTCTTGATGGAATCTGCTCTTTCTTCAGCCTTTTGTCTCTAGCTTTTCTGCAAATTCTATGCCTTTGGGAGAAATCCCTGAGGAGTCTCTGATATGAGGTTTGCTCTATGCAGGTTTTCATTGACATAGTGAATGACAATGTTTGCCGCTGTGGCTGCTTCTTCTGCTACTTGTTCTACCTTCCTAATCTATGCATCCCACTTATTAAAGAGCATTTCTTTGTGGGATTCATTGATTCTGAGCACAAATACTTTCCTTCCTTCGTCTGATTCCTTCCAAGCCAAATAATCGGAAATTCTTTTATCAATTAAATCATAATCATGTCACAAATCCACGAATTGATTAGTAATTTTGTCACTCATCTCGCAATAGGAGCTCCATTGCGATATTCTTTGGCATAATGTTTCTTATTGTTGCAAGAGTTGGTCATTTAAGGCAAGGGCTTCTGTGACAAACTCTGTAAGCTTGGGATCATCTCTATGCATCTCTAGCATAACCTGCAACTGATTTTCTTTTTCGGCCAAATTGTTCTGGTATCCCAGCTGCATCTGTTGAAAATCTTGCTGTAACTTTTCTAACTTTTCCTCTGCTTCGCGGTTGGCACTGGCTTGCTGTAGCTGTTGTTGCAAAACCTATATTTGTTCCTCTCTATCATTCAGTAATTGTTGTACCTCAGACGCTTTGTCAATGGTCGTGGAAGCATAGGCTCTTGCGATCTAAGATAACTTAGTGAGATTTTCAGTAGGGTTAGTGGTAGGATCTCGCCAAAGGACATCTAACTGCTTCACCTCAAGTGAGAGCACGTTGTCCAATTTCCTTTTCTTTCTTTGCCTTCTTACCACTACCTTATGTTGCGGACTATAAAATACATCTAGAGGAGGAATTTCCTCTACTTTGAGCATGATTTTAGAAGATGGGGTAATGGGAATATGCTCCATTTCTGGAGCATTGCTGACTATTCCAATGACCATATCAATCACTGTCTGCACTATATTCTCAAGTGTCTTTGTGTTATTTTCCTCAATATTAATAAATTCATTAAATGTTTCCCATTCTTTATCCAGCCCAGTTCTCACTAGCTTTGGTTGTTATCGGGAAAACTAGTGTCCATTCAGAGCTGCTAGTCCCACTAAGATGGGTAGCTATCTTCGAAACAAACAAACTAAAGTTACTTGTGTTTTCCTTTATGAGAGATAGATGAGAGAGGGCAGAGAGTACCAACCTCAGTCTTTCACTAGTCTCCTTGCTCGTTTCCTCTCTCCCTTGATAGAGCTTTTGCCACTCCCTTCTCACTTGTCCCACTTCAAAAAACACCTGTAGAGTCAAAGAAACAAAATACCATAAATTCATAGAGATCTATAACCATAAATAATGTAGGATCAGATGTAAATCAACCATATAAATGCATACATAAACAAGATTCAGAGATGTACAAGCATATGGAGGAAAACTCAAATAGCTTCATTGATAGAAGTAGTAGAAGAGAGGATTACAACCAAGTTTTCTGATCCAACATCATCCTCCCAGCATGAAAGCCCTCTTCACCTCATACAAAGCAAGATCACCCAACAATGTCTTCAAAGAGAAACCAACAACCCTTCCTTGCAAATTAAAAAATTATAGCCTCTGGATCTCTTGGATGAGGGATCCATATATAGATGTTTACAGGAGAGTGAGTCAACTTCTAGGATTTTGATTAGTGTCATTTCACTAATATTTCTTGGTTCCACTTGGAGATTTTATATCTCTTACTCATCCTTGGATGAATTCAGAAAGGCAAGTGTCATATGAGCAGTTTCTAGAAGATTCTCTGGGTTTCCACCTAGCAAACTACTTCTGCCATTTGTCTGCTCTCGCTCATCGCACCCTATAGAAGGGCTTTCCAGTATGCATCGCATCCCCCATGTGTAATAGGTGAGATTCATCGCACCCTATGCATGGAGTAGTTTGTATGGTCCTGTTTTGACCAGTTCTGAGTAGTTTTTCATGGAGAACTTCTGGGAGATGATGTAATCAACTGACCTTGTTCCTTTAGGGTATGAAACAACATTTTTAGGGTTTTAGGAGCCCTTGCTTTATGGACATACGTGATTGGGGTTGTAGTGCCTAAGTATGTATATAACAGTTGCCCCCTAAAGAATGAGGTTGTAAATCCTTTTGATGTCGGGTGAAATGCTTTATAATGAGGATTTGAGGTTTTTCGAACTGGAAGATGACCTGTAATAAGATACAATACAATAAATTATCTTCATAATATTTTCATGATCTAGCTGAGGCGGGAATTTCCATGCTCAGCTTTATAAATTCATACTCATGTACATAAGACAGACAATCATCTGTGTGGTAGACTGATGATTATGGTAGAGCCATCATCCTTTAGTTTGGATGATTATCTGTGCAGTTGTGATGTACATTTGATGTCTTTATTTTTCCTGAATATATCGCAACCCGGATGGATGAAACTAAATCTGGGGTCTTCAAACTCGTTCATTCTTCACCCGAAGTACAAGTCGATCCATGTGAAAAGATGTTCTGACATCAAACATGGAAAGACATCCCCTGATTACGAGCCAATGATGTAAGCTGTTAACAGGCATGAGAGGAATCACTGATAATGATGATGACCCTCAAGGTACTGCAGTATAATTCACGTGGTGTGAATAGATGAGTTGATGTTGAACACCACATAAAATCTTTCGGTCGAAGGCCATTGACATAAACCTATCACCGGAAGTGAGAAACTTGCCATTGAGGCATGCAAGCTTCAAAGTATTGAAAGGGTTGTTCCTAAGTCAACTTCTTGGATAATGAGCTGATGTCAACAAGAAGTGACCCATCGTAGGAGGGCCTTAATGACTCCCACATCTACGACACAGAATGGAGTAAATGATTTTGTGGAGGTGAAAACGATCTGATGATATAAGGTTCATGGTGGCGGTCATGAAAAATGGAGAGTGAAGGTATTGTAGCAGATGAGACATTGGCTAGGTTGGTGAATTCTCTGAGTGACTTCTCTGGAACATATCAGTGACACTGAAATGGATTGGTAGCGTTAACCCCAAGGTGGATGGTACGGTGGACCAATGGTGATATGGCCGATGAACGGAATAACCTAACCCGACTCTATCATGGTGACGGAGTGAAAGTGTCATCTTCAAGAGCGACCTACTACCAATGAAGCTATTCAAGTTTTCTTCCATTTTTCCCCAGTAATTGCCGACTAGTACCTTTTTATTTTTGTCAAGATTGAGGAGGATAACATATGCTTGTTCTATAATTTTCCCTTTGGGAAATCCCATCGCTATGTTTTAACGAGCCTAGCGACAATGAAACTCGCTCTTGTCGCTATTGTTTTAACAAGTTTAACAACAAAGATAATTCGGTCCTTTTTAATTTTAGAGAGTCTAAAAAGGGACGTAAAGGCAACTCCAGTGGTCCTTTTTTGTAATGTAATCCCTTAAGTCTGAAAAAGTGTAAAATAATACGAAAGGGATGACTTTTCGATAGTTTTAACAAGATGAACAAGACAAGCACTCGATCTTTTTGTGTAATAATCCCTTATGTCCAAAACGATTAAAATCTAGAGGAGGGATGGCACTATTGGTCGCTTTAACGAGCTGGAGAGGCCAATTTCTCGGCAATCTTTTCATATTTTACGAGTCAGATGAAAAGAGCTTAAAGGAGACTCGTTTTTTGAGGAACGAGTGATGTTTTTGGATAACGACTGGTTCTAGGTAAGGTTTGGAACTTTTCAATCACGACAGTGTAAAGAAGGTGGCTAATAGAATCACTCATCGCAGTTGTTCCTCAAAAGGGTAAACAATCAAATGGAGGCATATGATCGGCTAAAAAAGAGTGGAGGTGATGGTAAGAACATGACCAAGGTTCAAAAGCTGATAGTCATGTGATGGAAATGGTTATTTACTAGAGGTGGGGTTCATTTTTTAATGAGCTTGAACTCTATGGAAACACTTGCTCATTGCTAGGTTTATTTTTGACAAGCTTGAACTTCGCGTAAAACTACTCATGGCGAGGTTTATTTTTTAACGAGCTTGAAATTTCCGTAAAACTGCTCGTGCCAGTCGTATAATAGGGATGCCTCATCGATAGGTTCATTTTTTAGGGAGCTTACACCATTCAAAACTTTGCTTCAGAGCCTTTCATTATGCAAGCTAGGAATGACCAACCTACGAGTTTAAAGGGTTAAGAGCCTACAAACTAAGAAAATAAATGGTCATTTTTCACTTGCATGCAAAATGGGGTGCATGCCCCCAGGTATAACGAAGTAGAGTTTCCAAGTTACCATACGGAAGTTCTTGCATTAGCAAGATTGTTCCATCCACATAGCAGACAGGACACTTCCTTGGCTTTGTCCATCGAGAGGGATGAAGGTGATTCTAGTTCCAATCACGTAACTTTTGATGGGGGAATCCTTTTCCAGTCTGATCCATTTTCCTAAACGGACAGGATAGTCAGACTAGTCATATTCCTACGCGGAAACCTACCTTATAACTGGGGTTTTCTTGCTGAAGCAGACCAAGGTGCATGTCTCCTGGGTTTCAGTCACAATCACCGAATCACTCACAATCATTGATTAGACGTTCCTTGTGCAAAAAGACCAGTTAGGGATGGCATTTGACTAATAGCTGTGTTCAAACTAGGGAACGAAAGCTGGTCTATGAGCTGAACCACTCTGCCTTCATGTGGAAAACACATCACTCGAAAGGGTGAGGAAATGATAGCTCCCATGCTATAAATGTAGTCACGTGCAAGGAGTAGATTGTAATCTAGAAGTCCTTGAACTACCATCATGTTTAAATGAATGGTTTTCCTTCTCAAAGTTATAGGCAAATTTGGAAGGATTCGTAACGGTTGATTGGTTCCTTTGTTAAGCCTGTCAGATTTCGAATCTTAGGCAGAAGAGATGGCAAACCAAGCGCTTTCCAAGCAGTTGAGGAAATGATGCTCACAGAAGCCCCTTCATATATAATAGTACCAACCATAATCATTTTGTAAGCCTGTACTATGATTTGGAATGGTACATTAGATGGTAGGCGGGGTCTGCCTAGTAGATTCCAATCGAAGGAAGCGACTAGGTTGCTTGGAGGTGGGACCAAATAAATGGCCGGATAAATCTCTGACAAAATTCCTTCCTGCGCTAAAGGAATAGGTAGATTTCCCCCATGTTCATCAGAGTCTGTGTTTACAAAGAGAATTTGAACGGTGTCATTCTCATTCCCTTTGGTGATAGTATCATCTAAAGGTGGACCCTCTGAAGACAAGATTGGGTCGACTGCCATATCGACCTATTGAATTTGGTCCGGTATGGACTCAGAGGGTTTATCTTCAATGATAGGTGCATCGACTGACAACAGCGGTGTGTCAATCAAATTTTCAACTAGGGATGGACTCGGCAAGAGTTTCTCGTATCCAGGAGGAAGTTGCTGCGGTGATGCAGGACGGTTATCCAAGACTCTTTTAGCTTCGTCTAGGATGGGACAACGATGGAGGGCATGATCGCATTCACACAGTCTGCAAGGAAATTTATATCTTCCTCTTTGTCCATTGACTTCATTTTCACTAGTTAACGGTGTACTTTCAACATGATCGTCAGAGGTTGAGGACACCGGATTGTGCAAGCGGGGAGACCAATCCCTTAAGATCCATGGGATGCAAGGACAATCTTGATGATAGTGGTCTCCCTTGCAAATGACACATGGAGATTTAGGTTTGGAAGGTGCTGTGTGTGGATTTTCGCCAGATGATGCACGGTTGCCCCCTTTCGTGGTTGGATTCTTCTTCTTCTTCTCCTTCCCTTTCTTCTTCTTCTCAGTTACTTGGTTTTTAGTGTTGCTAGTTTCACCAAGCGAAGAGGAAGAAGGAGAGGGAGAAACAAATGAAGTAGAAGGTTGGGGAGCAACTTCATCTGGTTAATGATTGGATTGCAAAGGAATTGCAATGTTTTGAATGACAGAGGTTGAGAAAAGCCAAACGGGCAGGCCAATTGTGAGTCCTGGAAGGGACAATGTAGCCATATGTGGAGCACCAACATCTCCCAAAGAAGAGAAGGGACTAGGATTTCCTCCAAAGGGAAATCCTTGATTGGTAGACTCCATTTCTCAACCTAAAGACCAACCAAGGAACAATGACATTATTCTAATTAAAATAAATTTTATGACACTTTGACACAACTTGGTTTTTCAATTTTTAAGAGTCGAGAAAAAGCTAAAGATGACTCTAGTCGCCTTCGATTTTTAATGAGTCGGAAGTGACAAGTGCTGAGATGGACCTTTTCTTTTAAGGAGTCTGAAAAGGAAAGAAAGTGACTACTCCAGAAATCTAGACAGAGGGATTACCGAACCAATTGCAAAACTGTAGAATACTTTTTACAGTACGGAAATCAATCTTCCTGAATGTTGTGTTCAGTGCATTGCAATCGATAGGGCGGCAGGCACGGCTTCATAAGGATAAAGGATGTAGCCTATTGTGGTCTCCCAATATATACTCGATGGTACATGGGAGCACAAGTCTGTACTGCCACTTTTCGTCTCAAAGAGGAGGAATCACCCAACCTATGATGAAATCGATAGTTACCAGGCTTTATGACGCCAAAATACGTCTCTAGCCTAGACTTCTAAATGTTGTGCGTTAGGTTCCAAAGCGTTTTTATGTTCATTGAAGTTTATTTTACAGTTGATATTTCTTAATAAGTTTGCCTTTAAGGTTCACTGCGTGATGTAGATATACAATTCCTAAATATGCAATCTAAGATGATAAACAATCGTTTATTTTCTTTTTGCAATGAAAATCCTAGCTACTAAGGAAAGAGAAATAAAATTCTTTCAACATAGAGTAGAGAGCACACACTAGATGCAAACCAACTTCAGCATGCAGTCTTAAAGCAAATGCACATGCATGTATTGTTTTTCAGTTTCCTTAATTTGAGAATGAAAAAAAAAGAAAATAAAGTATAGATCTGAAAAATCTTCTTTCAAAGCGACAGTACTAACAACTTTCTTTTCAAAAAATGAAAGTAAAGCCAAGACAACACTTTGCGATTTCAAATTTAAAATTGCTTTTGACACTTGAAATGCTAATGATCCAAATCAAATAAAACGGCAAAAGTATAATTGACTATCTAAAAGAGGAATGCTTTGTGACACTCTTTTCTTGACTGAAAACGACACTTGGGACACTTTCAAATCAAAAGACGACAGTTCGATTAAGCTACTATTTGCAAAGGAGAACTGTAAATGATGAAAAATACATAAAAACATTCACAGTTCCTTCTAATGGAGGCTGAATAATGCAAAGGAAGATGGTTTCAACAGAGATACTGATCACAAACAACAAAACTACTAAATAAAGCTAAAGACAATGAAGAAAAAACCAAAATCTGGAAGTAGAAATAGTTTCATTCAATCATCGCACCTATAACACAGGGAAACAGGGATGCATCTCACCTGAAACACATGGTAGGTGCGATGCATCCAGGTTTCCAAGAAGAGATAGTACAATGGTCCAGGGATGAGACTGTGCTTGGTTTTCACTCACAGTTTGTAGCTAAGTTCAGGGGTTTAAGCTTAGCTAATGATAGTCAGTAAACACAAAGTATAGGGGATAATCTAATGAGGTTATTTGAGCTACCACCAGGGCACTTAGGATGTTTGCAAGCTAGATGTTTAGTTCATAAACCAACCCAGAGATTGACTAAAGCAGCGTTGATCTACTTTGCAGTTGCATAGCAAAATCACTTCGAAGGCTAGCTGGCTTAACTTTAGGCTCTATCTATGGTTTATAAAGAAAACAACAGTAACAAAACAAAAAAAATATTCACTCCCCAGTGGAGTCACCATTTTTTTATCGAGAAAACTAGTGTCCATTCAGAGCTGCTAGTCCCACTAAGACGGGTAGCTATCTTAGAAACAAACAAACTAAAGTTACTTGTGTTTTCCTTTATGAGAGATAGATGAGAGAGAAGCAGAGAGTACCAACCTCAGTCTTTTGCTAGTATCCTTGCTCGTTTCCTCTCTCCCTTGATAGAGCTTTTGCCACTCCCTTCTCACTTGTCCCACTTTAAAGAACACCTGTAGAGTCAAAGCAACAAAATACCATCAAAGCATAGAGATCTATAACCATAAATAATACCTCAGCAACAATCGAAGCAAAGCTATCTAAGATTTCTTCTTTATGAAAGTAAAATAGGGGAGAAAGAGATCCACTAACCGATGTCTTTCGCTAATGGTTGATCCAATCTTCTCTCCTTGCTGCTTACTCCCAGCTCCTTGCTCTTTCACTGGCCCAGCTACACCAAGATCCTGCAAAAATGGCAAGAGAGGGAAACTACAAGAAGCATACATTCATAATTGATTCAAGGATTAGAATAAATCAAATACACAAGTATAACAATACACCATTGAGACACATGCATATAGAAGAACCTCAAATGCTTTATTAATGGAAGAAGTAAAGTTCAGGAAGTGATACAACCATAAAAGGCCCAATCCAGCATCACCTCCCAGCAGAAAGAAATCTCCTCTTCACCTCCTTCAAAGCAAATCACCCAATAGTTCTAAACTCAAACCAACAACACTTCCTTACATTCACAAGATTCTAGCCTCCCTAGACCTCATGAGAGAGCTCTATATATAAGAGTTTTGGAGAAAGGATGAGTCAGCTTGAGGCTGGCATGAAGCTGACTAGTGTCCTCTCCCACTTTAGTTATTCTTCAGTTCTTGAGTCCACTTGGAGGTTCTTGCTTCCACTTGGAGATCTAGACCCTCTTACTCATCACCAGTCGAATTCCTTGATCCAAGTGTCATTTTGGAAGCTTCCTGGGCATTGACACCTTGAGGAATGACTGTGCCACATGTCCCAACTCGCCCAGCGCAGGTAGCCTTCTTTGCAGTTGACATTCAGCGCAGGTAGACAGTGGAGCAGTTGACATTCAGCGCAGATGCTCAGTGGAGCAGTTGACATGATCCAGAATTAGCTTGTTTTTAAGTGTTTTCAGGTGGAGAACTGCTATTCAGTGCTGTGGTTTGCTGACCTTGTTCCTCTAGGGGTAGGAACAACATGTTTAGGGACTTTGGATCCCTTAGATTATGGACATTTCATGCTTCATGCTGTAAGGCACAAAAATGTCTATAACAGTTGCCCCCTAAAGTATGAGGTCGTTTATCGGGTGAAATGCTTTATCAGGAGGATCTGAAGTTCATTCAATCGCTGAGAGGTGACCTGTAATAAAATACAATACAATACATTATTTTTCATTTTGCTTTCATGATCTAGCTGAGGCGGGCATTCCCATGCTCAGCTTTATAAATTCATTTTGGTACATAGAACAGACGATCGTCTGATAGTAGACTGATAATTCTCTGCTGAAATTATCATCCTTTGAGTAGGATGATCATCTGCTGAAATGATGTACATGTCAAATGTCTTTATATTTCCTGAATATTTATCGCAGCCCGGATGGATGAAACTAGATCCGGGGTCTTCAAACTCGTTCGATCTTCACTCTAAGTACAAGTCGATCCATGTGAGAATTGCGTTGAAGTCGAACATGGAAAGACATCGCTTGATTACCGGTCAATGATGTAAACCGTTAACAAGCGCGAGAGGAATCACCGATAATGATAATGATCCTCAAGGTACTGCAGTACAATTCACGTGGTGTGAATATAGGACTTGGCGTCGAACACCACGCAAAATCTTCTGGTCGAAGGTCATTGATGTATACCTGTCGCCGGAAGTGAGAAACTTGCCATTGAGGCATGCAAGCTTCAAAGTACTGGGGGGGGTGTTCCTAGATCAACTTCTTGGATAATGAGTTGAAGTCGACAAGAAGCGATCCGTCAAAGGAGGGCCTTAATGAATCCCACATCAGTGACACGGAACAGAGCTAATGATTTTAATGGAGGTGAAAACAATCTGTGACATATGATTCAGGGTGGCGATCATGGATGGATGAAGGATAATGTATGGCAGTGGATGGGACACGGTTGACTCTTTCTGAACAACATCTCTTGAACATATAACGACACTGATGCGATGGATCGGTAGCATTACCCCAAATGTGGATGGTTTGGCGAGACCATGGTGATGAGACCGGTGAATGAAACAACCCAACCCGATGTGATACGGAGGAAAAGTGTCATGTTCAAGAGCGACTTGCTACCATTAAAGCTTTGAGGTTCTCCCAATTTTTCCCCAGTCATTTCTGACCAGTACCTCTTTATTTTTGTCAAGCTTGAGGAGGATAACATATGCTTGTTCTATAACCTGCCCTTCGGGCAAGCCCATCGCTATGTTTTAACGAGCCTAGCGATAGGGAAACTCGTTCTCGTCTAAAGACAAGTTTGTCGCTATTTAATCATTTTAACGAGTCTAACGACAAGGAAAACTCGGTCCTTTTCATTTTTAGAGAGTCTGAAAAGGTACAGAAAGTTAACCCCAAAATTCCTTTTTCGTCATCTAATCCCTTAAGTCCGAAAAAGTATAAAACAATACAGAAGGGATGAGTTTTCGATAATTTTAACGAGCCGAATAAAACAAGCGCTCGACCTTTTTGTGTAATAATCCCTCAGGTCCAAAAAGATTAAAATCTAGAGGAGGGATAGCTCTTCCGGTCCTTTAACGAGCTGGAAGGCCAAAACTCAGCAAACTTTTCATATTTTACGAGTTAGTTGAAAAGAGCTCAAAGAAGACTCGTCTTTTGAGGAACGAGTGATAAACAGGGATAGCAGCAGATTCCAGGTACAGGTTGGAATTTTCCAATCACGGCAGTGTCACAAGGATGGCTAGGTGAAATCACTCTTCGCAGCTGTTCCTCAAAATGGGTAAACAATCATATGGAAGTGAACAATCGGCCAAATGACGGTGGAGGTGGCAGGTGCAAACACGACCAAGGCTTTTTATGGCTGATAAATTTACGATCACAAAGGTTATTTACCGGAATAGGTTCATTTTTTATTTAAAAATGAGCTTAAACTCTGGGGGAAACATTGCTCACTGCTTTTATTTATTTTTTAACGAGCATGAAGACCGCGTTAAAACTGCTCGGATCTTGCGTTTATTTTTTAACGAGCATGAACTTTATGCTAAAACTGCTCGATATACCAGTCATAAGATAAGAAATGTCCCCTGTGAGATCTCTATTTTTTAAGGAGTTTCATCTTCACTAAGCTTTACTCCATATCCTTTCTTTATGCAAGTTCGGAAACGACTAATCCAAAAAACAGATAAATAACCGCTCTTTGCTTGCACTCCAAAAGGTTTGCATGCCCCCAGGTATAAAATACAATTTCAAGGCTGCCCCTCCTCTCCCCCACCTCTGCTTTTCTTTGGGTGTTCACAGCTACTTGTCGTCTTGCTAGTCTAATGTTAACGATACTTGTCTTCTCGTTATTTTTAACGGGTCTTACGCGATACTTGTCTTCTCGTCAGCCCAACTTTTAACAGATCTTTTGCAAGATCGCAAGAGAACAGCTACTTGCGACAAGAGAAGAACACTACTCAAAGATAAAACATTAATGTTATTGAGGGAGGCTTGCCTCTTTCTAGTTACCCAAAGATTGTTTCGTTAATCTTTCAAACAAAACATTTCCTCGGCACTGTCTACCGAAATAGACAAGGGTGAATGACTGTTGTCAAACACGTAACCTTGACAAAAGAATCCTATTCCAGAACAACCCCTCTTCCATCCACGGACGGGGTACGGACTAGTCATATTCTCTCGCGGAAATTCTACCTTATACCCAGGGTTTTTTTCTGCCCGAAGCAGACCAGGATGCATGCCCCCTGGGTTCCAGTCCCATCTTTCCGAATCACTCGCACTCATCGGGAAGGAGGACTGGGGGTGGAGACATTTCTTGATTGAATAGACCATTCAGGGTTGGTATGTGACTATTTGCGATGCGTGATCCCGGAAATGAAAGTTGGTCTACGAGCTTGAGCATTCTTCCTTCGTGTGGAAAACACATTACTCTAAAGAGTGAGGAGACTACAGCTCCCATGCAATATATATAGTCTCGTCCAAGGAGTAGGTTATAATCCAAGGGTCCTTGAATGACCATCACGTTCATTTGAACGGTCTTCCCTTTCAATGTAACAGGCACATTGGGGAGGATCCCTAATGGTCGACTGGTTCCTTTATCGAAACCCGAGAGATTTCTTATCTCAGGCAAAAGCGCCGGGGAACCCAGTGCTTTCCAAGCAATAGAGGAAAGGATACTCACAGATGCCCCTTCATCAATGATAGTTCCAGCCATTACCATTCTGTAAATTTGGACTATAATTCTGAATGGTATACTGGCTGGTAACCGGGGTCTGCCTAGTTGGTTCCAATCAAAGGACACAACCAGGTTGCTTGGTGGTGGGACCGAATACACGACCGGATATGACCCTGACGATGTTCCTTCCTGCGATAAAGGAATGGGCGCATTGCCCTGATGCTCGTCAGAGTCTGTGTTGATGAAAAGAATCTGGATGGTGTCATCCTTATTCTCTTCAGTGAGGGTGTCATTTGAAGATGAATCTTCAGTGACGGTGTCATTTGAAGATGAAACTTCTGAAGGGAGAACCGGGTCAACTGCCGTTTCGACCTTTGGACTTTCGTCCGGTCTGGATTCAGTAGGTTCATTTTCAATGATTGACGCTTCAGCTGACCACTTGAGCGGGCCAGCTGTATTCTCAACCAACGAAGGACTTGGCACGAGTTTTTTGTATCCAGGAGGAAGTCTCAACGGTGAAACCAGACGATCTTCCAAAACTCTCTTCGCTTCATCTAAGAAGGGACAACGGTGGATGGTGTGATCGCCTTCACACAGTCTGCAGGGGGATCTTGCTCCCCCTCTTTGTCTTGAACCTTCACTTTCGCTGGTTGACGGTAAGCATTCAACATGGCTATCAGAGGTTGATGCTCCCGAATTGTGCAAACGAGGGGACCAGTCCCTTAGTATCCGGGGAATACAGGGACAATCTCTATGGAAGTGGTCTCCTCTACATATGACACATGGCGATTTAGGCCCGGTCTGTGCTGTGTGTGGATTTTTGTCAGATGTCTTTTGCTTGCCCCCAGTCGCCTTAGGCTCCTTCTTCTTCTTCTCTCTCTTCTTCTTCTCCTTCTTCTCCATGGGAGCTTGGCTTTTGCCGGCTCTACCTTGCGAAGATGAAGGATTGGAGGAAGAGTTATAGGAAGTAGAAGGCTGGTGGGCAGCTCTAGACTGATCTAACTGTTGACTCGACTGTTCAAGAACCATGGTGTTCTGAACTACATTGGTGGAGAATAGCCAAATTGGCAGGCCAATTGTCAGTCCTGGAAGCGACAATGTGGCCATGTGGGGCGCACCAACTTCTCCCCAAGAGGAGAAAGGACTAGGATTTCCATCATGAGGAATTCCTTGGTTGGGGCGTTCCATGTTCTCAACCTAAAGATCAACGCAGGAATAGGAGGTGATTATGTTCCGTTTAAAATAAATTTTATAACGACGCTTTAGACACAACTTGCTTTTTCACTTTTTAAGAGTCGAGAAAAAGCTAAAGATGACTCTAGTCTCCTTCGATGTTTTAACGAGCCCGAAGTGACAAATGCTCGGATGGACTTTTTTAGTTATAGAGTTTGAAAAAGGCCAAAAGAAACTACTCTGGAGTTCTAGGCAGAGGGTGTGCCAAACTTTTCGCAAAACCACAGAATACGTTTTACGGTACGGGTGGTCGATCTTCGTGAATGCTGTGTTCACTGCATTGCGATCAGTAGGGCGGCTGACACGGGTTCCTATGGATAAAGGCTTTGTTCCTATAGGGGTCTCCCAATATATACGCGACGGTACGTGGGAGCACAAGTCCGTATTGATACTTATCGCTTCACCATGGAGGAATCACCCAACCACTCAACGCTAAGATATCACGTTTAACGACGCCGGAACACGTCTCACTTATCACAGGTCTAGATCTAAGAGGCCACAACAAGACTAGTTCACTTTCGTTATGGGAAACTGCAAATGATACAAGAAATACACAAAGAACAAACACAGTTTCTTTATACAACCGAGGCGGAATAGTGGCAAGGAAAGGTGGTTTCAGATAGGTACATTGACTGATAACATGCTGCAAAAACAAGGATGAAAACAGGGCAACAAACAGCAGGCAACCCCAGTTGCACAAGGCAAAACTGGTTCAGCGCAGGTAGTACACTGTCAGTTTGACATTTAGCGCATGTAGCCCCTTCGGGACCTGCAATGAAATGCAGACTGCCTTCACAGTGCCTGCAATGAACAGAGAAACTCTCGTTTCTCTTGGTTTCCGGGTTACAGATTGCTCAAAAATTCACAGTTTTTGGCCAAATCAAAAGCTATCAATCAAGTACACACTAAAGGGTAATTAGGAGGATGAAAAGCTATCACTAAGAGCTGTTCAGAGTCCTTGTGGATCAGCTCTTCAAATCATAAACATGCCCAGAAACTGAGCTAGAGTAGCTGCCCTCTACTTTGCATTTGAAAGATCCAAATGCAGTTCGATTCGGTACTCCCTGTGTTTAGGAAATGAATAGCAAAAAACACAAACAACCAACAAGATACGATCCCCAGCGGAGTCGCCAATTTGTTGTTGGGAAAAGTATCCAATACGGAATGACCCTATCCCACTCTAAGGGTGATAGTACCTCAGCAACAATCGAAGAAAAGCTATCTAAGATTTCTTCTTTATGAAAGTAAAATAGGGGAGAAAGAGATCCACTAACCGATGTCTTTCGCTAATGGTTGATCCAATCTTCTCTCCTTGCTGCTTGCTCCCAGCTCCTTGCTCTTTCACTGGCCCAGCTACACCAAGATCCTGCAAAAATGGCAAGAGAGGGAAACTACAAGAAGCATACATTCATAATTGATTCAAGGATTAGAATAAATCAAATACACAAGTATAACAATACACCATTGAGACACATGCATATAGAAGAACCTCAAATGCTTTATTAATGGAAGAAGTAAAGTTCAGGAAGTGATACAACCATAAAAGGCCCAATCCAGCATCACCTCCCAGCAGAAAGAAATCTCCTCTTCACCTCCTTCAAAGCAAATCACCCAATAGTTCTAAACTCAAACCAACAGCACTTCCTTACATTCACAAGATTCCAGCCTCCCTAGACCTCATGAGAGAGCTCTATATATAGGAGTTTTGGAGAAAGGATGAGTCAGCTTGAGGCTGGCATGAAGCTGACTAGTGTCCTCTCCCACTTTAGTTATTCTTCAGTTCTTGAGTCCACTTGGAGGTTCTTTCTTCCACTTGGATATCTAGACCCTCTTACTCATCACCAGTCGAATTCCTTGATCCAAGTGTCATTTTGGAAGCTTCCTGGGCATTGACACCTTGAGGAATGACTGTGCCACATGTCCCAACTCGCCCAGCGCAGGTAGCCTTCTTTGCAGTTGACATTCAGTGCAGGTAGACAGTGGAGCAGTTGACATTCAGCGCAGATGCTCAGTGGAGCAGTTGACATGATCCAGAATTAGCTTGTTTTTGAGTGTTTTCAGGTGGAGAAATGCTATTCAGTGCTGTGGTTTGCTGACCTTGTTCCTCTAGGGGTAGGAACAACATGTTTAGGGACTTTGGATCCCTTAGATTATGGACATTTCATGCTTCATGCTGTAAGGCACAAAAATGTCTATAACAGGAGGAAAACTCAAATAGCTTTATTGATAGAAGTAGTAGAAGAGAGGATTACAACCAAGCTGTCTGATCCAGCATCATCCTCCCAGCATGAAAGCCCTCTTCACCTCATACAAAGTAAGATCACCCAACAATGTCTTCAAAGAGAAACCAACAACACTTCCTTACAAATTAAAAAATTCCAGCCTCTGGAACTCTTGGATGAGGGATCCATATATAGATGTTTATAGGAGAGTGAGTCAGCTTCTAGGATTTTGATTAGTGTCATTTCACTGATAGTTCTTGGTTCCACTTGGATATTTCAGATCTCTTACTCATCCCTGGACGAATTCAGAGAGGCAAGTGTCATATGAGCAGTTTCTAGAAGATTCTCTGGGTTTCCACCTAGCAAACTACTTCTGCCATTTGTCTACTCTTGCTCATCACACCCTACAGAAGGGCTTTCCAGTATGCATCACACCCCCCATGTGTAATAGTTGAGATGCATCACACTCTATGCTTGGAGCAGTCTGTATGGTCTTGTCTTGACCAGTTCTATGTAGTTTTTCATGGAGAACTTCTGGGAGATGATGTAATCAGCTGACCTTGTTCCTTTAGGGTATGAAGCAACACTTTTAGGGGTTTAAGAACCCTTGCTTTATGGACATATGTGATTGGGGTTGCAGTGCCCAAATATGTCTATAACATTGGTGGTTGGATGATGAGAGGGCAAAGATTTACCTGTGGCGTAGTCAAGACCTATTGCTCTGGGCACTCTTTAGATTGGGCAGTATCTATTACTAATCCTTCACTTTTATTATGGTCACTCTTGGACCTTTTAGAGCATTCTAGTGGTTATCTCCTAGACATAGATCTGGACTTGTCTATGCCTTAACTTCCACTTAAATTGATACTGGGAGTTGGCTCTCTTATTGGTTCCAAGTGTAACTTATCCAAGGGGATGTTAGCTAATCTCCTTTCTCTATACAATTTGAATTCTTGAAATTCTTCTAGGGGAAATTGAATTTGGGCTGACTGCATAACTTCCTTCAGTGTGCTTTTCTGTTGAAAGGTATCATCAAAAAGATCGTCTTCTTTGGAAAATACTTTTATCTTGACGACAGTAGTGAAATTATTAATGACATCATAGGGGTCAAATTGTCTCCCTAGAAACTTGAACAGTCATAGACATAGGATATTGTCTACTTCTTTTAATGCATGCCCTAAATCAAACAATGAAAAGGCCCCACAGGTCATAGGAAATTATGGTCAAATGGCCTTCTTCTTGTCCTTCAGCTCTTTGTTCATACCTCCCACCCCACAGGTCTGGTAGGCAATCTCTCACGCCAATAATTTATCAGGGACATATAAGGGTAGGACATGAGGGGAAGCAATGCTTCCAAATACTCTAACATAGGTGAAAAGCTCTTCTCAAAACCATCTTGCGATAGGGAGAATGTCAACTTCCGCTTCAGGGGAAAATCTTGGAGCGTCCCTATTATACAACATTCTGTGCATAGGTAGCATGACTCCATGAAAATTTTTGTAAAAATACAAAATAAACTTGGAATCCCATAATTCCTTATAATAAATGAGAATAGGCAAGGGATTCTGAGTAGTCCACTTCCAACCCATTAAAGGAATTTGGAAACATGACAGATTGTATCCATAGCATAAGTAGCTAACTAGAAAGGAGGATAAATCCTCTGAGTAGTAGTTCTTTTGGACCGGTAGTTCCAAATAGCTATAGCTAAATTATTAGACAATATCTTAGCCCAATCCACAATAGTAGCATTAGTGGTTACATCTAATAGGGGTAGCCACTCAGATGAAAACTTGTTGATGTCGGGCTTTCCAAAAAGTCTACAGAGCATAGCAATAACAAAGCAATATGGGGAAGAGAGAGAACGAGTACTATACATACCATGTTTATCCTCTTTTAGTGGTTCTTCCCTTGTCGACTAGTCCTTGGTGCATTCTGCCAAATCCTCATTTTCTTTGGCGAACTTCTCCTTGAACTATTTATTGTAGGTTGCCTGCGGCTCTGGTAGATGATACATGAGCCTTAAATCTTGTGGAGTGAATGACCGAATGAGTTCTTGGCTCTGAGTCTTAAATTGTCTGTCTATTATATCAGCATTATCCAGTACCCATTTGACCATGTTTCTGTATGGAAGAATCTTGGGTCTCGCCACTATCCTGTGCAAGAATGAACATGCAATTTATGTGATCGACACCTTAGATGACCCGTGTGAGTCTGCAGTTGCTTTAACCTCCATTACTTTGGGATTTTCTTCTTCAAGTAGACTGTACATGCCTTCCCAAGTAGTTATGCCAGTGTCTCTATTATAGGTGGTGTCTGTGTATAAGGGTGTCATTTCTTTGTCTTCAGAAACCAGAGCTTTTCCCTTCTTTCCCATTATACTCTGAACACTGCTGCATATATCTTTCTGCTTTCCACTCCTGCTATTTACAAGGAAAGAGTAATGATAATAAATAAGGTGATGGGAAAGCTTTTAATGCCAAAATCATATAAAATATACCACCCTACGAGAAATGACCTTTTGATAAAATCTAAACCTTATCTCATTAATGATTATTGACTAACCCATTAAATTGGCATTAATGTGCATAACTTGGTATCTGTTTACGGAAAAAACTTTTTGATCGATGAGCCCTACAGATTTGCGATAAAGCGATTTTGCGATTTGCTTTGCAATATCGCAAATTGAAATATCGCTAATCCGTTGTGTTTAACAATCATCTATCACCACGTGTTTCTGCAAGATGTGATTTGCGAGATTCCCTATTGCATATCGCTGGGTCGAGATATTTTACCTTAAGTGAGACTTGAGGCATATGAAAACTGCGACGTGCGATGAGCTTCTATAGCGTGTGATTTCTCATCGTGATTCCACAATCTTAGTAGTTTGCTTATATGGTGTCATCCATTACCTTTTGTGATGCGACGCTTTATTATTGAGAGAACGATTTTATTCAAACTTATCATAAAAATTAAGTCCTTTTGGATTTTGCGGGTGTTCTCCTAAGTTTATGATAGTAAGATTTATTCAAAAGGGGAATATAGGTGCTACTTTTTATTTTTTAGAAGGGTCCCCATTTATTTAGTATTAGTAATAAAACTAAATAAAAGGGGGGTTTTTTTTGGCCACAACACCTCCTGCCATCCTTAGGGGTCAAATCCCTAAGATAAGGAGCTAATCTAGCTGATACTGAACAAGAAATAGGAATATAGGCATCTCAACAACTTGCCTCTAAAAGTGAAAAACTGATTCATTTGAGCTCAAACCAACTCCTAAAGCAATGAATCTACCATATATTACTCTTTATCTATCATAATTACATGCCAAAACATATTTACAATGGTAAATCATCCACCATGAGAGAGAATCTATAATTATAGTAAAAAACTGGAAAATTAGCAACCTTGAGCAAATTGCCAAAAGCGCAGCGCCACTTTCAAGTCCCTTTTGGAGGCCTTCCTGGCATCCAAATTGAGCCCATGATATCTCATTGGAAAGGTATTCCAGTATATTTTCCAAAACACCTAAAATTTCAGAATTTGAAGCTTATTTGGCCCCTCAAAACGTGATTCTCCCAAGATGAATTCTGTGTGTCCAAAAAGTGGTAGAAAGGTCATTTTTAGGGTGTTTTTTGACCTTTTGGTGGACCAGGTCTGCCCCAAAAACTTTGAAACTTGCTAGGGTGCATGTACTCATCACTATGAATCCAAAAATGAAAACCATTTCTTCAATGGGTTCCCCTAGGAAAAGCGCAACACCACTTATAGGCAGTTTTTTCTATGTATTAAATTCCAAAATTTGCAAATGACAAAATTTGCTCCAAATTTGCCAAAAATTGGTGAGAAGGACCATCATCAAATGTTTTGATGAGCCAAGGAAGATTCAGCCAGCATGCTAAGTCTATCATCCTTCTTTTTGTGGTTTTCTCTGTTGCCTAGCTCTATATGTTGAGGTGTCACTGCTTGCATTTTCCTCCTCCTCATAGTCTCGGTCTTCTTGGTCCATGTTTGCAAGGCTAAGGTGCATGAAGGGAATAAGTGAAAGTGTTTTTAGGAATGAGGGGATGGGAGATGAGCTTGTGACTAGGAAATGAATGGAGGAGTAGGAAACGAGAGGGTCGACTTGTTTGCTTGAGAATTTTCTCTTGGGGAAGAGGGACAAAGGGAATGGGAATGATATGGAATAGGGGTAAAGATAAAAAGGGACAAGAAGATAGGGGAATAGGGATATGTGAATTTAGAGCTGTAGGGATAGGTGGTAGGATGAACAGTGAAGATTTAGGGTTTAAGAATCATTAGGGATATTTTAGGGTTTCATTTTAAACATGGGAAATGATGCTTAAACATTGGATTTGCAAACAAAAACTAAAGTGAAGGATGGCCACTTGTAATGATGGAAGGAGAGAGAAATTTAGAGTTTCCTTGAGAATTTGAGGGTTTTTAAGTTCTCTTGCCAAAAGCGTAGTGCCACCCTGCCAAAAGCGTAGCGCCACTTCAAGTCCAATTTTGATTTCCTTCCCAATGTAAAAATTGGGTGTGGGATAGCTCATTGTAAAATTTGTCGAGTCTTCATTCCAGAGTATCTCGAATATTTCAATTTGGAGCTCATTTGCGCTGTCCAAAGCCCAATATCCCAAGACAAGTCAAAATGTGCAGAATGAGGCTGCCAAAATACAAAGTGATGTTGCAGTCAACTTTTGAAGGTATTCCTTAACTCCAAATTGAGCTCATGATAGCTCAATGGAAATATATCTATGTCTAGTTATCATTTGACTCATCAAGTAAGTCATTTGGTCAACAAAGCTAGGTAAGAGATTGATTTTCCCAAGGTCACTCTAGAAGTGTAGCAACTCTCTTGTAGCAACTGTATTTTTGACATTTCTCTAAAACCATGACACCTGTGTAAAATGTGAAGGAGGTTTTTCTTCCATGTCCCATTTTGGACAAAAACCTCTCTCATGTTTTCCAAATTCTTCTCTGTTTGGTCTAAAACATAGTTTGAATAAAAACCGGTCCTATGTGTCGGAAATGATTTGTCCCTTGGAGTGAATTATTGAAAAATGATGGAAACATGATGTGTATGAGTTGGAATGGCCTCATACTCGCTGAAATGAACTCCCTGATGCCTCATATACTCAGGTGTCTCTGATTTCATATAAAACCCTAGCTCAATGGGTGAGGAAATTGGGGTTTAGTGCTTGTGGAAAATGATGATTTGGACACCCTTGGGAAAAAACAACTCCCTTTGGCATGCACTTAACCGTTTGAAGCTATACCCTTTCACTTGACTATTTCCTTTGAAAAATTTATCTTTTGATGGTCTGGCATCTTTGGAAAATTGAGTTAACAGCTTGGGATTGTGAAATTATTACATTTGAAAGACATAAAATTACATAACGAAATAAGCATTTCTCTTTACAAATCATCTTCACATGGTGAAGGGATGTTATTTGATCACCCTTTACTTGCTGATCTTATGCAATGGAATGGAACTTGGCAACCCTAATGACCTAATGAAACCTTAAAAAACCCTAAAGACCTAATGAGACCTTGAAGGACTGAATTTCAAGATGACATAATGAGCTAATGACTGATACAAATGACATGATAAAAATAACTTTATGGATGATGTACAGTCAACAAGATATGAAACTATGCCAACAAGTTATCACATTTATGGAACAATGATGTTTTTGGACTAGGACTACCATCAGTGACTATTTTTTTGCATGACCTAGTGGAATGATAAAAAAATTGCTGAATTGGACCCTTAAAATGATATTAAAAGAGGATTTTTGATCACTGACGGTAGGATGCAAACACTAACACTAACAAAATGCACTCCTAGACTCATGAACCATTTTAATGATGAGTCTTTTAATGCAGCAAGGAACAATTTTAACTTTGAGCATCATGCAGATAGTCATATGATCTGCATAATACTTCAAATTCGAAGAGAAAAGTCTTTGGGTCTTCGTTTCTTTTCTGTGGAAATTAGGATGAATTGAGGGTGATATACTTTTCATTGTGAGGGTTGTATCTTCATCAAGAATAGGAAATCCATAAGGATCTTGGTTTCCTCTGCCTCTAACCCCCTCCTCTGCTCCTATCTCCACCTCTATCTCTACCCTTACCTCCTCCAATCCTATTTTCCTCTCCATGGACATTATATACCTCTCCTTCCCCTTCTTCAGCCATGATAGATTCTTCGGAACTAATATAGTGTTCTTCCAATATTTCTAGTTCCTCTATCAATGGTTGTTCAAAATAAGTTTCATGTTCCTCTTCTTCACTAGGAACTGCTAATTTTTCTCCAAAAATTTTCTTACCAGTGGAGGATAGAAAAATTACTCCTGTAGTTGGGGATGTAGGATTTTCTTCAATTACAACTTTAGTAGAGGAAGCGGGTGAAGTTATGGATTGGATTTATGATCTTGAGATTTTAGGAAGCCTTTTTCGACCTCTAAATGGAATTCGGGTTTGAGTAGGTGGTGTGGATTCTTGAATTCGTGGTGAAGTGAGTGTATTTGTGGGAATTAAACTTCTTCCTTGCCCTACAAATCTGCCTCTAGAGTCTCTATCCCTACGCATATCATGTTTTGTTTTCTTTTTTTCTTAATTTCTATTTGTACTTCCCCAGCAATGGCACCAAAATGTTTAGCCAATTTAATGTCGATAAATTGTTAATCATAAATTGTCAACCAATGTAGGTATACTGACGAAGTACAGGTGCACTATATGTGCTAGAAGCTATTTCTTATGTCATTATGTTCTTGTTAGGTTCTAAACTTAAGATTAGTATGGAGATGGTTTCGTTAGTTATATTAATGTCTCAATCCCTAAATTTATCAGCGAATTTCTTAGGAGTTATTCTCTATTGAATCAGTTTATGGATGATATGAGAGTGATTATAGATTTTACTTGTGTTAGACTATTTTGGATTTTTGTCTTGAATTTTTATGCTACAACTCTAATTTACTAAGTGCAAGAGAAATCTATTCTATCAAACTGTAAAGGAATACTGTCTGAATTCAATTGTTAAGGAGAAGGCTCTCACTCTTTTACTTATTCAATTTCATTCAAACAAGATATTTTGAACAACAACTACACTATGAAGTAAACACAGTTGGACTACACTAGATAAAAAGAAATTTGAATAACCATACTATACACGATAAAAAGAAATTCAAATAGCATATTAAACTAGGTATAAAGCAAAGGGAAGTGCTCATGCATATAATGATTCATTGGTGAACTCATCATACTACATTTCTTCACACAAAAACAAAGTATTCAAGGAATGAAAGAAATATAATTGCAATTGGTTAAAGACGTGTTACTGGTCGTAGGGGCCCACCATGAATTAGTCCATAATCTCCAATAAACACAACACATACACACATAAAACCAATTATATTACTTGCAGAATGAAATTTAACAAATTTGTTTTAAAAATTACGTCATCCAGCGTGCACCAAATCACAGTGCAGCCATAGTTTTTATAATAAGTCTTTGGAATAACAGCATGAGCATTTTAAACCTAAATATCTCTATTTCAATTAAACTATATCACCAAACCTTCAATTTGCTATTCCGAAAGAAAATAGATAAGGTTTTGATGAAACTCAGATTCTGTTTCGGTGACAATTGTGTAGTTGACTTTGGGGTTTGACTGTGATATCCTACGATCATCTTGATGAACTGGTTCAAGGGAATAGGAAGGAATCCACTAGGGTACCATTTCTTATCCATCTGTATCCTTTGTCCCTGAGCTAGAGCTTCTGAACCTTGAAAACAATGGAGGTAGCTACAAAAATCTGGATTAGTCGTGGAAATAGACCAACTCTATAGCCAAATGCATTCTTTAACAAAACAACAAGGTATATAGTCAAAAATGAAGAAGAAGACATGTTATTTCTTACCTTTAACAAAACCTTGTGTCTATGGAATTATTTACATGGTAAGTATAGGAAAAGAGAGGAAATAGAGGCAAATAGGGATGTCAAGGTAATACAACCTTTGGACTCTATAGATGTATGAGAGGAACATCGGTTCCAGGAGTTGGACGTCACGCTGAGAGCTAAACCTACCAGATGGTGGGGCACCCATAAGAACAACTTTGTAGATTGGAAAGAATATCGAAGGATGATGAAGCTGTGGTTTGGTTATGCCAATACCCGTATTGCAGAGAAATATATAGGGAAGGATGATCTGCGCGAGCATCTGGCTCGATGGATGAAAGAATGGGGAGAAGAACCATAGCCAGAATGGTTCACATATTCTACCACACTTTGGATACTATTCCGATGAAATGGTATCTAGAAGCCGAGATACGACATCGAACCGTAGAATCAGTTGTTCTGAAGGAAAGTTTTCTGCTAACTTTTAGATTTGAAGATGGATTTGAGTGTATTGACGAAGCGTTATAGGAGATCAAAGCTAAAATATTTAGACTTCTAGGAGAACCTATCACATGAGTACAACTAGAAAGGAGTATGAAAATATGCCATGCACTCGGATGATACAATGTGACTACTGAGGAAGGTGAGGAAGATCCTAGGAACATCAATATTCTTGAGTCAGAAGGATAGCATGAAGTAGAAGGGCCTAAGGCAGAAGTCCCTGATATCTAAAAACCCTTGAAGACGAAGTAGGTGAATATTTTGTCGGAAGCACGGCCGAAGTTTTCAAATATAGGTGATTACTGGGATGAGGACATAGTGGAGAAAGTCGCGGAGTTGTTGAGGGAGTGTCAGGATTTGTTTCCCACCAATTTCTTTAATCTGAAGGGAATAGTAGGTGATCTGGGTGTCATGAAGATCACTTTGAAGCGAGATGTGATGCCAGTAAAGAAGCGGCCATAGTGGTTGAATCTTAAGTAGGAATCATAATGGGTTAGTCCTATGGTGGTTAAGGAAAAGAAGATGAAGGGTGAAATTTGGATCTACGTAGATTTGAGAAAGCTGAATGATGCTTGTATCCATGACCCATTTCCTATGCCATTCATAGCTGAAGTATTGGAGAATATTGGAGGTTAGGAAGCCTATTCATTTACTGGGTTCTCAGGTTATCATCATATCAAAATCACACTGGAGGATTAGAGTAAGACTACCTTCACTATTGAATGGGGTTGTTTTCAGTATACAGTTATGCCCTTTAGCCTTAAGAATGCCCTTGTAATATTCTCTCAGGTGTTAGTTGCAACTTTCAAAGAATTTATTCATAAGTTTTTGGAGGTTTACTTTGACGGTTGGAAATTGCTTGGGTTAATAAGGAGACATGTTTCCAATCTTCGCCTCATGCTGGATACTTGTCAAAAGTATTAGATATCCATTAATTTGAAGAAGTGCATATTCTGCCTACCATATGGGATACTCTTGGGCCATCTTGTCTGTAAGTAGGGGTTGATGGTAGACCTTGCCAAAATTGCAATAATTGTTAATTTGGAGACTCCAAGGAATGTCAAACAGTTGCGTGTGATGTTGGGCCATACAAGATATTAAAGGAAATTCATCAAAGCATATGCGTAGATCACTACACCCATGGAAAGATTATTGAAGAAGGATGCGATGTTTTTCTAGGATTATGATTTCCAGAAGAGTTTGGATGCCTTGAAGGAAACAATGGTCACAGTGCCTATCCTAGTGTTCCCCAACTCGAAGAAGGAATTCCACGTGCATGTAGCTGCATCCTACATAGCCTTAGGAGTTGTGCTAACCCAGCCAAGCGCAGGTGATATTGACCATTCGATAGTGTTTACGATCAGAAAGTTATCTAAGGAAGAAAATAATTATTCAATGACAGAGCGCGAAGGATTTGCAATGGTGTATGCACTCTAGAAGATCAGACACTAATGTTTGGGTGCACACTTCAAAATGTACATAGACCATTTTGCTTTGAAGTACCTGGTCAACAAGGCTGTGTTGGGGGGGGGGGGATTTGTAGATGGTTACTGCTCTTTGAAGAATATGACTTTGAAGTCATCGTGAAGCCAGGGTGATTGAATGTTGGACCAGATCACCTATCGCGGATTGAAAATGGTGATGAACCTACAAATCTAGAGGGAGGAATTCCTGATGCACAGCTCTTTGTTTTATGTGTCGTAGACGAAAACTTTGTAGACATAATCTGGGTACAACCCCTGAAGGGTATACAACACAACAAAATAAAGAATTGGTGGTCAGGGCTTCATATTTTTTTGTCATTGCAAGACACATATATAAAACTGGATCAGATGAATGTTAGAAAATTATATATTACGGATCAATGGAACACATATAATATTACAGAAATATAAACACAGAGAACGCACAAAACAAGAGAGACACAGATATACGTGGTTCACCCAGTTTGGGCTACGTCCACTCCGAACAGCCAGTCCTTCCTTTCTATTATCCAGCAAAATGAAGAGACACAACCTACAGCAAATCCGCTGTAATATCCTCTGTTTTATCTCACAGTCTCACCTCTCTGTTTCTTTCTCACTGAATACACATTTATCACATAGCCTCAAATACAATACCCTCATACAAAGAGAGGGGTTGCCTTCTAGGGAAAAAAACCCTAAACTAAACATAAGTTCTACTGTCAGATCATCCGCCTAATGAACGACCAAGATTGAAATTTCATTATCCTTGGCCAAAACCCTGGCCAATCCGGCCAAGTGAGCCTTCACCACTCACCTCCAAGCCTTGCATTACAATGAAGTCCTTCCAACCTTTTATAAGCTCCATTACATATAATACCATGGGCAGAATACCATGGGTGCACAATACCATGTGCCCCAAAACCATCACTATTTAACCTGGTCAACTTTGACTCTATCCTGAGTCAAGTTTACTTAACAATTCCCCCCTTAAACTTGACTTGGGGTTCCTTGACTAACTCCAGCCAAACTTGCTAAGTGAGACAATCCTGCTCACTCTAGTCCTTACCCCCCCTCAGAGTTTTTACCTGAGGTATTGTTAACCCGACATCCCCCCTATCACCTAGGTCTAACTTAGTTTTACCAGTGATCACCAAGGGGTACACATGCCTTACTAGGTCTTACAGTAGTATGCCCATTTACATGCAATAAGTTTGACTTCATTAATTTTTATTTTCTTTTTTTTTATTGTTGCTCTTTTAACCCATCCTCTCTTATTTAATGCGACCAAGTAGCTGCTTGCATTCAGGTGACACGTGTACATGGTCCAGTCCAGAATAGTATACTGCGCTTAAACTGCCAACGCCTTTCCTGGAGGAAAAAACCACTTCGCTGACGAAGAATATGCAGATCTCTTTCACTTGGCGGTATTCTTGACCTACAAAGATGGACATGTCCAGAACCCAATGAGTGGTATCAATCTGAACGCAATTGGAAGCGTCCATGGGATAACTTCTGTTGGGAAACAGAAAGCCGAAGGCTTTCGAGTAAACGCTCTCTACCACTAATCGATCTGCCAATTTTTCCAGAGCTCGATCTCATCATTAAGAACATGCCACACAATTTCAGCTGCATGCATCAAACTCGCCACCTGGTCTTCTTGTTATCATGGGCTGTGTTTCCAGCCAATTCCAACACCTCGGTGGCAAGGTATTCGAGAACAGTTGCAACGTAGATGGCTGCGCCACCTCCAACACACTTGGCACAACGCCCCTTCTTGAGATACCTGGTGATCTAGAAGATGGATTTCTAAGATCCCGATGCGGATTTAAGGCCATCGCCCTACCTACTCGACCTTTCTCCTAGTCGCTTCATCCATAAAAAAACACAACCAGTTCGTTGGTTTCTTCCTCGTAGGAAATTCAGGGGCTACCGTGCGATTAGAACTCCATCCAAATCAGTTAGTGGGGCTGACACATCTGCCATCAATTATGCTCAAGTCGGCATCCACTTTCGATGGTTATACTTGGGTTTACCTGCGTGCCTCCATAATGGTCCTAGGGTTGCGATCTCTTAGCTCATCCTCTGCTACCACGGCTCTAGTGCTTCGAGCAGAGAATCTGATAGTGCCATCTTTGTTCCAGATCTATACTTTGTGCCAGATCTACCTCTGCACGTTTTAGGCTGACTCTTAGTCATAGATCTGCAAGCGCACTCTTGATCCGCACATCTCCAACACCTTCATCATAGCGTCCGCGGAGGCCGTGTAGAGGTACCCGTAGGGGCCAATGGCCACGACATTGATGGTGTCATCATGGGCTCTCGTGGAATCCATGCACTTGAATTTCGAGAGGCGCCACACCTTGAAAGTCTAGTCCCATGAGCTCGAGTACTTGAAATAACACCATTTCCTGCATTTCTTCACCATTGTGCCTCCGATTCTGCACGTAGTTCTTCTGGCTTATCACACTAGCCACACAGTCCTTCACGGTCGGAATCTTGGCCACCAGATCCGACAAGATCTACCTTCTTCACACACAGATCTAAGTAGATCTATATTGATCCAGCACCTTCCTATGCATATTTGTCCACAATTAAACCTTACATCGTAGCAACGAAAACCATAGATACAATAAAATCATTTCGTTCTCGATCTAGATCCAATGAAAACCACATTCTAAGCCCAAATCCTCAACCATGGCTCTGATACAGCTGTTTTTAGCTTCGGGGGCGCTGCCCCCCTTGGACCCCCCCTGCAGCGAATATTTTACGGGCGGCGTTTCCGCCCCCATTTTGAACTGGGGTCCTATGTGGCGATACCTTTGAATATAGAAGATAATCAGGCTCCACACCCAACAATCTCCCACTTGGAGACTGATTTTAGCAACTCCATCGTTGCTCCATTTGCTGGACAATGACTCCTCTTTGGACCTGGCTGTTTCTCATCTTCATCGTCATCCTTGAAGACCAACTGAAACTGAGCATATTCTCAGTTTCTCCCTGGTTACAACTTTTGTTAGCATATCTGCAGGATTCTGGCTAGTGTGTATCTTTTCCAGCTTCAACTCTCCATCTTCCAACACTGATCGTATGAAATGGTACTTGAGCTGTATGTGTTTAGTCCTGGAATGAAATGTTGAGTTCTTTGCAAGATGAATGGCACTTTGGCTATCACTGTATAATGTGCCCATATCATGCTCCTTACCCAATTCACCCATAAATCTTTGTAACCAAATCATTTCTTTACTAGCCTCTGTAGCAGCAACATACTCCGCTTCTGTTGTTGAAAGTGCAACAACACTTTGGATTTTTGAAACCCAACTAACAGCTGTTCCTCCAACAGTAAATACATATCCTGTAGTGCTCCTACTGTTATCTCTGTCACCTACCATATCTGCATCAACATATCCTTGTAGGGAGATGTTTGAACCACCAAAGCATAATGCTTGGTTTGTGGTACCTTTCAAATATCTGAGAATCCATTTCACTGCCATCCAATGTTCCTTTCCTGGATTGTTCATGTACCTGCTTACAACTCCCACTGCATGTGCAATATCAGGCCTTGTGCAGACCATTGCATACATTAAGCTTCCAACTGCTGATGCATATGGAACTTTAGACATATAATCCATGTCTTCTTGGGTCTTTGGGCACATTTCCTTTCTAAGTTTGAAATGGCTAGCAAAAGGTGTACTAACTGGTTTTGCATTGTGCATGTTAAATCTTTTCAACACCTTTTGTATGTACTCATTCTGAGACAATGTTAATTTATGATTTTTCCTGTCTCTAGTTATTCTCATACCAAGGATTTGTTTTGCAGCTCCCAAATCCTTCATTGCAAATGAACTTTCCAATTTTCTTTTGAGCACATTTATTTCCTGCATGTTAGATCCTGCAACAAGCATGTCATCTACATACAATAACAATATAATATAGCTGCCATCATTTTGCTTTTTCAAATAAACACAATGATCAGAGTGACATCTAGTATAACCTTGTTCAGACATAAACTTGTCAAATTTTAGATACCACTGCCTTGGGGCCTTTTTTAAGCAATACAAGCTCTTCTTCAACCTGCACACTAGTTTCTCCTTCCCTTTCACCTCATATCCTTGTGGCTACTGCATATATATCTCTTCCTCCAAATCCCCATGGAGAAAGGTTGTCCTTACATATAACTGCTCAAGATGCAAATCTTTAGCTGCTACAAGACTTAAAATAGTTCTGATTGAAGTCATTTTAACAACAGGAGAAAATATTTCATCAAAATCAATACCTTTCTTCTGTGAAAACCCCTTCACCACAAGTCTAGCTTTATACCTCTGTTTTCCTCCATCTTCTTCCTTCAGCCTGTAAACCCATTTATTATTCAATTTAGTTTTTCCTACAGGCAACCTGACTAAATCCCAAGTCTGGTTATGCATTAAGGAGTCCATATTTTCTTCCATGGCTACCTCCCACTTCTTCCTGCTTTCAACCTGCATTGCTTCTTCATAACATTCGGGTTCACCGGAATCGGTCAACAATAAATAATATAATGAAGGAGAGTATCGTTCAGGGGGTCTACTTATCCTGGTAGATCTTCTAACACCACTTTTAGGTGTTTGGGGTGCCTGTTGTTGTTGTGGTGGTTGTTGTTGTTGTGGTTGTTGATTATTATTATTTTCAGACACCTTTCCTTTTTCAGTGATTTCATCAAGAACTGTGTATTCCTTGTTTTCCTTTTCCTGTTTCTTTTCCTGCAACTGATTCTTATACAAGACCTTTTCATTGAATATTACATCTCTGCTCCTAATGATTTTGTGATTTTCATAATCATATAAGCGATAACCAAAATCATTAACACCATATCCAATAAAGGTACATTTCTTTGACTTTGCCTCAAGCTTTGTTCTATTTTCTTTATCAATATGGACAAAGGCCTCACAACCAAAAGGCTTTAAAATAGAGTAGTTTACCTTTTTACCTGTCCATGCTTCCTCTGGAACACCACCATCCAAGGAACTTGAAGGCCCTATGTTTATTAGATAAACAGCAGTATCTACAGCATCTGCCCAAAACTGTAAAGGCAATCCTACATGCAATCTCACGCACCTTGCACGCTCCATGATTGTTCTGTTCATCCTTTCTGACACACCATTTTCTTGTGGTGTTCTTGGAACTGTCTTCTCTCTGCGAATTCCATGCTCTGAACAGTACCTATCAAACTCTTTGCTGCAATATTCACCTCCATTGTCTGATCTAAGACACTTCAATTTCTTTCCTGTCTCAATCTCAACCAAAGCTTTCCATTTCTTGAAAGTATCAAATACATCAGATTTATTCTTAATACAATAAATCCAAGTTTTTCTAGTTGCACCATCAATAAAAGTAACATAATAATGAGAGCCACCGAGAGATGATACCTGAGCAGGTCCCCATACATCTGTATGCACAAGCTCTAATTTTTCATTCTTCTTTTCTTTCCCAACTCTGAGAAATCTAACTCTCTTCTGTTTTCCATAAATGCAATTCTCACAGAAGTCCAAATCAACATTCTTCAAAGCCGGCAACAAATTCCTTGAGTGAAGAATCTTCATCCCCTTTTCACTCATGTGTCCGAGCCTATGATGCCATAATGCTGCATCTGCTCCTTTGGAAGTTAAAGCATTAACACAGTTAGAAATACCATTGCATAAATACAATGTACCAACCTTTTCGCCTTTTGCTATTACCAGGGCTCCTTTGGTGACCTTCCAAGCTTTATCTGTGAAAGTTGTCACACAACCTTCACCGCCTAACTGCCCTGTTGAAGTCAGATTTTTCTTTAGATCTAGAACATGCCTTACCTCCTTTAATAGCCATTGGTTTCCATGTTGCTGTTTTACAAGAACCTTACCCATTCCAACGATTTTACAGGGTTCATCATCACCCAGACGAACTTGTCCAAAATATCGTTGAACATAGCCATGAAAGTATTTCTTATCAGGTGTGGCATGGAATGAAGCCCCTGAATATACCACCCAGGAATCAGTAATATTTTTGAAAGAAAGAATCAAAGCATCTTGTAACACCTCACCTGTCACATTTGCTTCATGATTGTTTTCTTGCTGTGCATCTCCTTCTTTTCCCTTCCGAGATCTATAGTCTTTCTTTAGGTGTCCTTTCTTTCCACATTTCCAGCACACTATCACTGATCTGGACTTGGATCTGCCTTTCCTTGATTTACTGCGATATCCTGAGCTCTTTCCTCTTTCCATTTTTCTTCCTCTAGACTCTGCACTCAAAGCATTTCCCGATGTCTCACCGGAGCTTTTCTATCGCATTTCCTCGCTAAGGATAGCACCAACAACATCATCAAACTTTAAAGTACTAGATCCAGAAACGGAGTTACTAATGGCCATTACCAAACCATTCCAACTTTCTGGTAATGAGCACAAGAATAACAGAGCTCTAACTTCATCATCAAAGTTTACCCCTACAGAACTTAACTGACTTGTAACTATATTAAAATCATTTAAATGGTTTGCAACAGATCCACCTTCCGACATATTCATATTAAATAACCGTTTCATAAGAAATACCTTGTTTGAGGCCGAGGGTTTTTCATATAGTTTCGACAACGTCTGCATCAAACCCTCTGTCGTGGTTTCCTTCGAAATGTTGAAGGTAACTGACACAGCAAGGCACAACCGTATTGTTCTGAGTGCCTTTCTATCGAGAAGGTTCCATTCTTCGTCTTTCATACCCGTCGGCATCTTTGTTTTTCTGCCCAATGGTAGGTATAGATCTTTCTGATACAAATAATCTTCCATCTGCATCTTCCACAGCGAGAAGTTTTGGCCGTTAAATTTCTCGACCCTAAACTTACCATCTTCTGCCATTGCTCCCACTCGAACCAGGAACCCTTCTTTCCTGCGAGTTTATCAGCCAAATATACCTTCGGCTCTGATACCAGTTGTTAGAAAATTATATATTAAGGATCAATGGAACACATATAATATTGCAGAAATATAAACACAGAGAACGCACAAAACAAGAGAGACACAGATATACGTGGTTCAACTAGTTTGGGCTACGTCCACCCTGAACAGCCAGTCCTTCCTTTCTATTATCCAGCAAAATGAAGAGACACAACCTATAGCAAATTCGCTGTAATATCCTCTGTTTTCTCTCACAGTCTCACCTCTCTGTTTCTCGCTCACTGAATACACATCTATCACACAGCCTCAAATACAATACCCTCATACAAAGAGAGGGGTTTCCTTCTAGGGCAAAAAACCCTAAACTAAACATAAGTTCTACCGTCAGATCATCCGCCTAATGAATGGCCCAGATTGACTAGAAATTACTATACTTTTACAAGGCAATTTTACAGCTGTTTTTAGCTTCGGGGGCGCTGCCCCCGAAACCCCCCGCCAGGGGGGGCTCCCAAAGGTCGCAACCGCCCCCCCTAGACCCCCCCTGCAGCGAATATTTTATGGGCGGCGTTGTCGCCCCCATTTCGAACTGGGGTCCTATGTGGCGATACCTTTGAATATAGAAGATAATCAGGCTCCACACCCAATAATGAAGTGTTGCGTAGGTATGTCTTAGATTATGAAAGACAAAGCATCCTCACAGAAGCACAGGAGGAGTTGCGGGAGGGAATTATGCGGGTAGAGCAACTACGCAAAAGGTCCCACGAGCAGGACTATGGTGGCCAACTATGCATAAGGATTCCAAGGAGTATTGTAGGGCATGCGATGTCCATTAGAGAATGGAGAGGCCATCGGGATGGGATGAATTTCCTTTGAATTGAACCTGTAGGTGTTGTTACAAGCGTTTGATAATTGGGCAATAGAATTCGTGGGAACAATTCAACCAATAGGAAAGAAGATTGGAGTAAGATATATCATTACAATGACTGAATACTTGACTATATGGGCTAAGGCATAACCCGTGACGGATTGTAGCATGGCCATAACTACGAAGTTCATTTTTGAATACATTTTGTCTCAGTTTGGCTACCCTAAAATTTTGATGAGCGATATGGGTTCACACTTCTTAAACGAGACAATCGCTGCCTTGCTTGAAGAGTTCCAAATATATCACCAGAAGAGTACGCTGTATCACCCTCAAGCAAATGGAATAGTGGAAGCCTTTAACAAAATCATAGAGAATGCCTTAACAAATACTTGTAATGTAAAAAGGAATGACTGGGATGTTTCACATACCAACTGTTCTATGGGCGTATAGAGCCACCTGTAAAAAGTTGACTTGATAAACACCATTCAGACTAGTTTATGGACAAGAAGTTGTGATGCTGATGGAGAACATCATGCCAAGTTTGCAAATTGTTGTAGTTATAGACATGGCCAATTGGGATACCGTGGAAGAACACCTCGCGCAGATAGTTGAGTTGGAGGAATATCACTTATTAGAAGGTTTTCATTAGCAGGTGCAAAAGGATCATGAAAAGGCATGGCATGATCACCATATTAAGTAGCGCACCTTTAAGAATGGAGATCACGTATTGTTGTATGATAGTAAGTTCATGAAGTTTCCGGGAAAGTTCCAAATACATTTGCTGGGGCCTTATATCGTCAAGGAGATTATAGATGGAGGTGTAGTTTAGCTCGTAAAGGTGAACGAGGAGTTGTTTCTGGGAATGGCCAATGGGAGCCAGATAAAGTTGTACAGGGGTGATCCCACCCTTGTGCAATGACTATATGGATGTGGGATAGACCTAGTACTCTAAGAAGTCGCAAGGGAGTGCAGGACTTAAACTACACTGTTAGAGGCATGATTGGATGAAGTGAATGGGATGCACGAAAAATTAAGGAAAGGCGTAGAGGAGAGTTGTGACGAAGGAGCTGCACTAGATTGGTGGGTCCTGCATAGCCTGGCTAAAATGTGACCATTGGACATACTGTAGCTGATTGGATGGTGATTTTTCTGTTAAAATGAGTGGGGGGGAGGGAGCATTTAAGACGCATATATTTGGAAATATGCCACCAAAAGCACATTAATGACAAGGATTTGGAGGGAATGGATGGATTTGAATTCAAATTGAGCTATAAATACAACATCCTACTCCACATTCCAACACTTTTCTTCCTAAGAATTTTCCTTAAGATTTTGCACTTTAGCTTACACCAAAAAAGTTGTTGTATGTCTGTAGAATATTGGGAAATACTTAAGGAGAATATTTCATAGCCAGGATTCATGAATTTAACTAATCGATAGTGTGAGAGATTCATCAAGAGAATGAATGCAACACAACTTGAGCCTGAGTTGGCCCAACCTGTGGCTACCAGTTTTCCTACTTCAACACTTAGATCATCGAGATCTAAACCCTATGTTTCCATGGTTGGAGAAAGAATTAGAAGAAGCCCTAGCAATCGTCAGTGCGACAATCATCGCACAAAAATCCCACGAAGGTAAGATAAAAGGGGAAAATTGATAGAACTAATCAGCCAACGAAACCCCTGGACTTAGATGACGAAGAGCTGACCATGAGGATTGAAGAGATTGATGCAGAGGAAGTTGAGCTAATAACTTAGCTACCACATTATATACATCCGAGGAAATCTATAGCCAAAGTTCCTAAAGACTCAAATTCAGCCAAGTTCATGGTCTCCACACCATTGCTGCCAAAAAATGTACCTTTTGAGGGAAATTTGCTTACTCGAATTCCATATTTGAAGATGGAAGACTAGGACTTGGGGGATAACATGAAGTTCCCATAGATGGAACCAAGAAAATACCTAAAGAAGGTGTATTATGAAGAATCAAAGGTTACGCGCCTTGAACCAATGAAATGGGTGGTTAGAGTTGGGTGCACAAGGCTATTAAACATGTTATGGGTGCCGCATTTAAGCCACAATGCCATTAATATTGTGTGTGTGTGCCAACTATTGATGCTATTACACGATGGGTGCCTATGGTTGGGAGGGCCCACCCTGATTATTGACATGTTGATCCACAAAATCACATTACTACCGTATCAAGGAATAGACCCTGTGGATGCTTTTGTAGGAAAATCGCAGGAGACGAAGTTAGCAGATTAGATGAAGAGAGACTTTGGGTTGGTGAAGAAGTCACACATTTATGCAATCAGTTCCATGTTAGATGGCGTGATGCAGTTTTCCACACAAATTTTGGCTGGGAAAATCATGAGGAAGTGTCATGTTGATGAAGTGCCAGTGCCTATACTATCTTTGGCTACGCAGTGCGCCAAAGGAGTCCAATACAACTAGGCCCAGTATTTATGTCATGAATTTTTGGGGGATTGTAGAGAGGCCTAGGATGATGGAAAAACATTCCACTATGCATGGCTACTTTTGTTGATCATGATGGTGGCATGGAGGATGCTAGAGGAAAGCCAGTTCCTGTAGCATGATCCAGATCTACCTGAGGCCACGAAGTTTGCCTCACTGTGGGCGACCAAATACCCTGAGCCTATCATGGAGACCAAAACATTTTGGTTCTTATTTGAGTCAAAGTTGAGGATGGTGATTAACTAGCAGCCATGGTTATCACCAAGTTCGCATGCACAGTATGCCAATGTTGTTGACTTCAAGGCATATTTTCATAATCTACATATTCATGTGAAGAATGATACCATGCGCACATGGGATAAGTTGCCATAGCTGGTCACTGAAGATGACATTATGGGGGTCATCAGTAAATGGCTGAGCGACTAGCTCACCCCATCTGATATAGATGAAAGATGTAGTAAGCCTATTGAAGGTGAAACAAAGAAAACCACAACTGCAACCGCAATAGCAAAAGAGAAGAAGAAGGAAGCACATAAGGCTTCCGTGAAGGAAAAGGATGCTTAGCAGAAGGAGGCCTTTGCAAAGGAGAAATAAACACCAAAAGATAAGGTCTCTGCCAAAGAGACAAAAGTGCCAAAGGAGAAAACTGCTACTACGTCGTAGGCCACCATTGACCTCGGTGAGTCTGACACAGAGCACACCAATGTACAATGAGAAAAATAGGATGAAGAGGAAGGGGGCATAGGCTTAGAGTCCCCCTTCATTGTCAAAAAGAGGTAGAACCAAAGCTCCATGGGACCATGCAAGAAGCAGAAGTCTTACAAGTTTGCGAGCGCGACTCCTTTGGTCCTAAAGAAGGGGGACCTTGACAAGATTGGTGATGTGGTCCACGATGCAATGAAGGAAATTTAGAGCCTCATTGAGGACCAATACCATAAAACATTGGACAAGGTGCAACAGGGCTTCAGGGAATTGAAGGTCTAGGTAGGCATTATTCAAATGAGTGTGGGATAGGGGAGCCTGAAGCAAGTGAGCCTGAAACAAGCGAGTGGGTTTACCTTAGCAGCAGAGCTCACCACGAACGTTTGCATAGTGCAGTTACTAGAGGGGTCACTACACGTTGAGACATAAAAGATAGGGCACAGCTCTTACACATGAAGGAATTGAGTTTGAACCTAGTGGTGCTCCCTATTTAGACACTGCATGAGATGCATTAAGGGGTATCATATGAGCTCAAAATTCGGGAGAAATGCGTGCTACTGGTCATCTAATCCAGATTTAAAGAGGAACACAAAAAATTATAGATATAACCATGAATACAAAGATGCAACATAAATAACACTTCATTTCATTAATATCAAATATTGAATATGCTTACAAATAAAATGGAAATAAGACTAGCTTGGGTGATGGTAGCTTATCTCTAAGAAGAGATGTGGTAGCTACATGCCTCTGCACTGAGTTTAAATGAAGGTCAAGGGCCTTTTTATTATTAAACAATAAGAGAAAATCCTAAACAACCAAAACCCTAACCCAAGGAGATGTAACACCAAGAGTTTATGGGCCCTCTTGGGGTTAGTTGGGAAACCAACTTCCCGGGGTCATAACTTGGTCATATTATCTCCATTTGACGTGTATGATACAATTAAGGAAATTGAAAAAAATGAAAAAACAATGGTGAGGATCCAAGTATAATAGACAGGTGGCCACCAATATCCACCTGGATCGTTCCTCCCCCCTTAGGAAGCAATGGTCTCCATTGCATTGAGTTCCTCTATGAGATGAGGAAACTTCTATTGAACTTGGTCCATGGTTATCCATTTTCCTTGGTGTAGGAGTTGGCTAGATCTGACAACTCGATAAAGCTAGATATTCTATTGGCGAGTGTTCTTGATCTTCATGTCCATGATCTGAGCAGTTGCAGCTTATTCCATGCAGTCTTGATTTAACTTTGTTGGTGTGGGATGTTTTGCAATGTCGGATGTGTCCACTAATGGTGGAAAATATGGCCAAAGGTCATCCACATTGAACATTGGGTGCAGGCCAAGGAATGGGGGAATGCTGAGCTCAAAAGCATTATCTCCCACAACCTTGGTGATGGTGTATGGCCCATATCGATGTGGATGAATCTTTCGGTGGGGCCGAACGAAGCTTTGTCCAATATGTCATGGACTTGTTGGTAGATGTGTTGAATGTGCTCAATGAAGCTATTTGCCTTGTTAGCTTCAAACTAGACATGAGCCAAATCTACCTAAGTCGCTGCAAATGGTATGGCCACATCAATGGGACATAGTGGCTGGAACCCCAAGATCACCTGAAAAGGGTTATGGCCAATCGAGCTATGGAGACACCAGCTATAGCTATTTTGGACATAAGGGAGGCTCTCATCCCATGTGTGTGGATTCTTTGATTTGTACAAGTTCAAAATGTGTACAATTGTCCCGTTGACGACCTCTGTTTAGCCATCAGTTTGGGGATGGAAAGCTATCGAATTAGTGAGCTTAGTGTCCCGATCTTAGATGATAGATTGTGGGATCCATAATTGTACCCACAATCATTTAGAGAAGAGTTTAGTAGTGGCTTCTTCTATGATATTCTTCTTGCAGGCTGCCATAATGTACATCTTTGAGAATTTGTCGACGACCAAAAAAACACAGTCATTTCCATTCTTATTAGAAGGAAGGCCCAACATGTAATCCATGGAGATGGATTCCAAAGGTTAGCTAGGGGTAGGCAGTGGAGTATAGAGGCCTTACTTCTTGATGGTCAGTTTGGCAATGGCACAAGCAGTGTAGGATCTAATGTGCTTCTCAACATCCTTTGAAGATTTGGCCAATAGAAATACTTATGCAATATTGCCATTGTTTTCTCGACCCTAAAATTCCCAATAGCCTGACTTTATTGCGCTTCCAAAATCATGTTGGCACGCTCGCTTGAAGGAACACAAAGGTGTCCTAGGTGGCATAACAGAGCATCCTTGAGGTGAAAATATGGAAATTTCTGACCCTCCAAGAGCGTATGGTATGTGTGGCTGAGTTTTGGGTCGGTTTTGTAGAGAAGTGGCCAATCATAAGTCTCATGTGCACAAGAGTTGAGCATGGTGGTTAATGCCATGATCAGTGGTCGGCTGAGGCAGTCTCCAACATTATTGGTGCTGACCTTCTTGTACTTGATATTGAAATGGAATTGTTGTAGGTATGTGGACCACTTCTGATGGTGATCATTCTACAACTTCCCTTGCATTTGTATGAATTGCAGGAGTTAGTGGTCTATGTGGATGACCGTTTCCTTCCCCAAAATGTAATTCTTCTAATGTTGGTATACCTGCACAATGGAATACATCTATTTTTTGTAAGTTGGATACTTCTGGACTGTGTCTAAAAGTGTCTCACTGTGATATGCCACTGGATTCCCCTGTTGAGTAAGGACTACCACAATAGCATATTTAGAGGCATCTGTCTTGAGCTCAAATGGTTGTTGCAAGTATGGTAATGTGAGAACTAGTGCAGAGTAGAGGAAATGTTTCAACTTTGCATATGCCTTCTATTGAGATTCAGAAAAAAATAATTTTTCTTTCTCTCCTCCCTTGGTGAATTGACTCAAGGGCCAAGTGATATGAGAGAATCCTAAAAAAACCTACAGTAGAAATTGGCGAGACCCAAAAATTTGCGGAGCTCTGTTAGAGTGGTTGGGGTTGACCAATCCCGAATGACTTAGATCTTGGCTGGATCGACATGCACCCCCCATTCATCAAAAATGTATCCCGGATACTGAACCTGGGTCATGCCAAAAGTACATTTCTCCAAATTGGCATGTAACGTGTATTGCCACAGTGTTTGGAGAACTTGCCGGATGTGGTGGAGGTGCTCTTCCCAACTATGGGCGAAGATCAAGATGTCATCCAAGTATACCACTAAAAATTAGTTCGTGAATAGCTGCAAGATGTCATCCATTAGCCTCATGAAGGTTGTACGTCATTCATCAACCTGAAAGGCATAAGCAACCATTTCAAAAGGCCCTCCTTGGCTTTGAAGGCAGTCTTCCACACATCAGAGAGTTCGATTAGTACCTGGTGATATTTGGACTTCAAGTCAATCTTGCTGAAATATTTTTTCCCCTTGAGTTGGTCCAGAAGGTCATCAATCTATCGCATCAAGTACCTATTTTGGATAGAGATCTTTTTCAACACTCCAAAGTCAATATAGAGTCTCCAAGTCCCATCCTTCTTGTGTACCAACATGATCGGGCTCCCATAGGACGATTAACTCAGACGAATGTGACCTTTCTGCAAAAGCTCCTGAAACTACCTCTCGATTTCATAATTCTCCAAACAAAGCACCGATAGATTGGTCCGTTGGTCGATGATGCACCTAGGGTTAGATTGATGGAGTTTTTGACCTGACAGTGCAGAGGCATTCCCACCGAGGAGGTGAAGATGTCCTTGTACTCCACGACTTTGTCCATATGTTGTTGTTGTGTGGAGGGGGGGGCCTGTCTAGAGGTTGTGGCCACCATATTCTTCTTTCCTTGAGGGTGTATCATCAAGAAAACAAATTTTTGGTTTTGGAAATGAGCTTATTGCATTGTTTTGCAGTAACCAGAGAGATGGAAGTAGGCGGTGCTACCTCTAGTATCCTGTACAAATTATTTCCCAAGGTAAAAATAAAAATGCGAGGCCTTGACTCATACATAACATGTCACTTCCACAGGTATGGTTGGACTAATAATACATCACAAACATCAAGGGGAGCAGCATCACATAATACCTCATCCGTGATGGGCTTGATGCTCTATGTGTTATAGACATTTTTGGGCACTGCAACCCCAATCATACATGTCCATAAACCAAGGGATCCTAAGTCCCTAAAAGTGTTGTTTCATACCCTAAAGGAACAAGGTTAGTTGATTACATCATCTCCTAGAAGTTCTCCATAGAAAACTGCTTAGAACTGGTCAAAGCTAGACCATACAGACTACCCAATGCAGAGGGTGCAATGCATCTCACCTGCTCAATGAAAAAGGGTGCGATGCATACTGAAAAGAACTTCTGTAGGGTGCGATGGACGAGAGTAGACAAATGGTAGAGACAGTTTGCAAGTTGGATCGTCATGGAATCTTCCAGAAACTTCTCCTGTGACACTTGCCTCTCTGAATTCGCCCAGGGATGAGTAAGAGATCATCAATATCCAAGTGGAATCAAGACTATCAAAGAGAAGAAACTAATCAAAATCCCAAAAGCTGACTCACCCCCTGCAATCATCTATATATGGATCCCTCATCCCACAGATCCAGAGGCTGGAATTTTGTATCTTGTAAGGAAGTGCTATTGGTTTCTTGGTGGAATATCATAGTGTTTGGTGATCTAAGCTTTTCATGAGGTGAAAGAAGGGCTTTCATGCTAGAGGATGATGCTGGGTCAGAACAATTGGTTGTAATCCTCTTTGCTATTCTTGATATTAATAAAGCTATTCAAGTTTTCCTCCACATTCTTGTATGTTTGATGATATATGCATTTGTGTGGTCAATATATATCTAGTCCTATATTGTTTATGATTGTAGATCTATGTTCTTCGATAGTATTGTGCTTCTTTGATTCCACAGGTGCTCCTTGAAGCTAGGCAGATGAAGGAGAAGTGGCAAGGATCTGTCAGAAGGGAGAGGAACCGAGCAAGGAACCAAGTGCAAGACTGAGGTTTGGTGTCCTTCATTCCCCTCTTATCTACTTCTCATAAAGGAAAATGAAAGTAGTTTTAGTTTGTTTGTTTCTAAGATAGCTACCAGTCTTAGTGGGACTAGCAGCTCTGAGTGGACACTAGATTTCCCGACAACAAAATGTCGACTCCACTGGGGAGCGAATAGATTGTTTTCTTGTCTATTTTTGTTTGTTTTATAAAATTACAGATGGAGCCTGAAGTCAAGCAAGCTAGCCTTCGAACTGCATTTTCTATGTAAGTGCAAAGTAGATCAATGTTGCTTCAGTCTATCTCTAGATTTTGTTTATAAACTAAACAATCGATTTGCAAACCTTCTAATTGCCATAGTGGTGGCTCTAGTAACCCCATTAGATCAACCCCTGTGATTTATATTTATTGAACATCATTTTCTCGACCTCAATCCCTGAACTGAGCTACAAACTGTGACCCAAAACCCAGTTGAAGTCTCGTCCTTGGACCATCACACCTTCTCGTCTTGGGAATCTGGATGCATCGCACCTCCCGTGTGCAGTAGGTGCACTGCATTGCACTTTCCCTGTGTTGCAGGTGTGCTGATCAGACAAGACCTCTTCTGCTCTCAAATTTTGGTTTCTGTGTTCACTCTCTTCAGCTTTATTCAGGAGTTTTGATGTCTGTGATCGGTATACCACTGTGAAAACTCCCTTCCCTTCCATCATTCCGCCTCCATTATGCAAAGAACTGTGAATGTTTTTATGTATTGTGTGCCATTTTCAGTTCTCTTTTACAAAGAAGTAGCATAATCAAACTGTCTTCTTTTGATTTGAAAGTGTCGCAATTGTCTTTTTCAGTCAAAGAAAAGAATTCTATTGTTCTTGATGGTCAATTATACAGTTACTCTCGTATTTGATTTGAATTAGTAGTTTTTCAAGTGTCAAAAGCAGTGTTCAATTCAAAATAGCAAAGTGTCGTCATTATCCTCCTTTCATTTTTGAAGAGAAATTTGTTAGTACTGTCGCTTTGAAAAGATAATTCAGATTTGTACTTAGCATTCTTCTTGTCATTCACACATTAAGAAAGCTGAAAACAAATACATGCATGTGCATTTGCATTTAGACTACTTGTTGGTTTGATTTAGGATAGTGCATATAATGTGTGCTCTCTGCTCTATGTTGAAAGAATATCATCTCTCTTTCTTTAGTAGCTAGGATTCTCATTGCAAAAAGAAGATTAAATGATTGTTTATCATCTTAGATTGCATTTTAGGAATTGTATATCTACATCACGCGGTGAACCTGAAAGGAAACTTTCTTAAGGAAGATCAACTGTAAAATAAATTCAATGAACATAAAAACTCTTTAGAACCTAACACACAACATATAGAAGTCTAGGCTAGAGATGTATTCTGGCGTCGTAAAGCCTGGTAACTGTCGCTTTCATTGTTGGTTGGGTGATTCCTCCTCTTTGAGACCACAAGTGATAGTACGGACTTGTGCGCCCACGTACCGTCTAGTATATATTGGGAGACCATAATAGGCTATATCCTTTATCCATAGGAAGCCGTGTCTACCTCCCTATCGATCGCAATGCACTGAACACAGCATTCGGGAAGATTTACTGCCGTACTGTAAAAAGTATTCTACATTTTTGCGATTGGTTTGGTAATCCCTCTGTCTAGATTTCCAGAGTAGTCTCTTTCGTTCCTTTTCAGACTCCTTAAAAGAAAATGTCCATCTGAGAACTTTTCACTTCAGGCTCATTAAAAATCGAAGGTGACTAGAGTCATCTTTTGTTTTTTCTCGACTCTTAAAAATTGAAAAAACAAGTTGTGTCAAAGTGTCTAAAATTTATTTTAATCGGAATAATATCACCATTCCTGCATTGGTCTTAGGTTGAGAAAAATGGAGTCCACCAACTAAGGATTTCCCCTTGGAGGAAATCCTAGTCCTTTTTCCTCTTGGGGAGATGTTGGTACACCTCATATGGCCACATTGTCACTTCCAAGATTGATGATTGTTATAGCTCCAAATCTCACTCTTATGGTTTGTGATGCTGTACTCATGGCCTAGGGCAACCCCTCCTTCCAGACCTGGTCCTAAAATTTAAAAAACAGTGTTTTATCCCTTATACGCGACATTGCCCTGAGTTAAACGCGTGTATACGCAGGTATGTGTATAGCCAACCCGCGTGTATGTATTAAAACACTTAAAAAAATATAACACTCCTTATTTTCAAGCAAAGATCATGGGTTTTACCTGCTGATCACCTGTTAGTGCCCGTGGCCCAACTGTTCCCAACCAACTCCTAACTAAAAAACTACTTTGGAGATGGTATAAAAAGACCTCAAAGGGAAGGTTTAAAGGAGGAGAGAAGAGAGAGAAAGGTTATTATGCTGAGATTTTTCCCTTGACCAGGTCTGAAGTCCCTTGTGCCTTCTGCACTTCCCCCATTTTGTACAGGAAACCTTTGTTTCCTTGTGTGTTGATGTTCATCCACCATTTATGACATCATGGAGAGAGTCATGGAAGGAGTTTAGTTAGAGGCTTGAGGCTGGAACGGATCCGGAAGGAAGCTTTGCTTGGAGCCTGCTGAAGGTGACTCAGGTGAAAATATTCCTTTTTATGTACTTTATTTATCTATAATAAAAGAAACACATGTCTTGGTTCCCGAAATGAATCTTCTTTATGTTAATGATATTCATGTTTAGAATTCATATGTAAATGGTTGTTTGGATTTCATAACTAACTACCTTTCTTTATAACATGAAGATGGTTTCTTTATAAGTTTTTGTCCATGTACTGCTGTATTATTTGAATTGGTTGTTTTGCAGGACAAAAGAGAAGAAGGGAACTCCAAGAAGGGTTTGGACCCTAAAGGCCTTCTCAAACGTAGGACCAAAGGTACGTACCCTTATCATAGAATTTGCTTATAATATCATAATGGCTGTATGAATGTATGTTTCTTTGAATAGATAACTTTCAGTCTGGTAGGGTTTCAACCCAAAAGACCCTAGGGGAACATTTCCCTCTATCAGAATTGGCGACTCCACTGTGGATCGAACCTAGAATCTCTGGTTTCTATAACACAAAGATTTTATATGAAGTCTATATGTGGGATGCATTAAATTCTCTTCTAGTGTTCCTATTTATGTTTACAGAACTTGGAATATTTCTCCTTTGGAAGTTTATGGTTGGTCCGTTCTGACAGGTATTGGTTCTCGAAACTGGCATATAGGTTAGGTTTTTTACCTGCATTGTGCACTTATCAGTTTCCTTTCCCATTTGGCCTTAGGATCGACCCCACCAAGTTATGATGCGGAACCTTCTCATTGCTTAGAAGTATCATGACTTGTGTGGTAGAGCCTATCTTATCATGGGTGCCCTAGTTAGTACCTTGTTGTCACTTGGCACTCATGCAGATTTTTTGTCCTTAGGCTCAGGAGTCCTCTTTAGTCCCGCCATGACTTATGCGTTGAAGACTCATTCCTCTTTTCTTCTTCACTTTGTTCTGGCCTTATACCCTAGAGGCTCCTTTGTGTTGAGTTGTACTACTGCATTGCATGTTGACCACTTGCACCTTTTGGCCTAGAGCCGGCTTCACTTGGACTCATGTTTAAGCCAACTTTTGACCATGACGTCTGCAAAATCAACCTTGCATACCTTTGACTTCTGCAGCTTGACACACCTTGACCCGTGGAAGGAACATACCTTTGAGTGTCACTGACCAGTTTTCACCTCCCTGCATTGAGCATAGGAACGTTCCTTTCCCAGAAACTAGATCATATGTTTCACCAACACTCGTTCTTTCCACTGTACCATAGCATTCTTTTATTCTTTTTCTGGATTAACAGAAAAAGACAAAAAAATTAAATATTCCAAAAAAAGAGCGGGAACGGGACATTATTTCCATTTATTGTTGGCAGCTAGAGTCAGTCGTGTCTCCCTTGAACAAAGCACTCAAAACAAAGCCTCCTCCGTATGGGTGGGATTTAGTTTGACTTAGGTATGCCATAACCTTGTTATTGAGTCAGTTCTCCCCCGATTGGTTATCTCCTCCAATCATATGGAGGGTTCGTTCATGCCTCCTTCATAGTGAACTTATACAGAGTCATCATATGCTGCCACATAGTCACGTTGAGTCGTGCTTTTGTTCAAGGGAAGTTAGCCTGAGTCGGCCTCTCTGCGGTGTCTCTTGACTCATTTTTCAGTCGGCCATCCCTGGTTGTCAGTATCATGTCTATCATCACATTAGTTATATTGGTCCGTTACTCGTGCCGGTTTGAGAAGGTCCCCATTGACTTCTTGCTGGCGGGTCTTGTCCTTATCGACGACGACACATTGCTCTGAGGACAAGCCTAGAGCTACACCCTAGCCCTATTTTCATTATTGATAGGTTACCTTGTGCTCAGCATCGATTAGTATCATGGGTCCTTGACTGAGTGGTTTCCCTTGTGTTCGACATCAGCTTGCATTATCACACATTGGGATTCATGCAGTACCTTGGTTTCCATTTGACTGTATTGGTGGATACCTCGCCTCTGTCTCAGCTTTCATTATTGGTTGATTCAGAGGGTTTCTATCGTGCACTAGCCACATCTTGTGTACACCGGAAACGTACTTCGGTTGGGTTACTACATCTTTTTTGTCCGATTCCTTCCACATTATTGGCCTACGGGTTACACTCGCGCTAGATTGATGAAGGATGCCTTAATGCCTTCCTTCTAGCAGATTTTTCCCTATCGACTCAGACTCATTGCTCTGGGGCAAAGATCTAGAGTCCATTTGGCAGTACCTTGGGGTTTTCAGTCATTAGTGGTAGATCCTTCGCTATCGACAGTGGGAAACCATCATTGTCTCCTGATCGATAGATTCTTATAGGTGTTCGACTCCAGCTCATCCATTCACACTTGTTAGATTGTACTGGGTACCTTGACGCTCATTATCATTATCGGTGAGTAGTCTCGCATTTGTTAACGGTATACATCAATGACCAGTAATCAAATGATTTCTCACATGGTCGAATTCAGATCATTTATTCCCATGGTGTAGAAATGTACCACGACAGTTGGTGAAGACCTCAGGTTGTATCAGCATTCATTGGTTCACTTGACAGTTGCTCTTGTTGCTGCTAGTTGATACCACTCCACTTTATATGTTGCAGTCAGTCATGGCGAAATTCTATATGCTAGCACCTGAGTTTGCAGTGTAGTACCATCCTATTCCATCATGTTCAGTTGGTACCTTCTAGGGATCAGTCTTTGATATCAGTGATCCGTTGCATATTTCAGCATCATTGACAGTCTTATATGTGATATTCAGACATGTACTTGTTCATTATGATCAGATGATCCATTATGTATCTTTCAGTCATTTATACTTATATACTTAGTGGATCCGCTTGTACTTGATATGCGGACATGCTTTACTTTTTCTGAGCATGGGTATGCCTGCCTCAGACAGTGTTTCTTTCTGATCTCCTTTGGTGGCTTGGCAGGCAGGCTGAATTCTCGCATAATATATTTCGGCCATCATGTACCCCTTCTGACCTCATATATTAGGGGGCATCTATTATAGCTCCAAATCTCACTCTTATGGTTTGTGATGCTGTACTCATGGCCTAGGGCAACCCCTCCTTCCAGACCTGGTCCTAAAATTTAAAAAACAGTGTTTTATCCCTTATACGCGACATTGCCCTGAGTTAAACGCGTGTATACGCGGGTATGTGTATAGCCAACCCACGTGTATGTATTAAAACACTTAAAAAAATATAACACTCCTTATTTTCGGGCGGAGATCGCGGGTTTTACCTGTTGATCACCTGTTAGTGCCCGTGGCCCAACTGTTCCCAACCAACTCCTAACTAAAAAACTACTTTGGAGATGGTATAAAAAGACCTCAAAGGGAAGGCCTAAAGGAGGAGAGAAGAGAGAGAAAGGTTATTATGCTGAGATTTTTCCCTTGACCAGGTCTGAAGTCCCTTGTGCCTTCTACAATTCCCCCATTTTGTACAAGAAACCTTTGTTTCCTTGTGTGTTGATGTTCATCCACCATTTATGACATCATGGAGAGAGTCATGGAAGGAGTTTAGTTAGAGGCTTGAGGCTGGAATGAATCCAGAAGGAAGCTTTGCTTGGAGCCTGCTGAAGGTGACTCAGGTGAAAATATTCCTTTTTATGTACTTTATTTGTCTATAATAAAAGAAACACATGTCTTGGTTCCCGAAATGAATCTTCTTTATGTTAATGATATTCATGTTTAGAATTCATATGTAAATGGTTGTTTGGATTTCATAACTAACTACCTTTCTTTATAACATGAAGATGGTTTCTTTATAAGTTTTTGTCCATGTACTGCTGTATTCTTTGAATATGTTGTTTTGCAGGACAAAAGAGAAGAAGGGAACTCCAAGAAGGGTTTGGACCCTAAAGGCCTTCTCAAACGTAGGACCAAAGGTACGTACCCTTATCATACAATTTGCTTATAATATCATAATGGTTGTATGAATGTATGTTTCTTTGAATAGATAACTTTCAATCTGCTAGGGTTTAAACCCAAAAAACCCTAGGGTAACATTTCCCTCTATCAACGATTGGCTTGCCAATATGGCTCTTCTCAACCTCCGTCGTTCAGAATACCGTGATTCCTGAACAATCGAGTCATCAACTGGATGATACTAAAGTTACCCCCCAACCTTCTACTCTTTCCGATTCTCCCTCTCCTCCTTCCTCTTTGCTTGATAAAGCTGGTAAAGCCAAAAATCAAGTAACTAAGAAGGAGAAGAAGGAGAAGGAGAAGAAAGAGAAGAAGAAGAAGGAGCCAAAGGAAAAAAGGGGTAACTGGGCATCATCTACTAAAAATCCACACACTGCACTGCCCAAGCCTAAATCTCCATGTGTCATTTGCAAAGGAGACCACTATCATCGAGATTGTCCTTGCATCCCTTGGATCTTAAGGGACTGGTCTCCTCATTTGCACAATCCGGTGTCATCAACCTCTGAAGATCATGTTGAAAGTACACCATCAACTAGTCAAAGCGAAGCATTTGGGCAGAAAAGGAAATGTAAATTTCCTTGTAAACTATGTGAAGGCGATCATGTCATCCACCATTGTCCTTTCCTAGATGAAGCTAAAAGAGTTTTGGATAACCGTCCGGCTTCACTGCTACGGCTTCCTCCTGGATATAAGAAACTCTTTCCGAGTCCGTCACTAGTTGAAAATCTGACCGACACGCCATTGTGGTCGGTCGAAGCATCTGTCATTGAAGATAATCCTGGTGAATCCATACTAGACGAAAGTCAAAAGGTTGAGGCAGTAGTCAACCCGGTCTTGTCTTCGAAAGGTCCATCATCAGATGACACAATCACCGAAGAGAATGAGAACAACACCGTTCAAATTCTTTTCATAAACACAGACTCTAATGAACATGGGGGCAATCTACCCATTCCTTTACCGCAGGAAGGAAGTTCGTCAGAGTCATATCTGGCCGTCTATTTGGTCCCACCTACAAGAAACCTAGTTGTTTCCTTCAATTGGAATCTACTAGGTAGACCCCGTGTACCAGCTAATGTACCATTACAAATCATTTGCTTACAAAATGATCATGGTCGGTACCATCATAGATGAAGGGGCTTCTGTGAGTATCCTTTCCTCAACTGCTTGGGAAGTGCTTAGTTCGCCATCGCTTCTACCTAAGATGATAAATCTGATAGGCTTCGACAAAGGAACTAGTCAACCATTAGGGATCCTTCCCAATGTGCCCATAATGTTGAGAAGGAAAACCATTTACATGAACGTAATGGTAGTCCAAGGACCTCTAGATTATAATCTACTCCTTGGACACGACTATATTTATAGCATGGGAGCCATTGTCTCCTCACTCTTTAGAGTAATGTGTTTTCCGCATGAAGGCCAAGTGGTCAAGCTCGTAGACCAGCTTTTGTTCCCTGGCTCACACATAGTTAATAGTCAAATGCCATCCCTAAATGGTCTTTTCACGTAAGGAATGTCTCATCAATCTCCAGTCCGTCCACCTGAAGAGAGCGAGTGATTCAGAAGGACATGATTGAAACCCAGGGGGCATGCACCCTAGTCTATTTCGGCAGGAAAACCTTGCGTATATGGTAGGTTTCCGAGGAAGATATATGACTAGTCTGACACACCCTTCCATTTAGGAAAATGGGATTACACTGGAATAAGATTCCTTCATCAAAGTTATGTGAGTGGAGCTGACCGCGCCACTCACCTTTGTCTATTTCGGTAGACATCGGCAAGGAAGTGTTTTGTCTGCAACGCGGATGGAGCAATCTTATGGTAACCTAGAAACTCTACTTCGCCATGCTTGGGGGCATGCAAACCTTTTTTACTAAAAGTAAAGAGCGACCACTTATTTTCTTAGTCTGTAGTTTCTCAACCCTTTAAACTTGTAGGATTGGTCGTTCCTAGCTTGCATAATGAAAGGATCCGGAGCAAAGTTTCGAATGCTGCAAGCTCCCTAAAAATTGAACCTATCAATGAGACATCCTTATTATATGACTGGCACGAGTAGTTTTTATGCGATGTTCAAGCTCGTTAAAAATTAAACCTTAGCAATGAGCAAATGTTCCCCCAGAGTTTAAGCTCATTAAAAAATGAACCAATTTTCGGTAAATAACCATTGTGAATGCATTATCATCAGCTTTTTGAACCCTGGTCGTGTTCTTACCATCACCTCCACTCTGTTTTAGTCGATCATTCACCTCCATTTGATTGTTTACCCCTTTTGAGGAACAGATGCAAAGAGTGATCTTGTTAGCCATCCTTGTGACATTGCCATGAATGGAAAATTCCAAACCTTACCTGGAATCAGCTGTTACTTGAAATTATCACTTGTTCCTCAAAAGACAAGTCTCCTTTAAGCTCTTTTCATCTGAATCGTAAAATATGAGAAGATTGCTGAGCGATTGGCCTCTCCAGCTCGTTAAAGCAACCGGAAGTGCTATCCCTCCTCTATATTTTAATCTTTTTGGACTTGAGGGATTATTACACAAAAAGATCAAGCACTTGTTTTGTTCGGCTCATTAAAATTACCGAAAATTCATCCCGTTCGTATTATTTTATACTTTTTAGGACTTAAGGGATTATATGACGAAAAAGGACTATTGGAGTTTCCTTTACGTCCCTTTCAAACTCTCTAAAATTAAAAAGGATCAAGTTATATTTGTCGTTAAACTCGTTAAAACCGAATGGCGACAAACTTGTCCATATAGACAAGAACGAGTTTTAATGTTGCTAGGCTCGTTAAAACATAGTGACAGGTTTTCCCGAAGGGAAAATTATAGAACAAGCATATGTTATCCTCCTAAAGCTTGACAAAAATAAAGAGGTACTGGTCAGCAATGATTGGGGAAAAATTGGGAAGAAAACTTGAAGAAACTTTACTGGTAGTAAGTCACTCTTGAACATGACACTTTCACTCCACATCTGAGTCGGGTTGGGTTATTCCATTCACCAGTCATATCACCATTGTTCCATCACACCATCTATATTTGGGGTTAACGCTACCAATCCATGTCATTGTCACTGGTATGTTCAAGAGAAGTCGCTCAGAGAATTCACCTGTGTCTAATCCACTACAATACATTCACGCTCCATTCTTTCATGACCACCACCCTAAACCTTGTATCATCAAATCGTTTTCACCTCCAAAAATCATTTACTCCATTCCGTGTCATAGATGTGGAATTCATTAAGGCCTTCCTATGACGGTTCACTTCTTGTCGACATTAGCTCATTATCCAAGAAGTCGACTTAGGAACAACCCTTTCAATACTTTGAAGCTTGCATGCCTCAATGGAAAGTTTCTCACTTCCAGCGACAGGTTTACATCAATGGCCTTCGACCGAAAGATTTTGCGTGGCATTCGACACCTATCCCCTTTTCACACCATGCGAATTGTACTGTAGTACCTTGAGGGTCATCATCATTATCGGTGATTCCTCTCGCGCCTGTTAACAACTTACATCATCGGCTGGTAATCAGGCGATGTCTTTCCATGTTCGACTCCAGAACATCTTTCACATGGATCGACTTGTACTCCGAGTGAAGATTGGATGAGTTTGAAGACCCCAGATCTAGTTTCATCCATCCGGGTTGTGAGATATTCAGGAAAATAAAGACATCAAATGTACATTGTTGTTGCACAGATGATCATCTGAATCAAAGGATGATGACTCTATCAAAATCATCACTCTGCCACACAGACGATTGTCTGTCTCATGTACATGAAAATGAATTTATAAAGCTGAGCATGGGAATGCCCGCCTCAGCTAGATCATGAAAAATATTATGAAGATAATGTGTTGTATTGTATCTTATTACAAGTCACCTTCTAGCTCGAAAAAACTTCGGATCCTCATGATAAAGCATTTCACCCGACATCAAAAGATTAACGACCTCATGCTTTAGGGGGTAACTATTATAGACATTTTTGGGCACTGCAACCCTAATCATACATGTACATAAAACAAGGGCTCCTAAGTCCCTAAAAGTGTTGTTTCATACCCTAAAGGAACAAGGTCAGCTGATTACATCATCTCCCAGAAGTTCTCCACAGAAAGCTACTCAGAACTGGTCAAAGCTGGACCATACAGATTGCCGAGTGCAGAGGGTGCGACACATCCCACCTGCTCAGTTAAAAAGGGTGCGATGCATACTTAAAATCCCTTCTGTAGGGTGAGATGGATGAGAGTAGACAAATGTCAGAGGCAGTTTGCAAGGTGGATCGTCATGGAATCTTCCAGAAATTTCTCCTGTGACACTTGCCTCTCTGAATTCGCCCAGGGATGAGTAAGAGATCATCAATCTCCAAGTGGAATCAAGAACTATCAGAGAGAAGACACTAATCAAAATCCCAGAAGCTGACTCAGCCCCCTGCAATCATCTATATATGAATCCCTCATCCTGTTAGCTACCTATACCAATAGGTTTCATATTTCATGATTGGCAAAGAAAGTTCCAAATATGCTCTGCTTTGGTAATGCCAAGATCCCATATTTCCAAGAGAAGACAATGTGTGTACATAAGCTTGATGTTGACTCAATTTTGGATGGATGGTCCAACAACCTAATCTGGATCAGGCCATGTTTCAATTTTCTGTTGTAGAATAGAGAAAGAAGTCTGTCCAAACTGTTTAATCTTGGCAGACCAGTAGTTAGGTAGAGAATTAAGGTTCCCAACTGCTTAATCTGGGACCTTGGAAGCAATAAGGGTAGTTCTAGATAGAAAATCAAAAGAAAAAGCCAAAAGAAAAGAAAAGGCACATGAGGGTCTGCAAGTCTAAGTGCACCCTCCATGAAGAAACAAAAAAATGCTAGGCAAGTAGATGGGTAGGTAGAGGGGGTTGCAGAAATGTCATTCCTTTCAATTGAATCTTGCTGGTCTAACATCAAGGAAACATCAATGGATAGGGAAGCTCCTCTTCCCCATCACTTTGCAGCAACTCAATGGAGCATGTCTAACTTCCTAATCTCCCCCCTCACATTCATTGCTAACATCCCATTGCCAGCCATGTTCAGGAAAGAATTCAAGGTCTTATGGTGGTTCTTGTTTCTTTAAAAGCCACATTTCTTGTCTAAAATTCTTTTCATTTTGATCTACTTCCTAAACTAAGTTGATTTCATATAAAACTTAGTGTTTCACCCTCTCACCCCCTTCCTCCACTCATACTAACTTCTAAAAAAAATTATTATCTAAATCCCCTATGTTCCCCTTTTCCCTTACTATTATAAACACTATGGTGTATAAATCCCAAGCAATGTATAAATATTCCCTTCCCCTTGGCATTATAGCCATATGTTCAAAGTCAGGGATTAAATTGACCTCTGGTCAGTTTAACAACCTAAGCATTACCCCTCTTTCTCCTTCAGAAATCATTTAAACCATTTTCCCCTTCATTTGCAAAAGAACCTTGTAAAAAACCCCATTTCCACCCCTAACCCGCTTTATTTGCAAAAATACATCAAAAACCCACTTTTCGGCTTTATCCAAAGTTTGGCGCAAATACACATTTTTATAAAAAATTACATTGAAAACCCATATTATCCGCCGAACTCCTAAGTCCCCGCCGGACACGTATTCCAAAGAAAATATTATTTTAATCCCCGCCCGCTGCCGTATCGTCCTGGCGCCTTAGCGATCCGTCGACCGTTGGATCTGGCTCTTTTCATCCGACGACCTACATGCATATCGGGTCGGGCCCGACGTCTGTAAGATAACACCCGAGAAACTGTCAGAGGGTGACGTCAGGCCTCTGCCACGCGTCACCCCCACAATTTCTCAGGTCGCCCTCTGACAAAACTTCTGTATCGATAGTGGTCCGAGAAAACCCACTTACCGTTTCTGGTTTTGTGTTAACCCGCCATGCCAACGTCATTACCACGTCAGGCCCACGTCTTTGCTACATCACCGCCGCGTAAGCGCCCTTGTCCGCCACTGCTCAGACCTGTCCGCCACCTCACCATCCCCGTGGACCACTCACAGGCCGCCACGTCACTCGATGACGTCATGCTGACGTCATCCGACCCTGACCCCACCTAATGACGTCATGCTGACGTCATCCAAAAAAAGCGCCAAAATCCCAAAAGTCCATATTTTTGCCGAAAAACGCGGTTTTTCTCACTTTTTGCAAAAACAAGAATTATTCTGCTCTGCATGCAAATTACGTTCATTCGTTTCCAACTTGCAGAAATTGACCCAGAGACCGCCGGCGCTTCCATCCCACCTGCACCTGTAGCCATTGCCGACAGTTTTACCAGGTATTTATCCAAAGCATTCCTCTGTGCCTGGTTTTATCCTTCATTGTCCAAAGATAGCTTAAAAGAGTAAGAAAACACTGAATTTACCAGTAAATCCCCGGTGGTTGGCCTTCATTTTCAACTGTTGAATCGAAATTCACCTGCAGAGCCTTGATATCCAAGTTTTCACCAAACCTGCAGTCTGTCCGCGCATTCGTGGACTTAAAACCCGAATTGCTCTAATTGACCGTAAAGAGAGTGTTTCAGGCCTGACATTTTCTCTCGCAGTCCTCTGTGCAGTATTTCAATTGCTGCTATTACAATTTACCCTCTGTTCCTTTGCAATCCACCTCTCTGCTTTAAAGATACCCCTCTGTGCTGCTCTGTTCAGTAAAACCACTTCACATACAAATCAGAGGCCTTATTAGCCATGGAAACACCAATAGCATTGAATATTCAACCTCTGAATGCCCCACAAAGAGAATTAGAATGGAAGGCCCTAGGTGATAAGGATTATCAGATGATAGACTCATTTTCAATGAACTCCAAAATTAACATCCATCTGCTGAATGAGTTAAAAGCCCAACACCTTAGTGGAGCTGATATATTAGGGATTTGGGACTCCAACTTGCCCATTTTTAACCTTCCTCAAGTCAATTCACTCCCAGACTTGATCCATAGATGCTGTGAATGTTATGATCCATGTCAGAGAGCTGTTGTCAGTCCCTCAGGTGCAGTCTTGTTCCATATCACCCCTGAGGCCATAAATCAAATGCTCAACTTTCATTCTGCAAGACCATTGACTCCTCTCTCCATGTTAGACTTATTAAAGAAGGGGGGCAACCTGTCCAGTGCCCAGATCATCAAAATCAATCAGTTATTCATACAGCCAGGCTCTGAAACTATGAGAAAGCGTCCTATTGGAAATCCATACCTCAATGACTTGGGCAAAATGCTTGTAGATTTGATTAGCTATGTCCTGGGCTACAAGGGAACTGAGGATGTTGATGACACCATTATGGCTATGCTGTCCATATTTTCTCCTGGGAAGCCTCCTGCTGTGCACTATGATTATGCTACATATATTGCAAACAAGATTCATGAGCAACTGATGAATCTAGAAAGGGAGAAGGTTTTTAGATACACCAGATACATATATCATCTGTTCTTATTTTATTAACCTGACAGTTTCCCTATTCCTCTCAAGAAACTTGATGCCCAGGGAAATCCAAGGTTGGTTGTGTTTTGGACTTCAGTTTTTCATCACACCTCTTGCTCACCATACACATACTCTGAATTCATAGACCTTTTCATTCATCCAGCTTTGACCTTGTTATATGGTGTTCCTCCTCCAAGATTAACAGATGAGATGCAAAGAATTCTCCATCTCTCTAAGTCTTACAGCATTGGTGATTGGTACTTTTACCAACATCACACAGTAATCAGAGTTTATGGCTGTGAGCTGGACCCTTACAGGCTGCCAAGATATGTACCCATGAGACTATTTTCCTTGGAGTATTTCAGGCAGTTTGGAAATGCAGATCACATCCATTTCCATAGTAAAAACAAGAAAGTGCAACTAAAAGTCAGGAACCAGCTAGGCCCTTTCCTTTACAACATAAGGGAGGAGGGGTGGAAGGAAGCAGATGGCATGCTAGAGGCCCTCCGATTTGAAACTAGTTTCAAATGGATACCTTATGACCCTAATCATTTCATTTCTCTCAGGAGGGTAAAACATAAACTGGGTGGCTATCCTCATGTCAGATTGCCTCATATTGAGAAATATGCCAATCAACTAAGTTGGAAAGAGGGCACCCTAGAAGAGCCAATCACTAGAGAGCAAATGCTACAAAGAGAAGAAAAAAATATTGAGAAAGAGGCTGACTTGGAAACTTGTGGGCAGGTTTCCTCTTCATACCAAAGGCAGCTTGGAGCAGCTGCATCATCTTCAACAACACATCAGCAAGCAGCCAGAACTACTCATCAAACTTCCAGCAAAGGCAAAGAGAAACAGATGGAACCAGAACAGCTAGCTCCCACAGAAGAGCAACAACAGCAGGAAGTACAACAGCAAAAGGAACAACAACAAGAGGGGCAGCAAGAAAAAGAGCAATCAGGGTAGCAAGAACAAACATTAGAGGCCCCAATATCCACAGGGCAGCAAGCACAGGACACTCTGCCTCCTAGGCAGGAGACTACAGTGGAGGCATCGGTCCTCCAAAATCCACAAAATGAGGACAGAAATCGGAAGAGGGACAGAAAGACTCCCCTCACAACATCCACAAATCATGGAGAGAAAAGGCACAGAATGAATCCCCTCTCCGAGGAAGAAATGCCTATAGGGCAATCTTTGGGCATGGGCCCACCAAGTATGGAGGCATCTACAAGTTCCTTTCAGCAGGAACATGAAAGGACAGTTGGAGGAGAAGTCATCTCCTCAAGCCACCAAATGGGAGTGGAAACAGGGATCAAACAACAGTTTATTGAGATTAAGAAAAGGAATGAGCCCCTCAAGGTGCAGCTCTACAATCATTTGTTAAAGATGGCTCCCACTAACCAACAGAGACTAATGTCTGCCTATGATGTACATGAGGGCAAAATGGTAATGAGTCATTTCATGCCAACCATGTTGCAGCCCCAGTCAACTGCAGACTACATAAGGACCAACCTTGAGGTCTTAGCCAAAGACATCCACCCTATGGATCAAATAGAATTGCACAAGCAAACGGGTGAGATGGTGTATGCCACTCTTGCAGACAAAACATTGGTGAATCTTAGGTTGGAAAATAGCCTAAATAACACAACTGCCCAACTTGAGTTGGAAAAGGCTTCCTCCCAGGCAAAGGACAACCGAATCAAAGCGTTGGAGAATATCATCATAGAGCTTGGGCATGATCCCAAGGACATCAAGGTTGTTCAAGCGCTATTGAAACTAAGGGATGCAGATATGGCAGCGTTGAGAAAAATGATTAAGATCCCAGCAACTCTTCATCCCCAAACAGAAGAGGTTGCCCAGCTGAGACATGACCAGGATGCATCAGCTATGCTGATCTCATTATATAAACAGTTGATCCAGACACAGGAGAAATTGGGAGAGTCAGAGGCTGCGCTGCAGGCAGCATTACAACAGAAGGAAGGAGGCCAAACTTCTCAGCCCCCTCCAGAGATAATCAATCTTGAGGAACCTCCTCAAACTACTGCTCCTCCCACACAACAGACAACACCCTCTACATCAGCACCAACACCAACAACAGAGCAGGCTCCAAGCCTTGACATGCAGAAGCTAAAGAATGAAATCCAGGCCTTAGAAGCCCAAATGGCAGAACTAAATGAGGCCAGGGAGAGTCTAGCTAAGCTAAATGAGAAATATGACAAGTCAAAACAAAGCATAGCTGAGAAAGGAAGAGAGATAAAGGCTCTCAAAGAGAAGATAAAGGAGCTGGAAAAAGAGCTCACCCTGGACAAAGTGGTGGCTCAGCTCAAGACAGTTTTATGGGCCAACATTGGCCAATCAATCACAGATCAGTGGCAATACATTGAGACCATTCATGAGCAAATAGAACTCATAGGAAAAGCACACAGAGAAATCCAGAGAGCAAGGGCATCTCTAGGCAACATGCCTGAGGTAGCCAATAGAATGATTAATGTGCTCAATAACCGTACAGGTCCTCAGCTGGCAGCAATGGGAATTACCAGCAGAACTGAAACCATTTTGCTGATAAAGAGGGTCCTTACATTAAGAAGCCTGGTACAAACACTGGAAAGAAGAAGCCAGGACATGCAGACAGAAGTAAACAGGTTCATGGACAAGTTTGCAACACTACAAAGCAGAGGTCTTCCTGGCTTACTGAATAGCGCAGGTAGGCTACTTTCACATGAGAACTATGCAAAGAGGGTCAACACATTTGCTACAAATCAGATCACTGAAAGACCTAGTACTTCAGAAGAAACAGGGCCAGCATCTGGGCAAAATCTCTATGATAGAGTAGAGAATTTATTTTTTATTATGAATGAGATCAAGCATTTGTTTGAAGTGCCTCCAAACTTCTACAAATATACAGAGGCAGATGAGACCCTGGATGCAATTTTGAGACATCAATTGCCCACACAAGAATGGTGGACCAAAATGATACAGATGATACTGTGAACAAGATGGTCTCATCAAGTTTTTTCATCAAAAAACATAAGTTATCATATACAAGAAAATTTAATGCATGCAATATGAATGAAGAAGAGTGGACTGAGCCAACTCAGTAGAAAGATTCGGCCACCAAAGCAATACTGACAGCTGCAAATGACAGGGCCGAGAAAGCTACAGGTTGACAGAGCATAAAGACACATCATTCAACATTTATTCAGAATGCTAAACCGACTCAGTGGCCTCCAAAGGTCAAAAAGTTTTCTGACAGAATTAAAGAGCATTCATTTTGTATTAAGAGCAGCAATAACTTCCTTATCTGCTATTCTGTAAAAGTTGGTAAACATATTTATTTCTTAAGTGACTCAACGGTTCAGATATTTTGTGTAACCGATTGTATATATTCCCCCTCGCATAAGCTTGCAGGGGTTGTTGATTTTCTCTTCTAGAGATCTTATGCTGTAAATTTTCAGAGTATTAATACAAAGCTGATGGAATTTCTAAAGTTCTGCGTTGTCTGAGGCGTTGTAGTGTGTTTGCTGAATACTACAGGATTCCTGTGTATTTCATGGCTCAATAAGTTTCCTGTAAACTCTTCGTTATGTGTTTTATTTACTTCTTCATAACCCAATCATATGCTATGTTTCACAGTTAATGGCAGAGAAAAATAATAGTTCTAGGATAGGTTGTTATAATTGTTTTCTTCAGTTATAGTTATAAAGGTGTAATTCTTAATTGCTGCATCTTCAAACTATATCTTTCACAGTGGTTATTGCTCAGGAATTCAAGTCTGCTCTTGTGCAGTATATCTCTTTCTCACACCCATAGCTTAGTGGAAAATTCTTAATTGCTTTTCACTAGTTAAACACACTGCATCATCATTATTTCAAGTTTGTTTCATGAAATGTTTAAATGGCCTTGTAGTTTCAACAATCTCACTCAATACTTCAAACAACCTATAGCCCCAGACTCCATTGCCCAATGCACTAATACTGTATGAAGATTTCCACCTAAAGTACTGAAGGACATCATTCAACCAAAACCTTGAACAAAACTGAACATCATAACTAGCCTAAAATCTTCACAAAACAGAGACAAACCTTAAAGAGAGAGCCCTCTCTGATTACAGTTGGGCTAGAAACTGTAATCCAAAGATTGGTTAGTGGTTACCCCGGCCGTATTCCCTTGGGAGTCAAAGGGAACAACCTGGGTGTTAACATAAATGGCAACTCCACTGGGGACCTGGATAAACTTTGCAATCTCCTATCTGATTCTTAATGCTGTAGATAAAGCCTAGGTGACAGCCAGATAGCCTTAGAAACTGCCTCTGCTTTGCATTTGCAGGAGTATATAAAAGCTGCCTCAGTCAATCTTTATTCAGTATTAATTTTCATATAGTTGTGCAATAACTGACCAGCCCTTATCAATAGATCACTACCTCCTCAGAAATTCTCATAAAAAGAAGTTCAGAAGCTAGCTCCTAAAAGGAAAACTAGGCACACTAGGTCAAATCCTCCTCCTCCTATTTTCAATAACCCCAATTTGATCCATAAAACTCATAAAAGACAAGAGGAATGGGAGCAATCTCCTGAATCTAGCCCTGAGGTAGTTCAACATAGTTTTATCCCCACCCCTTCCAAACCTACTATTCACCTCCATACCACTCAGTCCTCCCCCTCTTCATCATCCACTTCACAAAACATATTGGCAACATCTAACACACAAACTGTTATTGTTGTTTCTGTTGTTCCAGTTGTCCCACCAAATATGGCAAATCGTTATGCACCCCTTCAGCTGCCTAACAATCCTAGGGCCATGCCTTAGGATTACCAAGGAAAAATAACTTATTTTGATGGAACCAGCACATACACTGCCTTACAGCATACTAAGAAAATGCAAGACTACTTTGAAAACTATGAGATAGATGATGATGATGTAAGGATGAAAATATTTGTACAAAGTCTGACAGGTGAAGTAAGAACATGGTTCAGGGCACTGGATGCAAATTCTATAGCTAATTCGGGTGCCCTTTATCAGTCCTTCCTAAACAGATGGGAAAATAAAAAAGACCCTCTACACATTTTATCTGAATATGACACCATAAAGAGGGGTCCACAAGAAACTGTTTCAGACTATTGCACTAGATTCAATTCTGTCTATAACGCCATTCCTCAAAACCTCAGACCACCACCTGATTTAGCACTAATTAAGTTCCCTGATGGATTTGATGCTGATATGGCATATCAATTAAGAGAAAGAGCCCCAGCAACTTTGGCAGACATGCAAGACATAGCAGTAAGTGTAGAGGCAAATTTGATTGCCAAAAGAAATAGGGCAAGAACTGAAAGAAGAACTACCTTTAAAGAAGAACCCTCAGCATTTGAGAAGAAGTTAGATGCAATCATCAAAGGTATGGATAGACTTGGCGACAGAGTAGAAACCATAGAAATAAAGTCATCATGGGAAGGGCAAACAAGCAATGTAAGAAACCAAAACTTTAGAAAGAATCAAAATCCCAATGTTGGAAGAACTGATCCTGACCAACATGTCAGACCCCCTTTCCAAGAGAATTATATTGAGGCTTCTACATCTAGTGAACCCAATGAAGACCCTCACATTAATCTAATGGGTTTGGATGGTGAAAATCAAGTCTTTTTAACGCAGGAAGATCATAAGGATAATGACATCAAGCAATTCCAAACCAAATCAGGTGAGTCATATGATTTTAAACAAGGCTATGATACAGCTGTTTTTGAAGTTCATAAGCAATACAGATTGAGGAGTAGGACAATAAATGTGACACAGCCTGACAAAACAAAGGACACCCCACAGCCTAAGAAAGCTATTGTCACAGAGCCAAGTGACCGAACTGGTCCAATTACAAATGAGGTAACAGTTGAGGAAATAACTGAAACATCTCCCTCAAATCAACAACCAGAGGATACAACACCTTTCCAATATAAGCCAAGCAACATTTCTCAAAAGACAAGTAAAAAAGACAAGCCTCAAGATCAAAAAGAGAATCAGGAGGAAGGCATTAAGGATTCCACTGATAAGGAAAAGGCTGTTAACCAAAACACTAAGACCCAATCTGAAAGACCTTTTGACCTAGAAGCTGAAATTGGAAAATTGAAGATAGCCATTCCTCTCTCAGAGTTGGCCAAACATAACATCTACAAACAACAAATCAAGAGATCCCTTCAGCTTACTGATAACAAAGATGATGTTAATGTGTTGGATGATACTCCTGAACTACTTTTCGGCCCAGAAGTTGATGGAAAGACAGCAGTTACAGGGATCTTACCTTTTTATGTCAGCCTGCATGTTCATGACAAGATATTACACAATGCAATGTTTGACTCAGGTGCCTCTCATAACCTGATGCCCAAATCAGTCATGGAAAGATTAAATCTAGATATTACAAGACCGTATAAGGACCTATTCTCGTTTGATTCCAGCCAAGTTAAGTGTTTAGGCCTAATAAAGGATCTCTGTGTGTCACTTGTCCAATACCCTAATAAGACTATCTTGATGGATGTTGTAGTTGCTGATATCCCACCCAAGTATGGAATGTTGTTATCAAGGTCATGGGGGGCTAAGCTCCAAGGTTCCTTGCAGCTAGATATGTCATATGGCACCATCTCTGTATTTGGGCAACCAAAGAGACTATACAGAGAAACCCTCATGAAATACATGGTTAGCAGTGAAGAAAAACCTCAAAACTTTCCCATATATGCTGTCCATTCTAACATAGACTCATATATTCTCTTCAATGACAATACAGGTCCTACAAATGATGAAACCAAGACACTCAAACAAGATCAAGACATTAATGAACAAGCTGCTTCTCTAGAAATCAAGCTGATCCAATCAAGTGATGAGACTGTCCTAGAAGATAAACTAAGTGAAAAACCAGAACTTCAACTCACAATTCCAGATTACAGAGAAGCTTTTAAGCCTCCCCTAAAACAAGAGATCCTATGGTTTCTTGAATTTGATGGGTCAGTCAACAAATTAGGGGTAGGAGCAGGAGTTTGGATACATAATGAACTAAACAATCATGCGGAGGGCCGAGCCTATAGGCTAAACTTCAGGTGCACTAACAATATGGCAGAGTACGAAGCTCTTTTACTAGGCCTCAAACTAGTAAAGTCCTTACAAGCCACAAAGGTTTCAATCATGGGAGATTCAGACTTAATTATCCAACAAGTAAAGGGGAATTTTGTCACTAATGACAAAAGATTGAGATCTTATAGGTCTGCTGCTGCTGAAATACTAAACTCCTTTACTGAATTTCAAATCACCAAAATCTCTAGAACCCATAATCTTCATGCTCATAGTTTGGCCACATTTGCAAGCACCTGCAAACTACCCTTTGAACCTAGCCATTGCTTTATAGCCGAGGTAAAACACAGACCTTCCGTCCCAAACAATGTTAAAGACTGGCAAATGTTTGAGGATGATACACAAATAAATAATTTCTTAACTTTGCAGCAAGAATTTGCAGGACTAAACATTGACACTGAGAGAGCAAGTCAATCAAAAATACTTAGTGAACAGAACCACAGGGCAATATCACCCAAAACAGCTAACCAAATGCTACATCCGACAATTTTTAACAATGACAACATACAAGAAATTCAAAAAATCAGTTGTGAAGAAATAGCTGGTGCAGAGGTTGAAATCATAGAGCTGAAAGACAATTTTCTTCCAACAGGCCTAACTCCATTGGAGGACATTTTTGATTCAAATGATATCCCTAGAAAACCAAAGATGCAGCCCCTTAATGCTGCCATTGAGGAATGCAACATTGGAACCATTGAGAAACCCAAGATAATAAAATTGTCTGCATCCTTACCTCCTGATCAAAAGCCTAAATACATTGACCTCTTCAAAGAGTTTCAAGATGTCTTTGCATGGGGTTATGAGGATTTAAAATCCTATGACACCTCTGTTATCCAACACACTATCCCTCTCAAGCCTAATCAAAAGCCATTTAAGTAGAAATTGAGAAGGATCAATCCCATGCTTCTCCCTTCAATTGAAAAAGAGCTGCAAAAAATGTTTAAAGCTGGCATCATAGCACCAATCAGGTTTTCAGACTGGATCTCAAACTTGGTGCCCACAAGAAAGAAAACTGGTGAGATAAGACTTTGTGTTGATCTTAGAAACCTGAACCAAGTGTCCCTCAAGGATAATTATCCCTTACCTAAGATGGATCACATTCTCCAAAGAGTGGTAGGGGCTTCAAGGATCTCATTACTTGATGGATTCTCAGGCTTTAATCAGATCCTAGTTCACCCTGATGATCAAGACAAAACCGCATTCACAACCCCATGGGGAACTTTCAAATATGTAAAAATGCCTTTTGGATTGAAAAATGCAGGGGCTACATTTCAAAGAGCAATGGATATTGCTTTTGCCAAAGAGATTCATGAATTCCTTGTCATTTATTTAGATGACCTCACACCTTTCTCAAAATCTGACCTAGAACACTTGAAACATCTAAGACAAATATTCATAACATGTAGGAAAGACGGAATTTCCTTAAACACTAAGAAATCTATGTTTGGTTTAGAAGAAGGTAAGTTGTTAGGTCACATCATTTCAAAGGATGGCATTAGAATTGACCCAGACAGGATACAAGCTATCTTACAAATGCCCCACCCAAGAAACATCAAAGAATTACAAGCTTTCTTGGGAAAAATTAACTTCTTAAGGAGGTTTATCCCAAACCTAGCAGAATTGATCAGATTACTAAATAACATGCTTAAGAAGGATTCAAAAGTGAAATGGACGGTAGAAGCAAATCAAGCTTTTGAAGGTATAAAATTGGCCCTTACCCAAACCCCAGTTCTAACAAATCCTCAATTTGACAGAGAATTTATCATTTTCTCTTTTGCTTCCCAGCATACCATTGCTGTTGTTTTATTACAGAAAGATGACCAAGGAAATGAAAAACCTATTGCTTTCTTTAGTAGAGCTCTTAGAGATGCACCCCTGAAATATCAGATCATGGAAAAGCAAGCATATGCTTTGGTCAAGGCCATTAAAGACTTTAGGATTTATATCCTATACTCCCATGTTATAGCTTATGTGCCAAGTCCCATTGTGAAAGACATACTCACTCAAGAAAACTTAGAGGGCAGAAGAGGAAAATGGATTGCCAACATCTTGGAATTTGATATTGAAATAAAACCTACAAAACTGATAAAAGGGCAAGGTTTGGCCAAACTTATGACAGAGGCAAACTTTCAAGCTTTAGACATCAACCAACTGGACAGTGAACCGGAGCTGGCGACTCCAAAGATCAATGTAACCTTTGAACAATCTCCCTGGTATTCTGACATCTGTTATGTATTGCAAAACCTGTGTGCTCCCCTAGGATTGTCCAGAACTAAATGTAGGTTCTTAAAAATGAAAGCTTCAAGATTTTGTGTCATGGATGGCAATTTACTTTGGAAAAACCATGAGGGTATACTGTTAAACTGCTTAATTGAGAATGAGACTAACAATGTCATGAAAGAATTTCATGCAGGCGATTGTGGTGGACACTTGTATTGGAAGTCCACTGTGGATAAGATATTGAGGGCTGGTTACTATTGGCCCACTGTCTTCTCTGATGTTAAGAAATTTACCACCTCATGTCACAAATGCCAAGTGTTTGAGGGAAAGAGAAAGTTACTACCACTTCCTTTGAGGCCTATTGCAACAGAGAGACCTTTTCAACAATGGGGCTTGGATTTCATTGGGGAAATTCATCCCTCATCTTCAGGCCAACATAGATGGATTCTAACAGCTACAGACTACTTTACTAAATGGATTGAAGTTGTTCCTTGTAGACAAGCAAATGATTCTACTATCATTCAGTTCCTTGAGACCAATATCCTTTCCAGATTTGGTTGTCCTGATAAGATAATAACAGACAATGCTGCTGCTTTCAGATCTAAGAAGATGGTGAATTTCTGCCACAAATTTCATGTTACTTTGGCCATTCTACTGCATACTATCCCCAAGGAAATGGCCTTGCTGAATCATCAAATAAAAGTCTTGTAAACATCATAAAGAAGGTGTTGGAAGAAAATAAGAAGAATTGGCATAAGAAGCTGGTCAATGCCTTATGGGCAGATAGACTAACAACCAAGAGATCAATTGGGCTCAGCCCATATGAGTTAGTTTATGGATTAGAAGCCAAATTTCCTTCATCACTAGGGATCCCGGTCATGAAACTTCTTCAAGAAAGCCAGGCTGAACCAAATGACATGCAAAGAAGGATCAATCAAATAATATGTCTGCAGCAAACTAGAGACCAAGTTTATAGCAGAGTTCAAGTTTTACAAGAAAAGCTAAAGAAAGCTTTTGATAGAAGGACTAAGGCTGAAGATTTCAACATTGGTGATAAAGTCCTCAAGTGGGATTCAAGAAGGGAAGATAAAGGAAAACATGGAAAATTTGATTCCCTTTGGAGAGGACCATTTGCTGTTCAAGCAGTGCAAGGAAATAATACTTACTTCCTTAGGAATCTTGATGAAACTGATTTGGATGAAGGTCCTGTGAATGGCAGGATGTTAAAGCACTATTTTGACTACCATCCATGAGTGCAGCCTAAGTTTCCCTTGTACATATTCAGGTGTATATATTACTTTCTGTTAAACATGTAAAAATGCAGTTGTCCAAGTTTTATGAGTTATCAACAAAAGGCAAATAAGTTCAGAGATGCACCAAGAGGGAAAGAGCACAATTTTGAGATTTCAAAGAGAAGTACTCCAAGTTTGGTAAAAGAAGCCAAGGGCCAAGGCATTCTGACCTGCTGTTCTTGGTCTTTCAAATGGAAAGACCATCCCCATGTGGAGCCACTGTTAGCTACCTATACCAATAGGTTTCATATTTCATGATTGGCAAAGAAAGTTCCAAATATGCTTTGCTTTGGTAATGCCAAGATCCCATATTTCCAAGAGAAGACGATGTGTGTACATAAGCTTGATGTTGACTCAATTTTGGATGGATGGTCCAACAACCTAATCTGGATCAGGCCATGTTTCAATTTTCTGTTGTAGAATAGAGAAAGAAGTCTGTCCAAACTGTTTAATCTTGGCAGACCAGTAGTTAGGTAGAGAATTAAGGTTCCCAACTGCTTAATCTGGGACCTTGGAAGCAATAAGGGTAGTTCTAGATAGAAAATCAAAAGAAAAAGCCAAAAGAAAAGAAAAGGCACATGAGGGTCTGCAAGTCTAAGTGCACCCTCCATGAAGAAACAAAAAAATGCTAGGCAAGTAGATGGGTAGGTAGAGGGGGTTGCAGAAATGTCATTCCTTTCAATTGAATCTTGCTGGTCTAACATCAAGGAAACATCAATGGATAGGGAAGCTCCTCTTCCCCATCACTTTGCAGCAACTCAATGGAGCATGTCTAATTTCCTAATCTCCCCCCTCACATTCATTGCTAACATCCCATTGCCAGCCATGTTCAGGAAAGAATTCAAGGTCTTATGGTGGTTCTTGTTTCTTTAAAAGCCACATTTCTTGTCTAAAATTCTTTTCATTTTGATCTACTTCCTAAACTAAGTTGATTTCATATAAAACTTAGTGTTTCACCCTCTCACCCCCTTCCTCCACTCATACTAACTTCTAAAAATTCTTATTATCTAAATCCCCTATGTTCCCCTTTTCCCTTACTATTATAAACACTATGGTGTATAAATCCCAAGCAATGTATAAATATTCCCTTCCCCTTGGCATTATAGCCATATGTTCAAAGTCAGGGATTAAATTGACCTCTGGTCAGTTTAACAGCCTAAGCATTACCCCTCTTTCCCCTTCAGAAATCATTTAAACCATTTGCCCCTTCATTTGCAAAAGAACCTTGTAAAAAACCCCATTTCCACCCCTAACCCGCTTTATTTGCAAAAATACATCAAAAACCCACTTTTCGGCTTTATCCAAAGTTTGGCGCAAATACACATTTTTATAAAAAATTACATTGAAAACCCATATTATCCGCCGAACTCCTAAGTCCCCGCCGGACACGTATTCCAAAGAAAATATTATTTTAATCCCCGCCCGCTGCCGTATCGTCCTGGCGCCTTAGCGATCAGTCGACCGTCGGATCTGGCTCTTTTCATCCGACGACCTACATGCATATCGGGTCGGGCCCGACGTCCGTAAGATAGCACCCGAGAAACTGTCAGAGGGTGACGTCAGGCCTCTGCCACGCGTCGCCCCCACAATTTCTCGGGTCGCCCTCTGACAAAAAAACTTCCGTATCGATAGTGGTCCGAGAAAACCCACTTACCGTTTCTGGTTTTGTGTTAACCCGCCATGCCAACGTCATTACCACGTCAGGCCCACGTCTTTGCTACATCACCGCCGCGTAAGCGCCCCTGTCCGCCACTGCTCAGACCTGTCCGCCACCTCACCATCCCCGTGGACCACTCACAGGCCGCCACGTCACTCGATGACGTCATGCTGACGTCATCTGACCCTAACCCCAAAAAAACGCCAAAATCCCAAAAGTCCATATTTTTGCCGAAAAACGCGGTTTTTCTCACTTTTTGCAAAAACAAGAATTATTCTGCTCTGCATGCAAATTACGTTCATTCGTTGCCAACTTGCAGAAATCGACCCAGAGACCGCCAGCGCTTCCATCCCACCTGCACCTGTAGCCATTGCCGACAGTTTACCAGGTATTTATCCAAAGCATTCCTCTGCGCCTGGTTTTATCCTTCATTGTCCAAAGATAGCTTAAAAGAGTAAGAAAACACTGAATTTACCAGTAAATCCCCGGTGGTTGGCCTTCATTTTCAACTGTTGAATCGAAATTCACCTGCAGAGCCTTGTTTATCCAAGTTTTCACCAAACCTGCAGTATGTCCGCGCATTCGTGGACTTAAAACCCGAACTGCTCTAATTCACCGTAAAGAGAGTTTTTCAGGCCTGACATTTGCTCTGGCAGTCCTCTGTGCAGTATTTCAATTGCTGCTATTACAATTTACCCTCTGTTCCTTTGCAATCCACCTCTCTGCTTTAAAGATACCCCTCTGTGCTGCTCTGTTCAGTAAAACCACTTCACATACAAATCAGAGGCCTTATTAGCCATGGAAACACCAATAGCATTGAATATTCAACCTCTGAATGCCCCACAAAGAGAATTAGAATGGAAGGCCCTAGGTGATAAGGATTATCAGATGATAGACTCATTTTCAATGAACTCCAAATTTAACATCCATCTGTTGAACGAGTTAAAAGCCCAACACCTTAGTGGAGCTGATATATTAGGGATTTGGGACTCCAACTTGCCCATTTTTAACCTTCCTCAAGTCAATTCACTCCCAGACTTGATCCATAGATGCTGTGAATGTTATGATCCATGTCAGAGAGCTGTTGTCAGTCCCTCAGGTGCAGTCTTGTTCCATATCACCCCTGAGGCCATAAATCAAATGCTCAACTTTCATTCTGCAATACCATTGACTCCTCTCTCCATGTTAGACTTATTAAAGAAGGGGGGCAACCTGTCCAGTGCCCAGATCATCAAAATCAATCAGTTATTCATACAGCCAGGCTCTGAAACTATGAGAACGCCTCCTATTGGAAATCCATACCTCAATGACTTGGGCAAAATGCTTGTAGATTTGATTAGCTATGTCCTGGGCTACAAGGGAACTGAGGATGTTGATGACACCATTATGGCTATGCTGTCCATATTTTCTCCTGGGAAGCCTCCTGCTGGGCACTATGATTATGCTACATATATTGCAAACAAGATTCATGATCAACTGATGAATCTAGAAAGGGAGAAGGTGTTTAGATACACCAGATACATATATCATCCGTTCTTATTTTATCAACCTGACAGTTTCCCTATTCCTCTCAAGAAACTTGATGCCCAGGGAAATCCAAGGTCGGTTGTGTTTTGGACTTCAGTTTTTCATCACACCTCTTGCTCACCATACACATACTCTGAATTCATAGACCTTTTCATTCATCCAGCTTTGACCTTGTTATATGGTGTTCCTCCTCCAATATTAACAGATGAAATGCAAAGAATTCTCCATCTCTCTAAGTCTTACAGCATTGGTGATTGGTACTTTTACCAACATCACACAGTAATCAGAGTTTATGGCTGTGAGCTGGACCCTTACAGGCTGCCAAGATATGTCCCCATGAGACTATTTGCCTTGGAGTATTTCAGGCAGTTTGGAAATGCAAATCACATCCATTTCCATAGTAAAAACAAGAAAGTGCAACTAAAAGTCAGGAACCAGCTAGGCCCTTTCCTTTACAACATAAGGGAGGAGGGGTGGAAGGAAGCAGATGGCATGCTAGAGGCCCTCCGATTTGAAACTAGTTTCAAATGGATACCTTATGACCCTAATCATTTCATTTCTCTCAGGAGGGTAAAACATAAACTGGGTGGCTATCCTCATGTCAGATTGCCTCATATTGAGAAATATGCCAATCAACTAAGTTGGAAAGAGGGCACCCTAGAAGAGCCAATCACTAGAGAGAAAATGCTACAAAGAGAAGTAAAAAATATTGAGAAAGAGGCTGACTTGGAAACTTGTGGGCAGGTTTCCTCTTCATACCAAAGGCAGCTTGGAGCAGCTGCATCATCTTCAACAACACATCAGCAAGCAGCCAGAACTACTCATCAAACTTCCAGCAAAGGCAAAGAGAAACAGATGGAGCCAGAACAGCTAGCTCCCACAGAAGAGCAACAGCAGCAGGAAGTACAACAGCAAAAGGAACAGCAACAAGAGGGGCAACAAGAAAAAGAGCAATCAGGGCAGCAAAAACAAACATTAGAGGCCCCAATATCCACAGGGCAACAAGCACAGGACACTCTGCCTCCTAGGCAGGAGACTACAGTGGAGGCCTCGGTCCTCCAAACTCCACAAAATGAGGACAGAAATCGGAAGAGGGACAGAGAGACTCCCCTCACAACATCCACAAATCAAGGAGAGAAAAGGCACAGAATGAATCCCCTCTCCGAGGAAGAAATGCCTATAGGGCAATCTTTGGGCATGGGCCCACCAAGTATGGAGGCATCTGCAAGTTCCTTTCAGCAGGAACATGAAAGGACAGTTGGAGGAGAAGTCAGCTCCTCAAGCCACCAAATGGGAGCTGAAACAGGGATCAAACAGCAGTTTATTGAGATTAAGAAAAGGAATGAGCCCCTCAAGGTGCAGCTCTACAATCATTTGTTAAAGATGGCTCCCACTAACCAACAGAGACTAATGTCTGCCTATGATGTACATGAGGGAAAAATGGTAATGAGTCATTTCATGCCAACCATGTTGCAGCCCCAGTCAGCTGCAGACTACATAAGGACCAACCTTGAGGTCCTAGCCAAAGACATCCACCCTATGGATCAAATAGAACTGCACAAGCAAACGGGTGAGATGGTGTATGCCACTCTTGCAGACAAAACATTGGTGAATCTTAGGCTGGAAAATAGCCTAAATAACACAGTTGCCCAACTTGAGTTGGAAAAGGCTTCCTCCCAGGCAAAGGACAACCGAATCAAAGCGTTGGAGGATATCATCATAGAGCTTGGGCATGATCCCAAGGACATCAAGGCTGTTCAAGCGCTATTGAAACTAAGGGATGCAGATATGGCAGCGTTGAGGAAAATGATTAAGATCCCAGCAACTCTTCATCCCCAAACAGAAGAGGTTGCCCAGCTGAGACATGACCAGGATGCATCAGCTATGCTGATCTCATTATATAAACAGCTGATCCAGACACAGGAGAAATTGGGAGAGTCAGAGGCTGCGCTGCAGGCAGCATTACAATAGAAGGAAGGAGGCCAAACTTCTCAGCCCCCTCCAGAGATAATCAATCTTGAGGAACCTCCTCAAACTACTGCTCCTCCCACACAACAGACAGCACCCTCTACATCAGCACCAACACCAACAACAGAGCAGGCTCCAAGCCTTGACATGCAGAAGCTAAAGAATGAAATCCAGGCCTTAGAAGCCCAAATGGCAGAACTAAATGAGGCCAGGGAGAGTCTAGCTAAGCTAAATGAGAAATATGACAAGTCAAAACAAAGCATAGCTGAGAAAGGAAGAGAGATAAAGGCTCTCAAAGAGAAGATAAAGGAGCTGGAAAAAGAGCTCACCCTGGACAAAGTGGTGGCTCAGCTCAAGACAGTTTTATGGGCCAACATTGGCCAATCAATCACAGATCAGTGGCAATACATTGAGACCATTCATGAGCAAATAGAACTCATAGGAAAAGCACACAGAGAAATCCAGAGAGCAAGGGCATCTCTAGGCAACATGCCTGAGGTAGCCAATAGAATGATTAATGTGCTCAATAACCGTACAGGTCCTCAGCTGGCAGCAATGGGAATTACCAGCAGAACTGAAACCATTGTGCTGATAAAGAGGGTCCTTACATTAAGAAGCCTGGTACAAACACTGGAAAGAAGAAGCCAGGACATGCAGACAGAAGTAAACAGGTTCATGGACAAGTTTGCAGCACTACAAAGCAGAGGTCTTCCTGGCTTACTGAACAGCACAGGTAGGCTACTTTCACATGAGAACTATGCAAAGAGGGTCAACACATTTGCTACAAATCAGATCACTGAAAGACCTAGTACTTCAGAAGAAACAGGGCCAGCATCTGGGCAAAATCTCTATGATAGAGTAGAGAATTTATTTTTTATTATGAATGAGATCAAGCATTTGTTTGAAGTGCCTCCAAACTTCTACAAATATACAGAGGCAGATGAGACCCTGGATGCAATTTTGAGACATCAATTGCCCACACAAGAATGGTGGACCAAAATGATATAGATGATACTGTGAACAAGATGCTCTCATCAAGTTTTTTCATCAAAAAACATAAGTTATCATATACAGGAAAATTTAATGCATGCAATATGAATGAAGAAGAGTAGACTGAGCCAACTCAGCAGAAAGATTCGGCCACCAAAGCAATACTGACAGCTGCAAATGACAGGGCCGAGAAAGCTACAGGATGACAGAGCATAAAGACACATCATTCAGCATTTATTCAGAACGCTAAACCGACTCAGTGGCCTCCAAAGGTCAAAAAGACTTCTGATAGAATTAAAGAGCGTTCATTTTGTATTAAGAGCAGCAATAACTTCCTTATCTGCTATTCTGTAAAAGTTGGTAAACATATTTATTTCTTAAGTGACTCAACGGTTCAGATATTTTGTGTAACCGATTGTATATATTCCCCCTCGCATAAGCTTGCAGGGGTTGTTGATTTTCTCTTCTAGAGATCTTATGCTGTAAATTTTCAGAGTATTAATACAAAGCTGATGGAATTTCTAAAGTTCTGCGTTGTCTGAGGCGTTGTAGTGTGTTTGCTGAATACTACAGGATTCCTGCATATTTCATGGCTCAATAAGTTTCCTGTAAACTCTTCGTTATGTGCTTTATTTACTTCTTCATAACCCAATCATATGCTATGTTTCACAGTTAATGGCAGAGAAAAAGAATAGTTCTAGGATTTATTCATAGAATACCCTGAACTCAATCTTCACTGTTATAATTGTTTTCTTCAGTTATAGTTATAAAGGTGTAATTCTTAATTGCTGCATCTTCAAACTATATCTTTCACAGTGGTTATTGCTCAGGAATTCAAGTCTGCTCCTGTGTAGTATATCTCTTTCTCACACCCATAGCTTAGTGGAAAATTCTTAATTGCTTTTCACTGGTTAAACACACTGCATCATCACTATTTCAAGTTTGTTTCATGAAATGTTTAAATGGCCCTGTAGTTTCAACAATCTCACTCAATACTTCAAACAACCAATAGCCCCAGACTCCATTGCCCAATGCACTAATACTGTATGAAGATTTCCACCTAAAGTACTGAAGGACATCATTCAACCAAAACCTTGAACAAAACTGAACATCATAACTAGCCTAAAATCTTCACAAAACAGAGACAAACCTTAAAGAGAGAGCCCTCTCTGATTACAGTTGGGCTAGAAACTGTAATCCAAAGATTGGTTAGTGGTTACCCCGGCTGTATTCCCTTGGGAGTCAAAGGGAACAACCTGGGTGTTAACACATCCCACAGATCCAAAGGCTGGAATTTTGTATCTTGTAAGGAAGTGTTTTTGGTTTCTTGGTGGAATATCATAGTGTTTGGTGATCTAAGCTTTTCATGAGGTGAAAGAAGGGCTTTCATGATGGAGGATGATGCTGGGTTAGAACAATTGGTTGTAATCCTCTTTGCTATTCTTGATATTAATAAAGCTATTCAAGTTTTCCTCCACATTCTTGTATGTTTGATGATATATGCATTTGTGTGGTCAATATATATCTGGTCCTATATTGTTTATGATTGTAGATCTCTGTTCTTCGATAGTATTATGCTACTTTGATTCCACAGGTGCTCTTTGAAGCTGGGTAGAAGAAGGAGAAGTGGCAAGGATCTGTCAGAAGGGAGAGGAACTATGCAAGGAACCAAGTGCAAGACTGAGGTTGGTGTCCTTCATTCCCCTCTTATCTACTTCTCATAAAGGAAAATGAAAGTAGTTTTAGTTTGTTTGTTTCTAATATAGCTACCAATCTTAGTGGGACTAGCAGCTCTGAGTGGACACTAGATTTCCTGAGAACACTATGGAAGGCGACATTGTTGGCTTGTGTGAAGACCACGTCCTTCGTGAAGCCACCTGATGGTGTACGGTTGTGGGTGTGATATGGTCGGTAAGCCCAACTACTTCACATCCTCTACTTCAATGAGGTTCTTTTGGCTCCCGTTGTCGATAATGAACTGTAGCGGGGAACCCTTTACCCACATCTGGGAGTGGAAGAGACGCTCCTCCTCCTTTGGATCTTCGGGTTCCTCCTTCTAGATCTTCGTGGTGGAAATGGTGGCATTGGGCTACGCATTGATAATATTCTTCCTTTTTTCATTCCCCTTGTCAGGTTCTGACTCAGAATTGGAAAATTTATCTGATTCTAAAGCCTTTAGTTCGGCCATGAGTGACTACCTGGCCCAACACTCGTGTTGTGAGTGGAGCTCTTATGGAACTCACACCACTTTCCCATGTCCTTCTTTGGTTTCACAGCATTGTCCTTTTATTGTGGTTTTGGTGGGTTGTCATGGGCCTTACCGCCTTGGAATTGTCCTTTGTTCTATGGTTTGGGCACCTTTCCCTTGCTTCAAATTCACAGATTCGAAGTCTCGCTTCTTCTTTCTAAACTTCTGCTTGATCTTGATGGTGTATCGGTACATCGTGTTGAGCGAGGAGATGCCCAGGAACTCCATCTCATCTTGGATATATCTATATAAATAGTCGCAGTACTTGAGTACCAAATGTTTCTCAAAATCCTTGATACCCAACTTTGTGCAAAGGGTATGAAAAAAATTGGTAAACTCTGACACATCTTGGTCCCTTCCTTGCCGCAGTGTGGTCCACTTTATGTATTTGTCCTCATAGCTCCCAATAGAGTAGTACTTCTCCTTGATGGAATCCTGGAATGAATTCCAAGTTGGATCGGCTGAAAACAGTGAGGTCGTACTTTCATCCTTCTTCTCACAGTAGGTTTCCCACTAGTCCTTGATGCGGGAACAACTTTGAGAAGAGCAAAAGTAATCTTTTCCTAGCTGGAAAAATCATGAACAAAAAAATATCCTTTTAGAAGATTTAACCATTTATCTACGAAATTTGCATCTATTTGGCCCTTAAATATGGGAATGTCAAAGTTTACTTGTACCTTAAACGATGTGGAGCATCTAGAGTGGCTGCTGGATGTGGATGCAACACCAGTGGGCAACTGTTGAAGGATCTCGACAAAGTTATCCATCATCACATTTCTTTGCTTCTTGAGGGCCTCCTCGAGCAATATTTTGATAGGATTTCATGCTCCCTCACCTTTATTTTTTCCCCCATGGGCGGCCATTGAGGTTTGCGAGGCTAATCTTGCAAAGGTTCAACCAGATCGAGCCCTAACTCCTTATATCCCGAACTCATTGGGGACATGCAAAGAAAAAAAAGAACGAGCAAACTGCTCTGATACCATTGATACGGATTTAAATAGGAACATAATAAATTACATATATAACCATGAATACAGAGATGCAGCTGAAATAACACTTCATTTCATTAATATCAAATAGTAAAATATGCTTACAAATTGAATGGAAATAAGACTAGCTTAGGCGATGGTAGCTTATCTCTAAGAAGAGATGTGGCAGCTACATGCCTCTGAACTAAGTTGCAAAGAGGCTCAAGGAACTTTTTATTATTGGACAATAAGATAAAACCCTAAACAACCAAAACCCTAACCCGAGGAGATGTAACACCAAGAGTTTCTGGGCCCCATTGGGGTTAGTTGGGTAGCCAACTTCCCGAGGTACTAACTTGGTGATGTTATCTCCGTTTGACGCATATGATACCTCGTTGGAAATATCTCTCTGAGGAATACAACTTTTGATGAAATTTTTGTAGAAATAACTATATTTCTATTGCCAAAAATACGTCTTTTAGGGCCTCAAAATGACTCTAGAAGTTCAGGGCTCGAAAAATTGCCAAAAATAGTAAACTGTGCTACAATTAAGGAAACTAAAAAAAATTTGAAAGAAAAATGGTGAGGGTCCAAGTGGAATAGGCAAGTGGCCACCAATATCCACTTAGATCATCATCAATGAAGTAAAAACTAACAACCAATAGAACATGCCCTTAAGGAACATGAAGAAGTGCTTGATGTAATCACCAGCTAGAAGGAGCAATAGCATAGGTCTATAGAGAGATTCCAAATCTCAATATTTGAGTAGAAGTGGCCTCCACAGAAAATATACAGAAGTGTTGGCTTAGTGGATCCTGACCCAGGTTTAGAGTTAAGTTTTCCAAACAAATCCCTACACTACTAGCCTTTTCGGCATCAACCTATAGAGCGTGGAATGAAGTATCACCCGAAGCATTATGGGGGGATGCTGGAACCAAGTTTCCACACCCAGAGATGATTGTTATGTCATTCTATGCCCTAACTCTTACTTCGCACTTATTGATATAACCTTCTCTTACCAACCTCTAGACCATCATGAAGGTCGACGACTATCTTTCGTGGACCCTAAACAGGTGAATCGGCCACTTACATGCCTCTTTAATTACCCTTAGTTCTATATTTACCCAGATCGACCTAATTATCTGATATCTTTAACATGCATTAAGATATTCTTCACGTAAATAGATATTAGTACTTGCATTCATATAACAATGTAAATCATGTAGAATCATGCATCAATACAATATTAAATCATAAACCCATAATTCATCAATAATAGAAGTAAATGGACAAAACAAAAATATTTCTCGAATAATCACTTTATTGATACTTTAGTTCTACTTCCAAACTTAAGACTACCCTGCGCACTCAGCTGCAGGGGTCTGCGCACTTAGCTGCACGGGTCTGCACAATCAGTTGCGGACTCTACTCTAGGCCTCTGCCCACACAGCTACAAAGCCTCTCTTTACTCTAAGACTGTTCGCTCTTCACTTCTAATGACCCATTACCTTCATTCTTCGCTAGTTACTTTCCTTATACTCTCTAGGACTCATTTTTATACAATCCCATGGTCCACAGACCATGGGTAGATCTACTAAAGCTGAAAAACCTTATATAAAATAAGGGGAAAACCCTTTATGACTCTTCACTATCTACGCACTCCGTGACTACAACTTGTGGAGACTTTACACTTTACATAACAAAACTTGTGCTTTCTACCCTAAAACTTGGGATTTTGCCCCAAAATTGATTGCAGGGGACCCTGTCCCAACAGGCCCCCAACACAAATATCATGACTCGCCCCCTAGTCACTCTTCTGGTGTGAGATCTTACTGTGGAGACCTCCCAGCTTGACCTGTGCCACTTCTACCTCAGCTGCAGTCTATGTGGTTGCCTACTTGATCTTCTTGACCAACTGCTTGGTTGCTGGTCCTACACTATGTCCCTTTACCTTCTGTTGTGTCCTTTGTAGGCTCGTCAAATAATCCTTAATGGTGGTAGAGATAACATAGGCCTTATATAGCCAAGGCCTAGTCTGGCCTTGAGGACTTCCTCTTTCCATTGAACCGCCTCCACCTGTTTGAGCAACTACTTTACCTCATGCAGCTTAGCTAATCGCTATGATATAGCAATGGTGCGCACCATCGCTCTTGCTTCATCATACTGCTATTACAATTCGCGGGCTTCTGTGTTCAACCTTTGTAGGTTAGGATCTTCCTAAGGAGTTGTAACAACCTCCATAGACTTCTTAAAGATCATTGTGTAATCCGCCCCCACAACATCTACTATTGTAATTGCATTCTTCACAGTGGCTTCACCCTCTGCTCTGACCTTTGGTGGAGTTGAAGGCTATGACTTCAACTCAATCTCTGTGATTTTAAGATTTAACTCAAACTAAACCTTGGCCATTTTTGTTTTCACATCGCTCACACCTGCATCCAGTTTCCTAATCTTGGCCTCCAACGACGCTTCTTCGGGTATGCGCAATTCTGGAACGGTTTTGCATGCTTCGGTTACCATGACTATGGTTCACTCATTCTTCTCCTGAACCTTCTTCCATGCTTCTACTATTGTTGTCTTCTCAATGAACATCTGTTCGTTGTTGACTTTCTACTCACTAATCATGATTAGTGCGCTCTGCTCTCGGACCTTAAGCTCTGCAATTACACCTGTTTGCAGCATGTGAAGGAATTCACTGGGGAGTACGACCAAGTTTAGACCAATATTCTTTAAAGTGTTGACAGTAGCCTTGTCAGCATCTGCCTTCACACTCAGAGCTCCATTAGGTAGCACGACATCTCAGATATCCAAGGATCGAACCAACTCTACTACTTGAGTGGTCCCTAACGCTAAACTAGTCGATGTCGTGTTTCTCTATCCTACACCTACTTGGAGTCTAGTTGTTTGGATTTATAGCTCGCATAGACCCATCTGTATGTAGACCAATGCTTGCTTCTACTACTACTCAAACTGCTACAGTAGTTCTGCTGTCATGTCCCTTACCTTGTCACCAATGTCATCTAAGTTTCCCTGTGTCAAGGTAACTAGATTAAGTGATGACTTGGAGGCTTTGGTATTCTTTCATTGTCCCTCCTTTTCCTGTTCTCTATGTCGCTTTATGCAGAAAGGAGTGCTCTCCAAATATTTGCCACCCTGTTCCGACTATTCTTCATCCTCCATTTGGGGCGAAGGGGATTTCTGACTTCTTTCAGAGCTGCGCTCTTCCTACTCCACTTGCTCCTTTGTGGCACACTCCGCTTCTGTGCATGCCTTGTCCTTAGTCTCCATCTTTCTCTTTTTTACCAACTACTGAACCTTTAGTTGAGTCGTTTTCCTTTTTTCTTTTCAGAGGAATTTCTAGTCCTGGCAGCCAAATTTGATGATGTGTGCCAATCTGCTAGCCATCGCTTGAGGTCTTCGGTAATGGCATCATCTATAGCCATGTAGGGAAGATCATACCACTTCTGATCCAAATCCTTTAGCACAAGGATGTAAACACAATGGGAGTCTTCATTGAACTCCACGTACCTAGATAATTGCTCAAACCACTGGTGTCAGAACCTTGTTAGTGCGATACTTTCTCATCACTTTTCTAGCCAAAATTTGGGTGGCCAACTTCACCATGGGGTCAATAATACTGGAAATAGAATACCCGTGCACTTTCTTGAAAAGTTTGAACTTGTCCTTCATCTTCTCGGCAAGGTTGCACTCGCCCATCTTTCCACCAAATTCCTTTTCCAGATTCAGTCAAGAATGAGGTAACAATGTGATTCGATGGATTAGCATATGTGTGATTGGTATTGAATCACTCAACCACAAGCACCCGTCATGCACAAGGCACCACAACTGCTTAATGACTGTCAAATTTATGGGAGTGCGGTGGTAGTGAGGCACCCTTAGCAGGTTCAATAACCCTGTGTTTTTTACCCCATGAATCCATTCCACCGCCTCCAGTGCGGTGACACTAGACTCCTTGTAGAACAGTCACTTCATGAAGGTATTGGTAGCTAGGTGGGGGAACCGCTCAATGTCCCCCACATACCAATCTTCAAGCTTTAGATGTGGGATGCATGCCAAGCGTGAACCTTCAAAAGTTATATTTTCTGGAATCAGGGGTGTTTTCAGGAGGAACTGTCCCTCATCTGGGTCCTTTGGGACCTTCACCTTTCCATGGCACGGAGGGATGTACTCCGATAGATTTGAAATAGGGTTTATCCCCTCAATATTTATGTCTTCTGTGCCCTCCTCGACCTCCAAGTCTACTACTTTTCCTTTCTCATGTGTGGTTAGCTTTTCTTTCCACTACACTTGTGTAGCTGCATGTTTCCTCAGTGACTCGTGCACCGATAACATATTCTTCTATTTATCCTTATTTGGTTTTGGAACCTCTCTCGGTGGCATAGGGTTTGGCCTAGGAGACCTCAGCGCCTTAGGCATTGTTGAGGGAATCTCCATACTGACGACCTTAGGGGCAACTCCCTCAAAGGTGACAATGCCCCCAGTACGAGCGGTCTTAGCTGGTGCAGACATGACGCTGTTAATGAGGTTCTCATCAGACTCAGGATACTTCTTAGACACAAGGCTTGCAAGTAAATTCTCAAAGATCTCACACAATAGATAGTAAAACTCAGAAATTCTTAGAATGCAAAGTGTTTCTCGCTAGATGAACACTTGTAATTTATAGGCAAATTTGAATTCAAATTAGACCATTCCCCCCAAAATCCATCCGTAAATGCGAGATTGGTGGCAGATTTCCAAAGATTTCACACTTGATTTCAGCCTTAAATATCGGCCGCCAACTCCTATTAACCGTCTTTTGGTAGTCAAATCATGAATAGTGGCAGTAACGGTCACTTTCTGGATGTGCTGCATGGTCTCGACCCCTATAGCACAAATACCTTCCTCCTATGCCATCCTCCTATTCCATGTAGACCCCTGATCGTGTAGTTCTACAACACGAGCAATGTAGTTTATAGTCTTGCACCTCCTTGCAGCTGCCTAGAGCACTAAGACTTTGCTACTGTCATGTAGTCATCTGGTTGGATCCCTAGTGTATGGATTAAATAAGCTTCCATTTACCTTTCCCAGAAATGGATCTACATTCAATCTCATAAGCTGAACTACTCCACCATCGATAATCACCTTGATCACATATGGCCCCAGCCAATGCATCTAACATTTTCCTAGAAAATTATCAAACTTGCTGTCATATAATAAAACTAAATCATTTACCTTGAAGGTGTGCAGTTTGATGTGCTAATCATGCCATGCCTTCTCGTGCTCCTTCTGAGCTTGTTGATGGAATCTAGCCAAGAATCTATCTTCCTCCAGCTGTGTCAGCTGCACGATCCACTCATCTAAGTCTCCACAGTCCGCCATACCTGTGAACACTACTATTCGTAGACTAGGCACAATGTATTCCATCGACATCACAACTTCTACTCCATAGACCAATTTTAAAGGTGTCTGTCTAGTCATAGTTCTATAGGCCCATAACAACACTAGTACGCACACGCCCCAATCATTCCTTTGCTCATTGCAAACCTTTGTCAGTGCACTCTCTAGTATCTTATTAAATGCTTCCACCATCCCATTGGCCTGAGGATGATATGGCATGCTCTTTTGATGATACACTTGGAACTCTTCTATCAACATGTTAATCGTTTCATTAAGGAAGTGCATCACACGACCACCCGTAAAAATATTCGGGCAACTGAACCTAGTCATCACATATTCAAATAGGAACTTCGATGTTGTTTCCCTTGTAAAATCCTTCACAAGTTGTTCTTCTACCCATCTGGTCAAATACTCAGTCGCAGTGATGATATACTGCACAATTGTCTTCTTTGCTAGAGGTTGAATCAATCCTACAAAATCAATCACCCATTTCTCAAATGGATGCAATGACATCAACGGATTCAAAGGCAATTCATCCCTCTACAATGGCTTACCTATCCTTTGACATACATTGCATGCCCTACAATATGCTTTGGAATCCTTATGCAACATAGGCCACCTCAACCCAGCATGTGAAAGCTTCTGCGCTATTGCTTTTCTTGCATAATGGCCTCCTGCAGCTCCTTCATGAGCTTCAACGAGGATATTGTTCTATTCAAAATCAAGCACATAATGTCACAATATCTCATCTGCTTCCATCTTATACAAATGGCGTGAAATCACAAAAACATTTGCCGCGCACACCACCAATTCCTTCTTTTGTTAACCAGTGTATCCATCTGGAGCCATTCCCATAGTCAGGAAGTCGATTATGTCCGCGAAATGATTGTCTACCACTTGCACCACAAAGAGTTGCATGTTAGGCAGTCCTTCCTCCAAATTCCTAGTCTCCTCTCCTATTTCAATGCATGACAGATGATCTGGTCCTGCATTCAATCTCACTGGCTTCACAATTACTTTGAAATCATACTCCTAAAACAACAGCAACCATCTTCATATTTCCCCCCCAACACAGGGTTGTTGACCCGTTATTTTAATGTAGAATGGTCTGTATACATCTTAAAGTGTCCACCTAGCAAGTAATTCCTGAACTTCTGGAGCACATACCTGATATCCAACCCTTCGCACTCCATCGTCAAATAGATCTTTTCAGCCTTAGACAGCTTCCTGCTTGCAAATTCTATTGTATAATCAAGTTCTCCTTGACTAGCCTATGTCAGCACTAACCCCAGCACAATCCATGATGCATCGACATGCACATGAAATTCCTTCTTCCAATTCGAGAAGATGAGGATCAGTGTGGTGACCATCTTATCCTTTAACACATCCAGGCTCTACTAACATTCCTCATTCCAATAGAATGTAGCATCCTTCTTCAACAACTTTTCCATTGGTGCGGTAATCTGGGCATAGCTCTTGATGAACTTTCAATAAAAACCAATATGACCCAATGTTGTGCACAACTATTTAACACTCCTTAGTGCCTCGAAGTTAATTATGACCATGATCTTAACTGGGTCCACCATTAATCCTATCTACACACTACATGACCCAACAAGATTTCGAAAGGGATGCAAAATAGACACTTCTCCAAGTTTAGCACGATCTGATACCTCTGGCACATATCCAACATCAAGCACAAACTAGCTACATGGTGCTTTACAAGCGCAAACACCTTCCAATCATAAAATTATACCTCCAAAAACTTATGAATGAACTCTTTGAACGCCACAATGAATATGCGCAAAAAATATCGTCGATGCATTCTTAAGTCCAAGAGGCATTACATTATACTTAAAGCATCCCCACTTGGTCATGAAGGTAGTTTTACTCCTGTCTTCTGGCACGATATTTATCTGATGGTATCTAAAGAACCCATTAGTAAATGAATATGCTTCTTGTTCGCCAACATTATCCAATACCTCATCTGTGAACGGAGTTGGAAAGGGATCATGAACGCAAGCATCATTTAGTTTCCTGAGATCTACATAGATCCTTGTCTCATCCTTTTACTTCCTTTCCTGAACTACCATAGGAATTACCCAATCAGACTCCTCCATTGGCTCAATAATACCCTCTACCAACATCTTGTCTAACTCCAAGTGGAACTTTTCCTTGTACTTAGGATTAAGGCGATATGGCCTCTGCTTAACAGGCTTCACATCTAGTTTCAACTTTATTTTCATCACTCCTAAATTTCCTATTATCCCGTTCAAGTCTGAAAATGTTTTAGGGAACAAATCCTCATATTCACATAGCAACTCAGGGACCTTATCTACTGTAGCATCATCCCAATAGTCCCCTATCTTTGCAAAAACGTCAGCTCCACCTTTGTTACAATGTTCACTTGTCTAGTTTTCAGTGGTGCGGTGATATCTGGATTCTCTATCTGCGGCCCCTAAACTTCACGGTGACCTTATGCCTATGGGATATTAATATTCTTTGGATCCTCCTCTTATTCTTCAGTAGTCACATTGTAGCACTTGAACGCATGACGCATTTGGGTCATCCAATTTGGTTGAATCAAATCCAAGTGATCCTGTGGTATTCTGAAGATCGCTGCCTTGACCTCTTGCAATGCTTCATCGATTCACTCAAATCCATATTCAAAGCTAAATTTCATCAAGGATTCTTGCCTCAAAATATCCCATTCATCCATTTCATTACAGGGCTCTATCTCCAAGTACCCATTCATTGGTATTACATCCAAAATGTCACAGAACAAATACACCCACTCCGGTTGCGGTTCTGCTCCATAAGCATTAGTCCCTTTTGCTAAGTGATCACGCAGATCACTCCTCCCATCGTATTTCTCTGTCAATCACACCTTTGGGTGATGAAGATGCACCCTCATCATTCTTTTATATTCGCGCCATCCATCAAAATTGTATTTATGCATACCCCACCATCTTGCGAGTGTAGCGTGCAGTGCCAAGTCCAGGGCTTGGAAACGATGCTTCTCTGGAACTTCCCTTTCAAATGCATCCAAAAATTTATCAACATCAGTTAAGCCATCATAATAAGGAAAACTTCTTACCTATGATGATACACAGTGCAGAGATTTAGTCATCATATTACAATGAAGCATAGACGCTTCGTGCAATCGATTTTTCCAATGTTCCAATTCCTCATTTGAATATGATGTGCAGGAGATTTTGTGGTCCCATGCAATACATCCATCAGTTGTCGGATTCTCCAAATCTTGATCTCACGTCGTTATCTTATAAATCTGCTCCAAATCATTGTCACTTTCATCATCGCGGACTGGTTCAGTATAACGCGATCCTTCTGCAGGGTCCAAAGGTACTACTACACGGAGAAATTTTATTTCAAATGACATTGTATGCTTCTTCAAATTGATCACCCCATTCATGTCAATAGCCCAATTGATCCCAAGAAGCGCGGGGTAGGGATTGTTGTGGTCGACAATCTCTATCACTTTGAAATCAGCCAATGTGCTCGTGCTCTCAATATCTACTGTCACCCCCTGCAATATTCCCATGGGGATAATATTTTGTTGGTTCTTCATCCTTAATGGAATAGGAGACCACTGCAACGTAGGTCTCCCCATCCTCTCGCATGCTTTTTTAGGCAAAACATTCGCATATGACCCAAGATCCAGAATAACTTGGTCCATTTCATACTCTCCTATTTTCATGGTGATCCTCATCTCATGCCCTATTCTTGCCTTATGCTTATCGATTTTTTTGACCACACATGGTCCCTCAGGATCATTTTCTTACCAGTGCATCTATTGATCAACTCTTGTAATGCTTTCACGTCCTTTCTATCACATAGCATCTTCATACAAGTCTCCGAAATGGTAGTAAGCATGGATGGGTCCATTTCTTCAAACTGCTTATCCTGACTTCCTGAGGTATAAGCCTCTGTGAAGCTTTTCTTTGCTTCCATGAAGGTTTCTTTCGCGCACTGTAGATCAAATCTAGCCTGCTTCTATGGAGCATTTCCAAACCATTCACTTTCTTCAGGCTACCTTCCCTTATCTTCATAAGTCATCATTCCATTTCGTAGCATGATATTCACATTAGGATCCTCTTCACGGGGTTCAACCCTCATCATTTGCAAGTTATGGGTAGGTTGTTGAGGCTGTGTCCCCTTTTCACGTATATTAGCTATTAATATAGGGTAATCTTATGTTGTATGGTCAAATTGAGTACAGTATCAGTACAACAAGAACGTCAGGTTCGTAAACTCTCATGCGTAGTGTCCTGACCCTCCACAATTGTAGCAAATAACTTGTCCCCAACCTCTCATAGGTCCTCCTCTACCTCAACCTTGTCTGCACCCCTGATATCCTCCTTACACTACCCTATCACCTCAATCTGGAGGCTGAGTTTCTGTCTACATCGGGTACGTGGGCATTCTCTCCTTCATTAATTCATAACTACGACAATTGCACTCATCGTGACCTACTAATTTGTAGAAGTTGAAGAAGAGTTGTTGCGGTGTCTGTAAACATTTCTGCAGCAAGTGATAATTATCTGTCACATGTTTCTCAGCTACTTGACAGATAGTACACTACAGCATGGACCCTGTTGTTACCGGGAAAAGTGTCTATTTAGAACTGCTCTATCCCACTAAGGTGTGACAGCTGCCTTAGAAACAAACAGAGAAAAACTACTTTTGTATTTCCTTTATGAACTATAGATAGAGAGGAATAGAACGAACCAACTTGTGTCTTGCGCTAATCCTTTGATCCAATCCATCTCTTCTTTGACAGCCTCCGGCTACTTGCTCCCTTACTTGCCCAGCTTCACCAAGTACCTGTAAGATCACAGAAGAAGAACACTATACAAAGACATAGATCTATATTCATAAACAACTTAGGATCAGATTTAAGTTAACCATACAAATGTAACAAGCATCAATGATACAAAAGCATGGAGGAAAAACTCAAATAGTTTTTATTGATAAACAAGAAAAGATCCAGGAGGAGTTACAACCGATGGTTCCTGACCCAGCATCAACCTCCCAGCAAAGAAGCCCCTCTTCACCTCCAACAAAGCATAGATCACCCAATCCTCTGATGTTTGTCTCAAAACCAACAGCAATTCCTTACAATGTGAAAAATTCCAGCCTCTGGATCTCTGGGATGAGGGATCCATATATAGATATGTGTAAGGAGGATGAGTCAGCTTGTGATTTGATTAGTGTCTTCTCTCTGTTAGTTCTTGCTTCCACTTGGAGACTGAAGGCCTCTTACTCATCCTTGGTCAAATTCAGTGAGGCAAGTGTCACAGGAGAAGATTCTGGAAGCTTCCATTGTCTCTCCACCTCGCGGAATGACACTGCCATTTGTCATTTCTCACCCAACGCACCCTCACAGTGTATTTAGGTGCATTGCAACGCACCTAGCCAGTGTATTTGGGTGAAATGCAATGCACCTAGCTAGTGGAGCAGCTGAAATGATCCTGTTTTGACTTATTCTGAGCAGTTTCTGGTGGAGAACTTCTGGGAGAAGCTGTAATCTGTTGACCTTGTTCCTTTAGGGGTTAGAACAACAATTTTAGGGACTTAGGAGCCCTTGGTTTATGGACATTTCATGCTTGGAGTTGTAAGGCACAAAAATGTCTATAACAGCTGCCCCCTAAAGTATGAGGTCGTTAACCTTTTGGTGTCGGGTGAAATGCTTTATTATGAGGATCGGAAGTTCTTTCAATGCTGGGAGGAGACCTGTAATAAGATACAATACAATACAATATCTTCATACTGTTTTCATGATCTAGCTGAGGCGGGCATTCCCATGCTCAGTTTTATAAATTCATTTTTATGTACATAGGACAGACAATCGTCTGAGTGTAGACTGATGATTCTGATAGATGCATCATCCTTTTGGTAGGATGATTATCTATGCTGCAGTGCTTGTACATTTAATGTCTTTATTTCCCTGAATATATATCGCAGCCCGGATGGATGAAACTAGATCTGGGGTCTTCAATCTCGTCCGATCTTCACTCGAAGTACAAGTCGATCCATGTGAGAAATGTTCTGAAGTCGAACATGGAAAGACATCGCTTGATTACCAGTCAATGATGTAAACCGTTAACAAGCGCGAGAGGAATCACCGATAATGATAATGATCCTCAAGGTACTGCAGTACAATTCACGTGGTGTGAATAAAGGACTTGGTGTCGAACACCACGCAAAATCTTTCGGTCGAAGTCCATTGATGTAAACCTGTTGCTGGAAGTGAGAGACTTGCCATTGAGGCATGCAAGCTTCAAAGTACTAAATGAGGTGTTCCTAGACCAACTTCTTGGACGATGAGCTGATGTCGACAAGAAGTGATCTGTCAAAGGAGGGCCTTAATGAATCCCACATCAATGACACAGAACGGAGCAAATGATTTTGATGGAGGTGAAAATGATCTGATGATATACGGTTCAGGGTGGCGGTCATGAAAGAATGGAGTATAATGTATGGTAGTGGGTGAGACACAGGTGGCTTCTGTGGATGACTTCTCTTAAACATGTCGGCGACACTGATGTGATGGATTGGTAGCATTAACCCCAAATTTGGATGGTATGGTGTGACCATGGCGATGTGACCGGTGAATGAAACAACCCAACCTGACTCAGACACGGAGTGGAAGTGTCATGTTCAAGAGCGACTTGCTACCAATAAAGATTCTTTGAGTTTTCTTCCCAATTTTTCCCCAGTCATTGCTGACCAGTACCTCTTTATTTTTGTCAAGCTTGAGGAGGATAACATATGTTTTTTCTATAATTTTCCCTTCGGGCAAACCCATCGCTATGTTTTAACGAGCCTAGCGATAGTGAAACTCGTTCTCGTCTAAAGACAAGTTTGTCGCTATTAATCTTTTTAACGAGTTTAACGACAAAGATAACTCGGTCCTTTTCAATTTTAGAGAGGCTGAAAAGGTACGTAAAGGTAACTCCAAAATTCCTTTTTCGTCATCTAATCCCTTAAGTCCGAAAAAGTATAAAACAATACAGAAGGGATGAATTTTCGATAGTTTTAACGAGCCGAACAAAACAAGCACTCGATCTTTTTGTGCAATAATCCCTCAGGTCCAAAAAGATTAAAATCTAGATGAGGGATAGCACTTCCTGTCCCTTTAACAAGCTGGAAGGCCAAGGACTCGGCAATCTTTTCATATTTTACGAGTCAGTTGAAAAGAGTTTAAAGAAGACTCGTCTTTTGAGGAACCAGTGATAAAACGGGTAGCAGCTGATTCCAGGTAAGGTTTGGAATTTTCCAATCACGGCAGCGTCACAAGGATGGCTAGTGAAATCACTCTTCGTAGCTGTTCCTCAAAATGGGTAAACAATCAAGTGGAGGTGAATGATCGGCCAATGAAAAAGTGGAGGTGACGGTGCAAACACGACCAAGGCTTTAATAGCTGAAGTACTTCATTCACGGTGGTTATTTACCGGGGAATAGTTCATTTTTTAATGAGCTTAAACGTAGGTGGAAACATTTGCTCATGTCTTATGTTTATTTTTTAAAAAGCTTGAACTATGTGTTAAAACTGCTTGATTAATCCAGTCGTGTGATAAGAATGTCTCATATAAAACGGCAACTTTTAGAGTTTTGCCCCACATCCTTTCTTTATGCAAGTTAGGAAACGACCAATCCAAAAAATAGATAAATGATCACTCTTTGCTTGCACTCCAAAAGGTTTGCATGCCCCCAGGTATAAAATAGAGTTTCAAGGTTACCTCTACTTCTTTCCGATAAAACATTGTTTTACCGAGAGAGGCCTACCTCTTACAGGTTACCCAAAGATTGCTTTATTCACAGCACAAACAAAACACTTCTTCGGCGATGTTTACCGAAATAGACAAAGGTGAGTGAAGGAGGCTACTCCACTCACATAACTTTGACAAGAGAATCTTGTTCTAGAATAACCCTCTTTTCCACTCACGGACGAGGTACAGACTAGTCATATTCTCCCGCGGAAACCTACCCTATACCCGAAGTTTTCCTGCCAAAGTAGACCAGGGTGCATGCCCCCTAAGTTTCAGTCATATCCCTCTGAATTACTCGCGCTCATTGGGAGGACAGACTGGATATTGAGACATTTCTTGCATGAAAAGACCATTCAGGGATGGTATATGACTATTTGCTCTGTATGATCCGGGAAATGAAAGCTGGTCCACGAGCTTGACCACTCTTCCTTCGTGTGGAAAACACATTACTCTAAAGAGTGAGGAGACAATTGCTCCCATGCAATAAATATAGTCTCGTCCAAGGAGTAGATTGTAATCCAGGGGTCCTTGGACTACCATTACGTTCATGTGAACTGTTTTCCTTCTCAATGTTATGGGCACATCGGGAAGGATCCCTAGTGGTCGACTGGTTCCTTTATCAAAGCCTGTCAGATTTCTCATCTCAGGAAAAAGCGATGGTGAACCAAGCGCTTTCCAAGCAGTTGAGGAAAGGATACTCACAGAAGCCCCCTCATCTATGATGGTACCAACCATAACCATTCTATATATTTGAACGATAATTTGGAATGGTACGATTGCTGGTAAACGGGGTCTGCCTAGTTGATTCCAGTCGAAGGAGACAACTAGGTTGCTTGGAGGTGGGACCGAATAGACGGCCGGGTACGGCTCTCACGAACTTCCTTCCTGCAGTAAAGGAATGGGTAAATTGCCCCCTTGTTCGTCGGAGTCTGTGTTTATGAAGAGAATTTGGACGGTGTCATCCTTGTTCTCTTCAGTGACTGTATCATCTGAAGATGAAACCTCTGAAGGCAAGACCGGGTCAACTGCCGCCTCGACCTTTTGACTTTCGTCAGGTATGGATCCAGATGGTTTATCTTCAATGATAGGTGCTTCAGCCGACCACCTGAGTGGGCCAGCCGAATTTTCAACTAGTGACGGACTCGGCAAGAGTTTTTTATATCCAGGAGGAAGTCGTAACGGTGAAACCGGACGATCATCCAAAACTCTTTTAGCTTCGTCTAAGAAGGGACAACGGTGGACGGCATGATCGCCTTCGCACAGTTTACAAGGAAATCTACATTTCCCTTTTTGTCCTGGGGCTTCACTTTCACTAGTTGATGGTGTGCTTTCAACATGATCATCAGAGGTTGACGACACCGGGTTGTGCAAATGAGGAGACCAGTCCCTTAAGATCCAAGGGATGCAAGGACAATCTCTGTGAAAGTGGTCTCCTTTGCAAATGACACATGGCGATTTAGGCCTGGTCGGTGCAGTGTGTGGATTTTCATTAGACGACACTCGTTTTCCACCATTTGCCTTTGGCTCCTTCTTCTTCTTCTCTTTCTTCTTCTTTTCCTTCTTCTCCTTAGGAACTTGACTTTTGGCTTTACCAGCCCCATCAAGCGAAGAGGAAGGAGGGGAGGAAGAATTAGAGGAAGTAGAAGGTTGGTGGGCAACTCTGTACTCGTCTAATTGCTGATTCGATTGTTCAGGAATAGTGGTGTTCTGAACGACAGAGGTTGAGAAGAGCCATACAGGCAAACCAATTGTCAGCCCTGGAAGCGACAATGTAGCCATATGGGGCGCACCAACATCTCCCCAAGAGGAGAAGGGACTAGGATTTCCTCCAAGGGGAATTCCTTGGTTGGTAGACTCCATTTTCTCAACCTAAGATCAACGTAGGAAAGGGTAATGAATATTCTGTTTAAAATAAATTTTTATACGCTTTGACACAACTTGTTTTTTCAGTTTTTAAGAGTCGAGAAAAAACAAAACATGACTCTAGTCTCCTTCGATTTTTAATGAGCCTGAAGTGACAAGTGCTCAGATGGACCTTTTCCGTTAAGGAGTCTGAAAAGGAACGAAAGGGACTACTCTGGAGGTCTAGGTAGAGGGAGTACCAAACCAATTGCAAAACTGCAGAATACTTTTTATGGTACGGCAGTCAATCTTCCCGAATGCTGTGTTCAGTGCATTGCGATCGATAGGGCGGCAGACATGACTTCCTATGGATAAAGGATTTAAGCCTATAGGGGTCTCCCAAAATATACTCGACGATACGTGGGAGCACAAGTCCGTACTGGCACTTATCGTCTCAAAGTGGAGGAATCACCCAACCATCAATGAGGACAATAGTTACTAGGCTTTACGACGCTGGAATACGTCTCTAGCCTAGACCTCTAAATGTTGTGCGTTAAGTTTCAAAGCGTTGTTAGATTCATTGAATTTATTTTAAGTTGATCTTTCTTATGAAGTTTTCCTTTTGGGTTTACCACGAGATGTAGATGTAATTCCTAAAATGCAATCTAAAGATGATAAACAAACTTTTATCTCTTTTGTGCAATGAAAATCCTAGCTACTAGAGGAAAAGAAAGACACAATCTTTTCACAAAGAGCAAAGAGCACACTGTAAATGCACTTTCCTAAATCAAGCCAAACAGACTGTCTATATGCAAATGCACATGCATGTATTTGTTTTCGACTTTCTTAGTATTGATGCTAAAAAGAAAGTTGATGTACAAATCTGAATTTTCCTTCAAGCGACAAACACAAACAAGCTTCTTTTCGAAATCAAAAGATAGAGATGATTAAGACACCTTGCGATTTTGAAATGAACACTTGTACTTGACACTAGAAAATCACAAATTCAGACCAAAGGCAATAGTAAAACTATAATCGACCATCAACAACAATCAAACTTTCTCCTATGATCAAAATCGACACTTGTGACAGATCCAAATCAAAGGACGACAGTACGACTATTCTACTTTTGCAATGGAAAACTGTAAACAACTCAACAAACACACAAAAACATCTACAATTCTTTTGTACAAAGGAGGCAGAATAACAGCAAGGAAAAGGGGTTTTAAACAGACATATACTGATCACAGGCAGCAAAATTCAGAGACAGAACTGGAAATAATGAAGCACAAGAACCACAGCTGCACAGGGCTAATCTGATCAGCGCACCTGTAACACAGAGAAACTGCAATGCAGCGCAGGTTGCCCTTTCGGGAAGTGCGCTAAAATTCAGGATCTCTTAATAGTACCTGCACTGGGCCAGAAACGAGAATCTGTCCGGGTTCTGGGTCACAGTTTGCAGTTCAGTCTTTAGTTTTTGGCCGAGTAAAAGCAATCAGTAATGCACAATCAGGGGTAGATCTAAGGAGGGTCTAAGAGCTATCACAAGGGCAATCAGATAGTTTGTGAATCAGCTGTTCAAATCATAAATAGATCCAGTGAATGGATTGAAGCAGTAGATGTCTACTTTGCATTTGTTATGGCAAATGCAGTTCGAATGCTACTTATAAGTTTACGGAACAAACAACAAAGAGATACACAAACAAACTAATTAGACATTCTCCCCAGCGGAGTCGCCATTTTCTTCCACACCGGGAAAAGTGTCTATTTAGAACTACTCTATCCCACTAAGGTGTGACAGCTGCCTTAGAAACAAACAGAGAAAAACTACTTTTGTATTTCCTTTATGAACTATAGATAGAGAGGAATAGAAAGAACCAACCTGTGTCTTGCGCTAATCCTTTGATCCAATCCCTCTCTTCTTTGATAGCCTCCAGCTACCTGCTTCCTTACTTGCCCAGCTTCACCAAGTACCTGTAAGATCACAGAAGAAGAACACTATACAAAGACATAGATCTATATTCATAAACAACTTAGGATCAGATTTAAGTTAACTATACAAATGTAACAAGCATCAATGATACAAAAGCATGGAGGAAAAACACAAATAGTTTTTATTGATAAACAAGAAAAGATCCAGGAGGAGTTACAACCGATGGTTCCTGACCCAGCATCAACCTCCCAGCAAAGAAGCCCCTCTTCACCTCCAACAAAGCATAGATCACCCAATACTCTGATGTTTGTCTCAAAACCAACAACAATTCCTTACAATGTGCAAAATTCCAGCCTCTGGATCTCTGGGATGAGGGATCCTATATATATATATATATATATATATATATATATATATATATATATATATATATATATATATATATATATATATATATATATGTAAGGAGGATGAGTCAGCTTGTGATTTGATTAGTGTCTTCTCTCTGTCAGTTCTTGCTTCCACTTGGAGACTGAAGGCCTCTTACTCATCCTTGGTCGAATTCAGTGAGGCAAGTGTCACAGGAGAAGATTCTGGAAGCTTCCATTGTCTCTCCACCTCGCGGAATGACACTGCCATTTGTAATTTCTCGCCCAACGCACCCTCACAGTGTATTTAGGTGCATTGCAACACACCTAGCCAGTGTATTTGGGTGCAATGCAACGCACCTAGCCAGTGGAGTAGCTGAAATGATCCTGTTTTGACTTATTCTGAGCAGTTTCTGGTGGAGAACTTCTGGGAGAAGCTGTAATCTGTTGACCTTGTTCCTTTAGGGGTTAGAACAACACTTTTAGGGACTTAGGAGCCCTTGGTTTATGGACATTTCATGCTTGGAGTTGTAAGGGACAAAAATGTCTATAACACCTGTCCTTGGCCCCCTTGAGTTTCCAGCCTCAGAGGCATCGGCCCTCCTCGTGCAACATAATTCGTGAAGACAGGGCAATGATCTTTATCATGCCCTTGACTCTTACATTTCAACCACCAAACTTCTTCACGGATCTCTAGCCAAGCCGCTCTATCCTTCTTCAGAGTTTGGAACTCTAGGAAAATATTCTGCAACTCCACGTGAATCTGCCGAACTCCCAAAGCAGCATCTTGAATCAGTGTCTCATGAAATCTCATCGTAATCTCTAGAGATTCTACCCAGGTCCCAATCTTTTTCCGTGATAAAGCAACCCATAGATGAGGCAAGAGCAAAGCCAAAAACCATTTGCGGTGCTGCCAATCTGTAAGATATTTCTTAGCTTCATAGATCTTTCATTTCAATGTCTAATCCCAGGGTGTCTCGCCAAGCTTCATCATGATTTCCTTGAATCCAATGATTGATTGCGCTTCAGACTTGGGCCTACTAAATTCCTTATTGAGCGTAGTCTAAATGTCGGCCAACGCAGCTATCGAGTTATCGATGAAGTACTTAATGTACCACGTTAGAGTGCGATCCTGTAAAGTAGTAACCAATGTTGCTTTCTTCATCTGATCATCTACAATGTTCTGGGCTTGCCACGCAACCTTCACAATGAACCAAAACTGGTCTGGGTCCTCATTTCCCAAGCCCTTGAAAATGGGCAACTTCATTGTATTCACCATATTGGATGGTGGTGGAGGTGGCTGTGGTGTGGGCAAAGGTGTATGCGGCAAAGGTGAAGATGGAGGTGGTGTAAGTGGATGGGGTATTCGCAGAAATCCTTGTCTTATTAGCTGGAAAACACTCTGAAGAGAAGCCCGTGCTACTCCTTCGTCATCACTTAGAGGTGGCTCAATCAATGGGCTATATTCTGGACTCGTTATCCTTCTATCATTGAATATCTTTCCACTTTGCATAGCTCCAAACATCAAGGTAATGACATAACCCGCTTTTCACATAAGAGCATTTTAATCCAAGTAAAAAGATCTTAAATACTTACCTCGTGGTCTCTTGAAGAAGAACCACTTTTCTTTGTTGTAGCTGACCGAGGTATCGGCCCCGAACTCTCACAAATCCTCTAATGACATGATCAAGCCAGTGATTGACAATGTGAACGATCTTATCTTCAGATGCTTCCAATCTCTGTACTAACTCCGAGGTCCACACTATTGGACTGTCAAGCCTCCACCTTCCCTGGCCATATGCCAATTTAGTGATCCACTTATATAGCTTGATCAGGAAGGAAAAAAAGAAAATTTCATGTATCTCTATGTATCTATACCTATCCAACCACTATTCTTTCATCAATTGTGGGCGAATTCATGGATCTTTCTATCCAACCACTCCTCAATTTCATTCTTTGTTGGATTCCAGTGATGCGACATCACACATCTCTTTATGCAGATCCCAGTACCAGCAATGGAACCATTTGTTGGCATAGTGGGTCCTGACCCAGGCAGAGTTAAGTTTTTCCAAACAAATCCCTACACTAGTGGCCCTTTCGGCATCAACCCGTGGATCACGGATTGAAGTCTCACCCAAAGCAGTATGGGAGGATGCTGGAACCAAGTTTCCACACCCAGAGATGATTGTGATGTCGTTTTATGCCCTAACCCTGCCTTCACGCAGATCGATAAGCCCTTAAGGCATATCGAGATAGCTTCCTCTTACCAGCCTCTAGACCTTCGCGAAGGTCAACGACTGCCTTTCGCGGACCCTAAATGGGTGAATCAACCACTTACACGCCTTTGTAATTACCCTTAGTTCTGTATTTACCTAGATCGACCTAATTATTTGATATCTTCAACATGCATTAAGATATTCTTCGCGTAAACAGATATTAGTACTTGCGTTCATATAATAATAAAAACCATGCAGAGTCGTGCATCAATACAATATTAAATCATAAACCCATATTTCATCATAACATAAACACATTCATTCATAACAGAAGTAAATGGACAAAACACAGATATTTCCAGAATAATCTCTTTATTGATACTTCAGTTCTTCTTACAAACTCAATACTACCCTGTGCACTCAGCTGCGAACTCTACTCTAGGCCTTTGCGCACACAGTTGCAGAGCCTCTCTTCTACTCTAAGACTCTTCGCTCTTCACTTCTAATAACCCATTACATTCATTCTTCACTAGTTACTTTCCTTAGACTCTCTAAGACTCTCCTTTTTATACAATCCCATGGTTCGTAGACCATGGGTAGATCTACTAAAGCTGACACAACTTACATAAAAGAAGGGAAAAACCCTTTTTGACTCATCACTATATACGCGCTCTGCGACCACAACTTGCAGAGACTTTACACTTTACATAACAAAACTTGAGCTTTCTGCCCCAAAACTTGGGCTTTTGCCCCAAAATTGACCGCAGGGGACCCTGTCCCAAGAAGAAGTTAGATGTTGTAGTAAAAGGTTCGAAGGAGGAAATTGGTAAGATTTGTTTTGAGATGCAGCTGCAGATATATGAACTCCAACTTAAGCTGCAACCAACCACTCCTCCCGAAGTTAGAGTGCAGCACGAGGCTGCTATTAAAGAAGAGATGGATACACTAGAAGATGTGATCAAGGGTTGCACTCAATTGTTTGAACAAGCCATGGAACTATGGACCTCGCTGTAGGAGGATCCAAATTTGTAGAAATTTGAAGCAGAAATCCAAGAGAAGTAGAGGTATTTCAATTATATTCAATCTACAACACAGACCTTAGCACCAGTGCAAAGGTTCACCACATTACAGGAGGGAAGGCTCATTCAAAGCGAGATTGATGAGCTCCATTGAAAGGAATCCATCATATTTTCGAAGATGTAACCCTGGGCGGATGAAGCAAGTCAGTTGACATAGTTGGTACAAAGAAAGCTAAAGTCTATGCAACAGACACAAAGAACCATGGGCCTTGTAGACAAAGGTCTGATTACTGAAAATTTGGTTGAGGAAGTTCGTCAGACCACTATGCAAGGGACAATAGATCTTCAAGTATTGAAGACAAAATTCAATGGTTTGCAGGCAAAGATCGAGGAAACACTAGTAGAGTGACTCAAGGATGAGTCACGACTTTGTGTTGGGGGCCTGTTGGGACAGGGTCCCCTGGGGTCAATTTTGTAAACAATTTTGTTATTATTGTAAAGTCTCCACATTTTTACGAGTGGAGCACGAGGGTCATTAGGATTCAAAGGGGTTTTAGGAAGGTTAAAGCCCCTTAGTACCCGCCCATGGTTCACAGACCATGGTATTGTAATAGAAGATGATATAGAAGGGAGTCATCGATAGCCATGAAAGAGATCTAAGTCAGTCTATGGGTAATTGATCCAAGTAAGAGAATTCCTGTATACTTAGGCGAAGGGGAAGGTTCCTACAGCTATGTGCATAGAGACCTTGGTAAGTTTGTAGCTGAGTGCGCGGGCCCTTGCAGTTGTGTGCGTAGGGTGGAAAGAGTCCGTAATTGAATATATGAGCATAATAAAGGCTATTTTGGACCATAACTTGCGTATCTATGTGTTAATATTTATTTCTGCAATTACTATGTATTCACTCTGTTTAGTGGATTTATCGTGAAAAATACTTAATAGATGCATGAAAGTGGTAGATCTATTAGTTTACTTGATGTTATGAATGTTTAGAGCAATCGACATAGAGTTAGAATCTGTTATTTGTGAGTTATTGTAATTTTCGTGTTTCAAGGGTTAGGGGTTGCGAAGGTCAGAACAAATCCCTAAAAGTAAAAGAACCTATCACATAGTCCTCTGGATGTAGAAACCTTGTTCTAGCATCCCCCAATACTTCCTTGGGTGAGACTGCAGCCTGTGCTATGTAGGTTGTTGCCGAAACGGCTGGTAGTGTAGGGTTTTGTTGGTTAGCACAACTAACTCTGAACTTGGGTCCAAGCCCCCTAAATCCAACAATACAATCGAGGGACTTTTTCCCTACTACAGGAGGATCAATATTGGATAATAAATCAACAAGATATTATGAAATTATTGCACAAATTCTAGAGCTCTAATCATTGAGAAAATCTAGGAATGTGTTCCATGTCATTTAATGCATATTCCTAGTGTTGAGAACTAGATCCACTATTTGAGGGATTTTGAAGGGGAAAGCTTACTCCTTTCAAGGAGAATGCTTCTTCATCATTTTGTATAAGTACCAATTCAAATTTTCCTCTAGGGGTTGGTTTTTCTTAGTTTCTTGTGGAGAAAACTTGTATTTTTGTAGCTCCACTTTCATTTCTAGCAGGGATGTAATTGAATTGATTCAAATAATGAAGATTGGTGCAATTTTTAGCTTCTAAATAATTGTATCCTTCATAGGACTGATGATTTCTTGTTGTAGGATTGGGTTAAATTGTTGAAGTGTGTTATTTTTCAGGATCATAAACATGATTTCATAGTTTTAACAACTTTGAAAGGGCATAGTTATCATTAAGATACTTGGATTAGTTTTCTTATTCACAGATCTAAAATATTTTGGAAGTTCCTTGTAGCAAGTAGGAGTAATCTTCTGCTATTTTTTAGAATATACTAATGAGATTCATTTGAGTTTATTCCACTTGAATTAGACATACAAAAAAATTCAATTTAATAACAAAATCTACCCCATTTCATTTTCACTTTATTAGGTTAGTCATTTGATAGGTTAACTAGCTCACTAGTTCTCAAATTTCTAGATTTTAGACTAGTAATTTTCTGCTATTTTTAAGCATGCGTTAGCAGGGTATTTCTAAGTGATTCCGCTTGGAATGGAGACCTAAGACATCCTATTAAATAAAAAGAATTGTCCCATACCATTTGGATTTGATTTACATCGTCATTTGGTGAATTACATCTTCCAATAGAAAACCTGTAACTTCCTGTAGCAAACACTGTAACATCATGTAGCACTCCTCTAACACGTGTAAACTTGACCAGATTTGCTCAAAAATATTGGTTTCTTCCTAGACTCTAAATCAATTATTGAGGAAGAATAAAACACCAATTAGGACATGCATTTTTAAAAAGTAGATTAGACCTATTTATATGAACTCATGCTCTTAGGATTTCAATTACAAATTCTTGTTCTTGCCTAGGATTAATTTCTTTTCAAAGTAACATTTCCATTTATGAAATTAGTTTAAGATTTTATTTCAATACATTCACTCCAGTACATCATGACAGAAAAATAATGACACATTTTATGTTGCACATATAGTGTTGATACCTCTTAAGTTTGTACAAACCTCGGGTTGATAAATAAAGTTGGTAGCCTTGGGAGTTGTAGTATTATTGTTACAATACTGGGGCTAATCACCTAGACCCTTTTATCATAGTAAGTTTCCCACCAATCCTTGACATGGGGAGCAACCTTAAGTAGTGAAAAGGTAATATTCTCCCCATCAAAAGAAACTATGGACCGAAAAGTAACCTTCCAATGAATTCAACCATTTATCTACAACATCTGCATCTACTTGACCTTTGAATATAGGGATATCAAAGTTTAATTGTACCTTGAATGGGGTGGCACCTCCAAAGTGACTTCTAGATGAATATGAATCATTGGTGGGCATCCACTAAAGGGTTTGGGAAAAGTTTTCCATCATTGCATTCCTTTGTCACTCGAGGGATTATTCAACCAATATTTTGAAAGGATCTATTGCTCCCTCATATTTATTTTCTTCTACCATGGGAGGCCATTGGGGTCAGCGAGGTCAGTCTTACAAAGGTTCAACCAGTTCAAGCCCTAAATCCTTATACCTCGACCTCATTGGGGACATGCACAAAAAGATAGAGAAGGAGTAGACTGCTCTAATACCACTAATCCAGATTTATGAAGGAACTAAATGAAATACATATATGAAAACAAACACAGAGATACACTCAAAACAAAACTTCAATTTTCAAACAAAACTTCAATTTGTTAATAACAAAGTATTGAAAATTGATTACATGAAAAATGGAAATAAAATAGATCAGGCGATGGTAGCTTATCTCTAAGAAGCGATGTGGTGGATACATGTCATCTGAATTGTGTTACAATGAGGCTTGAAGGTTTATTTATTATTGAGAAACAATGGAAAACCTTAAACATCCAAAAAATTAACCCTAGGAGATGAAGTGCAAAACATTTATGGGCCTCGCTGGAGAAAATTGGTACATCAACTTTTGAGGGTCGTAACTCTGGCATATGATCTCTGTTTGACACGTATGATACCTCGATAGAAAGAACTATTCAAGGACTACAAATTTAGACTATAATCCCCTACTATATGCCAATGGTTTTCCCATTTTTCAAAAAAAATATTGCTTAGGGTATCAAAACAACTCTCAAAGTTTAGGACCCAAAAATATGCCAAAAGTAGTAAATTGTGCTATAATAAAGGAACTGAAAGAAATAATCATGGGGTTCCAAGTGGAATAGGTGGGTGGCCAAAAATATCCACCTGGATCAGTCCTCACCCCGTAAGAATAAATGATCCCCATTGCATTGAGTTCCTCCATGAGATGGGGAAACTTCTACTGAACTTGGTCCCTGGTGAGCCACTTTCCTTAATGCAGGAGTTTGCCAACTTTGACAACCTGATGCGGTTGGATATTTTGTTGATGAGTGTTCTTGATCTAAATTCCCATGATTCAATTGATTTTTTCTTGTTACATTCTATTCGGGTTTAACTCTGTTGGTGTGATTTGTTCTATAATGTATGATGTGTCTAGTAATGGTGGAAAGTATGGTCAAAATCGGTCCACATTAAAAACTAGGTACAGTCCAAGGAATGAGGGAATTATAAGCTCAAAATAATTATCTCCCATTGAATTGGTGATGGTGTAAGGCCCATATCAAAGTGGTATGAGATTTTGATGGGATCTGGTAAGGTGTTCTTTCTACAAATGTCAACAAACTTTGTCGCCCACCTGAAACTTGTGTGGCACCCGATGTTGACCATGTTGCTGCTTGTACTTGGCATTGGACTTCTCCAAGATGTCATGAACCTATTGGAAGGTGTGCTGAATGCATTCATAAACGTGGTTTGTTTATCAGCATCATCATGTACATATATGGATTCTTCCTGTGTTGTCGCATGAGGCATGGAGACATCAATCAAACACAATGGTTGAAATCCTAGACCCACTTGAAAGGGATTGTGACCAATTGAGCTAAGTAGAGCTATGTTATAGTTGTGTCAAACATAGGGAAGGCTCCCATCATAGGTTCATGGATGCTTGGAGTTGTACATGCGGAATATGTGCACAATTATCATGTTGACGAACTCTATATGGCCATCATTCTAGGATGGAATGTAACCAGATTAGTGAGCTTGGTGTCCAATAATGTCTAGAGGCTCAACCAAAATTTTCTCAAGAACCTGTTATCCTAATATGATATAATGGTATGTAGGATACAAAACTGTACCAAAATTAATTCAAATAAGAGTTTGGCAGTGTCCTCTGCTGTGATACTCTTCTTGCAGGCCACCATATAGGTATTTAGAAAGTTTGTCCACGACCACAAATACGCAGTCATTACCATGCTTGGTATAAGGGAGGCGAGATATATAGTCCATGGATATGGATTCCCAAGGATGGCTTGGAGTAGGTAGAGGAACATACATGCTTTTCTTATTGATGGTTGTCTTCATGATGGTGTAGGAGATGATATATTTTCAAACATCCTGTCATAGTTTTGGAAAATAAAAGTACTTTTGAGGTATGATCGTAGTTTTCTCCACACCAAATTGTCCTCCAATAGATAGTAGAGTGCCTCTAAAAGTAGCTTGGCATGCTCGCTTGAAGTAACAAAAATGTGACCATGAATTATAGAAAAGAGTCATGGAGGTGGAAATCAGGAACTTTCTTTCCATCCACTAACATATGGTATATGGTGGAGAACTATGGATCATTTTTGTACTGTTGCAGCTATCCATATGTATCATGGTCACATGAGTTGAGAATACTACAATTGAGGGTTGGATGAGGTAATCTACGACATGATTGGTACTACCCTTTTTGTATTTAATGTTCAAGTGGAATTGTTCCAGATATGTAGATCAATTCTGATGGTGATCGTTCTACAACTTCCTTTGTGTCTATATAAATTGAGGAGGTTGGTGATCATTTTGGATGACTATCTCCTTCCCCCAAACATAATGGTTCAATTGTCAGTAAGACTACACAATAGAATACATATCTTTATCATAGGTGGGGTAATTTTGAATTGTATCAGAAAGTGTCTCACTATGATGGGCCATTGGATTCTCGTGCTAGGTGATGAATGCATCAATAACATAGTTAGAGGCATTTGTCTCAATTTCAAATGGTTGTTGCAAGTATGGAAATTTCAATACAGATGGAGAGAAAAGGTGGTGTTTCATCTCAAAGAACGGCTTATGTTGGGACTTGGACTTGGAAAAATTTGATTCTACTCCAACCATGGTAACTTGACTCAAAGGCCAAGTGATATGGGAGAATCCTAACATGAACCTTCAATAAAAATTTACGAGGCCCAAAAATATACGAAGCTCTATTAGAGTGGTTGGTGTTGGCCAATCCTAAACGACTTGCATCTTATCCAGATCCACATGCACACCTTGCTCATCTATGATGCAATCCAGATATCGGATCTGGATCATGCCAAAGGTGCATTTATCCAAGTTGGAACATAGTTTGTGTTGTTGCAGGGTTTGAAGGACCTACCAAATATGTTGCAAGTTCTCTTCCAAACTCTTGCTGAGGATGAGGATGTCGTCAAGATAAAAGAGCATAGACAAATTGGTGAAGGGCCACAATATGTCGTCAATCAAACTCATAAACATAACATGGGAATTTTTGAACCTAAAGGGTATGACCAACCATTAAAAATTACCTTCCTTGGATTTGAAGGTGGTCTTCCATACATATGTGGGATCTATTGGAACCTGGTGATAGTCAGACTTTAGATTGATCTTGCTAAAATACTTGACCATCTTGAGATGGTCTAGTCATCAATCTGTGGTATTGGATACCTATTCTTGACAATGAGTTTTTTTAGTGCCTGATAATCAATGTAGAGCCTCTAGGTCCTATCCTTCTTCTGTACAAGTACAATTGGGCTCCGATGGGGTGAGGAACTTGGTCGGATGTGCCCTTTCTATATCAACTCCTATATTTTTTTTTTGATATCTTCATTTTCTAGAATGAAGCAATGATATATTAACCCATTGGGTGGGGGTGCTTTAGGAGTCAGATCACTTAAATTCTTGACTTGATAGTGCAAGGGTACCCTTGTGGGTAAGGAGAAGATGTCCATGTATTCTTCCATGAGGTTATCCATCTACTTCTGGGTCATGGAGGAACCATTATTGGGGGCCATGGATGTGGCCATAATCTTCCCCTTAATTTGAGATCAAATCAGAAAGAAAACAAATTTCCTGATCTAGGATGTTATCTTACTACATTTCTTAGTAGAGATAGAAGAGATGGCGGTAGGCGGGGCTACCTCTAGTATCCTGTAAAACTTTATTGCCTAAAGTAATAATAATAGTGTGAGGCCTAGACTCATTCCAAACATGACACTTCCACACATATGGTTGGCCTAATAATACATCACAAACATCAAGAGGAACAACATCACTTAGTAACTCATCCATGAAGGGAATGATATTGTAGGGAAGGTGAAGCCACCTAATGGTGTATGATTGTGGGTGTGGTGTGGTTGGTAGGCCCAACCACTTCACGAACTATGCTGAAATGAGGATATTTTGGCTCCCACTGTCGACCATGAATTGTAGAGGAGAACCCTTCACCCATGTCTGTGAGTGGAAGAGATGCTCCCCCTTCTTTAGATCTTCGAGCTCAATCTTCTGGATCTTTTTTGTGGAAACTATGGCATTGGGATCTACATCAATAATATACTTTGTTTTGAAATTCCCCTTCTTGGGTTCTGACTCAAAGTCAGAACATGCATCTGACTTTGAAACCTTCAGTTCGGCCACTAGTGACTGCTTGGCTTGAAACTCACTTGTTTTGTGAGTGGGGCTCTTACGGAACTCACACCAATTTCTTGTTTCCTTTGTCTTCATGGTGTTTTTCTTTTCTTGTGGCTTCAACAGGTTGTCTTGGCTCATCCTACTTTTTTATGTGGCTTAGGGACGCTCTTTCCCCGCTTCTTATTCGTAGATCCAAAGTTGTGTTTGCTTTTTTAATTTTTTTCAATCTTGGTAGCATATCAGTATGGTGCAGCAAGTGAGGATTCCAAGAACTTCATTTATTCTTGAATGTATTTGTGTAGACAATCATCGTACTTGAGCACCAGATCTCGCTAAGATTATTTGATACCCAAATTTGTGTGTAGGGTATGAAAAATATTTGTGAGTTGACGCACATCTTGGTCTCTTTGTTGCCATAGTGTGGACCACTGTATATACTTTTCTCAGAAATAGTTCCAAGAGGGGCCACATGTAAATAGAGAGGGTTCCTCAACCCTTTTCTCATAGTAAGTTTCCCCCTAGTCCTTGACATGGGCAACATCTTTAAGCAGTGTAAAATTAATCTTCTCCCTATCGGAGAAACTATGCACTAAAAATTAACCTTACAATAGATTCAACCATTTATCTATAACATCTACATCTATTTGACCTTCGAATATAGGAATATCGAAGTTTACTTGTACCTTAAAAGGGGTGGTGCCTTTGAAGTTATTTTTGGATGGATATGTGTCGCTGGTTAGCATCCATCAAAGAATCTAGGAAAATTTGTCCATCATTGCATTTATTGCGAAGGTTCAACCAGTTCAAGCTCTAAATCCTTATACCCCGACCTTGTTGGGGACATGCACAGAAAGACAAAGAAAGAGAAGACCGCTCTGATACCACCGATCCATATTTATGAAGGAGCGAAATGAAATACACACATGAATACAAACTTAAAGATACAGCGAAACAAAACATTAATTCATTAATAAGAAAATACTGAAAATTGTTTACATGCATAATGGAAATAAACTAGCTTAGGCGATGGTATCTTATCTATGAGAAGATATTTTGTGACTACATGCCTTTTGAAATATGTCACAATGAGGCTTGAATGCCTATTTATTATTGAGAAATAATGGAAAATCCTAAACATCCAAAAACCTAACCCTAGGAGATGATGTGCCAAACATTTGTGGACCTCGTTGGGGTAAATTGGTACATCAACTTACTTGGGTCATAACTTTGGCATACGATATCTGTTTGAAATGTATTGTACCTTGTTAGAAATATTTATCCCATGAATACAACTTTCAAATGAAAACCCCTATTGCAACCTACGGGTTTGCCTATTTTCCAAAAAAATGTCATTTAGGACCTCAAAATGGCTCCAAAAGTTCAAGACCAAGGAATTTGTCAAAAATAGTAAACTTTGCTATAGTTTAGGAAACTAGAAGAAACAATGGTGGGGGTCGAAATGGAATAGGTGGGTGGCCACCGATATCCATCTGGATTATTTTCCTTGTCTAGATAGAAATAAATTCTCAAGTTTTTAGTGAATTAGTAGTTAGGGTTTCCATTTCGATAGTTGGGGTTTTCTCTCTAAATTGCCGTGTTCCTTAATTAGGGTTTTCTTTTTTATTATCACTAGTTATGGTTTTTTAGTTAAATTGATAATAACTAGAGTTTGATTAAAAATTTGTTGGAGGTTTGGAGTATTATTTCTTATGGTTTCATCTCTAATGAATTTTTTTGAGTTCACAATTAGAGAAGGGTGCAAGAACTCAAGGTGTGTGCAATTTCCAAAAAAATTAGGGTTTTGTTTTTTGGGTTGCTAAAGTCTTTCTCTGGAATTTCTAGTGTTACATCTCAAAGTCCACAGACCTTAGATTGACATGAATTTTTGGTCCATTATTCAAACATATACTGCACCCAATCTTTTGGCGTCGTTGTCGGGGAGGTGCTTAAAGGATTGACCTTGGTAACATGTTGCAGTTTGGATTCTTCTTTACCTAGTTTTTCTTGTAAGTTTCCATTTCTTTCTTACACATTTTTTTTTCATTTCTGGGTTTGCATAATAATAACTCCATATATACTTATCCATGTGTTGACAAAATATACTAGCTAGATTGTTGAGAATAGTGAAATGGTGTTTTGAGACATTTTCAATGAGGAGTTCAAGGTTAATATCAATCATCCATTGACAAACACATAAAGGCTTCATTTCACTAAATAGTTGGCAAGAAAATTTGAAGAACGAATCTCAAGGTAGTACATGGACAACTTATTTTATTTTAGGATGAAATGGCACACATAGTTACATTTGAATTCCCTATCAGAGATCTAAAAGGAGTGGCAAAAATGCACATTATTCCCCCAGCTGCTCCGCCAAATATTGATGGTTTTGCAAACAAAGACCCAGATACATTCTTATTTGAGTTTGAATTACTTTTTAGAGGATATGGTTATTGTATTAATTCTCAAAGGTTGTAAGTGTCTCCTCTTACTATAAAATGAGTATCTCTTTTATGGTTCATGAGCCTTGTTGGGAATTGCATTCGAGCATGGGGAGACATGAAAGTGTATTTTTGAAGAAATATCAAGACTATTGTAAGTCTAGTGAAGATATTTTCATAATTATACAAGGGGAAGATAAAATTTTTGAGGACCATGTGTAGCGATTTCAATACAACCTTCAAAAATCAAAGCATTAATAGTTAGAAAAAGAGACCTTGAAAACACTCCCACTCAAAGGAATCAAAGATGAATTTTTAGAACTTTTAAATATGATGGGAATAGGTAATGTTTTTTAGCTACCACATGATTATTGTGAATTATGATTTAGGTATTCAAGAGGAAACTCTAATATTGGTAAGAATTCTCGAGAACTTTCCCCTTAATTCTCGAAATCTGCTATAAGAATAGGAGTCCAAATCTGAAAGAGTAAATTCAGGAACTTCCCCTATTACCACAAAATATTTACCTTGAGAAGAAGACTTGACCCAAATACCATTAGAGGAATAATATATGGACAAAACCTGAAGTTGTTGTTGAAGCTCATGAACAATATCAAGGGAAAAGCCCTAGAATTTCCCTTAACCATCCTTGCCAATCTGAGGAACAAACATTGGATCCCGAGATTGAGGAGTTTCTCTCTTTCCTTTCACTAGATCTTTTATGTTTTCAAGAGAGCATCCATCAAGCTAGGGAAGACTTGCATAACATATCAAAGGAGTACATGCCATTTTTTTTACGAGTTAGAGAACCATGAACATGTAGACTATATCAAACCCTGGTTCCAAACAATCATCGACATGCAATCTTCCCTCATCATTCGGTAGTCCAATATTGATTAAAGAAGTTGGTTTATCATAATTTGGTATGCGTTAAATCTTACTTTTTAAGTCTGAGTGTGAGAATATTTTTTGTTTTGTTACGATCATGGATACATTGGAAGTACTACAACACTTGAAGGAGATATTCTTCTCTTTAAAGTAGGGTAGGGTAGTATAGAAACAACAAATATAAGTGCCATATGAAATAAAATTGCTATAGAAAGACTCTTGAAACTGCAATTCCTTAAGGCACAACTATTGAAATTTCTATTTTTACGCACTCATGTGGTAAGCCATGTCAGAAGCAATTCACTCTTAATGCCTCATATTTTATAAAGTGACTTTAGCTGTGGATTAGATAGTTTTTATCCATGGACAAGATCATCCATTGGATTGGTTAGGGGGAATGTGTCATCGTTATGCTTAATATTTTCCATTTATAAGCCAAAAACCCTCACCCTATCCTAATCACTTGAAAAATCTATGATTCCAAGAAATATTTTCAAGTTTATCTTCGAAGGTATTGATGCAAAACATCATATGTTTGACCACTCCTTTAAAATCCTAATGGGCTTTCATGAGAACCCTAGCATGATTAACTAGGGGGAACTTTCAGTCATTATCTGAGATTCTTTATTATACATTCAATAATTGAGATTTCAATTATTACGTAATAACTATGATAGCCAAGGGAATGATAACCAATCAATGCTTTAAATTCACTATTTAGATTTGGCCTATTTTCATATACCCTTGGTTCGTTAGGATAGGTTTATTATTAATTATGTATTTCACACTGTTGGCTTGAGGGTTCCTGACCCAGGTTCAGTGTTAATTAGCCAAACAAATCCCTACACTACTAGCCCTTTCAGCATTAGCCCACAGAGCATGGATCGAAGTCTCACCCGAATCAGTATGGGGGGATGCTGGAACCAAGTTTCCGCACCCTGAGATGGTTGTGATGTCGTTTGATTTCTTCTATCCCTGCCTTCATGTAGGTGGCTTCGATCTAGGGCTTATAAGACAAACCATCTATTTCGGCCTTCAATACCTTCGCGAAAGTATACGATTGACCTTCACGCAGCCCTAACCTATGGCTCAAGTACTTTTGCACTGCTAAGGTAGTGTGCTGTGTAGATTCCTCAATTATTCTAAGTGATTTTCTTATCTCGTCAAATACTTACAGTTAACACCACGTAAGCATATATTTGTAATTGCATTCAATTATTCAATTTAATTGCATTCATTCGCACATCATATAAGCATAATAAAGGAAATTCATACATAAAATATCCAAACACATCAGTAGAACAAAGACATAGAAATTTCAAAGTAAATCCTTTTATTAATATCTTCCAAGTGTTTACAGACTCTATCCACCCTGCGCACACAGCTACAGGGGTCTGTGCACTCAACTGCAGACATCTACCCTAGGCCTTTGCGCACTCAACTATAGAGCCTCTATCTATGCTACGACCCATGACTTAGAGTTCTTCTTCAGAGCTATCACTCTACTACATGATCTGCCATTCTATTCATGCCTAAACTACTTAGAGCTTAGCTCTTTTTATATAATCCCATGGTCTGTGAACCATGGGTAGATCTCTTACAGCTGACTTTACTTTAGAAAACTAAGGGTGGACTACCTTTTTTGACACATAACACCTTCACTCTTCGTGACCACAAAATGTGCAGTCTTTACAATTATATTAAAAAAATTGTCTTAATATGGGCTTTTAGCCCCAAAACTACCCTAGGGGGATCTTGCTCCCAACATGCCCCCAACACAAACATCATGACCCGCCCTCGAGTCACTTGGTAGGCATGTAGATCTTTGCGTGAAGCCCATGCAGCTTGACCTGGATGACCGCAACTTCGACCGTGCACTAAGCTACTGCCTGCTTCACATCTTCAACTTTCTTCTCAGTTACTGCTCCTGTGTTGTCAGCCTAAAGCTGTTGTTGTGTCACTTGCAGAGTCGCAAGCTTACCTTCAATGTTTCCTGTGAATGCGTAAGCTTCCTCCAACTAGGGTTTTAGTCTCACCTTTAGCGCTGCTTCCTTGTGCAACATTACATCCACTTGTTCCTTTAGCTGCTCGGCTTCCTGTAGCTTACCTAACCTCTATGTCAGCGCGATGGTTCATGCTGTGCCATTAACTTCATCATAGCACTGTTGGAGTTTGTGCACTTTCGTCTCTAGCCTCTAGATGTTTGGGTCCTTCTGCAAGCTGGTCAAGACCTCAAATGATTGCTCGAACAACTATGTGGAGTCTGCTACTGCACTCTCCACCGTTGTGACTGCTTCAATGACAGTGGCCGCCCATTGTTCGTTTACCTCTGGGAGTGTTGAAGGCTGGGCCCTCAACTAGAGCTCTGTAATCTATAATTTTAGCTCCAACTGAACCCACTCCATCTCTATCCAAGTGTCGTGCACCCTTGTGGCCAATTTGCAGATGCGGACCTCCACTGGCTCGTCCTCCAGAATTGCCAACTTTGGGACCATTCTGCATGCCTCCCCCACAACCTATATGATCTTCTTGCTCTAGCTAGTTGCCTCAACCTCAACGATAGCAACATTTCTCTGTAGGGCCATTTGTTCATTGTTTATCCTCTGTTTGTTGATCACCTGGAGGGCATGATGCTCATAGGCCCTCAGCTCTACAATAACTCCATCCTACAAGAGGTGGAGTGCTTTGTGCGGAAGTGCTGCCAGGTTAAGTTCAGCTCCCTTCAAGGCGCTGACAGTGGGCCTGTCAGCCTCATTTTCCTTAGTCAGTGCTCCATCTGGTAGCACTATTGCATTGGAAGCCTTTGTGCACAGCATATCAGCAGCCATTGACATGTCGATAGCCAAGCTGGTAGACAATGTACCAGCTTGCGACGCGCAGGTCTGCAACTCCTACACCCTAGTCTAGATGGCCCCTAGGATGATCTGCTGTTGCTTTTCAAATTGTTGCAGGGCCTCCGCAGTGACATCTCTGATTGTGTCACCAATGTCATATAAGTCATCCTCCATCAATGTGATAGGGTCCAGCGAGGTATTGGTCACTTTAGATTTCTTTCTGGACCTTCCCTTCTCCAGCTCTCTCGGGTGCTTAATGTAGGTAGCCGTCTCTTGAGGGTCTGGGCCGTGCTACTCTGTGTCCTCCTCTTCGGTCTTAGGTGAAGGCGACCGTGCGCGTTTGTCAGAGCCTCGCTCTATGCCACCTGTCTATTTTCTTGCCTCTTTTCCTACCTATTCTGCCTGGGCCTTTTTAGCGGCCTCCTTTTTCCTCTTTTCAACTAGCTGCGCCACCTTCAACTTGGCCTCTTCCTTCTTCTTTTGTTCGGTGGACTTGCTTCCACCCACCACCGAGTCTGTGGTAGTGCGCCACTCCATCGTCCATTTATTAAGCACCACATCGATGGCATCATCTGTGGTAGGGTCCTTCCATGCCCTGATTGATATTTTATGGAAATCAACTTTAAACTCAATATAGCTCTGCAAGTTAGCATATAATGTGGGTGACAATCACGACTTGCGATTAATGGACATCTTGATATTCATTTCCATCAAGATCTAGAAGATCTTGTTGTCCTGAACTCGCTCCGCATTCTTGGTTGGCCAGAACAAATCATACTTCGCTACTTTAGGAAGGTCTGGCACGACCAAGGGGAATTGGCTCTCCTCTGCTAGCTCCCACGCTACCAGCAGGATTGATAGCAAGAGCCACATGTAGTGGAAGGTCTTGCTTTTCTCTTGTACTTCATAACAGTTCGCAAGGAACTCTCTGCAAAGGTAGTCTGACCAGTTCAACTAGACTCCTTTTGTGCACTGTTGTGCGAGCGTGACGACAGGTGCCAACACCTCATCGGCGTGGCACTTCTGCATCACCTTCCCTGCAAGGATCTATGTTTCCACCTTCACAGTGGGGTTGTAGATGCTGGAGATAGCGTACTGTGCGGCTTCTTCACCTGTTTGAACTTATCTTTCATTGATTCCGTGAGCGCCTACTCACCACCCTTTCCGCCAAAGATCATAGCTGGATTTTCACTTGTATACGGTAGGCACATTATTCGGTGAATCAACATATCAGTGATAGGTATCGGCTCCTCCAGCCATAGAGACCCATCATGCACCAAGCACAGTAGCTGCTTGATGACCAAAATTGTCACGGGGGTGCAATTATAGTGCGGCACCCAGAACAGGTTCAACAATTCTGCCTTCTCTACACCCTTGAGCCACCTCCATGGCTCCAATGCTGTCAACCCCATATTTGTGTCTATGATGTGGCACATCAGCTGTTCGGTTGCCAGGTGTGGGAACTTCTTGTGGTATACCAAGTCTCAGTCTTCGAGCTTCAATATCGGAACCCGTTCCAAACATGGACCGTCAAAAGCAAATTTCATCTGGTGGCAAAGGGGTTTGCAGGGGAGTCTTGCTTTCATCAATTTCCTTTGGGAACTTAGACTTAGGCTTGCGCAGAGGGACATACTCTGGCAACCATGTAATAGGGTCCGCACCCTGGGCTTCAACCTCCTCTATTTCCACTCCCACATCCTCATCGTCCATCAGGATGTCTTTGATATCCTTGTCTGCTTCTAGGTTTATGGCCTTGCCTTTCTCCTGGGCAGTGGGCTTTGGTGGGTTTCATCTTAGTGATGCACGCACCAGTATGGCAGGTTATTTTCCCTTCTTGTCCTTCATGGTCTCCTTGGTTGGGGTTGGATTTGGTCTCAATGTTCTCAAGGATTTAGGGACCTCTACCAATACCTCGCCCACTTTTGGAGCAGCTACTTCTGCCTCCCTTTCCATTTCCTCTGCCGACTCCTCTACTACTTGTTGTGTATTGATAACTTCTGGGGGCACTGATATGATCTTCTACAAGAATTCAAGTATGTCTACCAGCAAGGTCACAAATACCCCATAAACTATCAGAAGCTCGTATTACTCCCAATTCATAGGTGCTTGAGAGCTCAACATCTGAATACTCAAAATGACAAGTGTTTTTTCCTAGACAACCACTTGTAATTTATAGGGCATTTTGAATTCAAATTCAACAGTTCCCCCCAAAATCAGTTCATTAATGCCGGATTAGCGGCAGATTTTCAAGGATCTAAGCCATAAATATCATCTTAAATGTCAGTCGCCCACTCCATTTGGCTTCACTTTTGCCTTCTTTTCATGAACAATGACTTTAACAATCACTTTCTGGCCGACCTACCTGACTTCTCCCTGGGTAGCGCAGCTCCTCCGCGACGCCGTGGACCGAGTGACACGTCCTTGCTTCGCACCATCTTCCAATCACGTAGCTCCCCAACCCAGGTAGTGTAGTTTATAGTCCCGTGCCTCCTTTCAGTTGCTTGTAGTGCTAATATTGTGCTACTTTCATTTAGTCACATGATTGGACCACCAGTGTATGGCTTCAAGTGACTGCTATTCACCTTTCCTAGGAAGGGTTCTCCATTTAATTTGACCAGCTATAGCACTCCTCGGTCAGTAATCTCCTTAATAACATAAGGCCCTACTAGTGCATCCTAAATTTCCCTGGAAATTTATCAAACTTACTATCATATAACAAAACCAGGCATTTACCTTAAATGGGCGCAGCTTGATGTGTCGATCATGCCATGCCTTTTCACGATGCTTTTGGACCTGCTGGTGAAATCTAGCCAAAAATATTTCTTCTTCAAGCTCATCTAGCTGTGCGAGCCTCTCCTCAAGGGTTCTATGGTCCTTCGTACTTGTGAGCATTGTTATGTGCAAACTAGGCACGATGTATTCCATAGGCATTACCACTTCCACACCATAGACAAGCCTAAAAGGGGTTTGTCCAGTTAACTTCTTGCATGTCGTTCGATAAGCCCACAATACTGCAGGTACGCGTAGGTCCCAATTACTTTGTTGAGCATTGCAAACCTTGGTCAGCGCATTTTTTAGCACTTTGTTGAATGCATCCATTGTCCCATTAGCCTGTGTGTGATAAGGTGTGCTCTTCTGGTGGTATACCTGAAATTCCTCTGACAGTGCACTGATCATCTCATTCTGGAAGTGCATACCATGATCACTCATCAAGATCTTCAGACATCCAAATCATGTTAGTACATTCTCAAATAGGAACTTCGCAGTAGTCGCACCTATGCAATCCTTCACCGGATGCACTTCTGCCCAACGAGTCAAATACTCCATCACAGTGATAATGTACTTTCTCCTGTCTTCCCTTGTGTCTGAATGGGTCCTACAAAATCTATCACCCACTTTTTGAAGGTTTTCAACGTCATTTTTGGATTGAAAGGCATTTCATCCCTCTGTGATGGCCTGCCCATTATTTGACATACATCATAGACCTTGTAATATGCTTTTGAATCATGATGAAGGGTTGGTGACCACAACCCTGCACGTAGAATCTTCTACGCGGTTTCTCTCCCTACATAATGTCCTCCCGTGGCGCCCCCATGAGCGCCTGCTAGGATGCCGCCTCTTTCAAACTCTGGTACATACCGTCACAATATCTCATCAGTGCCCATCTTGTGTAGATGCCTAGCAATGACAGAGAAATCTTCCGCGCGCACTACTAATTCTTTCTTTTGCTGGACAGTGTATTCTTCTAGAGCAGTGCCTGTTGTTAGGAAGTGTATTATATCCTCAAAATTACCATCCGTGACACGTAGTGCAAATATCTGCACATCAGGCAATCCTTCTACCAAGTTAGTAGGTTCCTCCCCTATTTTAATGCGTGACAGATGGTCTGGTCCCATGTTCAATCATCCAAGCTTCACAACAACTTCAAAATCATACTCCTGGAACAATAAGAGACACTTGCAGATTCTCCCCCCAACACAGGCTTATTGACCAGCTACTTTAGCGCGGAGTGATTCATATACATCCTAAAATGGCCTCCTAGAAAGTAGTGCCTATACTTCTAGAGTGCATACACCATAGCTAGCCTCTCGCGCTGAATGGTGGAATAGTTTTTCTCTTCTTTGGATAATCTTCAACTTGCGAGCGTCATAGGATGGTCCAAGCCTTCTCTACCAGCCTGTGTTATTACTACTCCTAGTGCTATACATGATGCGTCGACACGTACACGAAACTCTTTCTTCTAATTCGGGAAGAATAAAATCGTCGCGGTAACCATCTTTTCTTTCAATACATCCAAGCTCTTCTTACAGTCATCGTTCCAGCAAAACTTGACGTCCTTCTTCAACAATTTTTCCATAGGCGCGATGATCTGGGCATAGCCTTTGATAAACTTTATGTAATATCTCATATGTCCCAGAGTAGCACGCAACTGTTTCACACTCCTTGGTGCTTCCAAGTTCAGTATCACTGTGATATTTGTGGGGTCTATCATTAGTCCCTATCTGCAAACCACATGCCCCAAAACGTTTCCAAAAGGAATGCAAAATAGGCACTTCTTGAGATTGAGTGCGATCTGGTATCTTCGACAGGTATCCAACATCAGGTGCAAGCTTGCTACATGGTGCTTAACCAGCCCAAATATGGTCCAGTCATCAAAATATACCTCCAGGAACTTATGAATAAATTCCTTGAATGCCTCAAAAACCACACACGAGAATATCGCAAGCACATTCTTCAATCCAAATGGCATTACAATGTACTAAAAACAACCCCACTCAGTTGCAAAGGTTGTCTTGCTCCTATCCTCCGGCGCGATTTTGATTTGGTGGTACCCAGAGAACTCATCAATGAAGGAATATGATTCCTGACCACCTACATTGTCCAACACTTCATCAGTGAACGGAGTCAGGAAAGGATCATACACACAAGCATCATTCAATTTTTTGAGATGCATGCATATCCTTATCTCATCCTTTTTCTTCTTCTCTTGCACCACCATTGGGCTTACCCAATTAAATTCTTCCACAAGCTCAATGATGCCTACCATGAGAATCTTGTCTAGCTCTAAGCAGACCTTCTCCTTATATTTCGGATTGAGATGGTAAGGCCTTTACTTAACTAGCTTTGCATTGGGCTTTAACGTGATCTTCATCATTCCTAGGTCCCCGATTATTCCTTTCAGATCCATAAACTTGGTAGGGAATAAGCCTTGGTATTGACAGAGAAATTCAGCAACCTTATCCACCGTCACGTCATCCCAGTAGTCTCCAACCTTTGCGAACTTGGGTTCTGCCTCTGTACCAATGTTCACTTGTTTCATTTTCAATGGCACAATTATATCAGGGTTCTCAATCAGCAGTCCCTGAACCTCATGTGACCTTCTCTTTCTAGAATGTTAATCTTCCACAGATCCTCGTCCTCTTCTTCAACATTTACATTATAACATTCTAGCGCATGACTTAGCTGAGTAGCCCATTCAGGCTGAATCAGGTCTAAAGGATCCTGCAGTATCCTAAAGATTGCTGCTTTCACCTCTTGTAGTGCTTCATCAATACTATCAAACCCATCCTCAAAACTAAATGCTATCATGAATCCTTCACGTAGGATATTCCATTCGCCTATCCCATGGTGGAGCTCTGTTTCTATATACCAATTCATTGGGACAACATCTAGGGTATGACAGAATAAGTGCACCCACTTAGGTTGGGGCTTTTCTCCATAAGCGTGGGTCCATTTAGCCAGATGTGCACGCGGATCATTATGCCCATCATACTTGTCTGTTAGTCACATCTTAGGCTTCCCAAATCACATTCTCATCATCCTCCTACATTTGCACCAATCATCAAGCTTCCCTTGTGCGTACCCCACCATCTTGCAAGCGTACCATGTAGTGCCTAGTCCAATGGATCGAAGTGCTTCTTTTCTAGTACCTCTCTTTCAAATGCATCCAAAAATATATCTACCTCATTCAGAGCATCATAAGTAGGCAAATTTATTACCTTTGACGACACACAATGCAATGACCAAGTCATCATGTTGCAATTCAGCATAGTTAATTCATGTAACCGATTCTACCAACATTCTATTTCTTCATCGGAGTCCGAAGTGTAGGAACTCTCGCGATCCCATGTAATCCATCCATCCGTGATGGGATTCACCCAATATTGGTCTTGTGTTGTTGTCACACGGAATAAGTCGATCTTGCGGACAAGATAGACCTTCCTAGAATCTAAAGAAGACCTAATGACAAGCAAACCAACCAGACACTATCTTTCTCTAAATATGCTTTAATAAACAATGGCAAACAAGTGTTTTTAGGGCCTACCTTAGGTCCAACGCAAGTTTGTGGATGCCCTCGCTCCTTCGATCCAAATGAGCTCCTTTGTCGTGAATATGCAAACACAAACAAGGCAAACAAATTAAATAGCACCTGAAAAGCCAAAATCATAAAACATATTTAACATGAAAGTCAAGGAGTTCATGAAACAAATAACATGAGATACTTGTTGAGAAAAATGAGTTTGATTGTATTAATTCAAAAGAAGAAAAACTTTACAACCTGTGCCTTGACGTTGTACAAGCTCCTCCCAGGGTCCAGCAAGAAGTCTCCTCTACTTTGACAAGTTTCACTCTCTTCCCAATGAAGCCAAAAAGGTATGTGATCTCTCCTCTTAAGCTCAACTAGGAAGTCTTAATTTCACCAGCATTTACCCTCAAAAATGTTCAGCTTCTAACCTCTCCAGCAACCAGCCCAATGCTTGAATTTATAGTGCAATGGAGGGAGGTTACTAGGTCCTCCTTCAAAGGGATAGCTCCTCTCATCAAGGGATTAGCTCCTTCTCTTTTGAGATGCATGAACCACCTCAGAGCGAACAATCCACGTCAAAATTCCTTCTAGAATCCTCTAGAATTAACCCAAAGTGAGCTTTTTAAGATAAAAATTGCGCCTTTTAACTTTCACAGGGGTCCGCACCCACACCGTTAGGGAAAGAGCATGCAGGTCCGCAGTTTTTGTAAATAGAAGGTGCGGGACCACAGGTGACAGTGAGAGAAAGTGCGGAACCAGAGTTACATTGATTTTTAATGTCTTTCTCTCATTTCCAAAGCTTGATTTGAAGCGCTGAGGTCTGAGACTTGCTTAGGAGGACAGTACAAGTGATGATAGACCCATACTTACTGCAAATAATCATGGTGATGATATTTTTGTGTAACCGCTATTATCTTATAGATACAGTCCAGGTCATCATCACTCTCATAATTGCGGACATGTTCAGTATTGTGTGATCCTTCAGCAGGATCGAGAGGTACTATTACTCACAACGATTTCTTCTCAAAGATCATCTTTCACTTCTTCAGATTGATTACCCCATTCATATTAGTAGCCCAGCTAATTCCTAGGAGTGCAAGATAGGATTGCTGTCATCCACTATCTCTATTACCTCAAAATCATCTAGCGTTCTCGCTCTCTCAATATCCACAATCACCTCCTACAGCCGCCCCATAAGGATGATCTTCTGCTGATTCACCATCCTTAGCTGAATAGAAGACCATTTTAGCACACGTATCCCCATTCTCTCCCAAGTCTGATTTGGTAGGACATTCACATCTGACCCCAGGTCCAAAATGACCTGATCCATTTCATACTCTCCTATCTATGCGTTCAGTCTCATCTCCCATATCGTCCTTGTTTTATGCTTGCCAATATTTCATACTACACATGGCTCACCTGGCATGGTTCCAACACATCTATTGATGAGTTCTTGTAACCCTTTCACATCATTACTATTGCATAGTATCTTCATATAGGTCTCCAGGAAAGTTGTGAGCATAGAGGGGTCCATCTCCTGCTCAGGCTTATCCTTGCTTCCTGAGGTGGAGGCCTTAGCGAAGCTCTTCTTAGCTTCCATGAAGGTTTCATGTGCATGCTCCAAATCAAACTCAGCCTCCTTTTCGAGGCTTTGTGAACCCATGTAGTATCTTCTGGTTGTTATCCCTTGTCATCTCCTGTCGCAATTCCACTTATGAGCACTATATTTATGTTTGGATCTTCCTTGTGTGGCTCAGACCTCATCATCTGCAGGTTCTGAGTCGATGGAGGTGGTAGTTCCCCTTTATCATGTATCCTAGTTATCAGCGTAGGACAATCTTCTATTTCATGATCAAACAGTGTGCAATGCTTGTAATAAGGACACATGCAATCACGAGCATAGTGTCCCATTCCTCCATAATTGTAGCAAATAAACTATCCTCGACCTCTACGAGGTCCTCCTCCTCCTCAGCCTCTTCCCCGCCCCTGAAATCCTATCCGTACCATCCCTGAACTCTGGTCAAGGGGTTTCGTTTTGTCCTAAACCCTATAGGTAGGAGTTCTATCCATAATCAGTTCATAGCTCCTGCAAGTACGCTCATCATGCCCTACCGACCTACAAAAGTTGCAGAACAATTGTTGTGGTGTCTGTGCAACCTTTTGTAGCAAGTGACAGTTATCAGTGGCATGTTTTCCGGCTACCTGATAAATAGCACACCATAATCCAAGCCCCATGCTAGGTCCTTATTGAGGTTCTAGCCTTAAATTCATTGGTCCTCCTCCTGCAATATAATTTACAAAGACCGGGTAATGGTCTTTGTCATGACCCTGACTCTTGCATTTCAAGCACCATACCTCCTTGCGTACCTCTAGTCGAACCTTCCTGTCCTACTTCAGACTTTGCATCTCAAGGCATAGATCTTTAGTTGCACATGGATCTGTTGAACTCCTAGATTTGGATCTAGCATCGGAGTTGTTAGGTTCCTATACCAATAGGAATCATAATTTTAATTGACTAAGGTTAAACCTTGTAATATTGTACATACCTTTGCTTTCAGCAAATGTTTTCCATATTAAAAAACTTAAAAAAATGTAAAGAGGGTATGTCCTAAAAGAATAATCAAAGGACAAAAGGGACCAGGAAAGTGTGTAAGTCAAAATGCCACTACTATTTACTTTTTATGCATAATAAGTAATTGTGTGCAGCTTGTTACTCATGCCACAATCCATGAATAGTCAAATTGTTTAAACTTGGCTATTTCATGCTTTGAAATTTATGTTTCATAGGTAGTGAATAAATCTAACCAAATAGTGTAATCTTGGTAGATCATTAGATAGGTAGAGTGAATAAAAGGAGCTTGTCAGTTTAATCTGAGCCCTTGGAGGATATAGTGTCAGACTTAGATAGTTTATTTTGTAAAGAAAACAAAATATCGATAAGGGTTTGCTAGTCTAAATGCAACCAAATAAAGTGAAGAAAAATGGTAGGATGAGTAAGTGGGTAAGTAGTAGAAAGGTTGCTGAAATGTCATGTAATTGATACAGAAAGCACTTATGTCACTGTTTCAAATGCATCATTTAAATATGCATAAGTGGTAAACAAAACAAGAGCAATGGTTCACAATGTGGTTTACTTAACATCCCCTCATTCAGTTTAACCCCCATGGCACTCACTGACTTTCCTTCCATAATGAAAAGATTAATTCCTATAGTTTTTAAGTAAAAAAGGCTCAGATCATTTCTCTGACTTCTGGTGGGACTGGACCCTTGGCTTGATGACTTAAGAAGGAAAGGGGTTAAATTTAATCATAATTCATTCATCCCCCTCACAAAACCCCTTTTGCTAAGGTTAAGTTCTCTACCTAGGGAAACCCCTTTATAAACATGTTTTGTGTACAAAATGTCCACCAAACACATTTATCCTAAGTACTAGGTATATGGAGGATACATAACATTTCATACACCTAGGCACAATGCCCCTTCCACTCATTTCACTTCATATTAACATTTTTGGCTGAATATATAAAATTCCTGAAAAACCCACTACCCCATATATATTTAACCCCCTTATATAAAATAGCCCCACCCCTTAGTTTATTTTATAAACTATGTTACTACTTCTTATCCTGAAAAAAACTTTAAAAAACCCATCCTTAGTCCTTAATCTTGTGTTAAAAAGTCCCCGATGAGATTAAGCTCTAAATTAATCTCATAGTGTCGATGATTAAGTCCCCAGGCCCCCCATCAAATCACATCATTTACCCCCGTGCAACTCCCATCTCCAAATCACTGTCGATCATCCCTCCTCCACATCCAATGCCCCACAAGCATATCGGGCTGGCCCGATGTCTATCCTTTACCCGCCCAATAAGGTGGTTTTCCCCCTGGCCCTGATGCTATGTGTCAAGCACTGAATGGAATTGGATGACCCCTCCCAAATACCACCCACACCACAAAATTAGTGTGATGGCTCTCTCAAAACCATTTCACCCTTTTCAACTGAAAACTGTCACTATTCATCAAATAGTGAAACCCGCCAAAGTTAACCGTTTTCCCTATAAAATCCCGTTTACCGCTCTTTTCATTCTTTTCATGAATTTTGCCTTTGAGAATTCAAAAAGTCATTGCAACCCTTGCAAAAAGATGAATTACTCATAAACCTCCGCCATTTCTCCATAAACGCTACAGACAATCCAACTCGTTCACCAGTCCATACCAGTACCATACAAAACTCTGCAGCTGCCTTCAACCACCCATTTACAGTCAAGTTCGCCCAAATTCTAGGTATTTAACTGTGGAATTCTAACTCCATTGTCAAAATTCCAAGTCAATTCACCCTCTCGACACTGTTAGCTAAGTAAAAAGATTAAATTTACCTAAGTTTTAACACTTGTAAACCATAAACAAACTGCAAAGCCTCCATTGCCCTAAAAACTCTGAATTCCTCCCCACACTCAAATCCACAAGAACTGAGTATGGCTACCCCAATTGCAATGGATGTGAGGCCTATCACTACACCTCATTTAGACCTGGACCACCTTCCCCTGGCTGATAGAGACTTCGAAATAAAATATACCACTGTCATAGAGCTCCTGCTCAAAGTACATTGCCAAAGTAGGGACAAGTTGCTGTGTTAAGAAATTTATATCATAACATAAATAATTACCGAGAGGAATATATATAAGAAATAACGAGCGACAACCATAAACACATAAACACAAATGTTTATGTGGGAAAACCCCAAATCCAGGGAAAAACCCAACCTAATAAGATCTCATTAGCATTGGCCAAAACCCTGGCCAATCCGACCAAGTGAGCCTTCACCGCTCACCTCTAGGTCTTGCATTACAATGAAGTCCTTCCAACTTTTTATAAGCTCCATTACATATAATACCACAGGCAGAATACTATGGGTGCACAATACCATGTGCCCCAAAACCATCATTGTTTAACCTAGTCAACTTTGACTCTATCTCGAGTCAATTTTACCTAACAATTCCCCCCTAAACTTGACTTGGGGTTCCTTGACTAACTCCAGCCAAACCTGCTAAGTGAGATAATCCCACTCACTCTAGCTCTTACCCCCCTCAAAGTTTTTACCCGGGGTATTTTTAACCCAACATCCCCCCTATCACATAGGTCTAACCCAAACTTTACTGGTGATCACTGAGGGGTACACATGCCTTACCATACCTTAGAGTAGTGTGCCCATTTACATGCAATAATTTTGACTTCATTAAATTTTTGTTTTTTTTGGTTTATTACTGTTGTGATTCTAATCCATCCTCTCTCAATTTGATTTTCACAAAAACTTCTATCAAACCGCTCCAACTGTGAGCCTGACGAGAACCTCGTAGATTCCGACACTGGTGGCCTCATGTAGCCAAAAACGAACAATTTTCGAAGCCACATGAACAATTTTATTGTGCTGTGTGGAGTACTAAAAAGGTATGTTTTTAATGATAATTTCAGTGGCTTTTCAGTAGGACTTATGAATCTTTTACATCATGAATATGGAAAACAATAGAGAATTGTGATAAAATATGTGGAATTAGTATGCAAGACTTATCTGCTGATAGTTGTCATTCTCCTGTGCAGGAAAGGGTAAAAACGAGGAGCTGCTATTCCAAAGAAGAAGATAAGAACAAGGTAACTATTGTCCCTTTGTCGAAGGACCGAGTGAAAACGAGGCAAAGCAGGCTAAAGCAAACCGGTCCGGAAAAGGAGGAGAAGGCACTAGCTCGGCAGAGGAGAAAAGAAGTGATTAAGGATTAACAGTTTGGCGAATCCCTCAGGATCTTCGATCCTGAGGGATTGCTGCTTTATTTATCTTATCGCTTAGACATCTCCGCCGTTACTCTTATATAAAGGGATGACACAGTTAGTCTGGGAGATGCTTTTTATGTAACTTCTTGTTAAAGGTTGAACTTTGCTCATCGAGTCTCATTGAACTTGGCTCATTGTATTTTCTGGTTTATGGATTAATATAAACTTGGTGATTATCTTATCTTTGCGTTTGGATTAACTTAAAGCGGTGTACCCTTGAGGCTAAGGGCCCGGCCCCGGAGGACACTTGCTTCTGTATCACTACGATTTGATTTCTGCGTGGTTTTCTTATCATCGCTAGTTGGTAATCTAATATGCTTTACAAGTTACATCACATGCTCTGTTAAGATTCATTCGTTAATGTTCTTTCTATTGACTCCGCGTTATATTATCAATACTTTCAGAGTGGATGCAATCTTATTAGACTTAATCAAACATTGTTATCATTGTATTATGGAGCTTCTATGCTGAGTATGTGTGTTAAGGAAATTATCTGAAAGGTGTGTTCTTTATGATTCAGGGTTCATGCTGTTCCATTTTGAAACACAGTTGTAATTCCTGTTGATGATTGGTGTTAAATTAGATTACTTCTTTAGAGTGTTATGTGTGTATGATTTTCACATGCTGTTCCATAATTAGTAGTTAATGCTGTTCCATTAGTTGGTTGCGTGATTTGCTTGGAGAATGAAATATTGGAGTTTTGGATTACAATGAGTGCATTTGAGTTGATAAGATAAAGTTTGATTATTATTCGCGAGGTTCAGTTATAGCGATTGTTGTTCCATTTCAGAGTTGCTGTTCCATTTGAAGCATTGCTGTTCCATTCTAGATTTGTTGTTCAATTTCCTGTTTGCCGTTCCATTTTTATCTGCCATTTCATTTACTCGCATTTGGTGTGAGAGACGACCTGTGGCTGTAGTGAGCCTCTGCATTTACTGCCTTGCTCCCAAACCCGTGGTCCATTCTCTAGTTTCCTTTCCATCATTTTCCAAAGGGATGGACTACTGCTGTTGAACCCTTGACTAATAAAGTTTCTTAACTTTAAGGGTGTGTGCTTTAGTCATTTGAAGGAACTTAGTCATAGACAAGCATTAGTTTACTCTTGTGTTTTTGTAGGACGCTATACTACTAGCATTACTCTGACAAATAGCCTCAGATTGAGTCACTCTTTGAAATAACCAAACGCTCCCGGATTGACATATTAATGTGAGGTAATTAGAGGTGAAAGAGACCCTTTTTATAGCTCTACATGTTGACCTGCATGCAGCCCATGCCTACTCCATCTTTCAACAGGGCATAGAACACACAGGAAATATCCCTTATAGACTTCCTATGAAAAAAGCAACACACAGGAAATATCCCTTATCAATTCCCTATGAAAAAATCTCTGAACAAAATCAATGTTGAATTTTAATATTACCAAAGGTATCTCTCAACCTTTTTTAAATAGCCGCATGAATCCCGAAAAATTCGTCAGCATGTTCCAAACCGATAAATATCACAAATGCACTGTGATCCCTGGCAGTTACAGCACTATCTTCCACACATTCTCCTCAAGGTTCTTCCACATACGATTGTTCCACCATTATTTTCCAAACCTAGATCTGTAAAAAGGCTGCATTGATCTTCTGAGGCACTATAAACCCGTGGCATCAAAGAATCACTTTGAAGCCAATATTTGGCTCTGATACCAGTTGTTAAGAAATTTACAGCATAACATAAATAATTACCGAGAGGAATATATATAAGAAATAACGAGCAACAACCATAAACACATAAACACAAATCTTTATCTGAGAAAACCCAAAATCTGGGGAAAAACCCAACCTAATAAGATCTCATTAGCATTGGCCAAAACCCTGGCCAATCCGACCAAGTGAGCCTTCACCGCTCACCTCGAGGTCTTGGATTACAATGAAGTCCTTCCATACTTTTATAAGCTCCATTACATATAATACCACAGGCAGAATACTATGGGTGCACAATACCATGTGCCCCAAAACCATCACTGTTTAACCTGGTCAACTTTGACCCTATCCTGAGTCAAGTTTACCTAACATCCTGAACCATTCTAATGAAATTGGCCTTTGGGAGTCAAATTTTCCCAAGTACCAGTTCCCCCAAGTCCACATTTTTCCTAAAATTATGCATATGTGCTATGCTTGCTACGTCCCCAGTCACAGAACTATCATGTCTCATGACCAGAAGGTCCTTCTCACCATCACTACTGAGTCCTTCAATGAGATGCTGTAGCTCCAACCCGGGCCAAACCTAACTCCCCTTTCAATTGGAGACCTGTTGGACTTAAATCCCAAACTCAAATTTGCAAAATTGGCTCAATTGCTCTAATCCTTCTTCAAAGAAGAGAAGCACATCCCTAAAGACCCCCCTCCATATGTAGTAGCTATATTTTCTCCTTGGGGATGAAATATTGTAGCCATGATATCTTGTGTTTTGTGTTACTCCACAAGTGAGTACATTGATGAAATTATCCTGGCTTTCATGTCCATCTATACCCTAGGACAACCTCCTGCAACCATTTATGACTTTCCCACATTCATAGCTGACAGAAAGCATAAGAAGTTCATAAGGATGGGCAATGAAAGGGTTTTCAAGTACTCCTCAGTTTTATACCATATGTTCTTATATTATCAATCAGAGAAGTTCCCATTCACCCTTCAAAAGCTTGACAACAAGGGTCAGCCCAGGTCAGTCATTTTTTGGACCCCATTGATCCACCAATACCAGTCTCCATACTCTTACTCCAATTTCATTGATTTATTTTTACACCCAGTCATGACAATGTTGACTAGAATCCCTCCTCCTAGAACCAATCGAGAAATAAAAAGGGTTCTTCAATTGTCTAAGCAGACAAAAGTTGGTGACTGGTACCTTTACCAGAACCATATAGAAATTCTGATTTATGTTTGCATGTTGGCACCATACAAACTACCAAGATACCTAACAATGAGGTTGTTTGCATTAGAATAATATACGAAAGTTATCAATGCAGATGAGGTAAACTTCATCAATGCCAATAAGAAGGCCAATTTAAAAATAAAAGACCAGCTAGGCCCCTTCATATGAAACTCTAGAGAGGCCGACCAAGAGGTAGACTTGATATTACAGAATATGAAGTTCCAAAGAAGTTTTTTCTAGAGATATGATCCTTTGGAATTCACGACAAAGAAGAGACAAAAGGTCAAGCTAGGAACTTTCATTCACCATCCCATACCTGAGATAGAAGCTTATGCAAATCAAATAGAATGGGTGGAGGGTACCCTAGTAGACTAGGACAACACCAGAGTAGATGTTGAGAATGCTCTTATTGATTTATAAAAGCAGCTTGATGACAGCTCTTTTCTCAGGTACCAGGAGAACCAAAGACTACTATGAGCACCCCTCTAGTCATGCAGACTCCTCAAAATGAGGAGAAGATCCCAAAAAGAAACAAAGAAGGGTCTTCCACTTCAAGAAGAGCCACCTTTGATTTGCAGTAGGAATCAAACAAGAGGCAAAAGATAAATCCAACCTCTGAGCAAGAGTATAATGAAGACTCAGCTGAGGTCACTAATACAGGAGCATAAAGAAGTAGGCTTGCCACTCCATCTGGAGGCATGCAAGAGCCTTCCACATCGCAAACTTAGATGTTGGGAAGGAAGCTCAGTGTTGAAGTGTCTTCTTTCAGAATGCCAGTTGACAAATACCAAGATATCAAGGAAAGGTATAAAGAAATCAAGGATAGAAATGAGAGGCTTAAGGCCCAAACATATGCACAATATCTGAAGCTGACTCCTACCAATCAAACAAGGCTAATGTCGGCCTTTGAAATTAAAGAGGGGAAGCTACAAATGACCTTTATGAAGCCTACAACCCAGCAGCCAAAGACATCATCAGATTTCAAAAGGGTATATTTTGAAGTGTTGGCAAGGGATATCCCTCCCATAGACCATATTGAGCTACACAAATAGGTTGGAGAGATGATATACTCCACCCTGACAGGTAAAGCCATAGCTACCCATCAGCTACAGAACTCCTTGAACAACATCTCAATACAATTCCAGTTGGAGAAGGCCTCCTCACAAGCCAAGGACACAAGGATCAAGTCCTTAGAGGACTTAGTAATTGAATTGGGACATGATCCCAAGGATATAAATGCTACAGAAAATCTTATCAAAAAGAATAACGATGACATAGCTACATCGAAGAAACAACTAAAAATACCTCAGCTACAGCATCCAAAAACACTAGAAGTCCTAGAAGCCCAGTAGGGGCATGAAGAACTAATGGACTTAGTCTTGAAATTGAATGACCAACTTAAAGAGACTGAAAAGGAATTGGATGCTTTAATCCAATTAAAATAGGCAGATGTGGCCACCTCTTCAACAAATGTTATCCCCATAGTCTCCACAGTGGTGCCATCCACACTAGCAGCATCTTTGGCACCTACAGCTCCACTTGCAATAGCCTTGCCAGCAGAAGCAAAGTATACATCAGCAGTAGGTGCATTAGGACTTGTCAAAGCCATGGAAGACATGTCAATCCAGGCTATTGAAATGAACAAGCTAAGAGAAAAGGTTGAAAGTTTAGAAACAGACTGCAGACTTGCCCAACTGAATCAGAAAGAAGAAACACAAAGGGCCCAGAGAATGGGTGAGAGAATCAAAACCATAGAGAAGGATTTAACACCGGAGAAACCACTTGGACAAACCAAAGAAATGTTGTGGGCCAATATCATGGACTTTGTCAATCATATTTGGCCATCAATCCAAGTAATTTTTGAACAAATAGAGCTAGTAAAGGTAGCTACATAAGTTATCTAGAAAGTGAAGGAGGAATTAGGAAACAAGCCAGAGGATGCAAATAGACTCATCCACTTCCTCAAAAACAAGAACATATATGAGCTCCAAGAGCTAAATATAGAAGGTAGGATTGCTGCCATTTTAGAAATAAGGAAGGTCCTTTTCAAAAAAAACCTTATGCTTAATTTGGAAGAAAAGTGCCACAATATGTAGGTAGCCATTGATAGGTTCATGGCTAAATTCCAGATTTTTAGGGAGAAAGGTTTGCCCAGTCCTATGGTCATCAATGATAAACTAATGACACAGTTGGACTATGATGATAGACTCAGAAAATTGGCTAAGGAATAGGCCAGCTCTTCATCCATAAAAGCCCTACCAATAGGCAAAGTATTATATGACACCTTTGAAAACTTGTTTTTCCTTGAGCATGAGGTAAAACATTTGTTCCTCACCAAGCCAAATTTTGCAAAGTATACTGAGGCTGATGAAATCTACAGGAGAATGGTGAATGTGAAATTACCAGATGTAGAATGGAGGGATAAAATGACATATTTACTATGATATATTTACAACAAAAATTTACTACACAGTAAAAATGAAGGCAACCAGGTAAAAAAGATGAAAACAAGGCAACAGGGTCAAAGAGTATCGGAGTTAAAGAGTATCAGTTGAAGGATGAAAGTCAAGAAGGCTCCAACGTGAAACTCCACAACTGCAAGCCAGATTAAAAGGCTAACATTTCAACAGTAAAGGCCAACACAACCATAATAAAAGGGATAGCATGGAGCAGTTCATTGGCTGTCTCTATCTTCTTACAAGAAGATATTTGTATTTCCTAGATTAAATCTCAAGTTGTTTTGAGATATTTTGTAATAAGTTTTTGTATAAAGACTTCACAATTCGAAGTATGTAGGGTGGATTCATAGATATTTCTATAGTTTCTTGATCAAAGACTATAAGCTATTATATCATTGTTGGACCAGCAAGCTGGATTATTGAATAAAGCAAAGACATTTCATTGGATTCATGTGTAATGCGAAATACAGACAAGTATCTTCTTTTGTGTTGTCATTTTTATTTAAAAGTTTTTCCATAATATTGAATGTATCTGAAATCTAAATGCTTTAATATGGAATGATATCTTAGAACATGCTTCACTGCACTCTGTTTTGATTGTTAGGCATTCTATATGTTTTCTCCTAAAATTGTCTAAGTTAAGGAATTCTTGATTGCTCCTTAGCTCAGGTAGTTCCCCTCTGGTCTATAGTAAAGGATTCTTAACTGCCCTTTGCTCATGATCATCCTCTGTTCCTCCTTCTAGTCCTGGTTTTAGGATTCTGAAGTTCCCTCTCACCCTAGTTAAGATCATTTCACCCATTTGACCTGAAAACATGTGTTTCACTCTGCTAGTTTTCCCATTGAACACTCCCTTTAATGATTTAATCCCAGTTTTGTTTCCCTTATTTGAATCCATAGCCCAATATCCAGAGACACCACTCTATCCACCTCTTTAAGGATTCCACCATCCAACTTCCAATACAAATCCAAAACCCCCCTGAACTTCAAGAACTAGCCTAAAATCTTAGCAAACAAAGCTAAAACATATAGAGAGAGTTGTCTCTAAGTCATAGGTTGGCTAGAGCCTATACTTAAAAGATTGGTTTGTAGTTACCTCGACCTTTTCCTTCTTCTAATAATTTCTAGGGAAAAATACTGAGTGATAACAGGAGTTTCATGTAGTCTCATGGCAATCTCCAAGGCCTCTGCCCGAGTTGTTATCTTCTACTGCGACATCGCACTCCTTAAATGTGGCAGTATTGGAGTTACAAACCAGTCGTGATGCTGTCCATCTATCAAATTCATGTTGGCTTCATGAATTGTACATTTCAACCTCTGATCTAGTTCCCAAGGCATCTCTCTTGGTTGCATCACGATTTATTTGAATCCCACAATTGACTGTGCCTCAGATTTAGGCCTACTAAAATCCTTATTTAGTGCTACCTGGATGTCTGCCACTCCAGCATTCAGGTTATCGTTAGAGTACTTAATATATTAGGTCAGCACGCAACCTTGCAGAGCAATAACCAGTGTCACCTTCTTTATATGATCATTTGTAACACCTTGAGCTTCCCATACAACCCTCACAACGAACCAGAATTGGTCCGAGTCCTCATTTACTAAGCCTTTGAATAAAGGAAACTTCACTGTATTCGCCATACTGAACCACGGTGGAGCTGGTACAGGTGAAGTTGGAGGCGAAGGTGGTGTGGTCGGAGGTGGTATTCGTGAGAATCCTTGTCTTATGAACTGAATGCACTTTGTGGAGAAACCTTCGCTATCCCTTCTTCGTCACCTCGCGGAGGTGGAATCAAGGGACTATACTCCGGACCCTTTTTTCCTTCGTTCCTATAAGTTTTTCCACTTGGCATAGTCCTGAACATCAAGGTAGCTACATGACCCCTTTTTCACACAATAGCATTTTAATCCAGCTATTCAAATATTTTATGTACTTACTTCGCAGTCCTTTGAAGAAGCGTCACTCCACCTCACTGTAGCTAACTGAGGTGTCAACTGCAAATTTAGTCACAAATCCTCCTATCACATGATCGAGCCAATGATCGACAACAAGGAAAATCTTATCCTCTGATGCTTCCAACCTTCGTACTAGCTCCGGGGTCCACAGCATAGGACTGTCAAGTTTCCACCTTCCTTGGTTATTTGCTAGCTTCACGATCCACTCGTATAGTTCAATAGGGAAGAAGCATAAACAAATTTTGTGGATCTCTGTATATAGGTATCTGTCCAACAACTATTCCTTTGTCAGTCATGGGTTTCTATTCTCCTGTGCTGTGAATTCATGGATCTTTCCATCCAAGTAGTCTCCATTCTCCTTCTTAGTTGGATTCCAGTGATACGACATCACACATCTCTTATGCAGCTTCTGGTCCTGGCAACATAACCATTTCTTGGCTTGAGGGGACCTGACCCAGGTTCAGTGCTAATTAGCCAAAAAAATCCCTACACTACTGGCCCTTTCGGTATCAGCCCATGGAGCACAGACTGAAGTCTCACCCGAAGTAGTATGGGGGGATGCTGGAACCAAGTTTCTGCACCCTGATATGTTTGTGATGTCAGTTGATTTCTTCTATCCCTGCCTTTGTGCAGGTGGCTTCGCTCTACAGCTTGCAATACAAACCCTCTATTCCAGCCTTCAATGCCTTCGCAAAAGTATACGATCGACCTTCGCGCATCCCTAACCTATGGCTTAGGTACTTTTACATTCCTAAGGAAACATGTTGTGTATATTCCTCAATTATTCTAACTAACTTTCTTATCTCGTCAAATACTTATAGTTAACATCGCGTAAGCATATATTCGTAATTGTGTTCGATTATTCAATGTAATTTCATTCATTCGCGCATCATATAAGCATAATAAAGGAAATTCATACATAAAATATCCAAACACATCAACATAAGAAAGACACAAAAATTGCATAATAACTCCTTTTATTAATATCTTCCAAGTGTTTATAGACTCTATCCACCCTGTGCACACAACTGCAGGGGTCTGCGCACTTAGCTGCTGACTTCTACACTAGGCCTCTGCGCACTCAGATGTAGAGCCTCTATCTATGCTACGACCCAAGACTTAGACTTCTTCTTCAGAACTATCACTCTACTACATGATTTCCACTCTATTCATGCCTAAGCTACTTAGAGCTTATCTCTTTTTATACAATCCCATGGTCCTCGGACCATGGGTAGATCTCTTACAACCAAATTTACCTTACAAAACTAAGGGTGGACTACCCTTTTTAACACATAACACCTTCATGCTCCGTGACCAAAAAATGCAGAGTCTTTACAATCATATTACAAAAATTGACATAATATGAGCTTTTAGCCCAAAACTTCCCTTGGGGGATCCCGCTCCCAACACATACTCAACTCTGGTGTCACTCATTACTTGAACTATTCATCAAGCATTGTAAGGCATCATTTCCCCCTACATGAGATATTTCATTGCTACTTAAACCACATTTGAGATAGTTGTTTATGCTTTCTTGGGATGGAGTATGCTAACAACTCCGTTAGGGTTATGGACACTCATTGCTAGTAGAGAAATGTTAGTGGCATTGGGTTTCCCCAGTGCGTGATCTCCCCACCTATGTATGCAATGGTTACTTCCAAATGGAGTATGCTAACAACTCTGTAGGGGCTATGGACACTAGTTAGTAGTAGAGCGAAGTTAGTAGCATTAGGTTGTTTAAGTGTGCGATATTCCCATCACGTGAAATAAAATGAAAAACTCATCTGTTCAATTTCATAAAGTTAAACAAGAAGGATACATGTTTCATATAATATGGCATAGTGAATGACTCTATCGGGGCTATGGACGTCTGTAGGCACTGGAGCAACATTCAACATGAACACTCATGGGCATGGTGTTTTCCTTATGTTTTTATTCCTAATATAAAATTTTCATCATGATGACTGCCATTTAAGTGTATCCATCAATTAATAGTACTATTTTCTGATATGAACTATATTCTAAAATTGAAAACTTGATGATATCATCTTTGTTCTATATAATAAATTATAAAATCTTAGATTAGCTGATTCCCATGAACATGGAATAGTTTTTAATATATATTTATCATTAAAATTGAAGCTAGAAAATGAATTTTATATCTCTTTGAGAATGGCTCAAATATCCTTCAGGTATTGTGCTTTGGAGTTCTATCTTTTAGAATCAAGAAGGTTTTCATGGAAGTGGGACCCTTAGTGTAGGAGATTCACTTTTCTTGAACAAGAGGAGGTTCAACTATACACTTAGATAATAGTAACATGGTCATCCTGGGAAGGTATCATTTTTTCATCATTTTGGTAGGATGGTTTAGTATTAATTATATATTTGATACTCAACTCTAGTGTCAATCATTACTTGAACTATTCATCAAGGATTGTAAGCATAATTTCCCCCCACATGAGATATTTCGTTGCTTGTTATATCATGCCTGGTGTTGGGACAAATAATTTTTCTAAAAAGGAAACCAACTACCATAGATTAAGTTATCAACTTGAGGTTTTTTCTTGTTATTTCAATGTTGTCTGCAAAGTCTATGCAAGAGATACTGCTAAAAGCTAACTAGAATAACAATCAAAATAACAAAAATGAAGAGATCAACTCCTAGATTAAAACACACATTTGAAATATATAATTCTAAAGAAACTTATATCTCTCAGAAATTATCTAAAAATATTGAATTCTAATCACTTTTTATAGGAAACTACAAAGAAATATGTTAGGTGCTAAGCTACTACATAAGAAACATCAATCTTAGAATTGAAGAAACAAAACTAAGAAACTATATTCTCTATATTGGGAAGAAAAAATAATAGGAAAAATCACTAGTATTTATGCAGAAATATCAACAATCTGACGATGACCTTCAAGGAATGGTATTAAAGAAACACCAATTGTAAACTAACTTATCTGAAGAACAAGCCCTAAAAACCAATGTTACGACTATCAAATAAAGCATTCAATTTCACAATTAATCTAATTAGTAGATGAGTAACAAGAAACGATAGAATGTGAAGCTAGTGATATAGATGAAGATAGAGCCTCTTCCAAAATTTGGCCCAGACCACTGGAATCAGACTGTCTTAAAAGAGAAATCAGAACAAGAAACTAACTATTGATAATAGAAAATTTCATTATATTCTTAAAGAATGATTATGATGCTTCAACAATTTTATCAAATGCACATCAAAGTATTACAGTGAAAAAATGATCTCATTTGGGACATCAGTCTCCATCTTATACTACAACCATAAATGATAAAACTGACAAATCTCTTAAAAAAGAGTAATCCTGAGAATCAATTCTCAGGATGCTCATTTTCAGTTAGAAAAGAGCCTTTATATTGCCCATATGAAAGAACTAAGGGATTTTCCCTAACAATTCTCGCTTGGATAAGAATCAACCTCACTTATTTTACTACACTTAGCTAAAACAAGATCACATTATCTGATTCTACTAGGAACACATCCGGAAATAACGTCAAATTCCAGCTGTCAGAAAACCCCTATTTACAATAATGATCAAGTCGTATGAAAATAATTATTTTATAACTAAATTGGTTTATCAATAGAGAAAAATGACCAAAATAATTTAATCTCTTCAAAAATCTATATTATGCAAATTAATATATCGTAAATATAAGAAAAAATAAGAAAGAAATATTAAAACTAAGAAACAGGATGAAGGAATTATGGGATTTGTAATACCCAACATCAGCCCCAGCTGATATTTTTACATGTCCTCATGCAAACAAATGATTAACATGTAAAGAATTTAAGGAGTAGGCTTCATAGGGTTCTCCTCTGATCCTGAATCCACTCCTACTCTTGATTTCTAGGAAGGAAACATACTTACCTGCTTCTAAAAGCTCATAATCAGACTTGTAATAATATTAGAGACACCAAATCATTGGACACTTGTACCTACATCCCATCTATCTGACCCCAACTTCCCTTACAATATTCACATAATCTTTCACTTTGGTCATAGCTTTTTGGAAATTATACAAACCAAAAGGTTCCCCATTTTTTATTTCCCTAGATGTCACTTTCCATCTCATCTTGGCTCTGTGGATAACTTAATGTATTATATATTCTAGTTCTTCCCATCCTGAGTACAATACCTCATTATGCATTTTTCGAAGTGAGGAAGCAACATCAAGTTTCTCTATAAAAGCGTTATGGCAGAGAAGTGTAGTAAAAGGATTTTTTGGTTCACCCCTAACACAAAGGTCAATATTATGCTCTCTTCTTTGAAAAGTATGTTAGGATTTTTCCCACTTAATCTAGTTTAATGCAAATGATATGAAAGCCCAAAATTAGACATATCCAATGAATGGGACAACATTTTTATTTACCTGTTCTTCCAGAAAGAAGTTGTGCATATAAATATCACACAAGAGATACCTTTTTTTCTCATATTTCTTATGTAAAGTAGTGATGAAATCCAACACTATTAAATTCATGTGGTTTGCCACATTGTATAGCTTTGGATTTGAGCAGCAAGTATTTTTCAAGTAAAAATAGGGCATAGTTTCATGCCAGAGATATACATGCTAAGGCATTATAGTAGATAAAGAAAATTATATCTCTCTATTCTATGATACAAGTATGCTCCTTTAGAGCCTGGATTTTCTTTTTAGCAACCCTTAATTTTGCATAACTTTCATCCTTAGTTGCAGTTAGTGTCTGGAACTATTGAAGAAACTTCTAGTATTATTTATAAGGCACCAATTCCCTTCAATATCTAGCTATGGTCTCCTTATCTTCTACCATGGTTTTATTTAATACCCTTATTGTAGCATCTATAATCAACAGGGTATAAGGAGGTACAATATCTGTTTGTGTTCCTCTCTCAATAGAAACAAGTACAAATTTAGTTTGAGTCTTAGCTTCTATAAATTTAGGAGGGGGATTAGTCTAAACCTCTTCTTACAAAAAAATTGGTGCAAAATCAATTTCGGTTTCTGCTTTTTTAGAAACAAGAACAATATTAGTTTGAGCACCTGCTTCAATGAGAACAGGTACGGAATTAGTTTGAGTTTCAATGTTTTGTGCTTCTTCCTTCCTATCAACAATTCCAAGTTTCTCTACAACTTTCTTTCCATGAGCTTCATGATTTTTTTAACTAGTATGAAACGATCTTCTCATATTTTTCACTTTCCTCTATAGCCTATCGCTTTCTCTCTTTAGTACAAGGACTTCATTAAGAAGTTTTATTTTTATCTTATCCTTCATGGCTTTGGCACCTCTGGGTTTTTTAGCAAAGTCTCTAGCCATAACTATTGAAATAAGAGGGGGAGGAATAAAGGTTGTCACTTCATGACCTTAATATTCCTTTGTGCAGAGTCACCCATTAGAAAGTTTGTGGGTGAATTATCAACCTCCATTGAAGTTCCACCAATAATAGGTTCTAAGAAATTGTTAACAAGTGGGTGAACCTGTAGTCCACTCGAAGGAACAACATCAAGTTCTTGGATCTCATCAATCAAGTCTCCATAAGAAAATTGTGGGGTTGTGTCTTCTGGAGAAGAGGGTTCCAACACGGTGTAAATGAAGTCCTTAGAATGTTCTTGAGTACCAACATGTTGAGAATCACCAAATAATTCTAGAATGATGATGACCACAGACTCAATGGAAATATATGCAGCTAGAGAATTAGGCAAGGAATATCGATTAGAGTTAGGGGGGTTGTCTAAATGAGTTATAGGCTCTTCCATTGGCTCCCATAAATTTTATGTTTCCAATAGATTGTCCAATCCTTGTAATACCTAGGCCACTTCTATTCCATGTTCTTTCGGGCTTGCATTTGTTCACTATGGAATTGATGAATCATGAGATAGATTATCCTTAGGGGTTCTTTTGTATCTCTTCCTCACCATTAAATTATTAAATTGAATTTTCTATTACTGACTACTCAAGGGGTTTTGAGGAACTCTATCCCTACAGAATTTCAACTAGTTTGGTTGACCTTCTCCTCTTATTATGAAAAGAGGCAAAGAAATATGTTACTTTCTTATTTTATCGACGAATTTTATGAGGAACTGTATTTTTAGATTGCCTGGGTTCCTATGAATCGTCTTCTATCGTTGGGGTCTAATCGGGTGAAATATTTCTAGATGTTCCTGAAGTTGCTTAAGGAATTCCTTGTTCACCCCTACAGTCTCCTAAAAATTCACCCCAACTCTATTAAATTTGATTAAAACTCCTTACTATTGTAGTTTAATGATCCCATGTGGCTAACAACTGAAGGTTGGTATTTGGACTTCATTAACCTACTAGTGATTTCATGCAGCAATTAATGCAAGAAGGAGGGAAGGTTTAGAGCTACTTTTTATCTCATATATGCCATTAATTTGAGATGAGGGCCTCGCATTATGGCATACCTTCCATTGTAAGTGATATATCGCTCGGTGATTCCTACCAATTCTCTCCAAAGGTCTAGAAGCGAACTCAGCTTGTACCCTTTCCCCTTTTTGACTAATTCTTCTCCAGGGCTTGAAAAATAAGAGCTACATTCTGTAGTGAGGTGTGCACTTCATACCATTTTTCTCCTTCTAATGAGAGGCATGTTACTGTTGCTATTATTCTTTGTTCACCTATATTTTCACATTCCTTACTATTGTGACTCCCGCATTCAAACTCTGCATGAATTCAAGTGTGAATTCCTTATCAAATCCTTGCAGAAATTCAAAATATTGTAGTTGTTGGGTGTAATATAGGGCATATTAATGAACCAACATTTAATTGTCAATCCAGGAGTTCGTAAACTTAGAGATGCAACACTGGAAATGCTAGAGGAGGAATTCAGTAACCTGCAAAACAAAACCCTAATTTATCCTGCAAACAACAATTTTTATCCACTCCAATCTTGTAATAAAAAATATTCATTAAAAGTGTAATCATTAAACACTAATATTGCAAAACAATTAAAAACCTTCTAAGTTCTAGAAAACAATGCATAAATTCTCAATTCAATTCCTACACTAGATTTGAGAATTTCATTAAAAGAAAAAAACTTAATCAATTTGGACACTAGATACTTCACTCATTAACTCATCAAGCCAACCGAGATCACAAATCAAATAAATGATCAAGAAATACAAATAAAACACAAGCCTCAATCCCATAATTTTGAAAGAGTGCATAAAGGAATCCAAACAAGTCTTTAAACATTTCTGCACTACTTTAACTTTTCACCCTTTGTGTATTCAGAAGTAAACTCTGGAAATCATGGTGTACTTAACCAAATGAATAACTTGCATAACAAAAAATATGATACTCTGTCTCATTTCCAAGAGGTATCTCAAACCAAATATTTAAAACCGTGTCTAAGGGAAATATTTTCAAAAGAAACTAAAATCAAAACAAGAACCAAAATCTGAAAGAGAAATGATAAATTGACAAATCAATTCTTCGCCAAACCCTTTCGCATGAGTTCATTGAAAGAACCAAAAATATCGTTTCCATACAAACTGATCACAAGATTAAATCATTTACATCGTACTTCATTCAAATGAAACTTATTGGAAACCAACCAATCTTCGATGGTTGGGTTGTACAAACACTTTTATCCTTAATAAGACTTGGTTACTAAAGCCAAAAGAACAATAGGAAAGTCTCAAATAAGGAAAAAATAACAAGATCAATTCCTACACTCAAATATATATATAGTGACTGTCAAATATAGCTTGAATCGTTGGCAAAGAAACTTAAAGATTTAGCAACTTCACTATTTCTTACATTTATGCTTTGTATCACAAAATCTCCTAAAAATTCCAAATGCCTTCGATATGCTAGATTCGAAACACTTCAAGGGTTTTGAAGAAAGATATTATTAAGTGTTGTTACCAGATTATAATATTTTTCAAAACCATCAAACTGAGGTTACCAATACCCAAGAAATGACTTCATAAATATATCTTCCAGTTTTCCAGTTACATACAAAATATAATAGTTAACTTCAAGGTAACTTTTGTACAACCCAAAACGCATGATGATGGAATAAGGTGTCATGGTAATTGAATTGTTGTTGTAACCAAACCTTAAGAGGGTAAGAAATAGTTTCAAGAATCAATTTGCACACAATATTAATTCAAATATAAATAGCACCCAATAAATATTAAATGTATACAGTGACTCCTTCAAATACTCCAAATCACACACAGTTCATATATTTGGATAAGACAGAGTACTGGAAACAAATTATTACACAAGTTTCACAAGAATAATAAACTAACAAACATGCACACCACAATGTTATGGTTCAAGAAAAAAAAATACACACACAATTCTATCTAATAGAGGAGTAACAAGCTAGATTGGTTGGGCCTAAACCAACCGGATCATACCCTCCTTAAAGAGAAATTAAACTACAACACAATGATAATCATTAACAAAATTTAACAACAATGGAAAGAGAACGTGGCATTGATGTTTTCTATTAAAAGGATCTCAGTCTTTAATAAATTACAAGCTTCATTAGTTTAGCTCCAATTGAACCCCCAACACTTAACTTAGTAGCATGAGATTACAAAGAATAGCTTATTGTCCTCCTTTATAGAGCCATGATTTGGCTTTTATATAATTTAAAATGACATGACAAGTTTTGAACAAGCCAAACCAAGCACAAACTGAATGAGAGGGGATCGTATCAACTTCCCATCCAAATTAGTTCTATTGCAACCAATATCAAATAAAGGAGACACAAATCTAATATGAAATTTCCATTTTTTTACAAATCTGGGCAAGTTCCTAGAATTCTGGAAAAGCAATCTCCTTTTATAATACTGCCTCAAAGACCCTCTTGTAACTTTTAACCTGATGTGAATCTTGAGAAATAATTGTGGTTATAGATTATTTGTTATATTGGTAAAAACCCCATATGCTCAGATTTCCTATATTCTCCTCCATATTCACACAAATAGAGGTCAAACTTAGCAGTTTGGAAAATGTGCGAATTTTGAGCAGATTTGTTGATTTACTTCTAGAGACCCACACGTGCGACCTGGGTGTAATACAACTCATGTGGAAGTGTTCAAACAACATTTTGAACAAAAACCTCTTTCATATTTTCCCAGAAATGTGTCAATGTATGAAAGCCCCAAATTGGTGCAGGAATATTGCTGTAAAAATTGAATTGGTGTAGGAATTCAATGTGTGGTGCAGGAACCGTTTTCATATAGGTAAGAAGGTAATTGACCATGTTTAAATCTGAAAACAAAAAAACCATCATTAATAATGGCTTAAATGTCAAATCTTGTTAAAACAAGGGAGATTTGTTACATAATAAATATTATTTTATTGCTTCTAGGAATACATGAAATGTTGACAATAACCGTACAATATAAGAGAAAAACGAGGGATTTGCAAATAAAAATGGATATAAAACAAGAAAAAAAAGAGGCCTAACAATAGCCACCTTGCCCAATTCAGAATACTTCATGCCTCCTCTGTGGCTAGCAATTGGGTTAGTTTGTGGCATACTGAATAACCTCCCATATTAATTTTTCAACAAGGAACGGTTTATGAATGGAAACAATGGAGTTAGAGTTAGGAATGTTGCAAAAAATATGGAAGTTAAATGAAAATGCAATGATGTTTTGTCAGGAATTTAGTGAATGTATCATGCAACAACACCTTCTCACCCCCCCAAATAAGATTTGAGGGTTGTCCATGGTCATCAGTTTGATGAGTTGTCAATATTTTGTCATGATTATAGGATAAATCCATAGAAATTAAGTATGGGAGGACAACCATAAAAGTTAATAACAGAAAACGAGAAATATTGGTAACACACCAAGCAATCATTAAATTAATCGTCAATCATAAAGTGAAAGAATATCACATGTAGAAAAAGAATATGAGTCAATAAAGGAGGCTGATAAAAATGATCAATTCCGAAATGTCCTATAGTTTTTATCCATGACTTGTAGAATTATTATTAATTCTCATTAACAATAAACATCATCACTTTATGGGGGCTATTTTGATAGTGCTCCATAGGATGCTCTAACAAGTCTAACGATTTTCCTTTGCTGATTATTGATGGTAGGGATTCATGCTAGCCAACTAGATTGCAATCTTTAAATTAACTTTAATACCACAAGAACATCCACTACTGCCAATAGGCATTCATAGCCTCAACAGGGTTTCCTTTTAACCCTTTAAGGTGTCATTATCCCATCTACTACAAATAAATTCATAGCTAAGTTTATTTTGATTTTATTTTGTGTCTACTGAAGGCCATTGTTCTTACGTGGTAACCAATTGATAACAATGAAATTCACGGGAACTAATAAAGTGAACAAGACAACTCATGATGAGACCTCTTTTCCTCTGGTCGTAAGACTGAAGGCCATCACCCTGGCTTGGTGACCAAAAATGCTAATCTCACTTCACTAGATCCTATGATCATGGTAGGTCGACTCGTGATGAGACCTCCTATCCCTTGTTGACTTTGTATTATTATTATTATTATTTTTACTATGATTCTTGCTAATCATAAAATATTACTTAATACATGGGGTGGCACATAAACTCCTTAAGAGTTGGGGATGGCTTAAGAAATTTAGTATAACAAATTTTTGGATGGATAATCTTGTACCCAAAGATTAATTTCTTCAAAGTAATCGTAGAGTTGTTTGAAAAATTGGAGTGAGAGATAGCTCATTAGGTGGTGATAGAAGAAATGTATAATGAGTATTTTTATGAAATTCTTACAAGGTCAGTGAGTTAAGGATTTTACGAAATATGAGAATCCATATAATAAAATCATCCTTTTAGAAAAAGCTCCTCCTTTTAAAAGTATATCTTCATGTGATAAATACCAAACAAGTTAGTTATCTAACCATCATATTAAAAAGGGGTTGAAGTGTTCCTTATCCCAAAAAAAACAAAGATATTGGCAAACAAATCATCAATAAAAACTACATCTAAGGAAACATTAGTCGCCTCTAAAGTAACTACAGTTGTGGCTAAGGAAACAACAACTATAATAACGATGATGTGACTAAGGAAACAAAAAACGTGTTAACAATGTTGCAACTAAGGAAACGATAACTGTGATGACGATTTTGTGACTAAGGAAACAAAAACTTTGATGATGATGTTGTGGCTAAGGAAACAAAAATTGTGATAGTAATGTTGTGACTAAGGAAAAAATAATTGAAGCAACAAAATTATAACTTAGACACAACAATTTGCAATAATCACCATAGAAACAACACTTTTGTAAGAAAATGTTCATGATGTTTCCACAAAATAAATATAATATGCACACCGTAAGAAAACAAAAACTATTTACATTATGTACATGGAAATAAGGGGTTTCCAAAAAAATGCCACCTAATCATGGTTGTGGGGATATTCCCCTAATTGACTACAACCTACAAGTTTGCATCACTATGAATTTCATATGGAAACAAATCTCGTGTAAGTGGTTGGTGATATAAATGAAGTTGATGACCATTGACAAGGAACGAGATTCTAGAGTCGTCGATCATAGTGAGGCATACTCTCTCATTATCATATATTTCACTAACTTTGTAAGGGCTCAACCATATTCTTTGAAGCTTACCCAGGAAGTGCTAGAATCTAGAATTATATAACACTGCCCAATCCCCTTTCTGAAATGTCTTCCTTTTAATCAAATGGTCATGCCATTTAGCTCTTTGTTGTTGAAATATTGTTGTGCATTGAAGAGCAAAAAGACACATTTTTTCCATTTCATTGAGCTATTAGAGGCACTGCTTTTGTGCTTCTGAAAGGTCGAGATGTGAAAAATTGATTACCCGATTCCTACTGCAGCAAACTGATGATATTTATTCTATTTGTTAATTACTTGAACAGATTACTTGTAGTTATCTTCAACAAATATCAAAATACATACACTGGAGCCTACAAAAGATAAATACTATGGAAACTAAATACAACATTGGAGAGAAATTAACATCATACACATCTACATAGTTGTTTTTGGGCAATGTCCCTGGAAAAACCCAACTTGGGAAAACCGGTGCAACAACTGAGGGTTTTAATTATCGTGTAGTGGTAAATTTGAGTACAAGTCGTTGGATGCCCAAACTAGCTATCCTATACAGATAAATACTGACAAGGAGATAATGACGAAAAATCTCACACTGTGGGATAATCTGAATCTGATCGAAGCTCCAGATGGCTAGCCCCACACTGGCTCTACACAGCCTCTGCGTCAAACTACACATATATGAATCAACCTCTTTGGGGTTTGTGTCACCTCTTCAATAGATCTCCTGCTCTCTGGAAATTTTCTCCTCTAGCCCTCCGGTCTCACACCCTGATTTTTGGCTTTTGAACTCGACTTCCCAACTGAATCTCAGACTCCCTCTGAAGCTCTGTGCTGCCTCTCTCAACCTCTCTCCTCCAGACTAGTATCCCTACCCCTCACTGCAAGAAGATCACTCAATATTACTCTAGCAACACAACACTGCTACTCTTGAGAAATTCAATCTCTAATCTCTCACTCGATGTGTCCTCCAAGTTCCCATCGAACTCCTTATAATCTATCGTTGGAGCTCCAACAACCAATATTAAAACATAATCAATGACTAATATTAACTAGTAGTTTATCTTCTAGAAGAGTCAGACTTGATTTAATTAATACCCTTTAATTAATTAGATTTCTTAAGTTTAGAATTAGGGAACCATTTAAAATATTTAATTATTTTAATTAAACCATATCGACATGAAATTTTCCCAAACTATTTTTGGGTATTGGATAATCCATGTGTCTTAGCATATTTACAAAATCTCGAGGAAAGAGCATTTATGATGCCACAAAATTAAACACTCCCTCTTAGCGAGGAATGTGCTCTAGTGTTGCAATCCACTGAAGCATCACTCTGTCTTTGCACCATCCCTTGCTGTGTTGTTGATTTCTGGCTCTCATTCCCACCAACTACTGTACAACTATGATATGAGCTTCATCTGTGCTACTGCTAACCTGCTGAATGTTGTCATCTACTACATATATATTGCAACCCTCTCTCTATCTGCTGTTGTTGCAACTGCAAAATTTGCAACGGAAAATCATCCAAAATACTTAACTAACTGTGTTCAGTATGATGCATCCATCGTCTGATATTTGAATTCTTCTAACCCCTGTGACGTCATTGAAGCATCTAGGTTGTTTCTCACTCTGCTCTGTGCCAACTTCACTATTGCCAACTCTACTCTATACTATTCAAAATCTGACCGCCACTTGCTACTGTATTTGTCACTCTGGTACCTGACTGCACCAACTGTCACTAGTCCATCCTGCCATTAATAACTATGGGCTCCCATAGCAAGGCCTTAATCCAAGAGTTGGACTCCACAAGAATCCTTCCCATCCTATAGCTCTATGGAGCTACAAGTCCAGATCACCCCACCTCATCCCTCGAGGCATCTTGGCAGTCATGGAAAACACTTCCTCCAGTCTGGAAGACAACTTATCGATCTCAGCAGATGCATCGCGCTGATCCTACTTCTCCTCCTTGTCCTTATTTCTGAGAGGACATTGAGTGTTGTAGTGGCCCATCTCACCGCACCTGAAGCACTTTCTCTTCAAAATTTCCTTCTTTCTTCTATGCTCCTCCTGTTGCCCCTTTGATGCAAGGGCCACATCTTCCTCTTCCTTCACCTGCTTCGTCCCACAACTGCTACTTCCACTGATGGTGTCCTTCACCATATCACGACTCATTTCCTCCTGCTACAGATCAACACACACACGTTCCCAATCTAGTAGTTTTTCTCTGCCTAGGATGCTCTCGACGAAAACTTGCCAATATTCAGAAACTTTATTCAGCGCCAATTGTACAAACTTTGAGGGTTGGGGCACTGACCCTACTGAAGCTAGCTGATCATAGACATCCTGAAGCCTCATGAGGAAGGGGTCTACTTGCTCCCCTTTCTGCATCCTCATGCATCTCAACTTATCCTCCAGGTACATCTTTTGCTTCTCGGAAGATCCTTCATATAGTGTAGCTAAGGCTTCCCAAATCTGCTGGGCAGTGTCCTTGCCAGCTATATGGGATACAACATGATCTTGAACCCCATCGAGAATAATCCTCTTAGTCTTCTCCATATCAGTCTATTACTTCCTGAGCGAATCTACATCGGCAAGTACAACTACCGCACTGTCGACATACATATTGAGATCATGGTCATCTAGAAGGCTGGAGATCCTAGCCTTCCAGATCACATAGTTGGTGGCTCTATCCAACCAATCTTGATCTATCAACCTAGTTGATGCTATCTCTCTTGAAAAATTCAAACTGAGCCCTATTATCCTTTATGCAACTATTTCCCAACTATTCGCACTCCCTTCTAGAGTGAGAAATCTCACACACAACGACTACTGCTCTGCTAGAAAAAATTCAGACTTCATGGTTGTAACTCCTCTGAGGAAGAAATTCCTTAGTATGTGATATTCTCTCCCACTGATGCTATTCTACCAGCTACTGCTACAAAATATTTGTGTCCCATCTGAATATCTCTTCTGCAAAGAAAAATACATTGTTCCCTTCTGCCTTTGGAAAGCTTCGATCTGGAGATCAAATTTCTCTTTCGACTCACTCAAAGAAATCGATTTCTCCTCAAAACTTCCACATTTTGGCCTAAGGACTACGCTTCCTCTGGGGTTTTGAATTGATGCCTCTATAGTATTTTCGAACTCCCTCTTCCTTTGTGCAACTGAGCTCTTCTACTCATGATCTATGCTCTGATACCATGTGAAAAATTGGTTACCCAATTCCTACTACAACAAAATGATGACATTTCTTCTATTTGTTTATTACTTGAACAAATTACTTTTAGTTATCTATAGTAAATATTGAAATACATACACTACATCCTACACAACATAAATACTACGGAAACTAAATAGAATACTAGAGAGAAATTAACATCATACACATCTACACAGTTGTTTTTGTATAATGTCCATAGAAACACCCAACTCGGGAAAACCGGTACAACAACTGAGGGTTTTAATTATTATGCAATAGTAAATATGAGTACAAATCATTAGATGCCCAAACTAGATATTCGATACAGAGAAATATTGACAAGGAGATAGTGGGAAAAATCTCACACTATCGAATAATGCGAATTTGATCCAGGCTCTGGATGGCTAGCCCCACACTGGCTTTGTGCATCCTTTGTGTCAAACTACGCAGATCTGTGTCCACCTCTCTGGGGTCTGCATCACATCTTCCAAAGATATCCTACTATCTAGAACCTCTCTCCTATGGTCCTCTAGACTCACACCCTAGCTTCTGGCTATGGAACTCAATTTCCTAGCTGAATCCCAAACTCCCTCTGAATCTCTACATTGCTTCTATGTGGCACTGCACTACCTCTATAAACCTATCTCTTTTGTCGCTGCCTTCCACTCTCTGGATTTGGAAGACTCTCCTTTGGACTACTATCCCGACCCCTCACTTCAATAATATCACTTGATCTTACTCCAACAACACAATGTTGCTACTCTTGAGAAATTCAATCTCTGATCTCTCATGCGATGTGGCCTCCAGATGCCCATCAAAATCCTTCTTATAATCTCTCATTGGGGCTCCAATGACCGAGATTAAAACATAATCAATGGCTAAGATTAACTGGGAGTTGATCCTCGTCTTCTTCTAAAAGATTCACACCTGATTTAGTTAATACCCTTTAATTAACCAGATTTCCTAAGTTTAGACTTAGGGAACCATTTAAAAAAGTTAATTATTTTAATTAAACCATCTCTAGGTGGAATTTTCCCAAACAATTTCTTGGTATTAGATAATTCACATGTCTTAGCCTATCTGCGAAATCTCGAGGTAAGATCATATCCGATGCTACAAAAATAAACACGACAGTGACTTCATGAGTGGTCCTAGGAGTCTTAACTTCAAATTTGATCCGAAAAATATGCTCCTTACTAAAGACAAGATGATAAGGTGAAAAGATAGTAGTATTACAACAAGTCATATGATAATCCCACAAAGCTTCAGAGAGCTTGGAGGCCCAATCTTGGCAGTTTGTGGATATTGTCTTGGTTAAGATCCCTTCCAAGACTTTGTTTGTGCTTTCCACTTGACCATTTTCTTGAGGATGGTAAGGGGAAGTGATTTTATGCTTGATATGATATTTTTGTAAAGTGGCAGAGATTTTATGGGCAATAAATTGTGATCCTCCATCAGTAACAGGTTCTTGAGGCAAGCCATATCGAACAAACAATTCAAATAGGAAGTTTATGACTACCTCCTTCGTGGCTCTTGCAACTTCTATTGCCTTCAACCATTTTGTTACATAGTTCGTGTAGACTATAATGTATTTTTTTCGGTTTTAAGGTGGACTGATGGGATCTACAAAGTCCATCACCCATCGCTCAAATGGTTCCTGTACAAGCTGTGATTGAAGAGACATTTCGTCGGCTTGAATTAGATGACACATCCTTTGACAGCTATCACAACTCTGAGCATATTTCTTGGAATATTTAGATTTGGTAAGCCAAAAATATCCCATTTACAATACTGTGTGCCCAACTTTGTGGTTAGAAACATGTCCTCCCTAATGCATCTATGGACTTGGAGATTTCCTCTGTATGGAATAAGTAACCATATATCCATGAGAATCGAGCAGTGTGCTGAATAATGTGCTTCTTTTCCCATAGTGACAAATGTGATGGTAGTTTTCCATCATCCAAATAGTTTGCAACACAAGCATACAATAGTTTATTAACAGTCACATCGAACAAATGTTCATCTGAGAATTGATCTTCCACTGGTGAAGAATTGACTATAGGTGGGATTGTTGATAAGAAATATGTAGCATGGTTCTCCTTTCCTGGATGATCCTTTATAGTGATATCAAATTCTAGTAACAACAGTAACGAACAAGTTACTCTACCATTGGTAACATGTTTATTGGTTAAATATCAAATAGAAGAATGATCAGTATACAAGAAAACTAGATAGCCTGTTATATAATGACGTAAATTTTTTATAGCATAGACAACAACAAAAAATTGTTATTTGATGATGTAATTTAATTTTGCGGGCATTAGATTTATTTCTAATATAATAAATTGCATAAGGTTTCTTATCCTCTTCATGTCCCAGAACTTCCCCTATCGCTATGTTAGATGCATCTGAGTATATGTGGAATGGAAGACTCTAGTCTGGTCCCCTCAACATAGGGCTTGTTGAGACCAATTTCTTTAGCTCTACAAAAGCAATATTACACTTATCAGTCCATTCAAATTCCACATTCCTAGTTAATGCATAGAATGGTGCTGGATTTTTTGAAAAATGTGCTATGAAATGACGGTAGTACCCAACATAACCAAGGAAACTACATACGTTTGTCCGTTTACTACGAACATGAAGTTTAAGGATTACCACAATTTTAGCTAGATCTACTTGAATACCTACAATGGAAATGATGTGTCCCGAGGCTAGACCCTCTGTCATCAGCATATGAAATTTCCCATTGCTAAGGAATAGTCTGATAGATATACATCTTACAAGAACCTTTTCTAATTGTCCAAAGCTTCATCAAATTCGTTACCATAAGGTGTAAAATCATCCATATAATGTTCAATTCCATCAGTGATTAAATCATAAAATATACTCGGAATTTCCCTCTGAAAAGTGGTTGGTGCATTTCACAACCCAAATGGTACATCTATATATGAAAATGTTCCCCATGGACAAGTGAACGTAGCGTTGTATTGATTCTCAGGAGCAACCTAAATTTGATTATATACACTAAACCCATATAGGAAGGAAAAGTATTTCTTCCCAGCGAGTGTATCAAGGACATGGTCGACAAATATTGGGAGAGGGAAATGATATTTTTTGTGGATTTTTTTAGTTTTCTGTAATCCACACAAATCCTCCATTACCCATTAGTTTTAGGGACTACCACCAATGGTGAAACCCACTGAATGTTGGATATAGGGTATATAAATTTGATATTAATTAGTTTTTGTAGTTCTTACTTCAGTATGTCCCTAAGATGTGGATTCAATCTCCTGTGTGGTTGACAAATTCCTCGGGCATATTTCTCAATGTAAATGTGGTGCCTACACAGTTGTGCATAAATTCCTTTCATATCTATGTAGTCCAAGGAAAAGGCTTGTTTGTATTTTTGAAGAACTTGAATCATTTTCTCACACTAGATATCATTAAGGCTAGCATTAATATTTAGTGTTTTTCTTGGTTCAATATCAACAGGAATATTATTATGGACTATGGTTGTAAGTATATGTTCATTATTTATCTCCTCTATTGAATCACCCAGGGCTTCATTATCGAGCACGACTTTCAACATATGACATGTTGAGTATCCTTCGGTAGAGGGTTTGATAATGAAACCATTGATTCTATCATCCTCAGTCTAACTCTTAAAGATAAAATATTTATCAATGGAAAGGGGAGAACTTAGTCTACCTTCTTCATACTTAGGAGGAATCCACTTAATATTGTTAGATGGCATGCTCAGTTTAGCAGGCGAATATAGGATAAGGCTCTTGATGGTAGTTCCTATAGCAATAGTCATAATTCTAGTCTGACACCCAATATACGCATCTCCAGTGGTGATCCATAGTATGCCCAATATGAGAGGGTGTCCTTCCAGCTTATTTTTTGGGTTAAGAACCAAAAATCCTCTAGGTATTTCTAGGAATCGAAATAGATGATAATATCATCTAGGGTTCCTTCTAGTTTTACCATAGATCTGTTAGTTAACTCCAACATAGTTGGGGTTGATTTCAATGTGGTTATTCTAAGGAGGGCACAAGTTTCAAGTGTTATAATATTTATAGTACCTCCTAAGTCCACTAAAATATTTGGAAAGTTAAGTCCTTGAATCTAGATGGTGACCACTGGGTTTCTAGGGTCATCTTATTTGAAGGGTACATGTTGTCCTAAAATAAGATAAAAAATTTCCCGAGGACATGGACTATAGAAGGGTCTTTTGGTTTTCTTCCAAGATTCTTAACACATAATTTTTTGATGGTCTTAGCATAGATCAATATATCCCTTGAAGAAGGGGAATTTTAATATACAAATTTTATAGTTCCCCTACAAGATTGAATTCAGGATATGCGGGTGTCCTTAGTGTGGCGAGTCTTTCTAGAAATGGGGGAATAACATCTAAAATTTCGAGATTCTTGGTTCTTAGTTAGTCCACTAGGTGATTTTGTCTTAGTGATAATTACAGTAGAAGGAGGCTTTTCTAACTGATGATGTTGGTGGAAACTTTTGAAAGTTTAATGACCCAGGTTCAACCTGACTTTCCAACAAAGGAGACCATCATAGTCTAGCTTTTGTCCAATTTTTTCACTCCCTTTCACAAAGGAACATCTCACCTGAGGTAGCCAGAACCATAGAAATATGAAGGGATATAGATTAATACCAGAAAGTAATTTTCTCCATTAACAAATTATCATCTATGAAACTATTTTATAACTGAAACACACATCCATTACATAATAATTTAGAAGGGGAACTTGCATGAATGAATATAAAAATTTAAAGGGGGTCATACATTCATCAAACAACTACAGCATCAACACAGAAATTCTCGAACTCCATTTTATTATTAGGACCATCTAATACATCAGAGATCATATAGATATGCAGGATTCTCTTAACCAAAACATTATGTCAAACTAGATAAAGCATATATTATATTTTCTACACAAGGAGAAATCTCTATAACATCTTGAATATAGCTCGCACAGAGACTTAATCTCTACGAAAATTGTTGTTGAATTCATCCTTCTATGCTTTCCTTTATAGGCACACTCGCTCGATCTGGTCTTTTCAGTGGTTTCTTGATCCCATATAGATTTGGTCCTTTCTTCTAAAATCCTGGAGTCATTTTCCATTTTTCTTGTTGATTCCTTCAAAATTGGCCCCATTTTCCTACTTTCGCAGGTGTTCTTCCCTATGTTATGGTTATGAAAGTCCAAATAGTATAATTCTCTACCACTTTTATACTTTTGGTGAACTGTTTCTATCTTCTTTGGCCATTTTCCTTCCGCAACTACTGATCACCATGTTTTCTAAAAACCAAAGGACCCAACAGGCCCCGACCACAATCCATTGACTCTCCCTCGAGTAAATTTGTTGCTGGTGCATTTGGTTCTTGGATTGCTTGTGCTTCACTGGTTGTAGATGGTTCACCTTCAAATGAAGGACCCAACTATGGTACTGACTGCATCACGTTGTCCTTAAAAGTAGTGTATGTGGAAATAACATCATTCCATGTTTTGAGATAATTAACTTTTCCTAAAGGACCAGCTAACTACTGCACATTAGATTTTTAACCTGAGATCTCGTCTTTCTATTTCAAGGTTATCCGCACAATTTATCCAATAGAAATGTTGGTATAACTAATGAATTTTATCCTAATGGAAAGTGAAACTACAAGGACAAAGGAATAAACTCATAACACAATTAAGAACTCTACTTCTAATTAAACCAAACCATTCAAAGCATCCAAGCCTAAATAATTTTTGCAGGGAATAATAAAGGAAAACTATCAAACACTGAGTTGTTACCTAAGGAACAACAACTACAAAACGAGAGAAGCAACACTACAAAATTATATTTTCAAAAGGAATTTAAGCAATGAAAAATAATAATTCTATGATAATCTACATGAAACATCAGTAAAGTAACAACAATCCCAAATGAATTAGCTAAAGTAAATCCACTCTGCAACAACCAACTATAATTTCTATTTAAAACAAAACATGCGATTTGACAATTAAATTAACTAAAAGGAAATTGTAAATTGAGAAAGATTAAGTAAAGAAATAACTAAAGTGAAAGAATAGAACAGAAATTTAATAATACAGATGAAGACAACGTTTCTTCCAAGATTGGGCCCAAATCATTGGAATTGAAGTGTTATAAAAGGAATCAACACAGAAAATTAACTTTGTATAATAAAATATTTCATTGAATTACATAAGATCAATTACAACCAATTTCTTCTGAAGTTCACAACTTATGTCAAAAATATTACAGCTAAACAACCTCTCTCGAGTCTCAATTCCTAGTCTTTATACTATGACTATAGATTATAAGAAAAATAAATCTATTTTTGATAAATAACAATCTTGAAAATATGAATATTCTCAGGATTCTCCTTTTAGGTTACAAGAAGTATTAATATTTATGGATGACCAAGTTGGAATATGTGTTGAATTATTAGCCATATAAAGGTTTCCCTCCTCTAGCAACAGAGTGTTGACGATATTGGAAACCACTAACATACAAGGGGTCTCCCGAATAGGAAGTCCCAACTAGACTTCACACCATTTGGAGTAGGAGACTAATCTGGGACATAATCTTGGCCACCTTATTCTTAATGATTTTCCTTGGCTGCAATAAACAACATAAGAGAGTACACATATACTTTCGAGATGTTCAAGTAAGTTAGCCTTATAAGTATTCAATTGAAAAGTGTATAAAGTTTCTTTCACCGAAAGGAAATGGAAAGTGAGTCCTTAGAATCAAATTAATAGTACTATCCTAATAAATACACACACATATATCTAAAATAATTTTTAATTATCTTGCGAAATAGTTCACAAAGAATCAATGATCATGAAAACAAGAGACCCACAATTCAAAGATGCACACTAAAGCCAATGAAATAATTCATTTTCAGTAGTATGTATAAACATAAACATACACTGAAAACAATGAAATAATAGTATTACAACATTCATGATATATGCATGAAATTACGTCAGCTCCAAGAGCTTAAAATCATTAAGTGAAAGTCCCATATATACACCATTACAATAATACTCCTCTAGCTCCAATAGTGGAACATTATGCCACCATTTTCTCCTCAAAAGAAGGATCTTCTCTCTTATGCCTAACTTGAGAAGACAAATGGAAAAGTCCTTTACTTGAGCTATGAGGGTGTATTTATAACAAATTAGGTGACTCTTCACCTCCCTTGTGCCTCTTGACCTCCCTCATGACCCTTGAGTTCCCATGTGAATTTTGAACTTCTATGTGACCTTTAAGCTTCTATATGACTCTAGGAATTTATAGTGACTTTTTGCATTCCATGTATGACCCTTGGTATTCCACACATTTACATTTTCTCATTTTTTAAAATACAAAAATTACATTCCAAAAATTGTGGAAAAATACATGGACAACATACCACTTTTGTGGTGACACTTTGAGAAGTCATGATTTCGCGACTATAGGATAAGACTTCATTGTAGTGCATCAATGATAGGTCTTTATTGCACTTAATATTCATCCTCCAAAGGGGTTTATTATAGTATTATATTCTTCCATGCCATCTTGATCTTCATCCATTTGTAATAGTTCAATGTTCCTTTGTTTCCTTATGTGATGGTATCTTTTTGTCTCACCTCCACAAGTGTCTTCTTGTAGCATCTACTTGATGTATTCCTTGACCATTATCTTTAAATGCTAGTATGGTAACACCTACAAATGAATTTCACTAATGAAAAGAAAATATCAGTATCGAAATCACCTATTCTACCCTGTTTCTCATGCAACATGCTGATTGTGATTGGACAATGTGCAAGGGTTGAGGCGATAGGCCTTCTTGAGCATAGTGTACAAGATAAAGAGACAAGGAGTGAGAGACTAAGCATTGTGACTGCGTAGTGCATAGTGGAAAGTGAGAAGGCAATTCATGGATTGGGAATTGGGAAAGGTCAGGAGGCAAGCATACATGACTTGGTACTATGACTGCACAGTGACTGAGGGAGATGCTCAAAGGACTATGCAATTGAGCACTGCAAGGGTCTAGAGAATGCTTCATTGATCACTAATATTGTGAATTGTGTAGGACAATGAAGGCATTATAAGAATTGTGCATTGGACAAGTGTAACCAACGAGACTCAGGGACTAAGCACTACAATTTCTCAATGCATAGTTACGGGAGGCTATCCTCTAGGAATTCATAGTGCAAAGCTCCTAGAGATAAGAGGAAACATTATTGTGGCCTAGGAATGCACAATGCATGGTTTCTAGAGGCTAAGGTTCATCATTGATTGAAAATGTTGTGAGGATAGAGAAAACTCCAAAATTGACTAAGCGTGAGATCAATGAGACAAGGTGGTAAGAGTAAAAGAATATGACAAGTCTTAAACATGAGCACACATACATAAAAAATAAACCATATGATAGGGAGATACATGGTACCTAAAATCAACATGTATTTGATGAAATGACAACAAAGCAACACTTATCTCCGAGTGTGACCCTTAATATGCAACCCTTACAACACAAGTGTCACTACAAAGATAAAGTGTGCAATACCTTAAAAATGTGTCCAATACATGTCCTTATGCTAGATAGGATCCATTAATGTAAGAGAATGCACTGGAACTGGCTCTTAACTATATTCCAAAACTACCTTTCACAAAGGAGACACTTTCCCTAGAAAAAGACGACACTTTGGATTACTTTATGAGGGGACTTGAAAGCTTAGAGAACAAGTATTAGGTAACTCTAACAACACAAAATGAAAGTTCGCCTAATCAAAGGGAGGCTCCAAGGTTTGAATATAGACAAAAATTTGGAGGGTGTTGTAGCAGCGACAACAAATGGTAAGAAACCCCCTCTCTCACATCTTAGGGTATTTGGTTGTGATGCATATAAACATGTTTCAAAGGAGAAAAGAATCAAGTTGGATAGAAAATATAAAAGGTGCAACTTTATTGGGTATAAAGATGGTTTAAAAGGTTACAAGATTTGGAACTAGAAACAAAGAAGGTTATGTATAGTTTAGATGTGATATTTAGAGAAGTGAAGGATGTTATGAAACGATAAGTCCTACCATGGGAAATGGAACCAAAGAAGTTATAATTTTAACTAAAGGATGAACAATCAGACTCCATAGAAGAAGATGAATCAGAAGAACAACCACACACTTTGCTTTTGATGAGATCAATTCAAGAAGGAAGGTGGCCATAGAGATATACTCCACATAATTTTTATTTAATTTTTTCGTTATTTATTAGTGATAATGATCCTAAAAATATTAGGGAGGAAGTGGTTTTATATGATGGAAAACCATGGAAAACATATATGGTATGACAACCTTGGACGAGAATGAGGCATGGGATCTTGTGGAGTTGTTTGCTAGAAGAAAAACCATTGGTAGAAAATAGGTGTTTAAGAAGAATTTGAATGCAAAAGGAAAAGTGGAGAAATACTAATATTATTTAGTAGAAAAAGGTTATTCCTAGGTGCAGGGAATTGATTTTGGTGATTTATTTTCTCCTATTACCAAGTTAGCTTCTATTAGATTAGTTTTATATGTTCTTGTTGCTCTTTATTTTGAGGTAGAAGATATGGATATGAAAACAACATTCCTACGTGGGGATCAGGAAGAAGATATCTACATGAAGCATCCAAAAGGCTTTGTAGTGAAGGGTAAGAAGGATCTAGTATGTAGGCTAAAAAATCCTTTGTATGGGTTAAAGTAATCACCAAGGATGTGGCATAAAAAAGTTGATACTTATATATAGGGACTTGGATTCATAAGGAGAAAAGTGTATCACTGTATGTATTTTAAATTAGTTAGTGATTGTTTTATTTATTAGGTCTTGTATGTGGATGATATGTTGCTGATTGGAGATGATAGAGAAATTATCCTTTATGTGAATACCCAATTGTCATCAAAATTTAACATGAAGGGTATTGATGCTGCAAATTTTATTTTGGGCATGGCAATTAGAAGAGATAAAAAAGAGGAAACTCTAGTTAAATCAGATGAAGTATGTTGAGACAATATTTTAGAGGTTTAATGTGTAGGAAATTAAATTGGTGAAGGTCCCTATTCATGTAGGTTTAATTTATCTACAAAATGGTGTCCCAAAACATGAGAACATGAAGAAGACATGTCTCATGTTCCATATGCAACTACAGTTGGAAGATTAATGTATGCAATGGTCTGTACTAGACTAAACATTGCACATGCAATGGAAGTATTTAGCAGGTTTATGTCAAAATAGGGGAAGGAGCATTGGACAATAGTAAACATGATTTTCAGGTATCTTCTTGGAACTAGTGATTATGTTTTGTGCTACCAAGGAATAATAGAATAATACAAAGTGTTGGAAATACTTGGATTTTGTTGATCTGGATTGCGCTAGATATCTAGATCATAGAAGATCTGCAAGTGTGTATTTGTTTAACGTATTTTGGGGAGAAATAAGTTGGACATGAAAGGGAAAATCTATAGTGGCACTTTTAACTTTAAAATATGAATATGATGACTATTGTATAGATCAATTTAAACCCTCACAAATTCTTGGGTGGTTAGGCCATGAATTTGGGAACGGTACCAGGTTTATAGTCTTCTTAAAATATTATACAACTTCAAGGTAAAAAAAAGTATTTGTAGAATAGTTCTAGTATTAATGTCTTAAGAAAACAAATAAAATACTAAAATTAATACCAAAACTTCAAACATGGAAGTTAAATTTGTTAAATTAAAGTTGCAGAAATATCGTCATAACAGAACTTCATTATAAAAATATTTCTTCATGTGTTTAATGTAGAGTACCATAAATTTTTTGGCATTATGATTCTGGTATGGCTCTATGTTACAGGTGTTGTACTTGATGGCAACTCTCTTAAGTGGCAATGCTTTGTTCAGGCTCTCAAAATATGTTGGAAAATAAGAGGTACACAGGTACACAGTACAAAAGTTGCGGACCCGCAGGAATATCATAGATAAAGTGCGTACATACCTGCAGGTTACCCGTTCATGAGGTGCGGACCGCAGTTCACTCACTTCAAGGCAGAGAAGCGCGCTCACGTGGGGTTTCTTATGTTTGGCTCGTGGTATTTAGCCCGCCGTTCTTGATTCTATGGTTTTGGCCCGTGGTATAGGATCTAATTTAGCCCCGGTTTGGATCCCTTGTATTGGTTCTTGATGGTTTTGTCCCATGGTGTGAATAAGGGCTTGACTATAAATAGGGAAGGAGATCACTTGGCTAATGCATCTTTGCAAATTGAATATCTTAAGATCTGAAATATTGGGTTATCGGTTTAAAACCTTGATCTATATAAAAGTGAAGTTGAAAGTGAATCTATGAAGTGTGATCTCTCGGGCGCATGATCAGATCTGGGCCTCTGACTATCAGTGGCACACTGGTGGACTGCCAATTTGGCCCTAATCAGAGGTACGCAGGTAATTAACGGTGCAAATGCGAGGGTACGCACAACAGAAGAAGGCGCTGTGCGTGGGTATGCGGAGCAGAAGAAGGCGCAGTGCATGGGTACGCAGCGCGATAGAAGGTTTAGGTGCGGAGGCACAGTAAAGATACGCGGCGCGACAGAAGCCGCAGGTGCAGAGCTACAGTAGAGGTACGCGGCGCGATAGAAGCCGCAGGTGCGGAGCTACAGTATATGTACGCGGCACAACAGAAGGTGCAGGTGCGTAGATACGCAGTGCAGCAGAAGACTCTCTGCGGGTATACGCAGGGGAGTAGAAGGTGAAGTGCGGAGCCACGCAAGCCAGATAAAGAAAAACTGCGGATCTGTCTTAAAACTTTTGTTGGCTGAATTTTTCTGTTGATAAGGTGTTATGGGTTTAGTTTACTGTTACTATTGATCTGGTTACTGCAGTTGACTGGTTGATTTACTTGTACTTGATGATCTCTTGATGTTTATGGATCCAGTTTGAAAATTTATGAAAAGTGGTCCTTGAAAGAAAAGAAGTAGGGGGTTGTAGCTCCCTTCCAGGAGAGACTGGAAAACGAGAGAGAGTTGTAGCTCTCTGCAGGTTGCAGCCTGTGTACTGGTAAAGGACTGCACCAGTACAAAACCATTGTAAAAGGAGTTTCTAATTTGAAAAAAGATAGAGACATATTGCAGTAGGTGGTTTTCACCCACATTGGGTTTCCACCTTATATCTGGTGTTCTTTGGTGTGACTATCTGTTTTTCTTGTTCATGCTCATTATTTTATGGTACTGACATGCAAAAATAATTCAAAGTATAAATAAGGAAGATTTATTAAAAGAACTTGATAATACTGATTCACCCCCCCCCCCCTCAGTATTATTTCCAACAATTGGTATCAGAGCAGGTCCTTCAGAGAAGCTTGATCGCTTGAAGGAAGATCATTCATCATGAGCAACTATGAGAGGGAAGCATAAATCAGGCCACCAATTTTTGATGGGACAAACTTCAATTATTGGAAGGTAAGAGTTACTGCCTATCTTCAATCTCTTGGTACAGAAGTTTGGGATATCATAGATACAGGCTACACTTTTCCTTCAGCTACTCCTACAGACACGGCCGAAAAGAAGAAATATGAAACAAATGCTAAAGCAGTCAATACTCTGCTGGGATGCTTATCTCAAACAGAATTCGTGAAGGTTATGTAATATAAATCAGCAAAAGAAATATGGGACAAGATTGTCTTGAGCTACGAAGGAGATGAACAGGTAAAGCGTGCTAAACTTCAAACCCTCAGGATTCAGTATGAGAATCTCAGAATGTATAATGATGAAAGTGTGGCTAACTATTTCCTTCGGGTAGACGAGATTGTTAATTGCATGAAAAACTTAGGTGAAGAAATAAAAGAGGCTATTGTGGTTGAAAAAGTTCTAAGATCATTGTCCCCCAAGTTTGAATCTAAAGTGTCTGCAATAGAAGAAAAGGAAAATCTACGAACTCTTACTATGTCTCAGCTACACGGAATTCTAACTGCTAATGAAATGAGAAAGGGAGGTCCATTAGACAGGAGAGAAGCTGCCTTCAAGGCTTCAGGCAAAGGAGACTACTATGAAGCAAGTCACGTGCCAGAAGAAGAAGAAGAATCAAATTTTGTCAGAAATCTTCAACGGGGTACTGGAAGGTTCAAAGGTAAGTTACCTTTTAAATGTTTTGCTTGTGGAAGAGTAGGTCATTATGCTGCAAAATGTCCTCATAAGGATAAGATTGACAAAGGAAAGGAACCTGCTAGATGGAGCAAGAAACAGAATGCAAATAAGAAAAGCTACTACACTCATGAAGATAGTGATGGTCTATCAAATAGTGATGAAGATGAACGAGGTAATGACTATAAACTTTTAATGGCATTTGAAGATGATGATTACATGGATGCTATAGATGTGGATAGCTTTCATGAAGAAATTTCTAGACTCAAGACATGTATAGAAGAAAAGAATATGATCATTGATACTATACAATTTCAAATTGATGAAAAAGAAAAATATCTTGAAAAGTTAGAAGGTGAAATTGTTGGTCTTAGAAAAGAGATTGAGAAAACTAAGGCTATTAATCTTAAGTTTGTCAAAGGATCTGAAACTCTGGATGAGATCATCAATGTACATCGTTCTCCACTAAACAAGACAGGTCTGGGGTATAATGGAGAAACTTCTCAAGCATCCACCTCAAAGAGTTATCTTGATGCAGCAAGAAGGAATGAGCAAAAGCACAATGAAGATCACCAGGTAAAGCAGGGACCAATTACATCAGGAACAAACAAAGACTATCAGGTAAACCAGGGGCAATCCGTCTTAAGGATGAACAAAAGCTACAACCAGCCACAGGTAAAATCCTCTCAATTTGCTTCAAGAATGAATGACAATAGAAATTACAATCATTTGGCCAGAAGATTTGATAACCGCAGAAGTTTCTTCAATGGACAATGCTTCTCTTGCCATAACTTTGGTCACAAAGCAGCTCAATGTGTTGCATATAAAACAATCATGACTAGAGAAGCTCAAAAACAAAGAAGTATGACCAGGATTACAAAAAGGACCTATAACAACTTTTCGGCTCTTGAAAATGAAGTTGAATGTTCTATTTGCAATAACTTTGGTCATGAAGATTCTGAATGCAGGAGCAGGTTTCAGCAAACAAAGGAACAAGCCTCAAGCACCAAAACATGGAGAATAAAGGAACCACAAATAGAAAGATGTGGGATAGCATTTTATGCAGAGGGACAGGAAAATCTATGGTACATTGACAGTGGATGTTCGAAGCATATGAAATGTGATAAAGAAAAACTTGAATCATATTCTGCTTTAGAAAAGGGAAAGAAAGTTTCTTTTGGAAATGATACTCCTGCAGCTATAAAAGGAAAAGGCACTGCTCAATTAAAAGAAAAGGTCAAAGCTGGAAATGTTTTGTATGTTGATGGATTGAAGCATAATCTTCTGAGTGTCAGCCAGATGTGTGATCAAGGAACCGAGGTGATATTTAGATCAAATGGATGTCTTGTTCGTGATCTTGATACAGGTAAAACAGTGATCAAAGGTGAAAGAACTCCAAATAATCTATACATATTTGAAGAAGGACAACAACAATGCTATCTAAGAAAGGATGATGAACACTGGTTATGGCACCAGAGGTTGGGGCATCTAAGCTTTTCACAAATAAGGAAAGCATGCAAATATCAGGCAGTTCGCGGTCTTCCAGATATCAAAATTCCAGACAACACCATATGCAAATCATGTCAGTTTGGAAAGCAAACCAGAACTAACTTTCCGGAGAAGGAAGGATTAGCTAGCATGCCTCTTGAGCTAGTACATACAGATGTATGTGGTCCATTCAGGAAAAGGACACCTCGAGGAGAAGAATACTTGATATTATTCATTGACGATTTCTCCAGGTTTGTTTGGTTAGGACTTATGAAGCACAAAGATGAAGCATTCGAAAAATTCAAATCCTTTAAAGCCTTGGTTGAAAATGAATCAGGATACAAAATTAAGTGCCTCAGATCTGACAAAGGTGGGGAGTTTACCTCAAATGAATTTTTCGATTTCTGTGAAGAACATGGGATAAGAAGAGAATTCTCTACAGCTAGAACTCCTCAGCAAAATGGAGTGGTGGAAAGAATGAACAGAACAGTCCAACAAATGGCTCGTGCTATGCTTGATGAGTCTGGAACTCCCGCAACTTTCTGGGGTGAAGGTGCATATGCTGCGGTTGTTATTCTCAACAAAACAAATGTCCGGGTGAACCGCACTCAAACCCCTCATGAGCTCTGGTATGGTGAGACGCCTTCAGTAAAGCACTTCAAAATCTTTGGGAGCAAATGTTATATTAAGAATACTGATGAGCAACTTGGCAAACTTGAACCTAGAGCAGATGAAGGCATTCTTCTTGGTTATTCTCCACATAGCAAAGCATACAAGTGCTACAATAAAAGACTTGGAAGAATTGTTGACAGCATTGATGTAGTGGTTGATGAGAAGGGATACATTCCTAGGCAAGTAAATCATGAAGATATCAAAGAAGATGAAGACTACCCTCAAAGACAGAATGATGAAGAAGAAGAACCTCAAGAAGAACCAGAGGAGCAGATAAGGATAGAAGAGAAGACTCCATCCAGATATGTTCAGAAGAATCATCCAGAATCTCAGATTTTGGGGCAGAAAGAAGCAGGTGTACAAACAAGAAGAACAATTGCAGAAGCTTCAAGCTATTTGGCATTACTCTCTTCCACTGAACCACAAAATGTGAAAGAGGCATGCAAAGATGAATGTTGGGTCAAAGCAATGGATGAAGAACTTGAGCAGATCGAAAAGAACAACACTTGGGAGCTGGTTCCTAGACCAAAGGATAAGAATGTTATAGGGACAAAATGGGTCTTCAAAAATAAATTGAATGAAAATGGAGAAGTAATTAGAAACAAGGCCAGACTTGTTTGTAAAGGGTATGTGCAGCAAGAAGGAATAGATTTTGAAGAAACTTTTGCTCCTGTTGCAAGACTTGAGGCCATCCGAATGTTCCTTGCTCTCTCAAGCTTTCAAAACTTCAAAGTATTTCAAATGGACGTGAAATCAGCCTTTCTGAATGGAGACTTGGAAGAAGAAGTATACATTGAGCAGCCAGATGGTTTCATTCTTGGAAATGATCCAAATCTTGTATGCAGATTGAAAAAGGCTCTCTATGGTCTCAAACGAGCTCCAAGGGCTTGGTACTATCGTTTGGACAAATATCTTCATCAACAAGGTTTTTCAAAAGGATCAGCGGATAGCAATCTTTACATAAAAGTTGAAAACGACAAATTGCTAATACTTGTTGTGTATGTGGATGACATTATTTTTGGCAGCAATGAAGAAGCTATGAGTCAAAGCTTTGCCTTGGTAATGCAGAAAGAATTCGAAATGTCCTTGCTAGGAGAACTGACATATTTTCTTGGTTTGCAAATCCAACAAAAAGAAGGAGGGATCTTTTTGTCTCAAACCAAGTATCTCAAGAAGATTTTGAAGAAATATGGCATGGAAGATGCAAAACCAGTATGTACACCCATGGTCACAGGATGTAGCCTCAGTGCAAATGATGAATCAGCAGCAGTGCATCAACAAACCTACAGATCTATGATTGGAAGTCTACTTTATTTGACAGGTATCTGACCAGACATAATGCATGCAGTAGGAATAGTTGGAAGATTTCAGGAAAATCCAAAGGAAACTCATCTTGAGGCAGTAAAGAGAATCTTCAAATATCTTCAAGGAACTCAAAACTATGGCTTATGGTATCCTAGAGATACAGATCTCACACTTCATGCTTATACAGATGCAGATTGGGCCGGAAGCGTGGATGACAGGAAGAGCGCAAGTGGTGGTGCATTCTTTATGGGTTCCAGATTGGTATCTTGGTTCAGCAAGAAATAGAGTTCGATTGCCTTGTCTACAGCTGAAGCGGAATATGTTGCTGCTGCATCTTGCTGCACTCAACTCCTTTGGATGATGCAGACCCTGCAGGATTTTCAAATCACTTGTATACCACCCATCTCCATCTTATGTGATAATACAAGTGCAATCAGCATTTCAAAGAACCCAGTCATGGATTCAAAGACCAAACACATACCGATCAAATATCATTTTCTCCGAGAACAAGTACTTGAACAAAAGGTCAAGTTGGAGTATGTTCCTTCTAAGGAACAAGTTGCTGATATACTCACCAAACCATTGCCCAGGGAGACCTTTGAATACCTCAGGCAAAAGCTGGGGGTTGTTGATGCATCATCTTGTTGTTGAATCTCTTCTGATGGTTGGTTGTACGCAAGGCTCATATGCGTACATGTGATAGGTTGCGGATAGATCGAAGATCGAATGGCACAGGTTCAGGGGGAGCATATAATGCATTGTTGGCATTATGGAGGAAGTACAGAAGAAGATCATGGATGCTGGTCTGAATATTGCTGCAATATGTCTCTATCTCTTTCATGGTCATTTATGGTGTTTGGTGGATTATGGTTCTTCTTTGCAGATCTGGTTTATAGTCAGGGGCAGCATTTTCTTAGGGGGAGCATAACCCTTTGCCCTTGATGTCAAAGGGGGAGAACGACGTTAAAGACCTTGAAGTTGCCATCAAGTCCAAAGGGGGAGATTGTTGGCATTATGATTCTGGTATGGCTCTATGTTACAGGTGTTGCACTTGATGGCAACTCTCTTAAGTGGCAATGCTCTGTTCAGGCTCTCAAAATATGTTGGAAATTAAGACGTACGTAGGTACAATGTACAAAAGCTGCGGACCCACAGGAATATCATAGATAAAGTGCGTACATACCCGCAGGTTACCTGTTCATGAGGTGCGGACCCCAGTTCACTCACTTCAAGGCAGAGAAGCATGCTCACGTGGGGTTTCTTATGTTTGGCTCATGGTATTTAGCCCGTCGTTCTTGATTCTATGGTTTTGGCCCGTGGTATATGATCTAATTTAGCCCCGGTTTGGATCCCTTGTATTGGTTATTGATGGTTTTGTCCCATGGTGTGAATAAGGGCTTGACTATAAATAGGGAAGGAGATCACTTGGCTAATGCATCTTTGCAAATTGAATATCTTAAGATCTAAAATATTGGGTTATCGGTTTAAAACCTTGATCTATATAAAAGTGAAGTTGAAAGTGAATCTATGAAGTGTGATCTCTCGGGCGCATGATCAGATCTGGGCATCTGACTATCTGTGGCACACTGGTGGACTGCCAATTTGGCCCTAATCAGAGGTACGCAGGTAATTAACGGTGCAAGTGCGAGGGTACGCACAGCAGAAGAAGGCGCAGTGCATGGGTACGCGGAGCAGAAGAAGGCGCAGTGCGTGGGTACGCAGCGCGATAGAAGGTTTAGGTGCGGAGGCACAGTAAAGATAAGCGGCGCGACAGAAGTCGCAGGTGCGGAGCTACAGTAGAGGTACGCGACGCGATAGAAGCCGCATGTGCGGAGCTACAGTATATGTACACGGCGTGATAGAAGGTGCAGGTGCGTAGATACGCAGTGCAGCAGAAGGCTCTTTGCGGGTATACGCAGGGGAGCAGAAGGTGAAGTGCGGAGCCACGCAAGCCAGATAAAGAAAAACTGCGGATCTGTCTTAAAACTTTTGTTGGCTGAATTTTTCTGTTGATAAGGTGTTCTGGGTTTAGTTTACTGTTACTATTGATCTGGTTACTGTAGTTGACTGGGCGATTTACTTGTACTTGATGATCTCTTGATGTTTATGGATCCAGTTTGAAAATTTATGAAAAGTGGTCCTTGAAAGAAAAGAAGTAGGGGGTTGTAGCTCCCTTCCAGGAGAGACTGGAAAACGAGAGAGAGTTGTAGCTCTCTGCAGGTTGCAGCCTGCGTACTGGTAAAGGACTGCACCAGTACAAAACCATTGTAAAAGGAGTTTCTAATTTGAAAAAGGATAGAGACATGTTGCAGCAGGTGGTTTTCACCCACATTGGGTTTCCACCTTATATCTGGTGTTCTTTGGTGTGACTATCTGTTTTTCTTGTTCATGCTCATTATTTTATGGTACTGACATGCAAAAATAATTGAAAGTATAAATAAGGAAGATTTATTAAAAGAACTTGATAATACTGATTCACCCCCCCCCCTCTCAGTATTATTTCCAACAAAATTATATACAGTGCAAAAGTCACAACAATAAAGAAAATGAAAAATATAAACTATAATAATAGTACACAAGATGAAAAAATCGAATGGAGATCCTTCATTGAATAACTTAAAGAATAATGTTTAGATATAGTAAAATAAACTCAATAGATTTAGAAATATGTGCTTAAGAGCTTTTTAACAAATGACCAAATTTTCAAGCTCGTATAGGTCAAATGCTAACAACTATGAACAAAAAATTAATCAAATATTGTTGTAGCCATCTCAGAATAAGTGTGTAGGCACTAGTATGTTGTTGGAAACAGATTCAATATATTAGTATCAACAAAAGAGCAACACGTTTTAATTATCAGTGACTAAAATAAAAGATATGTCTCATAATAAAAAAGGATTATCAAGGCTCAGTCAACGTTGTTATTTAAAATAATCCCTATAGACAAGAGTTTGTAAGATACAAATATCTAAGCACAAAGTTCAAATACCTTAGTGAAGAATAAAATATATATCATAACAACCTGTGTAGCAATTGAGAGATCTTGTCTTCTTCATATGAGCCCATATTTGTAGTCAAATTTTCTTCAAAACAATTACATAAATACATTTTTTTCTTTCAAAAGACTTTTAATTTTCATAACTAATTAAGGCTCGGTTAAGTTAAAGGAAAGAACCTTAAAACACATGCACACACACGTGCACGCGCACACACACACATGTCAAAGTCACAAAATATGCATGTCAATGCATCCATCCACCAAACAAAAACCATGATGGTGTTAGTTGTATAGTTAAAACATATTATCAGTCAAAACTTAATGTTGTTTAAAAATTAAACATACAACTAGACATCAAAATTTATAAGCAAATGCCATTGAATTATTCTTTTTTTCTACCAAGAACTTCTCCATTGAAGTAGAAAATTGTTTTTCTCCATATGTTCTTCCTCACTCATGTCTCTAGAAGTAGAAGTAGTGAATATAGTATCTGGTTTAGGGGGTAAAACCTGGTGAGGATCCTTTTCTAGGTTTACACTTAAAGGGTTTGTGAATAATGTCTCAAGGTTGGTCAATTTAGTAGCTAAAACATCAATAATCTAGCTTGGGAATTGCTAAAGTGAGAACTACCATTTGCAATGGAAGGGGTAACATCTTTGGGATTCAATTATGGATTGAATTCTCTGGAGGGGGATGAAGAGGCATGAGTAGCATGGGAGAAAGAAAGACTAGAAGCATGATGAATTTCTTTGGGGTAAGATTCCTAACATTTTTTATTAGCATTTGATGGTTCTAGGATAGGTTTCCAACCATCATTAGCATCCCAATAATTATTATTGTGGACCAGGAATTTCATGTACATTTGGGTGTGTCGTAGGAGAAGGAGTGGCGTTATTCTAGTACATAGAAAGGAATCAAGAAACATTGGGGGATCCAAGATAAAGGTGGTCTATAGTGGCCAATTGATGGAATTCATTGGAATTGGCATTAAAATGCATAGAAAAGAGGAACTGCTTATTTCTCAGTATATCCCACTAGTTAGGGGGGCTATGTTGGAAAAAGGAATTACTAAGAGGGGGGTGGGTCAGTAATAGTGAGATTCTTAGAAATTTTTAGAACACGTCTTTAATTCTTTCCTCTACTATCAATTACTTATGAGAGCATCCATACACAATACAAATGAACAATAAGTCAAGTCATTCACATGTACATACAATCCATCACAAGAGCATCATGCACATATTGACACAAGTATTTATCCATGGAAACCCAAAGGGAAAAACCAAAAATTTGTTTGTTGTTATGATGTGAATTAAGAACCTACTTAATTACATCAATTTCTTTGTGAGCACCCACTCATAGGAGGCACCAACCCCCTTAAGATAGCAAGCCACTACTTTCCAAGAGGCACCCACCTCTTAAGAATTCAGGCCACTACTGATCTAGTCATTGTTCTACCTTTCATACAATTTTCTAACTAAAAACAGGGGAAAATACATATGCAGAGACAAAAAACTGATTCAGAGCAGTATCACACTTTTTCTCTCAGCCCTCTGCTATTCCACAGGATCTCTCGGCTTCACATAGCAGCACTATCCCACTCAACCCCATTTTCCTGCAAGATAGGCACACACAACCTCTTCATTGTAGCACAAGCAAAATTAACCTCTCCTCTGCAACACATTCATACACACAACTCTCCACACTTCTCACTTGCAATAGTACAACTTACCCACATTGCTCAACTAAAATCTTGGGTTTTTTCACTGTCACAGAGTGAATGATGCATTCTCTGTCAGCCATCACTTTGCCATTCACACTATCAGAGTGTACCTCTGCATCGCTTCTCCATTATTCTATTGCGTCTCTTTTCTCGAATTTTGCCACTGCAACATTAAAACGAAGAATGGGCTTTGTTCACTCACCAACTATGGCTACAACATAATCAATTTGAAGAATGGGTCACTATGTTATTCTTTGTGCTGATAATTAAATCTCAGTCAGTCTATGCTCCTAGGAGTTTCTTCCATGCTTATTAATTGCTGACAGAGATTGAAATGAACTTCAGCATGGCTTCTCTGAACTGTGGTCATACCTCTAATCCATGAGGCTTTGTTCTTCATTTAAATCAATGAAGCGTGCATGGTAGATCAGATGTGGCTTACTTCAAGATAGGCCCAACACCCTTGTCTGAAAAATCATGGTCCTTGTCGCCCTTGACTCAGCGATCTTGACAATCACTATTTATTCCAATGACCAACTCTTTTTCCCATATTTACTCTTAGTTGTCGACTCATCCATCTTTCGTACACCTATGTGCTACAATTTTGGAGCCCCACATATCATAAATTTATTAAAGTGATGTTACAAAAACATGAGATCCCAAAATTCTGATCTTGGCCTTTAGCCCCTTTTGCTTCGCCTTTTATTATTTTTCCACCATAGGATCGAGGATTGTGACTGGCGGCATAATACTTAGGTAATAATCCCTTCAAGATCCTTCCAAGGGCCTATATCCTTGTGTTGTTTCACTCACCCCAGGTTTTTTTGGCTCCACTACAAAGTGCCAACAACATCGGAGCTTCATGTATCAAAACTTTCTCAAAATGCAATTACAAAGGAGTTACAGAATCTCTGACTTCCAATATATCCACCTGGTGACTCCATAACACTTAGGTGTTGATCCCTTCACTACACTCTTGGTTCTTTGGGCTCCATGACCAAGTTCCAAAAACATTAGAGCTCCATATATCAAAACTTTCTTCAAATTGTGATTATAAAGGAGTTATGAAAAACTATGACCTCCAAAATATACTTGCCACGTGACATCTCCATAGCACTTAGGTGCTAAGCCTTTCTCTATGCCCTTGGTTCTTTGGGTTCCATGACTAAGTGCCAACAATATCAGAGCTCCATGTATCAGAACTTTCTTAAAAATTCAATTACAGAGGAGTTACGAAATCTCTGATCTTCGATATATTTCTAGGATGAAATCATGCTCTCGTCATCAACCCCACGTTGCATCTCCTTAGTGGCGACACGTGTCACCAATATTTTCCCTATTAGGCCACTCAATAATGCTGAAATTGATAGTCACGTGTCCTCCATACAACCATGTCATGTTGATGTCATCTGCCACCGTCAACTCCTGAGGGCCAATCAACTACCGCCATGTCCTGTAAAAGGAGAGATAAAGGGTCCCTTGATCCTTGATTTTGCAAACGATTTCCTTCATAAATACTTGCTCCGTGGAAGCCTTGACACCTTTAAAAGAATTCAATTTGTAATAAGTTATGGAATTCTAAAATCCTAAAATTTCTAGGCTCTGATATTCATTCCTTCCCTAGTTTTGGTTCCAAAGTTTGGGGTCCGAAATTTGGCCTGCTTCAGATTGACTGAGACTTCGACCCTCTAAGACTTTGACCCTCTAAATTTTTGAGGTTTTGAAATTCGGGGTCTGATGTTCATCCTTCTTTCGACTGACTGAGACTTTGAAATTCGGCTTGCTTCCCTAGTTCCAAAATTCGGCTTGCTACTAAGGACTTCAATATCCTTACTTCACCTATCAATAAATTTTTATAACGAGATCCATTTATGGACTTCCACATACCATTTGAAACCTTTTTCAAACGAATTTATAGTGGAGAAGGTCTGATGCAGTCCTTAAGCTCATTTTATATCTGAAACATGGTTGTAAACTCTTTGTCATTCTTTGCACCTCAATGCTAGTTCGATTGACTTAAATTCTAAATTACCAAGTGCCACAAATCAATCATAAATGTCAATTGTCCAACAACTTGTTCCTTCTACCTTAGTGTTGAACTTGTCCTTGTGAACTTCAATTCATGTCTACTATTGGCCAAGAATTAATAGCGACCAATTAGAATAGGCTAAGTTAAAGCATCAACTCATTTCTCTTTTAAATTGCTACATTCAGATGCATCAATGAAGGCTAGAAATTTCTCATGTGACTGAGTGAAAATGGGTTGAAGTGTTTGGATTATGGAAGGTTGGGGAGGAGACATCGTGCAATGGCATGAGTAACAAGAATACTAAATGAAAAACCATTATTTGATTATTTCTTTCAACGTTTTATTTTTTGTCCATTTATTTTTTCTTGCTTTTATTTCACTTCCAGTTGTATGTAGGGTGAATTTGAACACATAACTTCATCATATATAGACACTTTTTTCATATTTTTCAAAATTTAATTTCAAAGTTTCGATTTCATAATTCTTCAAAAAATTCATTAGTTTTCCTCTCTGTTTTATTTCTTCCTTTTTGGAATAGTGTATTTATGGTTGCAGGGGCTATAATGAGAAATCAAGGAAATTGAAATAATGGGGTAGTGGAATGGAGGATATGAGATTGAATAATAAAAGGATGCAACCTTAATTCGTGCATGGGGGATTTGCTTGAGAAAAAAGACTATGCATGTGGGGAGGCAAACATATTTTATGTGAGCTTTTTTCCCCTTTTATATTTTTTGCTCAGATCATAAAAGTTGCACGAAATTGTTATAAGGAATGCATAGTAGGGGAAAATCGAAGCAAGGATTTGCTGCAATATGGAGGCGGAGAAATAAAACCCTTTTAATTATTTTACCAAGATTAAAAAATATTGAGGGAGTATGGTATAATTACAAGAAATATATAGTAGAGAAAAATTGAAATATGATTTAGTTGCATGGGGAATTTTCTTCATTTTTTAAAAATTCAAGAAAAGCAAAGACCCTTTAACATTTTTCCTTTAGAATCAAACATCAATGACTCAATATTTGATTAAAACCCCATTTCATAGAATGGCTTCAAATCACAGAGACATAGAGCTTAGTGAGGGCCAAGAAAGAATGACCATAGGCTAAATAGGAGAAGGATGGAGTTAAAAACAAATTCATTGCAAAACTGACAGAGATTAGCTAGCCAATGAGAAATGCACTGAAATGCATAATTAACCATCATACCCTACCCATAATTTGACTCAAATACTAATTAAACATGCAATTATCCCACTAAACAACTCACATACTACCAGTTCATGTTCAATGTTGCCCAATAACCACAATGGTATTCCAAGCAGTAAAAATCCTAAGTGAACTTGAACAATGAAAACCATAAGATTAAATGTCAAAGGAGTAAGAACCCCCATCAATAGGAATGGGTGATTTGGACTGAAATCCATTCTCACTGTAGATCAAACATATAACTACAACATTAAAAATTAAAGACAGATTTGCACATTTCTAGATGGTGCATTTAAGACTAGAAATGGTTTAGAACTTACGCATATCTAATGACTTCATCAAATGCATGCAGATCAAAGGAAGGGTGAGTCTCAAATGAGAGGAACAATCACAATACTACCTCATATGCCAATGTGTGGGTCATGCCATGTGTTTTCTCATGGTCATGGATCACAGGTAGGTTTTCGACTTCGGTTCTCTGATATATGCAACACAATAGGCTTCCAATAATTTTAATTATCAAAAAGATTGTAATCTCATGACCACGTAAGAATAAGACAAAAGAGTCGAAATGAACCAATGATATATACATTAAAAATATAACCAAACACGATTTAGAAGAAGAAGAAATAGGCATGGATACATGAGTGTGCGCAAGTCCTGACCTAGCTGCCCCTCCCTGTTTTCGTTGCCTCGTATAGCTTCCCTTCCTGGTAACCTCCTGCTGTTAGGCCAACCAAGCTCGTTCTCGGCCCTCTCGTAGTTCCCCGACAGCCTGGACTACCATTTGCCCCTGTTCCTTCCCCTAGCAGCCTCCTGTTGCAGGGCCTCTCTTCTTCTCACCTCTCATGGCAGGGGAAGACTCTTCTTCTCTGCATGGCTCTGAGGATCAAGAAGTAGCCTTTGCATCACTAATCTCTGAGAATGGAGCTCCAAAAACCAAGCCAACTGCAAGTAAATTCGTCAAAAAATTGGCAAACATACCAGAGATCTCTTTACCTCCAAGTCTCCCCAGGAAAGCTGCAATTTCTTTATCTGAAAGAGGACTGGTTGGACAATTTACAAGGTTGTGGCCCTCCCCAGAGCGGTCCAAAAATGGGTGGAGAGAAACTGGAGTGCCAATATTCAAGGGAAAATAGCTATCAGGTTCTATGGAAGGGGATATTACACGTTCCTATTCGAAACCAAAGAAGATTGGAATCTAATATTCAGAAACAAACCATACTTTATGGATTTAAGAGGACTGTATTTGAACAAATGGTCTCCAGATTTCAACCCCAAGATGGATGTTCCAAGTGCTGTGCCAGTCTGGGTCAGATTGCCTCACCTCCCCCTTCATTGTTGGGGTGATGAATCGGTCAAAGCAATTGGAAACGCAGTAGGCAAGTATATAGACAGATGCGAACCAAAAGAAAATATGCATGCATGTGCCAGAATCTGCGTGGAAGTGGACTTGGGGAAAGGACTGCCGGAGGCAATAAAAATCAAGGTGGACTAGTGGACTCACATTCAGCAGCTGGACTATGAGCAAATCCCGTTCAAATGCAAGGTATGTCATGAATACGGTCATTTTGCAAATAGATGCAGCAAATTAAAAGAAGTAGAGACCGTCGAGAATGTAGAAGCACATGAAGACACTTGGGAACAAGTAAAGAGGAAGAAAACCAACAATAAACAAGCTGCCCCAAACCCTCCACAGCCCCATGGAAATACTACTGCAACTTCTATCCCTTCCCCAAACAAGGCTCAGCCAGTATCCTCGACACCTAACCCATTTGAACTCCTGGAAGAAGAACCAACATCCCCACGCTCCCCTACTCAAGACAAAACTCTAGCCATTATCACATCCCCCATCTAAAGCTTGTCACCCCCCCCACCCACCATAGACCGAATCCTCACAAGAAATAAAGTCAAAGAATCCAATAACACTTCGGAGCAACCAAAAAAAGCAGGAAGGAAATCCAACAAAGAGATTAGAGATGAGGCAACAGCAAAGGAAATGGCTATCGACACCCAACAACCAATGGATTCTTTCCTGGCCAAACAAAAAGGAAGCAGGGAAAAGTAGAAGGAGAAGGTCAGAGCTTACCATAAATCAAGTAAATAATGATTCTGGTCTCTTGGAACAACAGGGGTTTGGGCTCCACTCTCAAAATCAACGCAACACGAGACTTAATAAAGCAAGAACAGCCAGACATTCTCATGATCCAAGAGACCAAAGTGACCAGTCAAGATTTTCAAAAATTGATGAAGAATCAAAAAAGTTTTGAAGGAATAGCTACAAACTCCATTGGAGCCTCAGGAGGTATTGGTACGTTATGGAACAAATGGAAATGGGAACTCATCAACCAAAAACTCAACAATTGGTGGGTCAGGACAGACCTTAAAAACAAAAACACAAATGAAGAGTACACCTTTTTAAATATTTACTCTCCAAACCACTACAGAGACAAAGCACTATGCTGGGAATCAGTAAAAGAAGAAGCTCAAGAATGTCAAAGAAACAAGTTAGTTATAGGAGGTGATCTAAACTTGATTCAAAACATAGAAGAGAAGTTGGGAGGAAATTACTTCAATGACCCTTCAAGAGTAGCCTTGGAAGACCTCATTGAAGTTCACAAACTTCTAGACATACCTCCAAGTAACGGGAAATTCACTTGGAGCAATAAAAGAGTAGGTACTCAAAACATTAAGGAAAGACTTGATAGGATTCTGATACAAGAGAGTATAGCAGCAGGATTCCCGTCCATCAAAAGAAAGATAGTTCATGCTTCAACCTCCGACCACAAGCCAATGATTCTGATTTTGGACAGGTTGGAGAGCTACAGGCTAATCCCTTTTAAATATAACAAAAATTGGGACAGCAAGGAAGAGTTCAGCAAGATTATAAAGGAAAGTTGGGAAACAGATGTCATAGGCTCCCCTCACTATGTTTGGGAAACCAAACTTAAAAATTTAAGAGCAAAAATAAAAATCTGGGCAAGAGAGAATGCTCTTAAAGAGAAAAACAAAAAAGTTGAGCTGCAAAAGAAACTTGAGAAATGGAGCAAGGAAAATGAAAATCAGCAAATTACTGAGCAAGAACATGCTCATGAAAAAGAAATATTTTTGGAACTCTACAAGCAAAACAGACAAGAGGAGGAGGAATTGAGGCAAAAGTCCAGATGTCTCTGGCTAAAAGCGGGGGACAAAAATACCTCCTTTTTTCACAACAACCTTAAGTTAAGAAGAGTGGGCAACCAAATAGACAAGATCCAAGTTGAAGGAAAGGAAATAAAGGAGAGGGAGGAAATTAAAGAAGCAACCCATAGCTATTACAAAAACCTCCTAACAGCAGGAGATTAGCAAGAGGACAGTGTTGAGTTCCTTCAGCAAATCAATAGCAAAATCAACAAACAACAAAACAGTGAACTCGAGAAGGAGGTGACAAAGGGGGAAATAAGAGAGGCAACTTGGAGCATGCACCCGGATAAAGCTCCTGGGCCAGATGGTTTCACCATCGCTTTCTACAAGAACCATTGGGACATAATAAAAAAAGATTTTGTTAGAATGGTAAAAAATGTCTTCAAAAAAAACAAAATGGGAGAAAACACTAAAGCCTCACACTTGGCTCTCATCCCCAAAGAGCCAAATCCTCTCTCTTTTGATAGATTCAGGCCCATTTCTCTTTGTAACACCTGCTATAAAATCATAACAAAAATTTTGACAAATAGATTGAAAATGATTTTGCCTAGTCTCCTCTGGAAACTAAGGCGGTTTCGTTCCCAAAAGACAGATAATGGATAATGTAATTCTTGTTCAGGAAGCCATCCATAGCAGTATCCAAAGAAATGAAAAAGGCATGGTCATAAAGTTTGATATGGCCAATGCTTTTGATAGAGTTAATCATCATTACCTTGTGGAAGTTCTTCAAAAGTTCAGAATCTCCATCAAGTTCATCAACATTATTATGGAATGCATCTCAAATCCTTGGACTGCCCTGTTGATCAACGGGAGGCCTAGTCGTTATTTCCGCAGCACTAGGGGTCTGAGACAAGGATGCCCGCTCTCTCTGTTCCTCTACATCCTTATGGCGGAAACTTTAAGTATCCAGCTTGAAAGCCAAAGGAAAAAAAGGGAAATCACTGGCATTAGTATAGCCCGAGGGGTTAAAGAAATCAACCATTCGCTTTTTGCGGATGATACTCTTCTCATCAGAGGAGCCTCTAGTATTATTGCTAGGAGGTTCAAGAAAGTCTTAGATGCCTTTCTTGCTGTCTCAGGAGGGCTGCTAAATAACAAAAAATGCAGAATATACACCTGGAATGTTTCAATAAACATAATGCAGAGGATTTCTCAAATCATGGACATTCTGGTTCAGTGGAAATGGGGACACTTCACTTATCTCGGGTTACCACTGGCTAAAGAAGGGGTCAAGACAGAGGTCTGGAATAAACAAATTGAAAAGATGAGAGGGAAACTTCAAAGTTGGGGGACGATGTGGCTAAACCTAGCAGGTAGAACCATTCTCATCAAAGCTCTCCTCTCAGCCTTCCCTATCTATTAGTATGCCATAATCTTGGCTCCCGCCAGCATTCATAAGCAAATGGAGTTAATCATGAGTGGTTTCCTTTGTCAGGGAAGGAAACAAGACTCCAAAAAGTTTAGCCTAGTCCATTGGGATCAAGTGTTGTGGGGAAAAATGCCTATGCAGGACGATCCTATCCACCTAAGGTGTGACAGTGCCTTAGCAACAAACAGAGACAGCTATGCTAGTTTCTTCCTTTATGAAATGTGAAAGAAGAGAGATCAATAGACTTACCGATGTCTTCTGTTTGTCCCTCGATCTGGTCTCTCTTCTCTTTGGGAGTTCACAGCTACTTGCCTTCTCACTCGCCCAGCTTCAACAGGTTCATGCAAGATCACAAGAGAACAGCTACTTGCCTTCCTGCTTGTCCAGCTTCAATGGGTTCCTGTAAGATCGCAAGAGAACAACTACTTGCGACAAGAGAAGAACACTACACAAAGACAGATATTCACATTCATAACTAGTTTGGGATTAGAAATAAACTAAACATACTAATGCATTCATACATCAAAAATACATTAGCATATAGGAGAAACCAAGATAGCTTTATTGATGAATAACAAGGTTCAGGAAGAGATACAACCCAGAGGGCTCCAATCCAGCATCTCCTTCCCAGCAAATGGAATTCCTATCTTCACCCCCTTCAAAGCATTAAGCACCCAATGATTCCAATCTCAAACCAACAGCAATTCTTTGCAATAACAAAATTCCAGCCTCTGGATCTCATGGAGGAGAGATCCATATATAGATGTTTGGAGAGAGGATGAGTCAGCTTGAGATCTGACTAGTGTCCTCTCCCTCTGTCAGTTCTTGAATCCACTTGGAGGTTCTTGCTTCCACTTGGAGATTTGGAACCTCTTACTCATCACCAGTCGAATTCTCTGAGGCAAGTGTCATTTTGGAAGCTTCCTGGGTTTTGACACCTTGAGAAATGAGCCTGCCACATGTCCATTCTCGTTCAGCGCAGGTAGCCAGTGTTCCCTTTGACATTCAACGCAGGTAGCCAGTGTTGGCTTTGACATTCAGCGCAAACAGCTAGTGTAGCCACTGAAATGATCCTGAATTGACTTGTTTTTGAGCAGTTTCTGGTGGAGAACTTCTGTGAATTGCTGTGGTTTGTTAGCCTTGTTCCTCTAGGGGTAGGAACAACATGTTTAGGGACTTTGGATCCCTTAGATTATGGACATTTTATGCTCAATGCTGTAAGGCACAAAAATGTCTATAACAGTTGCCCCCTAAAGTATGAGCCTGTTTATCGGGTGAAATGCTTTATCAGGGGGATTCGAAGTTCATCCAATGCTGGGAGGAGACCTGTAATAAGATACAATACAATACATTATTTTTCATACTGCTTTCATGATCTAGCTGAGGCGGGCATTCCCATGCTCAGCTTTATAAATTCATTTTTTGTACATAGAACAGACAATCGTCTGATGGTAGATTGATAATTTTGATGAAATTATCATCCTTTGAGTAGGATGATTATCTGCTGCAATGATGTACATGTCAATGTCTTTATCTTTCCCGAATATATATCGCAGCCCGGATGGATGAAACTAGATCCGGGGTCTTCAAACTCGTTCGATCTTCACTCTAAGTACAAGTCGATCCATGTGAGAAATGTTCTGAAGTTGAACATGGAAAGACATCGCGTGATTACCGGTCAATGATGTAAACCGTTAACAAGCGCGAGAGGAATCACCGATAATGATAATGACCCTCAAGGTACTGCAGTACAATTCACGTGGTGTGAATAAAGGACTTGGCGTCGAACACCACGCAAAATCTTTCGGTCGAAGGTCATTGATGTATACCTGTCGCCGGAAGTGAGAAACTTGCCATTGAGGCATGCAAGCTTCAAAGTACTGAAGGGGTTGTTCCTAGATCAACTTCTTGGATAATGAGCTGATGTTGACAAGAAGCGATCCATCAAAGGAGGGCCTTAATGAATCCCACATCAGTGACACGGAACGGAGCTAATGATTTTAATGGAGGTGAAAACGATCTGTGACATATGATTCAGGGTGGCGGTCATGAAAGGATGAAGGATAATGTATGGCAGTGGATGGGACACGGTTGACTTTTCTGAATGACTTCTCTTGAACATATGGCGACACTGATACGATGGATCGGTAGCATTACCCCAAATATGGATGGTATGGCGAGACCATGGATGTGACCGGTGAATGAAACAACCCAACCCGATTGTGGTATGGAGGAAAAGTGTCATGTTCAAGAGCGACTTGCTACCATCAAAGTTTTCTTTAGTTTCTCCCAATTTTTCCCCAGTCATTGCTGACCAGTACCTCTTTATTTTTGTCAAGCTTGAGGAGGATAACATATACTTGTTCTATAACCTGCCCTTCGGGCAAGCCCATCGCTATGTTTTAATGAGCCTAGCGATAGTGAAACTCGTTCTCGTCTAAAGACAAGTTTGTCGCTATTTAATGATTTTAACGAGTCTCACGACAAGGATAACTCGGTCCTTTTCATTTTTAGAGAGTCTGAAAAGGTACATAAAGTTAACTCCAAAAGTCCTTTTTCATCATCTAATCCCTTAAGTCCGAAAAAGTATAAAACAATACAGAAGGGATGAGTTTTCGATAGTTTTAACGAGCCGAATAAAACAAGCGCTCGATCTTTTTGTGCAATAATCCCTCAGGTCCAAAAAGATTAAAATCTAGAGGATGGATAGCTCTTCCTGTCCCTTTAACGAGCTGGAAGGCCAAGGACTCAACAATATTTTCATATTTTACGAGTCAGTTGAAAAGAGCTTAAAGAAGACTCGTCTTTTGAGGAACGAGTCAAAAACAGGGTTAGCAGCTGATTCCAGGTACAGGTTGGAATTTTCCAATCACGGCAGTGTCACAACGATGGCTAGGTGAAATCACTCTTCGCAACTGTTCCTCAAAATGGGTAAACAATCATATGGAGGTGAATGATCGGCCAAATGAAAAGTGGAGGTGACGGTGCAAACACGACCAAGGCTTTAATGGCTGATGATATTACATTCACAGTGGTTATTTACCGGGATAGTTCATTTTTTAACGAGCTTAAACGCGGGTGGAAACATTTGCTTGATCTTATGTTTATTTTTTATCGAGCATGAACTATGTGCTAAAAATGCTCGGATCTTGCGTTTATTTTTTAACGAGCATGAACTTTGTGCTAAAACTGCTCGATATTATATGGTCAAATTTTTGATTTTTTACCATGACTAGCTTTGCCCTTTTCAAAGATAGTACTGTATCCTCAATTGCTGCACCAAACTAGTTAGAAATGAATAAAATTTGCTTGAAAATGAGATTAGAACCCTAATATTTTGCTTTGAACTACGTAAAAAGCCATTAAAAGGTGTTTTTACCTCTCATTTTACCATTTCATTTGAAAGCTGAAGAACTTTGGATTTGGTTCTATTCTGACTACCTTTGCCTTGGAGAAAATACCACTGATGTAGCCTCAGTATATCACACTCGACTTGCCTTCTCCTACCGAGCCACGCATGCAGAGATGGGTTGATCACATGTCTAGGCATGCTGGTCAATCTCAGATTTCTTTCACTGATACCTTCTTCAGGTGGTTCGAGCGTCAGGAGATGGTCTATTCCGAGTATCCATATGTTGGTATGGATTTCCGAGGTGATCCAGACTTGGTACTGCCGGATGGCGAACAGTGGGGCGCTATTGGTAAAATCTTCGACCACATCACTGTTTACTATTTTTATTTATAATGTCCGTGTGCTTTATTCTATCAAGACTTTAATCGAACTCATGAGTGCATGCAGATGTTGGTCCTGTTCGTCCAGCAGTTCGCCTGAGAGCGCCAGTCGCTGCCCCAGCAGGGGAGACTGCTGGGAGGGTTTTTCTCCGCGACCTTGACGTGGCCGAGACCCTTATAGCTGTGCAGGAGCAAGTTGAGAGACTTACTCTCGGCATTCCCGATGTGAGGATTGATGAGTTACCTTTATAGTTGCAGCGACATACTACTGGTGTGCCTAGACGATGGACTCGTCTCTTGCGCATGATTGCACAGGCCGTGACGTGCTATCATGAGCATCACTAGGCTAGGGTGCCCCCTAGCATTTTTTAGTTTTTGGGTCATATGACCGATTTTTGTCTTGGTTACAGAACATTATGTATAAACAATAAACAGTATATATATATATATATATATATATATATATATATATATATATATATATATATATATATATATTTGATTTTCGTGGTTTATTCTGGTTGAGTTATATGATCCATATGTACAACATTGATGATGTGTCTCTTTTTATAAATGTCGCAAATGTCTATCTAACACATAGTTTGCTAATGAGTCGGTTAATGTGTTTAAGTTTCTGGAAATATGCTGGTATTGAATTAAATCAAACTGTCTTTCCAAAATCTTAACCCTTAGGAACATGCGATAAATAGCTGGATTGCGAACGGAATATACACCATTGAGTTGTAGTATTACGAGTTGTGAGTCTAGCCTGACGATTAGTTGGCGTATACCATGGGTGATGGCATCAGAGAGTAGTTCTATCAACGCGCTATACTCAGCGATGTTATTCGTTGATTGCCCAATACATACACCTCTGAAACTTACTAACTCGCCGCTTGGATCAAAAATGGCCCAGGCTGCAGAGGATAGGTTCCGCGAACTACGACTCGCTCCGTCGACATATCCAACACATGTCTCCAGAAGGTTTGACATCTGCAATAAATGTAAAAAGGTGGATTACTCGACCAAAACAAATACTTTAGCGAAAACAAAATACAACAAAAGCATACAGGTTACTATTTAAGCATAGTAACGCTTGAGGTACAACCCATTACGGGGTTGCGCCAGTGGAATTCCGTCATAATCCATTAACTCGTAGGCTCCTTTTGCTAACACTCGTTTAACAATATAGGGGCCCATCCATAAAGAATTAAATTTACCTGCTCCCAATTTATCGGATTCTTGGTCATAAAGCAAGACCAAGTCACCTTCTGAGAAGACACGGGGTTTGACATTTTTATCGAACTGCGCCTTGACTCGTTTCTTATGGGCTTCGTTAGCCAAAGCGGCATCACGACGGGTTTCATCCAATTGGATTAATTCCAAGAAACGGGCCTCTTCTTCCGAAGTTTCGGGGAGGAGATCAATTGCGAGTTTAAGCGACGAAATTTCACACTGGATTGGCAAGACTACTTCTAGGCCATACACCAGTTGGAAAGGTGTGAACCCGGTTGCATTCTTTACCGATGTTCGGTAAGCCCACAAGGCTGAGTACAAGATTAGGTGCCACCTTCTTTTGTGAACCCCGATCATCCTTTGCAACATACGCTTCAGGACCTTGTTGATTGCTTCAACTTGTCCGTTGGCTTGCAGATAATACAGGGTAGAGCTGTCATTAGATAGCCCTAGCTTGGCAGCTAATTCAACCATCATGTGATTGCGAAAATGCGATCCATGATCTGTAACTATAGCCTGTGGTACGCCGAACCTGGCGACTACATGATTGAAAAAGAAAAGGGCAGCCGTTTCACCAGTGTTATCTAATGTAGGCATCGCCTCGGCCCATTTGGTAAAATAGTCAACAGCGACTATAATATACCCATGTCCCCCGGTCGAGGTGGGGTTACATGTCATGAAATCGATGCCCCATTTGGCGAAAGGCCCAACAACAACTATTGGCTGTAAAGGTGCGGGTGGTCTTCTGGTTTTGCTATCGAAAACTTGACAAGCATGGCAACTTCTGACTGCGGTTATGCAATCTTTGAACATGGTTGGCCAGAAGTATCCTGCTCATAAGATTTTCTGTGCTGTAGCATATCCAGATTGATGCCCCCCACACGCGCCTGAATGACACTCATTCAGGGCTTTTTCGGCCTCTTCATGGGTGAGGCACCTCCTCAGAACTGTATCGATACCACGACGGTAAAGTGTATCACCGACGATCATGTAGTCTTTCGCTTGGTATCGTATACGTTTCTGTTCTGAGTGAGAGGTGTCAGACCTGAATTTTTGGGTTTGGAGATAAATTATTATATCTCCATACCACTCATTGCTTGCAGATATCAAGAACAAACTTTCGTCCACGATTGACTCCTCTGATGTTTCATCGTTAGACGACGATGGGAGATCGCACAATAATTCCGCGAAAACTAAAGCTTTCTTTGATTTGGATTTTACAAATTCCAGATCAAACTCTTGAAGGATCGCTATCCATTTTGAATACTTGCCCCCCAGCAACTGTCGCGACAATATATAAGTCATGGGGTTGCAATATGATAGAATGGTAGTTTTCCGAAAGAGGACATAATGTCGAAATCTTTGTATCGCTTGAACAGCAGCGAGTGATAGCTTTTCAACATATGAATATTTGCTTTCTGTATCATTCAAGTTTTTACTTAAATAATATATAGGATGTTCAATTCCATCGACTTCTTGAACTAAAACCATCGCAATGGTCGTATCTGCTGCAGCCAGATACAGGTTAAAATCTCTTTGATAGTCTGGGGCATACATTAATGATGCTTTTACTAGAGAATCTTTCAGAGCATCAAAGGAAGCTTGTGCCACCTGATCCCAGACAAGAGGTACATCCTTTTTCAAAAGACGAGTATAACCTTTAGCAAGTTCTGTGTAATTTGGAATGAACCTCCTTAGAAAGTTTGCTTTCCCTTGGAGTTTCTGAATCTGAAGCAAATTTGAAGGTGGAGGCAAATTAATGATTGCCTGAACCTTACAAGGGTCAAGACGAATCCCATCCTTAGAGACTACAAAGCCATGTAAACGACCAGAACCGACGCAAAACACACATTTGTGTGGATTGAGTCTTATCTTGTAGTGTTGGCAACGTAGAAATATCGCTCTTAAATGCTGCGGATGATCAGTCCGCTTTCGCGAATAAGCCGAAAGGTCGTCGAGATAAGGTTGAACGATGTTCTTGATGTCATGGAAGGCATAATTCATTGCCCTCTGAAATGTCGCCCCTGCGTTCTTTAAACCAAAGGGTAATTTTCGATAAGCGAATGTGCCCCACGGACAGATGAATGCAGTCTTTGACTGGTCCTGTGGGCGTATATTTATTTGATTATACCCGGAAAATCCATCCATAAATGAAAAGATTTCACATCCGGCGCATTCATCAATTATCTAGTCGATGAAGGGTGTAGGGTAGTTGTCCTTTGGACAAGCTTGGTTTACATCCCTATAATCGACACACACTCTAATTGTCCCTTGTTTCTTCATAACAGGGACAATATTCGATACCCAATCGGTTAGAGGAACTGGGTAGATGAAACCAGCATGGAGGAGCTTTTCAACTTCTGCTTTAATGGCAGCGGCTTTCTTGGGGTGCACCTGTCGAAGCCGTTGTCTTACTGGTTTGACATCAGGATACATCTTAATTTCATGCTCGACGATACTCGAGTCAATGCCTGGCATTTCATCATATGACCAAGCAAAGACATCTTTGAATTCGCGGAAAAGAGCGTTATATATTTCCAGTTCTGAAGGAGAACATCCTTTGCCGACATAAATATTCTCTACAACATTTGTTTTAGTCGAGATATTTATGGCTATAGTCTCTTCAATATTGGATAAGTTTCGCTCGGAATCCACCGTATTTACAGTATTTGATAGGAATTCAAAAACTGAAGGGTGATAAAGGTCATGCTGAGTATCTTCTCATATTCTGGAAGAAGGGAATGATGGTGGCAATCATTCCATGGTTCCCCCTCAATCAACATTGATTGTAGGATTCCTTCGTCAGTCCCATGTACTTTCGACCAAGGATCTAATGGGGTACCATATTCTCTAGACCTATCTACCCAAACACTTGATGAGCGTTGACTTGGGTTCGCCTCCCATGCCCGAAACATTGATTGCTACAATATTTCTATAGGGCTTGGGGGCAAAACTATTGCATGATCCATGGCGATATCGTCTTCTGAGATCTTCGTTGAAGATATCATGTTGCAGGCTCTTACCATCGCTACTTCTCCTATATAGATTGGAGGTGGAAGTGCGAAAGTTCCCATTAATGTGGGGTCTTTCAGTAAGCCTACTCCGATATCTTGAAGCGAATGGTTGCTTCCATGGATCATGGGAATGCTTCCTGTAACTTTTGAACCATTAGGGAGGAAGTCTTGTTGGTCGACGATCGTAATCCCTCCTTGAAAAGGGAATGCGATCTTCCTAAAATAAGTCGATACTACAGCTGCCATGGCATATATCCACGGTCTTCCTAGTAGGATGTTGTAGTCCAGATTCCCATCGATGACTTCAACATCTATTTCTACTGTTTTTCCTCCCAGTTCAACTTTCAAGTTATTAAGGATACCGCACGGGGTATATGTCCTTCCGTCGAATGCTTTTAATGTCGTCAAAGATCGCGACAAGGTTGGAGATCCTAAATTTTTCCAGCAACTCATCGACATAATACATGTAGATGCCCCCTCATCAATAATTGTTCGGTGAACAGTTTTGTTGAGGGCTTTCACTTGAATAAGGAAAGCTAGTTGAGCTGGTAACTGAGGATCGTATCCTTTGTGGTCGAAGGATACAAGATTGGAATCCTTAGGATCAACCCCACCAATAGCTGATAACAAAGCCTGCCTTTGGGATGGGCAATTGTGTAGTACTTCAAGAGTCGACATAGCGGATGGCGATTGGGCCAAATCTTCCACTATATTATAATGCTGCGCCGCTCTGGCGCAAGGATTAAATGTCGACTTGTGTACTACTCCCTTTGGCAGTTTTATTGTTAATTCAGGAATGATGGGCGGTGTTACACAGTAATTTGTCACCATTGGTCACCGTCCCTATCGCCCCGTTTCCATACATTGGAGGACGCATTCCAGGACCTGTGAGCAGTGACATAACCCAAAAAAACTTGCATTATGTTCCCCTGAGTATGTACTTCATGTTCCCTGAAGACACCTTCTGCAAGTTATCCCTGAAAAGTGCTCTTTTTCCATTGGCGCAGGTCCACAGTATCTTACCCGCGCCAATAACTGAGATCCTCAAAAGAGGGCGCGACCACTAGCGCTCTGTCACAGAACAACACCCGCGCCAGCCCAGTTTAGTAATGATTTTTGCCAAAAGCACGCCCATATGATTTTTTCCCTTCAGATCACGAAACCTTTTGAGGGAAAAATCCAGTGGATAGAGGTCGAGAGTCATCATCTATCCTTGACAACTATCCACAGTAGCTTTTCCGAGATAATGCCAATCCACAATGGGTGTCCTGGTTCATCGAATCTTTCTACCTTCTCCATCTATAAATATTTGTCCTCATGCATTAGACAAGCTAGTGCTAGTTGTTGAGTTCTTGAGTTCTTGGAGGAATGCTAGTTATGATTATCATGAGTGATAATGAAGCATAGAGAGGTTATGCTGCCGGAGAGGAGATACATTGCAAGACACATATAGTTTCTCGCCCAGCCAGAGGAGAGGTTCAACGTCAGAACCTTGGTTGTAACTTTTCCTGTCTATTATTAATTAATGAGCGACTGCTATTATAGTTCCAATCTCATTGTCTATTATAGTGATGTGTGATTTATTTCCTTTCTGACTGAAATATAGTTGTGCCTTGGTGGATTTTATGCTGGTATCTGTTCCTTCCTTTGCATGTGCAGGTGTCCGTTTATGATCTGCTGGAGCGAGGGAGCGGGAATATCAACTCTGCTTCGACTACAGCGTTGGATTCCAGGTTGGTCTTTTTAATTCACCTTTAATGTACAACTAGGAACTTGCGTGGCAGCGTGGTTTGATTGTGGCTAGTTCTGTTTTAGGCTAGTGGGATCGCCTCTGTCCGCAGAGGGGATTTACCTACCCAACAATTTGGCGACTCCACTGGGGAGAAGCTATTTGGAGTTTGTCTTGCATGTTAATTTTCTCTTGCTTGCTTGAGTGAATGAGCTTCCTGGGTCAGTTTTGAGTTTATTCTTTACTGTTTGATCCATCTGAGCACTGTCAGCCCGACCTGAGGTCGTGTTATTTATTTTTCTAGCCGGCAAGCTTAATTGGCGCGGTTATTACTCTGACAGTCGCGCCAGTTGGCGCATGTTGCTCAAAAACAACTCGCGCCAATCCTTTGGTAGCGCAAGTTGCAGGCTGACAGTCGCGCCAGCCCTGTAAATTTTGCCTGTGTATGGGTGGAAAGCTCTTTCAGTTTTTTTTTATATCTCTTACAGCCTCTGGAAGTGTGTTGAACCTCTGTTTGACTGGTTTTAGCCTTTATCCTTTAGTTGTTTGCTTATTTCTATTGATTTTCGTCTCAGCCCTAGAACATCTAGTGACTTTGCATGTCTAGCCTTCTGTGGGAAGTTTCGGTCTCTTGATTATCCAGTCAACTTGTTGGTTGTGTTCCGCACCTATCCAGTGATTTGTTAAAGCTTGATCTTCTATACTCTGAGTGGTTCACTTCTAGCCTCTTTGGATTTTACTTGACTTCATTCGAACTTAGATTACATGGTTCATTGAAAGTCTTTGTGTTTTTCCTTGCTTGCATAGTTCATTTTGGTGTTTCAGAGTTGGTTCTATTTCATTGAGTGAACTTGGATTGTGTATATCTCTTAAGATTTGTTTAAATGCATCATGCCATCTTAAAGGAAAGAAAAACAAAATATCTTTTGCATCATATTAGTTAGCATTTATTGTTATTTGTTGCTATTAAAAAGAAAAAGAAAAAATTTCATTTCTTGTTATTTGCTGCATTAGGATCTTTGTTGTTTGTTGAGTGATCATTTCGTTTGTGTAAAGATCTCAACCCTCCTGTAGATAGAATTCATCGAATCAAATGATATAGTTTTGGCATATAGTTTGCATTTAAGAAGTTTTTGAGATATCACATACGGTAGGACCAAAAAACTGAAACATAATCGAAGATAAACTTTAAAATAAACTCAATGAACATAACAACGCATTGGAACATAACGCAAATACTCTAGAGGTCTAGGTTAGAGACGTGTTCCGGCGTCTTTAAACCTGGTAGTTTATCGTCGAGTGGTTGGGTGATTCCTCTGCGGTGAAACGATAGGTGCCAATACGGACTGAGCTCCCACGTACCGTCGCGTATATACGGGAGACCCCACTGGGCTATTATCCTTTATCCATAGGAAGCCGAGTCTGCCACCTTACAAGCCGTAATGCACTGAACACAGCATTCGGGAAGATTGACTGCAGTACGGGAAGTCCTTGGTTTTCATCTGATTGCCAAGGTGTATAAGCAGTTTTACAGATTGTTTGGTAAACCTTTTACCTAGAGTCTCCAGAGTAGTCACTTTTGATCCTTTTCGGACTCCCTAAAAGAAAAGGTGTCTGTGAGCGTCTTGTCACTTCGTGCTCATTAAATATTTGAAGGAGACTAGAGTCATCTTTTATCCTTTTCTCGACTCTTAAAATATGAAAAGGTCAAGTTCAGTGTCTTAAAATTTATTGGCCACGATAACATCTACCCAGTTAGATTTTGTTTGCGTTAGCTTGAGTAGGATTATTTCTCATTCAATGGCAGCCTTCCCGGCGCCCACCGGCCAGGGTGTTCCTCCTGATGGGAACCCTCGTCCATTTCCTTCTGTTGGAAATGTCGGTGTTCAGTATATCGCAACATTGTCTTTGCCTGGGTTGACCATTGGTTTACCCATATGGTTGTTTTCAAACTCGGTGGTCTCGAGTGTGATAACTCCTGTTCCGCCACCACCTCCTCCACCCGAACAACACCATGTTGATTCTAAGGTGGACCCCTCCCCTTCTTTGCCCATTGCTGCGTCCTCATCTTCTACTTCGCCTGGTGAAACCTTGGATTTCAGTAACTAGGTGGCTAAGAAGAAGAAGAAGAAGACAAAAAAGAAGAAGTCTCCTAAGGGAAAGGTCGCATCTACCACGAAAATATCTGAAGTAGAACCACCTTCTGCTCCTCCGCGGAAGGCTAAGTCTCCTTGTCGATTATGCAAGGAGGACCATTTTCTTTCTGATTGTCCCGGTATCCCCAGGATCCTAGATATATGGTCCCGTGACCCGACTCGCCCCTTGTCGTCACAGATCGACGATATCTTATTAGTTGGTAAGAGAAAAGGGAAGGTTCGTTTCCCTTGTCGACTTTGTGAAGGTAATCATCTCCTTCGCCTTTGTCCACTTATGGATGAAGCCTCCCGTCTTTTGGAAAGTCTGTCAGTTCCCTTACCCCAACTACCCGCTGGATATCAGCGTCTTTTTGCAACTGCAGATCATCTCTCTGCCAACCAAGTGATCAAGCATGATTCCTCTTTGGTCCAGCCCTCTCTTCCCGAACCTAGCTGTGCTCCGCCTGTTCCAGACCAGTCCCTGGTCAGAACGAGTGTTGATTTACATTCATCATCTATGCACCACTTTATCATCAAAGATGAACCACCTGAGTCCAAACCAAACGAAAGTCCAAAGTTCCAGATTACAGTTGACCCGGTCTTTCAAAAGGTCCAGCTTACAAGTGACCCGGTTTTGCCTACAGAAGTTCCATCCTTAGATGATCTTACATCTGAATCCAAATCAGACAAAAGTCAAAAGGTCCAGCTTACAAGTGACCCGATTTTGCCTTCAGAAGTTCCCTCCTCACATGATGTTATCACTGCAAAGAATGAAGACCCCACCGTCCAAATTCTATTCATCAACATAGACTCTAATGATCAAGTGAGCATCCCTCTCATTCCTTTGCACCAGGAAGAAAGTCCATCAGAATCATATCCGGCTGTCTATCCAGTCCCACCTCCAAGCAACCTAGTTGTTTCCTTCAATTGGGATCAACTAGGCAATCCTCGGTTACCAGCCTCCATACCATTTCGAATTATAGTCCAAGTCTACCACATGGTTATGGCCAGTACAATTATTGATGAGGGATCTCCTGTGAGTATCCTTTCTTCAACAGCTTAGGAAGCACTTGGTTCCCCACTGCTTCTGCCTGAGATAAGAAACCTTACAGGTTTCCATCGAGAAACAACTCGACCTTTAGGAATTCTTCCCAATGTACCTATCACATTAGAAGGGAAGACTGTTCAAATGGGCGTCATGGTAGTCCAAGGTCCGTTAGATTACAATTTACTCCTTGGACGAGACTATATTTATCGCATACGTGCAATTTTGTCCTCACTCTTCAGAGTGATGTGTTTTCCGCACGAAGGAAGGACGATCAAGGTCGTAGACCAACTTTCATTCCCCGGTTCACACTTCACATATAGTCATCTACCATTCCTAAATGGTCTTATTTCCACAGGAAATGCCTCAAAATCCACTCCGTCATTCTGATGACGGCAGTTGACCCGGGCGCATGACTGAGGCCCGGGGGGGCATGCATCCTCCTTCAAAATCGAGTCTTTCCAAGTAAACCTTCATTCCATCCACTCCGTGAATGCCATGAAGCTTGGGGGGCATGTACCTCAATTTTGCATTATCATGCTGGGGGCATGCAAAAATTTAATAAGCATAGTTTTTCGTTTCAAGCTTATGTAAACATGAAACCGAATCCAAGCAGAGTTCTCCATGGTTCAAGCTTGTGGAAAAAATGAACCCATACCTGATTTACATCCCGTGATTGCCTTTTATTTGCTAGATGAGCCTTGGTTGTTTCATTCCATCGCCACCATCTCTTTGGCCGATCATATGCTTTCACCTGGTTGTTTATCCTTTCCTGAGGAACTGCAGCGATGAGTGGTTTTATTAGCCAGCCTCTTAACCTTTACATGTTTCGAGCAAGTTCCACCATTACCGGAACCAGTTGCTACCCTTTATACCACTCGTTCCTTCAGGACGAGTCGCCTTTATGCTCTTTTCTGACTCGTAAAATATGAAAAGATTGCCGAGTATTTTTCCTTTTTGACTCGTTAAAGAAATAAAAATGGAGGTTTGCTTTCAGCTCTTTTCTGACCATTTAAAGAGGAAAAGATTGCCGAGTCGCTCCTCTTGACTCGTTAAATTTTAATAAGCGGCGGTCGTTTTAAGTTCTTTTTGTCGACCGTTAAAACATAAAAAGATTACCAGGTTTTTGTCGTTTCAAACTCGTTGATGGTTACGAAACGACGTGGTTTTGACCGCTTTTTTACTTTTTCAGGTCAAAATCACTAATTATGAAAAGTACTCCTCGATCGTAATGATCGAGCGGTTCCTTAGGGTATTATTTTATACTTTTTTGGGCCCGAGAGACACAACTTTACGAAAAAGGACATCCCTGGAGTTTCCTTTTCTGCTGTCTTTTCAAACTCTCTAAACATGAAAAGACGCCGAGTTCTTCCTTTGTCAGACTCGTTAAAACTTGATGACATCGGATTTTGTCACACCACAAGCATATGCTATCCCCATCAAGCTTGTTAAAAATAACTGGGGTACTCACCAGAAATGGCGGGGGGAAAAGAAAATTTTTGAACCATAATTATTACCGTGACGGCAGTATGTCGCTCTTGAACATGGCACTTTTCTGCTTTTGTGTCCAGGGTGGGGATATCTCATCTCATATCTTTCACTTGCTTCCATGGACTTGGGTACCTTATTTGACCTCTCATCCACTCATTGCCTCGTCATCATGACCTTTGATACATTGATGTCAAATACTGCCGATTCCATTAATGTGCCGCCGATATGTTCAAGAGAAGTTGACCTCTGCAAAGAAACAACCTCCCTCTGATAGTTTGCACAATCTTGATTCACAACATTATCTCTCTGTCTCGTGTCAATGATGTGGGAAACATTATGGCCCACCTTCGATCAAGGTCACTTCCTGTCGACTTCAACTCATTATCCAGGAAGTTGATCTAGAGACTCCTTTCCGGTGCCTTGGAGCCTGCATGCCTCAATGGCAGGTTCTTCGTGTTCGACATGAGGTTTTCATCATTGGCCTCCGATCGAATGATTCTACGGGTGTTCGACTTCAGATCATTAATTCACACGTCGTAGATTGTACCTATAGTACCTTGACGGCCATTGTCATTATTGGTGGTACCTCTCGCGTCTGTTAACAGTTTCCACTATTGACTGGTAATCAGACGATGTTCATGCATGTTCAACTTTAGCTCATATATTCACATGCTTGAACTTGTACTCTTGTTCGGGTCGAGATGGAGCGCAAGACCCTGGATTGTGTCTGTTGTAATCCAGGCGTAATTCTTGATACTTGACTCATTCACTGGATGGCTGCGACCATACCTGAGTCAATTCATTGATCCTAACCAGATGGCTGTGTCCATACTATGGATCTAGATTATTTATGTACTCTCTTATGGATGGTTGCGACCATACCACGTACATCATGTAATTGAACTATCAGTCATGTCTCTTAACACAGATCCTCAGCGGCAGCTCTATATATGTGTTCTTGTGTGTTCTCGTAAAGAATTTCACCCCTCTATCTACCTCTCGGACTTCATGCTTTAGGGGGCATCTGTTACACAGTAATTTGTCACCATTGGTCACCGTCCCTATCGCTCCGTTTCCATACATTGGAGGACGCATTCCGGGACCTGTGAGCAGTGACATAACCCAAAAACACTTGCATTATGTTCCCCTGAGTATGTACTTCATGTTCCCTGAAGACACCTTCTGCAAGTTATCCCTGAAAAGTGCTCTTTTTCCATTGGCGCAGGTCCACAGTATCTTACCCGCGCCAATAACTGAGATCCTCAAAAGAGGGCACGACCACTGGCGCTCTGTCACAGAACAACACCCGCGCCAGCCCAGTTTAGTAATGATTTTTGCCAAAAGCACGCCCATATGATTTTTTCCCTTCAGACCACGAAACCTTTTGAGGGAAAAATCCAGTGGATAGAGGTCGAGAGTCATCATCTATCCTTGACAACTATCCACAGTAGCTTTTCCGAGATAATGCCAATCCACAATGGGTGTCCTGGTTCATCGAATCTTTCTACCTTCTCCATCTATAAATATTTGTCCTCATGCATTAGACAAGCTAGTGCTAGTTATTGAGTTCTTGAGTTCTTGGAGGAATGCTAGTTATGATTATCATGAGTGATAATGAAGCATAGAGAGGTTATGCTGCCGGAGAGGAGATACATTGCAAGACACATATAGTTGCTCGCCCAGCCAGAGGAGAGGTTCAACATCAGAACCTTGGTTGTAACTTTTCCTGTCTATTATTAATTAATGAGCGACTGCTATTATAGTTCCAATCTCATTGTCTATTATAGTGATGTGTGATTTATTTCCTTTCTGACTGAAATATAGTTGTGCCTTGGTGGATTTTATGCTGGTATCTGTTCCTTCCTTTGCATGTGCAGGTGTCCGTTTATGATCTGCTGGAGCGAGGGAGCGGGAATATCAACTCTGCTTCAACTACAGCGTTGGATTCCAGGTTGGTCTTTTTAATTCACCTTTAATGTACAACTAGGAACTTGCGTGGCAGCGTGGTTCGATTGTGGCTAGTTCTGTTTTAGGCTAGTGGGATCGCCTCTGTCCGCAGAGGGGATTTACCTATCCAACAGGCGGTACAACTTCAGTCAAAGTTGTTGTCAAACTACTTGGTTGATCTTTACCTTTGTCGTTCGACAGCTGCGGATTCCCGTAATCTTTGTTCCTTGTCGAAATCAAAGCATCATTCTGCTGTTTTGAAACCGACAACATAAGCACTTGCGACGGGGAAGCATTTCCACTATCAACTAGATTTTGACCTGGATTGGGAAATGGATCAGTTAACACAGCTGAGGTCTGCGAACTTTTAAAGAATCTCTTAAGCTCAGCTTTGTACGGACATTTGTTTGTCCAATGATCCTCATCACATATTTGGCATGGATTTTTCCTATTTCCAGGAGGGTTTGAAGAAGTTTTTCCAGGAGATGACTCACCCTGTTTCTTCTTCTTCCCTTTATTTTGTTTCTTCTTGCTCCCTGGTTGTTTGGTTTCTTTGCCTTTATCTGCTGATATGACATTTACTTCCGAAGCAAGAATTTCTTCTTTTGCATTTTGATCTGAATTCTTACGGGCTTTCTTAGACGAAGCCTTTGTCGATTTCACGTTTGCCGTGCCAATCACACCATCGTCGGTATGAGAGTCACTATTTGATTTAGGAGGAGGAGGAATTGAGAATTCCGGTCTAGGGGCGTCAGGTATTTTGTCGTAGAGCGTGCCAGACTGAGTATAAACTAAGTCTAGATATTGTGCACGAGCAATAACTTGCTCCTCCGTTACGACTCCCCCCTTGGCCACATCTTCCGTTATGGCAGGAAGTAACGACTTTATAAACCATTCAGCTAATAGCTGATCGGGAATGTATGTTTTCACCATCCTACGACGACGACGCCATTCATGTATATGATCAGATATGTGAGTGGCTGTTGTCTGCTTGAAGTTGGTTAAGATTTCCGTTCCCATTTCATACCTTATCGGTAATTGAAAATGTGTTAAGAAAGTCGTGGCTAGGGAGCTGAAATTGTCAAACAAGGCTCTAGGTAATTCAATATACCATTTTGCCGCTGGACCCGTTAACGTCCTCTGGAAAAGGCGAAGCCTTATCGAATCATCGTTTAGGGTGTTTGATGAACACCACAGATGAAAAGTCATCACGTGATTCGATGGGTCTTCACCTGGATTTCCATTGAATTTAGGAATGTCAGATGGAAGTTTGTGAGGAATCGCTGGCCACCAAGGGGCGTAAGCAATCAGATCGTTGGTTAACCGGTGTAAATTGGGTAACTCTAAAATTGCCACGAATGGTAACTGTTGATTTAGGTTAGGTGAAGCATACCCAGGGTACGATGGAATTGCCTGAGCAGTGGGCCTTTGCATACCAGCATAATGTAATTGATGTTGGTATGAATGATACGGTTGGTGGACTTGACCACTGTAAAGTAGTTGGTTTTGACCGTTTTGAATATACGGTTGTCCACTGTTCACAAAGATCTGCTGTTCAGAACCTTGGTACACTTGCTGGAATTGTGGTTGTTGGTATTGCACCAGCCATGGTTGTAAAGCCATGTTCTGTTGCGCTATACTAACTGTTGGACCAAGGTGTGGGGTAATTGTACCCGTTTGGACCTGTGTCGCCCCACCAGTTGGCGATTGTGGTTGTGTCACAGGGTCAAGGGGCTGTTGCATTACAACCTGAGAAATCTGAGGTTGACATACAACAGGCAACGTTTGAACTTGCGACACTGTCACAATAGCCGGTGTGGTCGGGATGTTCGACATAGGTACACACTGTTGCATAGAATATACAACCCTTGGTTGTTGAGGTAGCATAGGTACCCAACCACTTGATGTAATTCCAGTATAACCTGAATACTGTTGTGAACTCCCGTATGGATACCCTCCCAGAGGGGGTAATGAAAAGGCATACTGCCCTCCATACGGTAGCAATCCGGAACTCAAGGGGATTGTTTGTCCTTGGGGACTGGATTGCCCAAATTGACCTCCAAATGGATCAATCTGGAGAGTCTCAACATAAGAGTTGCCGGATATTATTCCGGATGAACAAACTGGAACGGACCACACTGTCGAAATAGTCCCTTGGTGGACTCCTTCTAGCGGTTGTGAGCTAGTCGGGACAGATGGTATGCCGGCAAACATTGTCGGAGTGACGGCAGGGGATTCTGCTGTCACTGTGTCATTCGACACAGTCCTAGATGTTGACGGTTGTTCAGACATTTTGAGTCTATCCAATAGATTGCCTAGCGATTCTACAGGAACTTCCACTTGTGGCGGACTAACTTCTGATGAAGGAAATAGGGTGACCCCGACTCCAAAATGGGTTGGAGTACTTGCTTGCGGATCCTCTACAATTTCCTCTATCGCAATCAAACCAGGTGGAAGAGGAAGACCGTCAGGTCCGTAAAATATTTCTGGTGCCGAAGAAGGGGTTGAATCGACAGCGACAGTTGTTTGAGGAGCAAGACTCTCTGAACCGGTTACAGATGGAACTGGTTCAGTAACGCAAGTAGTTGCTCCCAGACTAGGATCAGTGTTACTGTCCCTCTGTGGCTGTTGAACTTCTTCTATAGAGGTAGGGTTTCCAGAAATGTTTGGAGTAACTGGAATCTCAGATGTTGTTGGAACACTTGTTCTAACTTTGATAGGAGATTTCGAACCGGTTAAACGAGTTCGCTTTGTCCGTACTGTTTTCGATTTCGGAGACAAAGACAGTTGACTCATAAGCCTCCGCGAACGGGGTTTCAATTGACTTTCTTCCACGATTGCAGATTACTCGATCAACTAAAATACAAAAGGGGAAAATGTGTTTCTGAATTAAATGAATTTTTTAGACGCTTTTAGACACAACTTGCTTTTTCACTTTTAAAGAGTCGAGAAAAAGCTAAAGATGACTCTAGTCTCCTTCGATGTTTTAACGAGCCCGAAGTGACAAATGCTCGGATGGAAATTTTCCGTTATAGAGTCTGAAAAAGGCCAAAAGGAACTGCTCTAGAGTTCTAGGCAGAGGGTGTGGCAAACTTTTCGCAAAACCGCAGAATACTTTTTAAGGTACGGGCGGTCAATCTTCCTGAATGCTGTGTTCAGTGCATTGCGATCAGTAGGGCGGCCGACACGGCTTCCTAAGGATAAAGGTTTTATGCCTATAGGGGTCTCCCAATATATACGCGACGGTAAGTGGGAGCACAATCCGTATTGGCGCTATCGTCCCTCAGGAGGAATCACCCACCATCCACGAGATCGACAGTCACCAGGCTTAACGACGCCGGAACACATCTCTAGCCTAGACCTCTATGTTGTGCGTTATGTTGCAAAGCGTTGTTAAGTTCATTCAATTTATTTTAGGTTGATCTTTTTAGAAGTTTGCCTTTCAAGGTTCACCACGAGATGTATGATACAATTCCTAAATGCAGTCTAAAGATGATAAGCAAGCTTTATATCTTTTCAACTTTGAAAATCCTAGCTACTAAGGGAAAAGAAAGACACCATCTTTTCTCAAAGAGCAATCAGCACACTCTAATGCACTTTTCCTAAATCCAACATGCAAACTATCAAATGCAAATGCACAATGCAGGTGTTTGTTTTCCGCTTTCTTAGTATTGATGCCTACAAAGAAAGCTTTTTGTACAACTTTGAATTTGCTTTTAAATGATCAATACAAACAAGTTTACTTTTTCGAAATCAGAGAGGGTAGAAGAGATTACAACACTTAACTATTTTCGAAATGAAGACTTGTTTCGACACTTAAAAGAGACAAATTCAAACCAATAAGCAAAAGTAAATGTATAATCAATCGGCAAACAGCCAATGAACTCTCTTCTAAGATCACAATCAACAGATCTGAATCAAGGGCCACAGGATGACTATTTCACTCATGCAAAGGAAAACTGTAAATGATGCCACAAACACATAAAAACACTCACAGTCTTTTTGTACAAAAGGAGGCAGAATGTAAGCAGAGAAAAGGAGTTATCAGACTGGTACCTATGCTGGTTACAGGCTGCAAAAATCAGAGATCAAAACAAGGCAAAACAGAGCAGAGAACCCCAGCTGCACAAGGGCAAACTGGTTCAGCGCAACCTCAACATAGGGGTTTTGACATTCAGCGCAGGTAGCCTTCGCGGGACCTGCGTTGAAATGCAGAATCCCTTCACTGGGTCTGCGCTGAAGGAGAAACTCTCGTTTCTCACAGGTTCTGGGTCACAGATTGCTATTTAATTCACTGTTTCAGGCCAAATAAAAGCAACAAGCAAGGTACAATCAAAGGGATGCTTTGAGGGGCTACTAAGATCTATCACAAATGATCATCAAATCATTTTTGAGTCCATTTTTCAGATCATAGACAAGTCCAGTGATTGGATCAAAGCAGCAACTGTCTACTTTGCATCCGGGAAAAGCAGATGTAGTTCGATTGTTGTTGTCAAGTCTATGAAACAAACAATGATAGAAACACAAATAAAATGACTAAACAAATCTCCCCAGTGGAGTCGCCAATTTGTTGTGGGGAAAAATGCCTATGCAGGACGATCCTATCCACCTGAGGTGTGACAGTGCCTTAGCAACAAACAGAGATAGCTATGCTGGTTTCTTCCTTTATGAAATGTGAAAGAAGAGAGATCAATAGACTTACCGATGTCTTCCGTTTGTCCCTCGATCCGGTCTCTCTTCTCTTTGGGAGTTCACAGCTACTTGCCTTCTCACTTGCCCAGCTTCAGGTTCACGCAAGATCACAAGAGAACAGCTACTTGCCTTCCTGCTTGTCCAGCTTCAACGGGTTCCTGTAAGATCACAAGAGAACAGCTACTTGCGACAAGAGAACAGCTACTTGCGACAAGAGAAGAACACTACACAAAGACAGATATTCACATTCATAACTAGTTTAGGATTAGAAATAAACTAAACATACTAATGCATTCATACATCAAAAATACATCATCATATAGGAGAAACCAAGATAGCTTTATTGATGAATAACAAGGTTTAGGAAGAGATACAACCCAGAGGGCTCCAATCCAGCATCTCCTTCCTAGCAAATGGAATTCCTATCTTCACCCCCTTCAAAGCATTAAGCACCCAATGATTCCAATCTCAAACCAACAACAATTCTTTGCAATAACAAAATTCTAGCCTCTGGATCTCATGGAGGATAGATCCATATATAGATGTTTGGAGAGAGGATGAGTCAGCTTGAGATCTGACTAGTGTCCTCTCCCTCTATCAGTTCTTGAGTCCACTTGGAGGTTCTTGCTTCCACTTGGAGATTTGGAACCTCTTACTCATCACCAGTCGAATTCCCTGAGGAAAGTGTCATTTTGGAAGCTTCCTGGGTTTTGACACCTTGAGAAATGAGCCTGCCACATGTCCATTCTCGTTCAGCGCAGGTAGCCAGTTTTCCCTTTGACATTCAACGCAGGTAGCCAGTGTTGGCTTTGACATTCAGCGCAAACAGCTAGTGTAGCCACTGAAATGATCCTGAATTGACTTGTTTTTTAGCAGTTTCTGGTGGAGAACTTCTGTGAATTGTTGTGGTTTGTTAGCCTTGTTCCTCTAGGGGTAGGAACAACATGTTTAGGCACTTTGGATCCCTTAGATTATGGACATTTTATGCTCAATGCTGTAAGGCGCAAAAATGTCTATAACATCAAGTGACCCTCCCTTTCGAAAAAGAAGGAATCTCTATTAGGATCCCGAGCTCGACAAATAAGGCTCTGGGCATCAAGCTCGTTTGGTGAATGTTAAATGAGAAAGACAACTGGTGGGTTGAAGCTTTGTTAAAAAAATATCTCAATGGCCAGCATTCAAAGATCCTCACCGAAATGATCTCAGATCGACCATGCACTCAAGTGTGGAAACTTATAAAAAAAGTCATCCCACAAATCAAAGATCATATTTCGAAGAGTCCGGGGAATGGGAAAGATACTGCCATTTGGAATGATAGAATCATGGGATCAACTCCCTTGAATCAAAGCCAGCACTTAAGAACTCTGAAAGATTGGATGGTTAACAAAGGCATAACCTCTCTTTATGCTATTTCAGACTGGGAACAAAACAGTTGGACTGCCTGGAGAGAGTTGCCTCTCCCAAACAGATTGAAAAAACAGTGGGATGATATGAAGATTACTCTGGCTAGTGCCGCCCTTATAAACAAAAGGACCTAAGATAGCTATGTTTGGGACCCAAGTGGAGGAAAGTTCACAGTGAAATCTGGCTATAATTTTCTCCAAACCCACAACAATCAAGATAACTGGAGTCTCTGGCCAGCTGTCTGGAAGAACGAGTGTCTCCCTAAAATCAAATTTTTCACTTGGACTCTTCTGAAAGGTAAGATCCTCACTGCGGAAAATCTTAGGAAAAAAGGTATCCAAGGGCCTTCCATGTGTGTTTTATGCCAAAATGATGAAGAAAGCAGTCAACATCTCTTCCTAAATTGTGCCACTGCAAGGCACTGCTGGAATCAAATTACAAGTCCATTGGAGATGACCAGTGACTTTTTCGATTAGCTCACAACTCTAAATAAGAACTGGGAGCAAAGTTATCCATACACAAAGCAAAACAAATCTACCATAATCCGCATCCGGAAGTGTCTTCCCTCTGTCCTCTGCTGGCAAATTTGGCTTGCAAGGAACAATTGCATCTTCAAAGGTCAAAAACCAAACTCAGGTACCATTCTAGCCAAAACTTGGGGGCTAGTTGCGGAGATGATTAGCGCCAATGCTGTGTATAGTGTGGATCAAAATAATTGGCAGCATGAAGAAAAGGTGTGGTATAACAAAATCCCCTTGGTTTTCTCAGTAAGGAATCAACTGTCAGCAAATACTGGTGGAAGAGCTAGAGGCTGGAAGCTCCAGGGAAACGAAAAGGAGATTGAAAACTGGATCAAAAATCAAAGCAAATACACCCTCTGCTTTGATGGCGCTTCAAAAAATAATCCTAGTAGAGCAGGAGCCGGCAGGGTAATTCATGATCAGAAAGGAGAAGTCATCTCCTCCTATGAATGGGGGCTTGGTAACATGTCAAATAATAAAGCGGAGGCTTATAGTTTGTTACTAGGCTCCAACATCCTTAAAAAACTCCAAGTTAAAGACCCCATTGTAATCGGCGACTCAGCAATAATTATTGTTGCTATGGAAACAGGTGGAGAATTCAAAAATCAGGCTCTAAACAGAATCAGACAAAGAATATTAGACAACACCAAATCTCTGGGAAATATCAACTTTAAGCATGTTTTAAGAGCTCACAATCAAGAAGCTGATTCACTTGCCAACAAGGCAGTGAATAGGAGGGTCGGGCTTGTAAAAGAAAACCAAGACATATATGAAAAAGCTATCCCTTGATTTTTCTTCCCCTTTGGATGGGATTAAGGTTCAATGCACAGTCAATCAAATCAAACAAATGGAGGCAACATCACAAACACATAATCAACAAGTAATTGCCCAGCGCAGGTCTGACAATAATATCCCAGCTTATCCTCCTAGAGCAGTGTGGAAAATCCTCAGCAGGAAGAATGATTTGCATAGGTTCTTGGTTTGGAGGAAAATTCGTCCCAAGGATCAACACAATTTTGGTATTAGTCAAATCAACAGCAGAGGCGCCCTCATTGTCCCGATCTATCAGTGGTGCAATGATGCTATTGGTAGGAACACTCCCGAGGACAGTGATCAGAGGCACGAGAAGAGTGTGCTCAATCGAGATTATAAGCAGCACTCAGTCAGTGGGATCCATCAGTAGATAAGTCTTGGAGTAGCTAAGGTGAAATGACTCTCTAAGTGCATAGATTTTCAGTTTCTGGAGGTTGGAGTGGCTAGATATGCTTGCAGCAACTTCAACTTGCAGGTTTCAAAAGGAGGTAAAAGCAAGGTTTTTTCTGTTAGTGGTAATTTATCTGACAACACTCTCTTGCGTGCTTGCTTGCAGCTTCCTCATCGTGACAAGATCACATTATATGGACCTCACGTCCCTTAACCTTTGGCAGCCTTCTTGCCCTTCATTTTGGCTTTTTTTCACTGCTCTGGTTTTTTTATTCTGCTCCCAGCTAACTGCTTCTCATCCATTTATCTTCGTGGTCCTGGTAAGAATCCTTATCCCACTTAATTTCTCTGCTTGTGATTTGCTCCAAAAGGCCCGGGCCTCTTCTCTGCCTTGTCTTCACCCGACGTCCATTGTCTTCTTCAGCTTCTTTCCTCGTGTGAGTAATATTCATAGTCTCCGATAGTTATACCCTCAGAAACAGTCTTGTTATCATCTCATCATCAACAAGAGATCACAGACTAGCTGGTTTTTCAAAAGGACCTTTAAAAGAAGGAAAAATAGAGCTCTTAGAAAAAATCGAGCAGACCATCCCAACAACAAAGATAGAGACATTCAACAAACGATTAGTGATCAGAAGAGTTGCATTGCTATCAGGCCTGTCAAAATGTCTTGCAATCCTCTGGAAAAGGTTGAGAAAAACGACAGCTGTGCCCTGTGTCACGCCAATAGATTCATGATCGGCAATTTATCCAAACTCTTAAAGACCTCCACACAGAAATGAAGAGTGTGAATAATTATAAACAAATGGAGATAGATAAACAAAGAGCTGAGATCGAAGCTTTGAAAGACAAGTGCAAACATCTTGAGGATGTCGTGGAATACATAAACTCTCTGAACCAAAGTGAGCAGGGGGAAACTTCCTCCCGTTACAGCAAAAAAAAGGGTCACTACCCAGAGGAATCTGTAAACCAATTTTGGTGATCAGTCTGTCTCTCTTTCTTCTATGTTTTGTACTTTCTATTTTCTTCTTGGCCAGTATGTTCATCAAAATAAGTATCTTTTCTTTCAGTTTGCTAGAAACAAAGGCTATTATGTCGAGTTAGGGACTACATTTTCATTTTGGCACCTCCAAAATAGACCTTCTGCCTTCGAAATGTACAAGGACCTAGTCCTTCCTCTTTTTATATTATAAAAGTACCCGACCTTGTTAGAAAAAAAAAAACAATATAACCAAACACATTTCCCAAATGTCTACCCAAACCATAATATCAATAACCATATAAAGTGCACCATGACGAATAATATAATCGCATAAAATGTCCACCAAACGACTATACCATAGCGCATAATGCGGGTTGAATAATCACAATACAAACTTGCATGTCTATACTAAGTTTTGAGACACATCAAGATGTTTCAATAATGCATTTGAGACCATTAAACATGCATCTTTTAAAACAAATTCATTCACTTCAAACTTTTATAAATATAATTTATGCCATGAAACATTCTTTAAATACAACACAAATGTTTTAAAACAAATTCATTCACTTCAAACTTTTATAAATATCATTTATGCCATGAACCATATTTTCTCTACTTTTTGGTGTCTATAATGCTCAGGCCTAAGTAGTTGAATTCCTCCACATGAGTATACATGAAAGGTAGACCAGTATAAAGCAATATATGAAGTAGGAGGCAAGGTAAAATTGGTTGGAGTGGAACTTGATTTCCTCAACCAAAAATGAGGGAATGTCAAGGATATATGGTTTCATTGTTGTATGTAAGAAACCTAAGGATTCTTTGGAGACATTTTCTATCTCATCCTCGCCAAAAAATAGTAGAATAATGGCCAAAATGTGTTGCATAGCTTCTAAAACAAGGAAATGGGATTTTTTTTTGAATTGTTAGGAAATTGGGTGTTTGGATCCAAAATTAGTTGCCAAAAGACCTACTTCCCTCTAGCTGAGAGTCCATTATAATTATAGAAGAGGGTCGTATCTATAAATATCTCCAAATTTGGGGATTTTGGGTAAAGAAAATCATTTTGTATCAGTTATGGGGTGACTTCAATAATTTTCTCCTCGGTGAATGAAATACAATAGGTCTTCTACCTGACATAGGTGGCCATATGACAGGACCTAAACTCTGGGAAATAGTATAGAGTTGGGGTGGTTAGGTAGTATAATCCTGACTCAATGACCCAAAATAGATCTTGTTTTTTCGGTTAGATACCATAAAAGTAAAAATAGAGGTCTGATAGGTTTAAAGGGGAAAAAGGGTCATGACTTTTTTCCTCTATGTCCATGAAGGATTTTGTGTGGCTCAAGAGTTTTGACTATTTTGGTTTTTGGGTTCTTGGCACAAATTTCTTTAATTTAAGCATGATGACAATGATGTAAATACAAAGAACTACAAATTACCTAGTGATCAGAGACAATTGGATGTTGTGGGCCTAAGGAGGGCTCTATACTAGTTGACAGTCAGGTGAATGGTTTTGCAAATAGGTAGGGTATTTGAAAATATATTGATTTGAAATGGATCAATTTGAGTTGCAACAATCAATTTACAGAGGTTTATGGGCAAAAAAACAATGAGGTGACATGGAGGAGACACGTGGAAGATTCAGATTGGGTGAAAAGCAAGGGAGAAGGGTGATGCATTATAGTTTCGCATTCACCTACCATGCTTGCTTAAAGGCGGTCTCGATTACTGATGTGGTTGCCATGCTGGCATGACAAGTGGTGGTCCCATCTATCCTCCTTTGGTAAGGTGCATGGGAGGGTTTGGAGACGAGGCTCGACCCCCCAAAATCCACTGTAGCTATAGATCTGTAGCGTTCACTTTATTGACTTTGACTTTCCAGAGTGTAGGTGCAGGCTTAATAGTTGCACTCATTAACCCCCCAGAGCCTAACTAGGATGAGGTTGCTCTGGGATGGATGGTGATCTTCCATATAAGTGACCATTGTTTAACCATTAAATTTAAAATATTTGGGGGAGGCCCATGGTCCAACATCTCTTCTCCCTTTTTCTTATTTTTCTTTCTTTTCCATATTTTACCTAGATTTCTAGATATTCTTTAAGCTCATGAACCAAAATCCCCTGAAATGAAAACAATTAAAGGAAAAACATAGGCAGTACAACGAATACTATGAATCAAGAAAATGAAGGGACACTATATCACGAAGAAAGGTTGAAGATCAAAATCACGAGGAAGACTCCATATGATCCAATATTTGGCAGGATGAATCTGAAACACATGTAAGAATTATCATAAAGATATAAGGTAGGTCACTAAGGAGGGGCTACAGGAGCACACTTGTGTCGAAGAAGAAAAAGGAGGATCAATCATGGAGGACATCAAAGAACCTTGGACCAAGATAAATACATGGAAACTCATGTTAACTTGGAAGGTTCTGACACTCATCTAAACCATTTGGAGGGTGAAGAGGAAGTATAAGCAAATATCCATTATGAAGAAGATATAAAGATGGAAACTAGGAGAAAGGCTTGGCCTGGGCACATCATAATGAAGTTCTATATCACCAATATCAAGTCATAGCTTGCCCAAGTGTCATCATAAGGCCATATGTGTCAATGTATCTTGCCTCATTATTTATGGAATGTAATTATTGTATTTCTAAAATGAGAAAATGTAAAATGTGTGGAAGATAAATGGTCCCACATGGAATGTGCAAAGTGACTATAAATTTCTAGTCATAATAAGTTCAAAGGTCAAATAGGAAATTGAAAAGTCATAGTAGAAGCTCAAGAGTCATGAGGCAGGTCAAAAGTCACATGGGAGGTATAGAGTCACCTCATTTTTTATAAATACACCCTCGAAGATCAATATGATGGGGGATTAGGACTTTGGACTTTGAAATTTTCATGTTGGCTTCTCTAGCTTAGCATAGGAGAGAAGATATTGCTTTGGAGGAACAATTGGTGACTTAATGTACCACCATTGGGACTAGTGTGGTAGAATTGTACTTGTATATCTTGGCACTTTCACTTAAGATATGAAACTCTTTGAGCCAACACACTTTCATGCACATGTCATGAATTATTGTAAGATGATTATTTCATTATTTGCGGTGTATGTTTATGTTAACACATACTAATAAAAATGAATTATTTTGTTCACTTTGATATGCATCTCGTTGATTTTGCATTATTACTTTATTTAGTTATCCTTTTTATATTGTGAACTAATTTACAAATTAATCAATGATTCTTTCATGCTCTTGTGTGTCTCTTTTAGGATAGTACTATTATTTTTCTTCCATAGGTGCACTCTCTCCTTTCCCTTATGTGAAATTACCTTATATTCTTTACAATTGTATGCCTCATAGTTTCAACTTGCTTGTTTCAAATATTGTTTGTATAATCTCTTATGTTGATAATTGTAGTGAAGGAAAATTCCTAAGGATAATTGCATCTGGTTGTATTTATGGTTGGGGCTTCTACTCCAAATGGTATGAGGTCTAATTGGGACTTCATATCATAGATATCCCCCTGGTTAACATATTCAAACACCATCAATAGGTTCTTCATGTAGATGTGTTGAATTATTATCCATATAAAGGTTTCCCTCCTTCTAGCGCCATAATGTTGACAGTGTTGGAAACCGCCAACATACAGGGGGTCTCCCCGCTATGAAGTCCCAACTATACTTCACACCATTTGGAGTAGGAGACCTATCTAGGACATAATCTGGACCGCCATATTCTTAATGACTTTCCTTGGCTACAATAAACAACATAAGAGAGTATGCATATACTTTCGAGATGATCAAGTAGGTTAGCATTATGAAGTATTCAAGTGCAAAGTGTATAAAGTTTTTTTCACCAAAAGGAAAGGGAAAGTGGGTATTTAGAATAAAATTAATAGTACTATCCTAAAAAATACACACACATATCTCTAAAAGAATCGTTAATTATGTTATGAGATAATTCACAATAATCAGTGATCATGAAAACAAGAGACCCACAATTCAAATATGCACACTAAAGCTAATGAAATAATTCATTTTCAATAGTAAGTATAAACATAAACATACGCCACAAACAGTGAAATAATAGTATTACAACATTCACGGTATATTCATGAAAGTATGTCGGCTCCAAGATATTAAAATAATTAAGTGAAAGTCCCAAGATACACCACTACGATGATATGCCACTAGCTCCAATAGTGGAAAGTTAGGCCACCACATGCTCCTCAAAAGGATGATCTTCTCTCTTATGCCTAGCTTGAGAAGCCAAGGGGAAAATTCCTTTACTGGAGCTATGAGTGTGTAATTATAACAAATTAGGTGACTCTCCACCTCCCTTGTGCCTCTTGACCCCCCTCATGACTCTTGAGTTGCCATGTGAATTTTGAACTTCTATGTGACCTTTAAGCTTTTATATGACTCTAGGAATTTATAGCAACTTTTCGCATTCCATGTGTGACCCTTGGTCTTCCACGCATTTAAAATTTTCTCATTTTTTAAAATATAAAATTACATTCCACAAATTGTGGAAAAATACATGAACAACATAACACTTTCGTTTTGACACTTTGAGAAGTCATGATTTTGTGACTATAAGATAAGACTTCATTGTAGTACATCAATGATAGGTATTTCTTGTACTTAAATATTCATCCTCCAAAGGGGTTGATTATAGTATGAGAGTATTCCATGCCATCTTTATATTCATCCATTTTTCATAGTTCAATGTTCCTTTGTTTCCTTATGTGATGGTATCTTTGCATATCACCTCCACAAGTCTATTCTCGTAGCATCTACTTGATGTATTCCTTGAACATTAGCTTTACATGCTAGTATGATAACACCTACAAATGAATTTAACTCATGAAAATAAAATATCAGTATCAAAATCACTTATTCTACCTTGTTTCTCATGCAACATGTTGATTGTGATTGGACAATGTGCAAGATTTGAGGAGAGAGGCCTTCTTGAGCATAGTGTACAAGATTAAGAGATGAGGAGTGAGAGAATAAGCACTATGATGATGCAGTTCACAGTGGAAATGGATAAGGAAAGTCATGGATTGGGCATTGGGCAAGTTTAGAAGGAAAGCATGTATGACTTGGCAATGTGATTGCACAGTGCACAGTAGCTGAGGGAGACGCTCAAAGGACCATGCAATTGAGCATTGCAAGGGTCTAGAAAGGGATTCACTATCCACTAAGACTGCACAATGTGTAGGACAAGGAAGGGATTATCATAATTGTGCACTGGGCAAGTGTAACCAGTAAGACTTAGTGACTAAGCACTATAATTTCTCAATGCACAGTTACGGTAGGCTATCCTCTGGGAATTCACAGTGCAAAGCTCCAAGGGATAAGAGGCATCATTACTATGGCCTAGGAATGCACAATGCATGGGTGCTAGAGGCTAAGGTTCTTCATTGATTGAGCAAGTTGTGAGGATAGAGAAAACTCCAAAAATGACTTAGTGTTAGATCAATGAGACAAGGTGGTAAGAGTAAAATCATATGACAAGTCTTGAACATTATCACACATGCATAAACAATAAACGATCTGATAGGGAGATACATAGTAACCAAAATCAACATGTATTCATTGAAATGACAACAAAGTGACACTTATCTCCGAGTGTGACCCTTAATATGTATCCCTTACAACATGTGTCACTACAAAGAGAAAGTGTGCAATATCTTAGAAATGTGTCCAATGCACATCCTTATGCTAGATAGGATCCATTAATTTGAAAGAATGCACTAGAGCTAGCCCTTAACTCTATGTCAAAACTACCTTCACAAAGGACGGCACTTTCCCTAACAAAAGATGACACTTTGGATTACTTTAGGAGGGGACTTGAAAACTTAGAGAACAAGTATTAGATAACTCTAACAACTCAAAACGATAGTTCATGTGATCCAAGAGAGGCTCTAAAATTTGAATATAGACCAAAATTTGGAGGGTGTTGTAGCAGCAACAACAACTGGTAAGAAACCCCCTCTCTCACATATTATGCTATTTGGCTATGATGCATATGAACATGTTTCAAAGGAGAAAAGAATCAAGTTGGATAGTATATATAAAATGTGAAACTTTATTGGGTATAAATATGGTTTAAAAGGTTACAAGATTTAGAACCTAGAAACAAAGAAGGTTGTGTACAATTGAGATGTGGTATTTAGAGAAGTGAATGATGTTATGAAACAAGAAGTCCTACCATGGGAAATGGAACCAAAGAAGTTAGAATTTTAACTAAAGGATGAAGAAGCAAACTCCATAGAAGAAAATAAATCAGAAAAAGAACCACACACTTTTGTTTTGAGGAGATCAATTCGGGAAGGAAGGTAGCCATAAAGGTATACTCCACATAATTTATATTCAATTTTTTCTTTATTTATTATTGATAGTGATCCTAAAAATATGAAGGAGGCAGTGGATTTATACAGTGAAAAACTATGGAATACATATATGGTTAAAGAAATGACAACCTTGCACAAGAATGAGGCTTGGGACCTTGTGGAGTTGTTTGCTAGAAGAAAACCCATTGGTAGAAAATGGGTGTTCAAGAAGAATTTGAATGCAAAAGGAAAAGTGGAGAAATAGAAAGCTTAGTTAGTAGAAAAAGGTTATTCCTAGGTGTAGGCAATTGATTTTGGTGATTTATTTTATCCTGTTGCCAAGTTAGCTTGTATTGGATTAATTTTATCTGTTGTTGTTTCTCTTTATTTTGAGGTAGAAGAGATGGATATGAAGACAACATTCCTACATGGGGATTAGGAAGAAGATATCTATATGAAGCATCCAGAAGGCTTTGTAGTGAAGGGTAAGAAGGAGCTAGTATGCAGGATAAAAAAGTCTTTGAATGCATTAAAGTAATCACCAAGGATACGGCATAAAAAAATTGATACTTATATATGGGGACTCGGATTCATAAGGAGAAAAGTGGATCACTGTGTGTATTTTAAATTAGTTGGTGATGATGTTATTTATTTTGTCTTGTATGTGGATGATATGTTGTTGATTTTAGATGATAGAGAAATTATCCATTATGTGAATACCCAACTGTCATCAAAATTTGACATGAAGGGTCTTGGTGCTGCAAATTTTATTTTGGGTATGGAAATTAGAAGAGATAAAAAGAAGAGGAAACTCTAGTTAAATCAAATGAAGTATGTTGAGACAATATTTTAGAGGTTTAATATGTAGGAAATTAAATTGGTGAAGGTCCCTATTCATGTAGGTGTAAGTTATCTACAAAATGGTGCCCCAATGCATGAGAAGAGGAACAAGACATGTCTCATGTTCCATATGCAACTACAATTGGAAGATTGATTTACGAAATGGTATGTATCAGACTAAACATTACACATGCAATGGAATTATTGAGCAGTTTTATGTCAAAATAGGGGAAGGATAATTAGACAATAGTAAAGATGGTTTTCAAGTATCTTCCTAGAACTAGTGATTATGGTTTCTGCTACCAAGGAATAATATAATTAGACAATGTGTTGGACATGCATGGAACTTCTGATGTAGATTGTGCTACATATATGGATCATAGAAGATCCACGAGTGCATATGTGTTTAATGTATTTTTGGGAGAAATCAGTTGGACATGAATGGGACAGTCTAGAGTGGCCCTTTTAACTATAAAAGATGAATATGTTGATATTATACAGATCAGTTTAAAACCTCATGAATTCTTGGGTGGTTGGGCCAAGAATATGGGAACAATACGAGGTTTATAGCCTTCTTAAAATATTATACAACTTCAAAGTAAAAAAAAAAAAATATTTATAGAATAGTTCTAGCATTCATGTCTTAAGAAAGCAAATAAAAGACTAAAGTTAGTAGAAGAACTTCAAACATGGAAGTTAAATTTGTTAAATTAAAGTTGCAGAAATATCATCGTAATAGAATTTAACAGAAGTTCATTATGAAAATATTACTTCTTCTGTTCAAAGTAGAATACCATAAACAATAATGAAACATTATATAGTACGAAAGTCACAACAATCATGAAAATGAAAAATATAAACTACAAGAATAGTACACAAGATGAAAAAATCCAAAGGAGATCCTTCATTGAATAACTTAAAGAATAATGTCCAGATATAGTAAAACAAACTCAAAGGATTTAGAAATATGTGCTTAAGAGCTTCTTAAGAAATGACCACAGTTTCAAGCCCATATAGGTCAAATGCTAACAACTATGATGAACAAATTAATCAAATCTTGTTGCAGCCATCTTAGAATACGTGTGTAGGCACTAGTATATTGTTGCAAAGGGATTCAATATATTAGTATCAACAAAAGAGAAACAAGTTTTAATCATCAGTGACTAAAATAAAAGATACATCTGATAGTAAAAAGGGATTATCAAGCCTCCCTCAACATTGTTATTTAAAAGAATCCCTATAGACAAGAGTTTGTAAGCTACAGATATCTAAGCACAAAGTTCAAGTACCTAAGTGAAGAATAAAATACATATCATACCAACTCGTGTAGAAATTGAGAGATCTTGTCTTCCTCATACAAGTCCATATTTGTACTCAAATATTCTTCATAACAATTACATAACTACTTGTTTTTCTTTTAAAAAACTTTTCATTTTCATAACTAGTTAAGGCTCGGTTAAGATAAAGGAAATACAACCTCAAAACACACACACACATACACATACATATATGTCGAAGTAAAAAAAATGCATGTATATTCATCCATCCACCAAACAAAACTCATGATGCCATTAGTTGTATAGATAAAACACATGTATCAGTCAAAACTTAATGTTGTTTATAAATTAAACATACAACTAGACATGAACATTTATAAGAAAATGCCACTGAATGATTCTTTTTTTATGCCAAGAACTTCTCCATTGAAAAATAAAATTTCTCATTCTCCATATTTTCTTGCTCACTCATGTCTGTAGAAGCAAAAGTAGTGGATATAGTATCTAGTTCAGGGGGTAAAACCTGGTGAGGATCCTTTTCTGGGTTTAAACTTCAAGGGTTTGTGAATAATGTCTTAAGGTTGGTCAATTTAGCAGCCAAAACATCAATATGTTTGCTAGCTTGGGCATTGCTAAAGTGAGAACTACCATTTGCAGTGGAAGGGGTAACATCTTTGGGATTCAATTAAGGATTGAATTCTACCGAGGGGGATGAAGAGGCATGGGTAGCATGGGAGAAAGAATGACCGTACGCATCCTAAATTGCTTTGGGGTAAGCGTCCCAACATTTTTTATTAGCATTGGATGGTACTAGGATAGGCTTCCAACCATCTTGAGCATCCCAACAATTATTATTTGGTTACAGACTAGGGATTTCATGTACATTTGGGTGTGTACTAGGAGAAAGAGTGGAACTATTCTAGTACATAGGAAGGAATCAAGAAACATTGGCGTATCCAATATGTAAGTGACCTATAGTGGACAATTGATAGAATTCATTAGAATTGACATTAAAATGCATAGAAAAGAGGAACTTATTATTTCTCCCTATATCCCACCAGCTAGTGGGGCTATGTTGGAAAATGAATTACTGAGAGGGGGGTGAATCAATAATAGTGAGATTCTTAGAACTTTTAAGAACAAGTCGTTAATTATTTCCTCTACTGTCAGTTACTTGTGAGAGAATGCATACACAATACAAATGAATAACAAGACAAGTCATTCACATGTACATATAATCCATCACAAGAGCATCATACACATTGACACAAGTATTTTTCCATGGAAACCCAAAGGGAAGAAAACACCAATCTATTTGTTTCTATGATATGAATTAAGCACCTACTTAATTACATCAATTTGTTTGTGAGCACCCACTCACAAGAGGCACCAAACCCCTTACGATATCAAGCGCTACTTTCCAAGAGGCACCCACCTCTTAAGAATGCAGGCCACTACTTTCTCTAGCCATTGTTCTACCTTTCATATAATTTTCAAACTAAAAATAGGGGAAAATACATATAAAGAGAAATAGAAATCTAATTCACAACAGTGTCATACTTTTTCTCTCGGCCCTCTACCATTCCATGGGCTCTCTCGACTTGAGACAAAAGAATCATCCCAATCAACCCATTTTTCCTACAACATGGGCACACACAACCTCTTTTTGTAGTGCAAGCACACTTCGCCTCTCCTCCACAACGCACTCATACACACAACTCTCTACACTTCTCACTCACAATAATACAACTTCCCCACATTGCTCAATTACAATCCTGGGTTTTTTTTCAATGTCACATAGTGAACGATGCAGTCTTTGTTAGCCATCACTCTGTCATTCACACTATCTGAGTGTACCTTTGCATGGCTCCTCCATCCTACTATTGTGTCTCTTTTCTCCAATTTTGTTGTTGCAACATTAAATCGAAGAATGTGCTTTGTTCACTCACCAACTATGGCTACAACATAATCAATTCGGAGAATGGGTCACTATGTGATTCTCCATGCTGAGAATTAAATATGAGTTAGTCTGTACTCCCAGGAGGTTCTTCCATGCTTATTAATTACTCACAGAGATTGAAATGAACTTCATCATGGCTTCTTTGGACTATGATCATACCTATAGTCCCTGAGAGTTTGTTCTTAATTTAATTTGATGAAGCATGCATGGGATATCAGAGGTGGCTTAATTTAAGACATGCCCAACACCCTTCTTTGAAAAATCATGGTCCTCATCACCCTTGACTCAATGATCTTGACAGTCGATATTTATTCAAGTGACTAAATCTTCTTCCCATATTTACTCTTAGCTGTCAAATCATCCATCTTGCATACAAGTATATGTTGCAATTTTGGAGCCCCACATATCATAACTTTATTAAAGTGATGTTACAAAAACATAAGATCCCAAAATTCTGATCCTCGCCTTTAGCCCCTTTTGCCTCGCCTCTTATTGTTTTTCCACCATAGGATTAGGGGTTGTGATAGACAACATAGAACTTAGGTGCTAAGCCCTTCAAAATCTTACTGGCTGATTATATCCTTGTGTTCTTGCACTTTCCCTTGGTTCTCTGGGCTTCACAACCAAGTGCCAACGATATCGAAGCTTCCTGTATCGAAACTTTATCAAAATGAAATTATGGAGGGGTTACAAAAACTCCAACTTCCAATATACCCATCGAGAATCTCCATAACACTTAGGTGTTGATCCCTTCACTACGCCCTTGGGTCTTTGGGCTCCATGTCCAAGTGCCAAGAACATCAAAGCTCCTTGTATCAGAACTTTGTTCAAATTGTAATTATAGAGGAGTTATGAAAACTTCGACCTCCAAAATATACTTCCCACGTGGTGTCTCCATAGCACTTAGGTGCTAAGCCTTGCTCTACGCCCATGGTTCTTTGGGCTCCACAACCAACTGCCAATAACATCGGAGCTTCCTATATCACAACTTTCTTAAAAATGCAATTACAAAGGAATTACAAATTCTTCGATCTTCGATATACTTCTAGGATGACATCATGCTCTCGTCATCAACCCCACATGGTGTCTCCTTAGTGGTGACATGTGTCACCAAGATTTTCCCCATTAGGCCACTCAATAATGTTTAAAATGACTGTCATGTGTCCTCCATACAACCATATCATGTTGATGTCATCTGCCACCGTTAGCTCCTAAGGTCCAATCAATTGTTGCCATGTGTCATGTCAGAGGAGAGAGAAAGGGTCCCTCGATCCTTGGTTTTTCAAATGATTTCATTCATAAATCCTTTCTCCCCATAACCCTTGGTTCCTTTAAAATAACTCAATTTGTAAGAAGTTACGAAATTCTAAAATTCTAAAATTTCTAGCCTCTGATATTCCTTCCTTCCCTAGTTCTAGTTTTGAAGTTTGGGGTTTGAAATTTGGCCTGCTTCAAATTGACTAAGACTCCGACCCTCTAAGACTCTGACCATCTGAATTTCTAAGGTTCCAAAATTCGGGGGTTTGATGTTCGTCCTACTTCCGACTGGCTATGACTTCGAAATTTGGCTTGCTTCCCTGGTTCCAAAATACAGCCACCTCCTAAGGACTTCAAGACCCTTACTTCACCTATCAATAACTTTTTATACTGATACCCATTTATGGACTTCTACATACCGTTGGAAACCTTTTTCAAAGAAATTTATAGTGGAGAAGGTTTGATGTAGTCCTTGAACCCATTTTATGCCTGAAACATGGTTTCAAATTCTCTACCATTCTTTGCACCTCAATGCTAGTTTGGTTGACATCAATTCAAACATACCAAGTGCCACCAATCAATCAGAAAATGTCAATTGTCCGACATCCTAATCCTTCTACCTTAGCCTCGAATATGTCCTTGTGAACTTGAATTGATGTCTACTATTGGCCAAGAATTAATAGCAACCAATTAGAACAGGCTAAGTTAAAGCATCAACTCATTTCTCTTTAAATTACTACATTTAGATGCATCAACAAAGGCTAGCAATTTATCATGTGACTGAGTGAAATTGGGTTGAAGGGTTTGGATTATGGAAGGGGTGGGGAGGAGACATCGTGCACGGGCATGAGTGATAGGAATAATAAATGAAAACCCATTATTTGATTATTTCTTTCAACATTTTATTTTTTGTCCACTTATTTTTCTTGCTTTTATTTCACTTCTGGTTGTATGTAGGGTGAATTTGAACTCATAACTTTGTCATAATAGAGCTTTTTTTGCATTTTTCAAAATTTAATTTCAACCTCTTCAAAAAATGTATTTGTTTCCCCTCTCTTTTATTTCTTTTTTTGGAATATTATTTTTATGGTTGCAGGGGCTATAATGAGAAATCAAAGTAATTGAAATAATGGGGTAGTGTAATGGAGGATATGAGATTGAATAATAAAAGGATGCAAAGTGAATTCTTTCATAAGGGATTTGCTTGAGAAAAAAAATATGCATGTGGGGAGGCAATCATATTTTATGTGGGCATTTCTTCCCCTTTTTTATTTTTTGCTCAGAGCATAAAAGTTACAGGAAATTATTATAAGGAATGCATAGTAGGGGAAAATCGAAACAAGGGTTTACTGCAATAGAGAAATTTTCTTATTTTTTTAAAACAGAGGCAGAGAAATAGAACCTTTTTATTTTTTTTACTAAGATTGTAAAAGATTTAGGGAGTATAGTATACTTACAAGAAATATATAGCAGAGAAAAATTGAAATACAATTTAGTTCCATGGGGAATTTTCTTCATGTTTTCAAAATTTAAACAAAACAAAGACCATTTAACATTTTTCCTTTAGAATCAAACATCAGTGACTCAATATTTGATTAAAAACCCATTTCATAGAATGGATTAGAATGACAGAGAGCTTAGTGAGGGCCAAGAAAGAATGACCATAGGGTAAATAAGAGAAAGATAAAGTTAAAAACAAATTCATTGCAAAACTTACCGAGATTAGCTAGCCAATGAGAAATGCACTAAAATGCATAATTAACCATCATAACTTACCCATAATTTGACTCAAATACTAATTAAGCAACTCACAAACTACCGGTTCATGTTCAATGTCACTCAGTAATCACGATGGTATTCCAAGCAGTAAAAATCCTAAGTGAACTTAACAATGAAGCCATGAAGTTAAATGTCAAAGGAGTAAAGACCCTGATCAATAGAAACGGTGTTAAATGTCAAAGGAGTAAAGACCCTCATCAATTGGACTGAAATCCATTCTCACTATAGATCAAACATAGAACTAGAGCATTAAAAATTCAAGACAGAGTTGCACATTTCTAGAACTTACGCAGGTCTAATGACTTCACCAAATGCGTGTAGATCAAAGGAAGGGTGAGTCTCAAATGAGAGGAACAATCACAATGCTACATCATATGCCAATACGTGGGTCATGCCACGTGTTTTCTCATGGGCATGGATCACAAGTAGGTTATCGACTTCGGTGCACTGATATATATAGGCTTCCAATAATTTTAATTATCAAAACGATTATAATCTCATGACCACATAGAAGTAAGGCAGAAGAGTCGAAATGAACCACTGATATATACATTAACAATATAACCAAACACATTTCCCGGATGTCTACCCAAACCATAATATCAATAACCATATAAAATGCACCATAACGAATAATATAATCACATAACATGTCCACCAAACGACTATACCATAGCGCATAATGCGGGTTGAATAATCACGATACAAACTTGCATGTCTATACTAAGTTTTAGGACACATCAAGATGTTTCAATAATGCATTTGACACAATTAAACATGCCTCTTTTAAAACAAGTTCATTCTCTTCAAACTTTTGTAAATATCATTTATGCCATGAACCATTCTTCAAATATAATACAAATGTTTTGATGGTGGCAAGTAAAAGCTGATATATGGTTAGGTTATGGCCACTTCATATTTTAACTATATACATGTCATTAGATTCAATCACTCTGCTTCACAACAAGAATGTATAGTCATCAACATATGTATATATCATCAGGAAGTAAGTGCTTGCAATCTTATGTAAAGAATCTTCATGGTCCTCCCCTTTTGGTAAACAAGGTTTCAAGATGATAAAACCATAATTTTTTTATGTCTAATTAGGATGTGACTGAGCATTATAAAGGAAATAATTTTGTAGCCTATTGCAAAATTTCATAATTTCCGAAGTATGGGATTGTTACAATGTTATAAGGATAGATTGTGACAACCAAAATGCATTTTTCTTGGAAAAGAACCTTGCTTATGATTAAAAAACAAAGCATATTGATTTTTAATATAAGTTTGCGAGGAATAGGGTTGAAGACAAAAAGGTTTCATTAGTAAAGGTGGACACTTTGAAGAATGTTGTAGATGCATTGACGAACTCTATGAGCACTGAGAAGTTCCCTTGGTGTAGAGAAACAATGGGTATTACTACCCTAGATTGGTATTGTGTATTTCTATAGCCCCTTGTTTCTAAAGAAGGAAAAAAGTGGGAAAATGTTTGGTATGTGTTATGTTCTTTGCATGACTAACTTTGCGTGTGATACGTATGCATCGGGCACAACAAAGAGGTCACTGGGTGGGGTAAAAACCCTTGTGTTGTAGGGGTCATTAGGGAAGTGATAGTCAACCCCCTTGCATGGAGTTTGAGGCAAAGACTCAAAAAAACAAATGGGATGGTTTTTTGTGTCCATTTTCAATCGTTTATTAGGAGAAGTTTTCTGTCACATGTAGGTCTTTGCCATGGTTTTGTAGATCCAGTCAATGGAACTATGATTATATTTTAATCTAGGGTTAATGGATTGGGGTTTTATGAATGCTATGACATGTATATACTGCATTGTAACAAAATGAACATAGTGAAAATAAATTTAACTTTCTCAGTTTTGGGTTCTAGGAGAAAAGTTTTTGTGTATATTTTTTGTGATTTCCATTGTATATTTTCTATTATTTTTAAGAATTTGTTTGTAGGTATTATACGTACAGGGCTAAAATCTACATGGTTCAACCATAAATACTTGAGAGTACACACTGGAAAAGAGTCTCTTAAAATAACGCAATGCTACAAACATTATTACAAACTCACGAGCGATATCCAAAAAATTAGGAGGGACGATTATTATATGAAAAGAGAGAAGATATGTAATAAAATAATGTCTTGTCAGTAGAGTGAACCAAGAAACCTTTACGTGGAAAGTCACTGGTGCATGAGACTTCTACGAGCATGCTTAAGAACACCGAGAGTGGATAGGCATAACCTTGGCGACTCTAGAAAGGAGTCAAACTCTACAACTTAGTTTGATCCCAAGAAGGAAAGTCAATAATATGGAAGTTGACATCTTTAAACCTACATTACAAAATCCTCCTATATTGAATATAACAAATCCTAGAGTATATTATTTTCTTAAATGAAAAATGAATATTAACTCAGAACCCTCTTTGATCTAATAAAAATAAATAAACAAGAAAATCTAAATAATTATCTTCTCATAAAAATATCAATAATTAATCAAACTTAAATCAATAATTAAAAAGTCAATGAGATACTTCTTCACATAAAAGATCTAAATTTATTAATTACAAAAAACTTACAAAAACTAATATATTTATTTATTTTTAAAATTTTCTAAACTCTTAAAATACGAAAAACAAAAAAAATATTATTGATGATGTCTCATTTGATATCCTTTTACATTCTTTTATATTTTATTTTTCATAATTTTCTATATCTCTATTTATATTGTAAATTGAGTTTTTAAATGCATTATTTTTATTTACCTCTAATTTATATTACATGTTTTTATTTTACATATTTTTAACTAATTACTTTTAAATTATAATTAATATTATCAATTACCTTTATTTAAAATTTTTCTATTTTGTTTATCAAATAATCCAAACATGTAAATTGTTCACATCATTATTATGATAAGCATATTTGATACCTATAACCGACCCAACAACTCTTTCCATGATTACTGGTTGGTTAAACTCAATCCTACCTACACCCTCCTTTTCCCACAAAATCACATGTTTTGCATTGTTATAACCATTTTTCATAATGGGTTGTTAGATATCACAACATGAAGAGACTTACTTGACAGATATCACATCATGTGATATCTATTTGTCCAGCAACTCAAGAAAAAGGGGAATTATTTGACAAATATCAACAGTGTGGAAGTGGTCATGGTGACACACATGCAACTATGGTTATTTTTTAGATTTTGAATGGTTGGGAAACCATAAAGTACTTTATGTGAATTTGTTGGCCATGTAATTGTCAAAGGTTAACTATGACATTTGAATTTTCTTAGGAAAAAATTCAACATTTGAGAGCAGAGAAAGTAGTAAGTAGTGAACTTTGTGGCTTTAAAGGCCACATACAATGGACAGAAAAACTTTGATCATTACACACAACTAATACATAGAATATCGAACAAAACACCACTATTTTTCATGGAACTTTAATTTTCAATGACGCCCATGCTAAGACTAAAATTAAAAATGTATATTAACATCTATAACATTAAAGTATATTATTTTATAAAGTTATTATTAAAATTGGGTTAAAATTTCTTAATTCCAGTTATAATATTAAATTTATTAAATTATTATATAATTATATTGATTTGTAGATACCTTTAGTAAAATTATATTATATAATATCAATATTTATAATTTTATAAATTTAAAATTATTCAGATAAAAAACATATTAATATCATATATTATTAATATCATATATTTCCACTATTAATATTTTAAGATTTTGTTAAATATAAATTTTAAATTTTATTTTTGTCATTAATTAAACGAATTATGGTTTATATTTCAATAAAATTTATCATTTAAAATTATGAAAATAGATATTAATATTAAAAATATTATATAAATTTATTATACAAACCTAGATTTATATTTTCGAATTTTACAAAATCTAAATTTTAACTATTTTTTTAATTAATATTCAAAAATATTATAATTATAAAAATAAATTATATTTTTAAAAACAATTAAGAGATACATAAAATTGAATTTCACATTTTACATTTTCTTGTTGCCTTTTAAATGAAGAGGCTAGCTCTATGACCAAGCCAAGGGCTAAAGCATGTAATTGATGAAGGTGTGAAGCTCCTTGGTCAACTTCCCCAATAGAATTATAACGAAGACTTGTGCCCTATTAATATCTAGTTCCAAAAGTTTCATTCGTGAAACTACCTTCCATTCAATATCTACAAAATATTCTACTTCTTGTAGATCATAGTAGGTATTATGTGCAACTGATTGAAATTTCTTGAGAGAAGTTTTATCTATGAGCATAACATGAGTCAACATTAATGACCTATATATTATTAAACTTAGTGCTCCAATTAAGAGGATCGGGAATCACATAGGTCTTAGTGTTCATCTATTTAATATTTTCATGCAACTCCTTAATTAACCATTATCTTGTCTATAGAAGCTCATCCAATCCTTCATAGTAGTGTAATGTAGATAGCTCCCCTCTATGTCCCATTTTGATATTGCATGGAAATCTTGACCTTCAACTAAAAGGAAGGGAACCCTATCCATGTGTTTTTGTAGTTGTTTGTTTCCTTAACTATGCCCATATCCAAGTCTCACTGCAAAGCAAGGGCATACTATCATCGTTGCCTCAAGATGAACTTATGGTATTTACCACCTATAGGTGGAAAAATGGGGATAAATTATTCTGAATCTAGATTGACTTTCTTTAGTTTAAACAAATTACCTTTTAGGTAAATCTTGACCATCTCCATTTCATTCTCTACATGTTTCCTACCCTCTATGTATAGGTCTCTATCTAAATTAGTCTTAGTGATTTGGATTTACAATTACTAATGAGCCTACTATAGGTCTTCGTGAGTCTTTGAATCTAAACAACTTGATGCATTGCTGATTATCTAGTTATTTAAGCCATTTGTAATAGATCAATCATATACAAACTCTTCATTATCACTTTTAGCCCTAACTGGTTAGGCCAAAATCATCCAGGTGGGCATTAGTTCTATGACAACCCACTTCAAATAGAATGCACATATTTTGAAGGCCTACCATATTTAGAATTTGGGATCTATCATGATCACTCCATTATCTGAATGATTTTTCCTATGTAGCATCTATAATAAATGACCTAATGTTAGTATGTTCATGATGGATGTGAAACATTACTTGAAAATATAGAGGTTCTCGGGCCAATTGTTCTAGCTATGACATGGTAGATAACTGCTCCAAAAGGGAATGTTTTGCATGGATTGTAATACAGGTAGCCTCCCTAGGATGAGGAAATGCATGTGTTTATTTGGCCATAACCACTACTATCGTGGTATCTCTCCTAAAGTGTTGTATCAAGAAAACATACATTAAAACCCTAGAAACAATGCTTTGGATCATCACCATCCCCTTAACCAACCACCCCCCACCTACTATCATCTCTTAAATACAATTAATTTCACTTTACATAAATATGTTTGAGTTGCATAAACTAATTCTCGAAACCAATTTTCTTTTTCCTTGTGAGGAAATCAAATATTGTCATGATTCACAATATTGGGATAAGAGGATTCATAACTCTAGGCTTATTTAGAGATTTGTCATCCTATAGGGAGTGATAAAGAGAACATGATCATTGTTTCAACTCATCCTAAGAAAATGTGGCCTCATCTAGAATATGACTTCCTAATTCCAAAGTAAAATCTTTCCTTATGGCTTCCCACAATTCAAACGTCCCACTTATTGGTATTGCTCGGGTGACCCCATGAGAAAATTATGGATTAGAATTTATCTCATTCTTCTTCCTCCACAATTCCACCTTGTGGACTATTTTCTTTTCATTTTCACAACTCCAAGGAAGTTGCAACACCTCAAGAAAATTGTACATAGTACCAATGGCCTTAATGGGACTTATAAACCTTAAGCAAAGAGCATACGCATTTATTTGGTTCCTTCTCTAAAAGGTGGAATGGAAAAGGAAACACCTTGAACTTATCATGTTTAGCTACCTAAGGGTGTACATATTTGATAGACATGGAAAGAGATTTTCTATCAAATATTTCAACACATGGATGTTGTATTTGTAACTACAGTAATTTTTGCATACCATTTGGGAAAGGAAACATCATTTAAGGTGATATTATAAGTGTCTTTGTACACCTCCTATTGATCATACTATATCAAAATAACTATTTAACCCTAGGAAGACTAAATCTAATGATTTCGCTGTGGTTGCAACTTAAGCATAGAAAAATATAAGAGTAGGTAACCAAAGATGAATGAGTTCCTAGTAGCATGTGAATCCACACATGTAACCAATAATTCATTCATAAAATGTGTGCACCAATTTGATCGGATAGCCCAAAAATAAAACTCAACAATAAGTAGTGTGTCAAGAAAACACTCACCCTTAGAATATTTTAAAATGAGACAATAAAACATGAGTTGGTAGGAAACTTAGATAGACTCATTATGGATTAGGTGAATGATCACCTAATGTCCTCCCCACTTAAAGTCATGAATTTCATATATTCTAGGTTCATTAGATTTCTTTCCTTATTTGTTGTCACCTTGAAATGCATCTCTAACATCCAACCTTATAATGGAGTATAATGTAAACATCTAAATATGATAAGCATTCATAGGGAATGCTTGATATAACCAAGGGAATTATGGTGGAATTAATTAATAAAGATCCTCACTAATGCTACCAAATTTTGGAAGGTCCAACAAAGTCATTAGAGAAAAGTCACATAATAGCTCAAAAGTAGACTTTTGAACATTGGTTATTTTCCCATTTTCCAAGGGAACTTGATTCATATACACCAATGGTTGTAAGTCTATAAAAAAACTATTATTGGTAAATTCATGGTCCACTAGCCTCATATATTTTATTTTCCTATGGAAGTCACTTAGTACATCCAACCTAGATCCACATTTAGTTAGTCATGACTTCTTTATTCCTCATGTCATGGGATTTTAAGCCTGGAAATTTACGCATATCATTAAACTAGGATTACACATCTCTCTAGTAAATGATGGTAATGGAAGGTTGAAGTTTTTGGACAACTTTGGATTCTTTCGATGCTATAGAAAAAGCATGGGATTCTACTATAAACTAGAGTTATGTATCACAACAAGAAAATAAATGATGAAAAAAGATCAAGTCTTAAAAACAAAAACACCCAACTACATTTACTATAAAATTGTGAGTGGGATATCTCCTTGTATGTAAAGGATTTTCATGGAAAACTCCATAATGACACTAAAATCCATCCTATAAAATATCCCTTAGTAGCATTCAATTTTCACCATAAACTTTTTATTTTAACTTGAATTTAATGGACCCTCTCCATTAGATCTAACTTGATTTACAATATATACCAAAATTAAATACTCAAAACATTAACTTACACTACCATTAGCCAAAAATGTTGTGATACAAGACTTAACAAGGTCAAAAGAGAATGAAAATGGATTAATGGTGCTAAATATTTCTAACTTCCTTCATCCTTCCCAACCATAATAATGTGGCCTCTACTCAACAAATATTGGATTGGCACTTCCACAAAACAAAATTGTGGCCACAACTAAAACAAATGAGAAAACCAAAACTAAACATGACCCTTTTTTAGTATTACAAAAAGGAGATAAGATTGACACATAATACTGAAATGAAATCCATAAAAATTGACCAAAACCAAATCTAGAGTAAACTACCAAACAATCCAAACATGAGTGGCACAAAAGTAGTAAATATAGGGGTTGGGGAATACGAATTTAGGAGAGCACCATTCACCCATTTCGACCAACTGAATACAATCAAGATTGTGATAGGAATACTACACTAGAATCTTTGATATTTGCAATTAATTATGATCTTAAATAGTGGATTTAGAGTTTGTATAAAGGTTTCAATTATTTACTACCATAAAAAAATTAACACTCTAGGAAAATGACTTTGTCTTAGGTTATGGTCACAATAGACCTTTCTTTCTTTATCAACCTTACAGGTTGTTGTCTTTCCTCTAAAACATCCTCTTACAACCCCATAATGGAACTACAAAATATTAGAAGTCGGTCCATATTTGATCATTGTATTTTTTTTTTGTCTATATCGATGAATTTGGGGTGTAAAAATCAAAGAAAACAACTTTAGGAGCAGTATTAAAAGTAGAACCAAGTTTGGATAATTGGGTTCATAAATGTTCCAATGATGATTTCAAACCTTAAAAAACATTTTTGGGGGTAAAACTTTTATGATTATGTGATTCATTCCCCACAATATTCTAAACTTTAAGACCTTTCCAATGATGCAAGAATTATGTCAACTGGAGTTGGGATGCAAAAGTTATGCGTCCTAAAAGTTCAACTATCAAGATTGACAAGCATAATTTAAGTGGATGCCATGTTAGCCCTTATTACTCATGGAAAAGGGGCTAGACATGTGGAAAATTTGAAGAAAAATATAGAAGGGTTGAGTTATAATTCATATTGAGGGATGAATGGGTCAAATTCTAACCCCTAATTAGCTATTGGGCTATGTTATAAGTAGGCCACTAGGAGGAAAACATGTTTGATTATATTTTCATGATTTTTTTTTTCATAGTAGAGAAAAGTAGCTAAGAGTGGATCAAAAGAGGGAAGAATAGAGAAAATTTGTGTCCCATAGTGGCCCAAGAGCCACAGGTCACACTCCTTTGTATTTGCACCATTTCTATTCAGAAAAAAAGAGAGCATAACAACCTCATCTTCCAATTGTGTTTTCTCTCGAAAGGGTTTCCTAGGTCATTTATTAGTTTTATTGCGGTTTGTAAGTGATTTTTTAATATATTCTCTCTTTTACAAATTTTATATATTGCATGCATAAGAATAAAATAGTAACTCAATAAATCTAGAAAATATAAGGAAATTAACCCGCATAATATAGATTTTTTATTACAATATATTATTGTTAGATCTATTGTGATGAACTTCCTTGTGGAATATCCATGAAAATTTATAGCTCATATTGGTATCAGAGTAGGTTCTTTGCATATATTGTCTGGAGCTTTATGGGATCATATTTATTTAAGTGGAAACTCATACAATCCCAACCATGGGTAACAAATCTAGTTTTAATAACCCTCAAGATTTAATAGAGGAGAAATTTACAAGGCTAGAAGAGAAAGTTGCAGATATCAATTGTAATATCAACTTGACTATGGTGGCTCTAGGAAACAAGCTTGGAATTGAATAAGACATAGATTCCAACACAAAGGTCATATCAAAGGGAAAATCAAGGGATTGGGGAGAACCAGAGGTGAAGTCTAAGAAAGAACCGAAAAAATAAAAGCCTAGCTTGAGTTTCATGAACCATTCACAGTACCTATATAATATGAAAGTAATGAATGACATGAAAATGTATCAAGGTGTGATTGACATGTTTAAATTAAATCATTAGTTTCAATTTAGTCTCCCCCACATAGAGTAAGAATAAAAATTATTTTTTTCTTATTTGAAACTAGAGGGCCATTGCCTAACTTGGTTGTAAATCCACAAAAAACCCTGAACCTAGAGGAGGATCCCCTAGTAACTAAGTGAGAGGATTTTGAAACTATCAAAATGTCTCAATTCTACTTTATTGAGTATTTATAGGACTAGTGAATCTAATGGTATTACTTTAGGCTGAGATGGGGGAAGAGTGTATAGGAGTACACCAAAGAATTCAAGAATATGGAAATAATGTTGGTTATCTCTTCTAAGAACCTAGATGTAATCCTCAAGTATCGTGGGGGTCTACATAGACATCTATGGAAGCAAGTGATGTTTTTAAAACCCAAAACAATTGATGAGGTTTGTGCACAATGATCTGGATTTAAACAAGAACAAAAAAATTTACAGATATAACCATAAATACAAAGATGCAGTAGAAATAACACTTCATTTCATTAATATCAAATACTGAAATATGCTTATAGACATAATGGAAATAAGATTATATTGGGCGATGATAGCGTATCTCTGAGAAGATATGTGTTGGCTACATGCCTGTAAAATGTGTTACAATGAGGCTCAAAGGCCTATTTATTATTGAGAAACAATGGAAAACCCTAAACATCCAAGCAAACTAACCCTAGGATATGAAGCACCAAACTATGGGCCCTGTTTGGGTATATTGGTACATCAACTTCTTGGGGTCGTAACTTTGGCATACAATATTTGTTTGACGTGCACAATACCTCGTTTGAAATATCTATCCAAGGACTACAACTTTTGAATGACCAACATCGGTCCTATTTTTCCGAAAAAAACATCCTTTAGGGCCTCAAAACAGCTCCGAAAGTTCTGGACTCGAAAAACAACCAAAAATAGTAAATTGTGCTACAAATAAGGAAACTAAAAAACTAAAAGAAAAAATGGTGGGAGTCCAAGTGGAATAGGTGGGTGACGACCAATATCCACCTAGATACTTAGAAAAAAATAAGCTAGAAGAAAGGGTAGTCAAGTAATCTAAAGCATGAATAATTACACCAGGAAGCTTATAAAGAAGGAAAGAAGAAATGGAAAGAGGGGAAGTAAAAAATACAATAGCCATAGCACACCAATGAAAATATCCTATCAACCGCTACAAACATTATAACATTGATGATCACATAGAGAAGATGTGTTAGAAACTACATCGAGAAATGAACCTAAATAATTAGAAGAAGAATGGGAATAAGAAATATCTCATGGAAATAGATTCTAGTAATTAGGTGGAAATAAGGTTGGATGAGGATGAGGATATTTTATAAATATCATCGTATAAAGGGCCGAATCTGAGTAGATTTTAGCAACAGGAAGAGAACAGTATGACCAAACACTTCCATATAAATATATAGGTCAAGAAGAAAAAAATTGATTCTATATTCGACTCAGGATCATAGTTGAATCTCATCACAGTAGAGCTACTCAACAAAATGGGATTGGAGTTCAAAATAATCCTAGCCCATATCCATTGGGATGGGTAAATAAGGATGTGAAAACCAATGTAACAAAATAGTGTAAAATTAAATTTTCAATCAAAAATGATTTCACTTATGAAGTAGAGTTGGCTTTAGTTCCACTTGATGTCTATGGAGTGGTGTTTGGTAGTCCCTATATGTGTAGGCAAGATAAAATCTTTGTGTGGAGAGCCAACTAGTACCACCTCATTAAGTATGGGAAATACTTCACCATCAATGTGCACAAGGGAAATTATAAAGTTTCACTTGTAAGTTCCAACCAAGCCAAGAAACTAATCATTACTAGAAAGATATTTACTATTTTAAAGAAAATACTAGTCTACAAAAGTGTCAATGAAAGAAAAAGTATCCTTGGATGGGTGCACTAGAGAATAAGGATAGTAATTAAGCACATTTCTATAGGAATAAAGGGGAGCTAGGAGACTAAATGAGTACCACCCAAAGATAAGTGGATCAAGAGATGCAACTATTTCCATAATATCCATACCCAAATATTGGGTTGTAATGATAGTCCATAATAGAAGAAATGAGGTGAAGGAGTAATTGCAACAAGTATTGGAGTGGGGTGTCATTCTACTAAGTACATCATCATTTGGGTCACCCTTCATAATTGTGCCTAAGAAGGATGCGAGTTGGTGAATGTGCATTGGTTACAAGGTGTTGAACAAAATCTAACTCAAGAGCAAGTACCCCTTTCCAATCATAGATTATCTATTAGACTAGTTGTAGCAAGAAAAATACTTCACCAAGATGGAATTAAATTAAAGGTATCACGAGGTTTGATTTAGAGAATAAGATATCGGGAAATCTTCCTTCAAAACCACACAAGGTTTGTATGAGTGGTTAGTCATTCCATTCGTTCTATGCAATGCACCAACTACTTTCATGAGATTAATGATGTTAAGTTTCACACTGCACTATGCTGATTCAATTACTTTATCCCAATTCAAATTTTCAATTGGTAATATTTCAATAATAATTAATATTTTCAATTATCAACAGTGATTGAAGATAGAACAATAAATGAAATGACAAAGAATGCAATTAACACATCAACAAGAGACACCAAATTTTCAGTCAATGACTAGGGAAAAACCCACTATGGGGAAACACTTTGAAATTCTTCTTATATTAGATTGTCATAAAATGTTCAACAAAGAGTATAATGTTCCAATACAAAATAATCCATCAAAATTAACCCAACAACATTCATAACTATGTTCCCAACATTGATATTTATTAGAGACACCTTGTCCTACCTATGGTCAACTACGGTCAAATGTCAAATTGTAACCCTAGATCGCAACCACATGGAGGAAGAGGGATGCATGTTAGGGTATTCTGACACATAGGAAATAGTTAAGTATAAATTGGTCTAGTGTAGAGTTAGGTAAAGTGTTTTTCTTTACTATGTACTTTTGTAACATATAATCTAATGGTCATGATAGTTTTAGACATGAACTGATCCAACAGTTCATTCTCTCCTCGGTATTACCGACACTTGATCCGTGGCTTGACACTTGATTGGTCCATGATCTCTATTTAAGGAGCATGGAGGGTCATTTGTAGGTTAACCGTTCATGAGAGAAGCTTATGTAAAATTTCATTTTTCTATTAATAAATTGTCTGAAGTGGCCACATTGGCTTAGGCCGTGGACTGTTTCCCTCTTTGAGGGTTTTAACCACGTCAAGAATACTAGTGTATTGATTTGTGATCTGTTTGTGGGTGGTGTCCTTTGGTGTTCTGTCTAAGGAACTTACCCTATAAATTCCTACATGGTATTAGAGCTATTTGAGGGCCGCATCTGTTGGTGATCCAAATTTGAAGTCGGTAGAACTGCATCCGATTGTCGTTTCCTAGATCTACTGTTTCTGACTGTGTTCAGGCCAAGGGGACTACTCTATTACGTTAGGAGCATCTGTTCCAGTGAGGAATACATTTCGTTTGACGCGAAAAGGTTTCCGATAGCCCTAGGTACATCATTTTTAAAATCTGGAGGTATACAATGTTTATTTGCAGTTTTTAGTTATTTTCTTTCTATTTATTTTGGTTTATTTAGCTCTCTATTTTTTATTACCGGATCTACACCTTTCATTTCTGTGTATGCTCTTTTCCCTGCCACTCTGTATGATCTGGGAAAATCAAAAACAAAAAGGAAGGATTTTTCTCATGCATATGCTCTTTTCCGCCGCGCCTTAGTGTGATCTCGGAAAATCAAAAACATTGAGGAAAATATTTAGTTTCCGGATAAAGCTAACTTCAAGGCGTAAGGTTTGTTTCTTTTTGTATGTCCGTGTTGGGTTTTGTGTTTTTTGTTTTGTAGGCAAAAAGAGCTTTCTTAAGTAAGCATGCACCCCAAAGCTTCAGTGACTAAAAATAAAAAATCCCCCTTCATCTTTTCCAAAAATTACTAGCCTTTTAAACCAACTCACTTGGTCCAAAGTTACTTTATGAGAATAGAGGTCTTGGGTTCAAGTCTTTCTTTTTTTTGAGTTTCTTTTTCAAAAAGCAGATGTAGCTTATGTTTTAAAGTTACTTTATGTAAAAGTGTTCTCACCCATTATAAAAAGTGAGTCACTTATAATTCTAAAGTCTCTTTATCTTTTATTTAAGTTACAATTTAGTGGGTAGCTTATAAAGTACCATTGTAAAAGTGATTTCACTCATCTATAAAAGTGAGTCACATAGATTTTAATATGGATTAATATTGATGTATACGGGATGATTCGGCGGTGAAACTAGACCTGGAGAATGAGGCACAGAGCTAGGGTTTCACATTGCTGCAGGGGCGGTTCCCCATGGAGGGGCGCAAAGGGGGGAGCTCTTCTCCCTCCTACAGGCAGGCCATGGCCAGCCGGGGCAAGAAACCATTAGAATCCATCAGAGGTCCTTTAGAGGAAGCAAAAAGAAGCATGGAAGAGGAACAAGATTTTACCAAACCAAGGAAGGACAACAGAACCAAAGAAAATGAGGAAGAAGACAAAAATCAAGGAGAAGAAACAAGGCACATAAGGGGCCATGTAAACCTAAGGCTGACGTCACTCCCAGAGTAGTTTTAAATGATCTTGCTCTGTAGGCGCACAGGGATCACATGCGAACCTACGCTATCATTTGCAAATTCATGGGATTATGGCCCACTAAAAAGGCTCTGCAAACATGGATCAAATACCATTGGAAACCAAAAGGAAGCATAGACCTACATCTAGGGTCAAAGGGTTTCTTTACTATGGTCTTTACAAATATTGAGGACAAAGACAGAGTGTTTGAAGGTGGGCCCTACTTATATGCAACAGCAGGCCTCTACATGCAGCTGTGGATGATGAATTTTTTCCCGGAGCAAGAGACTTTCACCTCGGTCCCAGTCTGGGTAAGACTCTATTCCCTACCTCTTGATTACTAGCAAACGGAATCGTTATCTGCCATAGGAAATAAACTAGGACATTTTGTCAAAGCTTCTGAGGCCACCAGAAGGGGTAAACACACTTCCTTTGCTAGAATATGTGTGGAGATGGATCTCTCTGGAGCTCTATTGGATGAGGTCATCTTGGAAGTCTTTGATGAAGAATGGGTGAAAACAGTAGATTATGAGCATATACCTTTCATATGCTACAAGTGCCATGAACATTGATATCTTTGTAGAGATTGTCCTCTCAGTAAAATCGAGAATAAGAATAAAGCTGCTACAATGAAAGATAACGAAGGCTTCCATAAACTGGGATATAGAGGAAAAGGGGGAAAAAGGGGAATAAAACAACATCAAACAGAAGGGCAACAGGTCAGCCATAATAAGTTCCATGTACTTGAAGAAGAGGAGGAGATAACAAAAGAAGAATAGGTCATGGAAGGAAGCCCTAGGGAGAAGGAGAACGAGGTAAATAGTGGACAAACACAAGATATTACCAAACAGAAAGAAACCATGTTTAGTGATGGAGAACTAGAGATGGACCAAGAAATGATCCAGAGTGAGATGGAAATGGAGGATCATGAACTACAAGAGATTCTGGATAGAGAACACCTAGATCTAGAAGGATTCTTGAAATAGGGTACCATGGGAGGGGTAGACTCATTACCACAAGAAGAGTTCAACAGAGTACAACAACTGTTCCTATGGAAAACTCAGGAAAAGGGGCTGGAGAGTCATAAAAACAAAAAAAGGCAGGGCAACGAAAGTGTGAAACCTATGAAAACCTCACCAGGATTAGCTCTTAAGAACCCAGGGAGGAAAAGAGGCAGAAAAAATCATAATGAGTTATTGATGGAATGTGGAAAGCTAATGATAGATTTAGGTAAGATGAAAGACCTAACCAACTACTCCTTTACAAATCTGTAATAATGAAGTTTACATCTTGGAATATAAGAGGTCTAGGGAGTAAGAGAAAAAAAGAATACTTAGTCACAGAATGAAGCAAGAAGCACCATATATGATCTTTATCCAGAAAACTAAATGTTCCATTCAAAGAATCAAAGAAGTTCATAGCAGCTGGCTCAACATATATGAATTTTTAGAAGTTAAAGCAGACAATACAACAGGGGGTATACTCACTCTTTGGGACCCCCAAAAGATTGGAATAATAGATGCTAAGGCATCTAGGAATTATTTGTCAATGGTTATCCAGCCTGTGGGAGATAGTGATACTTATCTGGTCACAAATGTTTATGGCCCTAAAGGAATAGATGATAAACTCAAGTTTCTAGAGTCTCTTGAGGATTTGAGAGATAGATATGCAGGAGTACCATGGATCATGGGAGGAGACTTCAACATGATCAAATCACTTTCGGAGAAAAAAGGGGGAACCAGAGCCTTAAGCAAAGACTCTACAAAATTTCAAACTTTTATAGATAATATGAATCTAGTTGACACTGACATGAGTAATGGCCTATTTACTTGGAATAATAAAAGAGGAGGAGAGTCTCAAGTCGCCTCCAAGTTAGACAGATTCATAATCTTAGAGGACCTTATGCTCAACGACAAGGACATAATAGTGAGAATTCTCCCCTTTGGAGGCTCAGACCATTGGCCAGTACAACTAGAGATGCAGGACATCAGTACCCCTAAGAAAAAAGCTTTTAGATTTGAGAATATTTGGATCACACACCAAGATTTCAATAGTAATATTGCAAAATGGTGGATAGAGGATCTGCAGCTGTAGGGTACAAATATGTTTCTACTACACAAAGGACTAAAGCACATCAAGTTCAGGCTTAAAGACTGGAACAAAAATGAATTTGGCAACATTTTTTATGCGAAAAAAATTTGTTGAAGACAAAATGCAGGAACTAAATCAATACCTTATCATGGATGGTTTTGATAAGGTCAAAAATGATCAAGTCACCAAACATTAGATAGACTTGGAGAATCTATGTAAACAAGAGGAAATTTTTTGGAGACAAAAATCTAGAGTTCAATGGCTCAAATAAGGGGAGCGAAATACTAAATTTTTCCACAAATCCATGTTAGCGAATAGATCTCATAATAGGATCTCTTCGATCAAGAATGAGGAAGGTCATATTCTTAATACCCATGCAGATATAGAAACAGTGCTAGTTCAGCACTTTCGAGACATAGCAAAGGAAACAATTTCAGACAGAGATCACTTCATCAGGGACTTAACAGGGCATATACCTAGGATTGTTACAAGAGAGGATAATTTCAATCTTAATAGGCCAGTGACTGAAGAGGAGGTTGGTGAAGTCATCAAAGAAATGTAGAACTGTAAAGTGCCAGGCCCAAATGTTTTCAATGTGGATTTCTTTAAAGCTTGTTGGAATATTGTTAAACACGACATTCTGAAGGTGGTGGAGGATTCCAAAATGAATAGAACCATTTTGAAGGTGCTCAATACTTCCTTCATATCCTTGATCCCCAAATAGGACAATGCACTGACCCCAGACAAATATAGACCCATAGCTCTGTGCAATGTGGTGTACAAAATAATATCCAAGGTAGTGGCCAATAGGCTCAAACCTCTTCTTCCCACTCTAGTTTCTGTGGAGCAATCTGGGTATGTGGAGGGCAGACAAATTGTCAATAACATCATTCAAGCGCATGAAGTGGTTCACTCTTTGTTAAAAGATAGGAAAGTGGACATGATTATGCAATTGGACCTAGCCAAAACTTACAACAAGCTGAATTGGACCTATATCAGGAAGGTACTTATAGCCTTTAGGTTTGATCATAACTAGGTCAGATGGGTCATGGCCTTAGTTACCTCTTCCAGCTTCTCAATTCTGGTTAATGGTTCCCCTTCCAAGACCTTTACTCCCTCCAGAGGCCTTAGGCAGGGAGATTCGCTCTCTCCCTTTCTCTTTATCCTCATGATGGAAGGACTTAGTCAGTCAATCAAGTAGGCGAAAGAAATTAGAAATATCAAGGGTCTTTAGCTTTCTAAGGCTAGTCAGGCTTTAACTTATCAAAAATTTGCTGATGATACCATGCTTCAGGGAATCCCCACAGTCAAAGAGGCACTAGCTTATAAACGTATCCTGTGTGACTTTGCCATGGCTACAGGTATGGATGTTAATCTCTCTAAATCTAAGATTTTTTTCTTTAATATCAATATTGTTATTCAGAGAAACATTTCAAAAATTCTGGGCTTTCAAAGGGATGTCCTTCCTTCTAAGTACTTGGGATTTCCTCTAACTGTTAAACCGTTGCACAAGAGCATTTGGGAGCAAGGTGATCAATAAGATGCAGGATAAAATTAGGAAATGGACTATTAGGTCTTTAAACCTAGTTGGTCGGTTAGTGCTTACTAAATCTATTCTTCAATCTATCCCCATCTTCATGCTCTCTGCCTTGCCTGCTCCTAAGGGAGTGTTGCAACAATTTAGAAACATTCAAAGAGACTTTATTTGGGGCAAGGGAGAGTAGAGAAATAAATGGGCCTTGGTTGCTTGGGATAAGATCTGCAAACCTAAAAATCAGGGGGGTCTTGGATTGGATGATCCAAAAGTGCTAAGTAGAGTTCTAGGGGTGAAATTATGGTGGCGTTGGGCTAAAGATCCAAAGGCTCAATGGGATAGTATCTGGAAAGAAAAATATGTTAGAAATTGGCAAGAGAATGAGCACATACAGATGACTGGCATCATTAAAGGTTCACATGTTTGGAATAAGGCCTGGGAAAATAGAGGATTAGTACAAAAAAATAGCTTTGGGGAAATCAGAGAGGGGGATCTTACTTTTTTTTTGGGAGGATAAATGGCAACAGGAACCTACACTGCTAACAAAGGACTTTCTAGATCTCAAGAAAGAAACTGATGCCCAAGGTTTTCTCAGGGTTAAATATTTTTGGGTTCAAAACAACAGAGAAGGAAAATGGAGAATCTGGAAGAAGTTTGAGTATAGGGAGGATAACCCCTTAACAGCAAAAGCAGAGGCACTAATGAAAGTGTTGGACCAAAGAAAATTTTTAGTGATAGGGGGACATGATCAACTTAGATGGGGTAATAATAATGAAGGTACCTTCAATCTCAAGGAGGCTAAAAGCATACTCCTTGAGTTGGACCACATTGTACCGGACAAGGCTTAGAAGAACCTATGGAGGCATCAAGGATGGATGAAGATCAAACTCTTCATGTGGCTGGTTCAACACAAGAAAATTCTGACTTGGGATAATATTCGAAAGAGGGGTGTTCTGGGTCCTTCCAGATGCCAGCTCTGTGAGGCCCAGGAGGAAACCATAGAGCACCTACTCAATAATTGCAACTTCACTTCTAGTTTGTGGGACTCATTTGCCACTATTTTCCGACAGACAGACAGGGACAAAGGAAGCATTATCAACACCCTGAATAAGTGGAGATGAAACTTCTCTGAATATGAGTTTCTATGCTCAGCCTGGGCTTTAATGCCAAGTTTCGTAATATGGAATGTCTGGAAAGAAAGGACCAACTCTTCAAAATGAAAAATGATCATCCCACCAAATCTTTGAGAAGATATTAAGACAACTTAAAGAGACAGTAGGCACTGTTGTGAGAAATTCCCCAAAGAATCCACCTTCAGAAGCAAAAAGGCAGATACTTTTTCAGTTGGGGATGTTAGAGCTCATCCCATAGGGCTTGGACAGAAAGGTCATGAACATGAACACTAAGAAGGATTGCTGGCACCCCCACCTCAAGGTTTTTTGAAATTAAACATTGATGGGGCCTCAAAAGGTAACCTGGGTGTAGCAGGTTCTGGAGTGGTGTTAAGAGATGATAATGGCTGCATCCTTTCTATTTTTCATTGCCATTTAGGAAGAGCCAATAATAATTTGGAAGAATTATTCGCTCTCTAGCATTTTTTAGAATTATTGAAGTAGAATAATCTCTAGAATATCATAGTTGAAGCTAACTCTGAGTTAATCATTAATCCGGTTAAGAGAATCAGTTATGGTACGGAGCCAGAAAAAGTCTCAAAGCAATGGAGGTTGCTGCAGGTCTTTCAGCAGATTCATCTTCACGGTCGGGGCTTAAGTATAGTGGGCTTCACACATGTGCTAAGAACAACCAATAAATTGGTGGAAATCCTGGCAAATCAAGGGGTGCTCTGCACCATGAACAGGGTTGAGCTGAGCTGGCAAGAGCTACCTTAGAATGGGTTAAGGGTTTACTGTCTAGATCAGGCAAACGAGGACAGAAAGGTGTTTTGTAATAGAGACATAGAACCGGTGTCTATATGATTTGGGTTTTCTTATGAAGAGTCAGTTTTGTAGGGAGGTTCCTTTTGGGAAGCAGTTCACTTTTGACCTCTGCAACCGTGGTAAGAATAACCTTAGAAGTCTCTGGAGGATGTGGTTAGGTAGAAGTTGTTACTCGGGCAGATGGCAGAACGGGGGAATTTTCATCTACCTTCCGTGCTTTAGCGCGAGGAGATGTGCTAGTGCGAGAAGCCAGAATCCTGGAGATCTCAACAAACTCAACAAACCGATTATTCTTCCGGTGATGGCAATACCGCTTGGGGAGTGGTTTCGGGTTCATCGCAAGCCCTTCAAGCGGTTTGTGGTTTTTCATATTTGGGAGCGATTCCATTCACATATCAACACCTGGCCTAGGTACGGTAATAAATATGGCCCTCATCACGCGCTAAATCTAGGTGCTTTTGGCCCGTGCGATATGTATCACAGCCGTTGGATCAAGCAATATGTTTCTATGGTCATGATCAATCGTGCAGGTTGGTGGGTCTAGGGTGTTCAGTGCATGGTTATTCTTCGTGTTTGTGGGTTGTGCGATATCTTCCTCCACCGTTGGATCTAGGAAGGGGAAGCGACGATCAAGTATAAGGTGTAGGGCAGGGCAATTGTTATCCTTTGTGCTTGTTACGCATCATGGTGGGCATTGGTGGATTTCGGGACAAAATTATGCTCGAGAGTTATCCCCTTTCGGACCCGAAATCCTTTCAGAATGGCTTCTTTCCCCTATTCGAATCCGAGGCTTATTTTATCATAGTCCATCAGAACTCTGGAGGGTGATTGATTGGTTAGGCTTTGGCCTGCTTTTCGAGGGTTTTGTGGTTCAATTTGTGGTTCTGTGGCTATCAGTGATTTGGTTTCTCTTTTGCTCCCAGTTCCTTGAGGATTGTTGTACCTTATGTAATTTGTTTTTCAATTTATTGAAATAGAAGGCTCGACTTTTGCTTTAGCAAAAAAAAAGTGAGTCACATAATTTTTTTTTAAAAGTGAGCTAATTAGATTTATGTTTGGAAAGGGGAGAGATTTTTTTTAAATAAAACATTATCATTCACTTCCACATATTCATGACTTCATCGGCATCTTCAACAACTTTTCTTCAAAAAGCCATAACTTCTTCATCTGGAAGTCATTTTCAGAGCCGTTTTTTTTTTAATCAGCCTAATTTTTAGAGATCTTTCCATTGGAATACTTAGTTTCAGCATATAAAAGTTTAGTTTCTGTTAAAATGGAAAGTCAATGCCAATTTATTCTTGACAACACCAAATACTTCCAATGGTGGTCCTACATTGTGGATTTACTTAGAAGTAAAGGTCTTTACAGAATAGCCTTAGGCCAAGAAACCAAACCTCAAGATGAAGATAAGGCAACCAAATGGGAAGATAGGCAAGATCAATCACGTGGGTTGATAGGGATGTCTATTTCTCCAAACCTTAGATTCCATATCGCAGAACTTGATACTTCTAATGAAGCAATGAAACAACTCACTAATGTTTTTGGAATTAAAAATCAAATTAGAGCCCATCAACTCCAAATGAGTTGCTTACATTGGACCCCAATAATTTTTCTTCCATTGAAGATTTTTTATCCAAGTTCAATACCCTTAGACTTCTCTTGGAATGTGTTAAGATTAAGAAAGAAGATGGTATCCTTATCTATTCCATTCTTACTAAGTTGGGACCAGCCTACTCTGTGTTTGTTTCCACCTTCCATTATACAAGAGAAGCCTTCATTTCTCAAGGACAAGACTACAAGTCCCCTTCCTTTGATGCCTTTTATGATTCTTTAATAAGAGAACAATAAAAACTCTTACATCTTGGTCCTCTTAATCTTGGAAACTCTTCTAAGAAAGCCTTAGCTGCTCAGCAGCAACCAAATTCAAAGAATCCTAGGAAGCCGTATCCTAAAAAGAATGGTCCTAAACCAAACAAGGGTCCTAAGAAATTTCAGTCTCAAAATGAAAAATCATTTCAACAAAATGATAAGGCAAATAAAAACAAAGGGAAGAAGACTGATAGACATTTCCACTTTTGCAATTGAGATCGCCACTTAGAATCCAAATGATTTACGAAGATGAAATCCTTGGAAGCAGCAATGAAGAAGCATAACATCCATTTAGAGGACTCTTCAACTTCAACTTCATCTTCAGGAATAGCACTTTCTGCATGTGGTTGTCAAGCATCTCGGTCTGTGTTGTCGAGAAAACTAGTGTCTATGCAGAGCTGCTAGTCCCACTAAGGCTGGTAGCTACCTTAGAAACAAACACACTAAAAACTACTTTCGTTTTCCTTTATGAGCAACAGATAAGAGAAGAATAAGGAGACCAATCTTTGTCTTGTGCTTGGTTCCTTGCTTGATTCCTCTCTCTTATGGTAGGTCTTTGCCACTCGCTTCCTTGTCTACCCAGCTTCAAGGAGTACCTGTAGAATCAAAGCAGCATAACACTATCCAAGAACATAGATATATTATTATAAACAATATAGGATCAGATGTACATTGAACACACAAATGCATAAATCATCAATCATACAAGAGTGTGGAGGAAAACTTGAATAGCTTTATTGATAATCAAGAAAGAGCAAAGAGAATTACAACCAATTATTCTGACCCAGCATCATCCTCTTAGCAAGAAAGCCCTTCTTCACCTCATGAAAAGCTTAGATCACCTAACACTATGATATTACACCAAGAAACCAACAACAATTCCTTACAAGATACAAAATTCCAGCCTCTGGATCTCTGGGATGAGGGATCCATATAAAGATGTCTGCAAGGGAGGTGATTCAGCTTTTGGGTTTTGATTAGTGTGTTCTCTCTGATAGTTCTTGATTCCACTTGGAGATTGATGATCTCTTACTCATCCCTGGTCGAATTCAGAGAGGCAAGTGTCACAGGAGAGGTTTCTGGAAGATTCCATGCTCCTCCACCTTGCGGATTGACCCTGCCATTTGTCCCTTCTCACCCATCGCACCCCATAGAAGGGATTTTTGACATGCATCGCACCTACTGAGTGTATTCAGGTGGGATGCAATGCACTTTGCCTATGGAGCAGGTGAAATGGTCCAGTTTTGACTAGTTCTGAGTAGTTTTTCATGGAGAACTTCTGGGAGATGCTATAATCAGTTGACCTTCTTATTTTAGGGGTTGGAACAATAGCTTTAGGGACTTAGGAGCCCTTTGTTTATGGACATTTATTCTTGGGGTTGCAGTGCCCAAAAATGTCTATAACATTTGCCCCCTAAAGCATGAGGTCGTTAATCTTTTGATGTCGGGTGAAATGCTTTATCATGAGGATCCGAAGTTTTTTCGAGCTGGAAGGCGACCTGTAATAAGATACATTACAATACATTATATTCATATTATTTTCATGATCTAACTGAGGCGGGCATTCCCATGCTCAGCTTTATAAATTCATTTTCATGTACATAGGACAGACAATCGTCTGAGTGTAGACTGATGATTCTGGTAGAGCCATCATCCCTTAGATTGGATGATTATCTGTGCAGCAATGATGTACATTTGATGTCTTTATTTTCCTGAATATATATCGCAACCCGGATGGATGAAACTAGATCCAGGGTCTTCAATCTCATTCGATTTTCACTCAAAGTACAAGTCGATCCATGTGAGAGATGTTCTGGAGTCGAACATGGAAAGACATTGCCTGATTACCAGCCAATGATGTAAGCTGTTAACAGGCACGAGAGGAATCACCGATAATGATAATGATCCTCAAGGTATTGCAATACAATTCACGTGGTGTGAATAAGGGACTTGGCGTCGAAGGCCATTGATGTAAACCTATCGCCGGAAGTGAGAAACTTGCCATTGAGGCATGCAAGCTTCAAAGTACTGAAAGGGTTGTTCCTAGATCGACTTCTTGGATAATGAACTAATGTTGACAAGAAGCGATCTATCATAGGAGGGCCTTAGTGAATCCCACATCAATGACATGGAACGGAGCAAATGATTTTAATGGAGGTGAAAACGATCTGGTGATATACGGTTCAGGGTGGCGGTCATGAAAGAATGGAGCGAAAATGTATTATAGTGGGTGAGACACAGGTGAATTCTCTGAGTGACTTATCTTGAACATATCGGCGACACTGACATGATGGATTGGTAGCATTAACCCCAAATGTGGATGGTGTGATGGAACCATGGTGATGTGACCAGTGAATGGAACAACCCAACCCGACTCGGATGCGGAGTGAAAGTGTCATGTTCAAGAGCGACTTGCTACCAACAAAGTTTCTTCAAGTTTTCTTCCCAATTTTTCCCCAGTCATTGCTGACCAGTACCTCTTTATTTTTGTCAAGCTTGAGGAGGATAACATATTTTTGTTCATAATTTTCCCTTCGGGCAAACCCATCACTATGTTTTAACGAGCCTAGCGATAGTGAAACTCGTTCTTGTCTGTTATGGACAAGTTTGTCGTTATTAGGTTTTAATGAGTTTAATGACAAAGATAACTCGATCCTTTTCAATTTTAGAGAGTCTGAAAAGGGACATAAAGGAAACTCCAAAAATCCTTTTTCGTCATCTAATCCCTTAAGTCCGAAAAAGTATAAAATAATACAAAAGGGATGAATTGTCAGTACTTTTAACGAGTCGAACAAAACAAGCGCTCGATCTTTTTGTGCAATAATCCCTCAGGTCCAAAAAGATTAAAATCTAAAGGAGGGATAGCACTTCCGGTCACTTTAATGAGATGGAAAGGCCAATGGCTCGGCAATATTTTCATATTTTACGAGTCAGTTGAAAAGAGCTTAAAGGAGACTCATTTTTTGAGGAACGAGTAATAGATTCTGGTAGCAGCTGATTCCAGGTAAGGTTTGGAATTTTCCAATCGCGGCAGTGTCACAAGGATGGCTAACAAGATCACTCTTCGCAGTTGTTCCTCAAAAGGGGTAAACAATCAAGTGGAGGTGAATGATCGGCTAATACAGAGTGGAGGTGATGATGGGAACACGACCAAGGCTTCAAAAGCTGAAGTACTACATTCACGATGGTTGTTTACCGGGAATTGGTTCATTTTTTATTTTAAAATGAGCTTAAACACTGGGGGAAACACTTGCTCATTGCTTATGTTTATTTTTTAACGAGCTTGAAGTCCGCGTTAAAACTGCTCGATTAATCCAATCGTATAATAAGGATGTCTCATCTAAAAATGGCATTTTTTCAAAGCTTTTCCCTGCATCCTTTCTTTATGCAAGTTAGGAAACGACCAATCCTACGAGTTTAAAGGGTTAGAGGACCTATAAATTTAAAAAATAAATGGTCGCTCTTTGCTTGCATGCCAAAAGGTTTGCATGCCCCCAGGTATAGTGAAATAGAGTTTCGAGGTTACCCCTCAATTTGCAGACAAAACATTTGTTTTATCGGGAAAGACGTACCTTTTTCAGGTTACCAAAGATTGTTCTATCTGTACCACAAACAAAAAATTTCTTCGGCGATGTCTACTGAAATAGACAAAGGTGAGTGGCACAGACGCCTCCACTCACATAACTTTGACGAGGGAATCTTATTCCAGTCTAATCCCATTTTCCTAAATGGACGGGTGTGTCAGACTAGTCATATATCCTCCGCGGAAAGCTACACTATACCCAAGGTTTTCCTGCCGAAGCAGACCAGGGTGCATGCCCCCTTGGTTTCAGTCATGCCCTCCAAATCACTCGCGCTGATCAGGAGGACGGACTGGGGATTGATGAGACATTCCTTGTGTTATCATAAAATCACTACTAAGGGCTGCAACCAAGCAAGATTTCATGTAACTCTTTCAACCAGACTTTAGACCAAAGATTAGCCTCTTTGGTCAGAGAGGGCTCTCTCACAGACTCTTGATAAAAATCCTTCACTACAACAGATGGCTAACTCTTTACTCATTCATGAAAACAAAAGCTGGTTGGATACATATCAAACTGGTCCTCATTGGGCTATGGAGTCTCATACACTAAGTAAACAAGAAAAACATAGTCATTTCATGGAAGTCAAGGCTCTTTGCATTAAATGTTCAAACATACTCCACAAAAACCACAACTTGCCAAACACACAGGAAGTCAGAGCATAAGATATGAATTCTGAGTGATTGTGCTATAACAAGGCTGCAAAAGAACATATAATATAAAACACCACCATTATATTTGAACAAAATAATCCATCGAGAATCTTGAGAAGAAATCAACACTGTTTTACTATTACTGTAACAAGTCTTACATTGGCCCAAATAACTCTGTTTTTGTATAAAATGTCCAACCTTTTTTACATCAGAGTCATTTCTATATATAGCAAAACCAAAATACTACTACCTGAGACTCCTCAACAAGCATGAAGGGAGCTCGGAATCCTATCATTAATTATCTTATCCATATCTAAACAAACTAATTAATTACAAAGGTATTGCGCTGTGAAAACAGAGGGTTCCATTCCCATTGAAACTTCAAGTCTATCTCCTCGTGTGCATTGATGCTTTCTTGAAATTTGACACCTGTATCACTTCAATGATAGCCGAGCCATGCTGGAAGTACATTCACTGAATGAGCAGTTTCGGATGCCTGATATGTGGATGATTCATCAACTGATAAGAATCTGTGCCCTATGTTCACGGTCTCTGCCTCCCATTAGTCTTCATGCATTAAAGATTATGCTTCAAGCCATTTAATCCTTTAATAATCACGCATGATAGAAAAAACCTTATGATCTGGCCACCTTGTAAACTGAACAGGTGTACCACTCAAAATCTCGGTAACCCTACCAGAACCCTAAAAATTCGGATATAAAGTGAAGACTTTAACAAAAGACAAAAATTTCACCTTTTCCTTAAATACTCACACCTGTCACCTTTTAAACATCTGAATGGCTTTATATAATCTCCATGCTAGCCTCGAGTCATCCCTTTAAGATTCACTGACCTCAGCATCAATCTCAAATTTTTCACATAAACAGTCATCTACAGCAGTTTCGTAGCGCGCTACGAAACTGCTGTAGGTAATCAAAACTAAGCATATGAACCTTAAAGCAATAATGACTTAACTCTGTGATTTCTTCAGCTATTTTACACAGGTGTAAGGACTTCAAAAAGTTTCAAAAAGTTTCAAAACGATGATAACCAAAATTTACTAAAACTTGGAAGGCATATTTTCCCTTGGATTAATTAGCTAGTTTGCCTAGCTTCATCTTCAAACTGCTAACTTCTTCCTTTAAAACCTTGTTTTTTGCTCTTAAGCTTGTATTCATCTGTTTCATGATTTTTGCCTGCTTCAGAGCTGGCACCGTCCACACATATGCATCAGAGACTGAGTCAGTTTGACTCATCAAACTTGTTCTGCCTTTCATTACAGCCTTTTTATAATTTGCATATCTTACTGCCCTTTCCTTAGAAACATTTTTAATCTGAGGTATTTCTTCTTTTGTTGTTCTAGCTTGTTTCTTGATAGCAATAACATTTCCACCTTGACTGATGATAACCCTATTACCCTTGTTCTTACTTTTGGCTGCTTGAACTATTCCAATCAAAACCTCAAGTACCTCTGTCCTAGGCACTTCTAAAGGTGCCTTCTCTTTCTGCGCTTTCTCCACTTCTTTGATTTCCTTGACTTAGTTTTAGGCTTCTTTTGGTCTGTCACTTCTCTCCTAAGTTCAGCCAAAGTAGGTTCTTCACTCCTTTCTTCCCTTTCTCTCACAGGCAATGGAGTGAGGCCTGTTTTGCTTGGGAAGCCGGCCATAAACACAAATGAATCCCAATCTCTGCCAATCTTTTGTAAACTATCCAACACCAGCAACTTTACTAGACCATGATGAAACAGGGATGTTTCACAACCATCTTTCTTTAACTGAATTTTATCACACATTTTGCTAATGCTTCTGAACAAATAGAAAGGTATGTCTATTGAAACCTTACCTGTGAAATGTAACAAAAGTTTGAAGTGGTAGGAGTAAACTTTATTGTACCTACCCTCGCATGTCAGGTATTTCTGGATGCATGTGAGGAGCATAGCATAATGTTCTTTTATATAACTCCTTGGCACCGCTTTGGTGAGGTCTTCATCTACATAAGGTTCCTTCAAAAACTCTTTACAGGGACTCATGTCGAACTTGAAGTTTTTGAACCATTCTTGGCCACCCCTCGGAATTTCAGTGACAGTGGAAATAACTTCAGGAGACACAGGAAACTCTAACATTGACACCTTTGAATTCAGTCCAGTAAAATTTAATGCGAAAGCCTTCGTTACCTCTGCATGTCCTCCCTTCAATTTTTCGCAAAACCTCCAGCAACCAGCATTTTGAAAGGCTCTTGCTACACCTTCATCCCTGAGAGTAACATCTAACCCCTCCGGCTCTGTCCTCACACACTTACCAGATCGATGTTCCCTCTTTTCCATCTTGCTTTGAATATTTTCACACAGGGAACTAATGGTAGCTGTAGCGCGAAAACAAACTCGACTTTGGAGTGCAGGCTCGCTTGCAATGATCCCTTTAAATAAGAACTTGGGCTTCTCATACAACAATCATGTTTACACATTATGAAAAACCCATTATGATATAACCATCCCTTGTAAAATCCCTTAAACTGACACTCAAATGCATGACTCTGGACCTTATGGCGGAATGATGGTTTATCATGACCTGGAGAGGACGTAAACTGACAAACATGAACGGACCTATGACTCACCTCTCTCGGATTTGACATTCAAAGGAAGAGCGCTACAAAAAACCCTGAAACCCCGATTTCGTAGCGCGGACAGTTCAAACTTAACAAGATGCGCTACTAAATGGCTGACAAACAGAACGCTGCGAAAAAATGAAAACATCATTTCGCAGCTAAACTGACCAATCAAACATGCGCTGCGAAACTGCGCAAAGTACTAATGACATGACATGTTTTAACTAACAATGATGGAGGGTATCTAATGATTTTTTCCTTACACGAATTCACATCAATACCTTTTGAAATTCAAATTTCAAATTGACATACACCAATAAACCTATTCACAAAACTGAAAACCTTTATATGAAACTTATGGACAACCTTATATACATGAACTATAGTTCTAAGTGATAACACCTTGCGTGAAAAGACCATTCAGGGTTGGTATATGACTATTTTCTATGTGTGAACCAGGGAATGAAAGCTGGTCTACGAGCTTGACCACTCTTCCTTCGTGAAGAAAATACATTACTCTAAAGAGTGAGGAGACAATGGATCCCATGCAATAAATATAGTCTCGTCCAAGGAGTAGATTATAATCCAAGGGTCCTTGGACTACCATTACATTCATGTGAACATTTTTCCTTCTCAACGTTATCGGCACATCGGGAAGGATCCCTAACAGTCGATTGGTTCCTTTGTCAAAGCCTGTTAGATTTCTCATCTCAGGCAAAAGCGATGGTGAACCAAGCGCTTTCCAAGAAGTTGAGGAAAGGATACTCACAGAAGCCCCCTCATCTATGATGGTACCGACCATGACCATTCTATATATTTGAGCAATGATTCGGAATAGTACACTAGCCGGTAAACGGGGTCTACCTAGTAGATTCCAGTCAAAGGAAACAACCATGTTGCTTGGAGGTGGGACCGAATAGATGGCTGGATACGACTCTGACGAACTTCCTTCTTGCGGTAAAGGAACGGGTAGACTGCCCCCATGTTCATCGGAGTCTGTGCTTATGAAGAGAATTTGAACGGGGTCGTTCTTGTTTTCTTCGGTGACTGTATCATCTGAAGATGGACCTTTTGAAGGCAAGACCGGGTCAACTGCCGCCTTGACCTTTTGACTTTTGTCAGGTATGGATTCAGATGGTTTATCTTCAATGATAGATGCTTCGGCCAACCACAAGGGTGTGTCAGCTGGATTTTCAACTAGTGACGGACTCGGCAAGAGTTTCTTGTATCCAGGAGGAAGCCGTAATGGTGAAACTGGACGGTCGTCCAAAACTCTTTTAGCTTTGTCTAAGAAGGGACAATAGTGGACGGCGTGATCGCCTTCACATAATTTACAAGGAAATTTATATTTTCCTTTTTGTCCAGGGGCTTCACTTTCACTAGTTGACGGCGTATGTTCAACATGATCATCAGAGGTTGATGACACCGGATTATGCAAACGAGGAGACCAGTCCCTTAAGATCCGAGGGATGCAAGGACAATCTCGATGATAGTGGTATCCTTTTCAAATGACACATGGCGATTTAGGCCTGGTCGGTGCAGTGTGTGGATTTTTGCTAGACGATGCTTGGTTACCCCTTTTCGCCTTTGGCTCCTTCTTCTTCTTCTCTTTCTTCTTCTTCTTCTTCTTCTTCTTCTCAGTTACTTGATTTTGGGCTTTACCAGCTTCATCAAGCGAAGAGGAAGGAGGAGAGGAAGAATTGGATGAAGTAGAGGGTTGGGGGGTAACTCTAATATCATTTAGTTGCTGACTTGATTGTTCAGGAATCACGGTGTTCTGAACGATAGAAGTTGAGAAGAGCCATACGGGCAAGCCGATTTGTTGTGGGGAAAAATGCCTATTTAGGACGATCCTATCCACCTAAGGTGTGACAGCGCCTTAGCAACAAACAAATACAGCTATTATGATTTCTTCCTTTATGAAATGTGAAAGAGGGGAGATTGGCAGACTTACCGTTGTCTTCCGGTTGTCCCTCGATCTAGATCCTCTTCCCCTTTGTGTGTCTACAACTACTCGCCTCCTCGCTTGCTCAAGAGAACAGCTACTTGAATCCCACGAGGTCACAAGAGAACAACTACCTGTGACAAGAGAACAGCTACTTGCGACAAGAGAAGAACACAATACAAAGGCAAATGTACATATTCATAAATGATTCAGGATTAGAAGTAAATCAAATACACTAATGCAATCATACAAAGTACACCAGCATATAGGAAAGAATCAAGATAGCTTTATTGAAAGTAACAGGGTTTAGGAAGAGATACAACCCATGGGGCTCCAATCCAGCATCTCCTTCCCAGCAGAATGGAATTCCCTCTTCAGCTCCCTTCAAAGCATAAACACCCAATGTATCCAGCCACAAACCAACATCAATTCTTTACATTCACAAAATTCCAGCCTCTAGATCCCATGGAGGAGAGATCTATATATAGTTATTTGGAGAGAGGATGAGTCAGCTTGAGATCTGACTAGTGTCCTCTCCCTCTGTCAGTTCTTGAGTCCACTTGGAGGTTCTTGCTTCCACTTGGAGATTTGGAACCTCTTACTCATCACCAGTCAAATTCCCTGATACAAGTGTCATTTTGGAAGCTTCCTGGGCATTGACACCTTGAGAAATGGGCCTTCCACTTGTCCAGTTACGCTCAGTGCAGGTAGCCTTTGTTGTAGTTGACATTCAACGTAGGTAGACAGTGGAGCAGTTGACATTCAGCGCAGATGCTCAGTGGAGCAGTTGACATGATCCAGAATTGGCTTGTTTTTGAGTGTTTTCAGGTGGAGAACTTCTGTGAATTGATGTGGTTACTTGGCCTTGTTCCTCTAGGGGTAGGAACAACATTTTTAGGGACTTTGGATCCCTTGATTATCGACATTTCATGCTCAGTGATGCAAGGCACAAAAATGTCTATAACAGTTGCCCCCTAAAGTATGAGGTCGTTTATCGGGTGAAATGCTTTATCCAGGAGGGTCCGAAGTTCATCCATCTGCTGGGAGGAGACCTGTAATAAAATACAATACAATACATTATGATTCATTCTGCTTTCATGATCTAGCTGAGGCGGGCATTCCCATGCTCAGCTTTATAAATTCATTTTTGTACATAGAACAGACGATCGTCTGATGGTAGACTGATAATTTTGGCGAAATTATCATCCTTTGAGTAGGATGATCATCTGCTGCAATGATGTACATGTCAAATGTCTTTATTTTTCCTGAATATATATCGCAGCCGGGATGGATGAAACTAGATCCGGGGTCTTCAAACTCGTTCGATCTTCACTCTAAGTACAAGTCGATCCATGTGAGAATTGCGCTGAAGTCGAACATGGAAAGACATCGCTTGATTACCGGTCAATGATGTAAACCGTTAACAAGCGCGAGAGGAATCACCGATAATGATAATGACCCTCAAGGTACTGCAGTACAATTCACGTGGTGTGAATAAATGACTTGGCGTCGAACACCACGCAAAATCTTCTGGTCGAAGGTCATTGATGTATACTTGTTACCGGAAGTGAGAAACTTGCCATTGAGGCATGCAAGCTTCAAAGTACTGAAGGGGTTGTTCCTAGATCAACTTCTTGGATAATGAGCTGATGTCGACAAGAAGCGATCCATCACAGGAGGGCCTTAATGAATCCCACATCAGTGACCCGGAACGGAGCTAATGACTTTAATGGAGGTGAAAACGATCTGTGACATATGATTCAGGGTGGCGGTCATGAATGGATGAAGGATAATGTATGGCAGTGGATGGGACCCGGTTGACTCTTTCTAAACAACTTCTCTTGAACATATGGTGACACTGATGCGACGGATCGGTAGCATTACCCCAAATATGGATGGTATGGTGAGACCATGGTGATGTGACCGGTGAATGAAACAACCCAACCCGAATGTGGTACGGAGGAAAAGTGTCATGTTCAAGAGCGACCTGCTACCATCAAAGTTTTCTTGATTTTTCCCAATTTTTCCCGAGTCATTGCTGACCAGTACCTCTTTATTTTTGTCAAGCTTGAGGAGGATAACATATGCTTGTTCTATAACCTGCCCTTCGGGCAAGCCCATCGCTATGTTTTAACGAGCCTAGCGATAGGGAAACTCGTTCTCGTCTAAAGACAAGTTTGTCGCTATTTAATCATTTTAACGAGTCTAACGACAAGGATAACTCGGTCCTTTTCATTTTTAGAGAGTCTGAAAAGGTACATAAAGTCAACTCCAAAATTCCTTTTTCGTCATCTAATCCCTTAAGTCCGAAAAAGTATAAAACAATACAGAAGGGATGAGTTTTCGATAACTTTAACGAGCCGAATAAACAAGCGCTCGACCTTTTTGTGCAATAATCCCTCAGGTCCAAAAAGATTAAAATCTAGAGGAGGGATAACTCTTCCTGTCCTTTAACGAGCTGGAAGGCCAAAACTCGGCAATCTTTTCATATTTTATGAGTCAGTTGAAAAGAGCTTAAAGAAGACTCGTCTTTTGAGGAACGAGTGATAAACAGGGATAGCAACTGATTCCAGGTACAGGTTGGAATTTTCCAATCACGGCAGTGTCACAAGGATGGCTAGGTGAAATCACTCTTCGCAGCTGTTCCTCAAAATGGGTAAACAATCATATGGAGGTGAACGATCGGCCAAATGAAAAGTGGAAGTGGCAGGTGCAAAACACGACCAAGGCTTTAACGGCTGATAAATTTACGATCACAGTGGTTATTTACCGGGATAGGTTCATTTTTTAGTTAAAAATGAGCTTAAACACTGGAGGAAACTCTGCTCACTGCTTTTATTTATTTTTTAACGAGCATGAAGACCGCGTTAAAACTGCTCGGATCTTGCGTTTATTTTTTAACGAGCATGAACTTTATGCTAAAACTACTCGATTACCCAGTCATAAGATAAGAGTGCCTCATGAAAGATCCCATTTTTTATAGAGCTTGCGCCTTACCAAAGCTATGCTCCCTCTCCTTTCTTTATGCAAGTTTGGAAACGACTAATCCTACGAGTTTAAAGGGTTAGACCTACAGGTTTAAAGGGAGGACCTAAAAATTTAAAAAAATAAATAGTCGTCCCTTGCTTGCACTCCAAAAGGTTTGCATGCCCCCAGGTATAAAACAGAGTTTCAAGGTTACCTCTACTTACCCTCCGCCAAAACATTTGTTTTAATCGAGAGAGGCTTACCTCTTTCAGGTTACCCAAAGATTGTCTCGTTAATCTTTCAAACAAAACACTTCCTCGGCAATGTCTACCGAAATAGACAAGGGTGAATGACTGTTGTCAAACACGTAACTTTGACAAAAGAATCTTATTCTAGAACAACCCCTCTTCCAACCACGGACGGGGTACGGACTAGTCATATTCTCCCGCGGAAACCTACCCTATACCCAAAGTTTCCCTGCCGAAGCAGGCCAGGATGCATGCCCCCTGGGTTCCAGTCATATCCTCCTGGATTACTCGCGCTCATCAGGAGGACGGACCGTGGGTTGAGACACTTCTTGCATGAATAGACCATTTAGGGGTGGTACATGACTATCTGCGATGTGTAATCTGGGAAACGAAAGTTGGTCCACGAGCTCGACCATTCTTCCCTCATGCGGAAAACACATTACTCTAAAGAGTGAGGAGACTATAGCTCCCATGCAATATATATAGTCTCGTCCAAGGAGTAGGTTATAATCCAAGGGTCCTTGAATGACCATCACGTTCATTTGAACGGTCTTCCCTTTCAATGTTATGGGCACATTGGGGAGGATCCCTAAAGGTCGACTGGTTCCTTTATCAAAACCTGATAGATTTCTCATCTCAGGTAAAAGCGCTGGTGAACCAAGCGCTTTCCAAGCAATAGAGGAAAGGATACTCACAGATGCCCCCTCATCAATGATAGTGCCAGCCATTACCATTCTGTATATTTGACAAATAATTCTGAATGGTACACTGGCTGGCAACCGGGGTCTGCCTAGTTGGTTCCAATCAAAGGATACAACCAGGTTGCTTGGTGGTGGGACCGAATATACGGCCGGATAACACTCTGATGAACTTCCTTCCTGCGATAAAGGAATGGTGGCATTGCCCCCTTGATCATCAGAGTCAGTGTTGATGAAGAGAATCTGGACGGTGTCGTCTTGATTCTCCTCTGTGATGGTGTCATTCGAAGATGGAGCCTCTGAAGGAAAAACCGGGTCAACTGCCGTATCAACCTTTTGACTTTCGTCAGGCATGGATCCAGACGGTTCATCTTCAATGACAGGTGCTTCGGCTGACCACCTGAGTGGCTCAGCCGAATTCTCAACTAGTGAGGGACTTGGCAGGAGTCTTTGATATCCAGGAGGAAGATTCGCTCGTAAAATCGAGCGATCTTCCAGAACTCTTTTTGCCTCATCTAAGAAGGGACAACGGTGGATGGCGTGATCGCCTTCACACAGTCTGCAGGGAAATTTAGCTTTCCCGCTCTGTCCTGGAGCTTCACTCCCACTAGTTGACGGTGAGCAGTCGACATGACTATCAGAGGTCGATGCTCCCGAATTGTGCAAACGGGGGGACCAGTCTCTTAGTATCCGTGGGATACAGGGACAATCTCTATGGAAGTGGTCTCCCCTGCAGATGACACATGGCGATTTAGGCCTTACGAGTGCGGTGTGTGGATTTTTGTCAGATGACACTTGTTTGCCCCCAGTCGCCTTAGGCTCCTTCTTCTTCTTTTCCTACTTCTTCTTCTCCTTCTTCTCCTTAGGAACATGGTTTTTTGATTTACCAGTTCCGTCAAGCGAAGAGGAAGGAGGGGAGGAAGATGAAGTTGAAGGCTGGGAGGCAACTCTTGTCTGATCTAACTGTTGACTCGACTGTTCAGGAATGGTGGTATTCTGAACGACATTGGTTGAAAAGAGCCAAACTGGTAGGCCAATTGTCAGTCCTGGAAGCAACAATGTGGCCATGTGGGGCGCACCAACATCTCCCCAAGAGGAGAAGGGACTAGGATTTCCACCAAGAGGAATTCCTTGGTTGGTGTGCTCCATCTTTTCAACCTAAAGATCAACGCAGGATAAAAGGGTGACTGTTTCGTTTAAAATAAATTGTTAACGACGCTTTAGACACAACTTGCTTTTTCAGTTTTAAAGAGTCGAGAAAAAGCTAAAGATGACTCTAGTCTCCTTCGATGTTTTAACGAGCCCGAAGTGACAAATGCTCGGATGGACTTTTTCTGTTATAGAGTCTGAAAAAGGCCAAAAGAAACTGCTCTGGAGATCTAGGCAGAGGGTGTGCCAAACTTCTCGCAAAACCACAGAATACTTTTTACGGTACGGGTGGTCGATCTTCGTGAATGCTGTGTTCACTGCATTGCGATCAGTAGGGCGGCCGACACGGCTTCCTAAGGATAAAAGATATATGCCTATAGGGGTCTCCCAATATATACACGACGGTACGTGGGAGCACAAATCCGTATTAGCGCTACCGTCTCTTAGGAGGAATCACCCACCTTCTTCGAGATCGACAGTCACTATGTTTAACGACGCCAGAACACGTCTGTAGCCTAGACCTCTATGTTGTGCGTTATGTTACAAAGCGTTGTTAGGTTCATTCAGTTTATTTTAGGTTGATCTTTTTAAAGTTTGCCTTTCAAGGTTCACCACGAGATGTATGATACAAATTCCCAAATGTAGTCTAAGATGATAAGCAAGCTTTATTATCTTTCAACTTTGAAAATCCTAGCTACTAAGGGAAAAGAATAACACTATCTTTTCTCAAAGAGCAATCAGCACACTCTAATGCACTTTCCCTAAATCCAACATGCAAACTTATCAAATGCAAAATGCACAATGCAGGTGTTTGTTTTCCACTTTCTTAGTATAAATGCCTACAAAGAAAGCTTTTTGCACAAATTTGAATTTGCTTTTAAAATGAACAATACAAACAAGTTCACTTTCTTCGAAATCAACAAGGGTAGAAGAGATTACAATCACTTTGCGATTTTCGAAATAAAGACTTGTTTTGACACTTAAAAGACACAAATTCAAACCAATAAGCAAAAGTAAATCTATAATCAATCTGCAATCAGCCAATGAACTCTCTTCTAAGATCACAATCAAATCTGAATCAAAGGCTACAGGATGACTACTTTACTCATGCAAAGGAAGACTGTAAATGACGCCACAAACACATAAAAACATTCACAATCTTTTTGTACAAAAATGAGGCGGAATCAAGCAAAGAAAAGCTTATCAGACTGGTACCTATGCTGGTCAAAGGCTGCAAAAACAGAGATCAAAACAGGGAAACAAAGGACAAAGAACCCCAGCTGCACAAGGCCACACTGGTTCAGCGCAGGTCTAACACTGTCAGTTTGACATTCAGCGTAGGTAGCCCCTTCGGGACCTGCGTTGAAATGTAGACTGCCTTCACAGTGTCTGCGCTGAAAGGGAAAACTCTCGTTTCCCTTGGTTTCTGGGTCACAAAATGCTCAAAAATCAACTGTTTCAGGCCAAATCAGAAACACAAGCAAGGTATAAACAGAGGGATACTTTGATAGGGTACTAAAGACTATCACAAGGATCATCAAATCATTTGTGGATCTAGTTTAGATCATAGACAAGTCCAACAACTGGATCAAAGCAGCAACTTTCTACTTTGCATCCGGGAAAGATGCAGTTCAAAGTTGCTGTCAAGTCTATGAAGTAAACAAATGATGGAAACACAAATGAAATGAATAAACAAGTTCTTCCCCAGCGGAGTTGCCAATTTGTTGTGGGGAAAAATGCCTATTTAGGACGATCCTATCCACCTAAGGTGTGACAACGCCTTAGCAACAAACGAATACAGCTATTATGATTTCTTCCTTTATGAAATGTGAAAGAGGGGAGATTGGCAGACTTACCGTTGTCTTCCGGTTGTCCCTCGATCTAGATCCTCTTCCCCTTTGTGTGTCTACAACTACTCGCCTCCTCGCTTGCTCAAGAGAACAGCTACTTGAATCCCACGAGGTCACAATGGAACAGCTACCTGTGACAAGAGAACAGCTACTTGCGACAAGAGAAGAACACAATACAAAGGCAAATGTACATATTCATAAATGATTCAGGATTAGAAGTAAATCAAATACACTAATGCAATCATACAAAGTACACCAGCATATAGGAAAGAATCAAGATAGCTTTATTGAAAGTAATAGGGTTCAGGAAGAGATACAACCCATGGGGCTCCAATCCAGCATCTCCTTCCCAGCAGAATGGAATTCCCTCTTCAGCTCCCTTCAAAGCATAAACACCCAATGTATCCAGCCACAAACCAACAACAATTCTTTACATTCACAAAATTCCAGCCTCTAGATCCCATGGAGGAGAGATCTATATATAGTTATTTGGAGAGAGGATGAGTCAGCTTGAGATCTGACTAGTGTCCTCTCCCTCTGTCAGTTCTTGAGTCCACTTGGAGGTTCTTGCTTCCACTTGGAGATTTGGAACCTCTTACTCATCACCAGTCGAATTCCCTGATACAAGTGTCATTTTGGAAGCTTCCTGGGCATTGACACCTTGAGAAATGGGCCTGCCACTTGTCCAGTTACGCTCAGCGCAGGTAGCCTTTGTTGTAGTTGACATTCAACGCAGGTAGACAGTGGAGCAGTTGACATTCAGTGCAGATGCTTAGTGGAGCAGTTGACATGATCCAGAATTGGCTTGTTTTTGAGTGTTTTCAGGTGGAGAACTTCTGTGAATTACTGTGGTTACTTGGCCTTGCTCCTCTAGGGGCAGGAACAACATGTTTAGGGACTTTGGATCCCTTGATTATCGACATTTCATGCTTAGTGATGCAAGGCACAAAAATGTCTATAACACGATTGTCAATCCTGGAAGAGACAATGTGGCCATATAGGGTGCACCAACATCTCCCCAAGAGGAGAAGGGACTAAGATTTCCTCCAAGGGGAACTCCTTGGTTGGTGGACTCCATTTTTCTCAAATTAAGATCAACGTAGGAAAGGTGATGATTATTCCATTTAAAATAAATTTTAGATGCTTTGACACAACTTGTTTTTTCAATTTTTAAGAGTCGAGAAAAAACAAAAGATGACTCTAGTCGCCTTCGATTTTTAATGAGCCTGAAGTGACAAGTGCTCAGATGGACCTTTTTCGTTAAGGAGTCTAAAAAGGAATGAAAGGGACTGCTCTGGAAATCTAGACATAGGGATTACCAAACCAATCGCAAAACTGCAGAATACTTTTTACGGTACGGCAGTCAATCTTCCTGAATGCTGTGTTCAGTGCATTGTGATCGATAGGGCAGCAGACACGGCTTCCTATGGATAAAGGATAAATCCTATTGTGGTCTCCCAAAATATACTCGACGATACGTGGGAGCACAAGTCCGTACTGGCACTTATCGTCTTAAAGTGGAGGAATCACCCAACCAACAGTGAAAAAAACAGTTGCCAGGCTTTACGACACCAGAATACGTCTCTAGCCTAGACTTCTAGATGTTGTGCATTAGGTTCCAAAGCGTTTTTACATTCATTAAATTTATTTTATGGTTGATCTTGCTTAAGAAATTTTCCTTTCAGGTTCACTACGTGATGTAGATGTACAATTCCTAAAATTCAATCTAAGATGATAAACAGTCGTTTAATCTTCTTTCTGCAATGAAAATCCTAGCTACTAAGGAAAGAGAGATGGCATTCTTTCAACAAAGAGCACAGAGCACACACTATATGCACTATCCTAAATCAAGCCAACAAACAGTCTAAATGCAAATGCACATGCATGTATTTTTTTTCAGCCTTCTTAATGTGTGAATGATAAAAAGAAAGCTAAGCGCAAATTTGAATTATTTTCCAAAGCGACAATTACTAACAAGTTTCTTTTCAAAACAAAATGAGGACAATGACGACACTTTGTTATCTCGAATTGAAAACTTGCTTTCGACACTTGGAAAACTTCTAACTCAAATCAAATACAAGAGTAACAGTGTAATCGACTATCAAGAACAATCAGATTCTCTTCTATGATTGAAAATGACACTTGTGACACTTTCAAATCAAGAAACGATAGTACAATTATGATACTTCTCTGTAAAGGAGAACTGAAAATGACTCAAAAATACATAAAAACATTTACAGTTCATTGCACAATGGAGGTAGAATAACAACAAGGAAATGGGTTTCAAACAGAGGTGTACTGACTACAGGCAGCAAAACTCTTGAATAGAGCTGAAAAGAGTGAACACAGAAACCAAAATTTAGGAACAAGGCCTTGTCTAATCAGCACACCTATAACACAGTGAAATTGAAATGAAATGCACCTACTACACTCAGGAAGTGCGATGCATTTGAAGTTCACAGAACAGACAGTGCACTGGACCAGGGACGAGACTTTGATTGGGTTCTGGGTCACAGTTTGCAGTTCAGTTCAGGGATTTAGGCCGAGCAAGTGGTAATCAGTAAATCAATCACAGGGGTAGATCTAAGGAGGTTACTAGAGCCACCACGAGGGCAATTAGAAAGCTTGTAAATCAATCGTTTAATTCATAAACAAAACCCAGAGATTGACTGAAGCAGTGTTGATCTACTTTGCACTTGCATAGAAAATGCAGTTCGAAGGCTAGCTGGCTTGACTTCAAGCTTCGTCTATAAGTTTATAAATTAAACAAATGTAGAGGAACAAACAATCTACTCGTTCACCAGCGGAGTCACCATTTTGTTATCGAGAAAACTAGTGTCTATGTAGAGCTGCTAGTCCCACTAAGGCTGGTAGCTACCTTAGAAACAAACACACTAAAAACTACTTTCGTTTTCCTTTATGAGCAACAGATAAGAGAAGAATAAGGAGACCAACCTTTGTCTTGTGCTTGGTTCCTTGCTTGATTCCTCTCTCTTCTGGTAGGTCTTTGCCACTCGCTTCCTTGTCTACCCAGCTTCAAGGAGTACCTGTAGAATCAAAGTAGCATAACACTATCCAAGAACATAGATCTATTATCATAAACAATATAGCATCAGATGTACATTGACCACACAAATGCATAAATCATCAATCATACAAGAGTGTGGAGGAAAACTTGAATAACTTTATTGATAATCAAGAAAGAGAAAAGAGGATTACAACCAATTATTCTGACCTAGCATCATCCTCTCAGTAAGAAAGCCCTTCTTCACCTCATGAAAAGCTTAGATCACCCAACACTATGATAGTACACCAAGAAACCAATAGCAAATTACGTAGATAAAGAATGAATGCATAATGACATATGCCCATAGCAGCATTGTCGAAGATCAGCACTTACTTACCTTCTCAAAGGGGAAGAAAGTGACACCATTTGAGGGGAAAAAAGAGAAGTACGATAAGAAACGGAGTTGTGTCTGTCTACGCTAAAGCGTAATTACGTATATAATAGCAGCATTGTCGAAGGATTGGATTGACCTTGCCTGAGGAAGGAACGTAGTCGCTTGCTCTTCCGAGAGCAAGGACAAGCGGCTTCGCTCCTTACCATAAAGTAAAGGCCAACTCTTCATTGAACACAGTTCTTCCTTACAAGATACAAAATTCCAGCCTCTGGATCTCTGGGATGAGGGATCCATATATAGATGTCTGCAAGGAAGGTGAGTCAGCTTTTGAGATTTGATTAGTGTCTTCTCTCTGATAGTTCTTGATTCCACTTGGAGATTGATGATCTCTTACTCATCCCTGGTCGAATTCAGAGAGGCAAGTGTCACAGGAGAGGTTTCTGGAAGATTCCATGCTCCTCCACCTTGTGGATTGACCCTGCCACTTGTCCCTTCTCGCCCATCGCACCCCATAGAAGGGATTTTTGACATGCATCACACCTACTGAGTGTATTCAGGTGGGATGCAATGCACTTTGCCTATGGAGCAGGTGAAATGGTCCAGTTTTGACCAGTTCTGAGTAGTTTTTCATGGAGAACTTCTAGGAGATGCTGTAATCAGTTGACCTTGTTCTTTTAGCGGTTGGAACAACACTGTTACACACCAATTTGTCACCGTTTGTCACCGTCCTTGTTACCCCTCACCCGCACACTGGAGGACTCATTCCGGGACCTGTGAGAAGTGACATGACCTGAAACCACTTGCATCATATTCCTCTAAGTATGAGATTCATTTTCCCTGAAGACATCTCCTGCAAAATCTCCATGAAAACAGCTCTTTTTGCATTAGCGCGGGTCCGTAGTTCACTGCCCGCGCCAATGAGGGAAATCCTATAAAAAGGGCATGCTATTGGTGCTCTGTCTCAGAGTCGCACTCGCGCCAACCGAATTGAGTAAAGTTTTCAACCAACAAACTCCCGAAGGTTCTCTTCAACCCATTCACCAACTGAATCTATGTTGAGCTAGGATGGTTTGGCTTCGAATCTCCATAGAAGGGAAAATGGTTTTCCACCTTTCATGGAAGTTTCCAAGTGATAAAGCCAATCCCATGAATAATGTGGTTGATCCTATCTCTTTCTTCTCTATCTATAAAGCTTGCCTCTATGCCTTGAGCAAGCTAGTCATAGTCATAGTTACAATAGCTCCAGTTCTAGCATAGTGATAGAGAGTTTGAAGCTGCAAGAGCCTTCTTTGCACCCATAAGGCCAAATCTAAATAAGGAGATTCTTGTCACCCAAAGAGAGAGAGGCTTGTTCCTCATCCCAACAAGCTTTGCAAGACTTGTGCAGCTGACTACCCAGCCAAAGGAGGATTTCACGTCAGAACAATGGTTGTATTCTTCTTTGTTATTTATTAATAATAGATGACTATCATTATGGTTCCACTCTCATTGTCTTATGTTTGATGTTGAGTTATATCTTTTCTGACTGATATATAATTGCATCTACTAGATTTTATGCTTGTTTTTGTGTTGTTCTTTGCATGTGCAGGTGTCCAATCACGGAGATCGTGGGGATCGTGACCGGCCAAAGCAAAGGAACGAGGGCGACATCTCTTCTACGAACACTAGCGTTGGAATCCAAGTAGGTTCTCACCATCTACTTTGTATTTGCAATTAGGAATCTGCGTGATAGCATTGTGTGATTGTTGCTAGACCCGGTCTGGGCTAGTAGGGATCGTCTCTGTCCGCAGAGAGGATTTACCTCCACAACAATTTGGCAACTCCGTTGGGGAGTGGTATTGTCTCTTTGGTTTCTCGTTTGGTTGCTTAGATAGCTTTCTGGGTTGGATTTCTTGCTGTTTCTTGCTTTTTGGTTTGCCTAGATACTGTTTTCAAGCCCTAGGTTGCTTGCTTTTGTTTTTGACTTAGCAAACTCGATTAGCGCGCTTTTTAGACTTACAATCACGCCAATTGGCGCTAGTTGCTCAAAAAAAACCCGCGCCAATCCCATAAAAGTGCGAGTTGCAGCCTGACAGTCGCGCCAGGCCTGTGAACTTTTCCAGTTTGCTTGTTTGCAGCCTTCCAAGCTTGGGTTTTGTGTCTAGCTACCCCCTTTTCAATCACTTGAGTGTGTCAAAGTCTTGTTTGACTAGTTTTGAGGTTTTTCTTTGGCAAATTATTAATTTGATTTCCTTTGATCATTACTTGGAGGTTTGTCTCGGTCTTTTCACAATTTTGCATCTTTTTGCTTTTGATTTTGCAAAAAATTTACCCCTCATTCGCCGGGGGGGGGGGGGGGGGGGCCTAAATTGTGTATGAGTGTTAATCGCCTTTGAGTGTTTTTAGTTTATGATCTTTGGAACTCACACCCGTTTTTCTTGATTTGCACTTGATTGGTTCTTAGATTACATTAGAATCATCGTGTGTTTGAGAATTCTCTTGCATAGATCACACTTACATAATTAGAATTCTCATTTTCAGGATATGAATGAAAAGTGTGCATAGATTACATTTGCATACTTTGGGTGTTTGCCATTTTCTATCAATTTCACATTTTAGCCCTAGGACATCTAGTGGCTTTGCGTGTCGAATTTTTGGTCTTCTATCATTCCAGTCGACTTTTTGGTTACTCTCTTGCACTTGTTCAATGGTTGTTAAGTATTTTATTGCGTTATTCGAGTGCTTTACTTCTTTTTCACTTGGATTCCACTCGGCTTCGCTTTGGGCCTAGATCACATGGCTCATTGAAGTCTTTGGTGTTTTTCTTCATTTTGAAGCACTGCCTTGGTATTCCGGGGACTTGATTGTATTTTCATTGAGTGAAATTTGTCTCTTTTACTCGGTGTTATTATCTCTCAAAATTTGTTTAGTGCACTTTTCCATTGAACAGGAAACGAACAGTCTCTTTTGCGTTGAATTAGTTAATGGAAAATAAAGCTTTTCGTTGTTATTAGCGATTAGTAACTTTAGAGAAAAGTTTTGTTAATTGCCATTAGCTGCATTAGAGTTATTGTTGATTGTTTTATGGTCATTTTTGTTTGTGTGAAAGCTCTCAACCCTCTCGTAGTTAGCATTCATCGAACGAAATGATATTCTTTGGAATATAGTTTGCATTTAAGGAATTGTGAGAGATTACATACGGTAGGACCTGGAAATCGAAACCTAATCAAAGACCAACCATAAAATGAACTGAATGAACTTAAAAACGCATTGGAACATAACACTCACTAATTAGAGGTCTAGGCTAGAGACGTGCTCCGGCGTTGTTAAACCTAGTCACTGTTGTTTCACACTACGGTTGGGTGATTCCTCCTTTTGTGACTCGATAGTGGTCTAGCACGGACTTGAGCTCCCATGTGTCGTCGCGTATATAGGGGAGACCCCACTAGGTTATCATCCTTTATCCACAGGAAGCCGTGTCTGCCGCCTTACAAGCCGTAACGCACCGAACACAACATTCGGGAAGATTGACTGCTGTACGGGAAGTCCTTGGTTTTCATATGACTACCAAGATGTATATGCAGTTTTACGGATTTGTTTGGTAAACCCTTTTGCCTAGTTCTCCAGAGTAGTCACTTTCGATCCTTTTCAGACTCCTTAAACGAAAAGGCTCATTTGAGTACTTGTCACTTCGGGCTCACAAAACATTCGAAGGAGACTAGAGTCATCTTTTTGTCTTTTTCGCGACTCTTAAAAAATGAAAAGGTCAAGTTGTGTCCTTGCGTCTTAAAATTTATTTGGCCACGATTAACATTACTTGGTTAGATCTTGTTTGTGTTAGCTTGAGTAGGCTTCTTTTCGTTCTTAATGGAAACTTTTCCGGGGTTCACCAACCCAGGGACCCCCTCTGACGGGAACCCTGGTCATTTCACTCCTTTTGGAAATGTTGGTGCTCCTTATATGGCAACGTTGTCCCTCCCAGGGTTAACTGTTGGGTTGCCGGTTTGATTGTTCTCAACCTCTTTGGTCCCTATCATCTCATCGTCTAGTCAATCCGTCCCTCCACCTGAACAACATCATGTTGATTCTAAGGTGGATCTCTCCCCTTCTACGCCCACTTCTACATCCTCATCTTCCACTTCACCTGGTGAAAGTCTCGATTCGAGTAACCAGGTGGCTAAGAAGAAGAAGAAGAAGACGAAGAAGAGGAAGGCTCCTAAGGGAGAGGTTACAAGTGCATCTACTCCCTTGCGTACACCTGAAGTCGGGCCCCCTTCCGCTCCTCCGCGGAAGGTCAAGTTTCCTTATCGATTATGCAAGGAGGACCATCTTCTTCGCGATTGTCCTGGCATTCCCAGGGTACTAGAAGTATGGTCTCGCGATCCGGCCCGCCCCTCATCGTCCTCTGAAGCTCACGGTGATGCTACCTTATCATTTGGGAATGGTAAGGGAAAAGGGAAGATTCGAATCGCCTGTAGACTTTGTGAAGGCAATCATCCCCTTCACCTTTGTCCACTCATGGATAAAGCCTCCGGTGTCTTGGAAAGTCTTATAGCTCCTTCACCCCAACTTCCCGTTGGTTATCAACGTCTCTCTGCAGCTGCAGATTGTCCCCCTACTGACAAAGAGATTGCTTCAAATTCTTCTCTTGTCCAGGCCCCTCTTCCCGAACCCGGCTGTCCCCAGCCTGTTCCAGACCAACCATTGGTCGGAAAGAGTGTCGACTCGAGTTTGCCGCTCGCTCACTCTGTTTCGGAAGAGAATCACGCCCATGTTCTTCTCGTCTCTTCAGATTCTCCTGAGTCCCGAAATGACTCTCCTAACCCAGCTGCTCCCGAAGGTTCTCCTTCTGTTCCTTTAGCACATGGGGGCAATCATATGATTCCCCCACCAAGTAGTTTGGTCTCTTCCTTTGATTGGAATCGCCTAATCGCTGGTCGCCTTCCATCCCATATGCCTTTCCAAATCATAGTACATGCCTCTGCTAAGGCAGTACCTGGCACTGTTTTGGATGAAGGGGCATCTGTCAGTCTTATGCCGTACACTACTTGGCAAGCTTTAGGTTCCCCGTAGCTTGGGCCAATCACTCAGAATCTGTTGGCCTTCGACGAAGGAGCCTGTCCATCTCTAGGAGTTCTCCCGAAGTTCCCTATTTCTTTGGGAGGCAAAACCGTCTATATAGACGTCTTGGTTACCCAAGGTGTTTTAGACTTTAGTCTTCTCCTTGGTCACGACTATGTTTACGCCATGGGGGCCCTCGTTTCTTCGCTTTTCCGTGTGGTTTGCTTTCCGCTCGATGGAAGAATTGTGACTATCGATCAAGTGTCATTCGTTAGTCCCCCGATGCCTCCTGCGTCGTTGTCATCCTCTCCTAGTTTTCATCCACCAGTTGCATCTATCCCACCACAGATCAACTACGTGGCCACCTATCCCATGCCTAGATCCAGTGATGCCGCCATCATGCATAGTGTCCTGAGGGCATTGGGCCCTGACTTCCAAGATGTTTCCCTTCCACCGGGAGTGGCAATCTTGGAAGCCCCGACTTTCTATTCATTATGATGAAGTTCGGATGGAGCACAATTCCTTTCCGGTGTCAAGCTCCTTCAAAAATGAAACTCGGTTTGGTTGGAGCATAGTTCCTTTCCGGTGTCAAGCTCCTTACAAAATGACACTAGGTTTGGTCGGAGCATAGTTCCTTTCCTATGTCAAGCTCCTTCAAAAATGAAACTAGGCTTGGTCGAGCATAGTTCCTGATCTTGTGTCAAGCTCGTTAAAAAAATGAAACAAGGGTTATGAGGATAGTTCTTTTACTGTGTCAACCTCATTAAAAAATGAAACAACTCCTCCTTTTCCAAATCGAGTCTTTGATTAAGATCTCACAAAATCCAAGTCGAGTCTTTCCAAGATCTCGAAAGTGAACCTTCATTCCATCCACTTTGTTGAATGCAATGAAGCTTGGGGGGCATGTACCTCGATTTGCGTCATTATGCTGGGGGCATGCGAGCTTATAACAAGCATAGTTTTTCGTTTCAAGCTTGTGTAAACATGAAACCGAATCCAAGCAAAGTTCTCCAAGGTTCAAGCTTGTGTAAAAATAAACCCATACCCAATTTACATCTCGTGATTGCCATTTTTATCCGCTAAATTCTGTTAGATGAGCCTTGGTTATTTCATTCCATCGCCACCATCTCTTTGGACGATCATATGCTTTCACTTGGTTGTTTATCATTTCTTGAGGAACTGCAGCGATGAGTGGTTTTATTAGCCAGCCTCTTAATCATTACATGTTTTGAGTAGTTCCATCATTGTCGGAACCAGTTGCTACCCTTTATACCACTCGTTCCTCTAGGACGAGTCTCCTTTAAGCTCTTTTCTGACTCGTAAAATATGAAAAGATTGCTGAGTATTTTTCCCTTTTTGACTCGTTAAAGAGAATAAAAATGGAGGTCTACTTTCAGCGCTTTTCCGACCGTTTAAAGACGAAAAGATTGCCGAGTTTTCCTTCTTGACTCGTTAAACGTAAATAAAAGGTGGTCGTCTTTAAACTCTTTTCCGACCGTGTAAAAACGAAAATATCGTCGGACCCTTGTCGTTTCAGGTTCGTTAACGGTTACGAAGTGACGTGGCTTCGATCGCTTTTTTACTTTTTCAGGTCGAAATCACTACTCATGAAAAGTACTCCTCGATCATAATGGTCGGGCGGTTCTTTCAAGCATTAATTTACACTTTTTCGGGCTCGAGAGACACAACTTTACGAAAAAGGACACCCCTAGAGTTTTCTTTTCTGTTGTCTTTTCAAACTCTCTAAACATGAAAAGACACTGAGTTCTTCCTCTGTCAGACTCATTAAAACTTGATGATATTGGAGTCCGTCGAGATGACGCCTTACAAGCATATGCTATCCCCGTCAAGCTTGTTAAAAATAACTGGGGTACTTGCCAGAAATGGTGGGGAAAATGGAACCATAATTATTGTCGTGTCGACAATATGTCGCTCTTGAACATGGCACCAGTCTGCATTCGTGTCTGGGTGGGAACATCTCATCTTGTTTTACACTAGCCTCCGTGGGTTTGGGTGATCCTATTTGACCTCTCATATGCCCATTGCCTTGTCACCATGACCTCTGCTCATTTGATGTCAAATACTGCCAAGTCCACTATCGTGCCGCCGATATGTTCAAGAGAAGTTGACCTCTGCAGAATTACAACCTCCCTCTGATACCTCACATAATTCTGATTCACCACAACATCTTTCCTCTGTCTCGTGTCAATGATGTGGGAAACACTATGGCCCACCTTTGATCAAGGTCACTTCCTGTCGACTTCAGCTCATTATCCAGGAAGCTGATCTAGAGACTCCCTTCGGTGCCTCGGAGCCTGCATGCCTCAATGGCATGTTCTTCGTGTTCGATGAGAGGTTTTCATCATTGGCCTCTGATCGAATGATTCTATGGGTGTTCGACGCCAGCTCATTGATTCACACGGCGTAGATTGTACCTATAGTACCTTGAGGACCATTGTCATTATTGGTGGTACCTCTCGCGTCTGTTAACAGTTTTCATCATTGGCTGGTAATCAGAAAATGTTCATGCATGTTCGACTTCAACTCCTGTATTCACATGCTTGGACTTATACTCTGTTCGGGTCGAGATGGAGCGCAAGACCCTGGATTTTGTTTGTTTGAATCCAGGTTGAGATTTGTGGATTATTATGATCACTACATGACTCATTCACTAGATGGTTGCGACCATGCCTGAGTCTATTTATCGATCCTCTCTGGATGGCTGCGTCCATGCCTTGGATCTAGTTTATTATGTACTCTGTTATGGATGGCTGCGCCCATACCACATATATCATGTACTTGAGATATCAGTTGTACTTCTTTACGCAGGTTCTCTAGCGGCTGTGTTTTCAGTCACGCATGTTCTTGTAAAGCATTTCACCCCTCTCTCTCTCGGGCCTCATGCTTTAGGGGGCATCTGTTACATAGCAATTTGTCGCCGTTTGTCACCGTCCCTGTTACCTCTCACCCGCACATTGGAGGACTCATTCCGGGACCTGTGAGAAGTGACATGACCTGAAACCACTTGCATCATATTCCTCTAAGTATGAGCTTCATTTGCCCTGAAGACATCTCCTGCAAAATCTCCATGAAAACAGCTCTTTTTGCATTAGCACGGGTCCACAGTTCACTGCCCGCGCCAATGAGGGAAATCCTCTAAAAAGGGCACGCTATTGGCGCTCTGTCTCAAAGTCGCACTCGCGCCAACCGAATTGAGTAAAGTTTTCAACCAACAAACTCCCGAAGGTTCTCTTCAACCCATTCACCAACTGAATCTATGTTGAGCTAGGATGGTTTGGCTTCGAATCTCCATAGAAGGGAAAGTGGTTTGCCACCTTTCATGGAAGTTTCCAAGTGATAAAGCCAATCCCATGAATAATGTGGTTGATCCTATCTCTTTCTTCTCTATCTATAAAAGCTTGCCTCTATGCCTTGAGCAAGCTAGTCATAGTCATAGTTACAATAGCTCCAGTTCTAACATAGTGATAGAGAGTTTGAAGCTGCAAGAGCCTTATTTGCACCCATAAGGCCAAATCTAAATAAGGAGATTCTTGTCACCCAAAGAGAGAGAGGCTTGCTCCTCATCCCAACAAGCTTTGCAAGATTTGTGTAGCTGACTACCCAGCCAAAGGAGGATTTGACGTCAGAACAATGGTTGTATTCTTCTTTGTTATTTATTAATAATAGATGACTATCATTATGGTTCCATTCTCATTGTCTTATGTTTGATGTTGAGTTATATATTTTCTGACTGATATATAATTGCATCTACTAGATTTTATGCTTGTTTTCGTGTTGTTCTTTGCATGTGCAGGTGTCCAATCACGGAGATCGTGGGGATCGTGACCAGCCAAAGCAAAGGAACGAGGGCGACATCTCTTCTACGAACACTAGCGTTGGAATCCAAGTAGGTTCTCACCATCTACTTTGTATTTGTAATTAGGAATCTGCGTGATAGCATTGTGTGATTGTTGCTAGACCCGGTCTGGGCTAGTAGGGATCGTCTCTATCCGCAGAGAGGATTTACCTCCACAAAAAACACCTTTAGGGACTTAGGAGCCCTTGATTTATGGACATTTATGCTTGGGTTTGCAGTGCCCAAAAATGTCTATAACAGTCTGGCTATGCACTAAATGTATCTTCTTCTTCTCATTCTCATGAGTGGTTCATTGATTCTGGAGCTTCTTATCACATGGCCAAAAACAAAGCCATATTTTCTTCTTTAAATGATTGTAACACCAAAAATATATATGTTGGTGATGATAGATCTCTTAGTGTTGTAGGGACTGAAACTGTTCATATAGACAATGGTCAATTTAATGATGTATTATGTGTTCCAACCTTATCCTGCAACCTTCTATCTGTATATCAGATAACTTATTCAGGTGAAGGTAAAATCATTGAATTTTCACCTCACAATGTTGTAATTAAGGACCTAAGAGATCCTTGACAGATTTTAGCTACTCACATTGTTGATGATTCTACAAGGTTGTATAAGTTTAACAACTTTGGGTCATCAAATCTTCCCTCGGTATTTGTTTCTCATAACGATGAAGTGAGCAAACTTTGGCATGAGCAATTTGGTCACTTAAACTATCACTCCATTCAGAATCTATGTAAAGAAAATATAGTGACAGGTCTTCCAATGGTATCTTGCAGAGATGGTGTTTGTTCCGGATGTGTACTCGGAAAACACCATCGGGATAGTTTTGAAAAACATGCCTCTTGGCATGCCTCAACCCCTTTACAACTTGTGCATAGTGATTTATGTGGTCCACTTCCAATTGTTTCATTCTTTGGCTACAAGTATTTCTTAACTTTCATTGATGATTTCTCTAGATGCACTTGGGTATATTTCTTAAAACTCAAGAGCGAAGTATTTAATATGTTCTTGGCCTTTAAGGCCTTTGTTGAAAAACAATCTGGACATCAAATTCTTAAGCTAAGATCTGATAATGGCGGAGAATATGTTAACAACAAATTCATCAACCTTTTCACTGAGAATGGAATTCAAATGCAACATAATGTTCCATATACTCCACAACAAAATGGTGTAGCTGAAAGGAATAATCACACCTTCAAGGAAATGGCTAATTTTATGCTTCAATCTAAAGGACTTAGTCTTAGTTTTTGGGCAGAAGAAATTAACTGTGCAAATTACATAGTAAATCACATTCGTACTAAGGTTTTAAAGAACATCACTCTAGAAGAAACATGGAGCTCAATTAAACTAGATGTAAGTCACTTTCATGTTTTTGGAAGTGAAGCATGGGCCCATATTCCAGATGAGAAACATAAAGATTTAGAACCTAAGAGTGAAAAATGTATTTTTGTTGGATATTCTGAAGATGTCAAAGGATATATAATTATTCCACTTAAGTCCAAAAATCTTATCATTAGAAGAGAAGTAAATTTTGCTGAAAATATATCGGCCTATGAGCCTAGTGCGGTAGATGTGCCACCTCTTTCTATCCCTTCTACTTCTGAAAATATTTCTTCTTTAAATGATGACAGCAAGGATGACATTCCTCCCCCACCTTCTCAGGATCCTCCTTTAGCTCCTCAGCTTCCAAAATGGGTCTGTGCTACTTGGGATACAATAGGTGCTCTTGCCAATGATCCTACAAATTAGCATTGTACACATTCTCATTTCGATAGAGCCTCTTCTTTACTGGCTCAAGCTTCAGCGAATTATGATCCTGAAACCTTTACAGAAGCTTCAGGCCATCCAGATTGGGACACAGCTATGAATGAAGAATATCATTCATTATTGGCAAATGATACATGGGATCTTGTTCCTCTTCCAAAGGAACGAAAACTTGTTAGATGCAAATGGGTTTATAGAACCAAGTATGGCCTAGATGGAAAAGTTGATAAACATAAATCTTGTCTTGTTGCTTAGGGTTTTTCACAAGTTGAAGGCATTGACTATACTGAAACATTCTCCCCTATTGCCAAAATGAACTCTATCCACCTTGTTCTTTCCCTTGCCGCCTCTTTCAAATGGGAAGTCCATCAGATGGATGTTAAATATTCCTTCTTGCATGGAGACTTGCATGAAGAAATCTATATGGAACAACCTACTGGCTTTATACAAACAGAATCTAGCCTTGTATGTCAGCTTAAGAAATCCCTTTATGGTCTCAAGCAAGCCCCTCAATCTTGGTATGCTAAAATGGATAGCTTTCTTTTAGAAACTAGCTTTTCTAGGTGTCATTCTGACAATACTCTCTACACCAAGAAAGTTGGCAAGTCTCTTGTCATTCTTGTTATTTATGTTGATGATCTTATCCTTACTGGTAGTGATCCCAACCTTATAAACCATGTGAAGTCCATCCTTAAAAAGAAGTTTGAAATGAAAGACTTAGGACACTTGCATTATTTTCTTAGTCTTCAAGTCTTGCAATCCAAGGAAGGTATTTCCCTTTCCCAATCCAAGTATGCCTGTGATCTTCTACGCCATTTTCACATGGAAGACTGTAAGCCAACCCCTTCTCCCTTTCAGCCTGGAGCCAAACTTTTAGTCACTTGTACTTCCCTTGAAGTTGATGCTACCTTATACCGTCAACTTGTAGGAAAACTTTTGTATCTGACCCATACTCATCCTGACCTTTCCTTTGTTGTTGGCCTTATTTCTCGGTTTATGAAAAACCCACATGAAAGTCATTGGAAAGCAGCTAAAAGAATACTTCGTTATGTTCGAGGTACAATTCAGTTTGGGATTCATTACAGTGTAGAATAATCTCCTTTATTGGTTGGTTTCACTAACTCTAATTAGGCTGGTGACCCTGATGATTGGAAGTCTACTGCAGGTTATGTGTTCACTCTTGGTTCGGTACCTATTACATGGGCTTGCAAGAAACAAAGTGCCATTTCTCTTTCTTTTGCAGAAGCCGAGTATCGTGGTGCCATTGAGGCTAGTAAGGAGGCCATGTGGCTTTGTCAGATCCTATCAGAGTTTGGCTTTCAGTAGCAACATCCGACTACACTTTGGTTTGATAATCAAAGTTCCATTCAACTATGCGAACATCCAATCCAACATCAGTGCAACAAACACATTGAGCTGCACATGCACTTTATTAGAAAGCTCATTCATGACCATGTTCTTGAAGTGAAATATTGTTCAACAGATGGTCAATTTGCAGACATATTTACAAAGGCTCTCACAGAGGTGAAGTTTACTAAACTTCGATTTATGGTTGGAGTTCAGGAAGTTGTCACTAAAGGGGGATAGGCTCTAGTGCCTCCTTCCTTCTCCTATTGTGTCATATTTTTACATCCTTCAATCCTATCCCAAGTTGTTCTTAAGGGGGGATATTAGGATATTTTTACACATAGGAAATAGTTAAGTATAACTTGGTCTAGTGTAGAGTTAGGTAAAGTGTGTTTCTTTACTATGTACTTTTGTAACTTACAATCTGACGGTCGTGATGTGTTCTAGACATGAAGTGATCTGACAGTTCATTCTCTCCTTGGTATTACTGACACTTGATCCATGGCTTAACGCCATATTGGTCCATGATCTCTATTTAAAGAGCATGGAGGGTCATTTGTAGGTTAACCATTCATGAGAGAAGCTTATGTAAATTTTCATTATTTTATTAATAAATTGCTTGAAGTGGCCGCGTTGGCTCAGGCCATGGACTGTTTCCCTCTTTGAGAGTTTTAGCCACGTCAAGAATACTGGTGTAATGATCTGTGATCTATTTGTGAGTGGTTTCCTTTGGTGTTCTGTCTAAGGAACTTACCTTGTAAATTCCTACAATGCATGTGGTTGAGATATTCCATTTGTATGGATGAGCCTGTGTGTCTGCATTTGTAACTAAAATTTTATTGTTTCAAGCCTATGGTTGGAAAACAAAACCCTAAACACTCATGGAATCTTCAGACGCTACAATTTCGAACCTGTATGAACCAATATCCGTGACCCAGGCTCAGAACTATAAAAACTATTCAATGAATAAGATAAGAATAATATGTTTGGTGATGTGTGCTTTAGGTCACTTGTATTTATAGGCTTCCAAGGATGTCCATTTTCCTGTTAGGGTTGACCTACCCTTTTGTGCAAGTGTAGAATTTTCTTCAAAAAAACACTTTCCCTTGTCCAAATTGAGTACTTCGATAGTAAAAATTGGACCTCTCTGTTATCACTCAAATTTTCCTAGAAGTTGTCAGAAGTAGGAAAGGGGTTCGAGGTAACCAAAAACCAACTTTTAAGTATAGAATATAGCCAATATGTACTCAAAGAGGGCTCTCTGTTTATGATTTAGCTTTGTTTGGAAACGTATTAGGCTAGGTATGAAAGCTTGAGGGTTTTGATTTTGATTGGTGGTGGAATTCAAGAACAGATGGATAGAATAGAGTAGATCAAGCCATTGGGTTATTGAGTCAATTGCAGATGGCTAAACTAGATTTGGATGATTCAACAAAGGAGGGCTTCATAGGGCAAGATAGCTAAACAAGGAAACAAATGATAGCTTGAAAGAATGGAATGGATTTGAAAGGGATGAAGGGCAGTTAAGAATCCTTTAACATGTTTGAAAAGGAGGGAAAATGAGTGATCACTAATAAAAAGCAATTAAGAATTTCTTATCAAATGATCATAATGATAAACTAAGAAGCAAAGAGCAGTTAAGAATTCCTTGCTTATGATAGTTTAGAGGAAAACATTTAGAATAAAAACGATTTGAAAGACAGATTGCACTTAAGCACTTTCTGAAATATACTTTTTTCGTTTTAATATTCATTCATGAACACAAATGAAATAGTAAACCAGAAAACAATAACACATGAGATATAAAATACTTATTTGTCCGATGTTTGATACATGAATCCTATAAGAAAGTCTCTTGCTTTATTTCTTCATCTAGCCAGCCATAGAAGAGTTGATCAGCAACTTTTCTTTTCCAAAATAATAAGTCTATAGAAATGTCTAAGAATCCACACTCAATACTCCTCAATACTCTGAATGAGGGAGTATTTATACAAAATTTTACAACAAAATATCTCATAACAAAGAGCGATGTAATCTAGGAAAGCTAACTATATGTTACATAAAAGTAGAGACAGATCGTCTCAAAGATAGAAGACAACAGTGAGTTGTTGCCTTGTTGTCCCTGTTTTTGTGAATAAGATGGAGGTAGGCCCTATGATGGAGCATCTTGCTCTCTAGCTTGTAATTCTGTGCTGGTTGCCTGCTTTTTAATTTTAACTGATACTCTTTAACCTGTTCTGATACACTTTACCTGCTTTATCCTCATTCACCTTCTTTTACAATATTGACTATGGTAAATATTGAAAACTTTACTTTTTACCAAGGCAAATTACAAAATTTCTGTCATATCTGTCCACCAATCTTCCTTTGGTATTCTGGTCCTTTGAAGTTTCCTAAAGATTTCATCAGCCTCAGTGTATTTGACAAAATTAGGTTGAACTAGAAACAGATGTTTTATTTCATGCTCAACATAGAACAGGTTCTCTAGACTGTCATAGAGAACTCTGCCTGTAGGTAGTGCCTTTGGTGCAGATGCACCAGGTGATGAACTAGCTTGATTGTTTGCATATTGAGCCAGTTTGTCCACATAGTCTTCATGTCTCATCAATTTATCATTAATTACTAAAGGACTAGGAAGTCCTTTGCTTTACAAAATACCAAACTTCCCCATAAAATCATTAATTTCTTCTTGCATGTTCTGGCATTTCCTTTCCAAATTCTGCATTAGACCTCTTTTAGTCAATACCTTTTTGACTTCTATGATAGTCCCAGTTCTATCCTGTATATTTAGCTCTTCTAGTTGGTGCTTATTTCTGCTGTTCAAAAATATTATTAACCTAATAGCTTCTTCAGGCTTTCTAACCTAATTCTTCCTTAGTTCTCTGAATCTCTTGGAGAGCAAGTTGTACTAAATCAATTTGTTCAAAAATTATTTGTATGGATGGCCAAGCATCATTTATTGACTGAGTGATGTTGGTCCAAAGAATTTTCCTAATATATATTAAGGGCTTCTCAAAGGTGAGGTCTTTCTCTAATGTTTTCACCTGCTGTGCCAAGCCTTTATTCTTGCCTACTTCTTCAGCAAAATTGATTTTTGAAACATCATATTTCTATTCTAAAGTAACAATTTTTTCCTCTACCTTCTGTAATTCAGAGACTTGTAGTTTAATCTCTTCCATTGACCTGATTAATTCCTCTGTACTCAAACCTGAAGTTCCTGCTGGTGCTGTTTCTGAGCTTGTACCTGTAACTATCTCTGTTGTGACCAAGGGGACATTAGGTGCTAGAGTTGTTCCAAGTTTTGAAGGGACTGCTATGGAGACCACTGGTATCACATTTTGAGGCTAAAAGGTCAACTCTCCCTTGTTGGCATTATGATTCAAGTATTGTCCTTGATGGCAACTCACTCAGAGGTTGGTACAGGTGACGGCAACTTAATCAGAAGACAAATCTCTGTACAGCATGCCAAGGAAGCTCATACACGCCGTTTCGTTAAGCCCAAGTCGCGTGTACACGCCAGTTCGATTCAGAAAAAGCGCGTGTATGTGGAAAGGTTCCTTTGGTCCATGGTGGTTAGTCCTTGGAAGTTGTGCCTATGATTTCGGACCATTATGTCTCGACGGGCGTATCGATCCCTAGTTTTAAAGTTGATGGTATTGTGTTACTATGGTTTTGGCTCTTGGTATTGAGCTAGGCCTAAGACTATATAAGGAGAAGAAGATCATTAGGCAAAATCATCTTTTCGACAAGGCTTGAATATCTAAGAGAGAAAGAGATCTGATATGCAGGGTTCGGGTTGCTTGATATGAGCTAAGGAGAGATCACATCGGTTGATGGAAGACTAGATCTAAGGATAGATCGAGATCTAATGGTTTGAAATGCACTATCATGATATGGTTGATTATGCGTATTTCTAGATCTGCATATTGTCGCAATGTTACGTTCTGGGTCTAACTAATGTCTGGTACAGCTGCAAATTGAGAAAGTTTATTTTTAGATCTGTACGCAGGTTGGCTTCGGTAAAAGCGCGTGTATACGCGGGTTTTGCTCATTGAAGTAGCGTATATCTTTTGAAGCTTGATTTTGGGTTTACAGTGGGGTCTGACTGTTATTGCAGAGTTCTGTAGTCTGCTCTGTGTTCTGGTAACAGGTGATTGACAGGGTTCAGTGGTTCAGTGATTCAAAGTTTGGTTGTTTTATGCTTCAATGATCTGTTGTGGAAATTGAATGAATTGTGGTCTTCAGATTGTAATGTTGTGCTTCAGGAATATCCAAGTCTGAAAATGTATGAAAAGTGATACTTGAAAGAAGGAAGATTGTAGGTCAGCACCTACGTACTAGTATCTTGGCTAAGAGCAAAGGGGGTTGGAGCTCCCTTCCAAGGAAGTTTGGAGAACGAGAGAAGGTTGTAGCCTTCTGCAGGTTGTAGCCTGCGTACTGGTATAAGGCTGCACCAGTACAAAAGATTGTAAACTAAAGTTTCATATTAAAGAAAGATAGAGACAACTTGCAGCAGGTGGTTTTCACCCACATTGGGTTTCCACCTTATATCTTGGTGTTCATGTGTGTGGCTTTTTATCTGTTCTGTTATACTGCACATGTTTACTGTTAATGTGGTGAATAATGTCCTGATGCACTTAATTGAAGAATAAGCTAACGAAATTGTGAGTTTTCTTCTTATACGCTGTTTTACTTCGTCACAGTAGCGTGTACACGCTGGTTCACTTAACTGAAGTAGCGTATATGTTTCTGAGCATTTAAAAAGTTTGATTAATCTGATAATACTGATTCACCCCCCCTCTCAGTATTATTTCCAACAATTGGTATCAGAGCCAGGTCCTTCAGAGAAGCTTGATCGCTTGAAGGAAGATCATTCATCATGAGCAACTACGAGAAAGAAGCATCAATCAGGCCACCAGTTTTTGATGGAACAAATTTCAATTATTGGAAGGTAAGAGTTACTGCATATCTTCAATCTCTTGGTACAGAAGTTTGGGACATTGTAGAAACAGGCTATGCTTTTCCTTCAGCTACTCCTACAGATCCAGCTGAGAAAAAGGCATATGAAACAAATGCAAAAGTAGTCAGTACTCTATTAGGAAGTATATCTCAAACAGAATTCATGAAGGTCATGCACTTCAAATCAGCAAAAGAGATATGGGACAAAATGATCACTAGCTATGAAGGAGATGAACAGGTAAAGCAAGCTAAACTTCAAACTCTCAGGATTCAATATGAGACCCTCAAGATGTATAATGATGAAAGTGTGGCTAATTATTTTCTTCGGGTAGATGAGATTGTTAATTGTATGAAAAATTTGGGTGAAGAAATAAAAGAGACTATAGTAGTTCAAAAGATACTAAGATCATTATCCCCCAAGTTTGAATCTAAAGTATCTGCAATAGAAGAAAAGGAAAATCTCAAAGTTCTCACTATGTCTCAGCTACATGGAATTCTAACTGCTTATGAAATGAGAAAGGGAGGTCCATCAGACAGAAGGGAAGCTGCTTTTAAGGCATCAAGAAAAGAAGATTACTATGAAGCAAGCCATGTTCCAGAAGAAGAGGAAGAAGAATCAAATTTTGTCAGAAATCTTCAAAGGGGTGCTGGAAGGTTCAGAGGTAAGCTACCTTTCAAATGCTTTGCTTGTGGAAGAGTAGGTCATTATGCTGCAAAATGTCCTAATAAGGATAAAGGAAAAGAACCTGCTAGATGGAATAAGAAACAAAGTGCAAATAAGAAAAGCTACTACACCCATGAAGATAGTGATGGCTTATCAAACAGTGATGAAGATGAACAAGGTAATAAATATAAGCTATTAATGGCATTTGAAGATGATGATTATGAGGATGCTGTAGATGTGGATAATCTCTATAATGAAATTACTAGACTCAAGAGATGCATAGAAGAAAAGAGTGTGATCATTGATACTTTGCAATTTCAAATTGATGAAAAGGAAAAACATCTTGAAAAACTAGAAGGTGAAATTGTTGGTCTCAGAAAAGAAATTAAGAAAACAAAAGCTATTAATCTTAAGTTTGTCAAAGGATCTGAAACTTTGGATGAGATTATCAATGTGCAGCGGTCTCCTCTAAACAAAACAGGTTTGGGCTATAATGGAGAAACCTCTCAAGCATCCACCTCAAAAAGTTATCTTGATGCAGCAAGAAGAAATGAGCAGAAGAACAATGAAGATAATCAGGTAAAGCAGGGACGAATTACAAACAGAAACTATCAGGGACAATCCTTCTTAAGGGTGAACAAAAGCTACAACCAACCACAGGTAAAATCTTCTCAGTTTGGCACAAGAATAGATGAAAATAGAAATTACAATCAGTTGGCTGGTAGATTCAATAACCGCAGAAGCTTCTTCAATGGGCAATGCTTCTCTTGCCATAACTTTGGTCACAAAGCAGCTCAATGTGTTGCATATAAAACAATCATGACTAGGGAAGCTCAAAAACAAAGAAGTATGACAGGGATTACAAAGAGGACCTATAACAACTTTTCGGTTCTTGAAAATGAAGTTGAATGTTCTATTTGCAATAATTTTGGTCATAAAGAATCTGAATGCAGGAGCAGGTTTCAGGAGAAAAAGGAACAAGCCACGAGCACCAAAAAATGGAGAATAAAAGAACCTCAGACAGAAAGATGTGGGATAGCATTTTATGCAGAAGGACAGGAAAATCTATGGTACATTGACAGTGGATGTTCGAAACATATGACAGGTGATAAAGAAAAACTTGAATCTTATTCTACTTTAGAAAAGGGAAAGAAAGTTTCTTTTGGAAATGATACTCCTGCAACTATAAAAGGAAAAGGTATTGCTCCTTTGAAAGAAAAGGTCAAGGCTGGAAATGTTTTGTATGTTGATGGATTGAAGCATAATCTTCTAAGTGTCAGCCAGATGTGTGATCAAAAAACCGAGGTTATTTTCAGATCGAATGGATGTCTTGTTCGTGATCTTGATACAGGTAAAACAGTTCTCAAAGGCAAAAGAACTCCAAATAATCTGTACATATTTGAAGAAGGACAACAACAATGCTATCTTAGCAAGGATGAAGAGCACTGGTTATGGCATCGAAGGTTGGGACATCTAAGCTTCTCACAAATAAGGAAAGCATGCAAATATCAGGCAGTTCGCGATCTTCCAGATATCAAAATTCCAGACAACACCATATGCAAATCTTGTCAGTTTGGAAAGCAAACCAGAACTAACTTTCCAGAGAAGGAAAGATCAGCTAGCTTGCCTCTTGAGCTAGTCCATACAGATGTATGTGGTCCATTTAGGAAAAGGACACCTCGAGGAGAAGAATATCTGATATTATTCATTGATGATTTCTCAAGGTTTGTTTGGTTAGGGCTTATGAAGCACAAAGATGAAGCATTCGAAAAATTCAAATCCTTCAAAGCATTGGCTGAAAATGAATCAGGACACAAAATTAAGTGCCTCAGATCTGACAGAGGTGGGGAGTTCACATCAAATGAATTTTTTGATTTCTGCGATGAACATGGGATAAGAAGAGAATTCTCTACAGCTAGAACTCCTCAGCAAAATGGGGTTGTGGAAAGAATGAACAGAACTATCCAACAAATGGCTCGTGCTATGCTCGATGAATCAGGTACTCCTGCAACCTTCTGGGGTGAAGTTGCACATGCTGCTGTTATCATTCTTAACAAAACAAATGTCCGAGTAAACAGCACTCAAACACCTCATGAGCTTTGGAGTGGTAAAACTCCTTCCGTGAAGCATTTCAAAATCTTTGGGAGCAAATGTTATATTAAGAATACTGATGAGAAACTTGGCAAACTTGAACCTAGAGCAGATGAGGGCATTCTTCTTGGTTATTCTCCACATAGCAAAGCATACAAGTGCTACAATAAAAGACTTGGCAGAATTGTTGACAGTATTGATATAGTGGTTGATGAGAAGGGATATATTCCTAGGCAAGTTCATCATGAAGACATTGAAGAAGATGAAGGTTACTCTCAAAGGTGAAATGATGAAGAAGAAGAACCTCAAGAAGAAGAAGAATCTCAAGAAGAACCAGAGGAGCAGACAAGAATAGAAGAGAAGACTCCATCCAGATATGTCCAAAAGAATCATCCAGAAACTCAGATTGTGGGGCAGAAAGAAGCAGGAGTACAAACAAGAAGGACACTTGCAGAAGCTTCAAGCTACTTGGCTCTACTCTCCTCCATTGAACCACAAAATGTGAAAGAAGCATGCAAAGATGAATGTTGGGTCAAAGCAATGGATGAAGAACTTGAGCAAATCGAAAAGAACAACACTTGGGAATTAGTTCCTAGACCAAAAGATAAGAATGTAATAGGAACAAAATGGGTCTTCAAGAATAAGTTAAATGAAAATGGAGAAGTAATTAGAAACAAGGCCAGACTTGTTTGTAAAGGGTATGCACAGCAAGAAGGAATAGATTTTGAGGAGACCTTTGCTCCTGTGGCAAGACTAGAGGCCATCCGAATGTTCCTTGCTCTCTCAAGCTTTCAAAACTTCAAGGTATTTCAAATGGACGTGAAATCAGCCTTCCTGAATGGAGACTTAGAAGAAGAAGTATATATTGAGCAGCCAGATGGGTTCATTCTTGGGAATGATCCAAACCTTGTATGCAGATTGAAAAAGGCACTCTATGGGCTCAAACAAGCTCCAAGGGCTTGGTACTATCGGTTGGACAAATATCTTCACCAACAAGGCTTTTCAAAAGGATCAGCAGATAGCAATCTCTATATAAAAGTTGAAAATAACAAATTGCTAATTCTTGTTGTTTATGTAGATGATATTATTTTTGGCAGCAATGAAGAGACCATGAGTCAAAACTTTGCCTTGGTTATGCAGAAAGAATTCGAAATGTCACTTCTTGGAGAATTGACATATTTTCTTGGATTGCAAATCCAACAAAATGAAGGAGGTATCTTCTTGTCTCAAACCAAATACCTCAAGCAGATCTTGAAGAAGTATGGCATGGAAGAGTCAAAGCCAGTATGTACACCCATGGTTACAGGATGCAGCCTCAGTGCAAATGATGAATCAGCAGCAGTTCACCAACCCACTTATAGATCCATGATTGGGAGTTTGCTTTATTTGACAGGTACTCGACCAGATATTACACATGCAGTAGGAATGGTTGGAAGATTTCAAGCCAACCCAAAGGAAACTCATCTTCAGGCAGTCAAAAGAATCTTCAAATATCTTCAAGGGACCCAAAACTATGGCTTATGGTATCCTAGAAATACAGATCTCACTCTTCATTCTTACACAGATGCAGATTGGGCTGGAAGTGTGGATGATAGGAAAAGCACAAGTGGAGGTGCTTTCTTCATGGGTTCCAGATTAGTATCTTGGTTCAGCAAGAAACAAAGTTCGATTGCCTTATCTACAGCTAAAGCAGAATATGTGGCTGCAGCATCTTGTTGCACACAACTTCTTTGGATGATGCAGACCTTGCAGGACTTTCAAATCACTTGCACTCCACCTGTCTCTATCTTATGTGATAATACAAGTGCAATCAGCATTTCAAAGAATCCAGTCATGCACTCAAAGACCAAGCACATACCAATCAAGTACCATTTTCTTCGGGAACAAGTGCTTGAGCAGAAGGTCAAGTTGGAGTATGTTCCTTCTAAGGAGCAAGTTGCTGATATTCTCACAAAACCACTGCCCAGGGAAACTTTTGAATATCTCAGACAAAAGCTGGGAGTAGTTGATGCTTCATCCTGTTGTTGAAATTTGTTTGTTCTACAGAAAAGTTGGTATACGCAGGTTACGGAAGGGATATGCGCGTATACACGCGGTTTCATGATGGGTAAGTCGCGTATATGTTGGACGCTTGTTGCAGAAAGTATATCCGCGTACATACGCTATTCTATATAGGAAAAATCGCGTATATGAAGTTCTGAACAGCAAGGGAAAAATCTGGAGTTCTGAACAGCAATGGGAATGTCAGAATTCTTCAGGCACAGTTTCAGGGAGTGCAACAGGCACAGGTTCAGGGGGAGCAGATAATCTTCCAATGATGCATTATTGGCATTATCTTAAAGCTTTTGGTTCTAGTTCACATTTGGTGTTGATTTCAGGAGGAACAAAGGCGAAAGGAGAACAGAAGGATCTCTTGGTTGCTGATCTGAATGGTGATTATCAGATGCTGCTGGTGACTTTCATAAGTCTTGGTCTAGTTATTTCGTCTCTATGTCATATATCGCTTTTGTGGTATCTCTTTCATGGTGTCAAGGTCATGTAACGGCCTATTTTTGGTTTCCCCACTATGCCTGGGATGATTGATGCAATGTGATTGGTTGTCATCTGTAAATTTTTGATGTATACCCACTTGGTTGGGTGGATGAGTCAATTTTTTGTATATCCTCACTTAGTTGAGAGATGGATGTATGTATGAGTCCTAAGTGATAGGAAGGTCCTTTATGATGTATAGAGTCATGTTCTTCTTGAAGAACATCTTTTGCAGATCTTGCCTACAGTCAGGAAGAGCATGTACAACACACCTCAGCGGTACAGAGATTCAGCATGTACTCAGAGGGAGCATGGACAGATTGGTACACCTTGGCATATACAAAGGGGGAGATTATTCAGAGATTTCAGCAGGTACTCAGGGGGAGTATGGACAGTGTGATTCAGCAAAGGAAGATAATATCTTGGTCCACCCTTTGCCCTTGATGTCAAAGGGGGAGAATGACTTGGTGTGGTGGTTGCCATCAAGTCCAAAAGGGGAGATTGTTGGCATTATGATTCAAGTATTGTCCTTGATGGCAACTCACTCAGAGGTTGGTACAGGTGACGGAAACTTAATCAAAAGACAGATCTCTGTACAGCATGCCAAGGAAGCTCATACACGCCGTTTCGTTAAGCCCAAGTCGCGTGTACACGCCAGTTCGATTCAGAAAAAGCGCGTGTATGTGGAAAGGTTCCTTTGGTCCATGGTGGTTAGTCCTTGGAAGTTGTGCCTATGATTTCGGACCATTATGTCTCGACGGGCGTATCGATCCCTAGTTTTAAAGTTGATGGTATTGTGTTACTATGGTTTTGGCTCTTGGTATTGAGCTAGGCCTAAGACTATATAAGGAGAAGAAGATCATTAGGCAAAATCATCTTTTCGACAAGGCTTGAATATCTAAGAGAGAAAGAGATCTGATATGCAGGGTTCGGGTTGCTTGATATGAGCTAAGGAGAGATCACATCGGTTGATGGAAGACTAGATCTAAGGATAGATCGGGATCTAATGGTTTGAAATGCACTATCATGATATGGTTGATTATGCGTATTTCTAGATCTGCATATTGTCGCAATGTTACGTTCTGGGTCTAACTAATGTCTGGTACAGCTGCAAATTGAGAAAGTTTATTTTTAGATCTGTACGCAGGTTGGCTTCGGTAAAAGCGCGTGTATACGCGGGTTTTGCTCATTGAAGTAGCGTATATCTTTTGAAGCTTGATTTTGGGTTTACAGTGGGGTCTGACTGTTATTGCAGAGTTCTGTAGTCTGCTCTGTGTTCTGGTAACAGGTGATTGACAGGGTTCAGTGGTTCAGTGATTCAAAGTTTGGTTGTTTTATGCTTCAATGATCTGTTGTGGAAATTGAATGAATTGTGGTCTTCAGATTGTAATGTTGTGCTTCAGGAATATCCAAGTCTGAAAATGTATGAAAAGTGATACTTGAAAGAAGGAAGATTGTAGGTCAGCACCTACGTACTAGTATCTTGGCTAAGAGCAAAGGGGGTTGGAGCTCCCTTCCAAGGAAGTTTGGAGAACGAGAGAAGGTTGTAGCCTTCTGCAGGTTGTAGCCTGCGTACTGGTATAAGGCTGCACCAGTACAAAAGATTGTAAACTGAAGTTTCATATTAAAGAAAGATAGAGACAACTTGCAGCAGGTGGTTTTCACCCACATTGGGTTTCCACCTTATATCTTGGTGTTCATGTGTGTGGCTTTTTATCTGTTCTGTTATACTGCACATGTTTACTGTTAATGTGGTGAATAATGTCCTGATGCACTTAATTGAAGAATAAGCTAACGAAATTGTGAGTTTTCTTCTTATACGCTGTTTTACTTCGTCACAGTAGCGTGTACACGCTGGTTCACTTAACTGAAGTAGCGTATATGTTTATGAGCATTTAAAAAGTTTGATTAATTTGATAATACTGATTCACCCCCCCTCTCAGTATTATTTCCAACATCCCTACCTGCTTTTCAATGATTTTTCCAATTCTTGTTCAGTCTCCTTCAACTGTTCATTAAGCTTGAGGACCAAGTCCATAAGCTCTTCTTCGGATTTCTTTTGTACAACTTCTGCAGTTTTTGGATGTCTTGATAGTGGCAGCTTTAACTTATTTCTCAAGGCAGCTATGTCTTCATCTTTCTTCTTTATCAAGGCCTCTGTTGCCTTGACATCCTTTGGGTTATGACCCAGTCCAATAACCAACTCCTCCAATGATTTAATTATGTTATCTTTAGCCTGTGAGGAGGCTCTTTCCAACTGTAATTTAACAGTTGTATTATTCAAAGAATTTTCTAATATTTGGGCCATCATAGCTTTACCAGTCAATGTTGAATATACCATTTCCCATGTTTGCTTGTGCAGTTAAATCTGATCTAAGGGGTGAATTTCCTTGGCCATGACCTCAAAATCAGTTTTGAGGTAGTCTACTATTGACTGAGGCTACTATACTTTGGGCTTGAAGAAGCTCATCTGCATCTTGCCTTCCTTCCATTCATCCATATTAGCAAATTGTTCAATCTCTAGAATTCTATGATGCAAGTATAGTGATAGTCTATTTTTCATGCTTCTATCACAAATGAAACTATGAGGGTCGTATGGAGTCCAACTAAAACTTTTATTTAATTTCAGATCGTCTTCTAGAATTTGTTCTACTGCTTTCCATGCTTCCTTAGTGTTGTAAAAAGATGGGCCTAAGTGATCCTTGATTCTGAGTTGTGCTTTCTTCTTGGCCTTAGTAAAATGTGTCAGATCTGAGTGTATCATTTGTCTATAATATTCCAATGCAAATAGTCTCATTGGAACATATTTAGGTAGCTTGAATGGGGAAAGCTCACACCCACATACCCTGATTTCTGTGTGATTTTGGTATAAATACCAATCACCCACTCTGTACTGTTTGGAGAGCTAAAGGATCCTTTTGATGTCATCATTAATCCTGGGAGGGGAATTTCCTATCAGCAAGGTGGTCACTGGGTGGACAAACTGATCAATAAACTCATTATAGGAATAAGGGAAAGCAAAAGATCTATGGAAGATGGAAGTACAAAAGATTACACACCTTGGATTACCCTTAGTATCAAGTTTCTTAACAGAAAATGGGAATTTTTCTGATTGGTGATAGAGGATGAGGTCATATATGAAGGTGGAGTACTTAAAAACCTTCTCATTCTCCAGTCTCATGAACTGGTCATGAATTGTTTCAGCAATATAAGAGGCATAATCATAGTTGGTAGCAGGAGGTTGTCCTAGGGTAAAGATAGACATCATCACTAGGGTCAATTCATCTACATATTCACTAGTGCTGAATCCCTGACTGCTGATATCATATCAACTATGATTTTGCGCATATTTGTGAAGGCAACTGACATATAAGGGGGGGGGATCTTTAGTCTGATACTTTTGTAATATGAAAGTCTGACAGAGGTGATTGAGCTCAGCTTGGGATAATTGAGTTGATTTCTCAAGCAAATTTCCAATGGAAATGGGGGTGAGGGCCTGACTAGGATGAAATTGCAGCATTTCATTGATTGATTTAGCAGTTATTGTGAATAAGACTATTTGGTTGGGAGACATGACTGCTCTGCGGATGGGATCATAATTTGCATGGAATTGATGGATTATGTCAAGGAAAACATGCACACAGGGGAGAAAATACATTGGGATATTGGATTCCTATAGTCCCATGGCATCGTAGCCATTCAAATGGTTATCTCGGCATGGGCAAAAGACTTTGAGGTGGTCTTTATCAGTGGTTAGGTCTTTTATGTGAAAATCCTTGTCTGCCAGAGGTAGATAGTCTAAATCACAATGAGGGGTGGTAATGGGAGCAACGTTTAGGGCTACTGGGGTTTCCATTCTGGTTCTTGTGGATTCAGAAAGGAAACTGAGGTTTTGTAAAATTGGTGAAACCAAGGGCGTGGGGGACTGGAATTACAGAAGTAGTAACAGAGTTATGGTGAATTTTGGCTTTTTTAATCAATTTGTAGTGGAAAACAAGTTTTTGCAAGGTTTTCTTGTTGGGAAATTGATAAATACTTGTTATTGGGAGCAGGAAATGGAATGCAGGTACTGGGTGTGACTGGATGGCTCTGGGCGACGTCGACTGCAAAGGTTGAAGTGGGTTGGCAGCTGGAAGTACAGGCTAGTTGACCTTGTCATTGCATTTTCATGGATGTACAGGTTTGCATAATAAACGACGAAAACAATTTATTTTGTTTTATATACAGAGTCAAAAAATGGCGGGTTTTGGGATTGGACGGGTGACGTTAGCGAGCAAACCACATGATGTTTTGTCGTTTAGTGGGAGGCGATAAACAGTTTATATCACACCACTTATGGAGGGGAGTCGGTATTTAGGCTCGAGCCAACGATTCCATAGAATGATTGACGCGTGGCGGAGGCACTATACATAAAACCGCTTTGCGATCGCACGCTAACATGTGGTTGCAAAGGGTCGTGCGATATGCACAATCGCTGTTGGATCTGGGTGGTGTAATCGGATGGCTATCGAGGATGCGAAGTGACAAGGTTTTAATGAAGGTGGGCCTGATATAATTAAAGATTATTTAATCATATTGGGAGCAAAGTGATTGGTTAGGGAGGTTATTAATTAACCGTGAGGGTTAATTAATCCCTTCTTAGTGTGGCGGGGGTTGGGGTTGTTAATTAGTTACTGATTAACTAATTAATCCCTATTTAAACCGTATTATGGTTATAACTAACCAAACGGGCGGGATATATATAATTTCAAGATTTTTACATAGTTAAAGTAATACGGGAAGGGGTAGAATTTTGTAGGAGATTTATATAATATAGGTTAGTATTTAATATGACTTTGAAATGAAAATGCGCTAAGTATAAAACATTTGGTGTGTGTATTTAAACTTAGGCTAAAATGAAAAAGGGGGCTTTTATGGAAAATATTTTTAATTTCCCCAAGTAAAATAGGATTTTACTTAGGGAAAATTTTATAAAGGGAATGAATGATTTATGGTGGGATGAGATGATTAATGAATGAGCTTAAGTACTTAGGCATTATAATTTATTGGGTCGAGGGTCCAGTCCCTCCAGAAGTCAGAGAAATGCTCTGAGCCCCTCTAATTTGATAAATACCTTGGCACTTAGGGGAAATTAGTGAAAATTTAGGGGAAATGAGTAGGGAAGTTAATTATTTGACTTAGCTTAGCTTGAGATGCCTTCAACATAATACATGACTTTGCCTTGTGATGAAAGTAAAAGATTTACACATTTAAAATCATCATTCACCACATATCATTCTGCAACCATCATCTACCTACCCTACCTACTTTAACCTAGCATTTTCACTTCTTTATTTGGGTGCACTTACACTGGCAAACCCTTATCAAACTTTCTTTTCTTTTACATGGTAGTGCCTATCTAAGTCTACACTTATTACATACAAGGGCTCAGATTAAACTGTTGAGCTCCTTTTATTCACTCTACCTATCTACTTATCTGCCAAGATTAAACGGTTTGGTTAGATCTTTATTCTCTATTCCTATAACATGAAATTGAAAATATGAACTAGTCAAGTTTAAACTATTTGACTATTCATGAATTGTGGCATAGATGACAAGTTGCACACAATTTTTTATTGTACAAAGTAAAAAAGTAGTGGCATTTAGACTTGCACACTTTCATGGTCTTTTCTTTTTTGCTGGGGTTCATTTTCTTTTCATTTTTTTGACCTTTCATTATTCTTTTCACCCTTTGATTTTTCTTTTAGGGTATACCCTCTTTACATTTTTTAAATTTTTTGATTTTTTACAAATATGGAAAACCTTTGCAACAAGTAAAGGTATGAACATATTACATAGCTCATCAAGTCAATCATGATATATGACACCTATTGGTATAGGGGCATAACTGTGGCTCCACTTGGGGATGGCTTTCCCTGTTGGAAAGTCAAAAACAGTAGATTAGAGGCCTCTGAATGACTTTTACTTTGCTCTGTAGTCTTCTTAGGCTTGCTACTTTATTGTATGTATGATAGTGATACCTCTGAAGCTTAGGGCCTTCTCTTCAGGCTTCAACTCCAACCAGTTATTGTCCAATCAAAACTGTTACATTACAAAGGATATAGGATGTACATTTTAAGAATCTTATAGCATTAGTAAGTAGGATCAAAGTAATGCTTTAACATCCGACAATTCACTAGTCCTTCTTCAACTTCTGTACCATCTAATTTTTTTAGAAAATATGCAATTTTTCCTTGGAAAGCATAGATGATGTATGGTCCCTTCCATAGGAAGTCAAACTTCCCATGTTTCCCCTTATCCTCTCTTCTGGAATCCCATCTTAACACTTTATCTCTAGGGTAGAAATCTGATGCCTTGGTTCTTTTGTCAAATATCTTCTTAAGCTTCTCCTGCAACACTTGGGATATTTGGTACACCTCCTCTCCGGTCTGTTGTAGATTGATGGTCTGGTTTATCCTTCTTTGAATATCATTAGATTCCACTCGAGCTTCTTGGAGTATTTTCATAACAGGAACTCCTAGTGATGAGGGAAAAATAGCCTCCATGCCATATACTAACTCATAAGGACTGGTTCCAATGGATTTTTTGGTTGTAAGTCTGTCTGCCCATAATGCATTTGTTAGTTTCTTATGCCAAGTCTTCTTATTTTCTTCCAACAATTTTTTGATGATATTAATGAGACTCTTATTGGAAGATTCAGCCTGTCCATTCCCTTGAGGGTAATAGGCTATAGAATGGCCCAGTGTGATATGATACTTGTTACAGAAACTGATCATCTTCTTTGACTTGAAAGCTGTAGCATTATCAGTAATGATCTTAGTAGGGCAACCAAACCTGGACAATATATTGGTCTCTAAGAAACCTATGATCATTGTGTCATTGGCCTGTCTGGAGGGGATGGCCTCTATCCATTTGGTGAAATAGTCAGTGGTAGTGAGTATCCATTTGTGTTGGCTTGAAGAGGGTGGATGGATTTCTCCAATGAAGTCAAGACCCCATTGTTGAAAAGGTTTCTCAGTGGAAATGGGTTTCAGGGGTAAAGGTAACAACTTTCTCTTGCCCTCAAAGATTTGACATTTATGGCAAGAAGTTACAAATTTCTTCACATCTGCAAACAAGGTTGGCCAATAGAATCCAGCCCTTAGGATCTTATCTGCAGTTGACTTCCAATAGAGGTGTCCACCATAGTCTCCTGCATGAAATTCTTGGAGAGCCTTGTTAGCTTCATTTTTTAATAAACAATTCAATAAAATTCCTTCATGATTTTTCCAAAAAAGAATATTATCTAAGATACAAAACTTTGAAGCTTTCATTTTTAAAAACCTATTTTTTGTTCTGGATAACCCTGGAGGAGCCTGCAGGTTTTGTAAAACATAAATTACATTAGCATACCAAGGTGAATTTGAAAAGGCTTGGCTGATTTGTGGAGTCACCATCTCTTGTTTGTCATCCAGTTCATTTATATCCAGGGCTTGACAATTGGTTTCTGCCATAAGTTTGGCCAATCCCTATCCTTTTATCAGTTTTGTAGGTTTTATCTCTATATCATACTCTAAGATGGTAGCAATCCATTTACCTCTTTTTCCCTCAATTCCATCCTGAGTCAGGATGTCTTTGACAACTGCATTAGGCACACAGGCTATCACATGAGAGTATAATATGTAGATTCTGATGTCCTTAATGGATTTTACCAGTGCAAAAGCTTGTTTCTCCATTATTTTGTATTTTAGTGATGCATCTCTATGAGCTTTACTAAAAATGTTGTGGGTTTTTCACATCCCTGATCATCCTTTTGTAATAAAACAGCTGTTATGGTCTGTTCTGATGCAAAAGAAAAAGTTATGAAATCTCTATCAAATTGAGGGCTAGTGAGGACCAGTGTTCTAGTTATGGCCATTTTAATTTCTTCAAATGATTTCTTTGCCTCTAATGTCCATTTTATACTTGAATCCTTTTTAAGCATGTTATTTAGTAATCTAATAAGTTCTACTAAGTTAGAAATGAATCTTCTCAAAAAATTTATCTTCCCTAGTAAAGCTTGAAGTTCTTTGATACTTCTTGGATGAGGTATCTGTAGAATAGCTTCTATTCTGGCAGGGTCAATTCGAATGCCATCTTTGGAAATGATGTGACCCAAAATTTTACCTTCCTCAAGACCAAACAAGGACTTCTTTGGATTCAAAGAAATACCATATTTTCTGCATTTTAGAAACACTTGTTTGAGATGGTCCAAGTGTTGCTGATCTGATTTAGAAAAAATAGTTAGATTATCTAGATATATAACAAGAAAATCATGGATTTCTTTGGCAAATGCAATGTCCATTTCCCTTTGGAAATTTTCTCCTGCGTTTTTAAGTCCAAATGGCATTTTGATATACATAAAAGTGCACCATGGTGTTGTAAAAGCAATTTTCTATTGGTCATCAAGATGAACCAGGATCTAGTTATATCCTGAAAACCCATCTAAAATTGAAATTCTAGAAGACCCCACTACCCTTTGTAAAATATGTTCCATCTTGGGTAAAGGGTAGTTATCATTTAGAGAAAATTTATTCACATTTCTCAAATCTACACACAATCTTATTTCCCTAGTTTTCTTCCTAATAGGTACCAAATTAGATACCCACTCTGAAAACCTGATATGGGCAATAATCCCTACTTCGTACATATGTTTAATTTATTTTTCAATCAATGGTAATAATACAGGGTTGATTCTTCTGAGTTTTTTTTTGAAGGGCTTTTGATTTTCTTTCAGAGGTATGGTGTGTTGAATAATAGAGGTGTCATATGATTTCAAATCTTCATAACTCCAGGCAAAGACATCCTAGAATTCTCTCATTAATTCAACATATTTTAATGTCTGATCAGGAAGTAAGGACTTTGATAGTTTTATCAGTTTTGGTTTGCCCTCTGTTCCTAAATTGTATTCTTCAATATCTTCTTTTAGTGGTTCCATTTTAGGTTTCTTGGGAATGTCATTGGAATCAAAGAGGTCTTCCAGAGGGGTTAATCCTTTAGGCAGATGGTTATCTTTTAAGTCAATGACCTCTGTTTCTTCTTGAATTATCTCATCAAGGTCCATTTGTTTAAGGCCTTGCACTTCTTTTTGTGTGAATTTTGTGGGATGAAGCATATTTACTGAACTTTCTTCCAAAATGTTTGTTTCTACCTCATCTATTTGATTCAAATTAGCTACTATATCAACATCTATGTAATTGTTAGAAAACTCTTCATCTAAAGTTAAAAAGTTATTAATCTGCTCATCACTATCAAACACCTGCTAGTTCTTTAGATTATCAAGTATGGTTGGTCTATGTCTAATCTCAGCAGTAAATTTATGATTAGGTTCGAAAGGTAATTTGCAGGTGCTGGCAAACATTCCCGGGCTGTGGGCTTGCAAGTTATGTTTTCTAGGGATTGTGGCAAGCTGAGGCTCTAGAAAAGTATTAAGAATCTCTATCATTGTTCCTCTATAATATCCTAATCTAGGATCCCTAGTTAAATATTTCCCTTTGATCTGTTTAATGATTAATTCAGAATCTCCTATGGCAAATACTCTAATTGCCCCTAATCTTTTAACAAGGTTTAGACATAGCAAGAGGGCCTCATACTCTACCATGTTATTGGTGCACTTAAAGTTTAATCTATAGGCATGGCCTTCAGCATGATCATTTTCTAAATTGTACACCCAAACTCCTTCTCCTACCCCTAATTTATTGATGGAGCCATCAAATTCTAAATGCCAAAGAATTTCATGCTCGTAATTGGTGTCTGGGGTGGTAGGAATTTGTTTAATAGTGGGATCTGGTTTTTCATTTTCATCTAGTTTTTCTTGGGTATCTGATATTGGCTTCTGCATTGTAAAGAATAAATGAGTCCATATCAGAGTGTACTTAGTAGATGGGGAAATTTTGAGGTTTTTCCTGACTACTTAATACATATTTCATTATAGTTTCTTTGTATAGCTTCTTAGGTTGGCCGAAAACCAAGATAGTAGCATAGGACATGTACAATTGAAGAGGTCACTGAAGCTTAGCACCCTAGGATCTGGAAAATAACATACCATATTTTGGTGGTATATCTGCTACCACTATATCAATTAAAATTATTTTTGCAGGGTATTGAACCAATGAGACACACAAGTCTTTTATCAATCTTAAACATCTCACTTGACTAGAATCAAAAGAAAATAGATCTTTGTATGGTCTAGTGATGTCTAGGTCTAGTTTTTCCATTACTGATTTGGGCATAAGGTTATGAGATGCCCCAGAATCAAACATGGCATTGTGAAGGATTTTATCATGTATATTTAAGCTTACATAGAAGGGATGGATTCCTCCAAATGGTTTTCCATTTACTTCTGGGCCAAAGATTAATTCAGGTTGGTCATCAAAAACATTAACTGAATCTTCAGTTCCAGTTATTTTGAGTGATCTGTTGATTTGACTTCGGTAGGCTTCATGTTTAGCTAATTCAGACAATGGAACAACAATTTTCAGCTTACCTACCTCAGTTTCTAGATTAAAGGGTTTTTCTGTTTGGACTTTTGGGTTTTGAACAGTAGGATTCTCTCTGTTTTCTGGGTTTTCTGTGTTTTTCTCCTTTTCAGGAGTGGAATTAAAATTAGCAGTTTCTCCTAGATCAACTTCTGGTGGTTCTTCCACATTTCCCTTGGAAGGAAGAGCAGTGGAGGGATGTTTAGTGTTTGGTTGATTATCAGAGACATCTTCAATTATTGGATTAGAAGGATTAGGGTTTGATCTAGAAAGAATATGTACAAGTGTAGTGACTGTCTTACCTTTTATAGGCTACTTTGGAGCCTTCTGCATGTTTTCTTTAGGAACATCAATTCTCCTACTCCTTAGATTGTATTGCTTATGCACCTCATATATGGTTGTGTCATGTCCCTCCCTAAAGTCGAATGATTCACCTGATTAAGTTTGAAATTGTTTAAGAATGTGGGCCTCTTGATCCTCTTGGGTCAGGAAAACTTCTCCTTCATTACTGAGTCCCATCAGATTTATTTGAGTGTCCTCTTCAGGTTCTTCAAAGTTCGAGCCTTCTACATAATTCTCCTGGAAAGGGGGTCTAATGTTTTGGTCTTGACCAGTCTTCCCAATGTTCTGGTTTTGATTTTTTCTGAAATTGGGATTTCTCCCTGTGTTGGTTGGCTGACCATCCCAGGGAGCTTTCCTTTCAATTGTTTCCACTCTATCCCCTAGCCTATCCATCCCTTTAATTATGGCATCTAGTTTCTGTTCAAAGGGTGAGGATTCTTCTTTCAATGGTATTCTCCTTTCACTCCTAACCTTGGCTCTTTTAGACATCAGGTTGGCTTCAACACTGATAGCTATGCTTTGCGTATCTTCCAAAGTGCGAGGAGCTTGTTCTCTTAGCTGGAAGGCCATGTCAGAATCAAATCCACCAGGGAATTTGATTAAGGCTAGATCAGGTGCGGGTCTAAGGTTTTGAGGGATGGCATTATAGATACTATTAAATCTAGTGTAGTAATCCTGCACAATCTCTTGTGTTCATCTCTTTAGGTTTTCATACTCAGATAGAATCTAGAGGGGATCTTTCTTTTCCTCCCATTGGTCCAGGAATTGTCTATAAAGAGTTTCTAGGCTGTCTATATTGTTCACTGGTAAAGCTCTAAACCAGGTTCTGAATTCCCAAGTTAAACTTTGAACAAATATTCTCATTCACACATCATCAACATCTATTTCATAAATTTCAAAATAATCAGTCATCTTTTTGGTGTGTTGTTGGGCTGTATAGGTACTAGTACCATCAAATTGAGTGATTTTACTTTGGTAATCCCGGGGCATGGAACCCAGGTTTGCTGGTAGTACCAGAGGGGCATATTTGTTTGCCATTGCAGTAGGTATTAATGAAATAATAGCTGGGGTTTGGATAATAGTGGGTGTCTGAGTTGTGGATGGAGGGGTAGAAGGGGTGGTTTGACGTGGAGTGGTTTGAGGTTGAGATTTATGAGGAAATGGTGATGAGCTTGCAAAGGCAGTAATGATTACAGAGGGATTGGGTGTTCCTTCAGTGGTAAGATCAGATTGTAGTGAGTTTTGAAAATGTCTATCAATTGACAAATTGATAGCTTCAAGCTGTAAGTCTTCGATGAACACTAGTTCTGGGACTAAGTCAATTAATTTAGAATCGGATGAAGTCCTAAACAATGAGGTTTCAAAGTATTCATCAAAGGGTTGGTCTTCAAGATAAATCCACCTAACAGGACAGGATCTTGATCTGTAGGTGGGCCAAGAACTGGCAGAACTTTCTTGACTTTCTTGTCTCCTAAGAATTTTGGGGATCAGATTGGGGTTCTCAAACACTTATGGTGGATTGGGATCAGGATTAGCTCTAGTGTAATGAGTCCTTTCTGAAGCCAGGTTTTTAGGTTTTGTTTTTGGTTTTTTCTTAATTGATATCAACAAACAACTTCTATGATTTCTTTAAGATGCTCTAGATATGAGATTTAAACTTTCTTAAAGATTTATTTGACTAAGGAATTGGTGTCCCTAGTGGAGTCACCACTATGTTATCACTCAGATTTTCCTAGAAGTTGTCAGAAGTAGGAAAGGAGTCCGAGACAACCACAAACCAACTTTTAAGTATAGAATCTAGCCAATTTGTACTCAGAGAGGGCTCTCTCTTTATGATTTAGCTTTGTTTGGAAAGGTATTAGGCTAGGTATGAAAGCTTGGAGGTTTTGATTTTGATTGGTGGTGGAATTCAAGAAGAGATGGATAGAACAGAGTAGATCAAGCCATTGGTCTATGGAGTCAATTACAGATGGCTAAACTAGATTTGGATGATTCAGCAAAGGAGGCTTCACAGGGCAAGATAGCTAAACAAGGAAACAAATTATAGCTTGAAAGAATGGAATGGATTTGAAAGTGATGAGGGCAATTAAAAATACTTAAACATGTTTAAAAAGGAGGGAAAATGAGTGATCAATAATAAAAAGCAATTAAGAATCTCTTATCAAATGATCATAATGATAAACTAAGAAGAAAATTGCAGTTAAGAATTTCTTTCCTATGATAGTTTAGAGGAAAACATTTAGAATAAAAACGGTTTTAAAGACAGATTGCACTTAAGCACTTTCTGAAATATACTTTTTCGTTTTAATATTTAGACATGAACACATTTGAAATAGTAAACCAGAAAACAATAACACATGAGATATAAAATACTTATTTGTTTGATGTTTGAGACATGAATCCTATAAGAAAGTCCCTTGCTTTATTTCTTCATCCAGCCAGCCATACAAGAGTTGATCAACAGCTTTTCTTTTCCAAAATAATAAGTCTATAGAAATGTCTAAGAATCCACACCAATACTCCAAATGAGGGAGTATTTATACAAAAATTTACAATAAAATATCTCATAACAAAGAGAGATATAATCTATGAAAGCTAACTATATGTTACATAAAAGTAGACACAACTGGTCTCGAAGATAGAAGATAACAGTGAGTTGCTGCCTTGTTGTCCCTGTTTTTGTGAATGAGCTGGAGGCAGGCCCTATGATGGAGCATCTTGCTCTCTAGCTTGTAATTTTGTGTTGTCTGTCTACTTTTGACTTTCAATTGATACTCTTTAACATGTTTTGATACACTTTACCTGCTTTATCCTCATTCACCTTCTTTTCCAAAATTGACTATGGTAAATACTGAAAATTTTACTTTTTACCAAGGCAAATTACAAAATTTTTATCATATTCATCCACCAATATTCCTTTGGTATTTTGGTCCTTTGATGTTTCCTGAAGATTTCATCAGCCTTAGTGTATTTGACAAAATTAGGCTGAACTGGAAACATATGTTTTATTTCATGCTCAACATAGAACAGGTTCTCTAGACTATCATAGAGAACTCTGCCCGTAGGTAGTGCCTTTGGTGCAGATGCACCAACTGATGAACTAGCTTGATTGTTTTCATATTAAGCCAGTTTGTCCACATTGTCTTCATGTATCATCAATTTATCATTAATTACTAAAGGACTAGGAAGTCCTTTGCTCTGCAAAATACCAAACTTCTCCATAAAATCATTAATTTCTTCTTGCACGTTTTGGCATTTCCTTTCCAAATTCTACATTAGACCTCTTTTAGTCAATACCTTTTTGACTTCTAGGATAGTCCTAGTTCTATCCTATATATTCAGCTCTTCTAGCTGGTACTTATTTCTGCTATTCAAAAAATTTATTAGCCTAATAGCTTCTTCAGGCTTTCTACCTAATTCTTCCTTAGTTCTCTGAATCTCTTGGAGAGAAAGTTGTACTAAATCAATCTGTTCAAAAATTATTTGTATGGATGGCCAAGCATCATTTATGGATTGAGTGATGTTGGTCCAAAGAATTTTCCTAATATCTGTTAAGGGCTTCTCAAAGGTGAGGCCTTTCTCTAATGTTTTCACCTGCTATGCCAAGCCTTTATTCTTCCTTACTTCTTCAGCAAAATTGATTTTTGAGACATCATATTTCTATTCTAAAGTAACAAATTTTCCCTTTACCTTCTGCAATTCAGAGACTTGTAGTTTCATCTCTTCCATTGACCTGATTAATTCCTTTGTACTCAAACGTGAAGTTCTTGCTGGTGTTATTTCTGAGCTTGTACCTGTAACTATCTCTGTTGTGACCAAGGGGACATTAGGTGCCAAAGATGTTCCAAGTGTTGAAGGGACTGCTGTGGAAACCACTGGTGTCACATTTTCAGGCTGAGAGGTTGACTCTCCCTACCTTCTTTTCAATGATTTTTCTAATTCTTGTTGAGTCTCCTTCAATTGTTCATTAAGATTGAGGACCAAGTCCATAAGCTCTTCTTCGGATTTCTTTTGTACAAATTCTGCAATTTGTGGATGTCTTGATGGTGGCAACTTTAACTACTTTCTCAAGGTATCTATGTCTTCATATTTCTTCTTTATCAAGGCCTCTGCTACCTTGACATCCTTTGGGTTATGACCCAGTCTAATAAATAACTCCTCCAATGATTTAATTATGTTATCTTTAGCCTGTGAGGCGGCTCTTTCTAGCTGTAATTGACCAGTTGTATTATTCAAAGAATTTTATAATCTTTGGGCCATCATAGCTTTACCATTCAATGTTGAATATGTCATTTCCCCTGTCTTCTTGTGTATTTCAATCTGATCTAAGGGGTGAATGTCCTTGGCCATGACCTCAAAATTAGTTTTGAGGTAGTCTGCTATTGACTGAGGTTGCTGTACTTTGGGCTTGAAGAAGCTCATCTGCATCTTGCCTTCTTTGATGTCATAGGATGACATCAACCTAGTTTGATTTGTGGGGGCCATTTTCAAATACTGATCATAGATTTGAGCCCTCAATGGTTCATTTTTAGCTTTTATTTCTTTGAATTTCTTCTTAATATCTAGGTTCTCATTTACTGGAGGCCTGAAGGATGACACTTCAGCACTTTGTTGCCTTTCTAGTTCCTGTCTCTGTGAGCTAGAAGGTGTCCCACCTACTGGGAAAGTATGTTGCCTATTTGCACCTTCTTTTCTTTGACTCTCTATAGTTTCTTCAAAAAATTCCTCTTCTGAATGAGGATTTAGCCTGTGCCTCTTAGCACCAGGCTGTTCTGATGGACCACTAGCAGGGGTAGCTAGTTCCCTGTCTCTCTTTTTGCTCCTTTCCTCATTCAGAGGAGTCTCTAAAATTGGGGGCTCTCTAATGTTGACTTGAGTTGGGTGAGCCTATGTTCAGGCTTGCTTCTGAGAAGTTTCAGGCTGCTTTGACATGGTTGATTGTTCTGTTGCCTGAGTGCTGGTCTCTTTTTCTTTTTCTTGTGATGTTTCTACAAGTTGTGTACTAGTCTCTTGTGAGTGCCTTTGAGAGGTATCAACTGTTGAGGCACTAATCCCTGATGCTAACCTTTTGATAAGTCTCAAAATGTATCTATCCAAAAGAATCCAGGTCAAGTGTTTTTTCAAGATCCTTCATTACATTTTCTATGTTGGCCTGCTCACTATTTGGTTCTACTAGGGTTCCTTCCCTCCATTCATCCATATTAGAAAATTGCTCAATCTCTGGAATTCTGTGATGCAAGTATGGTGATACTTTATTTTTCATCCTTCTATCACAAATGAAACTATGAGGGTCATATGGAGTCCAACTAAACCTTTTATTTAATTTCAGATCATCTTCTAGAATTTGTTCTGCTGCTTTCCATGCTTCCCTAGTGTTGCAGAAAAATGGGCATAAGTGATCCTTTATTCTGAGTTGTGCTTTCTTCTTGGCCTTAGTAAAATGTGTTAGATTTGAGTGTATCATCTGTCTATAATATTACAATGCAAACAGTCTCATTGGAACATATTTAGGTAGCTTGAATGGGGAAAGCTCACACCCATATACCCTGATTTCTGTGTGATTTTGGTATAAATACCAATCACCCACTCTGTACTGTTTAGAGAGCTGAAGGATCCTTTTGATGTCATCATTAATCCTGGGAGGGGAATTCCCTATAAGCAAGGTGGTCACTAGGTGGACAAATTGATCAATAAACTCATTATAAGGTCCTTATGGTCGAGAACCTCTCCTCTCCCTCTCCTCTCCTTATCAGTCGAGCCCCCTAAAGGGTCCTTAACAGTCGAGCACCTAAAGGTCCTTGGGGTCGAGTACCTAAAGGTGATGGTGGCCTTAACAGTCGAGCCTGCTTACACATCCTCTCCCTCTTGGGTTTACTTATTGGGTGGGGGGGCTATGGTCGAGTAAGGAATAAGGGCAAGAAAAATATCTATGGAAGATGGAAGTCCAAAAGATGATAGACCTTCGATTACCCTTAGTATCAAGTTTCTTGATAGAAAATGGGAATTTTTCTAATTGGTGGTAGAGGATGAGGTGATATATGAAGGTGGAGTACTTAAAAACCTTATCATTCTCCAGTCTCATGAACTGGTCATGAATTTTATTAGCAATATAAGAGGCATAATCATATTTGACAGGAGGAGGCTGTCCTACGGTAAAGATAGACATCATCACTAGGGTCAATTCATCTACATATTCACTAGTGACGAATCCCATGATTGGTGATATCATATCAACTATGATTTTTCCTGTATCTGTGAAGGCAACTGACATATAAGGGGGGGGATCATTAGTCTGATAATTTTGTAATATGAAAGTCTAACAAAGGCGATTGAGCTCAGCTTGGGATAATTGAGTTGATTTCTCAAGCAAATTTCCAATGGAAATGGGGGTGAGGGCCTGACTAGGATGAAATTGCAGCATTTAATTGATTTATTCAGCAGTTATTGTGAATAGGACTGTTTGGTTGGGAGACATGACTGCTCTGAGGATGGGATCATAATTTGCATGGCACTGATGGATTATGTCAAGGAAAACATGCACACAGGGGAGAAAATACATTGGGAGATTGGATTCCCACAGTCCCATGGCATCGTAGCCATTCAAATGGTTATCATGGCATTGGCAAAAGACTTTGAGGTGGTCTTTATCAGTGGTTATGTATTTTATTTGAAAATCCTTATCTTCCAGAGGCAGATAGTCTAAATCACGATGAGAGGTGGTAATGGGAGAAACATTTAGGGCTACCGGGTTTTCCATTCTGGTTCTTATGGATTCAGAAAGGAAACTGAGGTTTTCTTTGTAAAATTGGTGAAACCAAGGGCCCGGGAGACTAGAATTATAGAAGTAGTAACAGAATTATGATGAATTTTGGATTTTTTAATCAATTTGCAGTGGAAAACAAGTATTTGCAGGGTTTTCTTCTTGGGAAATTGATAAATACCTGATATTGGGAGCAGGCAACAGAATGCAGGTACTAGGTGTGACTGGATGGCTCTGGGCGACATCGACTATAAAGGTTGAAGCTGGTTGGTAGTTGGAAGTATAGGCTAGTTGACCTTGTCATTGTATTTGCATGGATGTACAGGTTTGTAGAATAAACAACGAAAACGATTTATTTTGTTTTATATACAAAGTCAAAAATTGGCCAGTTTCGGGATTGGACGGGTGACGTTCGCGGGAAAACGACATGATGTTTTGTCGTTTAGTGCGAGGCGGTAAGCGGTTTGTATCGCACTGTTTATGGAGGAGAGGTGGTATTTAGGCTCGAGCCAGCGATTCCATCGAATGATTGACGCGTGGCGGAGGCACTGTACATAAAACTGCTTTGCGATCGCGTGCTAACATGCAGTTGCAAAGGGTCATGTGATATGCATGAAAACTGTTGGATCTGGGCAGTGTGATCGGACGGCTATCGGGGATGTGAAGTGACAGGGTTTTACTGAAGGTGGGATCGATATAATTAAGGATTATTTAATTGTATCGGGAGCAAATTGATTGGTCGGAGAGGTTATTAGTTGACCGTGAGGGTTAATTAATCCCTTCTTAATGTGGCAAGGGTCAGGGCTGTTAATTAGTTACTGATTAGCTAATTAATCCCTATTTAAACCGTATTATGGTTATAACTAACCAAAGGGGCAGGATATATAGAATTTCAGGCTTTTTACATAGTTTAAGTAATCCGTGAAGGGGTAGACTTTTATAGGGGATTTATATAATATAGGTTAGTAGTTAATATGACTTTGAAATGAAAAAGCGCTAAGTATAAAACATTTGGTGTGTGTATTTAAACTTAGGCTAAAATGAAAAAGGGGGGTTTTATGGAAAATATTTTTAATTTCCCTAACTAAAATAGGATTTTACTTAGTGAAAATTTTATAAAGGGAATGAATGATTTATGGTGGGATGATATTATTAATGAATGAGCTTAAGTACTTAGGCATTATAAATAATTGGGCCGAGGGTCCGGTCCCTCAAGAAGTCAGAGAAATGCTATGAGCCCCTATAATTTGATAAATTCCTTGGCACTTAGGGGAAATTAGTGAAAATTTAGGGGCAATGAGTAGGGAAGTTAATTATTTGACTTTGCTTAACTTGAGATGCCTTCAACATAATACATGCCTTTGCCTTGTGATGAAAGTAAAATTTTTACACATTTAAAATCATCATTCACCACATATCATTTTGCAACCATCATCTACCTACCCTACCTACTTTAACCTAGCATTTTCACTTCTTTATTTGGGTGCACTTACACTGGCAAACCCTTATCAAACTTTCTTTTCTTTTACATGGTAGTGCCTATATAAGTCTACACTTATTACATCCAAGGGCTCATATTAAACTGTTGAGCTCCTTTTATTCACTCTACCTATCTACTTATCTGCCAAGATTAAATTGTTTGGTCAGATCTTTATTCTCTATTCCTATAACATGAAATTGAAAATATGAACTAGTCAAGTTTAAACTATTTGACTATTCATGAATTGTGGCATCGATGACAAGTTGCACACAATTGTTTATTGTACAAAGTAAAAAAGTAGTGGCATTTAGACTTTCACACTTTCATGGTCTTTTCTTTTTTTCTGGGGTTCATTTTCTTTTCATTTTTTTGACCTTTCATTATTCTTTTCACCCTTTGATTTTTCTTTTAGGGTATATGCTCTTTACATTTTTTAAATTTTTTTCTTTTTTACAAATATGGAAAACCTCTGCAACAAGTAAAGATATGAACATATTACATAGCTCATCAAGTCAATCATGATATATGACACCTATTGGTATAGGGGCATAACACTCTCAAAAAGAGAAATATATTCCCAAGTTTGGAATTTGTCACTAAGATGCCAAACTAACACTCCCTCTCAACTAGGGAGAAATTCCAACTGCATCATGTGATAATCATATGTATCCTATCATCATATCATAATCTATCTCTGCTCATCTCTACCTGTTGAAAAATTCTTGAATTTAAAGAAAATGAGTCATCGAGACTAATTAGCTACCACCCTCTCAAGACAATGAGGAAGTTCCTATGGGACACTCTCACCTCATGTCATCTCATAGGGTAGAAAACACCTTCCATCCTATGCCGATAAATACAATATCTCATCCATATTATTTATCCTTGATCTCCCCAACAATTACCCTCAAGAGACATGTGGTAGAACACCTACGTCATAATTAACTTGGTTGAGATACCCGCCTTCCCATAGGTAAGGATAACACACCCCTAATATCTCTTTCAACCTGTTGGCTAGGCACGAAGCAATAATCCCAACAAGCATCGCTTGTGGATATGATTCCAACTAGGGAATACTTTGCATAGACCAAGATAAGGGAGCAACTTCTTCCACCCAATGGGTAATAGATAGGGTTGATACCCTATTTTCGAGATATCCCTCAACCCCAGGAGCCCTCCATCTTAATTCCTCACCCTAGGAGCTTAGACAAGGGGGGAAGAGTCATCTCAGTGTTCTTGATTAGTGATGCCCCTAATTAGGAGGGTTCACATCCATCAATCCAAGTTATTCTCTTAAGACTAAGAACATCCCTTTCATAAAATCCTTGGTGAGAATACCTACAATCTACTAATCTATCAATATATGATGGAGTCTAATGACTCCTCTCTACACCATGTGTTGAACATAATGATATCAAATCTCTATGTGCTTGGACTTGTCATGAAATATGGGATTCTATTCCAATCGGATCCCACTCTTGTTGTCGCAATATATCAATGTACTGTCTAGGACCCACTCAAATACCTCTCCAAAGAGCTTCCTCAACCAAAGAACTTTGCATCTAGCCATGCTAGCGGAAATATACCTTGTCTTGGAGGTACTCATTGCTACAGACTTCTTCTTCCAGTTATCCAAGATTTCATGGCAGATCTAAGACTACAACATCTAGATGTACTCTTCCTATTGACAACATTTATTTCCTAGTCATCATTGATATATCGATAAAGGAGAACATCTCTAACAGAATATCTCAAACCAAGGGCGATCGTCCCATGGAAAATATCAAAGTGTGTTTGGCAGCAACCCAATGTGCATGGAGAAGCTTGGTCATGAATTGATTCAATGTGTTCATTGTTGGTTGTGTGTTATTGTTGGGCATGGAATCCCCCCACAGCATGTTTTGGGGCTCAAAGCCCAAGTTTTGAGTAATATTATTGTAAAGCCCTGCAAATTGTGGGTGCGGAATTTATGTTAGAGTCATAGGGCTATCTACCCTAAGTTTGAATGTAATGTCAGCCTACCGGACCATGGAATTGTATAAATAAGAGTGAGGCTCTAAGTTGTAAGGATAATCAGATCAATAAAATAGAATGGATAGAATGACGAAGAAGTATAGAGCAAGTTTCTAAGTGTATCATGGGTCATAGTAGTAGGAACAGGCTCTACAGCTAAGTGCGTAGAGGCCTAGTAGAGTCCGCAGCTGAGTGCGCAGACCCTTGCAGCTGAGTGCGCAGGACGGAATCAAGTCTGTAACCGAGGAGGAAGAATAATAAAGAGAAGTTTTATCTGAATTCTATGTATCTATTCTTGTGTTATTACATGGTTGATATCATTTTCAATTAAACTATTTATTTACTACGCGCATTTGTATGAATGGTGAATATTGTTAAGTAAAACTAAAAACATACAGATAAGCTAAGTTAATCAACTAATACGAGTTAGTAATAAGGATTTGGGTAATAACACTGTTCGGCCCTTGAGTAGGGCTGCGTGAAGACAACATCATATGCTGCGAGGTACTGATAAATGCGCGTAGCAATGTGTGCATAGGGTCGAACCACTGACCACTTGGAACCCATCAGACATCCCCAAGGTGCAGAAACCTAGTTCTAGCACCCTCCCATACCACTTCAGGTGAGACCTCAGTCCGCACTCCGTGGACTATTTCCAAAAGGGCCAATATTACCGGGATTTGTTTGGCTAATTCACCTCTGAACCTGGGTCAAGCCCCAACAAGCCAACAAATGCTTTTGTTGCCAGGACTGGGATCTACATATGGGATGTCTGATGTCGTGCCACTAGAATCCAATGAAGAAAGAAATTGAAGGGTGGTTAGACAGAAAGATTCATGAGTTTGCAGCATAGGAAAACAGGAATCCGCGAGTATCAAAGGAACAATGGTTGGAGCGCTACTTATATACGAAAATCCATGAGATTTTGTTTGCATCCTTCCCCTTTGAATTATATGAGTGGATCATGAAGCTAGCAGACAGTCAGGGAAGGTGTAGGCTCGACGAATCGATTGTGTGGACTCTAGAATTATTTCGCAGACTAGAAGCATCGGAAGATAAGATTGCACATGCTGTGGACCATTGGCTCGATCGAATTATAGGAGGATTTATCACTGAGTTCATGGTAGACACGACAGTCAGCTATGGCGAGGCAGAACAATGCTTAATCAAAGGACCGTGAGGTAAGTACATTAAATCTTTGAACACTTGGATTAAGATGCTATTGTGTGAAAAGCAAGTTATGCGAATAAATTGATGTTTGGGGCTATGCAAAGTGGGAGGATCTATAGAAACGAAGTTAGTGCAGAGATAGAAAATAGCCCATTGATTTCACCTCAGTGGGAAAGTGAGGAAGAGCTCGTGAAAGTTTATCTAAGGAGCTCTATCAGTTTGATAAGGCTGTGAATTCCGCACATACCACCCCCACCTACACCACCACCAGTCTCACCATCTTCACCTCCATCTCCGCTTGCACCACCTTCGCCACCACCATAGTTAAGTATGGAGAGTGTGATAAAATTGTCGGTATTCAAAGGAGTAGGGAACGAAGATCCATACCAATTTTGGTTCGTGGTAAGGGTTGTATGGGAAGCAAAAGGAGTCGTGGATGATAATATAAAAAGGGCAACATTGGTAAGCACATTGTAGGATCATGCACTAACATGGTACATTAAGCATTCTAATGACCATCCAAATGTGTGGATCATAGATATCCAGGCTGCGTTGAATAGGGAATTCAACAGTCCAAAGTCGAAGACACAATCAATTATCAGGTTTAAGGAGATCACGATGCTTCCAGGAGAAACCCCTTGGGATCTAGGTTAGAGACTGAAGAGTGTGATTCGCGAAGCCAACATGACCTTGACAGATGGGAAGCACTGCACATGGTTTGTAGCATCAGTAACACTGTATCTAAGGATGGTGCTGTTGCAGCAGAAGTTATCCACCCAGGCAGAAGCTTTGAAGATTGCAATGAGACTACACGAGACCCCAATACAAGATCCTATCCTTGGAGTCCAACAAATCCACGCACAACTACAAAATTTGTGTCTGGAAATGTAGAGTTTGAAATAGGACAGGACAACTCGGCTAGATGCGTGCGAGGAGGTATGGTGCATAAAATGCAAAGGCGAGGGGCATGACAAGGACCATTGTCTAGTATTTGTGAATTACTTGGCGGGAGGAGGGCCAATTCCATTAAGACTAAAGGCACAAGCAGGATCGAGCACGACGCCTACATTATGGTGTGTGATTTTTTAGATAGGAGGAAAACATGCTACGAATAATTTCCATCTATTACAAAAAACACACAGACATCCCAATAATTGTTTTGTAATTTTTGCAGGTCAGTAGGCCATGATGAGCGAACCTGCAGAAGTTATGAGTTGATGATGGATCAGACTCTTGCCTATAGAGTGCAGACCGAAATGCGAGCCCTCGATCCAAATGTAGGGATGGCGTGAGCTGGACTTCAGGGATGTTGACGAGGTCGAGGAGGAATGGGACCAGGAAGGGGTTGCGGAAAATTGATTTGTAACAATTGTGGAGGGCCAGGGCATTATGCCTGCGACTGTACAAATCCTACGAGAGCATCATCTTTATATTGTTCTTAGTTTGATCATGAGATAGAGGACTGCCCTACACTGATAGCGAGGCTACGCGATAAATGGATACTCCAGCCTCCCCCGACTTAGAGTTTACAAATGATGAGGTCTGAGCTGCGTGAAGAGGACCTGAATGTAAACATCATGCTCAGAAGTGGTATCACGACAAGAGATGACAAAGGTAAGAAGCACTAAGAAATTGCATGGGTTCACAAGGCTCCTACAAAGGAACCTGAATTTAATTTGGAGTGCACAAAGGAGACATTCATGGAAGATAAGAAGAGCTTCACAGAGGCCTCCACTTCAGGTAGTAAGGATCAACTAGAGCTGGAGATGGATCCTTCAATGATCACTATGTTTCTGGAGACATGCATGAAATTGATGCGTGATAGTGATCCAAATTGGATCCAAGAAGAGTTATCAAAGAACCATGACTATATCAGGTCAGGACAAACTTCAAAGAATTAAGAGAAGCAATCAGAAACACATCTAAATAGTGGTAGTTAGCAGCCATTGTGGAACGATGAGGACCTCGGTCAAAGCGTGCTGACCGAGGCCCATGGAGACTACGCAGGATGCGAAATTAGCCCTTGGGGAGCCTAGATTGGGAAAAGGAGACAGTTTTTGATGCGTGATTAGCGATTAGCAAAACCCCTCGAGAAGGAGAGGCCCCGAGTGCTTGGTCGCATGAGAGCTTGGAAAACCGTGGGGAAAAAGGCTAAAGGTAAAAGTGGGACCCACACTCCAAAAACCGACAGTATTTATCGAGGGCACCCTTGGGCGGTAAGCAGGTTTGGTGAAAACGGAGTGATTCCACTCAGCACCCGATGCATGGCAAGCGGAGGAGAGAGAAAACCACCACTCATCGCGCGCTAATGGTCGAGAAAGTCAACCGCATGAAATGAGTGAATGGTGTCAGATCTGGGGAATCCAGATCTAACGACTGAGATCACCCCCGATGGGAAGGCCAGAATTGACAGGGGATTAAGCCACGATCTATAAGAATTTGACATCTGATTTAACCGACAAGGTGGCAGATGACTCATTCCATGATGTAACTAAAAAACTAAACTAATGAAGAAAGCTGGCACAGTTGCAAGAGGACATGTGGCCACTCCCTATGAGCCTGATGATGACGCCGAGACAAGGAAATCCAAGCGAAGCTGTAGTAGGCGATCCGATAGAGGTGGAAGGGGAATTGAACAGCCATGAAATCGAATGGCTTTAAATCCATGCATAGAAAAAGAAAGAAGACAACGAACATTGAGAGGAGGACAGAGAAGAAAAGGAAGAAGACAGAGAAAACGAAGAAAAGACAGTGAAGCAAAAAAGCAGAAAGAAAACAGAGGGCTGAGCTGACCAAAGGTAGCATCGAGTGCCAGAGAGCTTGAGAGATTCAAGCTATCCCTAAGAGGATCTGTCAGGACTGAGCACCACATTGGGCTCCTTCCATTAAATACCAGAGAGGTTAAAGAGCTAGTAAGGAAAAGAGTCTCTGCACTCTAGTGGCTTGGGGCATCCAAGAACCACCTTGCCAAGCAAATTCTGTTTCAAGAGACTCGTATTGAGCTCCTTCATTGTAATTCTCTACTTCAAGACAAAATAAAAGAAGGCCACCATTGAGAGTTGGATCGAAGATGTAGCCCTGGAGGATAGGGTCAACTCCTTATTAATTTCTTGTGTTATTTTATTTGCTTATTGTGTTTCTCTGTCGTTTTCCATTTTCCAGTGCCTGTGTATTTTGCAATCTGATTGATCCGTTGCCTAAAATAACATGGACAGACAACAACACATGAGTCTGTAATACCTTCAATCAATAATTCTTAACTGAGATCAATCATAGGGTGATTTTCAAATCAAGTGGTATCAGAGCTTTAGGTTGTAAGGTTAGACAAGCTTGTGTTGGTTTAGCTGTTGAATGCTCACTAGATCAAAGCTCAAATTAGGAGAAGGAGAGTTGGTCGAAACTAATCCTGAAATTGGGAGAGTCGAGCCTCGGAAGACAATGTTAGAAGAAGGTTCTGTGGGGTCAGACCCTTAATCCATAGAAAGTTTCCTAGCCATAAAGTTCATGGTAGAAGAAATGTATAGGGACTTTAGAAATCATAAGGATGAAGATTCATCAAGTTCTAAACAAGACAAAGAAGAAGATGAGTCTCACTTCCATGACCACTCCAAAGGAAACGAGAAAGAGGAAAACTTCCTCACACCTCCTAATAGCCCTATGCATAACAAGAAGGCATCTTTAATCAAACTAGATGTTAAATTTGATTTCCCTGTATATGATGGAGAATTAAATGCTGAAAAGTTGGACAATTGGATTAGACAAATTAAGGTTTATTGCAGAGTATAGAACATTGACTCGAACAAGAGCAAAATTCAGCTGGCAAGCGTACGCCTAGGAGGCACTGCCTTGGTTTGGTGGGAGGGAAGAGCCCAAGCTGATGGGAAAAGACATGGTAAGACCATCTCTGTCTGGAGTGAATTTGTTTTTGCAATCAAAAAGTAGTTCTATCCATTGGCCTACATGCAACAAGCCATGATGAGTTGGCAAACTCTTCGGCAGTTGAAAGGGAAAAGTGGGTACACTCAAGAATTTGGAAAGAGAGCATTGATTCTAGGAATCTCATTAGACTCACTAGAGACTCTTTTTAAGTACATTGGTGGTCTACACAGCTACATGTGGCATACCATCCTCATGTTTAATCCCACTAGTATAGATGAGGTATCTGTACAAGCTACTCATCTAGAAGCTAGAGGAAAGAATGGAAATCTAGAAGGTTGGGGACCATCCCAACCCACTACAAGCAAGAGCAAGGAGAAAAGAAAACAAAAGTGGAAATCAAGGAAGGCTAACACTGCACAGAAAAGCAAGGCTTCATGCACTCACTGTAAAAAGGATGGGCATGATGATGAGAATTTTTGGATTCTGCATCCAGAGCTGAGACCTAAGAAGTTCGAGGGCAAGAAGAAGAAGACTGTTGCAACTATTCAGAAAGATTTAGGGTCAGACTCGGGAGATGAAACAACCATTGCAACCATAGGTATAAAAGGTAAGAATTCTAAAGCATCTACTAGTAATTCTGCTCAATTTGTTATTGATGAAGAACATGAGAGAAAAAGACATGAGCTTTTCCATATTCAAGTTGTTTCCAAATATCAAAAGATTGATACTTTGTTTGATAACGGCTCACAAGTAAATTTAATTTCTGAAGCAATTGTAAAAAAATTGGGATTAGCAACTACACCTCACAAGAAACCATACCCATTAGGATGGTTGAATGATAAAGCACAACTACAAGTGACTAGACAGTGCAAACTCAAGTTTTCTTTTGGGTCAGCATTTGTAGATGAGGTTGAGTTAGACATAATTCCTTTGGATATATGTGGAATTATTTTAGGAAGTCCTTACTTGTATGATAGAAAAGCTATTTTCTATACAGCTGAGAACAAGAATCTACTTGTTAATTATGGAATCAAATACTTTGTAAGAGCTCATAAACTCAAGAATAATTATATTCTCATAAACTCAAGGTGGATGAAAAGAATGATAAATTCATGCAAACAATTCTTACTAATGGTTGTAAAGGAAAAAAAAACCTGATAAAACCAATGTATTTGAGGGCTGTAATGCTAAACAACAAGCTGATATATAAAAGGTTGTTTTAGAGTATGATGTCTTGTTTCAAGAACCTAAAGGTCTACCACCCAAAAAGGAAATAGTACATGATATTATTTTGCAGCAAGATGCTTCGTTGCCTAACATTTGAATGTACAGGTTATCTACTTTAGAGAATGCTAAAATCAAGAAGCAGGTGCAGGAGTTGCTCGAGAAGGGGTTCATCAGGCCTAGCACCTCACCATGTGGGTCACCAATCGTTTTGGTGAGAAAGAAAGATGGCTCGTGGAGAATTTGCATTGAATATCGAGCACTAAATAAGATAACCATCAAAAATCGTTATCCCCTTGCTCGCATAGATGATCTTTTAGATCAATTGAAGGAAGTCATTTATTTCACCAAGCTAGACTTGCATAGTGGATACCATCAGGTCAGAGTTGCAAAATATCTGCATGGAAGACTGCTTTCAAAACAAAGCAAGGATTGTATGAGTGGCTGGTTATGCCTTTTTGCTTAACTAATGCTCCTGCTACTTTCATGAGATTAATGAATGATGTACTCAGACCTTTTCTTGATGATTTTCTTATTGTGTATCTGGATGACATTTTTATTTTTAGTAAAACGTGGGAAGAACACTTAATGCATGTTAAGAAGACACTAGATGTTTTGAAAAGAGAAAAAATTCATGTTAAACTCTCAAAATGTGAATTTGGCAAAACATCTCTAAATTATTTGGGTCATATAGTAGGGGGTGGTGAATTGAAAATAGATCCCTCTAAAGCAGCAGTCATTGTAAACTGGCCTAAACCCATGTCTGTTACAGAAGTGAGAAGCTTCTTAGGAGAAGCACAATATTGGAGGAAGTTCATTTCTAACTTTTCCTCAATTGTAGCTCCTTTACATGCTTTAACAGGATTAACAAGGTGTTTCAGTGGGGAGGCAAACATCAGAAATCCTTTGACACCTTGAAAGAAAATATTAGTACAACACCTGTACTAGCACTACGTGATCTGCAAAGACCATTTGAGATCCAAAAAGATGCTAGTGACTATGCCATGGGAGTAGTGTTGACATAACACCGTAAACCCATATGTTATCATTCTGAGACCTTTAATTCTGCAGTAGTTAACTATCCTACATATGATAAAGAATTGTATGCATTAGTTCAGAGCGTTAAAAAGTGGAAACATTACTTAATGGGCAAAGAGACAATAATACATACTAATCATCAACCACTTAAATATCTACACTCCCAAACTAAGTTTCAGCAATCAAGACATTAAAAATGGATGGATTTTCTACAATAGTTTCATTTAGTCATCAGATATAAAAAGGGCATACATAACAAAGTTTCAAACATGTTATCTAGATCCATTATAAATACATCTACTATACTTAAGCATAATTGTGTGCTACATGAAAGCTACATTGAACAATATGCTCAAGATATAGACTTTAAAGATGTATATGCAACTTTGAGTCAAGGAAAAATAGTAGAAGAATTGGATTATCATGTGAAGGACTGACTCTTATACCATTGTGGGAAACTCTGCATTCCACAAACTGAGAGAGTAAAGATAATTAGAGAAGATCGCACTTCTCTAATATCAGGTCACTTTGGGGTAAGTAAAACAGTTCCATAGCTGTAAAGATTTTTTTATTGGCCAAAAATGAATGAGACAGTTTCTAGATATGTAAGAGGGTGTACTATGTGTGCTAAAAGCAAGCCCAGCAACAAAAAACTAGGCTTGTACACTCCATTACCAGTGCCTTCTCACCCTTGGGAAAGTGTTTCCATGGATTTTGTTGGAGGACTGCCTAAGTCTAGAAAAGGTCATGATTATCTATATGTTGTTGTGGATAGGTTCAACAAAATGTGTATTTTGATATCTTGTAATAAATGGATTACAGCTGAACAAACTGCAAAACTATTCTTTGAACATGTATGGGTTCATTTTGGATTACCCACTTCTATTGTATATAATCGAGAAACCCGATTTGTGGGGAAGTTTTGGTCAAGTCTATGGGAACTTATGGACACCAAACTGAAGAAAAGAACAACTTTTTTGTGGGGAAGTTTTGGTCAAGTCTATGGGAACTGATGGACACCAAACTGAAGAAAAGAACAACTTTTCATCCACAAACTGATGGCCAGACGGAAGTAGTTAACAGGATAGTGATCCAGTTACTCAGAGGATATTGCAGCAAACATCCTAAGCTTTGGGATGAACACTTGTGTTATGTGCAACATGCTTACAACAGAGCAAAACATTGTTCTACATAGAGATCTCCTTTTGAGACCTGTTTTGGTTTCACACCAAGGTCTCCTGTGGATTTTGTCTTTGGTAAAGATACCACAGTTGAGGGACACAATGATGTGGATAGGGCAACTAGGTTCATTGAAAAAATCCAGGAGATCCACCAGGCAATACATGAACAATTGGAAAAGAGCCAAGCGAAATACAAAGCTAGGCATGACAAGCATCGGATGGATCATAGTTTCCAAGTTGGTGACCAGGTTTTGCTGTATATCAGCAAGGACAGGATGCAAGGTGAAAGCAAGAAGCTAAAGCCTATCAGGTATGGACCCTTCAAAATACTTGAGAAGATTGGTGAGAATGCTTTTCACCTTGATCTACCAGCTTACATGAACATCTACTTAGTCGTAAATGCAGATTGCTTGAGATTGTTTGAACCCTCAGTGATTGAGGATCCCGAAGAGCAAAGTCAGTTGCCTTCTATTGATGACCTGCTACCTAAATATCTTAATGAATTGCTGGAAGACACAGTGCTAGACAGGAAGGTGAGGACGACATGCAGAGGAGATGTTAAGTACCTCAAAGAAGGGCTCAAAGGTTCAAAGCTGAGGAGTGCAAAGTGGATTGAGATTGGACAAGTGAGAAAACAATACCCTCACTTAGTCGATGCTTGAAAACCAAATTTTGGTCGTCCAAAAGCTTTTTCAGTGGGAAGGTCGTGATCCGAATTGGATCCAAGAAGAGTTATCAGAGAACCATGACTATATCAAGTCGAGATAGACTTCAAAGAATTAAGAGCAGCGATCAAAAACACCTCTAAACAGTGGCAATTAGCAGCCAGAGTGGAACGACAAGGACCTCAGTCAAAGCGCGTTGAGCGAGGCCCATGGAGACTACGTAGGAGGTGAAACTAGCCCCTAGGGAGCCTAGATTGGGAAAAGGAGGTAGTTTTTGATCGCACATCACTGGGAAAAACCCCTCAAGAAGGAGAGGCCTCAAGTGCTCAGTCACATGAAAGCTAGGAAAACCATGGGGAAAAAGGCTAAAGGAAAAAGCGGGACTCGTGCTCCAAAAACCGGTGGTATTTATTGGGGGCACCCTTGGGTGGTAAGAATATTTGGTGAAAAAGGAGTGATTCCACTCAGCGCCTGATGCATGGAAAGCCGAGGAGAGAGAAAACTGCCCACTCATCACGTACTAACGGTCGAGCAAGTCAATCACTTGAAATGAACGAATGGCGTCAGATCTGGGGGATCCAAATCTAATGGCTAAGATCGCGCCTGATGGGAAGGCCGGAATTAATAGAGGATTAAGCCGCGATCTATAAGAATTTTACATCCGATTTGACCGACAAGGTGGTAGTTGACTCATTCCATGACGTAACTAAAAAACCGAACCAATGAAGTAAGCTGGCGCAGTTGCAGGAGGACAAGTGGTCACTCCCTGTGAGTCGGATGATGATGTCGAGACAGGGAACTCCAAGCGAAGCTATAGCAGGTGATCCAACAGAGGTGGAAGAATCGAACAACCATGAAATTGAATGGCTTTAAAGCCATGTGCAGACAAAGAAAGAAGACATCGAACACCGAGAGGAGGACGGAGAAGAAAAGGAAGAAGATAGAGAAAACGAAGAAAAGACAGTGAAGCAAAAAAGTAGAAAGAAGACAGAGGGCCGAGCTGACCAAAGGTAGCATCGAGCGCCAGAGAGCTTGAGAGATTCAAGCCATCCCTAAGAGGATTTGTTAGGAATGAGCACCACATTGGGCTCCTTCCATTAAAGACCGGAGAGGTCAAAGAGCTAGTAACGAAAAGAGTTTGTGCACTCTAGTGGCTTGGGGCATCCAAGAATCACCATACCAAGCAAATTCTATTTCAGGAGACTCATATTGATCTCCTTGATTGTAATTCTCTGCTTCAAGACACAATGAAAGAAGGCCACCACTGAGAGCTGGATCAAAGATGTAGCCCTGGAGGATAGGGTGAACTCCTTATTAATTTCTTGTGTTCTTGTATTTGCTTACTGTGTTTCTTTGTTGTTTTCCATTTTCCAGTGTCTGTGTATTTTGCAATCTGATTGATCCGTTGCCTAAAATAACATGGACACACACCAGCACATGAGTCTGTAATACCTTCAATCAATAATTCTTAACTGAGATCACTCATAGGGCGATTTTTAGATCAGATAGTAAGGCTGTAAAAAGACTATAGGAACTTATCACTAGATGCGTTGTGTCAGGAGAACCTTGTGTAGTTCGGAAGTTTGGGAAACATACATCGTGAACAAGAAGGGAAATGTGATTGACTGCACAAATCAGGGAGTATGAAATGGATCAAGTAATTCTAGATCTAGGATCAGACGTGAATGTGCTGCCAAAGCAGACATGGGAATGCATGGGTAGGCCCATGTTGCAATGGCCCCCTATTCAATTATGGATGGAAAATGAGCATAAGATCCTACCGATGGGAAGATCACAGGGGATAATAGTAGACATCGAAAGTGTGAATGCGCTTATAGATTTCAAGGTGATAGAGATTTTCGATGACAACAATCCCTATCCCGCACTACTAGGAATAGATTGGGCCACTGATATGAATGGAGTGATAAATATAAAGATGTGAAAAATGATTTTTGAGAAGAAGTCACTACACGTAGTGGTAACTTTAGACCCTACGGAAGGAGCATGCTACACAGATCTGTTGGCATTATGATGCATGTGTTGTACTTGATGGAAACCCACTTGTAGCAGAACAAATCACTTGTATATGGTAACTAGTTGAATCTACAGAAGAGATATCAGATGTGACAGAGTGCATGACAATGATGTTTACAGATGTAATGAAATGCAGGGCAGTTTCAAGGAATCAATTCAGAAGGCAACTCACTCAGATGAAAGATCATAGTATAGCATGACAACAGCAAAGAATTACAGCTCATACTACAAATAATGAAGAAAGAGAGGTATACGCAGGTTCACCTTGACCAAGCTGCATATACACGCAGGTTAACAGAACAAAATGAGCGTATAATGTACACATGCACTTTCACAAAAGGAAAAGTGCGTATACCTTGGAAAACTAAGCTTTTGGTCTGTGGTATTTGGTCTATGGTATTTTGATCCATGGTATTGGTCCAAGGGTATCTCGTCCAAGGTATTGACCCTAGGTATTTGGTCCAAGCTATTGGTCCTAAGTGGTTTTGGTCCATGGTATTGAGAAAGGACTAAACCTATAAAAGGAGGAGAAGATCATTAGGCCAAGTGTGCAAGTATCAAATATATGATGCAGTGTGAGATCTAGTATGCAGGTTATTGGCTTATGGTGTTGTTCTTGATCTAAACCAGGGATGAACCTTTGCAGTTTATGGAGGATAAGATCTAATGATGGATCAGGATCTTAAGGCTTGATATGAATTATCTTTATATGGTTTGATCATGTTTATTCTAGATATGCATACTGATGCATGTGTTGTTTCGTAAATATTATGATTTGGGTATAACTGAAGTTTGGAATAGCTACAGAATTATGAATTAATATTTGCAAATGTATACACTGGTTGGATTTGAGAAAAGTGCGTATACACACAAGTTCGACACATGGAAGTAGCGTATACCTTATAAAATATGTTTCAGTTGTTTCTGTTTGTTGTTTCAGAGTTCTAGGTTCTGGTTACTGTATTCTGGTGACAGTATTCTGAATGATCATATTGATGAGTTGTCAAAGTGATTGATTGATTCGGTTGTGGTTGGTTCAGAATGTGATTGGTTGATGTAGATGTATTGAATTACAGTTATGATGTTGTTGATGGATCCAGTCTGAAAATTTATGAAATGTGGTCCTTGGAGGAAGAAAGAAGGTCATAGCCTTCTATAGGTCGCAACCTACGTATTAGTAAACATATCGGCTAGTACAAGAGTTAGGGGGTTGTAGCTCCCTTCCAGTAGAAGCTGGAGAATGAGAGAAGGTTGTAACATTCTGTAGGTAGAAGCCTTCATACTGGTATAAGTCTGCATTAGTACAAAATTGTAAACAGATTTTCTTATTATTAAAAGAAGATAGAGACGAAAATAGTAGGTGGTTTTCACCCACATTGGGTTTCCACCTTATATCTTGGTGTTCATGTGTGTTTCTTATGTGTGATACTTTATTCTCCTTTTATTTCATTGTCTAATAAATCTCTGATATACTGGTTAAAGTTTAATGCATGATAAATTTGGTAAATCAAAAGTTCTCTGCATATACGCTGGTTGCTTAAGTACAATCGCGTATACATGCTAGTTAACTTAGTTGAAGTAGTGTATACAAATCTGTTTGGAAAATTAAATTATTGATATGATAATATTGATTCACCCCCCTCTCAGTATTATTTCCAACAATTGGTATTAGAGCAGGTCCTTCAGAAGAAGCTTGATCGCTTGAAGGGAGATCTATCATCATGAGTAATCAAGAAAGCATGGGATCCATCAGACCATCAATCTTTTATGGGAAAAACTTTGTTTATTGGAAGATAAGAACCACAACCTATCTACAATCACTTGGAACAGATGTCTGGGAAATCGTGGAAGGAGGATATACATTTCCATCGGCAATTCCTACAGATATGGCAGGTAAAAAAGCAATATGAAACCAATGCTAGGGCTATCAATACATTATTGGGAAGTGTTTCACAATCAGATTTTGTCAAATTTATGCAACTCAAATCAGCCAAAGAAATATGGGACAAAATCGTTCTAAGCTATGAAGGAGACTCTCAGGTAAAACGTGCTAAACTACAAACTCTCATAATTCAATATGAAACTCTTAAGATGCACAATGATGAAAGTATAGCTAGTTACTTCTTACATATAGATGAGGTTGTTAATTGCATGAAGAATTTGGGTGAAGAGATAAAGGGAGTTACCTTAGTTGAGAAAGTTTTAAGATCCTTGTCTACTAAATTTGAATCAAAAGTATCTGCCATAGAAAAAAATAGGATCTATAGACTATCACTATGACACAGCTTCACGGACTCTTAACTTCCTTTGAGATGAGAAAAGGAGGCCCATCAGATATGAGAGAAGCAACATTTAAAAGCTTTAGCAAAAGGAAAGGAAGAACTCAATGAATCAGGACATAGAAGAAGAAGATGAAGTAAACGTTGTCAAGAAGCTTCAACGGGGTTCCAAAAGATTTAGAGGTAAACTACCTTTCAAATGTTTTGCCTATGGTAGAGTCGGTCATTATGCTGCCAAAAGTCCTCATAAAGGTAAATATGATAAAGGGAAGGAATATGCAAAATGGAATAGAAAACAAATTGTAAGTAAAAAGTGTTACTATACTCATGAAGATAGCTATGGTTTATCAAATAGTGATGAAGATTAAAATAGTAATGACTATAGACTTCTAATGGCTTATGAAGATGATAATTTTTGGGATGCTTTAGAAGAAGATGACCTTCATGAAGAAATATCTAAACTCAAAATATGTTTAGAAGAAAAGAATATGATTATAGATACCTTGACATACCAACTTGCTGAAAGAGAAAAACACAATGAAAAACTAAAATGTGAAATTGTGGGTCTAAGAAAGGATCTTGAGAAAACAAAATCTCTCAATCTTAGATTTTCTAAAGGATCAAAAACCTTAAATGAAATTATTAAAGTGCAACGTTCTCCTCTGATAAAGATAGGTCTTGGATATACTGAAGAAGCATCTCAATCATAGAAGTCGTCAACCTCCACTAAAAGCTATCTTGATGCAGCAAAGAACAGTGAACAGTATGACAATCGTCAGCAAAGGCATAAAGCAGATCACCAGGTAAATCAGGCTCAATTTACTTCAAGGATGAACAGAAGCCACAACCAACCTCAGGTAAGTCATACTCAATTTTCTTCAAAAATGAATATCAATATAAACTACAATCACTAGGTCAATAGATTCAATAATTGCAGGAACTTCTTTAATGGTCAATGTTTCTCATGTCATAATTTTGGACATAAAGCTGCTCAATGTGTTGCTTACAAAACCATCATGACTAGAGAAGCACGAAATCAAAGTAATGTGACAGGTATCAAGAAAAGTTCCTATAATAACTTTTCTCTTCTTGAAAATAAAATAGAATGCTCAATCTGTAACAACTTTGGCCATGAAGAATCTGAATGCAGGAGTAAATTTCGGCAAATATCTCAAAAGGAGCAAACTCCATTAAATCCAAAAATATGGAGAAAGAAAGAACCATGAACAGAAAGATGTGGTATAGCCGTGTATGCAGAAGGACAAGAAAATCAGTGGTACATCGATAGTGGATTCTCAAAACACATGACAAGTGACAAAGAAAAACTTCACTCATATAATGCCTTAGAAAAGGAAAAGAATGTCTCATTTGGAAACGACACTCCTACTGTCATAAAATTTAAATGCTTTGTTTTCTTGAAAGAAAAGGTTAAATATGGGAATGTTATGAATGTTGATGGTCTAAAGCATAACCTGTTGAGTGTCAGTCAAATGTGTGATCAAGGAAATGAAGTGGTGTTTCGATCAAATGGATGTGTTGTTCGTGAGCTTGATACATGAGAAACCATGATCGAAGGTAAAAGAACTCCAAACAACTTATATATACTCAAGGGAGGACAACAACAGTGCTATCTAAGGAAAAATGATGAAAACTGGCTATGGCACAGAAGATTGGGACATCTAAGATTTTCTCAAATAAGAAAAGCATGAAGATTCCAGGCTGTTGATGATCTTCCGGATATTAGCATTCCTGAAAATATAATATGCAAACCATGTCATTTCAGTAAGCAAACTAGATCTCACTTCATTGAAAAAGAAGGGTCAGCTAGTAAGCCTCTTGAACTTGTTCATACTGATTTATGTGGACCATCAGGGAAAAATTCACCTCGTGGAGAAGAATACTTTATATTGTTCATTGATGATTTTTCCAGAATGTGTTGGATAGGTCTTATAAAGCATAAAGATGAAGCTTTTGAAAAGTTCAAAGCCTTCAAAGCTTTTGTTGAAAATGAATCAGATCACAAAATCAAATGCCTTAGATCTGATCAAGGAGGGGAATTTACCTCAGATGAATTCTTTGAATTTTTTGAACAACATGGAATAAAAAGGAAGTTCTCCACCACAAGGACTCCTCAACAAAATGGAGTGGTAGAGAGAATGAACAGAACTATTCAACAAATGGCTCGAGCTATGCTAGATGAATCTGGAACTCCTACAACCTTCTAGGGTGAAGCTACATTCGCTGCCATCACTATTCTCAACGCAAATGTTCGGGTAAACAGAACTCAAACTCCACATGAAATTTGGTATGGTAAGACTCCTATTGTAAAATACTTTAAAATTTTTGGAAGAAAATGTTACATCAAAAGGACTCATGAAAAACTTGGTAAATTTGAACCCAGAGCAAATGAGGGTATTCTTCTTGGTTATTCTTTGCGAAGTAAAGGATATAAATGTTATAATAAAAGACTTGGGAAAATTATTGAAAGTATTGATGTTGTGGTTGATGAAGCATGCAAAAATCCAAAATAGATAAAAACTGAATATTATGACAATGAAGAAGATGGGGATTATTTTCCCACATCAAATCACACTAATTCTGAAGAAGAAACCAATGAAGCACCAGAAGAAGAGATAACAGTAGAAGAAAATACTCCGTCTAGGTATGTTAAGAAAAATCATCCAGAAACTCAAATTTTAGGGGAAAAAGAGGCAGGTTTATAGACAAGAAGAACTATTACAGAAACCTCAAGCTATCTAGCATTACTATCTCCCACTGAAACTAAAAATGTAAATGAAGCATGCAAAGATGAATGTTGGTTCAAGGCCATGAAGGAAGAACTTGAGAAAAGTGAAAAGAATAATACTTGGGAATTAGTTCCTAGACCTCATGATAAGAATATCATAGGAACTAAATGGATATTCAAAAACAAGATGAATGAAAATGGAGAAGTTATTAGAAACAAGGCCAAAATTGTTTGTAAAGGATATGCTCAACAAGAAGGTATAGATTTTGAAGAAACTTTTGCACCTGTTGCTAGACTTGAAGCCATAAGGATGTTTCTTGCTCTCTCTAGTTTTCAGAAATTCAAAGTATACCAAATGGATGTAAAATCTACCTTCCTCAATGGAGACTTAGAAGAAGAAGTCTATATTGAACAACCAGAAGGATTCATTCTTGGAAATGATACAAAACTTGTATGCAGACTCAGAAAGGCTCTCTATGGTCTAAAGCAAGGGCCTGGTATTACCATCTTGACAAATATCTCCACCAACAGGGTTTTTCAAAGGGGTCAAAAGATAGCAATCTATATACAAATATTGACACTGATAAATTGCTAATAATTAGTGTTTATGTTGATGATATCATTTTTGGTAGCAATGAAGAATCCATGAGTCATAATTTTGCTTCAGTAATGCAGCAAGCATTTGAAATGTCCTTACTTGGTGAGCTTACCTATTTTCTTGGTCTACAAGTTCAACAAAATAAAGATGGTATTTTTCTTTCACAAACCAAATATCTCAAACAGATCTTGAAAAAGTATGGCATGGAAGATTCTAAACTAGTATGTACCCCAATGGTAACAGGATGCAGTCTCAACTCAAATGATGAATCAACAGCAGTACATCAGCCAACATACAGATCCATGATTGGCAGTTTTCTTTATCTAACAAGTACCTAACCTGACATCATGCATGCAGTAGGAATAGTTGGAAGATTCCAAGCAAATCCAAAGGAATCACACCTTCAGGTAGTCAAAATGATTTTCAAATATCTTCAAGGAACACAGAACTTTGGTTTATGGTACCCTAGAGATACAAATCTTACTCTTCATGCATATATATATGCAGATTGGGTAGGAAGTGTTGATGACAGAAAAAGCACTAGTGGTGGTGCATTCTATATGGGTTCCAGGTTAGTGTCTTGGTTCAGCAAGAAACAAACTTCAGTTGCATTATCTACAGATGAAGCAAAATATGTGGCTATTTCATCTTGCTGCACACAACTACTTTGGATGATGCAAACCTTGCAAGACATTCAAATCACATGTACTCCACCCATCTCCATTCTATGTGATAATACAAGTGCCATCAGTATTTCAAAGAATCCAATCATGCACTCCAAGACCAAGCACATACCCATCAAATATCATTTTCTACGTGAACAAGTGCTTGAACAAAAGGTCAAATTGGATTATGTTCCCTCCAAAGAATAGGTTGTTGATATATTCACTAAACCACTACCCAGAGAGACATTTGAATATCTCAAACAAAATATGGGAGTAGTTGTTGCATCATCCTGCTGTTAAATCCTATTTTTCATAGAAAGGTTGTTATACGCGAGTTTCATGAAGCATAGTTGCGTACATATGCGGGTTTATGTGGGCACAATCACTTATATGTTGGTTTGAGGAAAAGTAGTGGGCTACACTCAGGAAAAAGGGGTTTGATATGGTTCTGTCAATTATTTGCTCTATTTGATGATGGTTACAATCTGCTAATAACATGTGGAAATATGTTGGTCCTCATAAGTTGTTTATAACTTGATGTATATCTGATTGATGATGATGCCTTGACATTTCTTACAAATATATGCAATAATCAGATCTGACAGTGAACATCTGGCACAGGTTTAGGGGGAGCATATGCTTCTAATAATGCATTATTGGCATTATCTTAGAAGATCTTGGTACAGATCCAAATAATTTTTTTGATTCAGGTGACTCTTTTGATGATGGAAATATACAGGTTGTTGATCCTGATGTTGCTGATGGTGCAAATCATATATGGTGTATGATATGATAGTTGCTCATAACTATCATGGTCTTGTTTAGATCGGTTTTCCTTATTATAAATGTCATCTATATCATTTCATGTAAAGGTCATGAAAAGACCTAATTTGTAGCCCCACTATGCATGCGATGGATGATGTAATATTTCTTGTTTTTGTCATGTATAAACAATTGGTATATCCCCACTTGGTTGGGAGATGGATGTATGTATGAGTCATTGGTGATAGGAAGGTCATTGGTGATGTATGTATAGAGTCATGTTATTCTTTTAGAAAATCTTTTTGTAGACTTTGCTTATGCTCAGGGGGAGCATGGACTCAATCATGGGAGCTCAATCAGTACACTTCAGCATATCAGAGAATTCAACATGTACTCAGGGGGAGCATGACCCTTTGCCCTTGATGTCAAAGGGGGAGAGTGACTTGGTGTTGTTGTTGCCATCAAGTCCAAAGGGGGAGATTGTTGGCATTATGATGCATGTGTTGTACTTGATGGCAACCCACTTGTAGCAGAACATATCACTTGTATATGGTAACTAGATGAATCTATAGAAGAGATATCAGATGTGAAAGAATGCATGACAGTGGTGTTTACAGATGTAATGAAATGTAGGGCAGTTTCAAGGAATCAGTTCAGAAGGCAACTCACTCAGATGAAAGATCACAGTACAGCATGAAAACAACAAAGAATTACAACTCAGACTACAAAGAATGAAGAAAGACAGGTATATGCAGGTTCACCTTGACCAAGCTGCATATACATGCAAGTTAATAGAACAAAAGGAGTGTATAACATACACACGCACTTTCACAGAAGGAAAAGCATGTATACCTTGGAAAAATAAGCTTTTGGTCTGTGGTATTTGTTCCATGGTATTTTGATCCATGGTATTGGTCCAAGGCTATCTGGTCCAAGGTATTGACGATAGGTATTTGGTCGAAGGTATTGGTCCTAATTATTTTTGGTCCATGGTATTGAGAAAGGCCTAAAACTATAAAAGGAAGAGAAGATAATTAGGCCAGGTGTGCAAGTATTGAATATCTGATGAAGTGTGAGATCTAGAGACTAGTATGCAGGTTATTGGCTTATGATGTTGTTCTTGATCTAAACCAGGGATGAACCTTTGCAGTTGATGGGGGATAAGATCTAATGATGGATCGGGATCTTAAGGCTTGATTTTGAATTATCTTTATATGGTTTGATCATGCTTATTCTAGATTTGTATACTGACCCATGTGTGTTCTGTAAATATTATGATTTGGGTATAACTGAAGTTTGGAATAGCTGCAGAATTATGAATTAATATTTGCAGGTGTATACACTGGTTGGCTTTGAGAAAAGCGTGTATACACACAAGTTCGACAGGTGGAAGTAGCGTATACCTTATAAAATATGTTTCAATTGTTTCTGTTTGCTGTTGCAGAGTTTTGGGTTCTCGTTTGGGTTCTGGTTACTGTATTCTGGTGACAGTATTCTGAATGAAGAGATTGATGAGTTGTCAAAGTGATTGATTGATTCGATTGTGGTTGGTTCAGAAAGTGATTGGTTAATGCATGTATTGAATTACAGTCATGATGTTGTTGATGGATGCAGTCTGAAAATTTATGAAATGTGATCCTTGGAGGAAGAAAGAAGGTCGTAGCCTTCTGTAGGTTGTAGCCTACATACTAGTAAACATATCAGCTAGTACAAGAGTTAGGGGGTTGTAGCTCCCTTCAAGTAGAAGCTAGAGAACAAGAGAAGGTTGTAACCTTCTACAGGTAGAAGTATGCATACTGGTATAAGTCTACACCAGTACAAAATTGTAAACAGATTTTCTTAGTATTAAAAGAAGATAGAGATGATAGCAGCAAGTGGTTTTCACCCACATTAGGTTTCCACCTTATATCTTGGTGTTCATGTATGTTGCTTATGTGTGATGCTTTATTCTGCTTTTACTGCATTGTCTAATAAATCTCTGATATACTGGTTAAAGTTCAATGCATGATAAATTGGGTAAATCAAAAGTTCTCTGCATATACACTGGTTTCTTTAAGTACAATCGCATATACATGCTAGTCCACTTAGTTGAAGTAGCGTATACAAATCTATTTGGAAAATTAAATTATTGATCTGATAATACTAATTCACCCCCGCTCTCAATATTATTTCCAACAAGAGCCAGTGCACGACGATGAGAGCGACAACAAGGTAGATAGTATCTACAAGATAATGCTCGGGAACAGGGTTGGGTGAATCCTACAGCGGATGGCCAGCTTTCGTGAGAGTGCGAAAGCTCTTGCACATTAGATTCGAATGAAGAAACAAAACGATGGCAGAACTGGTTACACGAGGTAACCACACTCAATTCCAACATGATGGTAAGATCACTACACTGCGTGACAACAGAGGTAAGGGATCTACCAATGTATGACAGGTTAATAGCGATGAATGAGTTCCTGAACAAATTTGAAAGCGCAGTACTAGAATAGTAGCAGGTCGATGCTCTAAAATGGGCACTATGTGCTATGCCCGCAAGATGCAGGGGTATGCATTAGAGAAGCTTTGAGGACTGGCGTGGATGTAGAAGGATGATGCACCTATGATTTGGGAAACCATAGATGTGGCTAGTAGACAAGTATGACAGACAGGATGATCCATGTACACACCTCGTGAAATGGACTAAGGTCTGTGGGGAAGAGCCACAACCAGAATGGGTGCATTTGTTCTGTCATACTCTGGATGTCATACCCATGAATTGGTATACTGAGATAGAGCTCTGCCATGGCAGGAGCGAATGGGATATCTTGTAAGAAGGATTCCTATTAACCTTCACGTTCGAAGATCATTGGTGGGATATTGTTGATGATGCGCTACAAGCTGCAAAAGCAGCTATCTTCAAAATACTCGAAGAGCCAATGGAAGTGCTTCAACAAAAATGGGCAACACAGCTGAGTTGTGTGCTGGAGTGTTACAATGTAAATATCGAGGAGGAGGATGAAGACCCACGAAATATTAACATTCCAGAAACGGAAGGTTGTCATGAGGTTCAAGGACCATTGATTGAGGATCTCGACATCACCGCGTCGCTAAAAACGAAGTAGTTAAACACTAGAACGGAGGCAGAACCAAAATATTCCATGCTTGGAGACTAATGGGATGATGCCACGGTGGATAAGGTCACTGAGTTAGTCCGGGAATACCAATACTTGTTCCCGACCAAAATTACGGATTTATAAGGGATCGTTGGTGACTTAGGAATGATGAAGATCACCCTGAAACCCGACATGAAGCTGGTTAAGCAGAGGCCTTACCACTTGAATCTAAAATATAAGGAAAAGGTCCACGAAGAATTAGACAAAATTTTCGCAGCCGAAATTATTGAGATAGTGGAACAATCTAACTGGGTGAGTCCTATGGTAGTGCAGGAGAAAAAGTAGAAGGGCGAAATAAGGATATGTGTGGACCTCAGGAAGTTGAACAATGCCTGTGTACACGATCCATTCCTGACACCATTCACAGATGAAGTACTGGAAAATGTTGGCTGCCAGTAAGCATACTCGTTCATGGATGGGTTCTCAGGGTTCCATCAAATCAATATCGCGCCAAAAGATAGGAGTAAAACGACCTTCGCAACAAAATGGGGCTTCTTTCAATACACCATTATGTCGTTTGGATGGAAGAACATGCCAGCCATATTTTCGTGCATAATTGTTGCTGAGTTCAAAGAATACATCCACATGTTCTTGGAGGTCTATCTGGATGATTGGACTATCTCTGGATTAGCTAAGCACAATGTAGCAAGCTTACGCTTGATGATGGATACTCGCCGATGGCACCAGATTGCGCTGAACCTTAAAAAGTGCACATTCCTCGTTCCCTTTGGAAACTTACTGGGACATGTGGTTTGCAAATAATGACTAATGGTGGACCCTACAAAGATTTCCATTATTCTAAATTTGGAAGCATCGCGAAGTGTTAAACAGCTACATGCTACCTTGGGACACACCAGATACTATAGAAATTTTATCAAAAGCTATGCCTAAATCACCGCGCTGATGGAAAAATTATTGAAAAGGGATGTTACATTTTTCTTGAATGATGATTGTATGAAATGTTTGGATGTCTTGAAGGGGAAATTGGCCTCCGCTCCAATCCGGGTCTTCCCAAAATGGGATGTGGAGTTTCATGTCCATGTTGATGCGTCATGTATCACGCTGGGAGTAGTGCTTACATAGGAGGGCAGGGAAGGCTTGGATCACCCTATCATGGTTGCAAATCGGATGTTGCCCAAAGTAGAGGAGAACTATTCCACCACCGAGCACAAGGGGTTGGCAATGGTGTACGCACTCCAAAAATACCAACACTATTTACTCGGAGGACAATTCAAGATGTATACCGACCATTCCGTGCTGAAATACCTGGTCAATAAGCCTGTGTTGGGGGGGCACATATGCAGGTGCCTCTTATTGTTCTAGGAATATGATTTTGAGGTCATTGTAAATCCGGGATGCCTGAACATAGGACTGGATCACTTGTCGCGAATTGAGACGGGCGAGGAACCCACTAATTTGGAGGAGAGACTACCTGATGCACAACTCTTTGCGGTGCATGTCGCGGATGGGCACTTCGAAGACATTCATTTTCTAACAACAGGGACTGCACCAAAGGAATAATCCGTCCAACAGAAGAAGGAATTGGTGGTGTGCACGACGAATTTTTCTATCATTGCGGGGCACCTATACAAAATGGGAAATGATGAGATATTGTGAAGATATGTACCTGAATTTGAACTTGCGGAAGCACATGGGAGTGCTGCAGGAGGACACTATGCAGGATGCACGACTGCACAAAAGATTTTCATGCAGGATTATGGTGGTCAACCCTACACTAAGATTTGAAATCACACTGTAAGGCCTACGATATATGTCAAAGGACTGGAAAACCATTGCAGAGGGATGAGATGTCGTTAAATCCAAAAATGACACTACAAACGTTCGAAAAATGGGAAATCAACTTTGTGGGACTCATCAAACCTTAGGGAAAGATGGGCACGCACTACATCATCACCATGACAGAGTACCTGACACGATGAGCAGAAGCATAGCTGGTCAAACACTGCATAGCCACTACAACTACAAAGTTTTTGTTCGAAAACGTGTTGACCAGATTTGGCTATCCAAAAATCTTAATGAGTGATCGCAGAACACATTTCCTAAATGAAACCATCAGCGCTCTCATAGAAGAGTTCTAGGTGTATTATAAGAAAAGTACATTGTACCACCCACAAGCTAATGGGACAGTAGAGGCATTCAATAAAATACTAGAGACTGTGCTGACCAAAGTGTGCAACGCTCAATGAAACAATTGGGACCTACGCGCACCTGTCATGTTATGGGCTTACAGGACAACGTGCAAGAAACTAACGGGACAGACACCTTTCCGGTTAGTTTATGACGTGGAAGTTGTCATGCCAATGGAATATATCATACCTAGTCTGCGCATATCAGCGCTCACAGGGATGATGGACCGTGAAGCTTTGGAGGAAAGGCTCGCGCAATTGGAAGAACTTGAGGAAGAATAGTTTTTGGTTGGGTTTCATCAGCAGGTACGAAGGAAACGTGAAAAAGCCTGGCATGACCGCCATATCAAGTTGTGCACCTTCAAGGTAAATGACTTAGTGCTACTCTACAACAGTAAGTTTGAAAAATTTACTGGAAAATTCAGAATGCACTGGCTGGGACCACACGTGGTTAAGGAGGTCACAGACGGAGGTGTAGTCCAACTAGTCAAACTAAATGGATAACCCTTCCCAAGAAAAGTAAATGATAATTGCATGAAGCCTTACACGGGTGGGCCAACTATCTGACTAACCAGCCAAAGCACAGTCTTCATGACCCGAGGAGCCAGACAAGGGCGCGGGACTATAAACATATGCAGCTGATACCAATACAGATTTAAGGACACAATTTAGACACTAAGGGTCTCAAAATAATAGAGGCAACAAGTTCAGCAAGTAGCAGCTTAGTGTGTTGCAAACATCAGTATTGTTCGAGAGAAGTTGGAGGGACTTCACGCCAAGATCACCGCGCCAACAGAGTGACTCGAGGGCGAGTCACGAAGTTTGTGTTGGGGGATTGTTGGGCATGGAATCCCACCATAGCATGTTTTGGGCCTCAAAGCCCAAGTTTTGAGTAATATTATTGTAAATTCCCGCGAATTGCGAGCGTGGAATGTATGTTAGAGTCATAGGGCTATCCGCCCTAAGTTTGAATGTAATGTTGGCCTACCCATGGTCCATGGACCATGGGATTGTATAAATAAGAGTGAGGCTCTAAGTTGTAAGGACAATCAGATCAATAGAATAGAATGGATAGAATGAGATAGAAGTACAGAGCAAGTGTTTAATTGTATCTTGGGTCGTAGTTGTAGGAAGAGGCTCTGCAGCTGAGTGGGTAGAGGCATAATAGAGTCCACAGCTAAGTGCCAAAACCCTGTAGTTGATTGCGCAGGGCGGAGTCGAATCCGTAATTGAGGAGGAAGAATAATAAAGAGAAGTTTTATCTGAATTCCATGTATTTGTTCTTGTGTTATTACATGGTTGATATGTTTTGAAATTATACTGTTTATTTACTGCGCGCATTTGTATGAATGGTGAATATAGTTAAGTATAACTAAAAGCATACAGATAAGCTAAGTTAATCAACGAATATTAGGTTACTAATAAGGATTTGGGTAATAACATTGTTTGGCCCCCGAGTAGGGATGTGTAAAGACAACATCATAGGCTATGAGATACTGATAAATGCGTGTGGCGATGTGTGTGTAGGGTCAAACCGCGGACCACTTGGAACCCATCAGACATCTGCAGGGTGTGAAAACCTGGTTCTAGCACCCTCCCATACTACTTTGAGTGAGACCTCATTCTGCGCTCCACAGATTGTTACCGAAAGGGCTAGTAGTATCAAGATTTGTTTGGCTAATTCACCTCTGAACCTGGGTCAGGCCCCAACAAGCCAACAGTTATATTATTTCCACGACTAGTCGCACACATGAGGAGGCAATAACCCCCTCCTGTTCATTGCGCCAAGCGCAGTACGAGGGTCATATGGGGGTGCAACCTCCCCTATCGGGGGGTTTCAGGGGGTAGTAAACCCTCTACACGGGTTCTGGGGTAGTATCCTGGGAAAAACAATTGGACCCTATATTAGGTGGGTAGACCTACCTATGGTTTTTTGCGTGGGTTTTTCTCATTGTTTTGGGTATGATGGTTTTCTTCCCAAGGTATTTTGTAGATCCAGTCAAGGGAACTATGGTTATGTTCTAATCCAGGGTTAATGGTTTGAGGTTTATGAATGCTTCAACATGTATATATATGTATTATAACATTGAAAGGAACATAACGAAAAATTAATTTGGTAGTCTCAATTTTGGGATCTAAGGAAAATATCTGTGTATTTATTTTTTATTATTGACATTGTTTATTTTTTGTTTCTAGAATTCGTCTGCAGGTAATTTCTGCATAGGGTTAAAATCTACATTTGGAATCAAAGCTAGGTTCAGCTTCAAGGGGACACCTTTTCTATTTAGGGGTTTTTCTCGGGCCTATGGTAGACCTTTTTTAGTGGGATATCTACAGGATCGATTCTTGCGGTGAAAAAAGATGGCAAGTAGTGGAAATATAGAGATCAAGAAATTTAAGGGTTGGAGTTTTGTGTTGTGGAAACTCAAGATGGAGGATCTGCTGGTGGATAAAGATCAGTGGATTGTTGTAGATCTAGGTACTAAACCAACGAAAATGTCAGCAGAAGACTAGGCAAAGTTGGATCAAAAGGAAAAGATCACAATACGGTTGTGTATATCCAATTCAGTATTGCTAATGTATCAGGGTAAGCTATGATGAAGTATTTGTGGCTCAAGTTAGGGACTTTATACCAATATAAGCCTTTCGTGAACAAATTGTTCCTACGGAAAAAGATGTATAACCTGAGGATGAAGGATAGGGACTTGGTGAAAGAGCATCTAAATTCCTTTAATAATGTGGCAAGCCAATTGTTATCTATTGATATTAAAATTTTAGATCAAGATAAGCACATCAATTTGTTGTGTTCTTTACCAGATTCATGGGATAGTATGGTTGTTTCAATAGGTAGCAATAAAACTATCTTAAAGTTTAATGAAATAGTCTCATCCTTGTTGTTGGAGGAGATGAGATGGAAAAATATGGAGAGACACAATGTATATGCCTTGTTTGTATGAGGACGGCCCTAGAACATAAAAAAATAAAAAAATCCTCGAGTGGGAGATATAATCTATAGGGAGATCTAAATCTCTAGGAAAACCTAAAAAGGTATGTTGGAAATGTGGAAAGGAAGGGAACTACAAAAAGGACTAAAGATACAAATCTCTTGAGAAAGGAAAGGGATCTGATGATGCTCCTTCTGTAAATGCGAAAACCACCTTAGATGAAGGTGGAGATGTGTACTTGGCTTCTTCTTCAAGTGCACATGTAGATCATGAGGCATTGTTTATTGGCTCAGGTGAATTATTTGACTTCAATCCCCATAGGGAGTGGTTCTATCAGTATGATAAATATGATGGGGGTGATGTCTTCTTAGGGAATTATAGGAAGGCTACAATTATCTGACACAAAAAGTCAAGCTGAAGTTGCAAGGTGGAAGGATTATAACGCTTACGGGTGTTCTGCATATTCCTATAATGGCCAGAAATTTGATTTTGTAAGAAATATGGATGATGCAGGTGTAAGAACAATGTTTGATAAATATACCTACAATATGGTTTGGGGAGCAATGGTATTAATGCATAGAATTATATTAGAAATCTGTACAAGCTTCTGGGTAGTATTGTTATTGATGGGTGCAATAGTTATGTGGTTCCTGAAAGTGGAGAAGAAAATCTAGTGGTCTTTGGAGAAAAGACCATGCTATGGGATCAACAGATTGGACATATTGGATAGAAGGGTCTTCAAATACTTCATGGTAATGAATATGTACATGTTCCAAAGGAGAAAAGAACCAAGTTGGATATTAAATCTGAAAGGTGCATCTTATTGGGTATAAGAATGGTTTAAAAGGTTATAATCTTTGGAATCCAGAAACAAGGAAGGAGGTGTACAACTGAGATGTGGCATTTAGAGAGATGAAATATGGTATTAAACATGAAGTCCTACCAAAGGAACCTGAGAAGATAAAGTTTGAGCTAAAGGAGGAAGAATCAGACACTACAATAGAACAGTAATTGGAAGATGAAGAGCCACAAAATCCATGTGTCAGAAGATCAATTCAAGAAACAACACAACCAAAAAGGTATAGTCCATATTCTTTATGTTCAATTTTTTCTTTATATATTACTGATGATGATCCCAAAACTGTTAAGGAGGCAGTAGATTCAAAGGATGAACAACTTTGGAAAGAGGCCATAGTTGATGAAATGGAATATTTGGACAGAAATGAGGCTTGGAATCTAGTGGAGTTTCTAGATGGAAGGAAACCCATTGGAAGAAAATGGGTGTTTAAGAAGAATATGAATGCAAAAGGCAAGGTGGAGAAATACAAAACTCGGTTGAAAAAAAAAGGTTATTCCGAGGTGCTGAGAATGTATTTTGGTGATATTTTTTCTCTTGTTTCCAAGGTAGCTTCTATTAGATTACTTTTATTTGCTGCCGCTACTTTTGATTTTGAGGTAGAACAAATGGATGTGAAGACAACATTTCTTCATGGGTATTTGGAATAAGAGATCTACATGAAGCAATCTAAAGGCTTTACGGTGGAGGGAAAGAAATAACTGGTATGCAGGTTAAAAATGTCTTTGTATGGGTTAAAACAGTCACCAAGGATGTGGTATCAAAAATTTGATACATATATATGGGGACTTGGCTTCACCAGAAGCAAAGCATATCACTATGTGTATTTTAAAATAGTTGGTGGTTATGTTATTGATTTGGCCTTGTATGTGGATGATATGTTGTTGATTGGAAATGATAAAGAAATTATCTAGGATTTGAAGCCCCAATTGTCCTCCAAATTTGACATGAAGGATCTTGGTGCTGCAAACTATGTTTTGGGCATGGAAATTAAATGAGATCGGGAAAACATGAGGTTTTGGTTAAACCAGAGGAAGTATGTTGAGATAATACTGCAGAAGTTTAATGTGAAGGATAGTAAACTAGTGAAGAATCTTATTCTTGTAGGAGTAAAAGTATCTATTGAATAACGTCCCAAGACATAAGAAGAGGAAGAGGACTTGTCTCATGTTCCATATGCAAGTGTATTCGGTAGCCTGATGTACGCAATGGGATGTACTAGACAAGACATTGCACATGAAATGGGAGTATTGAGCACGTTAATGTCAAAATTAGGGAAGGTGCATTGGACAACAATGAAGCAGGGTTTTAGGTACTTGAGTGGCCCTAGTGATTATGGTTTGTGATACCAAGGAAGACCAATATTGGCTAGAGTTTTGGACATCCATGGCTTTGTTGATGAAAATTGGGCTAGAGATCTGGATCGGAGAAGATCTACAAGTGTGTATGTGTTTAATTATTTTGGAAGTGCAGCTAGTTGGATGAGCAAGAGACAATCTGTAGTGGCACTTTCAACTACAGAGGTAGAATACATGGCAGCCACTCACCCACGCAAGGAAGTAGTTTGGTTGTAGAGATTTTGTTCAAGTATGGGGTTAGTAAAATGAGCTATAAGGATAGGCGATGACAATGAAAGTGGAATTTTCTTGGGAAAGAACCATGCTTATTATTCAAAGAAAAAGCACATTGATGTTCAGTATCACTTTGTGAGGGATATGGTTGAGGACAATAAGGTGTCGCTGGTAAAGGTGGAAACTTTGAAGAATGTTGTAGATGCATTGATGAAGGCTATGAGAAATGAGAAGTTTTCTTGGTGTAGAGAAAAAATGGGCACTGCAGGGCTGGACCAATGACTAAGCTTTGTTGTGATCCTATGTGTGGAAAAGAAAACAAGAAGTGGGAGAATGTTGGGTGTGTGTTACATTATTTCCATGACTAGTTGAATGTACCAAGGGGGTTTTAAGGAATGGTAGCCCCCTTTGCACGAGGTCCAGGGAAATTCCATGGGAAAAGCATTTTGGACCCTATATTAGGTGGGTGGACCTACCTATGGTTTTGTGCATGGGTTTCACATATGGTTTTGGGAATGATGGTTTTCTTCCCATGGTATTTTGTAGATCTAGTCAAGGGAACTACAGTTATGTTCTAATACAAGGTTAATGGATTGGGGTTTATGAATGATTTGGCATGTATATATATGTATTGTAACATTGAAATGAACATAATGAAAAGCAATATGGTAGTCCCTGTTTGGTATCTAGGGGAAATCTTTGTTTATTTTTTTATATTCTCATCATTGTTTATTTTTTATTTTTATAATTTAACTGCATGTAATTTCTATACAGGGTTAAAACCTACATTCACTGCATAACATGTGTCTAGATGGGTGTTCACTAACAACATCAGAACCCCAATCAGTTGTCTATACTCGGATGGATTTGCCAAATCAAGTGGATTTCCAAATCAGGTCTTGCATATTCTAAATATAGATTCTTGAAATTCATTTCCATCGATGTGGGTAGGGACTTGAATTATGTCATTCCAAATATCTCCAACAATTTCCAGACATATTTTCCTTGTGAAAGGAAAATCTCATCAACCCTTTTCCACACCTCGAGGCCTAGAAATTAGTGCATGAGTCCAAGATCCTTCATTTCAAATTTAGAGACTAAATTGATCTAGTGGATATTGGTGGCCACCTGACTATGCCACCTAGACCTCAAGTTAGTTTCATATATTTCCTTGTTTATTTTAGCATTTACTATTTTTAGTGGTTTTTGAGGTCCTGATCTTCCGGAGCAGTTTTGACCCCCTAAATGGCATTTTTTGCAGTCCACTATAGGCTTATAGCCATAAGTAGGGTCATGCCGCAAACGTTGTAGTACTCAGAGAGACCTTTCCAACAAGGTATTTTATGCACCAGAGGGAGATAATATGACCAAGTTATGACCTTGGGGAGTTGGTTTCCCAACTAACCCCAACAAGGCCCATAAACTCTTGGCATTGCATCTCTTGGGGTTAGGGTTTTCGTTATTTAGGGTTTTCTCTTATTTTTCAATAATAAATAGGCCCTTAAGCCTCATTATAACACAGTTCAGAGGTCTCTAGTTGCCACATCTATTCTTAGAGATAAGCTAGCATCACCCGAGATAGTTTATTTCCATTTTGTTTGTAAGCATATTTCAGTATTTTGATATTAATGAAATGAACTGTTATTTATGCTACACCTCTATATTTATGGTTATATCTATAATTTGTTGCATTCCTTTTTAAATCTGGATCAATGGTATCAAAGTGGTGTGCTCTTTCTCTGTTTTTCTTTGCATGTCTCCAACAAGGTTAGGGTATAAGGAGTTAGGGCTCGAACTGGTTGAACCTTTGCAAGACCAACCTCACAAACCCTAACGACCTCCCATGGTACAAGAAAATAAAGACAAGGGGAGTGGGATATCCTTTCAAAATATTTCTTGAGGAAGCTCTCGAGTGGTAGAAGAATGTGATGATGGATAAATTTTCCCAGAGCCTCCGACAGCTACCCAAAGGTGAAACATCTTCATCTAGTAGCCACCCTAGAGGCACCACTCCTTTTAACATACAATTTAACATTGATATTCCCATATTTGAGGGACAGGTAGATGTAGATGCTGTAGATAAATGGTTGAATTTGTTGGAAGGATATTTTTCAGTTCATGAATTTTCCAATCGGGAAACAATTACTTTTGCACTTCTCAAATTTTCCCCACACATCAAGAACTGGTGGGAAAGCTACTGTGAACAAAAGGACGAGAGGGAATCCTCACAGTTATTAGCCACACACACTTGTGATTCTCTCTAATATGCCATCGAGGAACAATATTACCCTATTGGGAGCTATGAAGATAAATGGATAAACTAGACCACACTACGACAGGGAAGGGACCAAGATGTCCCAGAGTTTACAAATGTTTTCCATACCCTTTGCACAAAGTTGGGTGTCAAGGATTCTGAGTAGTGTTTGGTACTCAAGTACTATGGTTTTCTACACAAGTACATCTAGGATGAGATGGAGTTCCTAGACATCTCCTCTCTTAGCACGACATACCGATACGCTGTCAAGATTGAGTAGAAGTTTAAATAGAATAAGTGAGACTTTGGATCTGCAAATCTGAAGCAAGAAAAAAGGTGCCCCAAAACCACAGATCAAAGGCCAAAGCTAAGGTAGGATGACATAGGAAATCCTGTCGAAGTCACAAGGAAATAACAACACCATGAAGACAAAGAAGGACATGGGAAAATGGTGTGACTTCCATAAGAGTTCCACTCACAACATAAGTAAGTATCGGGCCAAGCAGTCACAGGTGGCTGACCTGAAGGCTTTTGATTTAGACGCATGTTATGACTTTGAGTCAAAACCTGACAAGGGGAATGAAAAAGGGAAGAAGATCATTGACATAGAGCCCAGTGCCACCATGGCCACCACCAAGATCTAGAAGAATGAGCTTGAATATCTAGAGGAGGGGAAATGCCTCTTCAACTCACAAATGTGGGTGAAGGGTTCTCCATTGTAGTTCATTGTCGAAAGAGGGAACCAAAAGAACCTCATTTTAGAAGAGGTCATGAAGTGGTTGGGCCTACTAATGACAACACTTCTATAGTCGTACACCACTGGGTAGCTTCACCAAGGACGATATCTCCACGTCAGCCAACATTGCCGCCTTCCCTACAAGATCAAAGCCTTTACGGATGCGGTACTGTGTGATATTTATCCTCTTGAAGTCTGTGATGTATTATTAGGAAAACCATACCTGTGGAAAACACATGCTCTATATGAGTCTAGACCCTGCTATATGATTATTAATTTGGGAAATAAGTTGTATAGGATACTGGAGGTAGCCCCACCTACCATCATCTCTTTGATCACTACAAAGCAATGCAGTAAGATCATTTCCCAGACTTGGAAATTTCTTTTCCTTATTATTCGCCCTCAGGGAAAGAAGAAGGTTATGGCCACCGCTTCTAGACAGGGCTCCTCTGCAAAACAACAACATATGGACAAGGTCGTGGAGGTGTATAAGGACATTTTTGCCTCACCTGCAGGGGTACCTCTGCATTGTCAGGTCAAGCACTCCATTGATTTGACCCTGGGCACACCACTATGCAATGGACGTATCTATCGACACTCTGTTATGGAGAACGATGAGATCAAGAGGAAGATTCAGGAGCTACTGTAGAAAGGACACATCAAGCCAAGCTCATCACCTTGTGGGAGCCTGATTGTATTGGTACAGAAGAAGGATGTGACCTAGAAACTCTATATGGAATATCAAGCGTTGAACAAGATCACTCTCTGGAATAGGTACCCAATCCCAAAGATTGATAACCTTCTGGACCAGCTCAAGGGGGAAAAATATTTCAACGAGCTTTAATTGAATTCCAGTTATCACTAGTTGCCTATCGAATCCTCCAGTGTGTGGAAGACTACCTTCAAATTTGAGGAGGGCCTTTTCTAATGGTTGGTCATGTCTTTCGAGTTGACGAATTCCCCCAAAACTTTCATGAGATTGATGGATGACATCTTGTGACCCTTCACCAATGCATTCATGGTGGTGTATTTATATGACATCTTGATCTTTAGCCAGAGTTAGGAAGAGTACCTCCACCATATTCGACAGGTCCTTCAAACCCTGTGACAACACAATTTGTGTGCCAATTTGGAGAAATGCACTTTTGGCATGACCTAGATTTAATATCTGTGGTACATTATTGATGAGCAGGGTGTGCATGTGGACCAAACCAAGATAAAGTTCATTCAATATTGTCCATCCCCAACCACTCTAACAGAGTTCTGCATCTTTCTGGGTCTTGCCAATTTCTACCGTAGGTTCTTCTTGGGTTTCTCACATATCACTTGGCCTTTAAGTCAAATCACCAAGGGTGGAGCGAAAGAAAAGTTTTTTTTGGTACAAAACCCAACAAAAAGCATTTGTTGAGTTTAAGCATCACCTTTTCTCTGCACCGATGCTCAAATTACCATACTTGAAACAACCATTTGAGATTGGGGTAGACACCTCCAACTATGCTATTGGTACAGTTCTTACTCAGCAGGGGCATCCAATGACTTACCATAGTGAAACACTTTTAGACAGACACAAGGGAAGTTGCATAAAAATTATCATCCCAAATGGTCCATCTACCTGTAATAGTTTCATTTGAATATTAAGTACAAGAAGTGTAGCACGAAGAATGTTTTAAACTGCTTTAGCTGACCACCATTCATGGTGCTAATCACTATGCTCAACTCCTATGGGCATGAGAGTTCGAGGTGGCTGCATATTTATCAAAGCGATCCAAAATTCAGTAGAACATACAAGGAACACTTGGGAGGGAAGCAAGTTCCAAATTTTTACCTTCAGTATGCACTATTATGCCACCTAGGACACATATGTGTTCCTTCAAGCAAGCGTTACAATATGATTTGGTAGGCACACTACAGTTGGGATGTTGGACATTTTGGAGTAAAGAAAATAGTGGTAGTATTGCAGAAGCGTTTTTATTGGTCGTAACTTTGTCAGGGTGTTGGCAAGTACATTAGATCCTTCACCACCTGTGACATTTCCAAACAAAAAATCAAGAAGAAAGACCTATATACTCCTTTACATACTCCTAGTCGACCTTGGGAATATATCTCCATGGATTACATGTCAGACCTTCCTTATATTAAGCATGGCAATGATTATGTTTTCGTGGTCATTGACAGATTCTCTAAGATTTCCCTCATGTCGGCCTGCAACAAGAGTATCACAGTAGAGGCCACTACTAAGCTCTTCTTTGAGAGAGTGTGGGTACACTTTGGGATCCCATAGTCCATTGTCTCAGATTGGGACAATAGATTCCTGAGTGCATTGTGGTCAAGTCTCTGGTCAATGTTGGATACAAAAATTACTAAGTCCATGAATTTCCATCCCCAAAATGATGGAAAAACAAAGGTTGTCAACATGATGATTGCACACATTCTGTGCATGTACAACTCAAAGAATCCACACACGTGGGATGAAATTCTCTCCTATGTCCAAAACAACTACAAAAGAGTTCTCCACAACTCAACAAGCCACAACCCCTTTCAAGTATTGCTGGGATTTCAGCCATTATGTCCCACTTATGTGGCTATACCATTTGTAGCCACTCAGGAAGATTCGACTCACATCTAGTCCAAATACAACAGGGCTAAAATCTTCGTTGAGCACATTCAACACATCCGCTAGTAGGTCCATGATATATTGGATAGATCCAATGTTAAGTACAAGCAATACCATGATCAATATCGAGTGTCACACAATTCCGAGATGGGCGACAATGTTTGGCTACATTTGTAGAAGGAGAACCTTGGTAGACCCCACCGTAAGCTTTGATCGCTCCAATATGGTCCATACACCATCACCAAGGCTATCAGTGACAATGCCTTTGAGATCAGCATCCCACCATTCCTTGGTCTACACCCAATGTTCAATGTAGACCACCTTTTGGCCATACTTTCCATTATTGTTGGAAACATCCGACATTACAGAACAACTCACACCAATAGAGCTCAACCCAGGTTGCATGGAACAGGCCACAACTGATCAACTCATGGACACGTAGGTCAAGAACACTCACCAACATAGGAGCTAGCTATATCGAGTTGTCAAAGCAAGACAACTCCTTCACCAGGGAAAGTGGTTCACGAGGGACCATGTTCAATAGAAATTTCCTCACCTCATGGAGGCTCTACACACAATAGGGACCATTTCTTCCTAAGGGGGGAGGAATGATCCAGGTAGATATTGGTGGTCTCTTGCCTATGCCACCTAGACCTCCAGTCAGTTTCATCTATTGTCTTGTTTATTTCAGTTGTTGGGTGTGGAGCCTAATTATCTTCTTTATTGAGAGGTATTGCCGCATTGGACCCCAGTTTGTAATGTGATGGCAACGCTGCCCATAAATGTACGCTACCAGGAGCCCTCCCCACCCCCCCAAGCTAAAAATAGATGTAAATTCCCTTGTAAAATGTTGTAATTTCATAGTCAATCTGGGCCGTTCATTAGGCAGAAATCTGACAGTAGAAATTATGTTTAATTTATGGTTTTTTCCCTAGAAGGAACCCCCTCTCTATGAGGGAACTGTATTGCGTCTATGTAAATGCATATTCTGAGTGAGAAAGAGAGAGGAGATTGTGTGAGAGTGAAGAGGGAATTACAACAGATCTGTTGTAGGTTGTATCTCTTCATTTTGTTGGATAGTATAAAAGGAAGGACTGATTGTTTCTCTGTGGACATAGCCAAAATTGGGTGAACCACGTATATCTATGTCTCTCTTGTATTATGAGTTTTTTTTATTTTTTTATTTCTACAATATTTTATGTGTTCCATTACTCTGTAATATATAATTTTCTAACATCAAGATTTACTATTTTTAACATTTTTTCGAGTCCTGAACTTCTGGAGCAATTTTGACCCCCTATACAACATTTTTTTGAGGTCTGCTATAAGCCTATAGCCATTGGTAGGGGATTTTCATAAATCCTATAGTACTCAACGATACCTTTACAACAAGGTATCGTACGTGCCAAATGAAGATAATATTGCCAAGTTACGACCCTGAGAAGTTGGTTGCCCAACTAACCTCGACGAGGCCCACAAATGCTTGGTGTTACATCTCCTAGGGTTGAAGTTTTGGTTGTTTAGGGTTTTCTCTTGTTGTTCAATAATAAATAGGACATTAAGCCTCATTGTAATACAATTTAGAGGCATGTAGCCACCACATCTCTTCTTAGAGATAAGCTAGCATCGCTTGAGCTAGTTTACTTCCATTTTGTATGCAAGAGTATTTCAGTATTTTCATCTTAATGAAATGAAGTGTTATTTCTACCGCATCTCTGTATTTATGGTTATCTATATAATTTATTGCATTCGTGTTTAAGTTTAGATCATAATCCCTCTTACACTTGATCATCAAGGACTCACTACCTATCAAGAATAGATTGTCAATAAATACAACCAAAATCAACAACATACCTTAGACTACGTTGAAATAGAGGTTGGGATCGACATTGCTTCTTGGGAATCCTAGCTTCACTAGGTAACTATCTATGTGGGCATGACATACTCTGGGGCATTGCTTCAAATCATACAATTCCTTCTTCAACCTACAAACATGTGTCTTTCAGTCCTCTACCTCAAATTCCTATGGTTGCTCAATGTAGGCTTCTTCTTGTAACATTCCATGAAGGAATGATGTATTCACATCGATCTAATGTAGGGTCCATATTTGGCTTACAACAAGAGAAAATATTGAATGAATGCTTATATATCGAGCCACAGATAAAATGTATCATCATAATCTTCTCCCTCTTTCTAAGAGAAACCCTAAGCCATGAAGCTTGCCTTATATTTCTTAATGCCTCCATTGAGTCCATGTTTGATCTTGAATAGACATTATGAAGTCACCACAGATTTCTCCTTTGGTCTTGACACAAAATCCCATATGTAATTCTTCATAATTGATTCATATTCTTTGGCCATATCATCCTTCTAAAATTGTTATTTCATGGCTTCTTCAAAGGTGGGAGGTTCGTCTTGAATCATAGTGCTCATTACTGCAACCTAAAACTAGTACCTGCATGGCTTCTTGCTTTCTCTAAATGGTCTTCTAATGAGAATGCATCTCTCATCGTCTTCATGTAATGTGTCACAAAGCCAAAATGTCCTCTTCGTGGTAGGAAAATTACATGGAGGAGGCTCTAAGGGGCCCATGGGCTCCATGGGATCATCAACATTGTCTCTCTCAGATTTAGGCATGGAGGGACCATATAAAATATACATATCATCATTCTTCTTCTCACGTGGAGGAGGCAAAGGAAGGTCACTTTCTTTCCCAAGAGAAACATCTTCGTCAAACATTACATCCCTACTAATTTCAACCTTCCTTTGACCAGGAATATGTATTCTAAATTCTTTAGAATCTTCACAATATCCAACAAATGTACTAATTCTTTTGGTTGCTTCCAACTTGTTTCTTTTGTCCTTTGGCACATGGAAATATAGAAGACAACCAAAGATATAGAGATGGCCAACATCGGTCTTGAAACTTGTGAATACTTCTTTAGGGGTCTTATTGTCCAATGCTTTATGAGGGACCCTATTTTTAACATACATGGAAGCCTTCGTTGCTTCTCCCCAAAGGAACATCGAAATTTTTTGATCATGGAGCATGGAAAGAGTGACTTCTATAATAGACCTATTCTTTCCTTCAACCACTCCATTTTCTTTCTTTGATATTATCGGGCACAATTGTCTCTTTCTTTATACCTTCCTCGTGAAAATCAGTGAACTCATTCAAAATGTACTCTCTGCCATTGTTGGACCTAAAGATCTTAATTTTCTTCCCGGTTTGATTTTTGACCAAATCTTTGAATTCCTTGAACATTGCGAATGCTTCATCCTTGTTCTTAAAATAATATATCCATGTATTTCTTGAGAATTCATCAATGGAGGTGATGTAGTAGAGATGAACACCAATAGAATGTATGGGCATCGGCCCACATATGTCGGGATGAATGAGTTGGGGGATGTCATTCGTCTTATTCTTGCTAGAGGGGAATGGTCTACTTTTCTTCTCTCCACTGGTACAACTTGGACATACTCTCTAATGATGGGCTTGAACATCAAGAATTTTGGGAGAGCATCATAATGAAGATGGGCCAATATTTAGTGTCGTATCTCACTTAGATGATTAGTATCATGGAAAAAATATAGAAGAGGTCTACTAGTTACCATATAGAGTCCTTAAAATATCAATCCCAATGTGAATTCATCTCTCATAAGGGATCCAATAGGCCAAGTAAGAACCTTTCCCTTGATGAAAGATACCAAATTCTTCTTCAACCCCAACACATACATTACATCATGGAGAAAAATAGATTCCCCAAAATCTAGATGAAATTTGATAGGCCTAAAACCTTTAACGGGATGAGTGGAGTTCTCTCCAAGAGTAATATTCAAATTTAACTCCCTCTCTACCAAATTAGCGAGAACTTATTTATACCCAGAGAAATGATGAGTGACCCCACTATCAACCAATCAACTACACCACAAATCTGAAGGAGAGGAGCTAGTGAGAGCATAAATAAGGATACATTCAGATTGATTAGCAACATTACTTTCATACATGGAATATCTTGACTTCTTTTGAGGACGATGATCTTCTTCATGACCACTTGGAGCATTTCTTCTTCTTCTTTCATATCTTCCATTATGATCATCTCTTTAGTCTTATCTTATTCTTCGATCATTGAGCCTGTTTTTTTTCTTCTAGTATTGTAGTATGGACCATTGTTCTTCTCAAGGAAATATTGAGCATAATGACCTTTCTTGTGACAATTGTAGCATTCAATGTGTGATGATTCTCTTTCATTCCTTCTTTTTGAATTTTAAGGAGGATGTTTTCTTGAATTTGATGGACTTCCTTTTACTTTCTTCTTCTTATTATGTGTGATGAATGTAGTGGGATATTCTTCTTCATGCTTTTATATCCTACCTCTTCTTATCATCCTTGATTATTCTTGAGTGAGATTTCCAATGATCTCATCAAATGAAGAGAAACTATTTTTGTTATTTATAGCAGTAATGAAGATTTCCCAAATATGAGGGAGACCTCTAAGAGTTACAATCACCAATTCCCTGTGAGGTACAATTTCCCCAACTCTTTGAAAATTATCCTTAAGACGTGATATCCTCATAATGTAGGATTTCACATCTTCTCCTTTATACATTTTCATATCTTTGAGTTGATCTTTCAAGGAGAGGATTTCATTTAAATTGTTGACTTCATAGATGTCATCTATCTTATCCTACATTTCCTTAAACTTCTTCAAATTCCGAACATAAGCAAGTAAATTATCTTGTAAACCATTAGCTATAATTTTCTTTTCTTTTAACTCACCTTTCTTATAATTGTTCTTGGCAGAAGTGGAAGCATTATCCCTAGGATGAATGTATTCCAAAACATCATTGTTATTAGCTATGATTTCCAACCTAATCTTCCAAGTGGAAAAGTTAGATGAGTCACCCAACTTATCATTTTCCTTGAAGAAATAGGAAGACATCTTGACTTGATTAGATTGGGTCCCTCAACTTTCCAAATATTATTTCTTCAATTCTTCTCTCCTTTTGTGCTTTTCCTTCACCTTAGCTCTGATGCCATGTTAATTTTCACACTTCTCAATGTTGATTTAATTAATTTGGTGAAATTCAATTCTTCAATTAGTAATATTTCAACAATAATTAGTATTTCCAATCATCGATGTAATTGAATATATAACAATAAATTTAATGACAAATGATACAATTAACACATCAACAAGAGACACTAGATTTTTAGTTAATAACCAGGGAAAGACCCACTATGGGGGAAATCCTTTGAAAATTTTCTTCTATTAGATTATCATAAAATGTTCAACAGAGAGTACAATGAGGCAATACAAAATGATCCATCAAAATTAACCCAACAACATTTAGAAATATTTTCCCAACATCAATATTTATTAGAGACACCTTTTCCTATTTGTGGTCAACTACAGTCAAATATCAAATTGTAACTCTAGATCCCAACTGTGTGGAGGAAGAGGAATGTGTGTGATTGAGAGCTTCCAACTACACGGATAAGCCTATGTGCCTATGTTTGTAAATGAAATTTTCCTGTGTCAAGCCTATGGTTGCAACCAAAACCCTAAACACACATGCGAGCTTCGAACCTTGTAATTTCAGACCTAAATGAACCAAAATCTGCGACCCAGCCTCAGACCTATGCGAGCAAATCAATTAGGAAGAGAAGCAGAAGATGCTTGGTGATGTCCAAATGAGGTTTAGGTCACTTGCATTTATAGCCTTCCAAGTGTTTCCATTTTCCTATTAGGGTTGACCTGTCCTTTTATGCACATGTGGGGTTTTCTTCAAAAACACACTTTCCCTTGTCCAAATTGAGCACTTCAATAATCAAATTGGTCCTCATTTTTTATTGTGTATTTATATGATATGATAGCATACAATAATACTTGGGAGGACCATATCTCACATTTGATATAGGTGCTAGAGACATTAAAGAAGTACTAGTTTTTATAAAATATCAAGAAATATGAGTTTGCATAAAAGTAGTTGGTGTATTTAGAATATGTAATTGGTAGAGAGAGATAAAGATATATGTTGCTATGATAAAGGCCATGATGAAATGATTAATTATTATTTATGTCACTAAGGTCAAGAGATTTTTTGGGGTAGCTCAGTACTTGAGGAAATTCATAGCATCAATTTTAGTAGTAGTAGCACCACTACATGCCATAATAGCGAGTGAAAATATTTTTTAGTGGGGAAAAGGTTAGCAGAAGGCTTTTCAGGAGGTGAAGAAGAAAATTAGTCAAGCATTGGTTCTTTCAATATAAAACTTGCAACAACCCTTTGAAGTAGATATAGATGTGAGTGGGTATTGATGAGCTTTGGTATTACAACATGAATTGTTAAAAAAATGTAGCAAGAAAGGATCAATTTGACTTTAGCCATAGTAAAATTAAGTAAATCGAATTTCCACATCAGTAGGACAACTTTGAGGCATTTAAATAGCATGACATGGCTCTTGTCACTTAGTTAGCTCAGTAAATTTGATTTAGAGGGCTTGGAGTTCAATTATGCATATGTGATTGCTAAATTTTAGTAATTCAGTGTAGTTATTTTCAGTTGTATTTAGTTAACTGGCCTCTAACAATTGATAGTTTCAGTTGAAGGTTTTGTTGTGCAGTGGGATTGTTGGGTGGATAAATCGTTCTTGTGGACAAGACCGATCTCCCTAGTATCTATGGATATCTAGAGACAAGTAAACCAAACAAATTCTATCTTTCTCTAAATATTGCGATTTATAAATAAAATCCAATAGATGTTTTAGACCCTACCTCAAGTCCAGTGCTAGTTTGTGGAAGCCACGCTCTGTTCATCCAAATGAGCTTCCTTTTAAAGAATCCTACAAACACAAACAGACACACATCAAATAACACCTGCATAGCCAATATAATAAACCATATTTATCATGATGATCAAGGAATTCATGAAATAAACCATAGGAGACAATTTATTGAGAAAAATGAATCAGATTGTATTAACTTTAAACAAAGAAGAACTTTACAACCTTGGTGCCTTGATGCTGTACAAGCTCCTCCCAGGGTCCAGCAAGAATCTCCTCTACTTTGACAAGTTTCACTCTCTTCCCAAAGAGATCAAAAGTTATGTAATCTCTCCTCTCAAGCTCAATTAGGAAGTCTAAATTCCAACAGCATTTACCCTAAAAAATATTCAGCTTTTCAACCTCCCTAGCAACCAACCCAATGCCTCATTTTATAGTGCAGAGGAAGGAAGTTACCAGGTCCACCTTCAAAGGGATAGAGTCCTCCTTCAAAGGGATAAGCTCCTCTCATCAAGGGGTTAGCTCCTTTAGTTATGGGATGCATGAACCACCTAGGAGCGAACTTGCCACCTCAAGATTCCTTCTAGAAGCATCCAGAATTAATCCAAAGTGAGTTTTTAATAATAAACTTGCGCCTTTTTGACTTTTACAGGGGTCCGCACCCATTCCTTTAGAGACAGAGCGGGCAGGTCCACAGGTAACATGACCAAGGGGTGCGAGACCGTAGGTAATGCTAAGAGAAAGTGCAGAACCAGAGTTTTAGAGATTTTCAAAGACTTTCTCTCATTTTTAAGGCTTGACATGAAGAGCTGAGGTTTGAGACTTGCAAAGGAGGACAGTATGAGTGGTGATAGACTCACACTGACTGCAGAGAGAGATGGTGACAATATTTTGTGTAACAGATTGCCCCCTAAAGTGCGAAGTCTATAATAGATAGTATTTTTCATCTAAGAAGAGTGAAGTACTTTATCATTTCAAGGATCATCTTGTGGAGGGCCTGGTTGAAACCTGTAAAAACATTCAATACAAAATATATATATGAGATCATATCATTGCTGAGGTAGGCATTCCCATACTTAGATCAAAACTGACTAGAAAACTAACTAAACTGCTCTGATATAGGAATGATCTTATAATACATCACAAGTATAAACACATGTAGACACAGTATGGGCGTAGCCATTTGTTTATGAATAGTCCACTGTATAATGAATAACAAAATTCCTCGCAGCCTGGATGGTGGAAACTAGTTCCAGGGTCTTGATATCTACTTCCTGAAATAGTACGATTCTATCCATGTGAATGAATGTGTTGAAGTCGAACATGGTAGAAACCACTTGATTACCAGTCAATGATGTAAACTATTAAAAAGTGTGAGAGAAACCACCAGTAATGTCAATGGCTCTCAAAGTACTCAGTACAATCCATGAAATGTGAATAGATGTGTTGATGTCAAACATGTCACGGAATCCTTTGATCAAAGGTCAATGATGTAACCTATCGTCGAAGGCGAGAAACCTACCATTGAGGCATGCAGATCGTAAGGTACTGACGATTTCTAGATCATCTTTCTAGATAATGAGCTGAAGTCGATAGAAAGCGATCCGTTGTAGGCAAGCCCACAACACGAAATCATAGATCAAGTTTGAAGAAATATAGTTGCAAGGACTGACTCAGGGATGGTCAGGATGGATGAAAGATATTTTGCAGATGAATGGTTTATTTGCACTGACCTCTTCAACACATAACGACACTGTAGATGGTTTGGTGACAATTGACCCAAAGCTAATACCAAGAAACCGGCTGAATACTTTCAATATGGTTTGATTAACTGTTAGGCAAAGGATTTCCCATCCTAGGTGAACAAAAAGTGTCGTATTCAAGAGTGGTTAAATGTTTTTCTGAGACACAAAGTATGACAAACAGGTTCATTTTTTTCTCTTTTCCCCCACCATTTCTAGCAAATACCTCTTTATTTTTGACAAGCTTGAGGAGGATAACATTTGCTTGATTATAAGCTCATCCTTTGGATAAGTCCAACTTAGTTTAAATTCAAACCCTAAGAAGGAGTGGTCCGTTCCTGTTTGTACTTGAACAGGTCCTTTACTGCTAAATCTTAACGAGTCTAGTATAGGAGAAACTCAGCTTTTTTCAATTTTAGGGAGTCAGAAGAAAAACTTAAGAAAACTCCATGGTTGTCCTTTTTCGTAAATTTGTGTCTCCCAAGCCCGAAAAAGTATAAAATAATACTTGAGAGAACTGCTTGACCATTATGATCAAGGAGTACTTTTCATAATTAGTGTTCCTGATCCGAAAAAGTAAAAAAGCGATCAAAAACACGTCGTTTTATAAGCAATATCGAATTTGAAATGACAAAAATCCGGCAATCTTTTCATGTTTATACAGTCAAAAAAGCGTTGTAAGTGGACCGTCATTTTAATTCCGTTTTGAAGATCTTAAAAAGAAAAACTCGGCAATCTTTTCATATTTTAGGAGTCAGAAAAGAGCTTAAAGATGACTCTAATGTTTTTTTCGAAAATGATCAATTTTGCCTGAAAAATCCGATATCCTGCACAAAAACTCAAACATTACTCATACCTATTTAAAATAAATAAAAATGCTTCAAAAGTTACCTCTTTAAAGTGAAAAATAAACAAATTAAAAATTCATTTATTCAAAAAAGCTTATAAAAGGGGCTTTTGTAAATTCATTTTTACTGTTTGACTTCAGAGTGAGAAAGAGAGCTTTTGGGTAAGAAACTTCCCATGAATATTGCGGAAAATCCGTCCGTTGGAATCGAACACTGTCACCTCCAGGTAATCCACATCACTTTACTCTTGCATTTCAACTGTTTGAAATTTGTTTTTAGGTTTATATTTTGATTTTTGGGAAGAAATTTGTTTAAAAGTCCACTCGCGGGGGTCCGCAGGCATGGAATGCGAAACCTGTTGACCCCGAATTTTTCATATGTAGGAAAAAGCTAGGGGCCCACACCGCCTATTTAGGCAGAGTGTGGACCTACACACTATCTCTAACTAGAGAGTGCAGTCCCTGTGGCATATGTTCTAAAATTCCAAATTCTTCAAATTTCGCCCAAAACCTTCGATTTAAAATGTTCTAATCCTCCTTTTCTTTCAATGAAGGGTATACACCATGCTTAGTTGGCAGGAATGGGAGCATGAAGATGTGGACCTCGCTGCAATCAATCATCAACCTTCAATTGATGCATTAAAGGCATGCGGGTTATTTAAATTCTGGGTCATACCTGGCATGAGGGCCCAAGTAGACTTTCTGCAGTGGCTGGTGGACAGGTGGAATGTACAGGACCAGTGTTTCATTATTGGTGGCTACCAACTCGAAATGGAGCTAGAGGAAATTTACTTTTTGACTGGTTTGCCCAAGAGAGGTGAACAATTGACTCTATTCAGGACTAGGCTAGGTGGCCAGTTTGTCGATAGCCTCTGGCTAGAGTTTTGTAATGACCAAACAAAGGACAAAAGGATTGATATCAAAACCATCTCCCGTCCTGAACTCAAAGTGATTGCATTTACTGTCACCAGACGCTGCGGAAGCGCAACACTACATATGGCCATTGGATTCCAAATGCGGATGGCAGTAGACTGTTCTCGAGGCACCGTCTTCAACTGATGCGAAGCTGTGTTGGCTAATGTAAAACGCCAACTGACTAGAGCAAAGAACGGACAACTGAAAAACTTTGGATATGGTTTCTTAGTTGTGAGATTTGGTCTAGAGAGGGTCCCAATGTTGGTCCCACAGCATCTTTCCGTTGAAGCTGGACTTCCCCGAGAGCCCAAGCTGATGCGTTGGGTTGCAGTTATGGCCCGTCATCCTGAGGAGGGTTCAGAGGTTGTTCGATTTCCTCCTAAGTATTTTCATTGGTTGGAGAACCAAGTTTTCGTGATTCAGGATTTTCCTTATGCTGGGATGGATTATCGTGGTGACCTAGACATGGCTCTTCCACTAGGAGAGTAATGGGATGACTAAGGTAAGATCATTTTCAACATTTTCTAATTTTTTATTTTTTTTTAAATCATCCCAAAATTGATAGTAAAATGTTTCAAATGCAAATGTAGGTCCAGGCGACCAGCCACTCTCCGGCCCTATGAGAGGAAACAGCTAGCTGCAGCAGCACCAACCCCACAGGACGAATCTACAGAGACCCCGACCGAATTGGAAAACCATCTAGAGCATTTGACAGCAAACATTCCAGAGACTAGCATAGATGACATTCCTCTTAGGCTACTACGCTATGTGATTGGGGTCCCAGGACCTTTCAGGAGGTTCCTTTGTAGGGTGGATCGTACAGTGGTTTCTTATCGTGATCATCACCAGTGATAGTATGATCACCTGTTGTAGACTCATATGACATTTTTGCTTTTTGTACTATCATTTTTGCCGATCATAAGGTGTTTTTCAACCTATGATCGAAGACGATGTATATATGACACACTTCTATGCTATGCTATATCACTATTACTAGCTATCTTGTAAAACATGTTATGGAATGTTTTTAAATTTATTGTTTGATTATTGCAAATGTCTACTTAACATTCGAGAAGCAATTGCATCTGCTAATATATTTAAATATCTTTGAATATGCTGATATTCAATATAGTCAAATTCACGTTCCAAGAGATGAACTCTCAAAAATAATCTTAATAACACTGGATTTCTAATGGCATAAACTCCATTAAGCTGCAATACAACGAGTTCAGAATCTAACCTCACAATCAAACTCTGAATCCCAAATGAGATGGATTCAGATAATAACTCAATCACTGCACTATACTCTGCAATGTTGTTCGTTGTTTGACTGAGGCTTACCCCATGCATAGATACCAACTCATCAGAGGACGAATAGATAACCCAAGTTGTGGAAGAAATATCTCGTGTATTACGACAAGCATGATCAGCAAAACCAATGTATGTTTGAAGAGACATCGACATCTGCAATATCAAGAGTAAAATCAAGATAAGCAAGAATAATGACAAAAACACTCTCTAAACTAAGCACACTTTTCTAATCTAAAACACACCAGCTAGAAAGAAAACTAACCTAACTAAAATCTCCACACCCAGATTTAAGCATAATATCTTTTCAGGTAAAGATCATTTCTGGGTTTACCTAAAGAGACACCATCAAAATCTACCAATTCATAGGCCACTTTTGCCAGCTTTCGCTTGGCAACATAAGGACCATGCCACATGGGTACGAATTTTCCAGCGCCTAGCTTATCATTTGCTTGATCGTACAGTAAGACTAGGTCTCCTTCCGAAAAATTACGAGGTGTAACATTTCGATCGTACTGAGCTTTAATACGTTTGGCATGAGTTTCGATTGCTAATGCAGCATCATGTCGATTCTCATCTAGCTGAGCCAAGTACAACAAATGTTTCTCCTCTTTGGAAGTGGTTGGAAATAATTCTATGGCCATTTGCAATGACGGGATTTCGCATTCAATGGGTAACATAGCTTCCAAACCGTAAACTAGTTGGAAAGGAGTGAAACCAGTTGATGTTTTTACTGAGGTTCGATACGCCCAAAGTGCTGAAAATAACATGTTATGCCAATTCAACCTATGAATCCCAATGATTCGTCGGATCATAATGACTAGAACTTTGTTGATGGCTTCAACCAGACCATTAGCCTATGGGTAATATGGAGTAGAACTATCGTGAAGCAGGCCAAGCTGATCTGTTAGTTCAGTCATCATAATATTTCGAAAATGACGCCCATGGTCAGTGATAATCGCTTGTGGAACAATGAACCTAGTAATTATATGATTGAAAACGAAAATCGCAGCAGTTTTGCCATCTGCCGAAAATGTAGGCATCACCTCGGCTCACTTGGTAAAATAATCTACCGCAAGGATGATATACACATGCCCCCCAGCCGAGTGAGGGTTACATGTAATAAAATCGATACCCCATTTCGCAAAAGGACCGAAGGAAATTATAGGGTGGAGAGGAGCAGGTGGAGCGCGCATCTTTCGATCAAAAATTTGGTAGTTCTGGCATTTTCGGACCGCGTCAATACAATCTTTAAACAAAGACGGCCAGAAATAGCCAGCGCTCAATATATTTTGGGCTATGGAAAACCTAGACATATGACTACCACACGGTCCAGAGTGATATTCATTTAGAACCCTTTCAGCTTCCTCATGAGTTAAACAATGTCGGAAAACAGAGTCCACCCCACGATGATAAAGTGTATCTCCAATAATTTTGTATTGTTGGGATTGGAATCGTATTTTCTGACGCTGAGATCTTGAAATTTCAGGTCGAAAGGATTGGGTTTAGAGATAAACTATGATATCTCCATACCATGGATCAAGAGTGCTGATAAGAAACAAGGATTCGTCCACAATGGGTTCTTCTGCCACAGTTTCAGTATCAACATGCGGGAAGTCACACATCAATTCCACAAAAACTAAATATTTCTTTGACTTAGATTTTTCAAACTCTAAGTCAAATTCCTGCAGGATCACAATCCATTTGGAATACTTTCCCCCTAGCAATTTTTTTGTCAAAATATAGATCATAGGGTTACAGTCGGAAATTATAGTAGTTTTGCATAGTAAAATGTAATGACGAAATCGTTGGATAGCTTGAACAGCTGCCAAGGCCAATTTCTCCACATGTGAATATTTTAGCTCAGTTGGATTCAAATTTTGACTAAGGTAATAAATCACATGTTCACTACCAAATTCATCTTCCTGTACTAACACCATTCCGATGGTGGAATGAGAGGTGGCGAGATATAAGAAGTAGTCCTGGTTGTAGTTGGGAGGATGCAATAACGGCACATGGGTCAATGCGTGTTTTAGTGCATCAAAAGATTTGTCAGCTATCTCATCCCAAAATAATGGAGTATTCTATTTCAACAACCTGGTAAAACCCTTTGTTATCTCAGCGTAGTTAGGAATGAATCGACGTAAAAAGTTTGCTTTCCCTTGCAAACTTTGGAGTTGGTGAAGAGTCTAAGGAGGAGGTAATTTGACAATAGCTTCAACCTTCAAGGGATCGACACGGATGCCAACTTTCGAAACAACAAATCCCAGTATTGACCCATTTCTATACAGAAAACACATTTGTGTGGATTCAACCTAATTCTATAATGCCTACACCTCATAAAGATTGCTCGTAAATGAATAAGATGATTGGCTCTACGTAATGAATGAGCAGGTAAATCATTGAGATAAGGTTGCACAATGTGCTTGATGTCATGAAACGCGTAAGACATGGCTCTTTGAAAAGTTGCACTGGCGTTATTTAACCCAAAAGGTAATTTGCAATAAGCAAACGTTCCCCATGGACAAATGAAAGTCGTTTTTGGTTGATCAGTAGGTAGAATGTTGATTTGATTGTAACCAGAAAAACCATCCATAAAGGAGAATATTTCGCTGCTAGCACAATCATCAATGATTTGATCAATATAGGGAGTTGGATAATTATCTTTGGGACAGGCTCGATTAATATCCCGATAATCAATACATATTCTTATTGTTCCTTGCTTTTTGTTAATAGGAACAATATTCGATACCCAATCCGTTAAGGGAATTGGATAAATGAAACCTGCTTTAAGTAATTTTTCAACTTTTGCTTTAATAGCAGCAACTTTTCGCGGGTGAATCTGACGCAAACATTGCCGGATGGGTTTAGCATCCGGGTAAGTTTTTATTTCATGAACAAAAATTGCTGGATCAATTCCTGGCATTTCCTCATATGACCAGGCAAACACGTCTCAGAATTCTTGAAATAGGGCCTTATATGGTTGAAGTTCATCTTCCTTACAAGAGGCACCTATATGAATGTTTTCAACAATTCCAGGTTTAACCGAAATGTCGATAGGAACTGTTCGAGAAATATTTCCAAAATTTAATTCAGAATCAGGATTTTGCAATGGATTATGTGGTTCCTTGACATAATCAGTCGTAAAAATAGACGAAAAATCATTTTCAAAATGATCAATCTCAGGTAAAAACAAAGATCTATGATGAAGATCTTCCCATGGTAAATCATCAACAAACAAGATTTCACGGATCTGCTCATCAGTATGAACAAGTTCGGAAAAAGCTGTTAAATCTTAGTTTGATGTTGAAAATGATTCTTCATGGATCACATTCATTAAGTCAATTTCAATTGAAGAAGGATCGGAAAACGACTGTACAGCCTGATACGCAATTTCATAGGGACTCAAAGGCATAGCATCACCAAATGAATCCATCTCAGATTCAGAAGGTATGATCCAAGGATCATCATAAACAATAGTGTCTGACAAAATCATATGAATGGTTGTAGTAGAAGGCGATATGTTAGGAGGAGGAAAGGAAAAAGTTCCTAGTAAACCAGAATCTTTAACTAATCCTACTCCAACATCCTTATAAGGGATAGTTGTTTTGCCGACACGCTGGATACTTTCAGAAGAGGCTGGGTCAGATGAAAATTAAGTTAGCTGGTCTATAGTTACGATCTTTCCATTATGAGGAAACTTTATAAGCCAAAAGACCGATGAAACAACAACAGTCATAGCGTAAGACCAACTATGACCCAAGAGAAGGTTGTAATCTAGAGGGGCATCAACCACTTCCACATCTAGATTAACATTTTTGCCTTCAACCCCTATAGGTAATTCCTATAGAATGCCAAAAGGATGGAACCCAGGACCATCAAAAGCCTTTAGAATCACCGGGGATTGATTAAGTGTAGGAGAACCAAGCGATCTCCAACACTGGATCGACATAATACACGTTGAAGCTCCCTCATCAATCACAGTCCTATAGCAAGATCTATTTTTGACTAACATTGGAATTTGGAAAGCCATTTGATGAGGTAAGCAAGGTGTATTATTTTCTAAATCAAAGATTATAAGGCTCGAGTTCTGAATATCAACAGGTCCTATAGCCGACAATAGCAATTTACTCTGTGCTGGACATGATTGTAGCACCTCCAAAGCTGACATTGTTGAAGGTGAAATAGCTAAATCTTCAACAATGTTATAGTTCTGAGCAGCTCTCGCATGTGGATTGAAAGCTGACTTTTGATGTATACCCTTGGCGGGTGGCTTGATTACTAAGTCTGGGTTAGGTTTCTCGATCTATAGCGGATCGGAACTGGGAGTTGAAGTTGATGGGTTCGAATTAGAAGATTCTACTTCCTTACCACCAACAGGACTTTTACTTCCATAATCTTGCGATCGCGTCGCAATCCTAACATGGGACATCATCATTATGGGTTCTTCTGAGGCATTGGAGGAAGAACCTATCATCTTACTATCTTGACTAGGAAAAGGATCCTTCAAGATAGCAGGTGTTTGAGAACCTTTGAGGATTTTCACAACCTCCACATGATGAGGGCAGTCTCTTGTAAAATTCTCTTCGTCACAAATGAGACAAGGATAACAAGGTTTGTGTTTCTCATCAGTAGATTTCATTTTATCTGGTTTCTCTTTTGAATTTTTATCTTATTTATTTTTCTTCTTCCCCTTCTTACCGCCTAATTTTGATTTGGCCGTAGATGACTCTATGACATGAATATCGGCAGAAATTTCTGCGGAAGAGTCTCCTGTCGGGGAATCTGGTAAAGTTATGATAGCAGAAGAATTCTTGGAAGATTTCTTCTTACTTTTGGTGTTAACTGAACCAATCATACCGTCAGCGGCATGAGACCTCGAAGGAGATGTAGTTATTTGATTTTGTTTACGAAGGTCGAGGATTTTCTCGTGTAAAGTACCCAACTGCATATAAACGAGATCAAGGTACTGAGCTTGAGAAATTACTTGCTCTTTAGTAACGACTCCTGCCTTAGCTACATCCTCAGTGATTTTAGGTAATAATGATTTAACAAACCATTCTACTAAGATCTGATCCGGAATAAAAACTTTCACTAAACGTCGTCGACATCTCCATTCATGAATGTGATCTGAAATATAAGTGGACGTTGACTATTTTAATGAATTTAATAATTCCGTGCCATTTTCATATCTGACAGGCAACTGAAAATGAGTTAAGAACGAAGTGGCTAGCTGACTAAAATTATAAAAAGTGGCTTGCGGTAACTCAATGTACCACTTGGTCGCAAGACCAATTAGAGTGCGTTGAAAAAGACGTAAACAAATTGAATCATCTGAAATGGAGTTAGATGCACACCAGAGGTGATAAGTCATCACATGGTTTGACGGATCCTCTCCTGATTTACCTTCAAACTTTGGGATATCACTGGGCAACTTATTCAGCATTGGCGGCCAAAATGGAAGATAATTAATTGGATCGTTTGTAAGGCGCAACAAATCAGGCAAGTCCAAAGTTGCAATGAACAGTAACTGACGATTAGGGTCTCGAAAACCCTGGGTCATGAGACCAGCCCTAGGAGGAGGATATCCAGGATAACTAGGGATTGGAATTGCATTTGGGATATTATATCCTCCCGGAAAACCAGGATTAACCGAACCGTACTGGGGTTGTTGAGGTTGTTGATAAGTATATCCAGGGTATGGTTAATACTGATAGACTGGGCTCTACACAGCAGGACCGAATTGGTATTGTCCCTGGTACAATTGATAAGTAAATTGAGGCTGACTTGTGACAACCGTACTTGGACCAGGTTTTCCTATAGTCATTTGAACCGAAGTCTGAATTGTAGGTCCAGACTGAGGTAAAGATGCTTGAGGAGTTGATGCAGGAACAGTATAAACTGGAGCTGCCGATACTCTAGAAGTAGGTGGGGTAGATGGAACAGATGTTGCAGCAGTCGTTTGAGGCGGAGTTCAAGGCGAACTAGGCCTAGGCTAAGAAACTACACCAGGTGCAGAAGTTTGAATAGTAGGCTGGATAGGTTGTTGGGATGAACCAAAAACCAAGGGTTGTCCAAATTGAGATGACAACTGCACATTTGGTTGCAAGATCTGTTGAGATTGAGATGGATCCCACACTACGTTCATTCCGGGGTATGGATCCATAGAAGGTTGAGCATATTGAGGACCATAACCGGGTTGAGGTTAGGGTTGATAATTTAAAGGTACATTTCTAGCTCCTTGGACAAATGATTGACCTGAAGGTGGTTGGAAACCTTAGGTTGGGTACTGACCTTGAGGTTGATAACCTTGAGGCACGTACTAAAACTGAAGTTGACCTTGAGGTAGATATTGATACTGGGGTTGACGTTGAGGTACATACTGAGTCTAGGGTTGACCCTGAGGAATGTACTATCCCAAAGGTATGTACTATCCTTGAGGTTGCCCCCCAGGTGATAATTGGGTACCTTGAGGTTGCCCCCTAGGTGATAATTGAGGACCTCGAGGTTGCCCCCCAGGCAATAACTGACTACCTTGAGGTTGTGGATTTGGAATGGTACCTGACATCATAAGAATATCTTCTACACTCAACGATTTAGTTCTATTATTACCAGTTAATAACCCTTGTTCAATAGGTTGAGGAGATGCTCCCGAAAAAGTACCAGTAAGTGATTGATACACAGAGGGAACAGAAGGACTGCCATATAAAAATGTTTCTGGAGATTGAGAAAACATGGATGACTGTCTCGACATATTCAAAGGAGGATAATAACCTCTAGGTGTTGGATGAAAAGGAATGCGAGGTTGTGAAAAACTTAGTCCTGGGTTTTCTAGAAAATTGGTCAATGAAATATACCAAGCGTCCCTCCTAGGTGGACTGTAAAATATCGATTCATGCTCCCTAAGTTCTATAGTTGGTTGATTTTCAGGGATAGATATACCTTCTCCTGGAGTAACAAGTTCTTCAATAGCAATAAGTCCAGAAGGAAGATTTTGGGTAATGAATCTTCCTACCATGGGTGAACTAGGACCACTGGAAGTTGGAGAAGCAAATCCTGATGATGGAGTAGCAGCAGGTTCAGTTTCAGGTTCCTCGGCTAACTCACTAGTAGAAGAAAAACTACCAGTAACTTCGGAAAATGAAATAGGTTCAATAATATACTCTGGTGCTTGAACTTGATAATCAGGATTCACAACTAAAGAAGATTCTCCTTCTTCTGGTGACCCAACTCTACTATCACTAGGAGTTACAAGGGCTCGTATCCCTTCAAGCTAGCTTGGTGAAAACTCAGGAGGTTGGCCCCGAAGTCTACGGGACTATCTCGGTAATTCAGCCACGATTAAATATTTTAATTACTTCACACGCAAACAAAGAAAAATCTCAATGAAAATCACCTAAAGTCTCTAAAGAACCAAACCATTTGAATCACACGCCTAAAGAATCTAGGAGGTCAAACCACACACAAACAGTAACTTTCCATACCAAAAACACTAGTTGGTGATGAAATCCAATGTCGCAAAATTCAATACAGAAATGGTGGTTGGAACAGTTACCCTGACAACCTGCTTAATGAAACAGACTGGCACAAGTTTCTCCACTAAACCGTCTCGAGTGAAGAGAACCCCCCAGAGAGTCCAAGTGAGTCTAGTCGATGTCTGCTCCAGGTATAGTGGGATCTTCCCTCCACCGTCACCTTAGGAAAGAATCCTATAGATTATGGTCACTATGGTTACCAATGGAAACAAATATACCTGGGGGAATAGTCTGTGATCCGATACACATGCAAGGGAAGAGTAGCAAAGCTCAATCCCCTTGAAGGCTCCTTGACATAATCCAAGGTTTACCAACAAGTGACCCCGGCCCCTCGACAATGGTTAATCCGAGGTTTACCGTTTTTAATACATGTATATTTGTTATCGTTCCCAATGAGGAAGGATTGATTACTCCACTGGTTCAGATATGACCTCGTGCTTGACTCCTTTAAGAGGAGCTTCCCAGAGCATAGATGTAACAATTGGAATTTATCTCCTACCGCAAGATATAGCTACTTGTTTGTTTTTACTATCTTGGAGAGTTAATTACTCCTTACTCCAAGATACCAGCCTAAGTTATGTTGGTGATAAAGAGCCCTAGAAATAAAAAGATTGCTAGATTAATTTTACTTTAAGCGTTATTTTTATGGTTGTTTCTTAAGTCAAAAGGTGTGGAGATGAAACTTTATGGTGTGAAGACTCGACTCCAAAACACTAAAAATGCACCTAAGATGATAAACAATCCTTTTACTTCAATCAAGTTCTAGCTAAAGAAAGAGTTGAGAATGCAAATGCTTGAAAAACAAATCTTTCCTTAACAAACAAATGAAAAGAAAAACTTTTTTGTCTTTTTCAATAAACTCAAAAACGAGACTACTATTTATGCTCACGAAAAATATCCCTTCCTTTTTAACACTCAAATACTATAAAACAAACTTTTCAAAAGAGATTTTAAAATTCCTAGAAAACACTCAAAACTATCAAAAAATCTAATCTTGAGATCTATAAATTCTAAAACCTAATTGAAGTAAAATCTTACAAAAAAAAATTTCGAGGATGTTTTACTTAGTTATCAGCAAACTAAGGACTAACTTGTCCAGAATAACAAATTAATCAAAAAGCAACCAGCTTTTGTTTTCTTTTTAAAAATGAAATCCAAAACTTTCAAAACAAGTTCTTTTGAAGCTTTGCAAAGAGAAAAATGAGATGTATTCCTCACCAAAGGCAGATTTTACAAATCGGTCAAACTCATAATGAAAACCAACAAAAACCAGGGTGATCTGAGGTTTCTAAGGCTTCTAAGCTCTGAGTTACTACAAAGACCAAACGAAAATCAACCCAGGCACACAAAACTTCTAGAAATTCACCTAAAACCCAAATGCCAATGGAATTTACCTACAAAACGTTTCTGACAAGACACATGCAGATCTGGGTAGAGGCTAAAACACATAAACAAATCCTAAGCTTAACTGAATGAAAAGATTTTAAGTTTTTCAAAATTTTGACAGGGTTCGCAGGCATCCAGTATAACCAGGTGCGGTACCGCTCTGTGTAGTAAAGCAACAGTGCGGGGATGTCCGCACTGTGTTACAACCAGAATGTGTTGTCCTCTTCCAAAAGCGTGAAAAACAAAAAATAATTCAAAATCTAAGGAACTACCCAATCCCACCCACATCAAGCAAAAGCCAGAAATAGAGAAAAAGTTTGTCAAGTCAAAGTAAAAGCAAAGGCAAAAACCAAAAAATCAAGTCCCCAGCGAAGTCGCCATTTTGACGGGCGGATAAATCGTTCTTGCGGACAAGACCAATCTCCCTAGTATCTATGGATATCTAGTGTCAAGCAAACCAAACAAATTCTATCTTTCTCTAAATATTGCGATTTATAAATAAAAGCAAATAGATGTTTTAGACCCTACCTCAAGTCCAGTGCTAGTTTGTGGAAGCCACACTCCGTTTGTACAAATGAGCTTCCTTTTAAAGAATCCTGCAAACACAAATAGGCACACATCAAATAACACCTGCATAGCCAATATAATAAACCATATTTATGATGATGATCAAGGAATTCATGAAATAAACCATAGGAGACAATTTATTGAGAAAAATGAATCTGATTTTATTAACTTTAAACAAAGAAGAACTTTACAACCTTGGTGCCTTGATGCTGTACAAGCTCCTCCCAGGGTCCAGCAAGAATCTCCTCTAATTTGACAACTTTCACTCTCTTCCCAAAGAGATCAAAAGTTATGTAATCTCTCCTCTCAAGCTGACAATTAGGAAGTCTAAATTCCAACAGCATTTACGCTAAAAAATATTCAGCTTCTCAACCTCCCTGTCAACTAGACCAATGCCTCATTTTATAACGTAGAGGAAGGAAGTTACCAGGTCCACCTTCAAAGGGATAGAGTCCTCCTTCAAAGGGATAAGCTCCTCTCATCAAAGGGTTAGCTCCTTTAGTTATGGGATGCATGAACAACCTAGGAGCAAACTTGCCACCTCAAGATTCGTTCTAGAAGCATCCAGAATTAATCCAAAGTGAGTGTTTAATAATAAACTTGCGCCTTTTTTACTTTTACAGGGGTCCACACCCATTCCTTTAGAGATAGAGCGGGCAGGTCCACAGGTAACATGACCAAGGGGTGTGGGACCATAGGTAATGCTAAGAGAAAGTGCGGAACCAGAATTTTAGAGATTTTCAAAGACTTTCTCTCATTTTTAAGGCTTGACATGAAGAGCTGAGGTTTGAGACTTACAAAGGAGGACAGTATGAGTGGTGATAGACTCACATTGACTGCAGAAAGTCATGGTGACAATATTTTGTGTAACAGGGATAGCAATCTAACTCAGAGATCTATTATTTAACTGATCAATCAACCAAAAATAACTAGTAGATGCAAATAATTCGGATTCCTAAGATGAAGTGGAGATGAAAAGGGAGTGTAACATCAATTATAGACTAGTCTTGATTGTAACGGTGTTGCATGAAATCAGTGATCAATCCTTGGGAATTGTGTCATAAATTTGGATGAAATTCCTAAATAATAGGGGCCAATCTCCTTAGGATTTGAGAAAGGAAATAGGAGGTTTGATGAGAAAATAATTGGCTAAGTGTTGGCCAGAGTTTGTAATTGAGAAGAGAGAACAATTATTCTTTTGCAGGTTGAGCTTCGAGTTGGAGCTAGCAGTTGTAATAGTTTTTCTATTCAATTGATTAATGCAAACTTGGCTTAAAGGGTTTTTCCTAGTTCAGCTCCCCTAGAAATCTTTGTGTATTTGTGGTTTTTCTTATTTCATGTCTATGCATGTTGTTCTAAATTATGAATTTCATTCTATGGATCAGTAGAGTAGAATTGTGTCTCTTGATTTTTAGTATGAAATCTTGAGCAGTTGCAATTTCTATAAAATTTATACATGGTATAAGAGCCCTGAAATCACATTAGAACTAGTATTTTGAACTTGTCTCTCAATAATTTCTTCTTTTTTTATCTTAGTGCGATAGTTCTTTCTTTAGGATTATGAGAATTTCTTTCAATGAACTTAGATTGGAGTTTCCCTGGAGGGTAGCTCGAATTATAGCCTAGAAGGATTGAATGCAGAAGTGCTTGATGACAATGGTGTGTTAGAATGTATTAATATTGATATTGCAAAACCCCAATAGTTGGATGCACAAAAATTAGCCCAATGGAAGAAGGACGTTGTAAAGGCTAGGAGAATTATTTTGGAAGGTGTGAGGGACCATGTGGTCTCAAATGTTCATGGAAAAGAGACACCATTTGCTATGTGGAAGACATTGAATGACCTATTTGAAAATAGCAGTGACCATAGAAAATTGGCCCTAAACGACAAACTTCGAAACATTAGAATGGAGAAGTATGATACTATTCTGCAGTATTATTCCAAATTTACACAAGTTCGTGAGGATATTGGAGAGGTTAGGGTGAATGTTGCAAAATATGACCTAGTTAGCCTAACTCTTATACGCCTTCCAAAATCCTAGACTCTGTGAATGGAAGGGAAAAACAACCAAATTGGGAAATGTTTTGGTTTTATTTGGTTCAACAAGAGTTCAGGAGAAATACCAAAGATGGAGCTTCATCTAGAGCATGGGATGAAGAGAATTTTTCCTTGGTTGGAAAAGGGAAGAAGGGAAAAGGGGAGAAGAACCACAACAATCCTTAATCTAGACAAAATAATGGCAAGAAGAAAGACTTGAGAAAGATCAAGTGCTTCCACTGGCACAAGTTCTGGTTCTATGCAACAAAATGTCTACACAAGAAGTCTACCAAGAAGTTTGCAGGTGGAGCAACAGGTGAAGCAATGGCTTCACAATTTGAATTACACTTCACCCTAATAACATGCATATACAACACTATTATGGGGAGTGTGTGGTTCCTTGATTCAGGTGCCTCGTTCCGTATGATAGGGTGAAAGGATTTTTTCAGTAGCCTAGAGGATAAGGTTCTCCATATGCATACCAAAATGGGGAATGATGGGAGGTACATTGCTACATGTATTGGTACTCACTTTCAAGAGGGAGAAAGCCTCTCCTCTTCTCCTAAAAAATGTTATTTTTGTACTTGGGCTGAAAAAGAACTTGATCTTTGTATAAGTATTGGAGTATAATGGCTATGAAGTTATTTTTCAGTAAAGGGAAAGCCTTTCTAAGACACACAACTACCGGTCAAGCGAAGCAAATCAGGGTTCGAGTGAAGAACCTATACAAACTGTAGGTGGGATATTGTGATACATTGAGTAGCAAGGTTGATAAAGTGTAGATTATAGATGTTGTAGAACTTTGTCACAAGTGATTGGATCATCTACACCATGGTTCCTTAAAGATCATGCAAAAAATTACCACTTGTCTCCCTAAAGGCTCCCTTGACCAGCAGGATGTCTACAAGGGGTGCACATTGTGTAAATATGTCAAATCCACTTTCCATGACTGAGAGAGAAGAGTAGATGCAATATTGGAGTGAGTCCACTCTGATGTTTGTGGACCCTTTTCTAGAAAATGCTAGATCTTCTTGATGCGGAAGAAGGATGAAGTTTTCTCAAAATTGGTTGAGCTTAAGGCAATAGTTGAGAAGGAGACTAGAAGGAAGGTGAACGCTCTCAAGAGAAACAATGGAGGTGAATTTCTTTTTCATGCCATGATTGATTTTTGTGCCAAATAAGGTATTCGAAGAGAGTTGATAACACCCCATATCCCATAGCCAAATGGGGTAGCTAAGAGGAAGAACAAGATCATATTGGGAACAACCAGGGCCATGTTGCATGATCATGGGTTGCCTTTACATCTATGGGTGGAAGCATGCAACACCGAAGTCTACTTACATAACTGGAGTCTACATAGAATACTTTGCATGATCACACTAGAGGAATGTTTCTTTGGGAGAAAGCCTGATGTGTCTCATTTAAGAATTTTTGGAGCTTTAGTTTATTGTCAAGTCTCCTAGAATTCTAGGAGGAAACTTGAGCCTACAACAGAGTTTGGATTTTTTTAGGATACACCGAAACTCCACACAATTATCGAGCAAGAGCGTATATCCCACCCTTCACTCAGGATGAGCAAGAGTGTATATCCCACCAAAGTAGGAGCGTATAGCTCCAAAGGAGGTGCCTCAGGAGGATACTTAGGAGGTTGTGTAGTAGCCACAAGTATAGGAGCAGACATGAGGGAGAGTGGAGGTATCCACTCAAACAAAATATTCCAGAGAGGGGACAAAGAGAACCAAAGAAGTTGATAGATTGTTGTAGTATGCAAGGGATAATGTGGGAGCCCCCACATCACAATGCAGATAGATGAGGTCACCTGATAGGTACACTGGGTATATGGATCTCATGACCTAGTTCATTGAGATAGAGCCTTCCTCATTTGAGGAAGTCATTTCTAAACCTATTTGGGTTGATGCCATGTTGGAAGAATATGAATCCATCATGAAGAACAGTGTATGGGAGGTGGTGTCGAGGCCGAAAGGGAAATAAATGGTTGGTTCCAGATGGATATACAAAGTGAAGCATGCAGTGGACATGAGCATTAAGAAGCATAAAGCCATAATTGTGGCCAAATGATTCTCTCAGATAGAGGAAGAGGACTGTGAGCAAATATTTGCACCAGTTGCAAGATATTCTTCAATCAGATCCATTATAGCATTGGTTGCGCAAATGGGGTGGAAGATCCACCAAATGGATGTGAATACCACCTTTCTTAGTGGTGTTATTGAGGAGGAAATTTACATAGAGAATCCAGAAGGATTTGATACATATGATCGACAGTCACATGTGAGCAGACCCAAGAGATGTTTGTATGGTCTCAAACAGACACCCCAAGCATCGTTCACTCGGATCAACAATTATCTCGGGGGATTGGGCTTTATCAAAAGTGAAGTATATTTGAACCTCTATCACATTGTGGTAGATGATAACTTGATTATTCTTGTTTTTTATGTTGCTGATTTAATATTGATAGGTGATGAGCACCTGATTTTCTCTTGGAAAGAGGATCTTGCAAGGGAATTTGAGATGAAAGAAATGGGCCTCATGCATTACTTCCTAGACTTGGAACTATGACATGGTGATGGTGAATTGTTTGTCTCTATAGGAAAGTATGTTACTAAGATACTTCAGATACTTCACATGGAGAATTGTAAGTCCATGCTCACACCTCCAACTACAAACTGGAGGAAGGAGTATGCTTCTTCAGGTGAGGAAGTTGATGCTACTATTTATAGGAATCTTGTGGGTTGACTAATGTATCTTGTGAACACACAACCCAACATGTGTTATGCATTCAACCAAATTAGGCAAGCTATGGTGAGGCCTACCAGATTATAATGGAAGGTAGCAAAGCATGTGTTACAGTACCTCAGAGGCACTACCCAGTATGGATTAAGGTACAGATGGACATAGGGAGCGAATATGCAAGACTTCAATGATGCAGATTTGGTAGGGATTCCATTAGATAGGAAAGTACAACAAGTGTTAAGGTTAGTGTTGGATCCACTACTATTTCCTAGTAGATCAAGAAGCAAAGGTCTGTGGTACTCAACTTAGCAAAGACTAAATATATGGTTGGAATTCAAGGAGTATGTGAAGCAACTTGGATGAGGAAATTAATTGTGCAACTATTCAGTTATAAGATGGATGCAAAAGTGATATATTATGATAATAATAGTTGCATTAAGCTCTCTAAGAATCTTGTATTTCATGACAAGTCCAAGCACATTGATATTTGGTATCATCATTTACGATACTGTGTGCAAAGGAGAATTATGTTGCAATGTTACACTCCAACTGACAAACAAGATGCTAAAATCTTGAAAAGGTCATTTTCAAGAGGTAAATTTGAATTCCATAGCTGCAAGATAGGGGTGGTGGAAAATCCCTTTCTTGCTAAGAGGGAATGTTGAAAAAATGTAGCATGAAAGGCTCAATTTGACTTTAGCCTTCTTCAAATTTACTCAAATTGAGTAAATAGAATTTCCACATCAGCGAGACAACTTTGAGTCAGTTAACTAGTGTGACATGGCTCTTTTCACTTAGTTAGCTTAGCAAATTCAAGTTACAAGGCTTGGAGTTTAGTTATGCACGTTTGATTGCTAAATTTTAGTAATCAAGTTTAGTTATTTTCAGTTGTATTCATTTAAATGACCTCTAACTATTGATATAGTTAGTTGAAGGTCAGTGTTGGATTAGGGGGTCCTCACCTAGGTTCAAAGTTAAGTTTAGTGAAATAAATCCCTACACTACTATCCCTTTCAGCATCAATCCGCGGAGCGCATACTAAAGTCTCACCTGAAGCAGTATGGGGGATGCTGAAACCAAGTTTCTCACCCAGAGATGGTTATGATGTCGTTTTGTACCCTTTATCAGCCTTCGCATAGATCGATAAGCCCTCGAGGCTTAACGATATAACTTCTTCTTACGAACCTCTAGACCTTCGTGAAGGTCTACGACTATCTTTTGCAAACCTTAAACAAAATAATCACCCTCTTACGTGCCTCTGTAATCACTCCTACATCTGTTATTATCCGCATCGGCTTAAGTATCTGATATATTTAGCATGCATTAAGATATTCTTTGCATAAACAGATATTATTACTTGCGTTCATATAACACTGTAAAACATATAGATTTGCGCTTCAATACAGCATTAAATCATAAACCCAGTATTCATCATAACATAATCGCATTCATTCATAACAGAAGTAAATAGATCAAACACAGGTATTTCCAGAGTAATCTTCTTTATTAATGCTTCAGATCTTCTTATAGACTCAAACTACCCGGCACACGCAACTGCAGGGGTTCATGCACTCAGCTACAGAATTCTACCCTAGGCCTTCGTGCACACAACTGCAAAGCCTTTCTTCTACTCTAAGGCCCTTCGCTCTTTCTGCTAATGACCCATTACATTTGTCTTCCAAACTTCCATGAACTTCTCTAGACTCTTTAAGGCTTCCCTTTTTATACAATCCCATGGCCCATGAACCATGGGTAGGTCTACTAAAGCTGACACAACTTACATAAACAGAAGGGAAAAACCCTTTTTGACACTTTACATCTACACACTCTGTGACCACAAATGGAAGAGAATTTATACTTTGCATAAAAAATCTTGGTCTTTTTTCCCCACAACTTGGGCTTTTAGCCCCAAAATTGACCCTAGGGGACATTGTCCCAATAGGCCCCCAACACAATTATGGTGACTCACCATGAGTCACTCTGCTGGTGTGGAGATCTTACTGCAAAGACCTCCCAACTCGACTTGTGTACACTGAATAACTGCCTTCTTGACTTGTTCCACCAGCTACTTTGTTGTTGCTCCTTCGCTATCTGCCTAGATCTTCTGTTGTATATTCTACAAACTGGCCAACTTCTCCCCAATGGTGGTAGAGAGAACATAGGCCTCATCCAACCAAGGCCCCAATCTGGCCTTGAGGATTGCCTCTTTTCACTGTGCAGCTTCCACCTACTCTTTCAGTTTCTTTGCCTCCTGCAGCTTTGCCAATCTTTGTGTGATAGTGATGGTGCATGCTATCGCTCTAGCTTCATCGTACTACTACTACAATTCCCTTGACTCAGTATTTCACCTCTATAGGTTGGGATCTTCCTGTAGACTCGTGAGGACCTCCATCGATTGCTCGAAGAGCACAGTGCATTTTGCCACCACGGCATCTACTGTAGTGACTACATCCTTGATAGTTGCCTTGTGCTGTTCTCTGACCTCTAGTGGAATTGAAGTCACTGCCCTCAACTCGAGATCTGTAATCTTTAGGTTCATCTCAAACTAAACCTTGGCCATCTCAATCTTAGCAATGCGCACACCTACATCCAACTTTTGAATCTTAGCCTCCAACGACACCTCTTCTAGGATGTGCAGTTCCATAACGGTTCTGCATGCTTCTGCTACCACTGTTGCAGTTCGCTCACTGTTATAGTTCACTCATTCTTCTCTAGAACCTCCTTCCAAGTGTCTATCCTTGTTGTTTTCTCAATGAACACCTATTCATTGTTAACCTTCTGCTCACTGATCACACTTAGCATGCACTTCTCTCGGGCCGTAAGTTCTGCAATCACACCTGCTTGCAGCATGTGAAGGACTTCACTTGGTAGCGCGACCAAGTTCGAACCAATATTCTTTAGAGTGCTAACAATGGCCTTATCGGCTTCTGCCTCTATGCTCAGAGCTCCATCTAACATCGTGATGCCTAGGGATCCAAAGAGCGAACCAACTCTGTGGCTTCAGTTGTTGACAACATTAGACTAGTTGAGGCCGTGTTGCTCTGCCCTACACCTACCTGCAGTCTACTGGCTTAGATCTACAACTCGCATAGACTCATATGAATGGAACTTATAGCCTAGTTCTACTATTGCTCAAACTGGTGTGGTAGTTCCGTTATCATTTCCCTTAGCTTTTCCCCAATGTCATCCAAGTCACCTTCTATCAAGGTGATTGGGTCTAGAGATGACTTAGTGGCCTTGGTCTTTTTGCGCGGCCCTTCCTTCTCCTACTCCCTATTCTGCTTTACCTGGAAGGGAGTGCTCTCCTATTCTCCACCACCTTGCTCTGATTTCTCCTCTTCCTCTATATCTAGTGAAGGATATCTTTGACTTTTGTTAGAGTCATGCTCTTCCTCCTATTCCTTCATGGTGCACTCAGCTTTCGCTCGGGCTTTGTCCTCAGTCTCCTTCTTCTGCTTTTCAACCAATTTCTGAACCTTCAAATGGGTCGCTTCATTTTTCTTCTTTTCTGCGGACTTACTAGATCCTGTGGACAAGTCTGATGCTATGCGCCAATCTGTTGGCCAACACTCGAGGACCACTGTGATGGAATCATCCATCGATAGGTATGGTAAATCATACCACTTATGTTCTTGGTCCTTTCACGCCTGGATGGAGATATAGTGGAAGTTCGCTTTGAACTCCGCATATCCCAACAACTTCTCAAAGACAGTTGGTGACAGTCATAGTTTGTTGTAGATGGTTGCGCGGATGCTCGCCTCCATCAACACCCAAAATAATTTACTCTCCCGGACCCAGTCAATGTCCTTTTAGGCCCATAGTGAAGAAAGTTTTTCTACTTCTGGCAGATCTTTCACGATTGGAGGAAATTGGCTATCCTTCGGCAATTCCCACATGACCAACACAATCAATAGTAACAACCATGAGTAGTGGAACATTTCGCTATGGTCATGTCCCTGCTTGTAGTTCGCAAGGAACTCGCTGCACATGTAGCGTGCCCATTTGAATTGTACGCTCCACATGCATTGGTTTGCTAATGAAACCACCGGTGCTGGCACTTTGTCTGCGTGACACTTCCTCATCACCTTGCCAGCCAAGATATGGGCAGCCACCTTTACCATGGGGTCTGTAATACTCAAAATTGAATATCGACGCAACTTCTTGACAAGCTTAAACTTATCCTTCATCCTTTCAACGAGGTCGTGCTCGCCCGTCTTTCTGCCAAATGCCTTGGCCGGATTCAACCCTGAATGTGGTAGTAAGGTGATGCTATGGATCAACATGTTAGTTATATGGATTGGCTCTCCCAACCACAGGCATCCATCATGCACCAGGCATAACAACTGTTTGATAACAATCAAATTTATGGGAGCGCAGTGGTAATGCAAAACCCATAGTAGATTCAACAATCCTGCCTTCTCCACCCCACGAATCCACTTCACTAGATCTAGCGTGGTGACACTCGAATCCTTGTAGAACACTTGATGCATGAAATTATTGGTAGCCAGGTGGGGGAACCGCTCAGTGTCCCCCAAGTCCCAATCTTCAATATTTAGATGTGAGACAGGCACCAAGCACGGACCTTCAAACATGATATGTTCTGGCAGCAAGGGTGTATTAAGGAGAAGCTTTCCCTCATCAGGGTCCTTTGGGACCTTCACCTTGCCCTAGCGTGGAGGGATGTATTTAGGCATCTTCGAAATAGGGTCTACCCCCTCAATATCAATGTCCTTTGCTCTCTCGTCTGCACCCTCATCGGCCTCTAGGTCTACCACCTTGCCTTTCTCCTGCGTGGTGGTCTTCTCTTTTCTTTGATGTTTTCATGGTGACTCATGTACTGGCAACGTTTTCCTCTATTTATCTTTCTTTGTCTTGGGAACCTCTCCTGCCGATGTAAGCTTTGGCCTAGGTGACCTCGGCGATTTTGGAACTGTTGTGGATAACTCCATACTTATGACCTGAGGGGCAGCTTCCTCAGAGGTAGTAGACCCTCTAGCACTTGGAGTTTCCACAGGTGTAGACATGAGGCTATTAAGGAGTTGCTGGGTTTCCTTAGGAAACATATCAAACACAGAAATAGCCACCAAGTCCTAAAAAATTGCAGGGTTCATGCACAACTGATAGCAAGACACATAAACTCTCAAAATGAAAAGTGTTTTTCGTTGGGAAACCATCAGTAATTTATAAGAAAATTTGAATTCAAATCCGGCCATGCCCCCCAATATCCACTCATAAATGCTAGATTGTTGATAGATTTTCAAATATCTCGGTCTTAATTTCAGCCTTAAATGCCACCCCCCACTCCTCTTAGCCATTTTCTCATTGTCAAATCATGAACAGTGACAGTAACAGTCACTTTTTGGCTGCCCTGCGCAGTCTTGCCTCCTACAACGCATCTCTACAACCTTGACAGTGTAGTTTATAGCCTCACGCCTCCCTTTAGCTGCCTAGAGCATTAAGGTTGTGCTTCCGTCATATAGTCATCTAGCCAGATCCCTGATGTATGTCTTTAATCAGCTACCATTTACCTTCCCCGAAAATGGATCTCCATTCAATTTCACCAATTGAATTGCTCCACCATTGGTAATCTCCTTGATGACATCTGGTCCCAAACAATGCATCTGAAATTTTCCTGGAAATTTATCAAACTTGCTATCATATAATAAAAATAAATCATTTACCATGAAGGTGCAAGTATTGTTGCGGATTCAGAGGCAGCTCATCCCTCCATGATGGATTGCCCGTCCTCTGACATGCATCACATGGCCTGCAATAAGCTTTGGAATCCTTATGCAATATCAGCCACCACAACCCAGTTTGTAAAACATTCTGTGCTGCTGCTTTTCTTGCATAATGTCCTCCCATAGCCCCTCCATGAGATTCAGCTAGGATATTGCTTCGTTCAAACTCAGGAACTTAACGTTGCAATATTTCATCTGCTCCCATATTATACAAGTGACATGAAATAAGAGAAACATCTGCCACATGCACCACCGATTCCTTCTTTTGTTGGCTAGTGTATACTTCTCAAGCCGTTCTGGTAGTTAGAAAGTGTATGATGTCTGAAAAATGATTATCTGCAACATACACCACAAAGAGCTATGCATCAGGCAATCCTTCCTCCAAATTAGTGGGCTCCTCACTTGTTTCAATGCACGATAGGTGATCCAGTCCTGCATTCAATCACCCTGGCTTCACAATGACTTCAAAATCATATTTCTGAAACAACAATAACCATTTTCATATTCCCCCCCAACACAGGCTTGTTGACTAGGTACTTTAATTCAGAATGATCTGTATACATCTTAAAGTGTCTGCCTAGCAAGTAGTGTCTGAACTTCTGGAGCACGTACACCATAGCAAAACCTTCGCACTTTGTCGTCAAATAATTCTTCTATGCCTTAGATAACTTCCTTCTTGTAAACACGATAGGGTGATTCAACTCTCCCTTACCATCCTATGTCAGTACTACTCCCAACGCAATACATGACACGAACACATGTACATGAAATTCCTTCTTCTAATCCGGGAAGACTAGGATCGATGCAGTGACCATCTTTTCTTTTAACACGTCCAAGCTTCATTGGCATTCTTCATTCTTTCAAGCCAGGTAGTAACTCCTCAAGAGGCAAAAATGATTTATTTGTATGTATTATTCCATCAGGTAGGTCTTCATTATATACATGAGGGAGAGACTGTTCACTTCATCTCCCGATGACTGTTCATATTACTTATTTACCTATTTACATTATATTCACCCAATCCTGAGGATTAGGTGTCAACATTCCCCCCATTAATCTGAAGGGATGTTGGTGAGTCCAAGCATCATTTTGAATCGTTCAAGCTTTTCTCTTCCAAACGCTTTGGTGAAGATGTATGCAATTTTCTCATTAGTGGAACAATGACGGAGATGGATTGTTTTGGCCTCAACATGATGTCGAATTAGATGATATGTAGTATTGATGTGCTTTGTTTGATCATGGAACTTTGGGTTCTTGGCCAAATTTATTGCAAAGGTATTGTCAATCATGAGTGGAGTTGATTGTACTTGTTTTACCTACAAATCTTCAAGAATTTTCCTAAGCCACACAATTTCTTTTTTTGCTTTAGCTGATACCATGTATTCTGCTTCTATTGTGGAATCTTCTGGAACTGATTGTTTGCATGATCTCCAGGAGACAGCTCCTAATCCAAGAATCATAGCATATCCTGAAGTAGATACCCCAGTTTCTCTGTCTCCATCGAAATCTGAATCAGAGTATCCAATCAAGCTGGAGTCGTCCACCTACGTATACTTGATTCCAAAGTCTTGAGTTCCCTTCAAGTACCTTAGAAGTCCTTTTGCAGCAGACCAATGTCCCTCACAATGCTTTCGCATAAACCTGGAGAGGATTCCAACAGCAAACGAAATGTTTGGTCTGGTAGTAGTTAGGTAGTTGAGACTTCCTACAAGCTATCTATACTTTGTTGCATCCTCAAATTCTTTTCCTTCAATAGATGTGAGCTTTAAGTTTTGTTCCATTGGAGTAGTAAGAGGATTGTATTCTGCCATGCCAAACCTATTCAACAGATCTCCAATGTATTTCTTTTGAGAAAGAAATATGGACTTCAGATGTTGGGTTACTTCAATGCCAAGATAGTAATGAACATAGCCCAAATCAGTCATTTCAAAACTTTTCCCCAATTCCTTTTTTATTGATGTAATGTAGCTTTAATTGTTCCCTATCATCAAAAGATCATCTACATATACCACAAGATATAAACTGTTTTGCTAACTTTCTTGAAAAATAAAGTTGCATCATCAAGATCATAATGTTTGAAATTGAGTTTCAGAAGATGCTCAATTAGTTTTTCATACCAGGCTCGCCAATTCTGTTAAGGGACAAATTCCCCTAGGTTCTTGGGTTGATACCCTAGCAGATCAAAGGTTGTCTATATAGAGAAGCACACATTCCATACAGACATAACACTAATATAAGCAAACTATACGATAAGGGGCATACCTGGGGGTCCTACGTTTGAGAAGATCCTTCCAGGTTCCAAACCCTCTTGGAGTTCCTGTTGCTTCTTCAACTTGCAAAACAATCAATTCAAGAAAGTACAACAATATATGGACTAAACATCATAATGAAATCATCTTCATAATATATTGAAAGGTAGTTAGTTATGTAATTAAACAACCCTTCACATATGAATCATAACATGGATATCATAAACATGCAGAATATTTATGTCAGGAACAAAGACAAGTGTTTCTTTTATTATAGACAAATAAAGTACAGAAAGGAATGATTTCACCTGATTCGTCCTTTTGCAGGCTCCAAGTGGAACTATCCTCTGGATTCGTCCAGTCTCAAGCCTTTAAAAAACTCCTTCCATGACTTACTCCATGATATCTCAAGTAGTAGATAGACATCATCACACAAGGAAACAAGGGTTTCCTATAAATGGGGGAAGTGCATGAGGCACTAGGATCTTTAGACCTGGTCAGGGAAATAACCTTTCTCTGTCTTCTCTCCTCCCTTAGGCCTTCCCATTGAAGCCTTTTTATACTTCTCCCAAAGTAGTTTTTTAGTTGGGAATTCATTGGGAACAGTTGGGCCACGGGCACTAACAGGTGATCAGCAGGTAAAACCTGTGATCTCTGCCTGAAATTAAGGAGATTTAATTTTTTTAAGTGTTTTAAGACATATACGTGGGTTGGGTATACACAGAACCACGTACACACGCATTTAGCTCAGGGCAATGTCACGCATAGGGAATAAAACATTGTTTTTTAAATTTTGGACCAGGTCTGGAAAGAGGGGTTGCCCTAGGCCATGAGTGAAACATCACAAACCTCAAGAGTGAGATTTGGAGCTATAATACCATTTAAGAAAGAATTTTTTACATCCATTTGATGGACTTTCCAATCGTTCTGAGCTGCTAGGGCAAAGAGTGTCCGTATGGTAGCCCATTTTACTATGGGGGAAAAAGTCTCCTCATAATCGACCCCTTCCTTCTGTGCAAAACCTTTTTCCACAAGCCTAGATTTGTGCTTGTCAAGTGAGCCATCAAATTTATACTTGTTCTTGTAGACTCACTTGTAGCCAATTGGTTTGGTTCCTAATGGAGGATCAACCAGCTTCCAAGTGTCGTTCTTTATGAGGGCATCATACTCCTTTTGCATCGCTTCTTTCCATTCATCATGAGAAGCAGCTTTTTTAAGGGAATTTGGTTCAAAATCTGTAGACAAGTTCAATTCATAATCGTAAGAAACATCCATATCAACAGGTGAATTAGAGTCATCTACATCACCTCCATTTTGCCGGTTTGAATTTCTAGTTCCTATCTTTCCAACTTCATCAGGATGAACACTTACAAGTGTCTTTGTCAGCCACTTTGGGGGACCTTTCTCAAATGGCCCAGGCTGCTCCATTGATTGAGTTGGGACTGAATCAAGATTGAGTCTCCCAATTCTATCAATCACATCACTTAAAGCATCATCTGTTGTTGGAGTTTCATGCGGGGGAGTGTGTTCCTCAGAAGAAGATTCCACATGTTGATCTAGTATAGGAATCCCCCCTTCAAGATGTGGAATCTGATTATCAAATTCTTGAAATGATTTTTCTTTTGCGAATCTATCCAAGCGATCAAGTTGCCACTCAACAACATTGTCAGTTTTGGATGATTCAAGAAAAATTACATCCCTAGATGCAACAAACCTTTTATTTACTTCATCATAGGGATAGTATGCTTTAGAGGTGTTTGAATACCCCAGGAAGATACACTTACGACTTCTAGCACCAAGTTTGTTTCTATGTACCTTTGGTATCAAGGCATAACAAGTGGAACCAAAGACCCTGAGATGCTTTATCGAAGGAACATGTCCATACCACATTTCATATGGAGTCTTGTTTCTAATAGCATTAGATGGACATCTATTCTTTATATATGCAGCACATAGAACAGCATCAGCACAAAACATTATCTTTACATTTTTGAAGAAGAGCATGGATTGTACCATATTTAAGATTGTCCTATTCATTCTTTCAGCTACACCATTCTCTTGGGGATTATAAGGCACAGTTGTTTGATGTTTGATCCCATGTTCGCGAAGATAGTTTTCAAATTCATTTGATGTGTATTCTTTTCCATTATCAGTGCGAATAGACCCAATATGAGATTGTGCATCATTTTCAATCCATTTATGAAAATTCTTGAATGTTTGAAAAGCATCAGATTTGTTCTTCAATAAATAAATCCAACACATTCTGGTGTAGTCATCAATAAATGTCATCATATATTTATTTCCATTTGCAGAAGGAACAGGCATTGGACCACATAAATCTGAATGAATGAGTTCAAGTTTTCTATGTGCTCTTGAATGTGAATCATGAAAAGATTGTTTGCTATGCTTTCCTAGAATGCAAGCATCACATTGCTTAAGGTTCCTAGGAATTGTAGGCAAACCAACAACATCATTTTTCTTCAACAAGTGGAGGCTGTCATAGTTCAAATGTCCAAATCTAGCATGCCATAATAAACTTGATGGAAGAGTACCTTCTTCATGATGAGAATTGTATGAGAAGTGTTGTGCCCGAGCAGAGGTTCCTTGTAGCTTGAGAAGCCTTTCTTCTTCTATTCCCCTCATGACAAGTGAGTGGTCAGATGCTTTTCTCACCTCAAGCTTGCCATCAAAAATATGAATGGAGTGACCTTGCTGGCAGATGTGAACCAAGGATAGCAAGTTTCTCTTCAGCTGTGGGAGATATAGAACATGGTGCAGAAGAAAGTCTGGGAGACCAGGAAATTTAAGCCTAATTGTGCCAAGCCCTGATGGCTTGATTTTTTATTGGTCTACAAAGTATACTACTCCATCTACATTGTCAGTAAATTCTTCAAAAAAATCTTTTCTATGAGTCATGTGGCAGGTTGCTCTTGAATCAAGCAACTAATCATTTTTCCAAGAAGCAAGTGAAGCATTAAACAAATCTTCATTTACTCCAATGTTACATTGTGCCACAACATAGTGAGTGGATTCAGGTGCTTTACCTTTGTCTGTATCATCAGTTTTACCTTTCTGTTGGTTTCTTTGCTGCTCAATTTTGTCCCATGGTAGCTTGCATGTAGAGGCATCATGTGATCCATTTCTTTTGCAGCGAATGTAAAGCAAATCTGCCTTTTCTCCTTTAGAATGTCTACCCCCCCTGCCTCTGAAATATCTTCCTCTTCCTCTTTGACCACCACTTCCTCTTGAAGAATATTGAGCAGGATGCTTTTTTTAATGAGCAAGGCACACAACCTCTTCAGAAAATTCAAGGGCTGTCTTCTTTCCAAAATCTTTCTCTCTTTCAGCAAACTTTTTCACAAGAGAGTCAAAGGTGATATCTTTCAGATTTCCATTTGCTTGCAATGACTCAAGATAATTAGAGTAAGTAGGATAAAGTGCCTTGAGAAAAGCGATAAGAGGAATATCCAATTCAACCTTAGTGGATTTAATATCATGCATTATAGACTTTACTTCAGATGCAAGAGTAAGAGGATCATTATTTTGTAGTTCAAGAGTGAAGAGTTTAATCATGAGTTGAACAACTTCAAGTGCAGAATGTGAGTCATAGAGTTCTTTCAGATTTTGTAAGTCTTCAAAGGTAGTTGAAAATGGAAAAATATGGTGACTCACCTCTTCATTTATAGATGCTGCAATTAATGCATAAGCTTTGTTGTTCTTTTTTTCCCAAATGACGAGCTCTTTGTCTGAGGTAGGTTGTTCTGGTTCTTTGTCTCTGTCTCTGACACACACTCCTTTCCACAACTCATTGAAAATAAGGGTGTGTTTTATCATCCAGGACTACTCAGTATAGTTCTCCTTGCTAGCGAGAACTATTCCCACAATGGATGTGATTGAATGCATTGTAAAATCTTGTACTATAAAAAAACTGTGTACTGTAAAAAGAAATATACTTCTGCTAATAGAAAAATACTTCTGCCAATATACAGTAAAATTGTATTGGTGGTAATTTTTTTTTTTTAAATTACAATTCGAAGGGGCATTCGACACGATTTTTCAAAATAAACAAATGGAACCGAATCGAACCAAAGAACCAAAGAGAAGGGACAGGCCACCCCATGCACAATTTTTCAAAATTTGCTTGTTTTCTCAACCAAAATCAGTCATAAATATATAGGGCGGTTTGCATCTAACGCAATTTTGTGAAGAACAAAGAGCATTTAATTGATGACGGGAGCATCGATTCGAAAGTGTAAAGATTACCAAGAAAAGCAACCCTTTCCAGGCCAATCGACTGCGTATATGGAGCAGCTTCTTGTTGCGTGATGTCCACCCGTCTATCTATCCAAGACTTGTTGTTAGACCCAACTTTGCAACAGACACCGAACTAGCAACCCACATATTGAATTCTGGTCCTAAGTGTTATAGACATTTTTGTGCCCTACAACTCCAAGCATGAAATGTCCATAAACCAAGGGCTCCTAAGTCCCTAAAAGTGTTGTTCTAACCCCTAAAGGAACAAGGTCAACAGATTACAGCTTCTCCCAGAAGTTCTCCATGAAAAACTACTCAAAATTGGTCAAAATAGGATCATTGCAGCTGCTCCACTGGCTAGGTGCATCTCACCCAAATGCACTATGAGGGTGCGTTGCATTTCAAAACTCCCTTCTGTGGGGTGTGATGGGCGAGAAATGAAAATGGCAGTGTCATTCCACGAGGTGGAGAGGCAATGGAAGCTTCCAGAATCTTCTCTTGTGACACTTGCCTCACTGAATTCGACCAAGGATGAGTAAGAGGCCCTCAGTCTCCAAGTGGAAGCAAGAACTGACAGAGAGAAGACACTAATCAAATCACAAGCTGACTCATCCTCCTTACATATATCTATATATGGATTCCTCATCCCAGAGATCCAGAGGCTGGAATTTTGCATATTGTAAGGAATTGTTGTTGGTTTCTAGAGACAAACATCAGATTGTTGGGTGATCTATGCTTTGTTTGAGGTGAAGAGGGGTTTCTTTGCTGGGAGGTTGATGCTGGGTCGGAACCACTGGTTGTAACTCCTCCTGGATCTTTTCTGTTTATCAATAAAAGCTATTTGAGTTCTCCTCCATGCTTTTGTATCATTGATGCTTGTTACATTTGTATGGTTAACTTAAATCTGATCCTAAGTTGTTTATGAATATAGATCCATGTCTTTGTATAGTGCTATGCTTCTGTGATCTTACAGGTACTTTGTGAAGCTGGGCGTGCTAGTGAGCAGGTAGCTGGAGACTATCAAAGAAGAGAGGGATCGAATCAAAGGATTAGCGCAAGACACAGGTTGGTTCTTTCTATTCCTCTCTATCTATAATTCATAAAGGAAATACAAAAGTAGCTTTTCTCTGTTTGTTTCTAAGGTAGCTGTCACACCTTAGTGGGATAGAGCAGTTCTAAATAGACACTTTTCCCTGTAACAAAATGGCGACTCCGCTGGGGAGATAATTAGTTTGTTTGTTTATCATTCTTTGTTGTTTGTTTCATAAACTTATAAGTAGCATTCGAACTGCATTTGCCATAGAAAATGAAAAGTAGATAACTGCTGCTTCAATCCATTCACTGGATCTGTTTATGATTTAAACAGCTGATTCACAAACTATCTGATTGCCCTTGTGATAGCTCTTAGATCCTCCCTATATCTACCCATGATTGTTGCATTACTGATTGCTTTTTACTCGGCCAAAAACCAAGGACTGAACTGCAAACTGTGACCCGGAACGCGGAAAGAGTCTCGTTTTTGGCCCAGCGCAGGTACTGTTCAGAGATTTTGAATTTCAGCGCACTTCCCGAAGGGACAACCTGCACTGCATTTCAGATTCTCTGTGTTACAGGTGCGCTGATCAGACTAGCTCTGTGCAGCTGTGGTTCCTGTGCTTCATTCTTTCCAGTTCTATCCCTGAATTTTGCTGCCTGTGATCAGTATATGTCTGTTTGAAACCCCTTTTCCTTGCTGTTATTCTGCCTCCTTTGTAAAAAAGAACTATAGATGTTTTTGTGTGTTTTTTGAGTCGTTTACAGTTTTCCTTTGCAAAAGTAGCATAGTCGTACTGTCGTCCTTTGATTTGAATCTGTCGCAAGTGTCGATTTCGATCATAGGAGAAAGTTTGATTGTTGTTGATGGTCGATTATCCTGTTACTATTGCCTTTGGTCTGAATTTGTAATTTTCTAGTGTCAAGAACGAGTGTTCATTTCAGAATCGTAAGGTGTCGTAATCATCTCTATTTTTTATTTCGAAAAAGAGCTTGTTTATATTTGTCGCTTGAAAAGAAATTCAGATTTGTACATCAACTTTCTTTTAGCATCAATACTAAGAAAGTCGAAAACAAATACATGCATGTGCATTTGCATACAGACAGTCTATTTGGCTTGATTTAGGAAAGTGCATTTACAGTGTGCTCTTTGCTCTTTGTGAAAATATTCTGTCTTTCTTTTCCCTAGTAGCTAGGATTTTCATTGCACAAAAGAGATAAAAAGTTTCTTTATCATCTTTAGATTGCATTTTAGGAATTACATCTACATCTCGTGGTGAACCCGAAAGGAAAACTTCATAAACAAGATCAACTTAAAATAAATTCAATGAATCTAACAATGCTTTGGAACTTAACGCACAACATTTAGAGGTCTAGGCTAGAGACGTATTCTGGCGTCGTAAAGCCTGGTAACTGTTGTCCTCACTGATGGTTGGGTGATTCCTCCACTTTGAGACGATAAGTGCCAGTACGGACTTGTGCTCCCACGTACCGTCGAGTATATTTTGGGAGACCCCTATAGGCTTAAATCCTTTATCCATAGGAAGCCGTGTTTGCCGCCCTATCAATCGCAATGCACTGAACACAACATTCGGGAAGATTGACTGTCGTACCGTAAAAAGTATTATGCAGTTTTGCGATTGGTTTGGTACTCCCTCTACCTAGATCTCCTGAGCAGTCCATTTCATTCCTTTTCAGACTCCTTAACAAAAAAGGTCCATCTGAGCACTTGTCACTTCAGGCTCATTAAAAATCGAAGGCGACTAGAGTCATCTTTTGTTTTTTCTCGACTCTTAAAAACTTAAAAAAAAAGTTGTGTCGAAGCGTCTAAAATTCATTTAATTCGGAAACATACTTCCCCTTTATTTTAGTTGATCGAGTAATCCGCAATCGTGGAAGAAAGTCAATTGGAACCCCATCGTTAGTGGAGGCTTACGAGTCAACTGTCTTTGTCTCCAGAATCGAAACCAGTACGGACAAAGCGAACTCGTTTAACCGGTTCCAAATCTCCTATTAAAGTTAGAACAACTGTTCCAACGACATCAGAGACTCCGGTTACTCCAAACATTTCTGGAATCCCTGCCTCTACAGAAGAAGTTCAGCAGCCACAGAAGGACAGTGATACTGATCCTATTCTGAGAGTAAACACTTGTGTTACCGAACCAGTTCCATCTACAATCGGTTCGGAGAGTCTTGCTCTTCAAACATCTGTCGCTGCCGATTTCACACCTTCTTCGGCACCAGAAATATTTTACGGACCTGACGGTCTTCCCCTTCCACCTGGTCTGATTGCCATAGAAGAAATTGTAGAAGATCCTCAAACAAGTACTCCAACGCAATTTGGAGTCGGGATTACTCTATATCCTTCTTCGTCAGAAGTTAGTCTACCACCAGCGGAAGCTCCTGTAGAATCGCTAGGTAATATTTTGGATAGACTACAAATGTCTGAACAACCATCAACATCTAGGACTGTGTCGTTTGACACAGCGACGACAGAACTCCCTTCTATCACTCCGACAATGTTCACCGGTATACCATCTGTCCCGACTAGCTCTCAGCTGCTAGAAGGAGCCCACTCAGGGGCTATTTCGACAGTATGGTCTGTTCCTGTTTATTCATCCAGAATAATATCCGGAAACTATTATGTTGAGTCTCAACAAATTGATCCATTTGGAGGTCAATTTGGGCAGTCTAGCCCCCAAGGAGGATATCCATACGGGAGTTCACAACAACATTCAGGTTATACTGGAATTACCTCAAGTGGTTGGGTACCTATATTACCTCAACAACCAAGAGTTGTATACTCAATGCAACAATGCGTACCTATGTCGAATATCCCGACTATGCCAGCTATTGTGACGGTGTCACAAGTTCAAGCGTTGCTTGTTGTATGCCAACCTTAGGTTTCTCAGGTTGTAATGCAACAGTCCCTTGACCCTGCGACTCAACCACAATCGCCGACTAGTGGAACGACACATGTTCAGATGGGTACAATTACCCCTCATCTTGGTCAAACTGTTAGTATCGGGCAACAGCACGTGGCTTCACAACCATGTGTTATAGACATTTTTGTGCCTTACAGCTATAAGCATGAAATGTCCATAATCCAAGGGATCCAAAGTCCCTAAACATGTTGTTCCTACCCCTAGAGGAACAAGGCTAACAAACCACAACAATTCACAGAAGTTCTCCACCAGAAACTGCTCAAAAACAAGTCAATTCAGGATCAATTCAGAAGCTCCACTAGCTGCCTGCGTTGAAATGCAGAGGCTACACTGGCTAGTTGCATTGCAACGCAGGTGGAAGCACTACCAGGGTGCGCTGAGCAGGAAATGACAAATGTCAGGGTCTCTTGTGAGAGGTGTCAAGACTGTGGAAGCTTCCAGAATCTTCCTCCATGACACTTTCCTTGCTGAGTTCGACTAAGTGATGAGTAAGAGGCTCTTAGTCTCCAAGTGGAAGTAAGAACTGACAGAGAGAGAGGACACTAGTTAGATCACAAGCTGACTCATCCTCACTCCAAACATCTATATATGGATCTCTTCTCCATGAGATCTAGAGGCTGGAATTTTGTTATTGCAAAGAATTGATGTTGGTTTGAGATTGGAATCATTGGGTGCTTGATGCTTTGAAGGGAGGTGAAGAAAGGATTTCATTCGCTGGGAGGTAGATGCTGGATTGGAACTCTCTTGGTTGTATCTCCTCCTGAACCTTGTTATTTATCAATAAAGCTATCTTGGTTTCTCCTATATACTGATGTATCTTTGATGTATGATTGCATTAGTATGTTTAGTTTATTTCTAATCCTGAACTAGTTATGAATATGAATCTATGTCTTTGTGTAGTGTTCCCTTCTTGTGATCTTGCAGGAACCTGTTGAAGCTGGGTGAGCGAGAAGGAAAGTAGCTGGGAACTCTCAAAGAGAAGAGAAACCGGATCGAGGGACAAACGGAAGACACCGGTTAGTCCATCTATCTCTCTTCATTCTTAATTCATAAAGGAAGAATACTAGAATAGATGTTTCTGTTTGTTGCTAAGGCACTGTCACACCTTAGGTGGATAGGATCGTCCTGCATACGCATTTTTCCCCACAACACCATGGCTGGTGCAATACCAACAACCACAATTCCAACAAGTATATCAAGGTTCTGAGCAACAAATCTTTGCTAACAGTGGATAGCCGTACATTCAAAACGGTCAAAATCAACCATTTTACAATGGTCATGTCCACCAACCTTACCAAACATACCAACATCAAATGCATTATGCCGGTATGCAAAGACCAACTGCTCAGGCAATCCCATCTTACCCTAGGTATGATTCACCTAACCTGAATCAGCAGTTACCATTTGTGGAAACTTTGGAGTTACCTGATTTAAACTGGTTAACCAACGATCCAATTGCTTACGCCCCTTGGTGGCCAGCGATTCCGCATAAACTTCCATCAGATATTCCTAAATTTAATGGAAATTCGGGTGAAGATCCAACGAATCACGTGATGACCTTTCATCTATGGTGTTCGTCAAACACCCTAAATGATGATTCGATAAGACTTCACCTCTTTTAGAAGACGTTAACGGGTCCGGCGGAAAAATGGTACATCGAATTGCCTAGAGCTTCGTTCGACAACTTCAGTACCTTAGCCACAACCTTTTTAACCCATTTTCAGTTACCAATAAGGTACGAAACGGGAACAAAACTTCTTACCAATTTCAAACAGATAATGGCCACTCACATATCTGATCATATACATGAGTGGCGACGTCGTTGTAGAATGGTAAAAACGTATGTCCCCGATCAGCTATTAGCTGAATGGTTTATCAAGTCATTACTTCCTTCCATCTCGGAAGATGTGGCAAAGGGGGGAGTCGTAACAGAAGAGAAAGTTATCGCTCAAGCGCAATATCTGGATTTGATTTACACTCAATCCAGCACGCTCTACGATAAAATACCTGACGCCCCTAGACTGAAATTCTCAATTCCTCCTCCTCCTAAATCGAACAATGACTCTCATGCCAGCGATGGCGTGATTGGCACAACAGACACGAAATCAACAAAGGCTACATCCAAAAAGGCCCGTAAGATTTCAGGTCAAAATGGAAAAGACGAACTTCTTGCTTCGGAAGTAAATGTCGTATCGACAGATAAAGGCAAAGAAACCAAACAACCAGGGAGCAAGAAAAAAGGCAAAGGGAAGAAGAAGAAACAGGAGGAATCATCACCTGAAAAATATTCTTCAAACCCTCCTGGAGATAGGAAACCAAAAAATCCATGCTTTATATGCGATGAGGATCATTGGACCGCGAATTGTCCACACAGGGCAGAGCTTAAGAAATTCTTCAAGAATTCGAAAACCTCCGCAGTGTTAACTGATCCGTTTCCAAATCCAGGAACAAACCTGGTTGACAGTGGAAATGCTTCCCCGTCTCAAGTGCTAATGTTGTCGGTTTCAAAACAGCAAAATGATGCTTTGATATCGACAAGGAACAAGGATTATGGGAATCCACAGCTGTCGAACAACAAGGATAAAGATCAACCAAGTAGTTCGACAACAACTTCGACAAAAGTTGTGCCACCCACCATTCCTGAATTGACGATAAAACTGCCAAAGGGAGTAGTACACAAGTCGACATTTAATCCCCACGCTAGAGCGGCACAGCATTATAATATAGTGGAAGATTTGGCCCAATCGCCATCCGCTATGTCGACTCTTGAAGTACTACAAAATTGCCCATCCCAAAGGCAGGCTTTATTATCAGCCATTGGTGGGATAGACCCAAAGGATTCCAATCTAGTATCCTTCGACCATAAAGGATACGATCCTCAATTGCCAGCTCAACTAGCTTTCCTTGTTCAAGTGAAAGCCCTCAACAAAACTGTTCATCGAACGATTATTGATGAGGGGGCATCTGCATGCATTATGTCGATGAGTTGCTGGAAAACTTTAGGATCTCCAACCTTGTCGCGATCTTCGACGACATTAAAAGCATTCGACGGAAGGACATATACCCCATATGGTATCCTAAGTAACTTGAAAGTTGAACTAGTAGGGAAAACAGTAGAAATAGATGTTGAAGTCATCGATGGGAATCTTGATTACAACATCCTACTAGGAAGACCATGGATATATGCCATGGCAGCTGTTGTGTCGACCTATTTTAGAAAGATTGCATTTCCCTTTCAAAGAGGGATTACAATCGTCGATCAACAAAACTTCCTCCCCAATGGTTCTCAAGTTACTGGAAGCATTCCCATGATCCATGGAAGCCCCCATTCGCTTCAGAATATCGGAGTAGGCCTACTAAAAGATCCTATACTAATGGGAACTTTCACTCTTCCACCTCCAATCAATCTGGCGGAAGTAGCGTCGATAGGAACCTGCAACATGATATCTTCTAAAAAGATCTCAGAAAACGATATCGACATGGATCATGCAGTGGTTTTGCCCCCAAGCCCAACGGAAATATTGTAGCAATCAATGTTCCTAGCATGGGAGGCAAACCCAAATCAACGCTCATCAAGCATTTGGATAGATAGGTCTAGAGAATATGGTACCCCTTCAGATCCTTGGTCGCGAGTGCATGTCACCGACGAAGGAATTGTCCAATCTATGGTAATTGAAGGGACACCATGGAATGATTCCCACCATCGTTCCCTTCTTCCGGATTGTGGAGAAGATAATCAAGATGACCTGTATCATCCTTCAGTTTTTGAATTCCTATCGAATACTGTAAACACGGTGGATTCCGAGCGAAACTTGTCCAATATTGAAGAGACTATCGCCATAAATATCTCGACCAAAACAGATGTTGTAGAGAATATTTATGTCAGCAAATGTTGTTCTCCTTCAGAACTAGAGATATATAACGCTCTTTTTCACGAATTCAGAGATGTCTTTTCTTGGTCATATGATGAAATGCCAGGAATTGGCTCGAGTATTATTGAACATGAAATTAAGATGTATCCAGATGTCAAACCAGTACGACAACAGCTACGGCAGGTGCACCCCAAAAAAGCCGCTGCCATTAAAGCAGAAGTTGAAAAACTTCTCCATGCTGGTTTCATCTACCCGGTTCCTCTAGCCGATTGGGTATCGAATATTGTCCCTGTTATGAAAAAACAAGGAACAATTAGAGTGTGCGTCGATTATAGGGATGTAAATCAAGCTTGTCCAAAAGACAACTACCCTACACCCTTCATTGACCAGATAATTGATGAATGCGCCAGATGCGAAATCTTTTCATTCATGGATGGATTCTCCGGGTATAATCAAATAAATATCCGCCCACAGGACCAGTCAAAGACTGCATTTATTTGTCCGTGGGGCACATTCGCATATCGAAAATTACCCTTTGGTTTAAAGAACGCAGGGGTGACGTTTCAGAGGGCAATGAATTATGCCTTCCATGACATCAAAAACATCGTTCAACCATACCTCGATGACCTTCCGGCTCATTCGCGAAAGTGGACTGATCACCCGCAACATTTAAGAGCGATATTTCTACGTTGCCGACACTACAAGATACGACTTAATCCACACAAATGTGTATTTTGCGTCAGTTCTGGTCGTTTACTTGGCTTTGTAGTCTCAAAGGACGGGATTTGTCTCGACCCATGTAAGGTCCAGGCAATCATAAATTTGCCTCCACCTTCGAATTTGCTTCAGATTCAGAAACTCCAAGGGAAAGCGAACTTTCTGAGGAGGTTCATTCCAAATTACGCCGAACTTGCTAAAGGTTATACACGTCTTTTGAAAAAGGAAGTACCCTTTGTCTGGGATCAGGTTATGCAAGCTTCCTTTGATGCTTTAAAAGATTCCCTAATGAAAGCATCATTATTGTACGCTCCTAATTATCAAAAAGATTTTAACCTGTATCTGGCTGCAGCGGATACGACCGTCGCAATGGTTTTAGTTCAAAAAGTCGATGGAATTGAACATCCTATATATTATTTAAGTAAAAACTTAAATGATACAGAAAGAAAATATTCTTACGTTGAAAAGCTAGCACTTGCAGTTTTTCAAGCGATACAGAGATTTCGACACTATGTCCTCTTTCGGAAAACTACCATTCTGTCAGATTGCAACCCCATGACTTATATATTGTCGCGACAGTTGCTGGGGGCAAATATTCAAAATGGATAGCAATCCTACAAGAGTTTGATCTGGAATTTGTAAAATCCAAGTCAAAGAAAGCTCTAGTTTTCGCAGAATTATTGTGCAATCTCCCATCGTCGTCCAACGATGACACATCCGAAGAAACAATCGTGGATGAAAATTTGTTTCTGATATCTGCAAGCAATGAGTGGTATGGGGATATAATCATTTATCTCCAAACCCAAAAATACAGGCCAAACACCTCCCACTCCGAACAAAAACGTATTCGATACCAAGCAAAAGACTACATGATCGTCGGTGATACACTTTACCGTCGTGGTATCGATACAGTTCTGAGAAGGTGCCTCACCCATGAGGAGGCCGAAAAAGTCCTGAATGATTGTCATTCAGGCACGTGTGGGGGGCATCAATCTGGATATGCTACAGCGCAAAAAATCTTACGAGCAGGATACTTCTGGCCAACAATGTTCAAAGATTGCATAACCGCAGTCAGAAGTTTCCATGCTTGTCAAATTTTCGATAGCAAAACCAGAAGACCACCCGCACCTCTGCAACCAATAGTTGTTGTTGGGCCATTCGACAAATGGGGCATTGATTTCATGACATGTAACCCCACCTCGACCGGGGGGCATGGGTACATCATAGTCGCAGTTGACTATTTTACCAAATGGGCCGAGGCGATGCCTACATTAGATAATACTGGTGAAACAACTACCCTCTTCTTTTTCAATCATGTAGTCGCCAGATTCGGCATGCCGCAAGCTATAGTCACAGATCATGGATCGCATTTTCGCAATCACATGATGGTCGAATTAGCTGCCAAACTAGGGTTGTCTCACGACAGCACTACTCCATATTATCCGCAAGCCAACAGACAAGTTGAAGCAATCAACAAGGTCCTCAAACGCATGCTGCAAAGGATGATTGGAGTTCACGAAAGAAGATGGCACCTAATCATGTACTCAGCTTTGTGGGCTTACCGAACATCGGTAAGGAATGCAACCGGGTTCACACCTTTCCAACTGGTATATGGCCTGGAAGCAGTCTTACCAATCCAGTGTGAAATCTCGTCTCTCAAACTCACAATTGATCTCCTCCCCAGAACTTCAGAAGAAGAAGCTTGTTTCTTGGAATTAATCCAATTGGATGAAACCCATCGTGATGCCGCTTTGGCTAACGAAGCCCATAAGAAACGAGTCAAGGCACAGTTCGACAAAAATGTCAAACCCCGTGTCTTCTCAAAAGGTGACTTGGTCTTGCTTTACGACCAAGAATCCGATAAATTGGGAGCAAGTAAATTTAAGTCTCTATGGATGGGCCCCTATATTGTTAAATGAGTGTTAGAAAAAGGAGCCTATGAGTTAATGGATTATGACGGAATTCCGCTGGCGCAACCTCGTAATGGGTTGTACCTCAAGCGTTACTATGCGTAATGGTAACCTGTGTGCTTTTGTTATATTTTTGTTTTCGCTAAAGTGTTTATTTTGGTCAAGTAATCCACTTTTTACATTTGTTGCAGATGTCAAACCTATTGGAATCATGTGTTGGATATGCCGACGGAGAGAGTCGTAGTTCGCGGAACCTATCCTCCGCAGCCTAGGCTATTTTTAATCCAAGCAGCGAGTTAGTAAGTTTTAGAGGGGTATGTATTGGTCGATCAACAAATAACATCGCTGAGTATAGCGCGTTGATAGAACTTCTCTCTGATGCCATCACACATGGTATACGCCGACTAATTGTCAGGTTAGACTCACAGCTCGTAATACTAAAACTCAATGGTATATATTCCGTCTGAAACCCAGCTATTTATCGCATGTTCCTAAGGGTTAAGATTTTGGAAAGACAATTTGATTTTATTCAATATCAACATATCTCCAGAAACTTAAACACATTAACTAACTCATTAGCAAACTATGTGTTAGATAGACATTTGCAACATTTTTAAAAAGAAACACACCATCAATGTTTGCATGTGGATCATGTAGCTTAACCAAAATAAAACTCCGAAAATCAAAAATATATATAACTGTTTATGGTTTACACATAATGTTCTGTAACCAAGACAAAATCGGTCAAATGACCCAAAAACTCAAAATGCTAGGGGGCACACTAGTCTAATGATGCTCATGATAGCAAGTCACAGCCTGTGCGATCATGCGTAAGAGACGAGTCCATCGTCTGGGCACACCAGTAGTATGTTGCTGTAACCGCAAAGGTAGCTCGTCAGTCCTCACATCTGGAATACCAAGAGTGAGGCCCTCAACCTGCTCCTGTAATGCTGTGAGAGTCTCGGCCACATCGAGGTCACGAAGAATAGCCCTTCCGACGGCCTCTCCTGCTGGGGCAGCAGCTGGTACTCTCAGGCGAACTACTGGACGAACAGGACCAACATCTGCATGTACACATGAGTTTGATTAAAGTCTTGATAGAATAAAGCACAAGGACATTATAAACAAAAAACGATAAACAGGAATATGGTCAAAGATTTTACCAATGGCGCCCCACTGCTCGCCATCCGGCAGTACTAAATCTGGATCACCCCGGAAGTCCATGCCAGCGTATGGATACTCAGAATAAACCATCTCCTGACGATCAAACCACCTGAAGAAGGTATTAGAAAATGAAATCTGAGACTGGCCAGCATGCCTAGACATATGGTCAACCCATCTCTACATACGTGGTTCAGTAGGAGAAGGTAAATCGAGTGCAATGTACTGCGGCTGCATCAGTGGTATCTTCTCCAAGGCAAAGGCGGTCAAAATAGAACCATACCCAAAGTTCTTCAACCTCCCGCTCTTTATCTTGGTCAACTGTTCTTTCATCACAAGAAGTACTGCGTCGCACCAGTTGAACACCTTTGGTTGGAGGCATTCCAAGGCATTCTGCATGTAAGATTGGTTGGCTACATGAAGAGCTGCACCACTGGCCATCCTACCAAAAGTAAACAGAATAGTCCTGAGGGACCTGTCAGTGACATCACGGATGATGACCTTGCCATCTTTACTCAGCTGAGATCCTTCTCTGCAGTACCGACGGACATAATCTCTCACAGAGTCGCCTCCTCGGGCCGAACCTGACAAAGAGATGTGGGCACCCCGCCTCGACAAGCCAGTCAAGAAATAGATGTCTACTACAGTCAAGGGGATAGATTTTCCCCTGATCTGGAAAACCTGATTGGTAGGATCCCAAGCATCGAGCAAATACTGCAGTAAGTTGATCTGTTGTCTCATGCTAGAGATGCGGAAGAACTTCAGCAAGCCACAGTTCCGCAGCGCGTTCACTGTAACTGGATCATGTAGGGCAAGCATGTCCTCTTCTTCATGCTCACGTTCTCGCCATGTAATGGTCATCTTAATCCAAAGATCTCTGAAAAACAAACAAGAGAGGAGTTAGATCCTGATTTTGGTGAGAAACAGGCAAAATTTCTATCAAAAATTGTGCATCAAATTCCCTTTTTGCGCCCAACGCACTTGTAGCAGTGTTTTAGGTGCGTTGAACGTCAGATAGCCTTTAGACAGGCCAACATTCAACGCAGTTTTCGATACACTGAGGGTGCGCTGATGGCAGAACGAGTTATTTAAACCCTAGGGACTCAGAAAAGCTAGGAATCAAGCTCAAAATGCAAAATGGAAACCATGAAATGAAAGAGCTCAGGTTTAGCTCCTACCTGGTCCAGACGGTGCCGAGAATTGTCCACAGAATCTCCCGAAATCAGCTGATGAAAATCGAGGGGGAAAAGCACCTCCAAAGCTCCAACAAACCAAGTTCAAATGAAATGGTAAAATGAGAGGTAAAAACACTTTTTCATCACTTTTACGTAGTTCAAAGTAAAATATTAGTGTTCTAACTCGTTTTCAAGCATATATTGTTCATTTCTGACTAGTTTGATGAAGCAGTTGAAAATACAATACGATCTTTGAAAGGACAAAGCTATTTATGGTAAAATCAAAACAAGGCCATCTAATCGAGCAGTTTTAGCACATAGTTCAAGCTCGTTAAAAAATAAACATAAGACATGAGCAAATGTTTCCACCCGCATTTAAGCTCATTAAAAAATGAACTATTCCCCAATAAATAACCACCGTGAATGTAGTACTTCAGCCATTAAAGCCTTGGTCGTGTTTGCACCGTCACCTCCACTTTTCATTGGCCGATCATTCACCTCCATTTGATTGTTTACCCATTTTGAGGAACAGCTGCGAAGAGTGATTTCACTAGCCATCCTTGTGACACTGCCGTGATTGGAAAATTACAAACCTTACCTGGAATCAGTTGCTACCCATTTTATCACTCGTTCCTCAAAAGACGAGTCTCCTTTAAGCTCTTTTCAACTGACTCGTAAAATATGAAAATATTACCGAGCCATTGGCCTCTCCAGCTCGTTAAAGGGACAGGAAGTTCTATCCCTCCTATAGATTTTAATCTTTTTGGACCTGAGGGATTATTACACAAAAAGATCGAGCGCTTGTTTTGTTCGGCTCGTTAAAACTATCAAAAATTCATCCCTTCTGTATTGTTTTATACTTTTTCGGACTTAAGGGATTAGATGACGAAAAAGGAATTTTGGAGTTACCTTTACGTTCCTTTTCAAACTCTCTAAAATTGAAAAGGACCGAGTTATCTTTGTCGTTAAACTCGTTAAAAATATTAATAGCGACAAACTTGTCTTTAGACGAGAATGAGTTTCACTATCGCTAGGCTCGTTAAAACATAGCGATGGGTTTGCCCGAAGGGAAAATTATAGAACAAGCATATGTTATCCTCCTCAAGCTTGACAAAAATAAAGAGGTACTGGTCAGCAATGACTGGGGAAAAATTGGGAAGAAAACTCAAAGAAACTTTGTTGGTAGCAAGTCGCTCTTGAACATGACACTTCCACTTCGTGTCCGAGTCGGGTTGGGTTGTTTCATTCACCGGTCACATCACCATGGTCACGCCATACCATCCACATTTTGGGTTAATGCTACCAATCCATCATATCAGTGTCGCCGATATGTTCAAGAGAAGTCATCCAGAGAAGTCACCTGTGTCTCACCCACTACCATACATTATACTCCATTCTTTCATGACTGCCACCCTGAACCTTATATCACCAGATCGTTTTCAACTCCATCAAAATCATTTGCTCCGTTCCGTGTCATTGATGTGGGATTCATTAAGGCCCTCCTGTGGCAGATCACTTCTTTTCGACATCAGCTCATTATCCAAGAAGTTGATCTAGGAACACCCCATTCAGTACTTTGAAGCTTGCATGCCTCAATGGCAAGTTTCTCACTTCCGGCGACAGGTTTACATCAATGGCCTTCAACCGAAAGATTTTGTTTGGTGTTCAACGCCAAGTCCTTTATTCACACCACGTGAATTGTACTGCAGTACCTTGAGGGTCATTATCATTATCGGTGATTCCTCTCGTGCTTGTTAACAGTTTACATCATTGATTGGTAATCAAGCGATGTCTTTCCATGTTCGACTTCAGAACATTTCTCACATGGATCGACTTGTACTTTGAGTGAAGATCGGACGAGATTGAAGACCCTGGATCTAGTTTCATCCATCTGGGCTGCGATATATATTCAAGGAAATAAATATATTAAATGTATAGCATTGCATCACAGATAATCATCCTACCAAAAGGATGATGGCTCTATTAGAATCATCAGTCTACACTCAGACGGTTGTCTGTCCTATGTACATGAAAATGAATTTATAAAGCTGAGCATGGGAATGCCCGCCTCAGCTAGATCATGAAAATATTATGAAGATAATGTATTGTATTGTATCTTATTACAGGTCTCCTCCCAACATTGAAAGAACTTCGGATCCTCATAATAAAGCATTTCACCCGACACCAAAAGGTTAACAGCCTCATACTTTAGGGGGCAACTGTTATAGAAATTTTTGTGCCCTACAACTCCAAGCATGAAATGTCCATAAACCAAGGGCTCCTAAGTCCCTAAAAGTGTTGTTCTAACCCCTAAAGGAACAAGGTCAACAGATTACAGCTTCTCCCAGAAGTTCTCCATGAAAAACTACTCAAAATTGGTCCAAACAGGATCATTGCAGCTGCTCCACTGGCTAGGTGCGTTGCATCTCACCCAAATGCACTGTGAGGGTGCGTTGCATTTCAAAACTCCCTTCTGTGGGGTGCGATGGGCGAGAAATGACAAATGGCAGTGTCATTCCGCGAGGTGGAGAGGCAATGGAAGCTTCCAGAATCTTCTCCTGTGACACTTGCCTCACTGAATTCGACCAAGGATGAGTAAGAGGCCCTCAGTCTCCAAGTGGAAGCAAGAACTGACAGAGAGAAGACACTAATCAAATCACAAGCTGACTCATCCTCCTTACAGATATCTATATATGGATCCCTCATCCCAGAGATCCAGAGGCTGGAATTTTGCATATTGTAAGGAATTGTTGTTGGTTTCTAGAGACAAACATCAGATTGTTGAGTGATCTATGCTTTATTTGAGGTGAAGAGGGGCTTCTTTGCTGGGAGGTTGATGCTGGGTCGGAACCACTGGTTGTAACTCCTCCTGGATCTTTTCTTGTTTATCAATAAAAGCTATTTAAGTTCTCCTCCATGCTTTTGTATCATTGATGCTTGTTACATTTGTATGGTTAACTTAAATCTGATCCTAAGTTGTTTATGAATATAGATCCATGTCTTTGTATAGTTCTATGCTTCTGTGATCTTACAGGTACTTTGTGAAGCTGGGCGTGCTAGTGAGCAGGTAGCTAGAGACTATCAAAGAAGAGAGGGATCGAATCAAAGGATTAGCGCAAGACACAGGTTGGTTCTTTCTATTCCTCTCTATCTATAATTCATAAAGGAAATACAAAAGTAGCTTTTCTCTGTTTGTTTCTAAGGTAGCTGTCACACCTTAGTGGGATAGAGCAGTTCTAAATAGACACTTTTCCCTATAACACTAAGCATACCCATCTCTGATGAGCACATAATCCATGCATGCATTTGCTCAAAACTGAAACAAAATACAAAAGTGGGCTAGTGTATTTTGTGCAGTAACGGATAATTCGAGAAGAGAAATGCCAAATTCCTTGGTAGAGCCGCTCATCTACCATGGATGATTCGAAACACTTGAGAGTGAATACTTCAGAATCACACGGAAAGTGCTACCGTGTAATAGTATGTGACAAATCTAATTCAGCAGAAACTATGATGTAGCGTCTAAAGGAAAAATATGTGAAGAGAAATGTATACCGGCATTCTTCATAATCGTTCACCACACCAACGTTCTTCAGAATCACTCACTGCACGAAGGCCGAGGATATCACCACATTTTTGCTGCACTGTCTAATAGGGTTTAGGTTTGTTTTTGAGAATGGCAGTAGCATTCAAGGCAAGTATCGAGTAGCGTAGCAGTAGCAGTCAATGGTGCAGGTAGGCTTGAGAAAATGTCAAGCAACTGACACCAGCGTATTATATGGGCAGTGTATGGATAGCGATTTTGAATGGAGTAGCGCTTTGTACGGAGCAATGCTTTTAAATGGAGAGCAGAGGAGCAAAATAGGGAGTTATAAAGGGCATAAAAGCTAAAAATGGAGCTGGCTCTAATACCATGTCAGGCCAGGCAGTAACTCCTCAAGAGGCAAAAATGATTCGTATGTATTGTTCCATTAAGTAGGTCTTCATTATATACATGAGGGAGAGACTTTTCACTTCATCTCCCAATGACTATTCATATTACTTATTTATCTATTTACATTATATTCACCCAATCCTGAGGATTAGGTGTCAACACATTCCAATGGAATGTAGCATCCTTCTATAACATTTTTTCCATTGGCGCGGTAATGTGGACATAACTCTTGATGAACTTTCAGTAATAACGAGTATTCCCCAGCATTGCGCGCAGCTGGATCCACCATTAATCCTTGTCTGTATACTACATGACCAAGCAAGATTATGAAGGGAATATAGAACAAACATTTCTTCAAATTTAGCGTGATTTGATATGTCCAGCATGTATCCAACATCAAGCATAGACTAGCTACATCGTGTTTTACCAGCCCAAACACCATCTAATCATCAAAGTATACCTCCAAGAACTTGTGAATGAATTCCTTGAACGTCGTGATGCCTACGCATGAAAAGATCGTCAGTGCATTCTTCTATCCAAAAGGCATTACAGTATACTAAAAGCATCCCCATTTAGTCATGAAGTTCATCTTACTCCTATCTTCTGGCATTATCTTGATTGATGGTACCTCGAGAACCCATCAGTGAATGAATATGCTTCCTGTCCTCCTACATTATCCAACGCTTCATCAGTGAACGGAGTCGGAAAAGGATTATGCATGCAAGCGTCATTCAGCTTCCTGAGATCTATGCATATCCTTATTTCATCCTTCTGCTTCTTTTCTTGAACTACCATAGGACTTACCTAGTCGGAATCCTCCACTGGTTCAATGATTCCTACCACTAACATTTTATCCAACTCTAAACGGACCCTTTCCTTATATTTAGGATTAAGATGATATGGCCTCTGCTTCACAGGCTTCACGTTTGGTTTCAAAATTATCCTCATCACCCCTAAATTTCCTATAATCCCTTTCAGTTATAAAAGCTTTATAGGGAACAAATCCTGGTACTCGTGGAGAAATTCAACGACCTTATCCACCATAGCATTATTCTAGTAGTCCCATATCTTCACAAACTTCACTCCGCCTCTTTCCTAATGTTCGCTTGTCTTGTTTTTAGTGGCATTGTGATATTTGGATTGTCTATCTGTGACCCTTCAACTTCGCAGTGACCTTTTATCTCTGGGATAGTAATGTTCCTTGGATCCTCCTCTTCTTCTTCAACAGTCACATTGTAGCTCTCCAGCACATGGCACAGCTGGGTGGTCCAATCTGGTTGAATCAAATCCAAGGGATCCTGCGGGATTCTGAAGATCATTGCTTTGACCTCTTGCAGTACTTCATCAATGCACTTGAATCTGTCTTCAAAATTGAATGTCACCAAGAGTCATTGTCTCAAAATATTCCATTCATTCGTTGTCACACGGAATCAGTCAAAAGTGCGGACACAACCGACCTTCCTAGAAGTCTAAGACATTCTAATGACAAACAAAACAAACTGGAGCTATCCTTCTCTAAACATGCATTATGATATGAGAAATCAAGTGTTTCGTTCTTACCTTTGTCCAAACGTTGTTGTAGAAGTCCAAGCTTTGTTGATCCAGATGAGCTCCTCCTTTTCTCCAAAACCTGCAATCACCAACAGTCAAACAATTAAATAGCACTTGATTATAACATAAAACAAAGCATATTCAACATGTAGACCAAGGAGCACATGAAATAACTCATAAACAACAAGTTATTGAGAAGAATGGACTCATTTGCATTAATAGGTAACAAAAGAACAAATACAACCTGAGCCTTGGTGTTGTGCAAGTCCTTCCCAAGGTCCTTCAAGAGTTCTCCTTTACTTTGACAAAGCACACCCACTTCCAAATAGAACAAGTAAAGATGGCAATCTCTCCTCACAAGCTTCTAAATGGGATTCCTAATTCCTGCAGCATTTACCCTTAGAAAATGTATAGCTCTAACCTCTCCTCCTTCTGGCCCAATGCCTTTATTTATAGTGCTCAAGAGGAGGTTAATCAGGTCCACCATCAATGGGATAATCCCCTCTTTGGGTGGGATAGCTCCCTTATTGATGGGATAAGTTCCTCTTTGATAGGAGTGCATGAACCATCTGGAGGCGCCCAATACACGTCGAACAACCTTCTAGAATGCTCTAGAAATAACCACAAGTAACTTTTTAAAGATGAAACTTGCGCATTCTAACTTTTACAGGGGGACGCACCTGTCCCTTTACATACAGAGCGTCCAAAGACGCAGTTTTTGTGAACATAGAGAGCGTCCCCGCAGGTAAGTTTGAGAGAACCTGCGTCCCCAGAGATAAATACATTTATACAAGACTTTCTCTCTTTTTGGAGTTTGACATGGAGAGCAGAGACATAAGACTTGCCTAAGAGGGTAGCATGACTGTTGATTGAGCCAAACTAACTGTAAATAGTCATGGTGACATTTTTTAGTGTAACAGATTGCCCCCTAAAGTGCGAAGCCTGGAATAGATTAGGGTTTGTAAAATCTAGGAAGGGTGAAGTGCTTTATCATTTCAAGGATTCCCCAGCGGAGTTGAAGAAATCATTGTTCAAGTTGAAGAAATGTTGCTGTAAGGACTGACTCAGGGATGGTCAAATGGATGACAAGTATTTTGCAGATGAAAGTTTTGCTTGCAGACCTCTTGAACACATAATGACACGATAGATGGCTTGGTAATGAATAACTCAAAGTTAATCCCCGGAACCCGGTTAAAGACTTTCAAAGTGGTTTGATCAACTGTGAGGTAAAATATTTCCCAACCCAGATGAATGAAAAAGTGTCGTATTCAAGAGTGGTAATAAAGTTTCTTTTGAGACAAAAGGTAACAAATAGGTTCATTCTTCTCTCTTTTCCCCCACCATTTCTGGCAAGTACCTCTTTATTTTTAACAAGCTTGAGGAGGATAACATATGCTTGATTATAAGCTCATCCTTCGGATGAGTCCAACCTAGTTTTGATTCGAACCCTAGGAAGGAGTGGTTCGTTCCTGTTTGTAATTGAACAGGTGTGAAATATTTAACGAGCCCAGTATAGGAGAAACTCGGTGTTTTTCAATTTTAGAGAGTCTGAAAAACTTAAGAAGACTCCAAGTTGAACTTTTTCGTAGATTTGTGTCCCTCAAGCCCGAAAAAGTATAAAATAATACCTGGGGGAACCGCTTGATCTTGCGACCAAGGAGTACTTTCATAATTAGTGCCACTAACCTGAAAAGTAAAAAGCGATCAAGGACACGTCGTTTTATTTCCTTATCGAGTTTGAAACGACAAAAACCCGGCAATCTTTTCCTGATTTTACGGTCAGAAAAGAGCTATAAGGGGACCGTCTTTTAATTCCGTTTTAACGAGTGTAAAAGAAACGCTCGGCAATCTTTTCATATTTTAGGAGTCAGAAAAGGGCTTAAAAGATGACTCTGATATTTTGGTTCGTGAAAAATGACAATTTTCCCTCTAAATCCCTTTGTCCTGCACAAAAACAACACATTACTCATACCTGTTTAAGATAGTCAAAAATACATCGACAAACATCTTTTCATGGTAAAAAATGAACAAATGCAACCTGAGCCTTGGTGTTGTGCGAGTCCTTCCCAGGGTCCTTCAAGAGTTCTCCTTTACTTTGACAAAGCACACCCACTTCCAAATAGAACAAGTAAAGATGGCAATCTCTCCTCACAAGCTTCTAAATGGGAGTCCTAATTCCTGCAGCATTTACCCTTAGAAAATGTATAGCTCTAACCTTTCCTCCTTCTGGCCCAATTCCTTTATTTATAGTGCTCAAGAGGAGGTTAATCAGGTCCACCATCAATGGGATAATCCCCTCTTTGGGTGGGATAGCTCCCTTATTGATGGGATAAGTTCCTCTTTGATAGGAGTGCATGAACCATCTGGAGGCGCCCAATACACGTCGAACAACCTTCTAGAATGCTCTAGAAATAACCACAAGTAACTTTTTAAAGATGAAACTTTCGCATTCTAACTTTTACAGGGGGACGCACCTGTCCCTTTACATACAGAGTGTCCAAAGACGCAGTTTTTGTGAACATAGAGAGCGTCCCCGCAGGTAAGTTTGAGAGAACCTGCGTCCCCAGAGATAAATACATTTATACAAGACTTTCTCTCTTTTTGGAGTTTGACATGGAGAGCAGAGGCATAAGACTTGCCTAAGAGGGTAGCATGACTGTTGATTGAGCCAAACTAACTGTAAATAGTCATGGTGACATTTTTTAGTGTAACATTCATGCCATGGCAGAGCTCTGTCTCCAAGTACCAATTCATAGGTATTACATCCAAGGTGTGATAGAACAGATGCACCCAATCTGGTTGTAGTTCTGCTCCATAAGCATCGGTCAATTTGGCTAACTGATCACATGTATCACTCCTCCCATCATATTTCTCTATCAATCACACCTTTGGGCAACCAAACCACACTTTCATCAATCTTCTATATTTGTGCCATCCATTGAAGTTGCCTTTACACATACCCCACCATCTTGCAAGAGTAGCGCGCAGCACCAAGTCCAAGGCTTGGAAGTGATGCTTCTTCGAAACTTCCCTTTCAAATGCATCCAGAAATTTATCAACGTTAGTTAAACCATCATAATAAGGTAGACTTCTTACCTTTGACGATACACAACGCAGCAATTTGGCCATCATGTTACATCGTAGCATAGACACTTTGTGTAATCTATTCTGCTAGTGCTCCAATTCCTCATCTGAATCTGATGTACAGGGGCTCTCGTGGTCCCATCCAATACATTCATCAACTATTGGATTCACCCAGTATTGATCTCGTGTCATTATCTTATAAATCTGTTCCAAATCATTGTTTCTTTCATAATCACAGACTGGTTCAATATAGTGTAGTCCTTCTACAAGGTCCAACAGTACTACTACGTGGACTGATTTTATTTCAAATGACGTCTTTCACTTCTTCAAATTGATCACCCCATTCATGTCGATAACCTAGTTGATCCCAAGGAGCACAGGGTAGGGATTGTTGTCATCCACAACCTCTATCACTTCAAAATCAGCCAACACGCTCGCGCCCTCAATATCCACTATTACCCCGTACAATCTTCCCATGGGGATAATCTTTTGTTGATTCACCATCCTCAATTGAATAGGTGACCACTGCAGCACAGGTCTCTCCATTCTCTCCCATGTATGTTTCAAAAAAACATTCGCATATGACCCAAGATCCAAAATAACTTGTTCCATTTCATACTCTCCTATTTGCACGGTGAGCCTCATCTCACGCCTTGTTCTTGCCTTATGCTTACCAATTTTCCTAACCACGCATGGTCCCTCAGGAGAATTACCAGCACATTTATTGATCAACTCCTGTAATCCCTTTATGGCCTTGCTATCACGTAATAGCTTCATATAGGTCTCCAAAAAGGTGGTAAGCATGGATGGGTCCATTTCTTCAGACTGCTTATCCTAACTTCCTGAGTTAGAAGCCTCAACGGAGCTTTTCCTTACATCCATGAAGGTTTCCTTCACGCGCTCCAAATCAAAGCTAACCTCCTTTTCTGGAGCTTTGCAGACCCATTCACCTTCTTCAGGCCGCTTTCCCTTATCTTCGCCAATCTTCATTCCACTTCGCAGCACAATATTCACATTGGGGTCCTCTTTGTGGGGTTCAGCCCTTATCATCTGCAGGTTCTATGTAGGCTACTGAGGCTGCGTCACCTTTTCGTGCATCTTAGCTATTAATACATGGCATTCTTCTATCGTGTGGTCAAACTGGGTATAGTATCGGCATGACAAGTGTGTTGGGTTCGTGCATTCTCACGCATAACGTCTTGGACCTCCATAATTGTAGCAAATAACTTGCCCTACAACCTCTCGCAGGTCCTCCTCCACCTCGGCCTCGTTCGCACCCCTGATATCCTCCCCGCGACCCCCTAGTGCCTTGATCTGAAGATCGAGTCTTTGTCTACATCTGATACGTGGGAATTCTATCCATCATTAACTCGTAACTTAGGAAATTACGCTCATCATGACCTATTGATTGGCAGACGTTGTAGAATAGCTGTTGCAGTGTCTATACAAATTTCTGCAATAAGTGGCAATTATCCGTCGCATGTTTTCCAGCTACCTGACAAATAGCAAACCACAACGCAGGCCCTATACTTGGTCCTACTTGAGCTTTCGACCTCAGAGGCATTGACCCTCCTCATACAACATAATTCGTGAATATAGGGCAATGATCCTTATCATGCCCTTTACTCTTACATTTCAAACACTAAATCTCTTTGTGTGCCTCCAGCCGAGCCGCTCTATCCTTCTTCTAACTTTGGAATTCTAAGAAAAGGTTATGCAACTCCATGTGGATCTACTGAACTCCCAAAGCAACATCTTGAATTAGTGTCTCATGCAGTCTCATTGCAATTTCTAGGGCCTCCGCCTAGGTCCCACTCTTTTACTATGATAAACAAACCCTCAAATGAGGCAAGAGCGAAGCCACAAACCATTCGTGGTGATGCCCATCCGTATGATTCATGTTAGCTTCATGAACCTTTCACTTCAATCTCTGATCCAACTCCCAGGGTGTCTTGCTAGGTTTCATCATGATTTCTTTGAACCCAATGATCGATTGTGCTTCATATTTGGGCCTACTAAATTCCTTATTCAGCACAGTCTGAATTTCCACCAGCACAGCCATCGAGTTGTCAGTGTAGTACTTAATGTACCATGTTAGCGTGTGTTCCTGTAAAGTAGTGACCAATGTATCTTTCTTCATCTGATCATCTATAATGCCCTAGGCTTCCCACATAGCCTTCAAAATGAACCAAAACTAGTATGGATCCTCATTCCCCAAGCCCTTGAAAACGGGCAAGTTTACCGAATTCGCCATATTGAACGGTAGTGGAGGTGGCGGCGGTGTGGGAGAAGGTGTATGCGGTGGAGGTTAATATGGAGGTGGTGTGGGTGGATGTGGTATTCGCAGGAACCCTCACCTTATTAACTAGACAATGCTCTACAGAGAATCCTATGCTTCTTGTTCGTCGTCACTCAAAGGAGGCTCAATCAATGAGTTATCTTTAGGTCCTGTTCGTTTTCTATCCCTAAATAACTTTCCACTTCGCATAGCTCCAAACATCAAGGTAATTTCATAACACACTTTTCACATAAGAGCATTTTAATCCAAGTATTCAAAGACCTTAAATACTTACCTCGAGGGCATTTGAAGAAGCATCGCTTTGCTTCGTTGTAGCTAACAAAGGTATCAACCGTGAACTCTGTCACAAATACTCCTATGATATGATCAAGCCAGTGATAGATAGCACATGCGATCTTATCTTCAGAGGCTTCCAATCTCTGCACTAACTCCAGGGTCCACACTATCGGACTGTCAAGCCTCCACTTTCCTTGGTCATCTGCCAATTTAGCGATCCACTCATATAATTCAATTGGGAATGAGAAGAAGAAAATTTTGTGTATCTCTATGTATAGATATATGTCCAACCACTATTCTTTTTTCAATCATGGGTTCCTGTTCTCTTGCGCCGCGAATTCGTGGGTCTTTCTATCCAACCAGTCTTCAATTTCCTTCTTAGTTGGATTCTAGAGATGCGACATCACACATCTCTTTATGCAGATCTTGGTCCTGGGAATGGAACCATTTTTCGGCTTAGGGGCTCTTGACCCAGGTTTAAAGTTAATTTTAGCCAAACAAATCCCTACACTACTGGCCCTTTCAACATCAATCCGTGGAGCATAGACTGAAGTCTCACCAGAAGCATCATGGGGGGATGTTGGAACCAAGTTTCTACACCTAGAGATGGTTATGATGTTTTGTACCCTTTATCATCCTTCACGTAGATCAAGAAGCCCTCGAGGCTTATCGATATAACTTCCTCTTACGAGCCTCTAGACCTTTGCAAAGGTCTACGACTGTCTTTTGCGGACCTTAAACAGGCGATTCACCTGCTTACACACCTCTATAATCACTCCTAAGTCTTTTATTACCTAGATCAGCTTAAGTGTCTGATATCTTTAGCATGCATTAAGATATTTTTTGTGTATATAGATTTTATTACTTGCGTTCATATAACAATGTAAAACATATAGATTCACACGTCAATACAACATTAAATCATAAACCCAGTATTCATCATAATATAATTGCATTCATTCATAACAGAAGTAAATATATCAAACACAAGTATTTCCAGAGTAATCTTCTTTATTAATGCTTTAGATATTCTTATAGACTGAAACTACCCTGTGCACTTAGCTGCAAGTGTCCATGCACTCAGTTGCAGACTTCTACCCTAGGCCTCAGCGCACACAGTTGTAGAGCCTTTCTTCTACTCTAAGACCCTTCGCTCTTTCTACTAATGACCCATTACATTCATCTTCCGAACTTCCATGAATTGTGTTAGACTCTCTAAGACTTCCTTTTTTATACAATCTAATGGTTCGCGAACCATGGATAGGTCTACTAAAGCTGACACAACTTACATAAACATAAGGGTAAAAACATTTATGACACTTTACATCTACGCACTCCAAGACCACAAATTGCAGAGACTTTACACTTTACATATAAAAAAATTGGCCTTTCTGCCCCAAAACTTGGGCTTCTAGCCCTAAAATTGAACCTAGGGGACTCTGTCCCAACAGTGAGTTCTACAGTGGGACAAAAATCTAACTTAGAGATTTGTCAGTGAACTGATCAATCAACCAAAAATATCTAATGCATGTAGAGAATTTGAATTCCTCAGTTGAAGGAGATGACAAGGCAGTGTAACACCAATTCTAGACTAGTCTTGCGTGTACATGTGTTGCATGCAATTAGTGATCAATCCTTGGGAATTATAGATTCAATTAGGAAGAAATTCCTAAATAATAGAGGAAAAATTCCTTAGGATTTATGCAAGGAAATAGGAGGCTCGTTGAGAAAATAATTAGACAGGAGTTGGCTAGAGTTTGTAATTGAGTGAAGAGAACAATTATTTTTTTCAGGTTAAGCTCGGAGCTGGAACTAGAAATTGTAATAGTTTCTCTATTCAACTGATTAATGCAAAGAGCCTTGAGGGGTTTCTCCCACTTGGTTTCCCCTAGAAATCATTATGTATTTATGGTTTTTCTTATTGCATGTCTATGCATGTTGTTCTAAATTGTGAATTTCATTCCACCAATCAGTAGAGTAGAATTTTGTCTCTTGTTTTTCAGTATGAAATCTTGAGGAGTTGCAATTTCTATCAAATTTTTACATGAATGTTGAAACTCCTAGGTCTACCAGCTTTACTTTATCAATCTAGGGTCCATACAAACTTAATAGGTGATAGTATTGCATACACATTGGGCTAAGATCTACTCAAGATACTTCCAAGGAAGTGAACCAAACTAAGGTGTACAGAGACCATTCTACAAACTAAATCTAGATCTTGCAAGAATGTTGCAAAATGGAATTACAAGAATGAAAATGTTGCATGAAATTAATGTCTAAACTATTTGCAGGAAATGGAAATGTTGGCATGGAAACCCTAACCTATTGCGAGAAATCAAAGGCAAGGAAAGAACATATTATAATTTCATAAATTAAATAGCATAATTCAACTCCAAATCACTGCATTCCAAATACATTATATTCAAGTAACCAAACTCATTAAGTATTTCAAAAGTGATCATGTAAACTGTTCTTGTACCATTCAATCCATGAACCTGTTACTAACCACAATTGGAGAGGTGTATTTCAGTGGTGAAATGGAGATCCTAAGTGGTCTCTAGTCTTCCTAAAACTTGGTTTCAGAGCCTAGGGGTCATCTAATAGGGTCAACATGCAAAAATCAAGCTCAGGGGATGATTATGTTCATGTTCAAAGGATCTCGACATGTTGCTACATGATCGAGATAGAGTGCTACATGATTGGGATAGAGTGCTACAAGATTGTCCTATTTTGCTAAAGATCATATATGAGAGCATTATGTGGGCTTAGAAGGTGTATGAAGCCCTTACCAATCCTTGTACTCCTTAGGATCACATCTTGCACAAGGGAAGATGCAAACAATGGCCTCTAACAAATTAGAAAAGTGACTTTTGTAATACCACCTGAAAGGTTGTTGGGGAGGGTAGGAGAGTGATGGCGATGGAATGAAAAATGTAAATGAAAATTATCAATCCTACAAACCCATACCTTGACATGTAGACAACATAGATTGTTCTTTTGATTCTTGAAAATATTGCTAAAAAAATGATTTAATTGCAAGAAACATAGATGAAAAAGGAAACTAATTCAATATATAACTATCAAAATAGGAAATTAACTATGTTTCTATCTTTCTAATACTCTACAACCACACTTCCCACAAGAGAGGTTATTGACAAACCTACACAAGAAACTTTCTCATGAACAAATTTTGCTACAAAGGAAAGGAAATACTACTAGCTAGTTACAGGAAATAATATGCACAAGTAAAATACACAAATGTTAGTGAATAGAGCCTATGAGTTGGGACCTAACCCAAGGAGATTCAACCCTCTAAAGTAAACTCAAATTTAAAATGATAGAATGCTTTTCATTAATTTAAAACAATGCTCAAGTACAATGAAAGGAATGAAAATGACAAGTACAAGTTCTTAAACCTAGCAGTCACTATTCTTCTCTAAATGTTTGAATACTTCTTAGCCCTTGTGCTCCCTTATTTATAAAAAAGTGGTTGAGGTGACAACCACCTTGGAAGGAGGGTTGGTTCCCTCCAAAATTCCTAGAAAGGTGGATCTAGCTCCCTATCATCCTCACAATCCTTGAGTGCATCAGTTGTTCAAGAGATCCTCGAACTGTAGATGAGTAAATATTGAAAGCAAGTCAAATTTTATGTGAGTAAATTCGTGGGACAAGCCTCCTACATCTTCTCCATATACCTCCAATGTATCTTTGCATAATAAATTCACCCTTTCCTACACATTAATCATGTTAGGCCACAAGATGTGATAAAAATCCTTTAATCTTCTTAATTAAACACATTATAGTCAAAAAAGTGTTACTGAATGCAGGGAGAGAGATAAATATATGTCGAAGGATGATCATATGGGCCTTATTATATACCTATTAGTGAGGCCCATCAGGTATGCTATGGGAGTATTGTTGATGTAAGGAGGAACTCGTGTATTCTACCATTATAAAGTATTTTGTGGCGTGTACCTCCACTACACTACCTATGACAAGGAGATTTAAGCCCTAATATAATTTGTTGAAAAGTGGAGATTCTATCTAATGGGAAAGGAGATAGCAATCCACACTAGAGGACCAATCACTACAATAGTTGCAGGCGTAGAGTAAGTTACAATTACAAGTGGACGTGGTTTCTACATTAGTTTCATATAGTGATCAAATATATTACAGGAAATACAACATAAATAAGTTATACGACAAGCTTTCAAGGCCAACCACATCAAATATCACAACCTTTCAAACTATAATTCACATGGAGCCTTTCACCCATGATGCCTAAAAATAGTCATACGTAGATGATGTGGAATTCAAGGAGGTGTTTTATTAGTTGTATATCCAAATTCATGTATATGATGGTGACGGTCAAGTTAACTACCATCTCCAAAATAAATTACTCTACATGTTTGGCAAGTTATGTGTTCCTAAAGGTGAGTGAATGTAGCTAATTAGAGAGGCTCACACCTCAAGGTTGCAAAGAATTTTGGTATAGGGAAAATATTGGGAAAATTATATAGGTATGTGTACTATCCCAAGGTGCAATAAGATGTAGCCATGTTCATAAGAAGATGTATGCTTCTTGTACCAGAAATCCTAGTAACAAGAATTGTGGTATATACCATCACTTACATGTACCCATTGATCCTTTGGAAAGAATTTCCATGGAACTTTTGGGAGGTTTAACAACAACTAGGAAGAGATATGACTACATGTTCATGGTAGTTGATAGGTTCAACAACATGTGCATTCTCATGACTTGTAAAAAGACCATTAGTGGGAAAGAAATAACAAAGTTATTCTTTGGATAGGTCTGGATGCACTTCAGGATACCAAGGAGAATTCTTTCCGAAATGGAAAAAACATTTATCAGAACGTGTTGGACTAAATTGTGGGAGAATATGGCCACACATTTAAAAATATGTACAACATTCAATCCACAGATAGATGGGAAAATAAAACTAGTCAATAGGACTTCGATGCAACTTGTGAAGGGTCACCATTAGAAGCATTTGAATACTTGGGATGAAAATATGGTATATATAAAAGATATTATAATATATTAGTTCAGAACTATCCTAGAAATCTTTCATTTGAAATTTGTTTTCGATATTTTCAACCTTCACCTTTGGATATTGCATATGGGAAATGAGGCGTAAAGGAGAATCCCATGGGGGATGCTTTAAAGGCAAAGAAATTTGTGGAGAATATCAAGTAGATCCATGTGCAAGTACATGATACACTAAATAAGTCACAGGAAAAGTACAAGGATAGCAATGATCAACACATAATAGAGAACTTATTTAAGGTTGAGATAGAGCATGGTTATAATTGAACAAGGAGAGGATATAGGGTCCTAGTAATAAAATAAAGTATTTGTGATATGATCCCTTTGGGATACTATAAAATATGGGATATAATTCCTATAGAGTCATTCTACCAACATATATGGACATTTACTTAGTAGTGATTTTGGAAAATTTGAAATTATATGAGTCTTTCATGTTGGATTAACAAGAGTAATAGTTATTATCTTCTATAAAGGATTTAACACCAAACACTTAGATAGATTTTATAAATAATATAGCTTTGTAGAAGAGGTTCATAACTATAGGTTAGGGGTTGGGAAACATGAACTTTGGTAGATTGGGTTGAAAGGACAACTTGTAGGAAAGGCTACATGGTACTCTAGTGTGAAGGTAGAGGAAATTTTTCATCACCTCATTTGAGAAAAGATTTTTAGGAACAAAATCCTCACAAAATGGGGATGTGTGATCTATATTAGATAATTATATTTATTTTCATCCATCTAATTATTTTCAGGATGGAAAAAAATTAGATAAACCATCCTACATGAGCAATTTTAGTAGTGGAACCTTGTTTGGAGAATTTGGGTTAGAAACTTAATAGGGTTAGTTTGAAGCCTTAAATAATATTTTTTGGGGTGAAAATTTTATCCTTAATAATTTAACCCCATATCACTATTATAAACTCAAATATATTTCTAATATTGCAAGAATCAGGTGAATCAGAGTTCATACACAAAAGTTATTTGTCCTAGAAGTTGACCTAATGAGATTGACCACAATAATTCAAGATGATGCCACATCATCCTCTATTATTCATGGAAAAGATACTATCCACATTAGAACCATGAAGAATACTCTAGATGGGTCAAATTTTAACTCATATTGAGGGTTGAATGGGTCAAATTTAATTACTAGTTGGATATTAAGCTATGTTTTAATTGTGTCACTAGTAGGAAAAGGGGTTTGATTCTATTACAGTGCATCTTTTTCCATAGCGGTCCAAAGTAGCTAAAAGTAGATAGAGAGAGTGAATAATACATATGGTTTTTCATTCTATAGTATTAAAAAATCCATAGGCATCCCTCCTTTGTATTTTCACAATTTCCACTTATAGAAAGAAAGAGTAGAGCAACATCACCTTCCAATTGGGTTTTCTGCTAAAAGGTTTTCCCAAGTCATATTTTGGCATTATTGTGGTTTATGAGTGATTTTTTTATCTATCACTATTTTTCACATTTTATATATTTGCAGAAATTTAAAAAAAAAAAAAACTTTGATAAATCCACAAAATCTAAGGAAATTAATATCATAGTATAGATTTTGGATTTTAGTATATTATTATTAGATTATTTGTGACAAATTTTCTAGTGGAATATCAACGATAGTTTAAAATTCATCAATGCACTCATGATCCAACACATAGTGCCAAATAATTACATCGCTACCCAAAATATATAGTTTTCATGCAATTAACTTATAATCAATAGCTCAAACAACCAACTAGAGTTTCAAAGATGCAAAATATTCAGTTGGGTTTCTAACTATAGTAAAAAATAGAGAAATATCTTCCAAATAATTAATGATATATTAAACATCAAATAGAGTAGTATGTATTAGTTATTTTTCCATTATATCACCTAATTAACCTAATTTAATAATCAACAAGTTGTCTAGACCCCATGGTATCTTCCTAGAATTCATGAAATAGCAACAACCATGTACAAGTCCATCTGTCTAAGACATGCTTCTTCAACAAGTACTTAAATCATAATGATTAATTGATTATTTAAAATAAATTCCCAACATATATTTGTGTGAAATCTTCTATAAAGCATATATTGTAGAGAGGTGTTCCCTTTTGGTAGTGGTGTAGTTGTGCTTAGTTTGGGGCAACTTTATATTACCAAAATACACAAGATGATTTGGATCTCATTGTCTAGGTTGTGGAATGATGACACCTAAAGAAATATGGGATTTTTCTATGTGGACATTAAATTTCACACTCCAGTCAAGGAACACTAGTTTTTCAATGAAATTTACATGCAAGGAGCCATTTCTCCATGATCATTTGTCCAAATAAGATCACCAAAGAGAAAGATAAAAATGGCCAATGGATAGAAAATCAAATCCCAACCAAATTCTCATACATGCAACAACAAAAAATATTCTAGATGCTATAAAGGAAAGAGAATGCTCATGGCCTCCTCATAGGTTGGTGAAGTGTTTTTAATTCATAGTGGAATCCTTGTGCCCCACTCAAGTGATCTTCTTCATATACACTCAATCTTAACACCTACACAAAACCACAAATGCTTAAGGATGACAAGTGATCTTCTTCAAAAGATTGTCAACTCAAAATATCATAGAATTAACATATATCACTGTTGAATACATGTAAATATAGGGAAGGAACATATATTTCTATTACCATAATCAAAATACAAGTATAGCTTCACCTAGGTCGCCTCTCCAAAATCCAGTAGAGTCTCCCCACTATAATGGGAGAATATCCATGAAGAACAAAAAACTATAGCAACATGAGCCTCAAGGAATCATTCTAAAACTTTATTTCTCCCTATAAATTTGATTCCAATACTCAAGCTCAATCACTAGAACTGCAAAACTACCCTCTCCCTCTCAAGTTGTCCAATACAAATGGGATGAAAAGAGCACCTAGGAGGATGAATGTGACACTCATGATGACAAGAAGTTATGTAATATTCTCAATGATAAATCCTAGCCATCTCTAGTAGGTGATGAGTCGAGCTGATCTCCTAGGGACCATAAAATTATAAAAAGATTCCCTGGTCATAGGCAAAAAATAGGGAAAACTAAACTGCATTCGCATGCATAAGGCATGCTACCAACGACAAGAAGGCTCTAGTTGCATGCATAAGTCATCATCCATGTAACTAGGTGTCATGACTAGAAAAAATAAGGTCTACGAAGCAGAAAAAGGTCAACCAACATAATGTCTCCTAGTTGCTAGCCCTAGGGAGAAAAATAGGTTGATAACAACTGGAATGGGATAACCTACCAGATTCTCTTCAATATTGCAAAGACAACACACATAGGGGTCCAACATAAATTCTTTGATTTCTTGCATAATGTCTCCATTAGTTCTCTAATGGGATCATAACTATAGATAAATCTTCAATAATATTCAATGCAACCCATAATAGAATGAAAATACTTCACAAAGGTTGGGCCAAACAAAATCACAATCACAACAATCGAAGCTATATCAAACAAAACACCTTCCTTGTGTATAATGTGCCCTAATAGTGTGTCAAAGGGTTTGCAAGAAAACACACTTATTCAAGTTGAGTGAGATATAGAGCTACCTACAATGGTTGAACATCAATTTCGAAACTTTTATGTGGTCCTTCAATAACCCATATATGGCCAAATCATCCAAATAAACCTCTAAAAACTTGTGGATATATTCTTGGAAGGGTACTATCACAATGAAAGAAAGGATAGTAGGGGAATACTTCAGCCCAAATGAAATCATGCTATAAGCTAAGGAACCTCACTCTACAATGAATGTGTTCTTCTTCTCATTAGAATTTGCAATCCTAACTTGGTGTAATATAAAAAAGACCTCAGTAAAAGTGTATTCCTCCTTACTTGAAACCTTGCCTAATACCTCATTAATAACAGTGTTCATAAATAGGTCATGAAAACATGCAAAATATTGACCTATAAATTAAAAAAAAAAGTATTAATGTCATTAATATCCTTCCTACTATAGACCATTGTATGTATAATCTAGTATAATCTAATTCATCCATAGGGAACATAAAATCTACAACAATCCTTTAGTTAAACTCCCTCTTTACCTTCCCTTTAACTCTTGGATCAGGGTAGTAGTGACGGTTTGATTGTTTTTACATCCAACAACAAATCAATTTCCATATCTCCCAAATCTCCTTTAATATGCTTCATCTATATAAAAGTTTGGGGAGATAACTATATATACTCTTTTACCAATGTTGCAACTTCAAACATAGTCTACTCATTCCAGTAATCCCCAACTAAAGTAATATTTTGGCATTCTATACTAATATTTTTGGAATTTATAGGCTAATGATAGAGATTTCTTTATGTATCCTCACTTTTCTCCTAAAAAAATCTTGATCCTTCAAACTATTCAAATAATATGTGGTACGACTTTTCCATTTCATCTTCATCTCCATCATCCTATACAAGGATCCGATAGAAAAATGATTCATCAATTTATTGTTCCAACTTCTTTATATTAGATATTTTGTGAGGTTGTATAAAATTCATAGTGTGTATTTGGTGTTGCAACTTATAAGTGAAGAAAAACTACTTAATATTCATTATGGTTGTCATATTCTTGATGAGTGAAGTTCCTTGTTGTTGTCGTTGCGACAAACACCCTCCAAAATTTGGTCTACACTTGAATTTTGGAGCCTACTATCGATCTTGTGATCATTCGTTCCATAGTCAGTTTGTGGTCAATTGATAAGTTTCAAAATCACCTCAAACATGCTTAGGCTACAACAAGTTCATGAGCGCACACTTTTATGCAAGATTGAATAGGCATAGCATGAGTCCACAAACACAGCGCATGTGCGATGATCAACCTATGTTGATAGTCAATGCACAATTTCATTCACACTCTCTCACTTCTAGTTGCAATTGTACTTCACCTAGATTTCGTGAGTGTCGATTTCATGTTTTTGAATATCTATTTCTCTTAATTTCACCTTAATTAGTTTCATTTTCATGTTATCTATTCTTTGGCATGTGTCACTTTCATCGTCGTTCGAATATTACAAGTTTCGCTTGCACGTTTCTCTTCATATAGAAAATGTCATCTTTTGGCATGGGAAGTGTCATTTATCATGTAAACTGGAGTTTTGTCTTGTTTCAAAGGGTAAATTTGGATTTTATGAGTCCTTCTAGCCATATAGACATGTTTTACACTCATTCCCAAATATTTATGCATTGTCGCACAAGTGTCGTCACTTTTGTCGGAAAGTGTAACTTTTGTGTCACAATTGGAGAGGTATGTTGTATCATCGTCGTATTAAGGACATCATTTTGTTCTTGTTTTCTGAGTGATAAATGTTGCAACTTCGACTTTTTGAGTGTGTGATCATGGTCTAGTTTTATCTCTATTAACTTGAGATTCACTAATCTTACACTTAGCCTTATCCAGAAAATTTCACTTTCGGGAAACTTGACTTCACTCAACCTTCTTGAACTGCGTAGTGTCAACATTCAAGCATTGACCTTGCCTCTTGGAACTACACACTACATTTTCACTGTGACCAACCTTGACCGTTGAGCTCCATAACTATGCAATTTATCCCCCCCATAGTCAGCCTCAACTACACACTGCACAGTGTCAAGCTTCAGTCTTCCAACTTGACACCTTGAGATGCAAAACTATGCAATCCATGAGACTGTTCTCCCTATAGATCTGAAAATTGGGAAGCTTCAAGCCCCAAGCCTCAAGCCTCAAGCTTGAGCTCTTGAGGCCCTTAACTACACAATCTCCCAGCATGTTCTCATGTCAGAACTGTGCATTGGGAAACTCCAAGCCTCAACCTTGAGCTCTTGTGCCCCTCAACTGCAAAGTCACCTAGCCTAGCCTCTAAAATCTATGCATTGGTAAAATTCAAGGCTCAAGCCTTAATATTGACATCTTGAGTCCTCATCTGTGCAATTCATTAAGTCTATCCTTTCGGAACTGCACATTGGGCAACCTCAAGCCTTAAACCTCAGCCTTGAGATCTTGAACCCTTTAATTGCACAATCCTTCAACCCTGGACATCTTGAATTGCACATTGCACAGTCTCAATCCTCACTCCCAGACCTTGGCCACTAGAACTACATAATTCATGATTCAATCAGTCACCAAGTTCCATCCCTAACAAGTGATCTCATGAAACATGTTAGATTAGCAGTTTTCAAACTGATGTCGTCTTTTCATGAGTCATTTTCAGTTGCAGGTACTTTATATTATCCTGACAAGATAATTATGGAGGAAAAGGAAAAGGAAAATGAGACCATGCTAGAAGACACCTATGGGTCTAAAGAGATAATATTATCATCATGTTAGAAGATGGAGGAACACCAAAGTACAACAGAAGATCAATGCCCAGGACCACATGAAGAATTCATACTGATTCACAACACTTTGGAGGGTGGATGTGGATAACAAAGCATAGATCTCATGAATATGAAGTATTGGATACATCTCTTATTGAAGATAAAGCAGCAAGAGGAACAACTTGGCACTACCACCTTATCATGAAGTACATATTATCATTATCAAGTTGTAATTTATGCAAGTTTTACTGCAATTTCATGTGTGTCCATATGTCTTTCGACATCTCTTGTGGATGTAATGATGTAAATATCAAAAGAAAAGGACAAAATGTAATGTAAAGTGGAAGTCCAAGAGTCATCCATAAAATGTGAAAAATCATGAAGGAGTCAAAGAGTCAAGGAGAATTCAAACAATCATGAGGGTATTCTAAGAGTCACAAGGGAGTTGAATGATCGCCCCATTTGTTATATATAAACCCTCATATCTCATGTGAAGGACTTTTTACCTTGGCTCCTCCTACCAGGCATCAGAGAGGAAAGTAGCTCTTTTGGAGGAGCAAGTGGTTTCTCTATTGCTCCACTATTGGGGCTAGTGGTATTCACTATCTTGATGTATCTTGGAACGTTTGCTTAATTCAGAAGCTCATTGAGCCAACACACTTTCATGTGTATGTCGTAAATATTGTAAGACTATTCTTTGGATTTTTGTGATGTATGTTGTTTTCACCTGTACTAAGGGAATTGAACTATTTCAGTGGCTTTCGTAATTATCTTGTTGAAGGTGTGTGGTATGTGTTTTTACAATCCTTGCTTCAACATGAACTATTTCACTAGTTATCCAACGATACTTTCATATGTACATGCTTGTGTGTTTTTTCAGTACTTGTGCATTACTCTCTTGTTTTGAAATTTGTAAGCTAGGCAAATCTATAAGAATATATGGTAGTCGAGCCAATACTCTGGATGGGGCTCCTATTCCAAATGGTGTGAGGTCTAATTGGGACTTCACATCAGGGAGTTCCCATTGGTTGAAGTATTTCTAACACCATCAACAAATAGAAGGAGGACCAAATGACAAGATATGCCCGTTGAGTCTATTCTGAATCTCTTATATTAATTGGCTCTTCCCCGAATAATAATCCCAAAATGTTTCTCTAACCTATCATGTGGTAAACATTTCATCTCCATGGAACAACTTGATGACTTGTCTCAATTGAATTTAGATATTGAGGGTGATACATCCATTACTAAGCATGCATCTGTTTTTCTTGAGTTATGTCAATACTATGAAATTGCTTGCTTTCTTTTTTTCCTCACACTTGAAGGTTGAGTTAACTAATGGTGTCATACTCTACCACCCGCTTCCATTCATTCTTTTGAACATGTCATCAAGGATCTTCATTTAGCATTTCATAAGTATGATTACCGAGATGTTCTTAAAAGAATCAATAAACTAAGAATGAAATCTAATGAATCATTTGAGGAGTTTTATAATTGATTCCTTTTCCTTTGTTATGAATTTCCAGAAGAAGATATGGATTTGGATTTCTAGAAATAAAAGTTTGAGCATTTGGTTCATAGCTATTTTCATGGTGAATTTGAACCTCCTTATGTTTCTACTTCCCAAACTCTTGTAATCCATGAGACACCTATAATTTCAGAGGAGGAACCTACTATTCCTTTTGTTCCTTGTCCCCCTCCTTTTTTCAGTATCGATATGGGTGCCTTCTTGTGATGATACCAAAGTTGGAAAAATCTGAAAATCCAATTATCAATCCATCTCTTCAACCTTCATCCACCTCTCCTGATTCAGATCCAATGGAGGATACCTTGGAATGGTTCATGGACCCTAGGGTGAAGACTAATACTTTCATTCCTCAAGATGACCTTAGCACCCTCAACCTCAATCTTGAATCGAGTTCCACTGAAAGTGTTACTTCTTCAAGGGATATATTTCATCCTCTATGATCGACATACCATGACACTTTGTACCATGATCTTCTTAAACATTTTTCTCCACCAACTAGCTCTTCACACTCTCTTGATTTTCAAGTTTTTGGTTCAATTTGCAATTAGGTATAAGGAAGTTACACTACACATGTAAAGGAGTAGGAAAGTGAAGAGACCTTGGATCTCTCTTTCCTTTTTCAAATTTCCCCATGTCAATATTATTCTCTCCCATTCTTGGATGATTTTCAATCTACTAATCTCAGTAGTGAATCAAATGAAATCAATTTGTTTATCTCTGAAGTCTTGGGAAACGATCATTTTGTTGATGATGACTTTGTTGATGTATGTGATGATGAATTCCCAATTTCACCAACTGGTTTTCCAATCCCTTGAGAAGATTTTGATTTGAAATATTTATATCTAAAGTCTGATGTGGTTAAAGAACATGTTCTTATTAAAAGTTCCTCTTCACCTCACTATCCCTTGTGCTCTACTGTTTGCAATGCATATACTTGTGATGAAGATACTCCATGCCCTTCATGTTCTTTATCTAATGATTTAACTTCTCAATTGACACAAGGTAGTGAGGTTATCCCCGATGGAAAAGAAAACAATCAAATCATTGAGTTTCTTTTCATCCCTCGTCATCTCTTTTTTTACATGAGGCAAACTCTTCAAATTAGCTTGCTCGTGAAATTTCTCCAATCCATACATCTCTAGATTTTCAATTAGAAGAATATCTCGACTTCAGTAATATGGTTGTTGAAGTTGTAAAATATGATCAAATTAGTGATAAAGATGGTTTCCATCGAGTTAGTAGTGGTCTCACTGAAATTATTGAAAGTAGTTATTCTCACACCATGCATGATTTGATTCAATATTTTGAATGTGGTTTTAGAATCCTTTAAAGTTTTGGGACTCGTCAGGAAGTCTAGGCATTTCGACTTTCATTGATAGTTATGTCAGATATAGTGACTCTAATAAGATCCCTGAACTAAGTTAGATGTGGTTTTTCTCACAAAATTCTTTTCTTCACATGGTTTCACTGGATGTAAATTCCTTCTTCAAAGATGTTTGGTATTTTGGATATAGTATTTTGAACTTTCAATATTTTCTTTCTATTTGAATTTAAGATTCTATTTCGGTTGATTCTTCTCAATGCAAGGCTCTTGTACTTAACTCAAGTTTGGAGTCTGTATCTCTCATAGAAGCATGGACCTACGAAGTTGACCATTTAAAAGACTATCTTTGGTCAAAGGTATCATGTATATCAAATGCATTTCATAATAGTCAGCTCCTGGTTTTTCTTGTGAATGTTATATTTCTAATCTTTTTCTTCATCACACCTTAAATTCTCTCAAGTACTAATAAATGAATGAGTTATCTGGAAAATCAAATTCTTCTTCACTTATTATATCCTGACTGGTTTCATGAGTTTTCTATATTATAATTCCTTTTCACTTTTTTTGATAATTATGATGCTATTGCAATGTGTTACCAGCTACAAGGAAATGGTTTGTTATATTTATCATGCTAGGAAGATGATTTTTTTTCAAGGAATTCATAAATATGTTCAAATTGATTTATCTTTGTTGTTTATTAGCCGAGAATCTCATGCCACAAATGGTCCATATGATCATAATATTAATTGTCATTTGATTTATCATTCTCCCACCAGCATATCCAATGACAGTTGTTTCACATTGATTAATAGGTATGGCATATCTCATTATTCGGATACCTGTCAAGCCATTGAGGCATTTCAGCCTTCGACGATGGTTACATCAGGCCCTCACTATCTTGACAAGCCTTTTGAATATGATAAGATTGATTTTCCCTTATAATATTATCATCCTGATCCAATGTTACACAGTATTTTGTCACATTTCCAAATATATACCTGAAGTGTCATCCATTATGCCACTATCGTCACAAATGTCATAAACTGACAAAAGTTTTGTAAGATAATTCACCATGAATTATATGCTCAATACATCCTTGAAGAGATGGAGAACTAATTTTGTGAAGCAATTCTGGAAAAACTTGTGAAAAACTCTAATTTGCAAGACCAATGCTACTTTTAGTAGGAAAATCCATGCTAGTAACATTTTGTCTAACTAGTGACTAGCATTGGCAGCACAACTTTTGATAGGAAAATCTGCGCTAGTCCTCTTTAGACAGTTTCTCCAAAAATGGAGCAAAAGATTCTCTTACTAGAAGCCTTGAGAATGGCAAGTCAATAGTTGTTGGATGAAGATATGGTCGAGTTTTCCCATTTAGATCCCTTGATCCTACCTTTAGGGATCTTACCTTTGGGATAAGGACTTTCTTAACCCTTTGGTGGATCTCTAACTCTCTCTCCCTCACTATAAATCCATTCTTCACTTTCCTCAATGAGTTTGTCATTGCTTGCTTGCAATCCTATGCTGAAACTATGCCCAAATATTCTCCATCTAAGTAAGGAGAAGTAGTTTTTGAATGGGGTTGGATTGTACTTAGAAATCCACTACAAAGGAGGTCTCTAAACTCAAGGCAATGGTTGTATGCTTCCATTTTTTTATTCATTAATAAATACATCTAGTGTTTAATTTTCATAAGTGCATAAATATTTATTCATTTAGCATGATTCTCCTTGATCTGTCATGTAGTTTATGTTTTAATTATACTATGTATTCTCGTGTATCTTTTGTTGTATTTTGATCTCTCTTGTAGGTATTCAAACACAAGGAATGGTGAGGAGTGAGCCTGGAAGCTAAGGGATTGAGATCATCATCAAAGGTTGAGCACTTAGCATTAGAGTGAGGTAGGTTCCTCTCTCTCACTTTGTACTTTTCAACATAAACTAGGAAAGCCTACACTAGTTTGTCCAGTTTGTTGCTAGATCCTCTCATAGGACTAGAGAGATCGTGTCTATCTGGAGAAGGGATTTCTTAGTTAACAAATTGGCAACTCCACTGGGGAAGCCTACACCCTTTTCATCCTCATTTCATTTTTATCCTTCTCATTAAGTTTGGCCAACCATTGAATGACCCTTTGTTTTTACTGGCTTTCAATATGTACTATGAATTATTGGTGTCTTAGGGTATCAGGTCTAGAGTTTCTTCCCGAGTCTTTCTTGTTTTTCCTAAGTGACAGTCGCACTGACATCACATGTTTTTCCCTATACAGTCGCGCTAAAAACCATGTCTTCCACTGTTTACCTGCGGTTAAGACCAACACGAGTTTTCTGTGAAAAGTAGTGCTGACAACATGAGTTTCGCTATTAAACGTAGCACTGATGACCCTGGTAGTACAAGTTTTTTATATAAAGTAGCGTTGGTCCATGAATGTGAGAATTTTTAGGGACTCTACTAAAAACTCTAGTGTGTCCTGGTCTCTGAGGTCTCTTCTCTTCTTTATCTACATCAGTCTCTATCTCTATGCTTCTGATTTCTTTGTTGAATGCAAAAGATTGTCTCTTTCTTGAAGTGGTAAAAAATCAGATTTTTGATTGAGTTTTTCAAGTTTTGATTCGATTGAGACCTTTGTTTACTACTTGTGTGCTTGAGAATTATTGATTTTTCTGTTACTTAAACAATGACTTCTCTTTTGCATTGATTGAAGGAATCAATTTTGCATTGAATTAGTTTTCATTTCGAAAATTTTACTTTTTGTTAAAATTGCATTAGATCACTTGCACGAAAAGTTATGTTTTGGAATTAATTATTGGAAATAGATCACATTTTTCAATAATTGAAAACTAAATGGTGGATTAGTTGCATTAAATCATTTAAAGCGAAAATAAAAGAATAATTCATATAAGTGCATCTTAGGAAAAGTGAAAAGCATTTTTACTTTTTGGCATTGCATTTGGAAAGTGAAAGTGAAATATCTAGTTAGGAAAGCTTTGTTTGTTGCATTCTTCATTATTGAGTCAATGTTTGAATATCTTCCCTTACTAGATTAGCTTTCATCGAAATGGAAAGAATCCTTTTCTCATGGTAGTTGCATCATAGGAGTTCACGTGGCATCGTTTTGAGTCTTAAAACTGAAACTTAATTGGAGATAAACTTAAAATTTACCTCAATTAACCTAAGGTGAATTTGGAACTTAAAAAAAACATTTAGAGGTCTAGGCTAGAGAGGTTTTCTAGCATCATTAAACGTAGGATTTGTCATTATTTTCCAGCATTGTATCATGGGATTGAAATATCGTTCCATGTACAAAAGTGTATGGGACCGTTCTCGAGTACTTTTGGGTATCGGAGGTGCTCCGCACATGGTAAGTATATGTGTTACATAGCAATTTGTCACCGTTTGTCACCGTCCCTATTACCCCTCACCCGCACACTGGAGGACTCATTCCGGTACCTGTGAGAAGTGACATGACCTGAAACCACTTGCATCATATTCCTCTAAGTATGAGCTTCATTTGCCCTGAAGACATCTCCTGTTGAATACCCATGAAAACAGCTCTTTTTGCATTAGCGCGGGTCCACAGTTCACTGCCCATTCCAATGAGGGAAATCCTCTAAAAAGGGCGCGCCATTGGCGCTCTGTCCCAGAGTCGCACTCGCGCCAACCGAATTGAGTAAAGTTTTTAACCAACAAGCTTCCGAAGGTTCTCTTCAACCCATTCACCAACTGAATCTATGTTGAGCTAGGATGGTTTGGCTTTGAATCTCCATAGAAGGGAAAGTGGTTTGCCACCTTTCATGGAAGTTTCCAAGTGATAAAACTAATCCCATGAATAATGTGGTTGATCCTATCTCTTTCCTCTCTATCTATAAAAGCTTGCCTCTATGCCTTGAGCAAGCTAGTCATAGTTGCAGTAGTTCTGGTTCCAGCATAGTGATAGAGAGTTTGAAGCCGCAAGAGCCTTCTTTGCACCCATAAGGCCAAATCTAAGTAAGGAGATTCTTGCCACCCAAAGAGAGAGAGGCTTGTTCCTCATCCCAACAAGCTTTGCAAGACTTGTGTAGCTGACTACCCAGCCAAAGGAGGATTTGACGTCAGGACAATGGTTGTATTCTTCTTTGTTATTTATTAATAATAGATGACTATCATTATGGTTCCACTCTCATTGTTTTATGTTTGATGTTGAGTTATATCTTTTCTGACTGATATATAATTGCATCTACTAGATTTTATGCTTTTTTTCGTGTTGTTCTTTGCATTTGCAGGTGTCCAATCACGGAGATCGTGGGGATCGTGACCGGCCAAGGCAAAGGAACGAGGGCGACATCTCTTCGACAAACACTAGCGTTGGAATCCAAGTAGGTTCTTACCATCCACTTTTTATTTGCAATTAGGAACTTGCGTGATAGCATTGTGTGATTGTTGCTAGACCCGGTCTGGGCTAGTAGGGATCGTCTTTGTCCGTAGAGAGGATTTACCTCCACAAAAATTTGGCGACTCCATTGGGGATGTCTTGTCTCTTTGGTTTCTCGTTTGATTGCTTAGATAGCTTTCTGGGTTGGATTTCTTGCTGTTTCTTGCTCCTTGGATTGCCTAGATACTGTTTTCAAGCCCTGGGTTACTTCTTTTGTTTTTGACTTAGCAAACTCGATTAGCGCGCTTTTTAGCCTTACAGTCGTGCCAATTAGCACAAGTTGCTCAAAGACAACACGCACCAATCCCATAAAAGCACGAGTTGCAGCCTGACAGTCGCGCCAGGCCTGTCAACTTTTCCAGTTCGCTTGTCTTCAAGCCCTCTGAGCTTGGACTTGTATTTTGCTACGTATTTTTCAATTATTGGAGTGTGCTTGATCCTTGTCTGATTGGTTCTAGACCTTCATCCTTCGGGTGTTTGCCTTTTTCTGTCGATTTCACATTTTAGCCCTAGGGCATCTAGTGGCTTTGTGCATCGAGCCTTTGTAAGAGTCTTGGGTTCTTTGATCGTCCAGTTGACTTTGTGATTACTTTTTGCGCTTGCTCAGTACTTGTCAAAGCCTTTTGTTGGTATTCAAGTGATTTGCTCCTCTTCTACTTGGATTTCTCTTGACTTCGTTTGGGCTTAGATTACATAGCTCGTAGAGGTTTTTTTGTTTTCTTCTTGGTTTCAAGGACTATCTTGGTGTTTTGGGATTCGATTGTGTGCTCATTGAGTGAAATTGATCTTTTTTTCTCGGTGTTACTATCTCTCAAAATTTGTTTAGTGCATTTTGCCATTGAAAAGAAAGCGAATAATCTCTTTGTGTTGCATTAGTTATTTGAAATTAGAAGCTTTTCATTGATTAAGCGATTTAAAACAAAGAAAAGTTTCGTTTATTTGTCATTAGCTGCAGTAGAGTGGTTCTTGATTGTTTGTGGTCATTTTGTTTGAAAGATTCTCAACTCTCTCGTAGTTAGTATTCATCGAACGAAATGATATTCTTTAGCATATAGTTTGCATTTAGGAAATTGTGAGAGATTACATACGGTAGGACCTGGAAATTGAAACTTAACTAAAGATCAACCATAAAATGAACTGAATGAACTTAAAAAACTCATTAGAACATAACGCTCCCTGATTAGAGGTCTAGGCTAGAGACGTGCTCCAGCGTCGTTAAACCTAGTCACTGTTGTTTCACACTACGGTTGGGTGATTCCTCCTTTTGTGACTCGATAGTGGTCTAGCACGGACTTGAGCTCCCACGTATCGTCACGTATATAGGGGAGACCCCACTAGGTTATCATCCTTTATCCATAGGAAGCCGTGTCTGCCGCCTTACAAGCCGTAACGCACCGAACACAGCATTCGGGAAGATTGACTGCCGTACGGGAAGTCCTTGGTTTTCATATGACTGCCAAGGTGTATATGCAGTTTTACGGATTTGTTTGGTAAACCCTTTGCCTAGTCTCTCCAGAGTAGTCACTTTTGATCCTTTTCGGACTCCTTAAAAGAAAAGGCTCACTTGAGCAGTTTGTCACTTCGGGCTCACAAAACATTCGAAGGCGACTAGAGTCACCTTTTTGTCCTTTTCTCGACTCTTAAAACATGAAAAGGTCAAGTTCAGTTCCTTTGTCTTAAAATTTATTCGGCCGCATTCACATTTACCCGGTTAGATCTTGTTCGCGTTAGCTTGAGTAGGCTTCTTTTTGTTCTCGATGGCAACTTTTTCGGGGTTCACCAACCCAGGGATCCCCTCTGACGGGAACCCTGGTCATTTCGCTACTTTTGGAAATGTTGGTGCTCCTTATATGGCAACGTTGTCCCTCCCAGGGTTAACTGTTGGGTTGCTGGTTTGGTTGTTCTCAACCTCTTTGGTCCCTGCCGTCTCTAGTCAATCCGTCCCTCCACCTGAACAACATCATGTTGATTCTAAGGTGGAACTCTTCCCTTCTACGCCCACTTCTACGTCCTCATTTTCTACTTCACCTGGTGAAAGTCTAGATTCGAGTAACCAGGTGGCTAAGAAGAAGAAGAAGAATACGAAGAAGAAGAAGGCTCCTAAGGGAGAGGTTACAAGTGCAGCTACCCCCTCGTGTATACCTAAAGTCGGGCCACCTTCCGTTCCTCCGCGAAAGGTCAAGTTTCCTTGTCGATTATGCAAGGAGGACCATCTTCTTCGCGATTGTCCTGGCATTCCCAGGGTACTAGAAGTATGGTCTCGCGATCCGGCTCGCCCCTCATCGTCCTCTGAAGCTCACGACGATGCTACCTTATCAGTCGGGAATGGTAAGGGAAAAGGGAAAATTTGAATCCCCTGTAGAATTTGTGAAGGCAATCATCCCCTTCACCTTTGTCCACTCATGGATAAAGCCTCCGTTGTCTTGGAAAGTCTTACAGCTCCTTCACCCCAACTTCCCATTGGTTATCAACGTCTCTCTGTAGCCGCAAATCATTCCCCTGCTGACAAAGAGATTGATTCATATTCTTCTCTTGTCCAGGCCCCTCTTCCCGAACCCGGCTGTTCCCAGCCTATTCCAGATCAACCATTGGTCAGAAAGAGTGTCGACTCGAGTTCGCCGCTCGCTCACTCTGTTTCGGAAGAGAATCACGCCCATGTTCTTCTCGTCTCTTCAGATTCTCCTGAGTCCCGAAATGACTCTCCTAACCCAGCTGCTCCCGAAGGTTCTCCTTTGGTTCCTTTAGCACATGGGGGAAATCATATGATTCCCCCACCAAGTAGTCTGGTCGCTTCCTTTTATTGGAATCGCCTGATCGTCGGTTGCCTTCCATCCCATATGCCTTTCCAGATCACAGTACATGCCTGTGCTAAGGCAGTACCTGACATTGTTTTGGATGAAGGGGCGTCTGTTAGTCTTATGCCATACACTACTTGGCAAGCTTTAGGTTCCCCGCAGCTTGGGCCAGTCACTCAGAATTTGTTGGCCTTCGACGGAGGAGCCTGTCCATCTCTAGGAGTTCTCCCGAAGTTCCCTATTACTTTGGGAGGCAAAACCATCTATATAGACATTTTGGTTACCTAAGGTGTTTTAGACTTTAGTCTTCTCCTTGGTCGCGACTATGTTTACGCCATGGGGGCCCTCGTTTCTTCGCTTTTCCATGTGGTTTGCTTTCCGCACAATGGAAGAATTGTGACTATCGATCAAGTGTCATTCGTTAGCACCTCGATGCCTCCTGCGCTGTTGTCGTCTCCTCCTAGTTTTCATCCACCAGTTGCATCTACCCCACCACAGGTCAACTACGTGGCCACCTATCCAATGCCTGGATCCAGTGATGCCGCCATCGTGCATAGTGTCCTGGGGGCATTGGGCCCTGACTTCCAAGATGTTTCCCTTCCACCGGGAGTGGCAATCTTGGAAGCCCCAACTTTCTATTCATTATGATGAAGTTCGGGTGGAGCATAGTTCCTTTCCTATGTCAAGCTCCTTAAAAAATGAAATTGGGTCTGGTCAGAGCATAGTTCCTTTCCTGTGTCAAGCTCCTTAAAAAATGAAACTAGATCTGGCCGAGGATAGTTTTGATCTTGTAATGACCTCGTTAAAAAACGAAACAAAGTGTTTCGAGCATAGTTCCTGATCTTGTGTCAAGCTCATTAAAAAATGAAACAAAGGTTATGAGGATAGTTCTTTTACTGTGTCAACCTCATTAAAAAATGAAACACCCCTTTTCCCAATCAAGTCTTTGATTCAGATCTCGTAAAATCCAAGTTGAGTCTTTCCAAGATCTCGAAAGTGAACCTTCATTCCATCCACTGCGTTGAATGCAATGAAGCTTGGGGGGGCATGTACCTCGTTTTGCGTCATTATACTGGGGGCATGCGAACTGATAACAAGCATAGTTTTCGTTTCAAGCTTGTGTAAACATGAAACCAAATCTAAGCAGAGTTCTCCATGGTTCAAGCTTGTGTAAAAATGAACCCATACCTGATTTATATCTCGTGATTGCCTTTTATCTGCTAAATTCTGCTAGATGAGCCTTGGTTGTTTTCATTCCATCGCCACCATCTCTTTGGCCGATCATATGCTTTCACTTGGTTGTTTTACCTTTCCTGAGGGACCACAGTTATGAGTGGTTTTGTTAGCCAGCCTCTTGACCATTACATGTTTTGAGCAGTTCCACCATTGCCGGAACCAGTTGCTACCTTTTATACCACTCGCTCCTCTAGGACAAGTCTCCTTTAAGCTCTTTTCTGACTCGTAAAAGATGAAAAGATTGCCGAGTATTTTCCCTTTTTGACTCGTTAAAGAGAATAAAATTGGAGTCATCTTTTAGCTCTTTTCTGACTCACTAAACATGAAAAGATCGCCGAGTTATCCTTCTTGACTCGTTAAAAGTAAATAAGAGGCGGTCGTCTTTAAACTCTTTTCCGACTGTGTAAAAACGAAAAGATCATCGAGCCCTTGTTGTTTCATGTTCGTTAATGGTTACGAAACGACGTTTTTACTTTTTCAGGTCGATGTCACTATATATGAAAAGTACTCCTCGATCGTAATGATCGGGCGGTTCTTTCGAGCATTGTTTTATACTTTTTCAGGCTCGGGAGACACAACTTTACGAAAAAGGACCCCCTGGAGTTTTCTTTTCTGCTGTCTTTTCAGACTCTCTAAACAGGAAAATATGCCGAGTTCTTCCTTTGTCAGACTCGTTAAAACTTAATGACATCAGATTCCGTCGAAATGACGCTCACAAGCATATGCTATCCCCGTCAAGCTTGTTAAAGATAACTGGGGTACTCACCAGAAATGGTGGGGAAAATGGACCCATAATTATTGTCGTGTCAGCAGTATGTTGCTCTTGAACATGGCACTTGTCTGCGTTCATGTCTGGGTGGGAACATCTCATCTTGTTTTTACACTTGCCTCCGTGGGTTTGGGTTATCCTATTTGACCTCTCATCTACTCATTGCCTTGTCACCATGACCTCTGCTCATTTGATGTCAAATACTGCCAAGACCACTGTCGTGCCACCGATATGTTCAAGAGAAGTTGACCTCTGCAGCATTACAACCCCCCTCTGATACCTCACATAATTTTGATTCACCACAACATTCTTCCTCTGTCTCGTGTCAATGATGTGGGAAACATTATGGCCCACCTTTGATCAAGGTCACTTCCTGTCGACTTCAGCTCATTATCGAGGAAGTTGATCTAGAGACTCCCTTTTGGTGCCTTGGAGCCTGCATGCCTCAATGGCAGGTTCTTCGTGTTCGACGAGAGGTTTTTATCATTGGCCTCCGATCGAATGATTCTACGGGTGTTCGACGCCAACTCACTTATTCGCACACCGTAGATTTACCTATAGTACCTTGAGGGCCATTGTCATTATTGGTGGTACCTCTCGCGTCTGTTAACAGTTTTCATCATTGACTGGTAATCAGACGATGTTCATGCATGTTCGACTTCAACTCATGTATTCACATGCTTGGACTTGTACTCTGTTCGGGTCGAGATGGAGCACAAGACCCTGGATTTTGTCTATTGGAATCCAGGTTGCGATTTGTGGTTTATTATCATCACTACATGACTCATTCACTGGATGGCTACGACCATGCCTGAGTCTATTTATTGATCCTCTCTGGATGGCTGCGTCCATGCCTAGGATCTAGATTGTTATGTACTCTGTTATGGGTGGTTGCGCCCATACCACATATATCATGTACTTGAGATATCAGTTGTAATTCTTTATGCAGGTTCCCCGACGGCCATGTTTTCAGTCACGCATGTTCTTGTAAAGCATTTCACCCCTCTCTCTATCGGGCCCATGCTTTAGGGGGCATCTGTTACACAGCAACTTGTCATCGTTTGTCACCATCCCTATTACCCCTCACCCGCACACTGGAGGACTCATTCCGGGACCTGTGAGAAGTGACATGACCTGAAACCACTTGCATCATATTCCTCTAAGTATGAGCTTCATTTTCCCTGAAGACATCTCCTGCTGAATACCCATGAAAACAGCTCTTTTTGCATTAGCGCGGGTCCACAGTTCACTGCCCGCGCCAATGAGGGAAATCCTCTAAAAAGGGTGCGCCATTGGCGCTCTGTCCCAGAGTCGCACTCGTGCCAACTGAATTGAGTAAATTTTTTAACCAACAAGCTTCCGAAGGTTCTCTTCAACCCATTCACCAACTGAATCTATGTTGAGCTAGGATGGTTTGGCTTCGAATCTCCATAGAAGGGAAAGTGGTTTTCCACCTTTCATGGAAGTTTCCAAGTGATAAAACTAATCCCATGAATAATGTGGTTGATCCTATCTCTTTCCTCTCTATCTATAAAAGCTTGCCTCTATGCCTTGAGCAAGCTAGTCATAGTTGCAGTAGTTCTGGTTCCAGCATAGTGATAGAGAGTTTGAAGCTGCAAGAGCCTTCTTTGCACCCATAAGGCCAAATCTAAGTAAGGAGATTCTTGCCACCCAAAGAGAGAGAGGCTTGTTCCTCATCCCAACAAGCTTTGCAAGACTTGTGCAGCTGACTACCCAGCCAAAGGAGGATTTGACATCAGGACAATGGTTGTATTCTTCTTTGTTATTTATTAATAATAGATGACTATCATTATGGTTCCACTCTCATTGTTTTATGTTTGATGTTGAGTTATATCTTTTCTGACTGATATATAATTGCATCTACTAGATTTTATGCTTGTTTTCGTGTTGTTATTTGCATGTGCAGGTGTCCAATCACGGAGATCATGGGGATCGTGACCGTCCAAGGCAAAGGAACGAGGGCGACATCTCTTCGACGAACACTAGCGTTGGAATCCAAGTAGGTTCTCACCATCCACTTTTTATTTGCAATTAGGAACTTGCGTGATAGCATTGTGTGATTGTTGCTAGACCCGGTCTGGGCTAGTAGGGATCGTCTCTGTTCGCAGAGAGGATTTACCTCCACAACAATATGGGAATGCTCTCATCGAACAGTTACGCATTAGACAACACTACTACAAACTGCACTCCCATGTACCATCATGTATATTTTTGGAGTCCCCTATAGGTTGTTATCCATCCATAGGTAACTGAGTCTGCCACTTTGTATATCATGATACACCAAACACAGAATTCAGGGAGATTGGTTGCCATACATTAAGTCCTTAGTGTCGGGAAGGTGTATATTACAATTCACATCTACTTGGTAACCCCTTTTCCTAGTTACCCCTTTTTTATTTATTTGTTCTTAATTTCTAAAACTAACTGACCGCGGACTAATATCCTTCCTGTGGAAATACTCCTTAGTAGATCTTATGTTGTGACTAATGGCAAAAGTTCCTGATTTCACCAACCAAGGAAAACCCTCTAACGGGATTCCTGGTCCTTTTCCTTCTTTCGGAAATGTTGGTGCTACCTATATGGAAACGTTGTCCTCTCCTGGGTTTACCATTGGTTTGCTAGTTTGGTTACTTTTTACCCCTATTGTTCCAAATGTCCAAATTTCTCCTCAACCGGGCTCTCCTCCACCTTAACCATGTCAACCTCCAATTGATCTTAAATTTGACCCCTTTTCCTTCTTTGCCCATTTGGTCATCTTCCTCTTCCTCTTCTTCTTCTTCTTCTTCATAGGGTGAAAATTTTCAAGTTAGTAACCAAGTGGATAAGAGGAAGAAGAAAAGGAAGATTAAAAAGAAGAAAAATGTTAGCCATGGAAGCCCCTCAAGGCATGTTTTGGGGCTTAAAGCCCAAGTTTTGACCAAATCCTTTTGTAAAAGCTCCACAAATCATGGGCACAGAGCGCGAAATCATAATAGAGTCACAGGGTTGTCCACCCTCGTTTTTGCAAAGTAATGTTGGCTTAATAGACCTACCCATGGTCCGCGGACCATGGGATTATATAAATAGAGCGATTATCTAAGTGTACAAGATAGCATAGCATAACTAGTAGAAGGGAAGCATGAGAAGTATAATTGATCGAGTCGAAGTGTAAAGTGTGTCTTTGGATCGTAACGTAGTAGAAGGCTCTGTAGCTGAGTGCGCAAAGGCCTAGTAGTCTGCAGCTGAGTGCATAGACCCCTGCAGCTGAGTGTGTAGGGTAGGTCGAGTTTGTAACCATTGGAAGAATCAATAAAGATAATTTTACCATATTTTTGTGTATATTCTCCTATTTTAATGTATGATTGGGTATAATTTGCAAGTATATTGTTTATTTGCTACACGAACTCATATGAATGTTTTTTGTAAATAAATATAACGTAAGACATCCAAGTACATGAAGGTAATTAACTGGTATAGGAAGATAAGTAAGATCTCGAGTAATATCGCTGAGCATTGCTCTAGCAACAGGAAAGCTCCATAGCCCCTGGTTAGGGCTGCACGAAGGCAATATATCAGGGTGTGAGGAATAGGGAAGTGCGCGAAGTGACTTGCATGTAGGGACAAATAGTTGGACCAGTCAAACCTTTTAGACATATCAAGGGTGCAGAAACCTGTTTCCAACACCCTCCCATACTACTTCGGGTGAGACCTCAGTCTGCACTTTGTGGGCTGTTGCTGAAAGGACCAATAGTACAAGGATTTGTTTGGCTAATTAATTCCAAACCTGGGTTAGGCCCCAACAAGACAACAAATGGTTTCGTTGCTGGGACTAGGATCTATATAGAGATATCTTATGTCGTATCACCAGAATCCAACAAAGAAAGGAATTGAAGATTGGTTGGACAAGAAGATTCACGAGTTCGTGGCACAGGAAAATAGGAATCCGCAACTATCAAAGGAAGAGTGGTTAGACTGCTACTTATATATAGAGATGCACGAAATTTTCTTCGCATCCTTCCCCACCAAGTTATATGAGTGGATCGTGAAGCTAGCAGATAGACAAGGAAGGTGTAAACTCGACAGACCTATTGTGTGGACTCCAAAATTGGTGCACAGACTGGAAGCATCGGAAGATAATATCGCGCGCACTGTTAATCACTGGATCGATCAAATTATAGGAGGATTCATCACCGAATTCACGGTAGATACTTCAATTAGTTATAAAGAGGAAGAATGACACTTCCTCAAAGGACTGTGAGGTAAGTACGTTAAATCTTTGAAAACTTGGATTAAAATGTTACTGTGTGAAAAATGGGTTATGAAAATAAATTGATGTTTGTAACTACATGAAGTGGGAGAATCTACAGAAACAAAGGTAGCACAAAACTAGAAACTAGCCCCTTGATTTCACCTCCACGAGGGGGTGAAGAAAAGCTCGTGAAGGTCTCGCCAAGAAGTGTGATCAATTTGATAAGGCAAAGAATTCTATGCATACCACCCCCACCCACACCACCACCAGTTTCATTGTCTGCACCCTCGTCTTCGTCCATACCACCTCCGCCACCATCTTGAAGTAGTATGGCAAGCACGATAAAGCTACCAGTGTTCAAGGGAGTAGGGAATGAAGATCCAGACTAGTTTCGGTTCGTGATAAAAGCTGTATGGGAAGCATAGGGAGTCACGGATGACAATATAAAGAAGGCAACATTGGTCATTGCTCTACAGGATCGTGCGTTGACCTGGTACATTAAGCATTCCAATGAAAATCTGAATGCAAGGATTACAGATATCCAAGTTGTGCTAAACAAAGAATTTAGCAGGCTAAAGTCAGAGGCACAGTCAATCATTGGGTTCAAGGAAATCAAAATGCTACTAGGAAAGAACCCTTGGGAGTTGGATCAAAGACTGAAGTGCACAATTCCCAAAGCTAACATGACGTTAACAGATGGGCAACATCGCGAATGGTTTGTAACATCGTTAACGCCGCATCTATAGAACGCACTGTCACAACAGAGGCTAACCACTCAGGTCGAGGCCTTGGAGGTCATAATGAGATTACACGAGACCCCGATATAAGATCCCAACCTGGGAGTTGAGCAGATTCATGCGCAGTTGAGAAATGTATGCCTTGAGATATAGAGTTTGAAACAAGACAGGAAACCCACCCAAAGATGTGTGATGAGGTATGGTGCGTAAAATGCAAGGGCCAGGGGCACAATAAGGACCACTGCCCAGTGTTCGTGAATCACCTTGCGGGAGGAGGGCCAATGCCATTAAGACTGGAGGCACAAGCAGGACCAAGCATGGCGCCTACACTATGGTGCGTGATTTGTCAGATAGCAGGAAAGAATGCTACAGATAACTGCCATCTATTATAGAAGTATACGCAGAATTCACAGTAGTTATTCTGTAATTTTTGTAGGTCAATGGGACAAGATGAGTGCACCTGTAGAAGTTATGGGTTGATGATGGATCGAACTCCTACCTACAGAGTTCAGGTTGAAACATGACCGCTCGATCAAAATGCAGGAATTGCGCGCACTGGATTTCAGGGGCGCAGACAAGGCTGAGGTGGAGGGGGACCAGGAAGAGATCATGGATAGTTGATATGTTACAATTGCGGAGGTCCAGGGAATTATGCTCGCAATTGTGAAAATCCAACACGACCAGCATGCTTATATTGTACATTGTTTGATCATGAGATGGAGGATTGTCCCACACCGATAGCGAGGTTGCATGATAAAGGAGCACTCCAGCCTCCCTCGACTCAGAACCTGCAAATGATGAGGTGTGAGCCGTGCGACGAAGACCCTAATGTAAATATCCTACTCTGGAGTGGAATTACGATAGGGGATGAGATTAACTTAAGAGAAGCTTCGCTAATGCCTCTACTTCAGGAAGTAAAGATGGACTGGAGCTGGAAATGGACCCATCGATGCTCACTACATTCTTGGAGACATGCATGAAGTTGTTGTGCAATAGAAAGGTTGTAAAAGGGCTACAAGAACTCATAACTATATGTGTTGGTACCATGCCAGGAGAACTGCGCTTAGTCCAAAAGCTCAGGAAGCACACAACGTGAACAGGAAGGGAGACGAGATTAACTGCGCAAATTGGGGAATATGAGATGGACCAAGTGATTCTGGATCTAGGATCAGATGTGAACGTCTTGCCAAAGTAGACATGGGAGCGCATGGGCAGACCTACGATGCAATGGTCTCTTATCTAATTATGAATGGAGAACCAGCAAAAGATCCTACCTATGGGGAGATTGCAGGGAATCACAGTAGATATCAAAGGAGCAAGCACGCTAGCAGATTTCAAATTGATAGAGATTGTTGATGACAGTAATCCCTACCTCGTGCTATTGGGAATATATTGGGCCACTGACATGAATGGAGTGATATCTGAAGAAGCGCAAGATGATTTTTGAGAAAAATTCTCTGCACATAGTGGTACCTTTAGACCCTGCAAAAGGATCACACTACATGGAGCCAATGCATGACTACGATAGTTACAACGATCTGGACTGCATCTACAAGATAACCGTGCGGGAGAAAGACTTGGTAAATCCAACTGCGGATGGCCAAATTTCATGGGAGCGCAAAAGCTCCTGCACATCAGATTCTAACGAGGAGATAAAATGATGGCAGAACTGGTTACACAAGGTAACCATGCTCAACTGTAACATGATGATGAGATCGTTGCGCTGCATAGCAATAGAGGTAAGAGAAGTACCTAAGTATGACAGGTTAAGTGAGGTGGATGACTTCCTAAATAGATTTGAAAGAGAAGTGCCAGAACAACAACGCTTGGACGCTCTGAAATGGGTATTAAGAGCTACGCCCACAAGGTGGTGGGGTGCACACCAAAGAAGTTTTGAGGATTGGCACGATTGTAGAAAAATGATGTGCACATGGTTTGGGAAGCCTCAGATGTGATTAACAGACAAGATTGTCAGATGAAATGGTCTACACACCCACCTTTCTAGGTGGATACAGGCATATGGTGTGAAACCTACACGAATGCACATAATCCTCGTGGTAGGAGACAAGATCAGTAAGCAGGTGTGGGCAAGGCAATGGCACAAATGACCCCTCCAGTTGTGACCATGGAGTATGGAAAGACTAAGTGTGCAGAAGGATATCCATGTAGAAGCCTTTAACAAAGTATGCGAAGTGTTGAACAAGGCCCACAATGTGAAGCAGAATGACTAGTACCTGCATGTACCAGCGGTTTTATGGGCTTATAGGACTGCGTGCAAGAATCTGACTGCGCAAGCATTGCTAAGGATAGAGTATAAAGTGAATGTTGTAAGCCCTACAGTACATGAAATGCATATACCGCGCATGGTAGCACCAGTAGATACGACAGTTCGCAGAACCTTCGAAGAAGAAATCCAATAGGGAAATTTTAGGCTCCAAGAACTTGAGAAAGAAAGGGTATGATTAAGGAAGAAAAGTGCTATGGCAGATGCAGAAGTCAAGAAGCTAGAGGATGAGATAAAGGAAGATTTTATCGATAAAAGGACTAGGGTAATAAGACAGGATGCACATGATCCTGACAAGTTTGAGGACTACTATTGCGAATTGATGAGTTTAATGCCTTGGCTTGGACTGCACATTAATAAGCGAATCAAATAGGGTAGTGTGTTGTAGATGATAAAGTGCGTGACACCACCCATAACAATAAAAGGTGGGTATTTTATAGGAAAAGTGATGGATGATAGGATGAAACTCTATACAGGAGGTGTGACCACTTGACTAGCCAAGGGAAGTACATTCTTAGCACTCCAGGTAGTTGAGAGGAATCACGTGACTATAAACTATTCTGCCCGAGAGCTACATAATGTTGGAGCTGCACGCAGAAGCAAAGAGTCACAAGGTCCGCGACCGCGCACGGGGGGTTGTGCTGTCACACGGGTTGGCCAGAAAGTGATCATTGAAGTCACTATTCACGATTGGATTCTCGACTTAAGACCAAATGGAGCAGGTAGCAGGCATTTACGAAGTGATTTATGGGCAACATTTGGCAAAATCTGCTGCCAAGGGAGCATTAATGAACCAGATTTGGGGGGAGCGATCGAATTCAAATTCAAAAAGTGCTATAAATTACAAAGGGCTGCCCAACAAATAACACTTGGTCATTTGAAAATTGAGCTATTGAGTAGAGCCCTATTTGTTTTGTGCCGAGTGTTGATTGAGCCCCTGAGTTCGCGAGTGATATATTTCTGGACGAAATTGATGGTAGCAGTTGGGGAAGTTATGGAAATAATAGAAATAACCACCAAAGAGGCCACGTAGGCCCTGACTATGGGGGATGCTCTGGAAGGCATCGGGATTGTGGTAGAAATCCTGAAATCACCACGCATGCCAGGAGCAAAGAAGGACAAACAAGCAATGGTTCCCATATGTGTCTCCCTGCGGAAACCACTGCGTACCAAGTGGTTGATGGACGAGAAGGGGAAAGTAATTACCATAGAAACAGATGAGGAAGAAGAAGACCTGTAGGAAGTTATCATCAAAGAAGACGAGGATGAAGGCATGGAGGAGGAAATTGGGCATGTGTAGGTTTTAACCCTGTGCAGAAATTACCTGCATACAAATTCTAAAACACAGAAAATAAACAATGCGAGAGCATAACACATAAAACACATATACACAGAGATTTTCCCTTGGATCCCAAAACCAGGACTACCAACTTGATTTTTCATTATGTTCATTTCAATGTTACAACACATATTTATACATGCCGAAGCATCCAATACCATGGACCAAAAACCATCGCATCCAAAACCATGGATCGAAAACCATTGCGTCCAAAACCATGTGCGAAAAACATGCATAAAACCATAGGTAGGTTTGCCCAACCTAATGTAGTGTCCAAAACCAAAATTTTCCCATAAAGTGGGGTTACCTGCACCCCTCAAACCCCCTGTGACTCCCACCGCTATGCAATCGATGCAACAAAGGGGGGACTCGCCCCCCTTCTAACCCACTGGTTAACTACGTGGGCTAGTTGTGGAAAGAATATAACACAACCCAACATTCTCCCACTTGTTGTTTTCTTTCCACAGTGGGGCACAAGAGAGATTAGTCATTTATCCATCACTGCAACACCCATTGTTTCTCTACACCAAGAGAACTTCTCAGAGCTCACATATTTTGTCAATGGATCTTCAGTATTCTTCAAAGTGTCCACCTTTACCAGCAACACCTTTTTGTCTTCTATCATATCCCTCACAAAGTGATACTGAACATCAATGTGCTTTGTCTTTGAATGATATGTAGGGTTCTTTGCCAAGAAAATTGCACTTTGGCTGTCACAGTGTACCCTTATAGCTCCTTGTACTAACCCCATACTTGAACATAATATCTACAACCAAACTGCTTCCTTGCTTGCATGAGTGGCTGCCATGTATTCTGCCTCTGTAGTTGATAGTGCCACTATAGATTGTTTCTTACTCATCCAACTGACTGCACCTCCAAATAGGTTAAACACATACTCACTTGTAGATCTTCTCTGATCCAGATCTCTAGCCCAGTCCACATCAACAAAGCCATGGATATCCAAAACGATGTCTAATCCTAGTCTTCCTTGGTAGCACAAACCATAATCACTAGTGCCACGCAAATACCTAAAACCCACTTCATTTCTATCCAATTCTTCTTCCCTGATTTTGACATATATGTGGCTTTGTTGATGCGGATTGTAGTGGAGATCTAGATCAGAGAAGATCTATAAGTGGGTATGTGTTTAACCTATTTGGAGGTGCAGTCAATTGGATGAGTAAGAAACAATCTGTAGTGGCACTATCAACTACAAAGGCAGAATACATGGCAGCCACTCATGCAAGCAAGGAAGCAGTTTGGTTGCAGAGATTATGTTCAAGTAGGGGGTTAGTACAGGGAGTTATAAGGATAGACTGTGATAGCCAAAGTGCAATTTTCTTGGCAAAGAACCCTGTTTACCATTCAAAGACAAAGCACATTGATGTTCAATATCACTTTTTGAGGGATATGATAGAAGACAAAAAGGTCGACACTTTGAAGAATAATGCAGATGCATTAACAAAATTTGTGAGCTCTGAAAAGTTCTCTTGGTGTAGAGAAACAATGGGCGTTGCAGGGCTGGATAAATGACTAAGCTCTCTTTTGGCCCCCTGTGGAAAGAAAACAACAAGTGGGAGAATGTTGGATTGTGTTATTCTTTCCATGACTAGCCCACATAGTGAACTGGGCAATTAGAAGGGGGGGTCGAAGCCCCCCCTTGGTTGCGTTGATTGCGCAGTGGGGGGGTCACAGGGGGGCGGTAGCCCCCCCTATCTAGGGGGTTTGAGGGGGCTGGGTAGTCCCTCTCTACGGGGTTAGGGGCAATGGCCCGAGAAAATTTTGGTTTTGGACCCTATATTAGGTTGGGAGGACCTGCCTATGGCTTTGTGCATGGTTTTGGACGCGATGGTTTTCATTCCATGGTATTGGATGCTTCAGCATGTATAAATATGTATTGTAACATTGACAGGAAAATTATGAAAAATAAAGTTGGTAGTCCCAATTTTGGGATCCAGGGGAAAATCTCTGTGTATATGTGTTTTATGTGTTATGCTCTCACATTGTTTATTTTCTACGTTTTAGAATTTGTATGTAGGTAATTTGTATATGGGGTTAAAACCTACACCACATACAAGACCAAATAAATAACACAGTCACCAATTAATTTAAAATACACATAGTGATCTTCTTTGCTTCTAGTGAAGCCAAGTCCCCGTATAAATGTATCAAATTTCTGATACCACATCCTTGGTGACTATTTTAACCCATACAAAGACTTCTTTAACTTGCATACCAATTCTTTCTTACCCTTCACCACAAAGCCTTCAGGTTGCTTCATGTAGATCTCCTCTTCCAGATTCCCATGAAGAAATGTTGTCTTCAAATTCATCTATTCTACCTCAAAATCAAAAGTAGCAACAATAGATAAAAGTAATCTAATAGAAGTTACCTTGGCAACAGGAGAAAAAATATCACCAAAATCAATTCCCGACACTTGGGAATAACCTTTTTCTAGCAACCAAGCTTTGTATTTCTCGACCTTTCCTTCTGTATTTGTCTTCTTCTTGAACACCCATTTGCTGCCAATGGGTTTCCTTCTAGCCAGCGTCTCCACCAAATCCCAAGCCTCATTTTTGTGCAAAGATGCCATTTCATCAACCATGGCCTCTTTCCAGAGTTTTCCATCCTCTGAATCTATTGCTTCCTTCACAGTTCTAGGATCATCATCAGTAATAGATAAAGCAAAATTTGAATAGAAAGTAGATGGACTATACCTTTCTGGCTGCCTTCTTTCTCGAACTGATCTTCTCACACCCGGAGTTTGTGGCTCTTCATCTTCTGATTCCTCCTCTATTGTAGAGTTTGATTCTTCCTCCTTTAGCTCAAACTCTATCTTCTCAGGTTCCTTTAGTTGGAATTCATGTTTAAAACATCTTTCACCTCTCTAAACACCACATCTCGGTTGTACACAACCTTCCTTGTTACTGGGTTCAAAAGCCTATAACCCTTTAAACCATCCTTATACTCAATAGAGATGCACTTTTCAGATTTACTATCCAACTTGTTTCGTTTCTCCTTTGGAACATGTACATATGCATCACATCCAAATACCCTCAGATGTGAAGGAGAGGGTTTCTTACCAGTCCATACCTCTTGTGGAGTCTTATCCTCCAATGTTGATGAAGGTGATCTATTGACTAGGTAACATGCTTTCTCCACCACCTCTGCCCAAAATTCTTGTCCTAACCCGACACCACTGAGCATGTTTCTTGCCCTTTCCATCAACATCTTTTTCATTCTTTCTGCAACTCCATTTTGTTGAGTTGTATATGGAGTAGTCTTCTGCCATGTTATACCACACTTCTTACAGAATTCTTCAAATTCCTTATTGCAAAACTCTCCGCCATTATCTCTCCTCAACACCATTATCTTCTTCTCTGTCTGGTTTTCCACCAGAACCTTAAATTATTTAAACCTGTCAAAGACTTTAGATTTATTCTTAAGGAAATATATCCATGTATTCCTTAAGAAGTCATCTATAAATGATACATAGTACACAGACTTACCCAGTGATGGAACCTTCACAAGTCCAAACACATCACTATGCACAAGCTCTATTATTTGTTTTGTCCTCTTACCACCAGAGGGGAAACTCACCCTATTCTGTTTTCCATATACACAATTTTCATAGAAATCAAAATCCAGAGAGATATTACTCATACCTTCTACCATACATTTACCATGAAGTATTTGAAGGCCCTTCTCTCTAATATGTCCAAGCCTTTGATGCCACAACATGGTCTTCTCTCTAAAGACCACTAAATTTTCTGCTCCACTTTCAATAACCATAGAACTGTTGCACCCATCAATAATAGTGCTACCTTGCAGCTTGTATAGAGTTCCAATCTGAACTCCCTGCATCAATACCAGTGCCCCCTGAACCATCTTGCAGGTATCCTTCTCGAAAACTGTTTTTACACCTGCATCATCCAACTTGCTTACAAAAATCAGATTTGTGGCTAATGCAAGAATATGCACATCACCTGGAAGTGTTCTAACCCTTCCACCTTGCAACTTTATCTTTACTTTTCCGCGACCAACGATTCTAGCCTTCTTGTCATCCCCCAAGAAGACATCACCACCAACATATTTCTCATACTTGCAAAACCACTCTCTATGGGGAGTGAAGTGAAAGGATGCACCTAAGTCAATGAACCATGCACAAACAAGGCATCACCATTCTGTCTCTCCATATTTTTCCGTCTCATTTCCTCCGTTAGCAAGGATGAGACTATTTCATCAAACTGCAAGGTAGTTGCATTGCTACCTATTTCAATAACCATACTATCCCACGAATCTGGTAGAAAACACAAAAAACTGATGCAGTTATCTTCATCTGAAATTTTAACATCAACAGATGATAACTGACTTACCACAGTATTAAATCATCCTAAGGTTATACAATGCTTGAACAGTTTATTCACCAGAGACTTAGATTGGTATAAAGTCCCTAACTTGTCCCACAAAGCCTTCGCTGTAGCTTCCCCTGATACATTCAGCAATATTGAATCTGAGACACACAATCGTATTGTGCTCTTTGCCTTTTGATCCAACTTCTTCCATTCTTCATCGGACACTCTCGTTGCTTTAGTACCTAGATTTATCGCAATCCACTGATCTTTATCCACCAACAGATCCTCCATCTTGAGTTTCCATAACTCAAAACTTTGACCATTAAATTTCTCGATCTCTATCTTTCCACTTCTCACCATCTTCTTTCACCACTAGAATTGATCCCGCAGATCTCCCACTGAATAGGGTCTACCACAAGCCCGAGCGAAACCCCTCAATAGCAAAGGCGTCCCCTTGAAGCCAAAACAATTCGAATACCAAATGTAGGTTTTAACCCCGTACATAAATTATCTACATAAGAATTCTAGAACATAGAAAATAAACAATGCGAGAGCATAACACATAAAACACATATACACAGAGATTTTCCCTTGGATTCCAAAACCGGGACTACCAGCTTGATTTTTCATTATGTTCCTTTCAATGTTACAATACATATTTATACATGTTGAAGCATCCAATACCATGGACTAAAAACCATCGTGTCCAAAACCATGGACTAAAAACCATTGCGTCCAAAACCATGGACCGAAAACCATCGCATCCAAAACCATGTGTGAAAAACATGCACAAAACCATAGGTAGGTCCGCCCAACCTAATATAGGGTCCAAAATCGAATTTTTCCAAGGTGCTTCCCCAGACCCCATAAAGTGGGGTTACCTGAACCCCTCAAACCCCCTTTGACTCCCCCTGCTATGCAAACGACGGAACGAAGGGGGGGCTCCGCCCCCCTTCTAACCCCCCAGTTAACTATGTGGGCTAGTCATGGAAAGAATATAACACAACCTAACAGCTTGTGCACCCTCTGACAAAGCTGCTCGCCTATGTCCCCCCATAGAAAGGGAAGGCTAAAGTGCCCAAGGACCTTGATGAGACCAAGAGCTAGCTCCAGACCCCACTCTTCCCAGGCAACATCATTTTTTAGGGAACGCAGCTGGGACGGGTGCCGAACTTAAAATTTGAAGATTGGGACCTCGCTCACCACAAGAAGTTCCCTCACCTTGAGACCTCGCACCTCACGAAGCCCAAGAAGAACTTCGCGGTGGTGGTTATAGAATTAGAGCCGTGAAAGTGGTTGCGCGGAGTGGAAAAGGTTGGGCTACTTAACCTGCTCTTGGTGCCGCATTTCCACTGCGCCCCAATAACAATTTTCATCATCAGGTAGTTTCTCTACCTAGTGCATAATGGGTGTTTGTGGCTAGAGGAGCCCATCCCTCACGACAGACTTGATTCATTGTATTACCCAGCTTCCATGCAAAGGAGAGGACCCTGTAAACATCTCGGAGGGGAATAGCAATGACTTGGCCATCGCAGAGGCCATGAAGAAGAAATACAAGCTGGCCAAGAAGAAAAGGGGCTACGCCATATCCAAAATCAACAATAAAGTAGTGAAAGTGGCAACCCAAATACTGGCCGGTAAGGTTATGCGCAAGTGCCACGTGGACGAGGTACCCACGTCGGTGGTATCACTTGCTGAACAATGCGTAGAGGGGGTCCACTTTAACTTGTCTGAGTTCCTCTACAAGGAATTCTTGGAGAATTTCCACGAAGCTCAGGAATAGGGAAAAACATTCCACTATGCATGGCTACTATCCATAGTGCTGGTGGTAGGGGAATTGTTGGAAGACAGTTAATTCCCCACAATAGACAGGGATCTGCCAGAGGCCACGAAGTACGCTTCGCTCTGGGCCACAAAGGATGAAAATAGCATCCACGATAGTAAGATATTTTGGGTGTTCATGGAGATGAACCTCAGAATGGAGATCAACTAGAAGTTGTGGTTGTCACCCAATGTCTGCAATATCTTGCAAAGTTTTGTGGAATTTAAAGAACACATCCACAGCATATACATCAGAGCATGCAAGGACCCAACCAAGAAATGGAGAGAGCTACCCTTTGTAGCCATGGATGATGTAATATTTAACATACTGGAGACATGGTCACTAGAGTGGCGCGCTCCAGACATTGCGGAGATAGAGAAGTCAGTGGCACAGAGGAAGAAAGAGGAGGCCAAACTGCACATGGTATAGTTGGCAGAGAAGAGAAGGAAGGAGGTAGTGGCAGCAAAGCGCAGGCAGTGTAGGATGCTACATAGATAGCAACTAAAAAATAAAAGGCAGCAACATCAACGTAGGAGGCAGCCGCGAAGGTACTCGAGGGCCAAACGTCGCCTTCGCATGGGCAGGAAGCAGAGAAAGAAGAGGGAGGTGTGGAACCACAAACTGCGTCAACACAGTGGAAGCTCCAGCACCTGACCAAGCGGACAGTCATGCAAGAAGGTCAAGGCATCGAAGTTGTCTATTGACCCGATCACCCTAACTGAGGGTGATCTACATGACATCGGTGAGACAGTGCATGATGTCACCTCCGAGGCCCTCCAAAATTTTATGCAGGAGAACCAAATTGTGTTGGGGGCCCTCAGAGCGCAACTGCAGGAGTTGCAGGTGCACACTCCTCAGGCTGGTACCCTTTCGACCAGCCTCGCAGTCGGAACAATGGTAGCAGAACAAATGTTGCGCGCTCGAGTGACAAATACCATAGTGTTGCCAAAAGGGGCACTAGTGACAACAAATGAGGCCGACAGGCCTACAGTTAGCGCATTGAAGGGTCTCAGCATCAACATGGCTGCACTCCCGCGGGAGACCTTATATGTTCTATAGGATGGGATAACTGCAGAACTGCGGGCTAGGGAGAGTCGTGCACTGCAAGTCCTTAGCGAGCAGAAAATCAACATGGAACAGTTGAGCTTGTAGTGCGATGAAGTGGTGTCATAGAATCGATAGCTGGTACAGGTACTAGATGAAGCTTGTCAAGCATCCTTGAGCTGGCCATCCTAGCAGACACACCAGCAGAGGCGCACATCCATAGGCTAGTAGCAGGGGTGCACAAGGCATGGGAGGAAATGACAAAGGTTCAGCTAGAGCTGAACCTTCAAATCATCGAGCTACGATTAAAGGTGCAATTGTCCACCCCTCTAGAAGTCAGAGGACAACGAGCTAGTGTGATTATAGTGGGACTAGATGAGATCAACAGTGCAGTGCAAGACTACACTAGCATGTTGGAAGAGTCATTTGAGGTCCTCATGAATCTTTAGGAGGACCCCAACATCCAGTGCTTAGAGATAGAGGTGCGAGAACTCCAATAGCAGTATGATAGCATCAAAGGAACTGCACAGATGATGTCCCTCACTCAAAGGCTCGCACGGATGCAACAGGCCAAAGCACTAAAAGAACAGGTGGACGCGGCACGACACAAGGAAGCAGTCTTGAAGGCGCGCGTTCAGCCTTGGATCGACGAGGCCTTCACCATCACAGCAGAAATTGAAGGCAAGCTCACACAAATGCAGGGGATACAAGCACAGATGCAGAGAAGCAGTTCTGACACTACGGTCTCGGAACAACACATATAGCAGATCCAGCAGGTAGTAGCTCAGTGCACTGCCGACCTTGCCACAGTTCGAGTAGAGTTGGAAGGACTCTGTGCAAAGATCTTCGTGCCAATAGAGTGACTCAAGGGCGAGTCATGATGTTTGTGTTGGGGGCCTGTTGGGCATGGAATCCCCCGAAGGCATGTTTTGGGGCTTAAAGCCCAATTTTTGACCAAATCCTTTTGTAAAAGCTCCGTGAATTGTGGGCGTGGAGCGTGAAATCATAATAGAGTCACAAGGTTGTCTGCCCTCATTTTTGTAAAGTAATGTCAGCTTAATAGACCTACCCATGGTTCGCAGACCATGGGATTGTATAAATAGAGCGAGGCTCTAAGTGTAGAAGATAGCATAGCATAACTAATAGAAGGGAAGCATGAGAAGTCTAAGTGATTGAGTCGAAGTGTAAAGTGTGTCTTTGGGTTGTAGAGTAGGAGAAGGCTCTACAACTGAGTGCGCAGAGGCCTAGTAGTCCGCAGCTGAGTGTGCAGACCCCTGCAGCTGAGTGCGCAGGGCAGGTCAAGTCTGTAACCGTTGGAAGAATCAATAAAGAGAAGTTTACCATATTTATGTGTATCTTTTCCTGTTTTAATGTATGATTGGGTATAATTTGCAAGTATACTATTTATTTGCTATGCGAACTCATATGAATGTTTTGTGTAAATAAATATAACGTAAGACATCCAAGTATGCGAAGGTAATTAACTGGTATAGGAAGATAAGTAAGATCTCGGGTAATAGCGCAGAGCGCTTCTCTAGCAGTGCGAAAGCTCCACAGCCCTTGGTTAGGGTTGTGCAAAGGCAATATATCAGGGCGTGAGGAACAGGGAAGTGCGCAAAGTGACCTACACACAAGGACGAACAGTTGGACCAGTCGAACCTCTCAGACATCTCAAGGGTGTGGAAACCTAGTTCCAGCACCCTCCCATACTACTTTGGGTGAGACCTCAGTCTGCGCTCTACGGACTGTTGCAGAAAGGGACATTAGTATAGGGATTTGTTTGGGTAATTAACTCCGAACCTGGGTTAGGCCCCAACAAGCCAACAAAAAATAAGCAAGGGGGCAACCAATCAGTCGATGCTATTGGTGTAATTTATGTTGAGAAATCTTCCAATAAACCTCGTAAAGTTAAATTCCCTTACAAGATTTGTAAGGGTGAACACCTTCTTTGATAATGTACTAATATTCCCAAGATATTAGAAGTGTGGTCCATAGGTTCACATCGACGTTTCTCATCAACCTCCAAATATCATGTTGGTGATAAACCTTAAGCTAGTGATAGTAAATCCCATGGAAAAAAGGGAAAAGTAAAATTTCCCTATAGGTTATGTGAAGGGCGTCATCCTATTCAACTCTTTCCTTATATGGATGAAGCCTCGAAAGTGTTGGATAACCTTATAGCTTCCCAGCATAATCCTCTGGCTAGTTATCAAAATATTTCCTCTAACCCTCCACTAGTTGATCAAGTGGTTGATCAAGATTTATCTTTGATCAATCCCGCTCTCTCTTAAAGTGAATCTCATGAGTCCCTTCCCGACCAACCATTGGTTTAGGAAATGGTTAACCTCGTTCCACCTTCAGGTGATCACACCTTTTCTATAGAGAGTGAACCTAATACTGCTCATGCTATTCTCGTTTCATCATATTCCAATGAGTTGGATGGAAATACTCTTGTTACCATAGTAAATGGGGGTGATCCTCCTATTCCCATAATGCAAGGGTGTAGTTATCCCATTCCCATGGTACCCCATCCAAGTAGTATGGTCATTTCCTTTGACTAGAGTCGACTTGTAGGATATCGTCTTCCTTCTTATGTGCCCTTCAAGATCACGATGCAGGCTTATAATATGAATGTACTTAGCATAGTTATAGATGAAGGCACATATGTTAGTATTTTGTCCTCCACTACTTGGCAAGATTTAGGTTCTCCACATCTTGTCCTCGTTACCCATAATCTATTAGATTTTAACAAAGGAACTAGTCAACTGTTAGGGCTCCTTCCAAAGTTTTCTATTACTTTGGGAGGGAAAATCGCCTATCTCAATGTGATTATTGTCCAAGGCCCTTTGGATTTTAATTTACTCCTTGAACGTGACTATGTTTATGTCATGGGAGCTCTTGTCTCTTCTCTCTTTTGTGTCATATGTTTCTTGCATGAGGGAAGTATTGTGACCATTGATCAGTTGTCATTCTTGGTCCTAATCTAGCTCCCAATAAACCATCTTCCCCAAATGGTCCTTTCACGCAAGTGGTATCTTCCCCACCATAGGTTAATTATGTGGCCATCTGTTCTATGCTGGTGTCAACTAATGATTTAGTCAGTGATATAATGCATCATGTACTGCGAAAATTGGAACTTGATCTTTCCATTAGATCCCTTGACATATTTCCCTTCTAGAACATTGTTGTCCCATATAATGAGAACCTCATAGAAGATATGACCTCTTATAGGTCGTAATCAAGGTTCCATGAGGACAGTTATTTTACTATCTTAACCTTGTTAAAAAATGAAATAGGTCCCCATGAGGATAGTTATTTTACTATGTCAACCTCGTTAAAAAATGAAATAGGTCCCCATGGGGATAGTTATTTTACTATGTCAACCTCATTGAAAAATGAAGTAGGTCCCTGTGAGGATAGTTCTTTTACAATGCCAACCTTGTTAAAAAATTAAATAGGTCCCCATGAGGATAGTTCTTTTACTATGTGAACCTCGTTAAAAAATTGAATAGGTCCTTATGAGGATAGTTCTTTTACTATCTCAACCTCGTTAAAAAATGAAATAGGTCCCTATGAGGATAGTTATTTTACTATGTCAACCTCGTTAAAAAATGAAATAGGCCCCCATAGTTCTTTTACTATGTCAAACTCGTTAAAATATGAAATAGGTCCCCATGAGGATAGTTCTTTTACTATGTCAACCTCGTTAAAAAATGAAATAGGTCCCCATGAGGATAGTTCTTTTACTATGTCAACCTTATTAAAAATGAAATAGGTCCCCAGAGGATAGTTCTTTTACTTTGTCAACCTCGTTAAAAAATGAAATAGGAGTCATGATCATGGTTCTTTTCTTGTGTCAATATTGTTAAAAAATGAAACAAGGTGTCCGGAGTAGTGTTCCTTTTATTGTGTCAAGCTCCTTAAAAAATGAAACAAGGTGTTGAACATGTTTCTTTTCCTATTTCAAGCTCATTAAAAAATGAAACAAATCCCCTTCCAATTTGAGTCTTTGATTATATCTCTTAAATTCCCAATCGATTCTTTCACTTGATCTCATAAGTGAACCTTCATTCCATCCACATGTTAGTAACCAGTAGTCTACTTAGGTGAGTGAAATGAAGCTTGGGGGCATGTACCTCGAATTGAATCATTATGATGGGGGCATGAAAACTCATCTCAAGCATAGTTTATATTTGTTTCAAGCTTGTGTAAATATGAAATGAAACCTAAGCATAATTTGGTTCTGTTTCAAGCTTGTGTAAAAATGAAACCAAATCCAAGCATAATTTTTTCCCATGTTTCAAGCTTGTGAAAAAAAATAAAACCATCTTCAACTATACTCAATCATAGTTTCCCAGGTTTCAAGCTTGTGTAAAAATGAAACCATTCTCACTTTACCTCTTGTGACTGCCATCTTTATCAACATTTTCTTGCTAGATGAGCCTTGGTTTTTTCATTCCATCGTCACAATCTCTTTGGCCGATCATACCATGATCTTTTGAGTAGTTCCATCATCACTAGAACCAATTTCTATCCTTTTATACCACTCGTTCTTCCAAGAAGAGTCATCTTTCAACTCTTTTTAGACTAAAAAAATATGAAAATGTTGTTGAGTACTTGTCATTTTGAAAATCGTTAAATTAAATGAAATGACGCCTACTCAATATAAGTTTAACCCTTTTCCAGACTGAGATAGACTAGCTATGAAAAAGGAATACCTTAGTTGAACACGGCTAAGAGGTTCTCTTGAATATTGTTTTCTACCTTTTGGATTCGAGAGACTATCTACAAAAGGGACCTTTTGAGTTTTATTTTTTGCCTCTTTTTCAAGCTCTCTAAACATGAAAAATATGTCGAGTTAACCCTCTGTCAGACTCATAAAACTTAAACGATGTAGGACTTGTCACCATAATGAGACTGATTTACCCCGTCCTAGGGCTCGTTAAACTTACTAGGATGGGTTCATCGGAAGGATGAAATTATATGAAAAGCATATGGTATCCTCTTCAAGCTCGTGATTAAAAATAAGGAGGTACTCACTAGCAATAGTGGGGGAAAATGGAAGTAAACATGTCCTATATTTTGTGTAAAGGTAGCATATTGCTCTTGAACATGACGCTCATTTTCATCTCGTGTTGGGTTTGGGATATCCTATCTTATCCACTTGCCTTCATAGGTTTGGGAAATCCATTTTCCACTGATTGATCACCCCTTTTGTAATCATGACCTCCGATTCAATTTTGATTCAAGTGCTACCAAAGTTCGGAGTTGTGTCACCGATATGTTTAAGAGAAGTCCTATCTGCAAAGTCAAACTTCCTATACTTATTTGACCTTCTCTGCAACAATCCTGAATCACTCCTATCATTTTGAGATATCCTATGTTTCGTGTCGATGATTTGGGAAACTTTATGGCCCTCCTTCGATGGATCACTTCCTATCGACTTCAACTCATTATCCAAGAATTTGATTTAGAAACACCCTTTTAGTACCTTGGAGCTTGCATGACTCAATGGAAAGTTTCATGTTCAACGACATGCTTACATCATTGGCCTTCGATAAAATGATTTAGTAAGTGTTCTACTTTAGCTCACATATTCACACTTATAGATTGTAATGGCGTACCCTTAAGGCGAACGTCATTATTGGTGGTTTCTCTTGCACATGTTAACGGTTTACATTATTTACTGTTAATCAATTGGTTTTTACCATGTTCAATGTCAGCACATCTATTCACATGGTTAGATTCATACTTATCTCGGGATAGAGATGAAGACCCTGGATCTCATCTGTTAAAATCCAAGTTATGAGGAGTTATTGAGTATTCATGATTGTATACATGATCCTTTTCATACGGATGGATGTGTCCATGTCGTGGATCCATAGACATGATCGTTTTTAGATGGATGGTTGCGTCCATACCGTGGATTCATGTATTATATTTTTATTTCTATTTATATGTATTATTAGGCATATGTATATATTAGAGATGTCATATATTGTATCATGTTTGATTTGTAGGTCTCCTGATGGTGGTCTTCCAAGCTCCTTGCCTTAACTGATAAAGAACTTCAACCATCACTTCCTTTTCTTCTTTCATGCTTTAGGGGGCATTTGTTACACAATATTTTTTTCACATTCCCAACTTTATACCTGAAGTGTCATCCTTTGTGCCACTGTCGTCACAAATGTCGTAAAGTGACAAAAGTTGTGTAAACTCATTCACCATGAATTATATGCTCAATACATCCCTGAAGAGATGGAGAACTAATGTCTTGAAGAAATTCTAGAAAAACTTGTGAAAAACCCTAATTTGCAAGACCAACGCTACTTTTAGTAGGCAAATCTGTGTTGGTAACCTTTTGTCTAACTAGTGACTAGTGTTGGCAGCACGAATTTTGATAGGAAAATCCACGTTGATCCTCTTCAAGCAATTTCTCCAAAAATGGAGCAGAAGATTCTCTTACTAGAAGCCTCGAGAACGACGAGATGGTAGTTGTTGGATGAAGATATGGTCGAGTACTCCCATTTAGAGCCCTTAATCCTACCTTTAGGGATCTTTCGTTTGGGATAAGGACCTTCTTCCCCTTTTCATGGATCTTTAACTCCCTCTTGCTCACTATAAATCAGTTCTTCACTTTCCTCAATGGGTTGGTCATTGCTTGCATGCATTCCTATGCTGAAACTATGCCCAAATGCTGCCCATCTAACTAAGGAGAAGGAGTGCTTGAATGGTCTTGGCTTGGACTTGGAAATCCACTACAAAGGAGGTCTCCAACATCAAGGCAATGGTTGTATGCTTCCCTTTTTGATTCATTAATAATACATATGGTTTTTTACATTCCATAAGTGTATAAATATTTATTCATTTAGGATGATTCTCCTTGATCTGTCACGTATTTTATGTTTGAATTATACTATGTATGTTGTTGTATCTTTTTTTGATTTTTGATCTCTCGTGCAGGTATTTAAATGCAAGGAATAGCGAGGAGTGAGCCTGGAAGCTAAGGGATTGAGATCATCATCAAAGGTTGAGTGCTTAGCATCAGAGTGAGATAGGTTCCTCTCTCTCACTTTTCATTTTTCAACATAAACTAGGAAAGCATGCACCAGTTTGTCCAATTTGTTGCTAGATCCTCTCATAGGACTAGAGACATCGCTTATGTCCGAAAAAGGGATTGTCTTCACAACATCCCATACTTTTAATTAAAAAATCATCTTTTCAAGGAGTTTAGGGTTATCAAGAGGATTTCCTTGAATTTCATGATCCAATCATTAAATGGTCGGAGGAATCTTACCGGCAAGCTCCATCGCAAATAAAAAGTTTTGATCTTTTCTCATGCTTGCTAAGGTGGTAGGTACATATGAAGATGCATTCACAAGAAGCTTTTGAGGTCTGTTTAATTATGGTTTTCACCAAAAAGGTAA